>OY288277.1:12501696-13825681 GCA_958450335.1 Hibiscus tridactylites
TATATTCTGTTGGTATTTATCAAGCTGTTTCTAAATGATGAAACCAGATGTTTCTCAGTGCTCACTATGCTGGAGAGGACTTGGTGCTGAAGCTCAACCCAGAGGAGCCATGGAAAAAGGTTTTCGGTCCGGTTTTCTTGTATCTGAATTCCGTCTCGAGTGAAGACGATGTTTTTTTCCTTTGGGAGGATGCTAAAAACCAGGTTTGAATAAGAAAAACCATAGAATCTTACCTTGTCTTTTGGTTGGTACTTGGTACCAAAAAAAACTTATACAATTAGGCCTTCAGATGCTGAGGGAAACCCAGAACTGGCCCTACAGTTTTCCAGCATCAGAGGATTTTCCGAAATCGGATCAACGGGGTAAAGTATGCGGCAGATTAAAAGTTCAAGACAGGTTCAATTTTCTTACTCTCTGTCATTTGCTTGTATTAATGTCACTACAAACCTTCCTGAAAAAGATTTCAGAGATTATTTGTTAAAGTTCTCAAATAAAAGTCGGATAAAGCCATGATAATCAACATTATTCAGGTATGTTAGCTATGAGCCAATCCCAGCAAATGGTGCTTATGTGGGCTTGGCACCACCAGGTGACGTCGGATCATGGCAAAGAGAATGCAAGGTGATCAAGCTCTAAACAAACTTCTTAACAACAAGCTTTTAACTATATGTAAAAGAACATAACATCTCGTATAAAATGTTTGGTTAGGGTTATCAATTCTGGACCAGAGCAGATGAAGATGGCAACTTCACAATCGATAATATAAGGACCGGTGGATATAACATTTATGCATGGGTTCCTGGCTTTATTGGAGACTACAGATATGATGTTGTGGTTGATATTACAGAAGGTTTTGATTTCTGAATCTTGAACACTAAGGAACTATATTGAATTGTACTTTTATCGACAATGATATGCAAATGAAGGTTGTTCCATTGATGTGGGTGATCTGATATATGAGCCTCCAAGAGATGGTCCTACTTTATGGGAAATCGGCGTCCCGGATCGTTCGGCGGCCGAGTTTTACATTCCGGATCCTGACCCTAAGTACATTAATAAACTTTATGTCAACCATCCTGACAGGTTGGTTAAATTATATTTGGCATAAGCTTATATTTGAACTTGCGTTAGGATGATTTTTAGAAATATTTGATTGAATCGAATGAACTGAATTCATTTGAAATTGAATGGAAAATCAAAAATGTATGCGATGGCCAGGTATAGACAATATGGGTTGTGGGAAAGATATGCTGATCTTTATCCAGATGGAGACTTGGTTTTCACAATTGGCGTTAGTGACTACAAAAATGACTGGTTCTTTGCTCAAGTTAACAGGTTTACCTCTTCATTCTTAAATATTCGTATCCGATACATATCTGAATATATTTAACTGCATTAACAGGAAGAAAGGAGATGGTACATATCAAGGAACCACATGGCAAATCAAGTTCAGGCTCGAAAATGTCGATTGTACCGGAACTTATAAATTGCGACTGGCCCTAGCAACTGCGCATCTTGCTGAATTGCAGGTATCCTACATGCCTTAGCCATTTCATTTCGGAGCTTG
This sequence comes from Hibiscus tridactylites, assembly GCA_958450335.1. Lineage (NCBI taxonomy): Eukaryota > Viridiplantae > Streptophyta > Magnoliopsida > Malvales > Malvaceae > Hibiscus > Hibiscus tridactylites. Next base: position 12,503,264 of record OY288277.1, read on the forward strand.
AATTTGAACCGTATTTTCAATGTCATAATATAACAGGTTCGGGTCAATGATCCAAGAGCCGACCCTCCTCTGTTCACGACTGGACAAATCGGGCATGACAACACTATCGCAAGGCATGGCATTCATGGGCTATACCGACTTTACAACATAGATGTGGCTGGAGTTGAGCTTGTGGAAGGGGAAAATATCATTTTTCTTACACAAGCAATAAACACTGATCCCCTTCAGGGGATCATGTATGACTATATAAGGCTTGAATGTCCGCCTTCTAGTTCCACCTGAATGCTTTGGATTTGTAGATAATTACCAGAAAAATAATATCATGTAATATGTATGGTTATGTAATTTGGTTACATGGATTTGTAGATATTTTTCTTGTGATTCTCAGCTTCATCAGCTGCTTCAACCTGCATTTTTTGAGCTTGTAAGTCGGCTGTTGACGCTTCCTTCTCATCCTTTGCTTTCAGCTTCTTTGCCTGCATCCAAAAATAATTAAATAAAAGGGTTGAATTCCAAAGTGTTGTTTTCACTGAGATTGAAAGAAAAGGGTGGTTTATATATAAGGCTTTCAGCTCTGTTTCCTACCTGACCAACTATGCTTGCTTTAACATATCGAAATCCCTCTTGCAATGAAACACCGAAAGCTAAGCAATCTTTTTTCAGTCCGGACATCAGAGACGTCCCTTGCTCGCTATTTCCGGCGGCGGTAGCGGTGGTTTTCGAAGTGTTCTTCGTTGGCGAGTGCTTCATCTCCTCCATTGCGGGTTTTTTTTAAAGTTGAGCTCCGTTTGAGAAGGGCGTGTAATAAAGACTGAAGAGGAAAAAGGTTAGGCAGGCAGCCTCATGGAACATGGTCATGGGAGAGTTTAACACGTGGGTGCCAATACGTGGCAGCTTCCGACTACGCCATGGTTAGTTTGTCGCCTGTCGGTCAAATCTGTTTAGTTCCGTGAGCAGCTCGCGCGACGAGATGGGCTCAAGCCTGAAAAGAGTCCATATCGAATCTGGCCCTTGAGAACCCAATCCCGCCCTTCTAATAGAAACTATAGTTAGTGATAATAAAATAACAAATTATATTCTATAAATTGACGGTGGATAAAAAGTTTTCACAAACGTCTTAATTTTATGGTTTAGAAAATTTATAATTCCTCGCCCCGGTCCGGACGCTTGACCGATCCGAGTGGGCTATACGGGGATAACCGAGGTGAAACTCGTTAAGGCTCCACTTCAGTTACTGACCCAAGAAAACTTTTTCATTTATATTATCTTTTCTAGATTGAGATATTAAATCCTATGTGAGAAAAGCAACAACGGAAGAAACGATGAGGTAAACAACCAACAACCCAATTAAAACAACCTTTTTTTAATCTTAAACAACAGGTTGTATCGGAACGCCCATAGGGTGTTTCGATACGCCTTGACTAGGTCGACTGGCCAAAGTCAACCCGAAGAGACCGTTTCGAAACAGGGGTGACCCGTATCGAAACGCCCTCAACGGTCAACTTCTCGTGGTCAACGATACGAAGGTCGTTCCGAAACACTAAAGCTCGTTTCGATACTTCATTTTATCGTCAAATTCTCAGATTTCCAGTGGCAAAATCGTACCGAAACGCTTGGCCCGAAACAAAGGGACCGTATCGAAATGGGACCAACCATTTCGAAACGCCCACTATCTGCAGATTGGTTTTAGCTGGTTTTTAGCACAAGTCTATCCCAAAACACAACTAGAACCTCCCCCAACTCACATACAACAACTCTAAGGCAAAACTAAACATCTACAAGCATGCTTAACACACTTCAAACATATAAGAACCATACATAGCTAAGGGACATCAAAACAACATAAGAATCATCAAGCATTTAAGATTCATACTTCAACAAGGACATACACTTAAGCATTTAAGGTAAGCAACTTAAACATGGCTTACAAACAAGACAATGCATCCAAAAGCCAAACCAACATTAACATATAAAGGAGCCTAAACATGCTCCTAAAACCAAACATCCACATACATCCAAAAGCTCAAACAATGATACATGTCCCATTGCTTGACTATTATACCTTATAACTAAAAAGTCCATACTTGAAAGCTAAGATAGCACCACAATGCACACTTGGAGGCCCTCTCCTTGCACAAGCAACCCACGAACTGCGGATCTGCATTGTCGAACAAAAGAGAGCGTAAGCATAAGTCTTAGTGAGGGTAAGCTCATAAAACAAACCTCGACAATGCAGGGTCCAAGCACGAGCAAACAACCAAGGTAGAATGCATGATCTTACCTTTGATCCACTTGAGTCAAGATATAAAAGATGCATGAGCATAAATATCAACATCATGCCATGCTCAACAATTCATAAGCTCAACACATGAAAATACATATATTAATTTATTAACAAACAATATATCAATCCATATTGCCACCTAGCTATGACTCGAATACGTGAATAACCGTTGGAACTCACATCCAACACAACCATTACCTTACGGTGAGATTACAATCATCACCGTTCACGCGGAGGGGATTCCACTCATCCTCACGCCCCGTCGATGGGTCTACCAAGGTTCTATCTAAAGCTTGGGATTAGGCTACCACTCTAATCCCAACTCTAGGTGGGTCTACCAAGCCCAACCTAGTCCACATGCTTGAACCATCACTTGAAAACCAATTTAAAACATTTAACCACTCACTGACTATTCCAAGCCCAACACACTAGCCGATCAAACTTCCAACAATTCCGGATTTGTTCCCGAGGCTTCACCAACACAAATTCTTGCTTCTAATCAACTCAACACAATCAAAACAATCTCAAATCAGTTCACACATCGATGTAGCAAACCCGGAACACTAATCAAGCATAAAACACATGATTTTCAAGCTAAGAACAACCCCAAAACCTCAATCCCGAGCATCCATGAAACACAGTCCAAAACTCTTGATTTCAACCTTTTTAACACACTTAAATGCTCCCAAAACAACCCCTAACTATCACACTAACACCAGCCCTCAATTTCCAACACATAGCAACCCCAAAACCAACCTTTAAACCCTTCAAAAAACCCTCTAAAACCCAAATCCGAGAATATTCATAAAACCTTTTAAAATTCACATACGTTGGACCTTATAGGTTGTAAACATCTTATCTAACATTAAATAATCAAAAGCTTTTGTTAAAGACAATAAAGTTCTCATTTTTAATCTAAACCTTCAAAACACCAAAATCCAAAAACTAGGAGCTTTGAGAAAAATAAAGGTACTAGCTTGTAGAGGGAAAGGAGGATCAGCCAAAAACGTAATTACCTTTCAAAAAGCACCAAAGTTGAAGGTGTTTGGTGATGGAATATTGATTTGGAGATGATAGAGCTTTTATGTCGTGAGAATGAAAATGGAGGAGTGGAGAAGAAGATGACTAGGCTATTTTAATAAAAAGTGGGTTTAAATTTGAAAGTCCACTTAATTACCAGAGTGCCATTAATGAGGATATCTATCTCAATTTTCAACTTCCATGGAATTGGGCTTTAAAATCAAAACATGTCCAGCATAAATTATTTGTTTTGAAAACCCAAGGCCCAAAATATTATTCTATTATTTTAATATTATTTTCACCCGACCCCCAAACCCGAGTGTTACAACTGTCCCCCACTTAAGGAGTTTCGTCCCCGAAATTACTTGACGGAAACAAGTACGGAAACTGCTCAAGCATATCAGCTTTCCTCTCCCACGTGGCCTCTTCCACACCTCTATGTCTCCACAACACCTTGACCAACTCTATGGTATTGCCATGCAACACCATGCTATCAGAAGTAAGTATCTCAATTGGTTCTTCATTATAAGACAAATCTGGATTCAACTATATCTCCTCAATATGCATAACATGAGATGGATCTGATCTATATCTCCTAAGCATCGATACATGAAAAACATCATGGATCTTCTCTAACTCAGTAGGCAATCTCAAACTGTAAGCTACTGACCCAATCCACTCAACTATCTCATACGGACCAATAAACTTCGGACTCAACTTGCCTTTCCGACCAAATCACATTACCTTCTTCCACGGAGATACTTTCAGAAACACTTTCTCACCCACGGAGAACTCAATCTCTTTTCTCTTCAAATTTGCATAATATTTCTGACGATCGGAAGCTGCTTTCAAACGGTCACAAATCAACTTCACTTTTTCGGTAGTTCCCTTAAGCAAATCTGGCATAGGTAACAATCTCTGACATGTTTCAGCCTAACAGATCGGAGTCCTACATCGTCTACCATCCAAAGCCTCATAAGGAGCCATTTGAATACTAGCCTGGTAACTATTGTTATAAGCAAACTCAACTAAGGGCAAGTGCTTCTCCCAAGAACCCTGGAAGTCAATCACACAACAACGAAGCATATCCTCTAATATTTGTATCACTCGCTCTGACTGTCCATCGGACTGCGGATGATAAGAAGTACTGAAATGCAAACGGCTACCTAGGGCACTATGCAAACAACTCCAGAACCTCGATATGAATCTCAGATCTCTGTCTGATACAATAGTCTTTGGAACTCCATGAAGTCTCACAATCTCGCGAATGTACAAATTCGCCAACTTGTCTAAAGAATCTGTAGTGTTCACCGCTAAGAAATGAGCACACTTAGTGAATCTATCAACTATCACCAAACAGAATTCTTCTTCGAATGAGACAACGGTAACCCCGACACAAAGTCCATAGTGATTCTCTCCCATTTCCATTCCGGAATCTTCAAAGGCTATAACAAACCTGAAGGACCTGATGTTCTGTCTTCACTCTCTGACAAACCATACAACGGCTCACATACTCGGCTACATCCTTCTTCAAACCAACCCATAAATAATCATTCTTCAAATCACAGTACATCTTAGTACAACCCGAATGCATAGAAAAAGGACTCAAATGTGCTTCACTCAGAATCAGACGTCTCAACTCAACATCTTCAAGTACTACAACTCTGTCTCTGAAACATAACACATTCTCACCACTGAAGCTATACTCGGTCGGTTTACCTTCGGCTATGTCCTGAACATGAGAAACTAAAGACACATCTTGCAACTATTTCTCTCTAATCAACTGAATCAAAGAAGGCTTCACTTGCAACTCAGTGATCAAACAACCATCCCCTGATACACTCAATCTAGGAAACATAGCTCGCAACTCAATTGCAACTTTTCTGCTCAAAGCATCGGCTACTACATTTGCCTTACCCGGAAGGTACTCAATGGTCAAATCATAGTCTTTCAACAGCTCAAGCCATCTTCTCTGTCTCAAGTTCAACTCTCTTTGAGTCATCAAATACTTCAAGCTCTTATGATCGGTGTAGACTATGCACTTCTCACCATACAAGTAGTAACGCCAAATCTTCAACGCAAACGCAACCGCGGCTAACTCAATACCGTGAGTAAGATAGTTTTTCTCATGCACCTTCAATTGTCTCGAAGCATAAGAAACAACTCTTCTTTCTTGCATCAGAACACAACCTAAACCTATGTAGGAAGCATCACTATAGATCACAAATTCTTTACCTGAAACTGGTTGTACCAACACCGGAGCATTCGTCAACGCTTCTTTCAATTTCTCAAAAGCCTTTTGTCTCGCATCTGACCACTCGAACTTAACTCCCTTTTGCAAAAATTTAGTCAAAAAAGCAGCTACTCTAGAGAAACCATCAACGAATCTCCTATAGTAACCGGCTAATCCTAGGAAACTCCTAATCTCTGTCACGGACTTAGGTTGTTTCCACTCAACAATAGCCTCAATCTTTATCGGATCAACACAGATACCTTCAGCTGACACAACATGGCCAAGAAACACAACTTCTCGAATCCAGAACTCACATTTGCTCAACTTCGCATACAACTGGTTACTCATCAATCTCTGTAAAACAAGTCTCAAGTGCTCATCATGCTCTTCTTCTGATCTCGAGTACACAAGGATGTCATCTATGAAAACAACTACAAATTGGTCTAGATAGTCTCTGAAAACTCTGTTCATCATATCCATGAATGTTGCTGAGGCATTCGTGAGCCCAAACGACATCACAAGGAACTAATAGTGACCATATCTAGTCCTAAAAGCTGTCTTTGGAACATCACATTCTTTTACCTTCAACTGATAGTACACTGATCTCAAATCTATCTTCGAGAACACTGAAGCACCCCTCAACTGATCAAACAGATCATCTACACGAGGCAACGAATACTTGTTCTTCACGGTCAACTGATTCAACTACCTGTAGTCAATACACATTCGAATGCTGCCATCCTTCTTCTTTACAAACAACACAAGAGCACCCCAAGGCGAACTGCTAAGCCTAATGAAACCACAGTCTAACAACTCCTGAAGCCGACTCTTCAACTCTTTCAATTCTTTCGGAGCCATACGGTACGGAGCAATAGAAACTGGAGTAGACGCTGAAACAGTCTCAATCACAAACTCTACATCTCTGTTAGGAGGCAACCCTGGTAACTCTTCTGGGAATTCATCCGGAAAATCACAAACTGTCCTGATGTCTTTCGGTCTGACCTCACTCATATTTAGATTCATCACATATGCTAAGTAAGCCCCACAACCGGAATCCATCAACCTATGAGCCTCTAAAGCTGACACAACATTCGACAAGAATTTAACGTTCTCGCCTACTACTACTACTACCTCGTAGTCATCAGAAAGCTTCAACGAAATTCTCTTCGTCTCAAAATCTACACTAGCTCTGTGCTCAACTAACCAGTCCATACCCAAAATAATGTCAAACCCATAGAACGGAAGCTCTATCATATCAATAGAAAACACACGACCTTGAATCTTCAGCGGACACCTCCTATACATCCGTCTAACTACAACTGTCTCTCCAAAGAAACTAGTCACATGCATACCTACATCTAAGATCTCAACAGGTATGTCTAACTTTTTTGCATGCTCACTCAAAATGTAAGAATGCGTAGAACCCGAATCAACCAAGGAAAGCAAAGACATAGACTGTAACTCAAAATTACCTGCTATCACATCCGTGTCGTTTCCGGCCTCTCTCTGAGCGTAGACTCTAGTTGGTCCATCGGCCTCTGGCTGTACGGCCACACCATGAGCAAGGTTCCTCTATGCCTCTATCCTAGGTGCATCAACCATAGGCTGGAAGTAGCCACGACCACGCCCACGGCCTATCTGATAATCAATGGCCCTCGCAGGAGCCTGAGCAAGATTCGGTGCTTGTGCCGCCTGACGCAGACACTCCCTCCTAAAGTGGTCCCTCGAACCACAGTTCCAATGTAACACTCGGGTTTAGGGGTCGGGTGAAAATAATAAAAAAATAATATTTTGAGTCTGATTTTATAATTAAAATAATAAAGAAATATTTTGGTCCTTATAATTTTCAAACAAACTTTTCGTGTGGGACCAAGATGTAATTGGAATCAAATTTCCATGGATTTAGGAAATTCTTTTGACTATCCTCATTAATGGCAATTTTGTAATAAAGTGGATTTCTTTTAAAACCCATTTTAATTAAAGTAGAGCATTGTCTTCTTCATTCTTTCATTTTGCATTTGAACGACAAATGGGGGGATTTTCCCTAAATCACTATTCCATCACCTTGCTTCTCCATTTTAGCTCGATTTTGAAAGAGACAAGGACGTGTGTTGGTGAAGCCTCGGGAGTGAATCCGGAACCTTGAAGGTGTTGTTTGCTTGATAGTTGAGCTTGGAAGTGAAGGTGAGTGGTTTAATGTTTTCAAAGTGGTTTTAAGTGTTGGTTCAAGCATGTGGACTAGGTTGGGCTTGGTAGACCCACCTAGAGTTAGGATTAGAGTGGTAGCCTAATCCTAAGCTTTAATTAGAGACTTTGGTTGAACTCTTTAATTGATGTTTATGCCTCATGATGATATGTGCTTATGGTGTTATGTATAATGTGTTATACATGCATGTTGAGGCATGATATTGATGCATTGTGATATGCATGTGGATTGCTCATGATTGTGATCATGGTGAGTACGTGCTAAGCACGGAAGTGTTATGAGATGTTGTGGATATAGTTTAATGTTGGCACTAGTATGCTTGGGTACAAATGATCGATCATTAGGATGTTAGTGTGCACACGTGAGTCAAATGCACGCGTGGTCTTGATGATGGTAGTCATCAAGATGGAGTACATGTTCGTCCGGAAATTATTCTTATGTAAATGATAGTCGGTGATGAGTGTAATCCCATCGACGGGGCGTGGGGATGAGTGGAATCCCCTCCGTGAGAACGGTGATGAGTGTAATCCCACCGTGAGAACGGTGATGAGTGTAATCCCACCGTGAGGTAAAGTTGTTGTTGGATGTGAGTTCCAACGTGTTTATCCACGTATTCGAGTCATAGCTAGGTGCCAATATGAGTTGATATGTGTATCAATGTGATATGAGATGTGATTCCTAATTGGATTAATATATGTGTTTACATATGTTATGGATTGAGCTTGTTGAGCATGGCATATCAATGGATAATTGTGCATGCATCATTGACATTTTGGCTCATGAGGATCGAAGGTAAGAACATGCATTTACCTTGTTGTGCTCGTGCTTGGACCATGCATTGTCGAGGTTTGTTTTTAAAGAGCTTACCCTCACTAAGCTTTATGCTTACGCTCTCTTTTGTTCGACAATGCAGATCAGTAGCTCGTGGGTTGCTAGTGCAAGAAGGGGCCTCCAAGTGTGCTTCGTGGTGCTAGCTTAGCTATCAAGTATGGGTATTTTAATTATGATGTAATGGTCAAACAATGGGACATGTAATTGTGGTGTAATGCCTTGAAGTATGTTGAATGTTGGTTTGTTTAGGAGCATGTTAGACCCCTTTAAATGCTTGTGTTGCTTTGGCTTTTGGATGCCATGCTTGGCCTGTAAAACCATGATTTGACTGCCTTGTATGAATGTTCTATGTTTGTTTGCTAAGGCATAAACCTCATATATGCCATGTTTGCCTTCTTTTGAATGAATACATGAATTCATTGGTTGAATGATGTTTGTTCATGTTGGATGCTTCGTATGTTTAGGTTTTGGTTGAAAAGAGTTGTATGTATGTTTAAGTGTGGCTAGGGAAGTCTCAAAATGCATTTAGAGTCGAGTTTCGTGTCGTTTTGCTGCAATTTAGTGTCTTGCAGTGCAAGGCGTATCAGTACGTCTAAGGGCCGTATCGATACGGTCCTACACTTTGGGACACATAATTGGCTAGGGGTACCGATACGCGGGGGTGTATCGATACGCCCAAAGCTCACTGGAATTCTGAGATTTTCAGGAGACTTTGGCGTATCGGTACGGGTCTTTGGCGTATCAGTACGGTTTTATCTCGTTGACCACGAGATGTTGACCGAGAAGGGCGTATCGATACGCTCAAGGGCTGTATCGGTACGGTCTTCCTGTGTTGACTGTTGGATGTTGACCTTGGTCAAGGCGTATCGATACCCTCTCTTAGTGTATCGATACGGCTTGCTTTAAAAAGATAAAATGAGCTGTTTAACTTGTTGTGTTGGATTCGATTGTGTTCCTTCCTTGTTGTTTTCCGCTGTCGTGATCACTTAAGTAACGATATGCCTTTAGACAAGATTAAATTAAAAGAAATTTTCTAGGGTTGCTAACCGAGGTGGGACCTTAACGGGTTTCACATTGGTTTTTCCCGTGTAGCCTACTCGGACCGGTCAAACGTCCGGACCAGAACGAGGGGGTTACATCCAACAAGCATGGAAGTTACCCCAACACTCTCCAGAATGTTGTCTCCCACAACGTGTGCACTCGGGCAAACGCCCTCCAGCTCTATGGCCCTGGTGGCCTCTACCATGGTGGCCACGCCACGCCTATGGTCAAACTACTGTCCACCACCCCGATGCCTCTTGGCATCACCACGGTCAAATTTATTATGTCTCTTTACAGAACTAGATCCTCCAGAACGCTTGGTCAGCCCCAAGCTATGCTCAATGTCCTTGGCCCTAGCAACCAAGATATCAAAATCTGAATAATCTGAAGCTAAGGTATACCTCTTAACTTCCTCATGAAGCCCATATCTGAAACGGTTACAACGGTCTCTCTCAGTAGGAACCAACTCTGGAGCATACTGACTCAAACGGACAAAATGGATCTCATAGTCAGTCACTGAAGCATCTCCCTGAACAAGAGCCATGAACTCTCGCTTCTTCTCATCAAGATATCTCGGCCCCAAGTACCTCTTCCGGAAAGCAGACTCAAAGAAATCCCAACCAATCTCAGTCTCAGGAACCCCAGTAGTAATGGTGACCCACCTGGTGTAGGCATCACCCTGAAGCAACGAAATCACACAGCCCAATTTGCGAGCTCCCACACAACCCATCTGAGCTAAGATACAGACTGTCTTCTCCAACCACAACTCGGATCTCTCAGGTGTAGACCCTCTGAACTCTTCTACTCCTAGGATACGGAGCCTCTCTAACGGTAAACTAGTATCATCACCTCTCGGCTGAGCTGCAGCCTGAGCTCTGGCAACTGCGGCCTGAAACGCTCCCGCTATAGCTTGAACTAGTGGAGCCATATCTATTCCCGCAGGACCTTGGCCACCCTGACCAACCTGAGGTCCCGCTCCCTCAACTCCAGCCTCGCCTCCCGCTTCCGACTGAGGAGGAGGTGGTGGAGGAGCTCAAACTCCTACAACAGGCACTTCTACATGAGCCTCTACTCCAGCCATCGACTCATCAACAGGAGCCGCAACACGTGGTTCTTGACGAACCAACCTCGGTCTACCTCTAGGCCTCGACATATGCGCTCACAGATAACAACTACTACAACAACAACAAAGCACAAAAAGATAGGGTTAGCAAGGCAAGGGTTCCAAGTAGCTCAAGTATGTTCCCTCACTTAAAAAACCTTTTTCCGATGTAATAGCAGCAATGAGACTCTACACAACATGCTTCAAACAAAACAACATACATACACGCTCAAACTAGCTTACAACAAGGCATACTTGATAAACAAGCAAACATACTTACATGGCAAGCAAACATCGTGCAATTTCAATACAAGAACTTAACTTACCTCACTTACCTACCCAAGGTCTCGTAAACCTTAGGCTCTGATACCAACAAGTGTAACCCCCTGGACCCGGTCCGGACGCTTGACCGATCCAAGTGGGCTACACGGGGATAACCGAGGTGAAACCCGTTAAGGCTCCACTTCAGTTACCGACCCAAGAAAACTTTTTCATTTATATTATCTTTTCAAGATGAGATATTAAATCCTATGTGAGAAAAGCAACAACGGAAGAAACGATGAGGTAAATAACCAACAGCCCAATTTAAACAGCCCTTTTTAATTATAAACAGCAGGCCGTATCGGAACGCCCATAGGGTGTTTCGATACGCCTTGACTAGGTCAATTGGCCAAAGTCAACTTGAAAAGACCGTTTCAAAATAGGGGTGGCCCGTATCGAGACGCCCTCAATGGTCAACTTCTCGTGGTCAACAATATGAAGGTCGTTATGAAACACTAAAGCTCGTTTCGATACTTCATTTTATCGTCAAATTCTCAGATTTCCAGTGGCAAAATCGTACCGAAATGTTCTCTAGCGTACCGAAACGCCTGGCCCAAAACAAAGGGACCGTATCGAAACGGGACCAACCGTTTCGAAACGCCCTCTGACTGCAAAATTGTTTTAGTTGGTTTTTGGCACAAGGCTATCCCAAAACACAACTAGAACCTCCCCCAACTCACATACAACAACTTTAAGGCAAAACCAAACATCTACAAGCATGCTTAACACACTTCAAACATATAACAACCATACATAGCTAAAGGACATCAAAACAACATAAGAATCATTCAAGCATTTAAGATTCATGCTTCAACAAGGACATACACTTAAGCATTTAAGGTAAGCAACTTAAACATGGCTTACAAACAAGACAAGGCATCCAAAAGCCAAACCAACATTAACATATAAAGGAGTATAAACATGCTCCTAAAACCAAACATCCACATACATCCAAAAGCTCAAACAAAGATACATATCTCATTGCTTGACTATTACACCTTATAACTAAAAAGTCCATACTTGAAGGCTAAGATAGCACCACAATGCACACTTGGAGGCCCTCTCTTTGCACAAGCAACCCACGAACTACAGATCTGCATTGTCGAACAAAAGAGAGCGTAAGCATAAGGCTTAGTGAGGGTAAGCTCATAAAACAAACCTCGACAATGCAGGGTCCAAGCACGAGCAAACAACCAAGGTGGAATGCATGATCTTACCTTCGATCCACTTGAGTTAAGATATAAAAGATACATGAGCATAAATATCAACATCATGCCATGCTCAACAATTCATAAGCTCAACACATGAAAATACATATATCAATGTATTAACAAACACATATATCAATCCATATTGGCACATAGCTATGACTCGAATACGCGGATAACCGTTGGAACTCACATCCAACATAACCATTACCTTACGGTGGGATTACACTCATCACCGTTCACGCGGAGGGGATTCCACTCATCCTCACGCCCCGTCGATGGGATTACACTCATCACCGACTAACGTATATATAAGAAGGTTTTTCGGGCGAACCCGTACTCCATCTTGATGACTACCATCACCAAGACCACGCGCGCATTTGACTCACGTGTGCACACTAAACATCCTAATGATCGATCATTGTACCCAAGCATACTAGTGCCAATACTAAACACAATTCACAATCATCATTTCATATCAACTTCCGTGCTTAGCACGTACTCACCATGATTACCATCATGCACAATCCACATACATATCACAATGCATCAAAACCACGCCTCAATAATCATGTATAACACAATATACATAACTAACATAATCACAATTTAAACGTGAGGCATCCACAACATATAGAGATCAACCATAGTCTCTATCTAAAGCTTGGGATTAGACTACCACTCTAATCCCAACTCTAGGTGGGTCTTCCAAGCCCAACCTAGTCCACATGCTTGAACCAACACTTGAAAACCAATTTAAAACATTTAACCACTCACCGACTATTCCAAGCTCAACACATTAGCCGATCAAGCTTCCAACGATTCCGGATTTGTTCCTGAGGCTTCACCAACACAAATTCTTGCTTCTAATCAACTCAACACAATCAAAACAATCTCAAATCAGTTCACACATCAATGTAGCAAACCCAAAACACTAATCAAGCGTAAAACACGTGATTTTCAAGCTAAGAACAACCCCAAAACCGTAATCCCGAGCAGCCATGAAACACAGTTCAAAACTCTTGATTTCAACATTTTTAACACACTTAAATGCTCCCAAAACAACCCTTAACTATCACACTAACATCAGCCCTCAATTTCCAACACATAGCAACCCCAAAACCAACCTTTAAACCCTTCAAAAACCCCTATAAAACCCAAATCCGAGAATCTTCATAAAACCTTTTAAAATTCACATATGTTGGACCTTATAGGTTGTAAACATCTTATCTAACATTAAATAATCAAAAGCTTTTGTTAAAGACAATAAAGTTCTCATTTTTAATCTAAACTTTCAAAACACCAAAATCCAAAAATTAGGATCTTTGAGAAAAATAAAGATACTAGCTTGTAGAGGGAAAGGAGGACAAGTCAAAAACGTAATTACCTTTCAAAAAGCACCAAAGATGAAGGTGTATGGTGATGGAATAGTGATTTGGAGATGAGAGAGCTTTTATGTCGTGAGAATGAAAATGGAGGAGTGGGGAGAAAATGACTAGGCTATTTTAATAATAAGTGGGTTTTAATTTGAACGTCCACTTAATTACCATAGTGCCATTAATGAGGATAGCTATCTCAATTTTCAAATTCCATGGAATTGGGCTTTAAAATTAAAACATGTCCAACATAAATTATTTATTTTGAAAACCTGAGGCCCAAAATATTATTCTATTATTTTAATATTATTTTTCACCCGACCCTCAAACCTGGGTGTTACAAAATTAGTTTAGAGGTTTTATGTGTTAAATGTTTAAAATTAAAGGTTGTGATTAGAATTTAGGGTTTAAATGTTAGAGTTTAGAGGTTAGGGTTAAATTTTAGGGTACTATACTTAGAAATTTAGTTTTAACTTATAAACTCTCAATTTTAACTCTAATTTTAATCACAACCTTTAAACCTAAACTTTAAATTGAATCCACAAACCTTAAAATCAAGACGTGCTGATGAAAAGTTTTTTTTTCATCACCAATGTATGGAGTAATTACCACAAAATTGAAATCTATTATAAAATAAGGATGAGTCCACCACAAGCGTCCCACATCGTTGAACACCACTAACGGAATATACCGTTGAACACCATTAAATTCTTTAGTAAAAATTAAAAATGGTAAGGACTAGACTTATAATTAAAATTATTTCAAAAGAAAATTAAAAATAAAATTTAATAAACATTTTATATTTTTTATAGTTGGTAAGTTGCATATATTCCATATTAGTTTATAAAAAATGATTTTATCGATACTTCTTTGAAATAAAGGCGACGGTGACGACAGAAGGGAAATAAACGGGTTCGGTTTAGAATTTTTGATATTAAAGATATTTTGAGGTATTTGATTATAATATATTAATTAAAATATTATAAAAAATATAAAAGATTTATTAAATCTTATTTTTAATTTTTTAAAAATGATTTTAATTATAAGTCTAGTCCTTAAGATTTTTAATCTTTATTAAAAATTTAATGGTGTTCAACGATGTTTTGAATTAGTGGTGTTCAGCAGTGTGCGACGTCCGTCGTCAAATTTTCCATAAAATAACTCTTAAATATGATTTTTGTTTTGTTTTTTTTCAAATCTTAAGTAGTAATTTTCAGATCTTTTATTTTAAGATTATATAAAAAATAACCATATAATAATATTAATTTTTATTGAAAATTTTATAAGAAATATATGTTCAAATTTTAATCCAGATTTATGAAAATTTTTGGTAATTTCTCTCAAATTCTCTATTTTGTTTTATTTGAGAAAAAAGTTGAAAAAATGGAATTCTCAATATGGATCAAGCCATCAAGGTATAGCTATTAATTTGGGTCAGATCCGTTAAAGTGCACCAGGCCCTAACTAATTAACATCCTTTTGTAATCTGAATAAAAAGAAGGGGCAAAAACGTCCTTTCAGTCATCCCAAATCGTCTCTCCTATCCTATATATACCCCCATCTACAAAATCTAGGGTATAAAAGGCCCCAAATCTTCTGCGCCATTTTTCTCCTTCCTACTTTCTTTCTTTCTAGCTCTTCCCAAAACTGAGCGTTAAACTCTTAAAATCTTCAAGATTCTGCAATTTCCGAACATACACAATCCTCCCCATTTCGCATCCAAACATTCGTAATTTCTTCATCCGAATCCATCTCCTAAATTAACGCTTTTTCTTGTTTTGATTTCTTTTTTTTTTTCAACATCGAGATTCAAGATTTACCCTTTTCCCATTTTTTGGGCAGGTTGGGTAAATAATGGCGACTTTTGAGCTTTACCGGAGGTCAACGTTCGGAATGTGCTTGACGGAGGCATTGGATGAGATGGTTTCAAACTGCACTCTCAGCCCCGAGCACGCTATTCAGGTTCTCGTCCAGTTCGATAAGGTACTGTTAAATACTTTGTTGGCTTCTTCCGCTTTTCTTTATTCATAATTTAATTTATTAATTTAGTATATGTTTATTTTAGTCTATGGCTGAAGCCCTGGAAAGTCAAGTGAAGAGCAAGGTTACCATTAAGGTATGTTCTTTCTTTTTAAGGAAAAACGGTTAATTTTTGTTGTTGAATTTTGTGCGGTTTAAGGTTGACTAAATC
This sequence comes from Hibiscus tridactylites, assembly GCA_958450335.1. Taxonomy (NCBI): domain Eukaryota; kingdom Viridiplantae; phylum Streptophyta; class Magnoliopsida; order Malvales; family Malvaceae; genus Hibiscus; species Hibiscus tridactylites. The sequence goes on from OY288277.1 coordinate 12,519,077, forward strand.
CTAGAACATTCTTTTAGTTGCCTGTAAATGTTAATGTGATATTGGTTGTTTTAATTGACGGCGATTTATGGCAGTGATTTGCTGTTTCTATTGAATTACCGTAGTGAGATATTTTTGTTTTATAAAGCGCCTACTATTAAGTTCTGTGTTTAAAGGAAGCTGATATTAGTTTGCTATGGCCCTTGACCCCCCCACCTTGAAGAAAGGTAAATGCGATTATGACCATTCATGAATGGTAAAAGCCCCCCCCCCCCCCCCTATCGAACTGGACGAGAACCTGAATAGCGTGCTCGGGGCTGAGAGTGCAGTTTGAAACCATCTTATCCAATGCCTCCGTCAAGCACATTCCGGAACGTTGACCATTCATGGATGGTAAAAGACATGTTTATTTCATTACAAGTATGTGCAGGATTAAAATCTAGCTGTGTTAATTTTTGCTACTTCAATGGTACAAGAATTTCATTTAGATCTAACTATGGTCTCAAATTTCAACATAGTGGAGGAACTAAAACTAGAATTAAACCTTCCATTTATGGTAAATGGTTGTGATGATTGTTTTTTTTTTATCTAAATGTCTGTGTTGCAAAGTTAGAAGAATTAGGAAAGACTAACATGCAAAACACGTGAATCTTTCAAATTAAGTGACGCTAGAAAACGTTTTGACACATTATGAATTATTTGCGGATTTTGAGTGGAGAATGGTGTTTTACTTCTTGTTAAACCATAGCTACCTCTTTTCTTCAAAATTTTCTTTATGACTTTTGTTGATGGTTAAAAGAGTAGGGTTAACATATCTCAATTCTATTTTCCAAGATTCTTATGACAAAGTTTTGGGTTATTTTTATTTTAGTGCTATTGCTCGAGAAACATTATCAGGAACATGAAAAATATAGATTTCCAAAAAGCTTTGCTTCTTGGATAATGGTTCTCTTTATCATACATAATTATGTATTTCCTTTTTGGTCAAATTTAATTGGTTTTCAATAACATTCAAAATCAAAACTGGTGAATGGAAATACATCTTTTCTTGCATCAGTGTTTTGTGGTACTTTTCTTCTACGCTTGAGATTTTAGCTTCTTGCTGCTGCTTGTTTTGGTGTATCAGTTTTTTTTTATTGAGGACTTCTGTATTCTTATTAAAAAACATTCACATTTACTTACCATTTGGAATTGCAATGCAAATTCCGGTTCGCTGTTCATATGTGAACTTTAATCCTGTGTTATATGTGCTACAGGGACATCTGCACACCTATAGATTCTGCGACAATGTTTGGACCTTCATTTTACAGGATGCTTTGTTTAAGAAGGAGGATTCTCAGGAGACTGTAGGTCGGGTGAAAATAGTAGCATGTGATTCAAAACTACTCCTACAATAAACTGTCAATCGAGATAAAACGATGGTGGAAGGGGATGGTTGATTGAGATCGGAGTATCGGACATGCATTACAAAGCCACCATCCATTATTTGAATAAGTTTCCTATGTACTTAATTGTATTTTTCTTTCTGATAACATAATGTACAACAGTGAAAACTTTAGGACAAAACGATGGTATTCTGATTTCTGACAAGAATCGTGTCTATTTCACTGTCAAGTTATTTCAATCTTGCACCTGCTTGATTATGATATGGCGGTGTTTGAACATTGAAGTATCCATTTCTGAGTTTCCTCTTTCATCTTCCCTTGATTGTATTAATTTTTTCTCTTCCAGTTATCATGTACATTTGTTTTAGAACCGGCAATTTGTATATTCATATTGTTTATTTGTTTTTGTGTATTCGTGTCATAATCTTTTTTTAATAAAATTTGATATATTAATAATTTGTATTTAGAATATTTCAAAATATTCCTATCGAATTGATATTGTTTGGCCTAATTTGTTGGGTTTCCTTGGTATGCAAGTTACCATTGAGGCGCTATTTTGAATTAAGATGTCCTCTTCAGAGGATGCTTGAATTGAAAAGTTTACAAAAAGTGCTCCGGTATTAATTATCTCTACTGCCTTTAATGAAAAGTCATTGTCTTTCCGTTCTATCTTTAACCTTTTTCTATCGTCAAAATTGACAATGGTGATTTCAGAATCCTTAGTGGGAATCCATATTCGCATTACCATCCCTCAGCCTAAGTGCAGAGCTTTCAGCTTTTGCTTTTAAAATGCCAAAGCATGGCTCTAACCTAATAAGCTGGCAAGCTCCAAGCATCGGATTCTCTTCCATCTTTTCCCGGAGTTTCCTTTTCTTAACGGAATTCCAGCTTCTCTTCCAGTACAAATAAGAAAGCCTTTACCGCCAAACAAAAAAAAGACAAGAGAAAAAGGGTAACTCACTTTTCAACAAAGTACTAAATGATGCCTTTTAGATTATCAATATATATTAGTTAGGATCCATTTACAGTTTAGTTTTACACTTAATTAGGTTCATTGCATTTACTGAGTTTAATGATTGAAATTAAAACTCACTTAGTTTTCAACCATGTTGCAAGCCAGTTGTCAGATGCATATTGAATTACTGTATCATAGACTTCGGCTCACATCAACTATGGACCCCAAGGAATCATCTTTGTAGCGTTGTTAGCGATGGTAATTCAATATTCCCTTCGGATTCTCAATCAGCAGATTTTTCACATTTAAAGATACTCCGGCTTTTATGTAGCCATAGGGTTTCATTGTTGTAAGTGACTGATTACTATGGCGGCCTCCAGTAGCGTACAGGTTCCACGAGCTCTTCATTTTCAACTCATTGATGGAATGCAACTTCAGGTTTTAACTTTCTATTGTGTACGGATTTTTAAAATTATTATTGTTGGTTATCCTCCTAACATGATTGTTGTTTTGATCTTTTTCCTTTTTGTGTAGATCAATGTCTCTGGATGTTCAAATAAGCGCAACGCAAGAGTTGAACTTCAGCTTAAAAACTGCACAAGAACTTGGATTCTTCACTGGGGCTTTCTTTACCATGGGAATTTGTAAAGCTTGCACTGAAAACTTTTCATAAATACATATTCTACTTTTACTTGGTTTGTTTGCATTTTGCACATCAAACCAACTCATGAGATTGTATCCCTCAACAGGAACTGGTATATCCCATGCGGTGAAGATTCTTCAGGGGCAAAATCTTACAAGCAAGGTGCACTGCAGACACTATTTGTGAAGGTGTATTTTATTTTTGCAATTTATGCTTAGATTATTTGGATGTTACCATTCTCAGTTACGAGTAAGAATTCATTGCGATTGTTAAATAGTTTTAATTCGATGAAGTTGGTCTTCAACTGCAGAATGGAGACGTATATGTTCTAAATATTGAGTTGAGAGACCCCAAGATTCACGCTATTGAATTTGTGTTGAAGGATGGAAATCAAGACAGATGGTCGGTTTTTCCTTTGGACCATCCCCCTCTTTTTTGTTTTGCAGGCTTATGTTTGCTATTCTTATATATTTTGCTTTCCAGGTTGAAACTAAATCATAGGAATTTCAGAGTTGAGATCCCTGAATATGATGCAAGTGATCCACTTCCATCGATACCGAAAGATCTAATAGATCGGAAGGCATATCTAATCTGGGAAAGTAGAGGTAGACCCCAAAGCAGCCCAGAACAACAAAAGGTGTGTTGTGCTTGTGCTGCAAAAAAATGAATTTTCTTCTCAAATTGAATTTATGCACCGTTTTCACTTGTTCAAGTTAGTAATCTGACAGTTTGATTCATCATATGTTTGTTGCTCTCTAACTTCACCTTCCTTTCCGGCTAGTGAAGTTCTAAAGTTACTGAAACTAGTGAAAGCGTTACCATGCATGTTCTAATTTGTCGTCCGAATAATCTCATATACTCTCCGCTGTTTATGTTACCTTTAGACCAAAACTTGAAACCCTTTTTACTTTCTTAGGATATTTTTGCAACCCAAATCTAACCGTCGGAAATTTTCTCACTTTATGCAAGTGGTATCACTTCCTTTCTCATCTGTATATTACGGTGTTTCTTGTCCTCCTTTGCTCTCTCAACTATTGGCTATTTAGCTTATATATTATCATTGTGTGCATTGTAGCAAGATTATGCAGATGCTTTAGCAGAGCTGCAAAATCAACTCCGCAGGGGAATATCCTTGAATGAGTTACAGAGTAGCTACATGAATGCAAGAACTAAAACAAAAGCCCAGGATGATATACAGCCATCTAGGTGTGTAACGCCATCATCTTACCTTAGAAGACATGACGTCGATAAGTGGTTGCAAAGGCAGTCTAAGGGGCATGAGAACAAGGCTGGTCAGTCTTCATCAACTTTTATGGATCTCGTAGAGAAATCAGTTGGAGGAAAGAACGTGGTCTCGAAGCAAAATTATATTGTTGGCTACCATGAAATAGTGGTTAGTCTTCCTGCAATATTTTGATTTTCTTGAATGAGAAAAACATGTTGATGGAGATTGACATGGTTTGAATCCACTTCATTCATTTAATTCAGAGAGGGACTTTGATTTCTTCTAGCCATTAAGTGTTGAATCAAATTCATATTTACTCATCTACAGAAGACCAACTTCCAATATCTCTGGAACAAGAGCTCCTATATGCTTTTGGTTTCTTATTTGATCTTTTTCTTCTTCTTTTTTCAGGTCCTCACTAAAGTTGTAACTGGTGATTATCACATATTGGTTGCTTTGAACGTGAAAGGCACTGCAATTCTTCACTGGGGAGTGTCAAAGTCATCAGCTGGTGAATGGCTGGTGAGATACTTGGTCCTTCATTTAGCAGGGAATACTAATACATGCTCATTGTGTGCACTGATGGTGGATATTTCCACCCGTGGTATGCCTTCAAATCTTACTTCAACTCACTGCCTACTTTCATCACTAACACCAGGCTCCTCCATCGGATATGTTGCCTGAAAAGTCAAAGATGGTTGTCGGAGCATGTCAGACTTATTTTACAGACATGTCAGTCAGAGGAGGATCCTTTCAGGTAATTTACTCAAAGCGGTTTGTCACGAATCCTTGTTCTTGCTAACATGTTCAATTGATTAACCACACCTTCCCACTGGGAAAAAAGTTGGTAGATGTTAATTTGCAGAAGAGGAATTTTGTTGGTATTCAATTCGTGATATGGTCTGGCGGATCTTGGACTAACAACAATGGGGCCAACTTCTATGTAGCCGTACAACCTGTGCTGCCAAGTGGGAAGGTAATATTTATTATACTGTACTGAATGATTGATTATTTTTCGGTGCACGTTAAATACATCACTGTACAAGGTACCTTGCCTTTTGCAATTGATGTGTGGATATACAAACTGCCCATGCACTCTGTGAAGCTTTTTCACATTAAAATAGTTTTCTGGTCTCTGATGAAGCACTAGCATTCTTAGGTGCAGGCTAATATGCTTTACTTTCCATTTCTTAGATTTATTTGCTCAATTTCATGGTTTTCTTTTGTCAAATGATATAACAGGAAAGGTATTGTGATTGTTGGGAATAAATGGCTTAAATGTGTGATTTTATGGTCCGATGATGCTAGCTATTTGATATGGAGATGAAGCTTAAATGATGAACATGAACAGTTGACAATTGCTACCAAAAGAAATATTGGAGGCTGACTGCATTTGAACAGCATCTTTATCTAGTTTGTTGAAAGAATTAAGTAATACTTATGAATTAAAGTATTCTGTTGAGGAAAAATATGGAGTTTAGAGATGCTTTTTTTTGTGACTTCGATAAAATAGTCGCACATTCAAACCAAAAAGAACAAGGAGAACTAGCGTGTATGCTTTGTTTGAGTTAATTATCTCATGTTAGTCATCTAGTGTTTTCTTTACCAGTCTTCTAGATCAGTGAACATTGGAGACCCTTTCTTGCAGGTTCACGGGCATGGTAAAAGAATTGTCAAATGGTTGCTTGATGAAATATCCCAAAGAGAAAAGGAGGCCGAGAGGTCCTTGATGCATAGGTAACTAAGATACGGGCCAAGCACATCATAAAAGAATATAAGCATCTTACAACAGTTGAGATATTAGGATCTATCTAATATGTCTCTATACCTTGACTTTGTGACTAAAAAAGCTTCACTTACATGCTCAACTGTCACAGGTTCAATATTGCTACAGAGTTGACAGAACGCTGTAAAGCTGAGGGAGAATTAGGGCTTATTGGTATATTAGTCTGGATGAGGTTTATGAGATGCAGGCATCTTACGTGGAACAAGAACTACAATGTGAAACCTCGGTAAATTTGCATTTTTTCATAAATCAGAGATCTTATGACTTTATTAAAATAAAAATTTAGATGTGAAAAGTTGATATGGTTATGTATGATCTACAGCTTATATAAGTAATACTAGCCTATTAAACTGGCATTCACTGCTATGTCTGCAGTGAAATTAGTGAAGCTCAAGACAGATTCACCAATTTACTGCAAAGAATATATGTGAACCAGCCAAATGACCGAGAGATTGTGAGGCTAATAATGGCATTTGTTGGCCGTGGAGGCGAAGGTGATGTTGGGCAGAGAATTCGTGATGAAATATTAACGATTCAGGTATATATAATTTATGTCTTATAGAGATGGATTCTGCTGCATCATTCTTGCAAAATTAATTCTCCTGGCTTTCACTAGAGAAATAATGATTGCAAAGGGGGCATGATGGAGGAATGGCACCAAAAGTTGCACAATAATAGTAGCCCAGATGATGTGGTTATTTGTGAGGTATGTAATTATTTATCAAGCAACTTCTACTAGGAATGTCACTCCCGATGTTAGGCCTTGAAAACTAAGTGCATTCATTTGATGGATTAAACTTGTTCACGTAGATATACATTCTGTTAATTTAATGTTGTGTTCTTTTGTAACAGGCACTATTAGACTATTTGAAATCTGGGTTTAAACTTGACGTTTATTGGAAAACATTGCATGACCATGGTCTCACAAAGGAAAAACTTGCAAGTTATGACCGTCCAATTGTGTCAAACCCTAGTTTCAGGATGGATGCTAAAGAAGGTCTCATCCGTGACCTTACTATGTACTTGAAGACATTGAAGGTATCAATCCTGTTTCGACAAAGTACCAATATTTTCATCAGATTTTCCACTTCTTTATTATGCTTACATTTACTAAAGTAAATCCAAAGATATTTATGTGATCACACTATTAACTTTGGTGAAAATTCATGAAATTTGACTTAACTTCTTGGAAGTTGGAGTTTCTTGCAAATTACTTTGTTGAAAATTGTCAGGCTAGAAGATGTCTGGTACGTGTAAAATGATCAAGTATAATAATAATAAGAAGAAGAAGAAGGCTTCAAATTTTCCATTCATGCCTCCTTTCATCATATGATTAGCTTATAATGCTGACAAGAATGATTAATTGACTCAGCAACTAATTAACTGTTTCTAACAGAAACCAACTCACTCAACTATCATATAACGGCTATTTACAAAGCGGTCCTAACTAAATATTAAAAAACTCATACTTACACTATTGATCTCTCCTATTCAATTTTCCTTGCATCAACATCGGCTTATAACCAGGGAACCTGAGTTTCAGAATGCTGATGATTAGAGCTTGCAAATGGAAATCAACAAAATCCCTCTTGTCTGATATAAATTGCAGTGTTTTGGGTATCTTCAAAGAGATCAAACAAACTATCTTTTGAGTTTATCCTTCATTAATCATTTTTTATTTGTACGGCCTAAGTAATTTTCAAGACGGGCCATATGGTGTCTTTTATATCAATAATAACTGAAATCTTTCTGTTGTAACATCCCTCTTTGATTCTAGTCATTATTTTGATCTTCATTTAGTTATATGTCATAAACTAGATATTCTCCAATACTCTCTCTTTTTTAAGAAATGCAATAAACTGGATTTGTTGTTCAAAAGTTTTTATTGACTACTATAACATGTGACAGGCTGTTCATTCTGGTGTAGAGCTTGAATCTGCTATTGAAAGTTGTATGACTCCCTCGTTCAAGGTTAGTTGCAGCAATACCAGATGAGAAATTATTCTAACTTGTGCGTTTTCCATTATCTTAAGCATTAAATTTGAGTTATCACTAAATCAAGCCTCAATCTTCTTTGTGTTGCTCAGAATCAAGGTTTTACAACAGCATATGGTGGTTTATCACTAAAGTTGCAGGTAACTCTCTATGTATAGCAGCATTCTCTTACAGATCATAAGATTCTGTTTATGGACAATCATAATAAGCATGCTATTCATGGAATTTCAATTTATGCATCAGTGTTTTGGTCCAAGAATTGTTTCTTCTAATTTGGATTTTTTGTATGATGTAATGTTCCTTCTTGAAAAATATTATCGTTTCTCACCCAAAGAAATGACTTTTTTTCATTGTTGTTGTCAAATTCCAGGAGTGCTTGAATTTTGTCAAAACTCATATTGGTGATGAACGCATTGGCCCTTTGATGGAGGTTATTAGTCTTTACTTGAAGTAAGATGGAGCTTGTTCTATTCTAAGATACATTTTTTGTGATTGAATCTTTTTTTTCATTGCAGAAATTGCTGGAATCCCGCATTGAGATTCGCCCTCTTCTGCTAACACATCATAGATTGGCGAAAGATCTGCTATTCCTTGATCTTGCTTTGGCTTCAGCTGTTAGAACAACCATGGAAAGGGTACTTAAAGATCTTAAATTCACAAACCCGCCGGTAAGTCTCGATATATTTGCAAAGCAGGAAATAATTTACCTAGAAGACAACCAATGTGATCGTTTTTTACGAATCAGGAAATCATGTTCTTTGTTTCCTTGGTGCTTGAAAGTTTGTGCCTGTCCATGGTCAAGAATGAAGATCTGATTTACTGCACTAAGGTATATTATCTCTTGAGTTTTATTGGAATTAACTTTTTCATTTTGATGCATTTATTTCTGCCGACAATATTAAACTTTCATAATGTCTCAAGTCATGATTAAGTAAAACTTAATGCTTATAAAAGTATCACCAATTTTTGTTTCATAGGACTGGTATCGTGTCTCGGAATCATACAAACCCGGTGATGCTCAGTGGGCATTACAAACAAAGGCTATTCTTGATCGACTCCAAATAGTACTTTCTGACAGGGCTGTCGATCACCAGAACAAGATCCAGCCTAGTGCTGAATATCTAGGCAAACTGCTTGGCATCGGGAAACCAGCTGTATGTGATTAAATTTGATACATATCTGATGATGGAGATTGAGTGTTATCTAGTTCTCAGTCTAAGATTTATTTCTTTTGTTCTGCTATCAGATAGATACTTTTTCCGAAGAATTAACAAGATCAGGATCTGGAGCTGTTCTTTCTATGCTCATCAATCGTTTTGATCCCATTCTCAGAAAAGTTGCAAATTTAGGATGGTGAGTTTTCACCGAAACCTAAGAGTTTATGAATAGAATGTAGCCGGCCTAATTCAGTTTGTAATATGCTTATTTTTAAACTGGGGTTATACATTTCGTTTCAGTTTTTAAAGTTTTTTCAACTAATGAGAGATTGCTTGCTATTTTATGGTCCCTTTTTTTTCCTACAGCTTATGGTGTTTGCTCTGAAATATTTGCTGAGATTTGTGTCCAACAGTTGGCAGGTTATCAGTCCAGTCGAAGTTTGTGGATATGTAACTTCAGTGAATGAGCTTATTACTGTTCAGAACAAAGTTTACCGAAAGCCAACTGTTATTATTGCAACTAGAGTAACAGGAGAAGAGGAGATTCCGGACGGAGTTGTTGCAGTGTTGACATCTGATACACCAGATGTCCTGTCTCATGTGTCTATTAGAGCCAGAAATAGTAAGGCATGTGTCTTTCGGATCGCTTATCACAGTTTAAAGCCATTGTCGACAAAAAGTGGAAATTTGCACCTTATATGAAAGTTCAAAGCCACCAAAGTGCTTCGTTGAGAAAGTCAACATATATAATTTACATACTGCTTCATGGTGCAGATATGTTTTGCCACATGCTTCGATCAAAATACTTTCAGGAATCTCAAGTTCAAGGAAGGACGTGCCATATCTATACAACTGAAGTCCTCAAATTTGATAGTCAGGCATGCCGTAAAAGAACTTCTTTGATCAGTGATCTTGCACAACTCTTTACCAATATTCTAATAAACTGTTTTTCTCCCACTTGCAGTGACGTCGGTGGTTCTAGCTTATCCCTAAGTTCCCTTGTTCCATCACTTTCTCGAAGAGTGACCATTAAAAGAAAGAACTTCTGTGGGAGATATGCTCTTTCACTCGAAGAATTCACCACTGAAACGGTAAGCTGGTTCCATTTATTGTTCTGGATACTGGATAGAATGAATGCCTGGTTTGGAGGATATATTTGGGTGAAACAAATGTTCTTCTTTGATTCAGGTTGGCGCCAAATCTAGTAATATAAAATTTTTAAGAGGAAGGGTACCGTCATGGATCAGGATCCCAATGTCAGTTGCAATACCATTTGGAGCTTTTGAAACTGTGCTATCGCTAGATGTTAATAAGGTGCATTTTATTAGTTAAGATTTTAGTTTTCTGTACGCAATTATCTTTTGTTTCTTGTAGGTGTTCCATTTTCTTGTTTGTTCGATCTTTTGAATTGCTCGCCGAGGATTTATGACTTAACCAGCCTGCTATACTTGGGAAGTGTTGAATTATAGAACGAAGGCAGAAGAAGATGAGAAAGAAATGTTGATGAAGAGAAGATCAAATGTAGAAGAAGATAGAAACAAGAAGTAAGAATATATTCAACTGTGAATTCAAGATACATTTACAGAGTCTATCATCCTCTTTATATAGGCTAAGCTTTGTAAAGCTTCAATGATAAATCTTGATCTTGATAAGCAAGATTACATTTACTCAGCTTATAACAGAAACACTAACAACTATAACAGATTCATAACCTCTAACATGCTTCCTATTTTCTCTCTTCTCTTTTCTGAGAAATAACAACTATTTATACATTGAACATTCTTCATGTGTTTTCCTCCTTCTTCAAATATACAACTTCAGAGAACTTTGCTTGCTGTGTTGAACCTGATTTCCTCAGCAGAGAAGACTTTCAATTTATGTCTGAGATCAACAAAAGACGAAGCAGATAAAGGTTTAGTTAAGACATCAGCAACCTGTTCTGCAGCTGGTACATAATCAATACGAAAGGATCCATCTGTCACTTTTTCTCTGACAAAACTAAGATCTAACTCAACATGTTTGAGTTTGGCATGATGAACAGGATTTGCAGAGTGAGCAATCGCACTGGTGTTATCACACCATAACACAGGAGTAGAGACTAGGGGAATCCTCAATTCCTGAAGTAGAGACTTTATCCATATCCCTTCACACATAGCATCAGCAATGCCTCTAAACTCTGCCTCTGTGGAAGAACGAGAAACCACGCTTTGTTTCTTTGAACTCCAAGCTACAAGATTACCTCCAAGATACATACAGTAACCTCCTGTAGACCTCTTATCATCAACACTAGCACCCCAGTCAGAGTCAGTATATCCTATAAGAGATGTAGGGGTTTTAGAAGAACTAAAGAACAGACCATGATCAGCTGTGCCTTTGAGATACCTAACTATTCTTTTAACAGCCTTCCAATGTGTATCAAGCGGAGCTTGCATAAACTGACTGACTTTGTTAACAGAGAACTGAATATCGGGTCTAGTAGAACAAATATGCTGAAGTGACCCTACTACTTGTCTGTAAAGAGTTGGATCAGAAAAAGGTATTCCATCAGCAAAGGACAGCTTAGGAGTAGTAACCATAGGAGTAGGTGTGGAAGAAGCTTCCATCATTTGAACTTTGTCTAACAACTCCATAATATGCTTTCTCTGACTTAGAACAAAGCCATTATGAACAGTGGTAATACTCATGCCTAGAAAAAAATTCAACGAACCCAAGTCTTTGACAGAAAAGACACAATTAATATCCTTGATCACTTTATCAATTTCAACAGAATTGTCTCCTGTGACAACTATGTCATCCACATAGACCAATATGTAAATTTTACTTCCTTCTCGTTTTCTAAAATATAAAGAAACATCTGCAAGAGAGGCAGTAAAACCAAGAGATTGAACTAAAAGTTCTTTAAACTTATCAAACCAAGCACGAGGTGCTTGTTTGAGACCATACAATGACTTCTTCAGACGACAAACTAACTGATTTCCTGAAGAATCCTCTTGTTCAAAACCAGGAGGTTGAACCATGTACACCTCTTCTGCTAAATCTCCATTGAGAAAAGCATTGTCCACATCTATTTGCCTTAGAGACCAGCCATTACTCAGAGCAATACTAAGAAGTACCCTAACTGTTACTGGTTTGACAACAGGACTAAAGGTTTCCTTGTAATCAAAGCCAGCTTGCTGAGAGTAACCCTTGGCTACAAGCCTTGCTTTGTACCTAGAAATAGAACCATCTGAGTTTCTCTTTATTTTGAATAGCCATTTGCACCCTATAGGAACCCTATCCTTAGGAAGAGACACTAGATCCCAAGTTCCTTTTTTAACCAAGGCATCTAACTCCTTTAACACTGCTTCTTTCCACTCATTGACATTCATAGCCTGAAAGACATCCTTAGGCAACTGTGGATCAACTTCTTCAAAAACATGAAAAGCCTTAGGCTTGAAAATCCCAGCCTTCGACCTAGTAACCATAGAATGAGTAGGAATTGTTGGTTTGAAAACACCAGATTGATCAGATGAAGTAACAGCAGGGGCCTCTTGACCAGCAACCAAAGAAGGAACAGAAGTTGAATTTAAACAAGGGGAAGCAGGAGAAACAGGAAGAGCTGGCGTTGAAGACTGATCACAGCTTTGATCAGTCTGAGAATTAACAGAAGGAACAGGAACAGGAGCAGTAGTTTGAGCCATAGATCCATCCATTCTCACAGGACTTAGAGGAACAGTATGATCATCAGAATGAAACAAAGAATTATTGTCAGAACTAGAGAAATTGAAATTAGAAGAAAAATTAGAAGAAGAACTGGACTGAGAGTTTGAAGAAAAAGATCTCTGACTTGTATTAGAAGCAACAGGACCATGATACTTGGCTTTAAATAAACCAACATCCTTTTTCTGAGAAGAAGAGTTAGCTTTGACAGAAAAAGGAAAAACAGATTCATTGAACAAAACATGTCGAGAAACAACAACTTTGCCATCATCCATTAAGCACTTATAACCAAGCTGATTAGGACTATAACCAATGAAAGTACAAGGCTTAGACCTAAAATCAAGCTTATTTTTGTTAAAAGGCCTAGTAAGAGGGAAACAAAGAGAGCCAAAAACTCTAAGAAAAGAGTAGTCAGGTTTAGACTTAAACAACTTTTCATAAGGACTTATTCCTTCTAAAACCTTGGAAGGCAGTCTATTAATTAAAAAAACAGAAGTAAAGAAGGCATCAGTCCAGAATTTTAAAGGCATATCACTTTGAGCAAGCAAAGTAAGACCTAATTCAACTATGTGCCTATGCTTTCTCTCAACCTTCCCATTTTGTTCAGAAGAGTATGGGCAAGTATGCCTAAAGACAACACCTAACTGAGAAAAATAAGCCTCAAGAGTTTTAAACTCTGTTCCACAGTCAGATTGAACAATTTTTAATTTCTTATCAAATTGTCTCTCAACCATTTTATGAAACTGAACTGCTACCTTGTAAACATCAGATTTTTTAGATATAAAATAAATCCATGTAAACCTAGTGCAAGCATCCAAAAAACTGATATAATAACAGCAGTTATTAGAAATGAGGGGGGCAGGTCCCCAAACATCCATTTGAATTAATTGCAAAGGTTCAGAATACACAGTAACAGACTTTTGAAAGGGCAATTTGTGACTCTTGCCTAATTTACAAGCATCACAAAACAACATTTTATTAATATTTGAAATCTTACAAACAGAAGCAAGCTTTACAAGAGAGTCAACAGAAGGGTGACCTAATCTCCTATGCCACAGCTGAGAAGAATTTTCAGAAAGGAAACAAGAACTATTGTTTACAACAGATTTATTACAAACAGAACCAGATTTAGAACTAGCAACAGCAGCAGAAGCATCAGAAAATTTGTAAAGACCCTCAGTTTGAAGCCCTCTCAATATTGGCTGATGTGTTATCAAGTCCTTCACAATGCAATAATCAGGGAAAAATTCAACAGAAACCTCATTATCTTTAGTAAAACGAGACACAGATAACAGATTTTTTGTAATGGAGGGAACATGTAACAGATCATTTAACAAAAGAGACCTAGACCTAGATTGCAACACAGACATACCAACATTAGCAATCGGAACAGAGAAACCATTTGCAACAGATACTTTACCATTACCATAATAAGGAAGAGAATGAATAATATTACCTGCATCTGGAGTCAAATGTGACGTGGCACCGGAGTCAGGATACCACGCGGCGTCGCCATAGCCACCACCGAAATCATCAGACACGGCTGCAACAGTGGCCACAGGAAGCTCTGAAACGCCATCTCCAGCACCAGCAGTGTTGAACCCATTTTGAACTCCAGATTGATTACCGTGAAACTGACCGATAAAAGCTCCTTGCGCAGAAAACACCTCCTTGATCTTCAGAAAAATCTTCGAAGGAGCACTGATTAGCAGAACCACCATCGAAGTCTTGATTAAAGCGGTAGTAGCAACGATTGGCAAGATGACCAATCTTGCCACAGATCTGACACTGAGGTCTCGAACGGCCAGGGAAAGAACGGCCGCCTCTGCCTCTAGGAACGGAAGATCCTCTAAAGAACGGCCGAAACCCTAGATTACCTCTTTGACTGGTATTACCCCTTCCATTATTCGGACCCATATTAGAATTAAAATATGGGCCTTGTTGGGTATAAGCCATATCGGACCCATTAGTCGGGCCATAAGCCAGATTTACTGACCCATGACTGAGAAATTCCAACTGCCGGGCCTCCGTGTCGAGAAGCACACTAGCAACACCGTCAAGCTTATACGGCTGTTGGCTGGAAGTGATAACCGCCACGACGGACTCATACTCCGGCGGTAACCCTGAAAGAATCGTCGAAATATGCATGGTTTCAGAGAGAGGATTTCCACAGGCCGCAAGACTGTCACAAACAGACTGAATCTGTGAAAGATACTCTCGCATGGACTGATCTCTCTTCCGGATATTCTTGAGAGAACAGTGAAGATGCATCACTCGGGTTGTTGAAGTAATAGAAAAATCGAGTTTTATCTTGTTCCAGATATCAAGAGCAGTTCTGCAGTTTACCAGAGAAGGAAGAATGGACGGCCCAATAGAAGAAAGAAGCCAAGAACAGAGTGCACTGTCCTCTTGCCGGTAACGAACATACTCTGGATTCGTAACCCTCGTACCACCGGTGCCGGAAACCGTTTGCGGAGGAACAACCAAAGATCCGTCAATGTAGTCCATAAGAGCAAGACTTTCCACAGCAAACAAAATTTGCTGTTTCCAAAGCAAATAGTTGGAATCATCAAGCCGTATAGAAACAGTCTTGTTGGTGAAAGGCTTGGAGGAAGAAGATTCAACCTCTGATACCATGTTGAATTATAGAACGAAGGCAGAAGAAGATGAGAAAGAAATGTTGATGAAGAGAAGATCAAATGTAGAAGAAGATAGAAACAAGAAGTAAGAATATATTCAACTGTGAATTCAAGATACATTTACAGAGTCTATCATCCTCTTTATATAGGCTAAGCTTTGTAAAGCTTCAATGATAAATCTTGATCTTGATAAGCAAGATTACATTTACTCAGCTTATAACAGAAACACTAACAACTATAACAGATTCATAACCTCTAACAGAAGGGAACTGTATTTCTCAAATTATTTGGACTGTTATCATGTTAATTATATCCTGAAGTTCCATAATTTGTTTTTCAAATGAATATGAAAGTTACTAGGGTCTTTTCTTTTCTTTCTCTGAGTTCCTAAACTTCATCCTTTTCAGGATATGTCGAATAAGATTATGCTTCTTTGCAAATTAGTTCATGGTGGTGATGTTTCCAAAATTCAAGAAATAAAAGGAGCTATTCTACAGATGAGTGCTCCTGTGTCTTTGGTAAGCCATTGGGATTTAACTGTGATATACCATGGTTCTGAGTATGTATATATATAATATAGCAATATAGTTGATGTCATCTTTACTAACATTTCGAACTGATAATTTTGTATTTTTGAACTTTGTGGTAGACCACTGACGTTACGGACAAAATGAAAAGTGCTCGAATGCCCTGGTCTGATCATGGGGGTGAGGACCAATGGAACCGAGCTTGGCAAGCAATAAAGAAGGTTGGGACTTTTTTTGGCATGTAATGCATTAATCATATGCTTTCTACTGATCATTTTTATGTTTACCATTCGCTTTCTACTAATCCTTCTTACTTTTCTTTTCGATTTTGTTACTGGCAACATAAAAGCTATATCATTATCCAAATGACTCGTGCCCTTTTGACGAGACACCTATTTCCCCAACTATATATGCAGGTTTGGGCTTCAAAGTGGAATGAAAGAGCATATGTTAGTTGTAAGAAAGCTAAACTCAATCACGAGGACCTTCGCATGGCTGTATTGATTCAAGAAGTCATTTGTGGTGATTATGCTTTCGTTATTCATACGAAAAACCCTTTATCAGGGGACAACTCAGAGATATATGCAGAGGCAAGTCTCTCTTTTAGGATTTATATGAACTTAGCGGTCTCAAAAACATTATCCATTTATCTTCTTGAGTTAATTTTAGATTGTGAAAGGCTTGGGAGAGACGTTGGTGGGTGCATATCCGGGACGCGCTATGAGCTTTGTTGCGAAAAAGAACAACCTAAAATGTCCTATTGTAAGGCAGTTTCTTTGCATCCTCTACTACATGCTTCATTTAGTTCTGGATAAACAGACCTGATCAATATGCAATTCGCTTTAGTTTCTAAGATTCAACTTAACATAATTTTAGAAAGCTAAAGCTAACCAAAAGTTGCAATGAACTCTACAGGTTACTGGTTATGCAAGCAAGAAAATAGGGCTCTACTGTAAGCCGACTATCATTTTCCGTTCCGACTCGAACGGCGAAGATCTCGAGGGATATGCGGGTGCTGGGCTTTATGACAGGTGAGCTTCTGAAACCCGACTTCAATTTTGGACAATATTTTGCAAACAACAATAGGATTATAAGTTCCAATCATGTTATCGATATCGATGTCATGGTGGCATATTATTATTGCTTAGGAGCTCATCAATTTGAGGTTTAGTTTTTTCATTTAAAAGAAAAATTGTTGAATATTTTCAGTGTACTTATGGATGAAGAAGAAAGCATGGTTTTGGATTATTCCAATGATCCCATGATAGTGAACAAAGCTTTCCAGACCTCAATCTTGTCAAAAATTGCAGAGGCAGGGAAGATTATAGAAACCCTTTATGGATGTCCGCAGGACATTGAAGGAGTGGTGAAAGATGGAATGATTTATGTTGTTCAAGCAAGACCACAAGTCTGACATTTTAGTTTGCATTTGAACAATACATACACACATTAGCAGACTGTAAACTCCTTCAGCTTCTGTTATATAGCATCTACCAAATTGAACTTTAAAAGCTGATTTTAGTGTCATGGAATTTAATCAAACCAGGATATGTCTTGCTCCTTGATTTGTTGAACAAATTTTAAATGCATTGGAATTTTCTATTTTTTTTTATTATAAGCATGTCCGTCTTACGGTCCATGTTCGGGGTGCGTGGCTGCCTCTCCCAACAATGTCGTCTCCAAGGTTCGAACTCACGTCCTCGGAATTTTCCATTTTTATCAGTAAACAAACAAACAAACATATGTATAACATATAGAAAATTGAACTGACAAATCAAATATTAGAGTCATGATAATACTAGACCTGATATAAAAATAAGAGTTAATTGCAACGTCCCTAAATTATAACATTTATTCAAAACTAATCCTTAAACATTTAAATGTTTTAATTTCATCCCAAAATTATGACTCTCATTATAAATTGGTTCTCCAAACTTTTTAAAATTTCAATTTTATCCCCAAACTATGAACCTTATTCTAAATTAGTCTCCAAATTTTTGAAAATTCCAAATTTAATCCCCAAACTATTGATAGATTATAATCACGTCTAATGTTAATAAAATCATTAAAAAATGTTAGCCGTCATACATAGATGTGTATTATATAATAATAAGACGTGACATAATCAAAAATTAATGTTGCATATATTGATACTTTGAGGATGAAATTAGAATGTTAAAAAGTTTGGCAATAATTGAGAATGATGGTAATAGTTTAGGGATGAAATTGAAATGTTAAAAGTTTAAAAACCAAATTGGAATAATAGTCATAGTTTGGTAACATAATGAGCAATTAACTCTAAAAATAATATAAAAAGAGTAAAATATAACAAAATTGGGAGCATGATTTTTTTGGGTATAACTATATGTATCTAATCAATTGGATGGCTAATCCAGATCAAATAATATAAAAGTTCATTATGAGAAGAACCTCGCAACTTTTTCTTAATATGCTGATGTGATTACAAAGTAGTATCTATTCAATTTTCTTAGCCCTTTAATAAGGCACACACACCATGCACACATAGTGCTCGAACCCGAGTCACTTGGATAAAATACAACATCTTTTATCACTAGAACTACTCCACAGATTCAATAACCTCGCAACTTAACTTAAAAATGAACATGATATGAATTCACAATCATAATAAAATTATATGATACAAATACTATTATTATATCAAAATTTACTAAATCAATTATACAAACATAATACAACTACTTTATAGATAGTAAAATTTTAGGAGTTTTCGTTTCTCTTTCTTGTTAAAGCACGTCATGGAAACTTTCCACGGACTTGTTAAAAAGCTCGTGGATGTACTAGTTGGTCACTTTTGCTTGAATCTTTACAACTTTATTCCCGTATGGATGTGACTTTTGCTTTTGCCCTCGCTTTCGGATATTAAGACCCAAAGAATAGAACAGTCCAGCCAAAAATATAAATGAATAAAAGATGAAAGAAAGGGTCATCAAAAGAATATTCGGACTTTTTAGCTCTTGTATGGTCATTTTCTCAAGTCTCTCTAAGTCCACGTTTGGCAATCTGAAAACAAAGCATGTTCTTTGACAAGAGGGGCGTGTTTTGGTACCAAACAAGGCCTAGTGAGTTTATTTATTTTGTTTTCTTCAATATTGTGTCACAACCAATGCTGAAAATTCAAGAATTAAGAAGAATGGGACTCGAGAAGGAGAAAAAAATAAGATTTCAGGAGAAAAAATTAAGTTATCGTTGATAAAACAAGCGATAAAAAAGCAGTACATGTACATGATAACATAAATAGTTAAACCAGGACATTGTTTTATTTACGAACACGTGTTAACTGCAGTTTGCCTACTAACGGTATAATAATCCTAATCATTGGTGGGCTCTAATCTCTAAGTGGATCATGTTTGCACGTGCTTCTCTATTTTACGCAGGAGGCCCATCATCCATATTCACTCTTGCATCAGCCTGTCCTGTAGCCAAAACGTTGTCGTTCTTTGCCTGGCCCTCCATAATTGAAATGTTGTCGTTCCATTTTTGTTTTCCCGCTTCGCTTTTCTCTTTCTTTCTCACTTTGCTCGACATTTCACTCAATTCCTCAACCATTCTTTTTCATTTCTAATTGCGTTTCGGCCCTCCATCATGACAATACCCCCTCCTTCAGAGGATTCTTGTTCTCAAATATTAAATCCAGGAAATTGAGAGGTGAGAACTGTAAAATCTTCCCATGTAGCATTCTCGGGTCCCATGTTTGTCCATTGCACAAAAAGCTGAGTCACGGCCTGATTGTTTCTCTTTACTATGCGCTTGTCCAGAATGAGTGCTGGGTAGATTTTTAGTGTGCCATCATCTGTGATTTTTGGAGGGTCAACAGAGGTGAGTACCCTATCTCTAATTTTCTTTTTTAACAAACTGACATGAAAAACATTATGGATCTTTTAAGAGGGCGGTAGCTGGAATTGATAGGCAACTAACCCTATCTTTTTTATCACTGGATAAAGGCTATAGAAGCGGGCAATGAGTTTCAGATTCTTTCGCATAACTAAATATGTTTGGCGATAAGACTGGAGTTTGAGGCAAACATGATCTCCCACTTGAAATTCCCTCTCGGATCTATTCTTATCATCATAGTATTTCATTTGTTGTTGTGCCTTCTGTAGTTGCTCTTGTAGAAAAAAATTTGGTGTGTTCTCTGCTTGCTAATAAATCATTAACACTCTTCACAGTTGAGTCTTCAATCCATGTCAAATCCTGGGGCTTGTACCCATATAATGCTTCGAAAGGTGTTGTTTTCAATGTTGTATGATAGTTGGTGTTATACCACTATTCAGCTTGGGATAGCTAATTTGCCCAAATAGCTGGCTTTAAGAAACAAATATTCTTTAAGTATTGTTCCAAGCATTGGTTCAGTCGTTCTGTTTGACCATCTGTTTCAGGATGATAGGTTGTACTAAATAGAGTGGTGGTGCTCAACCTCTTGAAGAGTTATTTTCATAAGATACTAGTGAAAACCTTGTCTCTATAAGAAATAGACATTTTGGGGTTGTTATGAAGCTTGTAGACTTGAGCAAGGTATAACTTGGCCACATCAGATGCAGTGTAAGGGTGTGTCAAGGGTAGAAAGTGACCATATTTGGCGTACTTGTCTATTATCACTAGTATGCAGCTATGCTTGTTAGAGAGTGGTAGACCCTCAATAAAGTTCATAAAAATTATCTTCCAAGTTTGAGTTGAAATTGGAAGAGGTTGTAGAAGTCTTGGTTTTAAAACATGTTCATCTTTAGTTCTTTGGCAAGTGTCACATTGGCTGACATATTCCTTGACCCCTGTTTTCATGCCTGGCTAATAGAAATACTGTGTAGTCTAGTAAGTAGCCTAAACTCTTGAGTGGCCTCCTAAAAGGGAATCATGTAGATGAAATAGGATCTGGTGCCTCAAATTTTCCAGTGCCAATGTAGACCTTTTTGTTGTATCTTAGGATCCCTTTAGTATATGTCCATCCAGTAGTAGCAGTAGGTTGTACATATAGGGTAACAATATTCTCTTTAGCAAGGTCATCTTCTTGATAGCTAGCTTCTACCTCTTGGACCCAAAAGGGAATGAGTGTGGTAGTGGCAATTTGAAACAGTTTTGGACCTTCTTGCATCTGTCTTGAAATGGTATCAGTAGCTAAATTATGTTTGCCTTTTCTATATTGGATAGAATATTTAAATCCCAGTAGCTTTGTAAGGCCTCTCTTTTGGATTGTAGTAGTTAGCTTTTGCTCCAAAAGGTGCTTGAGTGGTTCATGGTCAGTTTTAATTACAAATGGTCTTCCTTTTAAGTAAAGCCTCCATTTGGAAATGTCTATCAGAATTGCTAGATATTCCCTTTCATATACAGACAAATTTGTGTGTCTTGGACTTAAGGCCTTGCTTAGGTAAGCTATGGGTCTGCCTTCTTGGGAAAGAATAACCCCTATGTCTTTTTGTTGAGTGGATCGAATTAACCGATATAGCCAAGAGGGGGTGAATTGGCACTTTTAAAAATTAAGGGAGCAAAAGGAAAATTTGAAATTGAAGAACAAGGCACTTATAGTGGTTCAAGCTTCTAAACAAGCTCTACATCCACTACCTTAGCTCCCACTAAGGATTTTCAACAAACTCTTCACTAATTTGCTCTTCCCCTTTTTCTAGGCTAAGGAGACAACCTTTACAAATTCAATCTTTCTACCCAAAGATTGAATGACAAGACTCTCAATTACAAAGAACAAAAAGGCAATTTGAAATGTATCTCTCATAAGACTAATCTATTGCCCAATTACAAACCAACAATTCCCATACTTGAAAGAAAGATGAACAATTTGGAATTTTACAAGTTGTGTATACAATTTGACTCTAATAGGCTCAAGGGTTTGGAATGAATGCTTTGATGTTGCTTGAAGGTTCAATAGTTGTTGTTGTAGTTTTGGAGACTTGTTTTTATACCTTCTCATTGATTTCTAGTCGTATGAGTGGTTGAGATCATCAATAGAGTCGTTGGGGCTCTCTCTTCCCTCCCTAATGTTGTTCTACAACTACTCGTATCGAAATACGAGACCCCTGTATCGAAACGGACACCAAAAAAAAAGATAGAGTCGTTGTGTGTATAAAAGGCCCGTATCAAAATAGCTATAGGCTGTATCAAAACAGTAATATGCAAAAAAGGGTCGTATCGTAACGAAAATATGCTGTATCAAAATGATTTGAAACTGTAAACTTCTGTTTCGAAACAACATAATCTCATTAAGCATAATAAACCAAAGCAAAATAAGTCCATAATATCAAACATAATATCTAAACTTAAATACTTAAAACATAATATCCAAACATAAGTCAAAGCATATAAGTCTTAAAGCAAAAATATAGATAGGTGCAAAAATAGGGAAATCCTAAACTAGATGATATGCAATGGAATGCAAAGATCTATTCAAATTTTGCAGTAGATTTATTAGCTCCATCAAGGAGCTCCACTTCAAGACATTCTAGTGCAACACCACCCCTTCCAGCTGGCACTCAAAATATCTTACCGTATATTGAATCATTTTTTGTGATGTGTGAGAAGTTACATCATGTGCAACCAGGTTCCGGTCCTAATTTTTCCATGGTTGCACTTTCTGATGCTGAGGATGCCAGCACATCTGCTGGCCAGCAGAAAACTGCCGGTCCTGTCTCAAAATTTGATGAAAAACATGTTGCCTTTGTGAAGTTTTCTGAGAAACATCGGAAGTTGCTCAATGCTTTCATCAGCCAAAATCCTGGATTGCTTGAGAAATCATTTTCACTTATGCTGAAGTTCCGCGCTTTGTTGATTTTGATAATAAACGTGCTCACTTCAGGTCTAAAGTAAAGCACCAATATGATAATCATCATAATCCTCTAAGAATATCGGTTAGAAGAGCTTACATACTCGAGGATTCATATAACCAACTGCGGATGCGGACAACTCAAGATTTGAAGGGAAGGTTAACTGTTCACTTCCAAGAAGAGAAAGGTATTGATGCTGGTGGGCTTACTAGGGAATGGTACCAGCTGTTGTCGAGGGTTATATTTGACAAAAGAGCTTTGCTTTTCACTACTGTGGGCAATGCATCAACATTCCAGCCTAACCCCAACTCAGTCTACCAAACAGAACATCTTTCATACTTCATATTTGTTGGGCGAGTTGTGAGTACCTTCTATAGTTGCTCTTATTGGATTGATTTTTGTTATATTTATTTATTTTTCATCATTTTGTTCTCTTCCTAATCGGAATTTCCAGGTTGGCAAAGCTCTTTTTGATGGGAAACTCATGATGTCCACTTTACTCGATCTTTCTACAAGCATATCCTAGGGGCAAAAGTTACTTATCATGACATCGAAGTAATTGATCCTGATTATTTCAAAAACCTAAAGTGGATGCTTGAGGTCTGTCATATGTCAATTTTCTATACCTGTATTGGTCTATTAAAGAGATTTTCTTACCTCTTTCCTAGTTTGTTTCTCCAGAATGATATTAATGATGTCATGGGCCTTACTTTTAGCCTTGACGGTGATGAGGAGAAGCAGATATTGTACGAAAGGACTCAGGTAGCGGTTTTAATTGATCCTTTCATGACCTTTTGTGCCCCCTGTTATAAATTTATGATTATGTACAAAATATGTTGTGGGTGACTGACTATGAGCTGATTCCTAGTGGTCGGAACATTAAAGTTACCGAGGAGAATAAACACCAATATGTAGATATAGTTGTTGAGCATCGCCTGACAACAGCTATTCGTCCTCAAATAAATGCCTTTTTGGAAGGGTTTAGTGAATTAATTCCTAGGGAATTGATATCTGTTTTCAATGACAAGGAGCTGGAGTTGCTGCTAAGTGGTCTACTTGATATTGATCGTAAGTGTTATTAACCAATTTATATAATATTAATTACATGATAGAATGTTTTATTGTGCTGCCATTATTTTCATATGGCGTGATCTTAATAACTCTCTTGTAGTGGATGACATGAGGGCAAATACAGAGTACTCTGGTTATAGTGCAACATCACCTGTTATACAGTGGTTTGGGAGGTTGTTCAAGGGTTCAGCAATGAGGATAAAGCTCGGCTTCTACAGTTTGTGACAGGCACCTCAAAGGTAATTTAACACCAGAAATTATAGTTAATACTAGTGATTTGGCATTTCAAGTTGTTTACCAATAGCTCAACACAGAAGGTAACTGTTAAATGCGTGAAATAAGATTCAGATTCGGTTACTGTGTAGTTGTGCAGCTATTTAACTATTTTAGCATGTGGAGATATAGCATAGCTCTATATTAGTTTACAAAAATTATTTCATTTCAGAATCAGGCTTAACTGTTGATTCGTACCCATCTGCAATTCTCTCTTATTCCCAAACCGCATCTTTTGTATAGTGATGATGATAGTAATAGCTGTTGATCTGTAACCGTTCTCAAATGTCAACTGTTGCTCTTTTATTATTTACAGGTGCCATTAGAAGGCTTTAGTGCACTTCAAGGGATTTCAGGTTCTCAGAAGTTTCAGATACACAAAGCATATGGCAGCGCTGATCATTTGCCTTCTGCTCATACTTGGTAATGCAAGATACTTGTCTGAACATATCTGTCATTTGCTCGTCTTTAGATCGCTCTTTTCGTTAATAAGAAGCATTTCTTTGTGATTAATGCAGTTTCAATCAATTGGATTTACCCGAGTATCCTTCCAAGGAGCATCTAGAAGAGAAATTGCTTGTGGCTATTCATGAGGCTAGTGAAGGGTTTGGTTTCGGTTAAGATTCGAAGTGGTAATTGGAATCTTCATTGTAGATAAACTATATGTACATATATGCATATCAGGTTCCTGTTACAAAGGGTACAAGGGCCAAGGGGCTAGGCTAACGCTGAATAAGTACATGTTCAAAAGTTGTACAGTCATATACTGGCTATTGGAATTGCTCTGGCAGTTTTGAAATTTTGCCATTTTTTCCCTTACATTTCCTCTACTGACTCGTTCAGATTTGCATGCCTTTGAAGTAGATTGAAGTAGAGGCTCACTTATGATTTCATCATATCGGGTTCCTTTTATTACTTTCTCTCTTTACCCTTTTTTTTAATTGGGTGAACTACAACGAAGGTCATTCAATTATAGGTAAAATTACATTTGGGTCACTCAATTATTAAAAGTTATATTTGAGTTACTCAATTATAGACATGGCAAACTTGACCCGAACCGAAACCCGATTTTGACCCGAACATGATGATTCGAAGTTGACCCGAAATAAATCGAACCGAACCGAAACCGAACCGAAATTTTTTGTTGAACCGAATGGACCCGAACCGAATGGACCCGAACCGATTTGACCCGAACCGAATGCTACCCGAACCGAAAGCTGAACCGAATATCGACCCAATTTTAACCCGATTTTAATCCGATTTTGACCCGATTTTAACTCGAATATCTATTTTTAACAATATAATAAATAATAAATTGAAGTATGTTTTATTATCTTTTTATATTATACCATGGAAGAGACTGTTCCTTTTGTCTTGTGGTATAATAACATTTTATGTTATTTTACGTTTCAATATTAATTAAATAAACTAATTTTTAAATGGGAAAACTACACCAGTGACCACCGAAGATATTGGGGATACCTATTTGAACCATCGAACTAAAAAAAACGTCAATCACACCACCAAACTTATTAAATCAACCTATTTTGACCACCGCCGTTAAAAAATTAACGGAGGGGTGACGGAAGTGCCACGTGGCAGTTAACAGGACTTTTTTAAAATTACATGTTTAGTCCCTGTTATTTACTTATTAAATCAATTTGATCTTAATTTTATTTTAATTAAATAAAAATTAATCAACCAATCAAATTATGACATGTGTCATCACCCAATTGGATTAATTTAATTTATTTTGTTTAATGTTTAATATATTTTTTCCTCCAATCAGGTGGTGTCACCACCTGGTTAAAGGAAATTTAAAGAAGAAAATGAAGATAGCATCATGGTGGTTTGAACTTGGGACCAAAGGGATAAAACACCCAAGCTTTTACCATTGAACCAAACTGTTTTTAGTGTTATTATTTGCACCTTTTATATACTAAAAATGTTGAAACTCCTAGTAATTCCATACGGCTACACACAGAAACAACAGTGGCGTAATGTTTCATTCTAACAATGGCAGCTAATAATTTTGTGAATTCCACTATTGAAGGCTTTGGGTTCTTGCCAATCATCTTGTTAAACACAATCAAAGCATTACCAACACTATCGAAGCGATCAGACCTTTTCCCCTTTTCACTTACAGACATGGGTTTCTTATTTAAAGCATCGATGTTAAGAGGAGAAATTATTTAAGCGATTACACGGAAAAGCTGCATTATTGACCTGCAACAGATTTCATCATTACCATTATCATGATTTTGCCATTGTTTGCCAAAATAAATAAGAGGAGAAATTATATATACCAAGATATCAAGTTTTCCAAACTGGGTTTTGATGAAAGCTGCAATTGAAGCAATGCTAAGATGGTTTGTGACATCAAGCTGGTGGAAAACCAGATTATCAGAAAGACCAGATTCCTGGAGCTTTTTTAAAGCTTCAAGTCCCCTTTTCTCATCTCTAGCAGTTAACACCACAGTGACTCCTTTCGAAGCCAACTGCCTGCATATTTCCAATCCAATTCCCTTGTTTGCTCCGGTCACCACCGCATACCTGAAACATATTAAAAGTAAAAAACATGTCAAAGATGTGTGAACTGTGAAGAGTGGAGAATTGAACTCACTGAGTTACTTACCTCTTTGTTGCAAGCAAATCGCATGTTTCTGCCATTCCTTAATATTTGCTGATGAAAGCGTGAGAGTTGGATTTTATAAGAGTTGCACCCATATATATAAAAGGTGCAAATAATAACACTAAAAGCAGTTTGGTTCAATGGTAAAAGTTTGGGGGTTATATCCCCTTGGTCTCAAGTTCGAACCACCATGATGCCATCTTCATTTTCTTCTTTAAATTTCCTTTAACCAGGTGGTGACACGTGTCACCACCTGATTGGAGGAAAAAATATATTAAATATTAAACAAAATAAATTAAATTAATCCAATTGGGTGATGACATGTGTCATAATTTGATTGGTTGATTAATTTTTATTTAATTAAAATAAAATTAGGATCAAATTGATTTAATAAGTAAATAACAGGGACTAAACATGTAATTTTAAAAAAGTCCTGTTAACTGCCACGTGGCACTTCCGTCACCCCTCCGTTAATTTTTTAACGGCGGTGGTCAAAATAGGTTGATTTAATAAGTTTGGTGGTGTGATTGACGTTTTTTTTAGTTCGGTGG
This sequence comes from Hibiscus tridactylites, assembly GCA_958450335.1. Taxonomy (NCBI): domain Eukaryota; kingdom Viridiplantae; phylum Streptophyta; class Magnoliopsida; order Malvales; family Malvaceae; genus Hibiscus; species Hibiscus tridactylites. The sequence goes on from OY288277.1 coordinate 12,546,400, forward strand.
TTCAAATAGGTATCCCCAATATCTTCGGTGGTCACTGGTGTAGTTTTCCCTTTTTAAATTTAGAGTTTCAATGTACTATTTTCTCTCCCAATGTTTAATCTTACATTTACAAAGAAAAAAATGTCAAAAGATTGCATTAAAAGGAATGGATACATAATAGAACAATTCATAGGGGCAACCTTTAATTGCATCACTACTAGTGACTAAATTAAATTAAACTAAAACTTAAAGTTGACTAAAATGTAACATTTTAAATGCAACATGACCTAAAAAGTAATTAATCTCTAGCTTAAAAAATTGGTGGCTTATTTCCCTCCAAAATTTTATCTTTTCTCTCTCTATTTTTTCCAATTGTCTTTTTTTTTCAATCTAGCTTAAAAATTGGTGGCTTATTTCCCTCCAAAATTTTGTATTTTCCCTCTCAATTTTTACCAATTGTCTCTTTTTTTTTAATTTAATTGAGTTTCAATTTAGATTAATTTAATTGAAATTTCACATTTAGTTTTAGAATTATTTTAACTATGTCCGTAATTTATGCTTTTAGATTTTAGTTAGCTCAATTAGTTCCTAAGTTTAATAAATTCATTCATTTCAAACATTATTATTATTATTATTATTATTATTATTATTACATATAATAAATTTTGATTTAATATAATTATACAAAAAATTGATATGGATACATGAAGCTTTGATTTAAATATTTAATCAAATTCAAATGCATAGATTAACAAGTTGAATCAGAATTAATCTCATACACTAATAACTCTAAACTAAACCATAAATATTAAACCTCAAACCTTTAACCCAACTCAAATCGAATTGACCCGAAAATTTAAATGTTGACCCGACCCGAAATCGACCCGATTTTGACCCGACCCGAAAGTGACCCGAACTACCCGATTTTGACCCGATCCGATATTGACCCGACCCGAAAACAACCGATCCGATTTTGACCCGATCCAATACCCGAACCGAATCCGACTCATCACAGACCCGAATTAGACCCGAACCCGAACCGAATCTAAACCGATTCTAGATAGACCCGAAATGACCCGAACTGAACCCGAACCGAATGACCCGATTGCCACCTCTACTCAATTATGGGTAAGGTTACAATTGAGTCACCCAATTATTAAATGTTACATTTGGATCACCCTTCATATTTAAAAGAAGTATATCAATTTGTGTATTAGATTAATTAATGATTTCAAACGAAATACTCTAATGTTAATGAGGGTATACAAGTGATTTGGAAGAAAAAATGATTAAATTGATGTACTTTTTTAAATATGAAGGGTGACCCAAACGTAACATTACCCATAATTGAGTAACTCAATTGTAACCTTAATAACTATGTGACCTAAATGTAATCTTAACCATAATTGAGTGACCCAAATATAACTTATCCATAATTAAGTGATTTTGTTGTAGTTACCCTTTTTTTATTTGATTTTTAAGATGTTTGAAAAGTAAAGTTATGGTCATTGGTTTGTAATAAAATAGTCACTCCGCTGCCGACTTCTGTTAATAAATTACTCTCTCTGTCCCACTAAAACTGTCACATGTTGATAATTTTTGGGTCAAATTTTTTCAATTTTGACCTCTTATAATTTAAAATTTATTATTAATAAAAATATTAAAATATATATTTTAAAAACCTTAAATCAAGTAGTTTTTAAATATATTTTTTATAAATTTTAATTAATTAAAATTTTTAAATAAATTATAGTCAAAGTTAAAAATATTTGACCAGAAAAATGTCATATGACAGTTTTAATGGGACGGAGGGAGTATTAATTATGTGGCACGTTAATAAAATGATTTATATTCAATTTAGTCTTTAAATTATAAGTAGAGCTTTAATTTAACCTTTAACATATCTTTAACTATAATTTAAAATCAATCAGAAAAACTATGATTTAAAAAAATTAAAAGAGAAATCTAAACAGCTTCCATAATTTTCTCTGCACTTTTCTATTCCGAAAAATTTAGGACAAACTCCCATCGATGGGGAGATGATTTTCACAAAGGTCTTGGAAGAGTAACACAGCAATGAGGGAATCGAAGTCTGGTACTTTCCCAAGCAGCGTCAGATTTAGAAGCTAATTTAAACGTATTTGAAACAAACGACAAACATCTTGCTCCCTCTTGCTAATTTGAAGGTATTTGAAAAAATAGGTTGGAAAGAAGAAAATGGCAGAACAAAGTATGCGCGGATTTACAAAAACCCAGTGGAAATAAACTAAAAAAAACAGTGTTTTAAATGTAAGTGTATAACTAAAAGTTTTATGATTTTGTTTAAGACTTACTAGTCATATGATACTTATCAATTAACTGGATTTATTTTTCTAATACCAAGAATATACCTTATCTTTCTAAAATTCTCACTCACTCACTCACTCTTTTAAAACAGTGTTTTTTTCTTCAGAAAAATCATCAATTCATGTCAAAATATATGAGAGGAAATATCTGTACTTGTTCGTAAAGAAAGGGAAGTAAGATCCCTGTTATCTTAACCACATTTTCAACTTATTGCCGCTATCTCTAGGCCCTTTACCTTGATCCTGGTTGATTTTGTTGCTGGATAAGCCTTTTTCAACAGTAGTGACTGATCTTGCACTTCTTGTAACCCTAGCCAATGCTCTAGAGGGGTAGTCCTTTGTCTCACTCGACACCTTCTTCTCAAGCAAAGAAGATGATAGTAATGAATTGTTCTCAGTCCCTTTGCTTTGTACCTGTTTTTTCCTTCTCAACTCCCTAAGGGACTCCGTTCCTTTCAACAAGTCAGATCCCTCCTCTTTTGTCCTTCTCCCATTAGAGTTTAAGCTCCTTAGACTTGTATGATCAATGCCATATTTGGTTTCCTTGGACTTCTCTGCAGAATATGATAGTCCCGGTCGCATAGTCTCTTCCTGTTCTTGTCTAAGTTTGGGGTCAAGTTCATTTCCCTAAAATTACACAAAAAGGGGTAAGCTTGGGATCCTAAACTTCATATCCTATAAAGATAGGGAAAAAAAAGAACCTTTTGTTTTGATCCTCCGCTTTCTCTTTCGATTCTCAGCTTGCTTTCGAGTTCTTTAACCTGTATCAATAGAATCACATCAAACGTACTGAGAGGGCTAATGGCTATTACAAAATACGGAGGTCAAGTTCATTTGTGTTGAGTGAATTACCAAATGTGCTTCTTCCGACAGCTTTTTTTTATAATCACAGGTATTCAATCAGACTAATCTAAATTGGCTATTAGGCTCATTATGTACTCTCAACCCAATTTACTCCGTTAACAATCTTAAGATACGTACCCTAGACATTGTGTAGGGATTTAAGGTCTCATTCCGCTAGATCAACTCCTCCAACCACTTTTTCATTTATGTACTTACCATTGTTCTTCTATGTAAGACTCACTATTATAAAATTTTACCGGGAAGAAATTGGCATTTTATCAATCTTATGGGATGAATAACAACATTTGCAACTAGTTGTTGAATTGAAAGATAATGTCAAAGGCCAACTGTGGATATGTCTGGCTTTAGATGGCATGCTTTTACTGGTAAATTAATAATCTAAAAAAAGGAAAAAGTCAAATATTTTCACCAGTTACTATTACCTTTTGTTGTAGCGTCCCTGAATGAAGCTCAAACTCCCGTGTTCTCTCTTTCAAAATGCTTTCAAGCTCCTTGACCTGTAAAAGTTATCCAATGAGATGAGTTTAAAAGTGAGCTTTGAGCCTATTAATTATTATATTGTATTAATCTTTGTGACTCTTTTTCCTTTCTCCAATGAAAGCTTTCACATCCAGTGGTGACCCATGATAAATTAGTATTGATAATTTTTCCTGTATTCGACATTGTGCATCAAATTTAATGAACTTATACTCAACGAAGTTAAAAATGTCGAAGTTTAATTCAATGCAAAAACCTTTCTCTGTAGAGACAAGGATGCTGTTTGATTCTGAACGTGCCCTTCCAATTTGTCCTCGAGCTCCTCAACCTGTTGTAAAGATAGAAGCCAAACATGGCATATGGTTAATTGGGAGGAAAAATAAAGTAAGAGGGTAGGGAACTTAATTACTCGGTTGTCAATCAACCTTTAGCTGAAAATTTGAGCAAATTTCTTCCTTTTCCATCATTCTTTCTGAAAGTTGCCACAACTGCCTCTCTAGTTGTCTACAAAACTCTGTCTTGGATGAAAGAAGGTCTTCAAGTTCATTGAGCTTTTCTTCTTGGGTTTTGCAAAGCTGTTCCCTACCTGTGGCTTTACGCTCTAAGTTGTGAAAGTTCTCCACTGACTTTCTTAAAGCATCATCTTTTGATCTCAGTTCTTGCTTGGCCTTGTCAAGCTTCAATAGTTCAACAGGAAGATAAGGCGAAAAAAGGTACATGTTCAGGTTTCAGTTCAGAACGAAATCCATATCACATTCTTGTTCTGTGTTAGATTCTGTAGACTAAGTAATCAGCTTACCATCTGTTTCAACTTTTGAAGCTCGGCCATGTCAACCTGTTTCTTTACTGGACCCAATTCCACTCCTCGAACCCGACTTGCAAAATTTAAAGAACTTAGGGTCTCACCTAAGTCCTGCTCCGAAGGGCTGATTTGCACAAACATCAAGGTTTTGGAATCACCACCTACAGCAGATTAATAAAGGCTTTTAAGAACGGTAGAAGTAATGCTTTTGTTTCCTTCATATAATAACGAATCAATAGCCCGTGTTCATGGTAAACTGCACCATGTATATTTAAAGCATTCATTTTTTAGCTCTTAGCATTTTTTAGCTCTTAGCTCCGTCCATGTGAATGTTTACCTAACGAATCTTGGAGGAGGTGCGTGAGCTTGGAATTCCTGCAAAATCCAAGTAGATAAAATCAGAGTACTCAAAACCAATGATGTACATCTGGAATAAAATGAGATAAGCAGCAAACCTATATGGGATGTGGCTGCTTTTGTTTGCCAAAGCGGAAACCACATCTCCTAAAGCAGAAAGTGATCTGTTGATGTTTTGGGCTTCCTTAAGCCGATCTCCTTGCACTTCGGTTTTTGCTAGCCTTTCACTACCGGCCAAATCCACTAGCCATAGTTTGCTTTGGGTGCACTCACCACTGATCAAATTCTTTGCTCTAACCAATATGCAGAGCATGCTGCAAAAACAATACATACACCCGAGCCTCACATACATAACAACTTCTATCTATAACATATAAATTCTTTTCTTATCATTTTATACAATTACCAAGAACAACATTTATATAACTAGAACAAAAACGAAAATGGTTATTACAGAGAAACAACATAATACAGTAAAGACGGCTAAATTGCTTGCTCCCTTGCACAAGAACCAGAATCATAACAAAAGGAAAGTCATTGGCGATACTAACCAGTGAGATCGGCTGCTATGCTCATTCACATTGTTTGACCCTATAGCTCTTGCATTGTTTCCAGCCTGTAGCACATTCCAAGCTTCCTTAATATTTTCAACTTTAGCCTCCACTATACCAGGAACATGATGAAACCCCTCTGACGCTTGCCTTATCTCCAACCTAATGAATAAACCAGACCAATCAATGGAAATTCTTACACTCACAACAGCTACCAAGCCAAAACTAATTGGTGATAAGAATAAGATTTTGAATTTACCTTTTCGATGTTGGTTCAGTTGCAAGCAAGTCTCTGATTTGCTCATTGTAGACTTCAAGCACACAGACAGATATACTGTATGTAGAAGTTTCTTTCCGCTCTTCAACAATTTTAAACAACTGCTCTAAAGTCCTATAGTTGACTCCTCGATTTTGTCCCGTGCCTTCCATGGTAAATGTCTTCCCCGTCCCTGTCTGCCCATATGCAAATATACAGACATTGTAACCATCTAAAACTGAAGTCACCACCGGGGATGCATCTGCAAACACCGAAACTGTAACATAGAAGTTTCAGGTTAAAGTGTGTTCTTTTATCCTTATTCTCATCTGTAGCATAACTTGGTCAAACTATTGGAACCAACTTTTTTTGGCTACAAACATACAGTTAGAAATCAATTATTCTGAAGTATATACTATACAAATTCCTGAACAGGTAATAAAGGCAGTAATCACATTTAAGCAGGCAAGGTAGCTGAAGGAGGAAAAATAATCTGACCTATTGGGACAAATTTTCCAAAATATAACACAAACTAAACAAAATCTGTTTATTGGTTTTACTGTTCATTATGTTATTAAATATACCATAAACTCGGATCAGGTAATGCTTGAAGAGAAGCAAATTCTATGGTGTTGTTATTGGAAAAGTATTGTATACAGGTCCTTACCTTGATCATCCTTGGGTGTATAAACTCTATCGAATTTAAAATTTTTCTTTGTAGAGCTGCCTGTAAGAATCCCTATATCTCCATCCTTAGCTGCACTAAAATCTACAACTGTTGTATGCCCAGCTGAAGCCTCATAATTACTAAATGGGCGGCACCTACAGAACACTCTAATGTTTCCTGTACATTGTGATTAGATAACAGAGGGATTAGGTTCAATCTACACTACAAACATAGAAAACTCAATTTGAAAACTTTAAACATTAAAACATGCCTTTTGCTTCCTCTATCTGGTTATGAAGTTTTTTTCTGATTGCCTGCTCCTCATTGAGTTTCAGTTTTAGATCTTCAGACTGTGCCACTGCCATTCAAATAGATTATTAAAATAGAGAGGTTTTTACAAAAAAAAAAGTTACTTGGTGACACATACCCAATGCTTGAACTGCAGATATCATCTTGTTTAATTCTGGAATTGAAGCAGCACAGTCATGGGCCTTATTAGATAGCTGAGAATGATCTTGCTTTATGGTCTGAAGAAGGAAGTGAATATGAAACAACCCCTTTGATGTCTCACTAGGTCTTTCGAGAAAATTGCACAAGTCGTGGACAGAATAAATTTAGTTTACCTTAATCTTTCTCTCCACCTCAAAGATTGAAGAAACCCATAATCTCTTATCACATTCATACTTAGTAGAAACATCCTTCAACTCTGTAGCTTGTTTTTTCAAGGCTCGATCTACATAAACATTAGCCGTGATGAAAAATTCTACAGTTTTTCTAGTAAACAGAACAATTCTTACATTACATAACTTTTCTTCTTTTTTCCTTCCCTTTTAGCAACCCATACATAATTTTCCTTCCATCTAGACATTTGGTTAAAACGCTCCTTACCTAAATTCAAATTTTGGAAGAACTTGTTGTCGAGTTCCATCCTCACATTTTCTAGTTGCGTATTTGAAGCTGTTAAGGACATCCAAGCTTCATAGCATTCATCTGTCTTGAGCTGGCACAGATTCTTCAGCTCTTCTATCTTCTTTTCATACTTTAATGCAGATTTCGTTTTCATATGTTTCTTCTGCAAACCATATGAACTCAAAATCAATGTAACATAAGCGACAATCTTTTGCACTTCAAATGGTCTCAGTCCAAAGTTCCTAACTCACCTGAGGTGATGAAATTTCTATTTGAGCATCACAGTTGTTGCATACAATATAGTCGCAATTCAGTCGAGACGCTTTATCTAGTTTAAAAGATATAAGCAAATAAGCAAGCCTCTCAGGGAAAAATCTTAATAGAAAGCTAACACCAAAGAGAAAGATACCAGGTATTTCTGTTGCCTGTTTTATGCAAATCCCATTAACTATTGGACTTCCACAAACACCTTCAAACCTTACAGCAATCTCCCTGCTCTCCCCCACTGAAACTCTAATATCAACCACTTGCAATGGCTTGTTTGCTCCAACAATAGAGTATATATCAAGTTCAGACAATACCTGCCACTCCAAAATGAACAGCAAAATTCCTCAACAATAATGAACCAAATAAATTATATACACTTAAATCATATAAATTTAACTTGCCTTGTCTTCTTGAATGAAGACATCAAACACTCTCATTCCTTTAGGGCCATTGGTGTTCACAATTTCAGCAAAATGAAGATCAACCAAATAATTCCCCGGTGGGAAATCATTAAAACGGTAGGAGAAGTTTCCGAAGCGAGCAGATTGATAAATGGATGGCATATCACCACCATCATCGATTATTTCAGTGGTTCTTAATACATCCCCTCCTTCAAAAAAGCTATCTCCACAAACATTGATTGCGCTCGTTCCTTCTTTCTTTAAAATCCCTCCTCCAGCATTTACAAACATTACAGCATTGCCTATAGCAAAACAGAACAGTGAGTCAGTGACAACGGCTTCCACATTTAATAGTCATCAAATATTTCAAACTTCAAAGAATTCGAGATTATTGGTCACAGACTCACAGTAACCAAACAGACCCAAAAACATCAACTTTGGACTCCAACAACAAAAATACTGTAAGAAACAAGAATCTAAGAACAGTAAAATGACTTTGAATTAGACATAAAGGAAACCTGAGAATTCGGAGGTTATAAAACCAGATTCAATCAATCTTGAACCAGAAAGGCAGAGTGTCGAATCCACTTCATCTTCTTGATGTTCATTCCCGTACTCAGAATTCATAGTAGAATTCGGATCTTCTACGCAGTTAAACAAACTGCAAGGCCTAGAATCTGGGCTTAGGAACTTGGAGTGTTGAATACAAGATTTAGGGATTTGAGATTCTGACATTAGAAGAACGCTTACAAGAAAAGGAGGGAATTGGAAGGTGGAGCTGTGTTTTTGAAAAGCTTGCTTTTTTGTTTCTTTTTCTTTTGACTTTATGCTAAGTGCTAACTATAAAAACTACTAAGGTTTGTGGTAACTGGTAAGAGTAAAGAGATATATCACCATTGCTTCAATTGCTTCGAAATTCAAATTTGCTAAAATAGCGTTTGAACTTTGAATTTGTATTTGATGGACCGTTACTCTTTTGATTGTGTGTGTCCCTGCCTGCCGTGGGTCATATTCTTGGGCCGGGTCTTGTTACATATTGTCCATGTGGTCCAAAATGACATTTCCTATCTATTGTCTTTTCCTTTGTCAAATAATTTTCTAATGTTGCCGTTCTAAGTTTTTCTCACACTAATAGAACTTGAAATTGATTTAAATAAATCCTTAATTTTTAGTTGATACATAAATATGCTCTAAATAAGAATGTTAAGATAACTTATTTTCTATCAATGTTTTAAGTTTGAACAATATTATTTGTAAAAATAAAAAAGGATATAGAACATAAGACATTATAAATCAACGAGTGGTCAAGGACAAAATTAGAGTTGGGCATTAGGGGATAAAACATAAATTTTAAAAGTAGGAGAAAAATTTATAATTAATCTATTTTTAAGAAAAAATATATAAATAAAAAGTTAAAAAAATGGTGAGGGGACAAGAGCCTATCCCAATTCCCAATGGAAACATGATTGCGTCACTACGAGTGATCTGAATTATAAAAAAAATGGTGTTTATTTAAAAAAAATACACAACTTTTTTATTTAAAACTCTAAAATCTAGTATCACTAATTTAAACCTTAAAATCTATTAAAAAAACTTAAAACCTTAATTTACACAATATCAAAATATTTCATAGTTACTATTGGAAAATATTTTGAGACACGTGTACACAAATCTATTAATTTTAGGGTTCATTGGATCTTATTTAGAGTTTATGGGTTAGGTTAAATGTTTATCTAGGGTTTGTGGTTTATAATTTAATGGTTAAAGGTTTTAGGGTTTATGGGATCTTATTTAGAGTTTATGGGGTTAGGTTACTGGTTTTCCAATATTTCACTTCTTGGTTCTTCTAGCAAACAAAACCTAAATGACAAATGAACAAAAAAACAACTCTAAATGATCACATAGAGGATAACATTTCAATTCCTACATATGTTGCTTATAAATAAATAAGAGGTAAACTGGACCAGAGATGGTGCCGTGGCCTAAAATACAACTCAAAAGGGCAGTAACATAAGATTTTAGTACTGAAACATAACAAATCTTATTCCTATTGAATGTTTCAGTCTAGAACTAATCTATCGGAGAAAGAAAATAAATAAATTCTTCATATAACCCAAGACTTAATAGAAAACACTTTCAACAGAAAACTCAATTGCCATTCTAACTTCAGGTCCCTTTTTAACATGTACATCCAATTTGTTGCCATTAATGTTTCCTCTGCAAACAAGCAGACAAAAGATGTCAGCCTCTGCGTCGTATAAATCTGGAAAACATTTTGAAATATATATATATATATGATAAATACAAGCCTGACTAAATATTTTATGAAGAATACTGATCAGATATATATAAAGCGTAACAGATAAAAAAAAAGAACTATAGGGATGCCATTTGAAAGGTAAACTAATGTCAAGTCAACAGATACAATCAGCGAGGATTTTGTGTCGCTTCTTACAATATATGAGGTGCTTCATGCCAACCCACAATACAACAGGCATCAGGCTACAATAAGACGTCTCATAGACAACAAGTCAAGTGATTAGAATTATAAACTACATGCATAACATCAACCCCAACATAAGACTGAATAACTAACCATATAAAATGCTACAGTTTGGTGCCATTCAGGTCAATAAAATTAGATACGGAATTTTGGGGTAAATGACAATGATGACAAAAACGTTCAAACAACATACCTTGCGCTTTTTTATCTTCCCCATTCCACTGCTACCATTACTGAAGCTTGTTGGTTGCTCACGTGCATCGCCCCCCAATGGTAAAGTTTTAATTTCGTCATAGAAACTATCAGTCAGACCGAGCAACCTGATACAAACAAGGGATAAACAGTCGAACCAAGGGAAAAACATAAAACAACCAAAAACACAGCATGAAAAACATTCACACTGAAGGGTACTGAAAGTAAAATGCATACCCATTTCTTGACTTCTTCAAATGTTTCTCTATCTTTTTGTCCTTCTTTGTAACAGGAGCACGAGTAAAAAGTTCTTCCTCTTGCTGTGCACGCCTTTCCATCTTTTCCATATATCTAGTGAGTTCTCTACTTTCGGTTCCAATAATTTCTCTAACCTGGAATAATTAGAGACAAAATGTGCTAGCTGAGTTAATAAAGTGAACCCAAGTGATGATATGAAAAACAGTACCAACAGACCTCTTCAGGTTTTCCTTCTAAATCATCCATCATTTCCCTAATATAACCACTCCGAGAAGCTTTTCGCAAAGCTTCCTTTTCCCTTCTTAAAGCATTCCTCTCCTCTCTCGACATCTTATGATCCTCTTCCACAATTGCAGGGGCGAATTTGGGCGGTCTATAAACACCAGTACCATCCTACAATAAGACAAACAAAGGCTTAATAAAGGGGAAAAACATAGTAAAACAGCAAAATTTCAACTCAATAGTTAATATTTTTAGCAAAACCAACATCTGATATCATATCTGCTTTGCTAATAAGCATATCCGGGTTCGGGCGGTAATTCAAAGGATCCTCCGTCTTCTCAGGTCCATTTGATGCTTCATTTGAAGCTGATTGCTGCTGTGTTGCACTCCCACAAACCCTTGTAAGCTTTTGAATTTGGTATTGAAGTTTTTTGTCAATTGGCCTAATCTGTTTATAACCAAAAAAAAAAAACAATTACTCAGACCACAACCTAGAAATCAAACAAACACTAAATAAACAAAGATCCTCCGAACCTTTTCAAGAAACAACCTAATCTCAACAAGGCTTCTAACAACGGGATGTCCCTCAATTGCATACCCTTTTGCCTTGCGAAGTAAATAATACACGAGAGATTGACAATAGTTCAGAAGCAACAGATGTTTGGCTTCCAAATAACTTATCCCATCAGCAGTTGGCAAGCTATTTGCTTTCACCTGTCGCTCAAATCAACGGAAAATACTGATTTAAAACAACATGAAGCTAAAAAAATGTGATTGGCAATGGCTGAAGCTTGTTACCTTAGCAGTTAAAGCTTGCACTTTAGTAGTCACTACATCTAAGCCTAACTTCATCTCTTTCAACACTGTAGCTAATTGATTTGCTTCTCTGGAATCCAAAAAATCAACGATAAATAAATAAATAATATACTCCTGACTGCGAAAATCGACCATACATTACTTACTTTCTTAATCTTTCATTCTCGTTTCTGCCATTAATCTCATCCATGCTTTATCGATTAAAATCCACCGGTAATTGACGGAGCACTGACTCGCCACGCCGGTACTTGAATCAGAGTATATGAAAAAAGAGGGTTAGTCGGCTGAATCTTGGAGCGATTCAAAGACCCTGTTAATGGCATTTGGGGTTTTGATTGCTTTAAACCGGGCCTTAAGCCTGTCGTTGTATGAAAACCCCAAAAACAGAATATTGTTTAGCCCAAGCTTGACTATGAATTTATTTGTTGGGTCAAAACTATAATCGTTGACCTAGCTCGTTTAAGTCCATTATTTTTTTAATATTGTTTAGGTCCATTACTATTCAAATTATTTATCAAAATATTAATGGTTTAAATATACCAAAGGTCGATATATTATTTCTTTAGTTTTTTTAATTTATTTTTTATGAATTGAATCTATATACTTTGAAAATTTTGGTCATTTTCTAATTTTTATTTAATTTTATTGTTAATTGTTGATATGACAATTATTATAAAGATAATTTTTTTAGGTTTAATAGTTAAAAAGGTGCCTAACATGTATCTTTTTTTCAGTTTGGTGCCCAACATTTTTTCGGGTCACGTAACTCAAATTAGATTTTTCTGTCAACAACCATTAAAAATTTTCTGTCATCCAATCATAACATGACACATGACCTATTTTTTTTATTTAATTTCTGAATTTATTTAAAAATGTGTAGTTCTTAAATAAACTTAAAGTTTTAATTTCTTTCAATCAAGCCTTCAAATTACATCTTTCTCACCGTCCGGCATCCTCACACGTCGGTGGTTCACCGTTCACCGCCCATACATTGCGTTTCTCACCGTTCAACATCCTCACCCTTTAGCCGTCGGTTAAAATCCCAATCAACCTATTTTTCTTTATTGTTGGATGTTCGTCGACGGAGCAATCATCGATTTTCGACAAAGGAATAAATGGGGTTTTTAGTCGTGAGGCCGGCGAAGTCAAAGGTGTCTGGTGGGATGGGAGGAATTTAGGGATTTAGGGTTTGGGGTTTATAGAAATTAAAAATTTTGGAGGTTATAAAATCAAAGATTTTTTATTAAAAAAATAAAATTTAAAGAAAATACCATAAATATGTCGTGTTTTTATTGGATAACGAATTTTTTTTAATATTTATCACGAAAAATTTTAATTTGAATTATGGAATAAAACGTTAGGCACCAAACTGAAAAAAAAAGAATGTAAATTTGGCACCTGTTTGACAATTAAGCATTTTTCAACCATGTTTATAGTTTTTATCAATTATTCACGTAATGATACCTTTTTATTTATTTTTAAAGAGTATGGGTTAAAATGATAAAAAAAATTATAAACATAAGGTTTCGGAAATATAGTTTTTCTTCTTCTATAACTTATGGGTTAGAATTTGACAATTTATTTGAACAAAATTTAAGACAAGACTAAGATTTTCAAATAAAAAAATAGTACATATAAAATTACATATAAGGATAGGTTAATATATAAATCATTTGAATATATTTAGAAAAGTTATATAAATTTTTTTTATAGATCTAATTAATAATAATTAGATACAAAATATTGATAACTAATAAATTATTCAAACAAGTATTGAATATAAACATATCTTTATATGTAATTTTACTTGTTTAAATAATTTAATAGCTATTAGCTATCAATTAATTTTACCAAACACTTTTATACAATTATCTAATACAATTCGCTAGTCAAATCAACTAATATAATCAGTTATCAGTTAATGCAATCCGCTATCCGCTAATTGTCAAACATTGCCATAATTTTTGTTTTGAACAATCGATATTAGTTGACATTAATCAACTAAACAGGAAACATACAACAAAAAACAGAAAACATACATAAAAAGCGATCAGGAAATAAAAATCACACAAAGACTGCAACACAAGAACAAAAGTAAACATAGAAAAGATAGCATAAATCGAAAAAAAGTCGAAAAATCAAAACTTAAATCATCATCTGTATGTCACTTATGTGACATAAAAAATATTTATCTTATCGAATAATGCAAAGAAAATGCCCACGTCAATAAACTCAAATTTATACGATTAGAGCATAAAAAAGAATAGAGTTAGAAAAACAAAAAGACTAATCAACCTCAAACGAAAAGAAAAATCTAATCTATCATCGAACAAAATAAAACACCTGCAAGGAGAGCCAAACTAAATGCATAGTTGAGAATGCTTGACGGATTGAACCTTTTCAGAGATACCTTAGAAGTTAGAAATCTGAACAAACACATATTTGAGAATGCTTGACGGATTGAACCTTTTTATTTTTCCGAAAAATACGCAATTAACGTTTAAAAAGAAGAAGAAAAGTGTAACAGTAAAAGAAAAATCTAAAACGGGAAAAAATGAAAACACAGACGAAAAAGACAACCTTTTACTGTGTATTTTTAGATTGGGCTTTTGCATTTTTGTCAACGCCTGAGCTGTAATAATGAATTGGAACACGGAAAACGGAACAGAGAAACACTTCTACAAGTTTTTTCACATAAAAAATAAATAATATAAAATAAAAACCGGGACGGACCCCTCTTTTAGTTCTCCTCTAAATTCTCTGGCCAAGCTCAACCCTTTCTCTCTTTGGGTCCCTCTCCCAGAAACAAACACTTTCAACTCTACCATCTGTAGCTCTCACCAATCTCGCCCCGAATCTTCCATTTGTTTCTATAAAAAAATTGGTTGTTTTATTTCCTTTTGAGATTATTTGGGGTTAAAGATGAGTTCGAGCTCGGATTTGGTGAGTTTTGTTGAATCGGTATTGGGAGTGTCGTTAGGTGGTTCGGTGACGGATTCTGTGATAGTGATCGCCACGACCTCGGTAGCCTTGATTCTGGGGCTTTTGGTGTTTCTCTGGAAGAAATCAGCTTCTGAACGGAGCCGTGATGTGAAACCGTTGGTAGCTCCTAAGCCTGTTTCACTCAAGGATGATGAAGATGATGACGCCGTTATCGCTGCCGGTAAAACTAAAGTTACAATTTTCTACGGCACCCAGACGGGAACTGCTGAGGGATTTGCTAAGGTAAGCAAAATAGTTACTGTAAAGCTCTGATTCTGATTGCCGAGTATGGTGATTTGATTGATTTGTTGAAAATGCAAGACTTTTGACTGTTGAATACTTGAGTGAACTGATGCCTTTTTGTTGATTGATAATCGGACGATAACTGATGTCAAGACTGTTAATTTAGCTTATAATTTTAAATTTTAATCACCGATTCGTTTGTGGAAAATTGGGTCGCTGGTTTAACTAATTGCACGTACAGATCTGAATTCTGAAGTAGCAAAGAGATTATGGAAATGATTTCTTTCAATTTTAATTCATTACGAAGAAATTTAGGGTTAAAGCCAATATTTGAAGTTTACTTCCCCTTTTGTACGGTTTACAACATTTCTGGGAGACTGGGAACGTAACTGAATGTTCAGTTACAATAAATTTCTTATTCATAGGCAATTTATTGGCAGTATGGATTTGCTAAGTTTTTGTGTCAGTAGATTTCGTCATTGGAGCTCAAAGAAATCAGAACTTGACAATAGATAGAATCGTGGCATCAATAGTTCTTGGTAGTACTGCAAGTTGTGGCTAATTTAGCTACATGAGGAGTGCTTTATTTTTTTCCTCTTTTTCTTTTAGTCGATGTTACACTGGGCGAAAAATTCAATGTGTGCTTGGCACATGGCGCTGCATGATTGGAAGAGGAGCCTGTTTTAATTTAAATGTTATTTTTTTATATGAGAATTTCGTATTGCAGGCTTTAGCAGAAGAGATTAAGGCAAGATATGAGAAAGCAGCTGTCAAAGTTGTTGACCTGGTAATGTATAGGGAACTATTTTGCTACTTTGTTTTCTTACTTGAGAAAATGTTCTAGTAATTACAATGACGTCCACTAAATTGTGTGTCTCATGTTAGGATGATTATGCTGAGGACGATGAACAATATGAAGAGAAGCTCAAAAAGGAGACTTTAGCCTTTTTCATGGTGGCCACGTAAGATAGATTCTTGCTTCTACTGGCATTATTATTGGTTGTTTATTTGTTTTGGCATTATATTAAGTCTGGGGTATTTAATATAGTTGAGTGTGATTGTAGTTATGGAGATGGGGAGCCAACCGATAACGCCGCGAGATTCTACAAATGGTTTACTGAGGTTGGTTACTGCCTGAAAAGAACATTCAAATTTAGACTTTGTATTATTCCGACTTTGCCATTTTTTATTAACACTCATAACTACGCCGTTTTATTCCACGTCAGGGAAATGAAAGGCAGCCCTGGCTTCAACAACTCACATATGGTGTTTTTGGTCTGGGTAACCGTCAATATGAACATTTTAATAAGGTAAACCGCACATAGAGGCATAGGACCCACTAACTGAATAAGGCACTTAAGATTATGCAATTTGCTTTCCTTGCTTGGTTTTCTCTTTTTCAGTTGTTTATTCTGGTTTGTTGGTCTTTTTTGGAAGTAGATAGCAAAGGTGCTTGATGAGCAACTTTCTGAACAAGGTATTTTTCTATCGTGTTTTGAGATTCAACCCTCCTAATCTAATTGATGGCATGTTTTTTCCTAATGAATGTGGAGTCAAAATTCAAGGTCAGGTGCAACTTGGGTAGTTCAGGATGAAAATTTATGCAAGGTTTCTAGGGTACCATACATATAAGCATATATCATTTCTTTAAAATTGCCTAAAAAATAAGAGTTAGGAAAATTGATTTCATGATTGAGCTATATTATTTCTTTAACAGTAAACAAATAGCTGATAGCGTATCCATGCTTTCTTTGCATCTAACTTTACCCCTGGCGGTTGAGGTAATGGTGGATAACTGGATGGCTTTTTTCTTGTGTGAACAGGTGCTAAACGTCTTATCGAAGTTGGTCTTGGTGATGATGATCAATGTATTGAAGATGATTTTACTGCATGGTACGTTATCTTCTTTCAGCGGTTCTCTATTGTCATAAGCCATTTTGTTGTCTCTCTCAAATGATGTGATGATGGAGTCTTCTTCGGACAGTACTTCAATATTGTGCTCTTTTAGATTTATTTGATTGTTTTTTATTATAACTTTTTGATTCCTCCCTTAGGAGAGAATTGCTTTGGCCAGAGTTGGACCAAATGCTTAGAGATGAAGATGCTGAAAATACTGCCTCTACACCATACACAGCTGCTATTCCTGAATATAGAGTAGTGATTCATGATCCTGCTGTGATGCACATTGAGGATAATTACTCAAATAAGGCAAATGGGAATGCTTCATATGACATCCACCATCCATGCAGGTAATAGGAGGTGCATTGCAATGGTTTTCAAATCCCTTCTCCTGCTTTTATTTCCTTTCTGAGGTCACTGTCTTGATTTGCACACAGAGTGAATGTTGCTGTTCAGAGAGAGCTGCACAAGCCCGAATCTGATCGCTCCTGTATACATTTGGAGTTTGACATATCAGGGACTGGGATTACGTAAGTTCACAGCTTTGTAATTTTTGTTACTATAAATTTATAATTGATTTTCTGTGAACCAATCTCTGTGAAAGTAGTATTAATATTTGTCGTGTTTAAGTGCTTTTAGTCCCATAGATTTTGTTTTACAAGAATAGCTAAATTTGGCTTGTGATTTATGACCTTATACTCTTCCAATAATAATTTCAACTGTCCCAGATATGAAACTGGAGATCATGTTGGTGTTTATGCTGATAATTTTGTTGAGACTGTTGAGGAAGCTGCAAGATTGTTGGGTCAACCTCTGGATTTGATATTTTCTATACACACTGACAATGAGGATGGCACACCCCTTGGAAGCTCATTGCCACCTCCTTTTGCCAGTCCATGTACACTTCGAACAGCATTAGCGCGATATGCAGATCTCTTGAACCCACCACGGAAGGTAAACCACCCTCTCCCGACTATTTCTTTTTTCTTGAATCAAAGGGAAAACTGGTTTCCAGCTGATTTGGGCCTTATCTTCCAATCGCTTTTTTTGCCTAAGTAATCGGTTTCTTTGTTTCAAAAACTGTTTCTGTGGTCAGGCTGCACTCATTGCCTTGGCTGCTCATGCCACAGAACCCAGTGAAGCAGAAAGGCTTAAATTCTTATCATCGCCGCAGGGAAAGGTTGATAAGTGCTGCTGTTGTTTTCTCCATTTTGTCTGTTCATATTTGACACTCTTGTTTCTTATGTTCCTTTATTGTTTATGTGCTCGTGTCCCTTTTAAATGTCTTCCTTTTGCCCAGGATGAGTACTCACAATGGGTTGTCAGCAGTCAGAGAAGTCTTCTTGAAGTTATGGCCGAGTTCCCATCAGCAAAACCTCCTCTTGGTGTATTTTTTGCTGCAATAGCTACTCGATTACAGCCTCGTTATTATTCTATCTCATCCTCCCCTAGGTTATTGAATTTATCCTTTCTGTTTTACCTGTCTGCTGTATTACCTTATACCTAATATTTATACAAGGTTGGTTGCTTTGAGCAGGTTTGTACCTCACAGGGTTCATGTAACCTGTGCTTTAGTTTATGGTCCAACTCCAACTGGAAGAATTCACCGGGGTGTGTGTTCAACATGGATGAAGGTAGTGATTATATCTCTTTTGTTGCTCTTCCCTTTCTAATAATTCATTCGTATTGTCTTTTATGCAAAGCTCGTTAATACTATCTATGTGCTAGAGACATTACTTAGGCTCTGACGCCTGTATTGAAAAAAAAATCAGAATGCAGTTCCTCTGGAGAAAAGCAATGATTGTAGCTCGGCTCCTGTTTTTATAAGGCAATCAAATTTTAAGTTACCAGCAGATCCTTCAATTCCAATTATCATGGTTGGACCTGGGACCGGATTGGCACCTTTCAGAGGATTTCTACAGGTTTGTTACTCTCTGTTTTACGAGTTTCTTTTATTTTGCAAAAAGAAGAAAATAACTTATAATCAATTGCTGCTTGCAGGAAAGAATGGTCCTTAAAGAAGATGGTGCAGAACTTGGTCCATCTATACTCTTTTTTGGGTGTAGGAATAGGCGAATGGTTAGGATCTGATTCTGATACTACTAATCTTTTAGCAACAATATTGGCATGTCTTACTATAACTGGCTTCCACTGTTAGCTAGTTGTATATATGATTTTATTCATTTACTTGGCAAATAATGTAGGATTTCATTTATGAGGATGAGCTCAATATCTTTGTGGAGCGAGGTGCCCTGTCTGAGCTTGTTGTTGCATTCTCGCGAGAAGGGCCTCAAAAGGAATATGTTCAACATAAAATGATGGATAAAGTAAGTGGTAGTAGTTGGAAGAACAGAAATTGTAGTCCATGATGTAAAAGTGTTGCATTGTAACGTCTGGTTTTTCCGGTTCACAGGCGGCATATGTATGGAACCTAATATCTAAGGGCGGATATCTTTACGTATGTGGTGATGCCAAGGGGATGGCAAGAGATGTTCATCGCGCTTTACACACTATTATTCAGGAGCAGGTATCGATCATCGTCTCTTTCTATTTCCTTCTCTCTTGTCAGAAAATCTTATATTTTTTATCAAGTTTTTCAAGAATGCTTGTAACAATAGTAAACTATTTCACAATCACAACATCCTGAAAGCTTTTGTCTAAATTTCCAAAAACTTCGTCTACAAATTGCAGGAAAGCATGGATTCATCGAAGGCGGAGTCTATGGTAAAGAAACTCCAAACGGAAGGACGATATCTTAGAGACGTGTGGTGATGGCTGCCATTTTCAGTTTATCCACAGGCCAAATATGGTGATGAATTTAATTTCTTCGAGCTTTCTTTCATCAGTTCCTCTGGGTAAAAACAGCCGGTGATAGTGGAAAGCTAAACTGGTTTTCTTCATATTTGTGAGAAGAGGCATCAACTGCTAGATGTTAATCCACCTTGTTTTTCTATCACTTCCTATTTGAATCTTAAACAGAACTCTTGAATAGAAGGATCATTTAATTTTGGACTTACCTTTCTTTCAAAGTTGTAATAGGGGAACGGTGTGACAGCTAGCTACAGATGATGTGAAAGACATAGTTATCATTCTAGTGTCTGTACTGAAAAGAAATAAACAAATAAATTTGTAAAATAAAACTGGATGATTTTCAATCTTTTTTATCATGCTTACTTTTTCAACTGTGTTAATAGTTTTGGCACTTAATTTTTTTAGGGTAAACTACACCACATATCATTCAATTATGCCTGCTCACTCGAAAATGCTATTGAACTTTCAATAAGTTTAAAATTTATACTAAATTTTAGTTTGTGACTCGAAAATATCACCTAAATGAGCAACTGTTTTAAAGCATAATTTAGCGTAAAACGATGTCGTTTTGTTGGAAGAAAAATATTACAATCATGTACTCAAAAAAGAGATTTGAGCTCAATGCCTTTCAAATAAAAAAAAAAAGCTAAACCTTGACCACTAAACTAATTTACAATTATATAATATTTTACAACAAATAATATATATCTCAAACTACTTGAAATTAATTTAAATTATTTTATAAAATAAATAACACTATAAATAATATAAAATATTATATATATATATATATCAATATACATAAATAAAAATATATTGTTTTTATTTTTTATATATTATTTTAAAAAAAAACTTCAAAATATTCATAAAAATAATATATAAAAACTTTAAACCCTAAAGTTCTAAACCACTAATTGAAATTAATTTACAATTATATAATATTTTACAACAAATAATATATATCTCAAACTACTTGAAATTAATTTAAATTATTTTATAAAATAAATAACACTATAAATAATATAAAATATTATATATATATATATATATATCAATATACATAAATAAAAATATATTGTTTTTATTTTTTATATATTATTTTAAAAAAAACTTCAAAATATTCATAAAAATAATATATAAAAACTTTAAACCCTAAAGTTTTAAACCTTAAACTACAAATCTTAAACCTTAAACCATAAACTTTATGGTTTGAGGTTCAAGATTTATATTTATATATATATATATATATATTATTTTAATGAATATTTTTAAAATCATATATTTTTAAACCCTGCTGCAACTGCTGGTGCTCAAACCCGTGACCTCTAGGAACAACAACTGTTCCCTTAACCACTGAGTCAAGTTGGTTCGTGCTTTAAAATCATATATTTATATTAAAAAAACTATAAAAATAACATATTTTTATTGATATATATATATATATAATATTTTATATTATTTATAGTATTATTTTTTTATAAAATAATTTGGTTGAACCAAATGGATAAATTTTTATAATTTAAATAAAAATATATTATTTTTATTTTTTATATATTATTTTTTTAAAAAAATCAAAATATTCATAACATTAATATATAAAAAAATTTAAACCCTAAAACTTAAACTCTAAAGTTCAAGATTTAAGTTTGGGGGTTAGGGTTTGTGGGTTAATAGTTTAGGGTTTATAGGCTTTTATATAATATTAATAATATAAATGTACTATTTTATGAATATTTTAAGTTTTAAAAATAATATATTTATTTCATAAAATAATTTGAATTAATTTCAAATAGTGTGAGATATATAAATTTTCTAGTAAAACATTTTAAAATAGCATGTTATTTTAGTGGTTAAAATTTTGCCTTTATAAGTAGGTCTTAGGTTCAAACCCCTCTAAGAATATTGTTTTAATATTTTCCCTCCAGCAAAACGTCATTTTAAGTCAAATCCATAGTTAAGTGGTATGTGATGCAGTTAACCCAATTTTTTTAATAAAAAAGCACGATTTAAATGATTTTGAAAAGTTAGATAAAAATAATATTCCATGAATTAGATACTTTTTCATCATCGACAATGGAGTACACAATACAAGACATCCTAATCAACAATTTCATTCGTCTTCTTAACTGTCAAACAACGACAAATCAATAAACACATTTCAAGGATTCCAACTTCTCATGTTGGATCCTTTCTTGTACACATCCAAAGGATTCAAAGCCAAAAGAAAGCAAAAAGATGAATGCAAGCTTGTCAATGACAGTGTAGTGGTGAACAATGTACCAATTTTAATGGCAACTTTACCAGTTAACGGCGGCAGTTCTCTTTCTCTTCTGAACTTGTTGTTGGAGCCAGGGCAGCTGGTTCCTTGCTGCTGGATTCATCCTGTTGATCAACATTTCTTTCTCTCAGTAATTTGCTGCCATTCGATCTCATTGCTCTTGGTAACTTCAAAGGGACAGTATCTGATTCACTCGGGCACAAGTTATCTGCATTTTTGGGAGCTTCATTATTTTCTGGCTTTTCAGGAGCTGCTGCAGCTGCAACGTTCTCTGTCGGAGCAACCGGAACCAGCTGAATCATTGATTTACCCCATTTCTTTCTCCGATTAGGCCTTGGTGCATCCGGTTTTGCCTGTCAAAATACAAGCAAATTCACTAACAAGACATGATTATGCGTAAATGAGTCGTCGGTGCAATGCTAAGACTTGAATGAGTGTCAAGCATGTATGAATATGTTAAGACAGATATTTAAAGAAAAATGAGTCGTTGTACAAGAGACCAAAAATTATACCACTGTGTTCCCAATGTCAGAGAGTGCTTTTCGCTTTGTAGGGCAGTCGTCATTTGTTTCAGTTGGCTTCTCACCCCCGAATGCATTCTGGAGTAGCATTGCACCATGAGCAGCGAGGATTTTGGGATCGTTAGAACCACCGTCATTTGCAACGCTTGCTTCTGCTTCTCTATTGGAGCACTTGACTGAAGAGCAACCGCATGACTGCCCACAGGAACTTCCGTTTATTCTACATTGGCATTTTGATGTTTTGCAAGAAGACTGCTTACTGCAAGTGCAACATATTCCATCAATTTTCTCAGCAACCTCATCACATCCTTTATTTTCTAAGCCATTGGTATCCGGTTGATGCACTGCCAAAATCGAAGTTCTAGACCTAGAAGCTCTTTTCTGTATCTGCTTTTTGTTCGACTGCACCCACTCATCGTCATCGTCATCATCATGTGAATCCATATCTGAATGTTCAGATTCAGATATATCCATGTCTTCGGTAAAGATCATAGAGCTTCGATGTTCCTATAAAAATAGTTCTACTTTAAGTAACAAGTAGATAGCAATAGAAAATTAAAGCGGAGGGGAGTGGAATTTACCGGTTTCCGCAACTCATACTTGTGTCTTCCGCCATTAAAGTCAGGGATACCGGAATCCATGGTTCCTTTCATGGAATGCTTAGCAGTTACATTCTGTTGCAAGATTAATAACATAAATTCAAAACTCAGTATACATTAAGGGAGAATTGATAATAATCGGCAGACATCAAGTGGTACCTTCCCAAATAAGGTTAGATTCAATAACAACAGAACGATTACTAACCTTCACTTTCAGTTGATGAACAAGATTGGCCTTTTGTGCCTCAAGTTGTCGAGCCAAGCTACTGACTTTCACTACCTTTTCCTTTAGATCTCTTATTTCCACATCCTTTTCTCTGCAAAGAACCTCCTTATCTCGCAATGAACACCTTCAAAAAAAGCGACCGCAAGATATTAATTGAAACAAATAAAAAGCAAGATCCATGGTGGCTAACATCCATGATAAACAAAAGCAAAAGGTTGCAGCAAATCAATAAGTTAAAAAATGGAAACCTTGAGGTTGATGCTAAATTGAATAGATAATTCATAATATTTTTTGCGTCAGCAAGAGACCGGACATGATTCCAACGTCCTCTTCCACTGAATATACGCTCACGTTCTTCAGCTTCAGACAGTTGTGAGGCCATAGAGACCAGAGTGTTAGATGTAGCAGCAAGCATGTTTTCTAGAGCAAAAATCCTCGAGTTTCTCGCACCAGGAGACAGTGTCTCAGGACAATCTCTGCATTTGGTAGCATTAAAGGAAGTATTTGATTATTTGGTTTACATGATAATATGTAGAAAAAAGAGAACTATTTAGATTATGAAGAGCATATATGAAAGCAAAAGTTCTAACCTTAAATCACCACGCTTAAGTATCTCTGCTTCTTCCTTCAGTCTTGCAACCTCCTTGGCCATCTTGGCCCTCCTGTATGTAGTACATACAGAATATTATTTTACTAGACTCAACAACATTATAGTAAGAGTACCATAAGAAAGATTCCACTTCCTTGTTGAAATCTTATGTGTAGCAAATTGACAGATATTGAACCCAAATTCCTATATTGAAACAAACTTTCCCAGCCATCAAGAGAACTCACTCTTCCATTTGTCGTTCATATTCGGAGCGTACTTCATGTACCCGTATTGTCACCTCTAATTCATGCTCAATCGTCTGCATTATTGCCTTCAGAAACAGTAAAGTATGTTGCATCATAAAAGAGTCACTTGGAACATGCATAAAAAATCAAAATAAAACCCAATCATTACAATACAATAACATATGTTTAGACCAAAACTAATTTGTCTAAGCAATTCAGAACAAACTATTAATTCTGATTGCAGTTATCAATACCTGAACTCCATGACCATTGCCAGCTCCAGCACCTGCACATGAAAATTTTATTTTTATCGAGTTATAGTTACAAGAACACAAAAACAAACTGCAAGTCATAAAATGCTCTTAACTGGAAACTTCACGTGAGGAAGCCTTTCGAGATTCAAGAAGCTCCTTTAGCCTTTTCGTAGCCATAGCAGCCTCTTCGCTCTTTCTTTGCAAAACCTAACACACATATGCAACGTGTGAGAAAAGTTCAAGTGAACTAGAAAGATCAAAAGCTTTCTGTGTGGAAGTAAATGTTACCATCTTCTGCCTCTGGTTCAAAGCTAAGAGCTTGTGCATCTCATACTCATTTCTCCTTCCCTCTTTCTTAAGCTAGTTATCAAGAAAAATAGGCAATAATTATACATTGATAAAAAGAAGTGTTGCTTGAATTATCTAAACTATAAAACTCCCAAAATTTTAAACAGGAATCACATATCATTTGCTTTCACGTTTCTATCTTTCATCAAAGGCGCATCAACAAAATTTCTACTTAGGGCTGACTGTAAATCTTAGGAACATGTAACAACTATAATTCCTTTAACATTCTACAGCCGCTACTGTTAATAGTTTTTTTAATGCAAGAGGAGCATTACAGCTCAAACCTAAGATCTCTACCGCCCCATTACCACTTAGGCAAGCCGAAAGATACAATTATTTTCAATTTCAAACTAATATAACTTAGATGAGACGTATTGACATGAAGAGACTAGAGAAGGTTACCAGAGAAGTTAAGAGTAGAGTATAATTCAGTAATCACAAGAAAACATCACATATTATAAATTATTGAATGGTTACAACTTGGATAATGTGCTAAAAATACTTACTGCCAAAAGTACATAGCTTAAAGAGGTGCAGCCATTAACAAATATCTAGTACTACCAAAACCATGAATTAAAACATGCCAAAATTTTGTTACATATATAGTCCTCCAAGAGTATTAGCAATAAGAAACATATATCCCATAACAAAACCATGAATTAAACTTGCAAATTTTATTACATTGCTTATAAACATGAAAACTGTAATCTCATATTTGTAAGTACCTGAAGAACCTCTTTCTCTCGTGTTGCTTTCCATAACCTAAACTGCTCAGATTCTTGCTTGATCTTATGTTGTAATTGAACCTAAAAAATGGACATTTACATTGGTATCGATTGCAAGAATCTTGTCCTACTTTGCAGAAACAATTTCCGTACGTAAAATAAAAATATGAGAGCTTAGGAATGAGATTCACCTTCTGAGATTTGATTCTGTGAATCTCATCTTGAAGTCTCCGTGCTGCTTCATCACTTTTTTGTTTCTGTCTCAAAAGTTGAGCTTGAGCATCTTGCTTCCTCTTCAACTCAGCAACCTACAAAGCAGAATATTAATCTAGAAACTGGTGGCTGCTGCTGACAGGAGAAAGAGGATCCAAAACTCACTTGTGCCTCAAGGGCATTCAACTTCTGAAGGTATTCTTCCTTCAACTTTTGAGCGCCATCATCAGAAGTAGAAGAAATATTGGCAAGATTATGTCTGAGGTCCTCAATTTCTTTCTGTAGATTGACAAATAAAAACAAAAGGATTGAGTATTACAGGATAACAGTAATCACAGAAAAACACACTAACTTTAAATATAAGACTAACCTGCAAAGCCCTTTTCTCTTGTTCCAACTCAACAACTTTCTTCTCATAATGTTGTTTAAGAACTGAGGTGTCGGAATTTGCAAAACGCTTCATTTCAGCCTTTAAAAAATAAAAATCTTTTAGTGAGAAATATTCTGGAATATTTCCATGTACCAGTATCAATAATGCAAAATGAAAAAGAAACTCAACATATACCTCTTTCTGTTCAAGTCTTTTGTCCAACTCCTTAAGTTCCCAGTCCAATTTTTCTTGGAGAGAAGAATGTTCAAGTTCCGCTTCATTAGTTACATTATCCTCAATCTCATCTGCACAACAAGGAAGAATTATTCTTATCTGCATTCTCTAAGGTAGGCTTATCATCCAAAGTTGGAAATAGATTGGAAGAGAAATAGAAATGAAATAAATGTCTAAGGCTTAAATGATAGGGTCTTGTATCACATATTACATTCTCCAACTAAATACGCACCCAATAACCACTAGAATATCAATATCATAAGATGTGCATTCATGTTTCAAAATCATCAATGAGGCTTCTTACAGTAATCAGGTATGTCAATGGGAAAAACATTAGATTCCAGGGATTAACATAGACGTGTTTCAAGGGCAATTCAATTATAACATCTACATGAGGTTTACAACTGAGAAAAAAAAATGACAAGAAAGCACGTATAAATTTGGAGGGTGGTAGTTCTATTTATTTATTTTCAAAAGTAATACCACTTGGAACATTTTACATGAACAGATAAAAGTTTTAACAAACTATTGAATTTTTTGAGCATCAACAAATTAATGAATAGTTAACTGCAAGGTCACTACTTTCTTAACATACCTGATAAATAAGCATTTTCAGAAGAAAATAATGAATTTTTTGAGGCTCCATCATCATCAGAATCAATACAATCAGAAAACCGGCCACGCTTTGTGTTGTTCATGCTTTTCAAGCGAATCAATTCTCCTTCTAACTCTTGAATTTTCAACACATAAGTTTTCATCAAATCAACATCCTGCAATAATGCAAAAGCACGTGTCAAACAAGATTAGGATTATCAACTGCTAGATTCAATAGCTAGACAAAGATCTTACCTGATTTTGATTAGAGTCAATCTCATCCCATGATTTTCCATTACGAACAGATTCAATTTGCATTACTAGTTTGTCTTTCTCAACCTGAGATATTAAAAATACATTATACTTCATAGTGCCTTTGTCCAGTATATATTCGAGGACAAAAAGGAAAATGGAAAAACACCTGAGCATCAAGTGCACGCTGGGCCAATTGTTCACTAGTGAGCCTGCGTTCTTGAAGCTCTCGTTGTAGTTCAACATTGCTTGCTTCAAGTAAAGATACTTTGTGCTTGAGAATCTAGAAACCCAAAAACACACTTCAAGCAATTAGGTTAAGAACGTGAATAGAAGTATTTGCAATTTCTATATAATATAACCTGAAGTTCATCGAATGATCCTTGACCATCACTGCGATAAAACAAAAGCTCAGCTTGCAATTGCTCAATTTGACTCCGCATTCTTTGCAACTGAGCTGCCATTGGGTCACGGTTTATCTAATCAAGTATAAAGGATGAGAAAGTTAGAACGAGAATAATAACACCAATAAAAGAGTTTTTCTTCTTGCAACCATGTAACACAAGTATCTTACAACTGCCTTATTTTGAATGTTTCTAGCACGATTGGCATACTTCAAGGTGTTTAGGGTTTCTTCCGCATTGGTGTCAGCCGGACTAACACAAGCTACAATCAAATATAGAAAGAAATAATTCTTACGCATGGTAAAGAAATTCAAAGCAAAAATCTGGTACTAGTAATATGCCAACAATGCTAAATATTAAATGCTCTAAAATATTTTACTGCATACCAATCATCACTGTTTTGCTGTTTCCTCCAAGAGAATCCTGTGAATTTAAATTTCCATCAGCAAAAGTAAAATTTCGTTCTGGAGTAGGTAGTTCCAAAAAAAAGACTAGCAAATACATATATCAACTGTTGATTTATAAAACGTGCTCTAAGTAGAATGATCTCATTTCCAATTGATTTATGTTGTTAAATTTTTTTGAACAGACAGTCTACTTCAAGAAGTGAAACCATCCAATTAAAACAACTAGATGTGAATGATTGTACCAAAGTATCTACATATATTCTATTTGAAACAAAATGCTGAAATCAAACGTGCCTGCAACAAGCGCGTCAACTTGCTATCACGATACGGGACATGTCCTCCTTCCTTCCTCTTCCTTTCATCTCCCAAGGCACTAATGACATTCCCTAGAGCTAGTAAACCTTTATTAATATGAATGCCTGCAGCAACAAAATGTCAAAGTTTTAGATAGCTTAAAGCACAAAGTTTCATGTCAATGCTTATTATAAGAACCTATCACTATTTTAAAACATGAGGCTTTTAAAATTGGAAAATCAGAAATACCTTCTTTAAAGCGCATTCCATCAGCACCTGTTCTTTTTGCACGCTCTGAGCCAGCAAGGTCCACTAAATGAAGCTTTGCACATAAGATATCATCGCCAATATCATCATTTACCCCATTTAGGCAACTTGCAATCTTCTTTTGCTCCATTGTTATCGTAAAGATGGCATGTGAGCGACTAGAAACAAAATGAACATGACATGACATGAGAACAAATTTATAATGTATAATAGAAGTACAAAGTATATGATTATTAAAACATGTAAACAAAATAATCATTCTATCTAATCCAAGAATTAAAGTAAAGCAAGATAAATGCCAATTGTAAAACTTGTTCAGATCAGTTATTATTTAAAAAAGAAAATTGGTATTATGCCAAATGAGCATATTATTCTAAATCAAACAGAATACCAATTTGGGTAACACAAGACAAGCTTATGACGCTACCTGGATTGGCTATTCATGTTGGTACTTCCTGTTGCACGAGATAAAGAACCTCGTGACAAGTATGAAGCCATCTCTTCTTTTGTCCGAACTTCTGCCTCAGTCACCCCAGCAAGCGTTATTCCTCCGTTCACTGTTTCCCTAATTTGTATTGGAAGTCTTCCGGGAGCTGTATGCTTGGCAAAAGACGTGCCTTCAACTTTAGACAAAGCAGATGAATTTGAGTCCAGTAGATCGAACACTTCTTCTTTAAATATCTGTCAAATTCAAAGATCAAATATAAGCAAATAAACCGATCGCTGGGAGAAACAAGTAGAAGAACTATTTTAGCCAATTACCTCAATAAATGATACTCTTATCAAAATTTCCGTGGAATGCTTGTTTGCCTCGACTCTTTTAAACATACTTTCCATTACTTTGGGTATAATCCCACCATTAGTTCCGTCCCCGGTGTAGTTGGTTCCCATAGTATATGTTTTACCAGAACCCGTCTGAAAACCACATCATACAATACTGTTGTTAGTTAATGATAAACAGTAACTGTGAAAAGAAAACTAGCAATAATAATAAAGCAGTCATTAAAACAAAACCAAACTAACCTGGCCATATGCAAGCACAGTAGCATTATATCCATGAAAAAGTGCATCAACCAGTGGAGCAACACAATCATCGTAAATAGCTGAAGAAGGCGATCCAGCTCCCCCATAAACATAATCATAGGTAAAGGCGTGCGACCCAATTTGAACCTATAATTGTATCAATAAGAAAAAACTTAAAATAATAATATTTATAAAGCTAAGATTTCAACATCAGACTTCATTTCAAATTCAAAGTATTCACGGGGAAACTACTACAGAATACCTGAGGTTCGCCAGGAACGACAGTGATGCAATCCGTACATCCATTGAGAAGCTCCGTGGTAATAAGCGGCCGAATATTAACGGCGACTCTGACGGATTCCGAATTTTCCATCTCTTATGTAATGCGATCTAAATCTGAAAACAATGCCTTGAAAACCTTAAAGGAAAAAAAATGAAAATTAACAATAAACGCATCTTTCGAATCACTCAAAATCGAAACATCAGATCTAAAATCCGTAAGCAGAGGAGATTATACGACTAATGCATATATCATGAATAAAAGAATTAATTTGATAGGAGAATCCAATACCTGAAGGAGATCGGGATATTTCCTTTCTGTTTTAGGTTTGGATTTGTTGGACGTTAAATTTTGAATTCGGAAGAGACAAAAGAAAGGGAGTGGGGAAATTTGAATGATCGAGGCAAATGGGAAAACTTTTTAAGCAATTTGAAAAATTAAACTGGATTTGAGAAAAGGCGCTTAGGTCCGAATTCAAATTGTTTGATGAGAGAGAGGTTAAGTCACGTGGCATTCACGTGAGATTTAAAACAAGGGTAAATAACTAAATCTTCAATAACTTCGCTCTGTGACCTATTTTGACCAATTAACTTTCAAAATGTTCAATTTTATCACTGAATTTTAAATAATGACCTATTTTTAGTCACTCTACGGTTAAATTGCAAACATTGTTATGACATAAAAATAAATAATAATAAATATATATTAACAATATTTAAATAAAAAATTAAATAAAAAAATTAAACTTGCCCTCACCTCACTCTCCTTCACGACAACCTTCTTCCTCCATGTAATTGTCATCTAAACTCCCCCTCCCCCTCATCAATTTATGCATTCTCCAACTACTATAAGCCTTTTTAGTCTTTTTCCCTTTTTCCTTTATCTGCAAGTTGATTCAATTATTTCAGTCTAAAAAAAGTTAGATTTAATTGAATATTTCAAATTTCAAATGCAATTTTAATCTGGGTTTTGGCCAGCTAAGGCTTGATGAACGGATTAAATCTCTCATCTCGGTAAGTATTTTTTGATGAATTTGAGCTACTGATGGTCGATTTTCGTTTGGGTGTTGTTCTTCTTTATTGGATTTTTCTTTGTTTATCGATTTATTTTTAATTTTTGATTTTAGAGTATAAAATTTGATTTGGGTTTTGTTTGAGGGTTGATTCAATTTTCCATTTTCCCTTTCTTGGTAGCTTACGAATAGGAATTTTCCTAGAAAAATGAAAGGGGTAAGATGTTCCAATTATGTCAAATGTTTGATTTACTAGTTAATTTAAACAAGAACAAGAAACCGTACATGGTGGAGGAAGAAGATTATCAGTGAAGGAGAGGCTATCTAGAGGGTTTGATTTTTTTATCTAATTTTTTATTTAAATATTATTAAAAATATATTTTTTATTTTCATGTCATAACGGTGTTAGAGATTTAACGGTGGAGTGACCAAAATAGGTCATTATTTAAAATTTAGTGATAAAATTAAGTATTTTGAAAGTTGAGTGACCAAAATAGGTCACAGAGTAAAGTTGAGTGATGATTTAAGTATTTTACCCTAAAAAATATACAATGGGCCAGTGGCAACGTCTTGAACGTGGGTCCATGCAGACAGGGGTTGGCTTTAATATTTGGCAGTTGACCTGAAGGAGTGCTTTCTTTACCTTAGCTTTTTTACTTTTGTTTTCTGTAAAATGTAAATGGTCGTTGAGATTTGAATTCATATCAATGAAAATTTAAACATTTATCATTTGTCACTTTAATAATGATACAATCTTCTTAATTAATATTTCTTAAATATTTGAGCGAAAAAGTTAAGAGTAATAAAATTTTCGTTTTAAAGCTTGTTTTGTGACAACTGATTATATGGTTTCAAAATTATAATTAATAAATTAATTTAAAAATTTTAGTTATTAACCTTCACGTATTATGTTAACTTGGTTTTGGTTCAATATACTACAAAAGTTGAGGACTGAATTTGTAAGAAAAAAACTATAATACTAAAATTGATCAAACATTAATATCATAACTAATTGTATTTAATTACTCATTTTCAAAGTTGATATGTCTTTAATATTAATTGTTTTTAATTACTCTAGATATTATAATGTCCAGAGTAGTTTACAGGTGAGTATTTGTCAATCTCTAAATTTGAGGAGACTAGTGATTTGGGTATTTATTTTTAGAGTGTCAATTCTTCATGGTCGAGTCACAAGAGCTACACATGGTTATTTAGTAGACAAAGCTTGCGGGAAATTAACTTGGTGGAAGGTTAATCACCTATCTTTCGCTGACCGTATTACTTTAGTTAAGTCAGTTCTATCAGCTATTCCATATTATGTTATGCAAACTGTGTTGCTTTTCAAAGTAGTTTGTGCAGGTATTGAAAGAATTATCCGGCGATTCTTGTGGGGCGGAGCAGGCGAGAAAAAAAAGCATCCTACTGGTTAAATGGGAGGATGTCTGTAAATCTCCAAGAGCGGGTGGCCTTGAAATACGCCAGACATATGGTCAAAATATGGCCTTCCTCATGAAGATATGGTATTTAATATTAATTGTTTTTAATTACTCTAGATATTATAATGTCCAGAGTAGTTTACAGGTGAGTATTTGTCAATCTCTAGATTTGAGGAGACTAGTGATTTGGGTATTTATTTTAGAGTGTCAATTCTTCATGGTAGCTACACATGGTTACTTGGTGCTTAACAAGGATTTGGGATGATGTGCGGATGGGTGTTGCTTGGTGCTTAGGGAATGGCTCCGCTATAAGGTTTTGGCTTGACTCATGGGCAGGGAGTCTTGGCCCTCTGATTGAGCTTGTGATTGACCCACTGTTTGTGTCGGGTTTATCAGCTTTTGTCGCAGACATGGTTACACTTGATGGCGAGTGGTGTTGGACTGTGTTCTGAGATGTGCTGCCGCCTAATGTACTTCTTACTATCCTGGCCATTAAACCCCCTCTTAGCTTGACAAACGATGGCGTTCTGGGATGACAGTGGGATCCATTACGTTCATTTTCGATTCGATCGGTTTACAATAATCTATTGCTCCCACGAAGGAGATTGGAGATGTTAGTTGGACATTGATATCAGGTTATATAGGCTCCCCTCGCGTTAAATATTTCTTGTGGCTTACTTATTGGGGTCACATACTCACAAATGAGGAGATAGTCCATCGACATTTAACGAACGATGCTTGCTGCTCCTGCTGCGGTGCAATTTCGGAAACCACTCTCCATGTCCTACGAGACTGCACAGTGACAACGGCGACTTGGGCAGCTCTTATAAAGCCTAAACTGTTGGCTGGATTTTGTAACTTGAGTAGGCGGGAATGGATTATGGTGAACCTAAAAAGTAAGCAAGTTTCCAAGGAATGCAAATCATTGGGGTACTATGTTTGGTTATGTGCTCTGGCATCTTTAGTTGCAGCGAAACGACAGGGTATTTGCTCCCGAACGCGCTTTCAACGAATCGTTGATAAGCCGATGTAATAAATTAACGCTGAAGGCTATGTCGAACAATGGACGGGTTGCTTCATAGGGAATCAGCACCAGCATGATTCGACATGGTCCCCCTTATTCTCGACGTTGGTTTCCCCCTCGAGCAAGTTGTATGAAATGTATTACGGATGGTTCCTTTAAGTCTGAGATGGGTGAATCCACATATGGTGGTGTCTTGTGAAACTAAGATGGAGTTTAGATCGTTGGCTTTGCAAAAAGTCTTAGTATGTGCTTAATTCTCGAAGCTGAACTATGGGGCGTTTACAAGGGTCTATGCCTTGCATGAAAACTTGGTATTAGTTGTTTGTTGATTGAATCAGGCTGTGCCAACGCCATTTCTATCCTGAAAGACAAATCTCACTCTAACAATAGTTTGTCCCTTGTTCAACATATTTGGAAACTCCTTGACAGGCAATGGGAGGTCGAGGTAGAGTTTATCTCACGTGAAAGCAATAAGGTGGGAGATAGTTTAGCAAAGATGGCTTGGAAACTTCCTCTTGCGATGCATGAAATTGTTGATCCACCGACGTCAGTGCTGAGCTTTGTTCAGGTTGATTGTTCTGGGTAGGAAAATTTTTCTTATTGTGTTGAGTTTTCTCTCGTATGTTCATGTGAATATTACCAGGAACACTCTTTTTACTCCATCTAAGTTTAGGGATCTTTTTTAACGAAGCTCGTGGTAATATTCCTTCTTCCAATCAAAAAGTTGATATGGATTAAATTATTTTTTAGAGATCAATTTATCTAATTTCAAAATTAAAGAATTATTTTTTAACCTTTTCTTTTGTTATAAGCAGAAAGCCTATTTGCTGAAAACTAGATATTATCTTTTGTAATAAATTTTTTACTTGGAGTCAGTTTGGTATTAATTGAATAGTGTGGTATAAAAGTATTGTTGAAATGTATTTTTGGCTTATTTGATTTAAGATTAAAGTATTAATATTGACGTGGTTGAATATAACTTTATTAATATTATTATTGGTACAATATACAAAAAGATACGTGATTGAGCATACTTAAACGTTTAAAAACGATTTGGAAAACAACAAACTCAACCAAAACACACCATTAAAATTGTAGCTAATTTGCCTTTCACAAACAAATAGCAAATTAGCATATACTTCACCAACATTCAACAACACTCACTTGGAGCAATGCTTAAACACACCATTGTATCTGAACCAGAGAAAAGATAATCTTTAACGAAAAACAAAACATTTGGAAGCCCATTTTATTGAAACCAAAGTGGTGGCTCGATCTTTGGTTTGGGGGTTATTTTAATTGCCCACTCAAACACAAGTCGGTTAACAACTTTTTACCAAGTCGACCTTCCTTTTTATCAAATGTAACATAAAGTTATAGGCAAAGCGAGACAAGATAGTAGACATCTCAAGGGAAATTAAAGTTGGGTAATCAAAAATTTCAAAAAGTTTAAACTGCTAAAAAAAACTACTGAAAACCAGCATATTCAAAAAAAAATACTTAAAAATCAATAAATAAAAGAATTTCCAGGAACTCTAAGCAAGTGTGCAAAAATAGACATAAAAGCATGGTCATTTCATTTTAATGCCATCAAAACTGATTTATATGCTAAAATAGCTCGAATACGTACATATATATATTCTGACAATCTTGGCAAACTGAGGAGCCACATAAAATAGCTTTGATACCATGATATTTACGCAGTCAAGCTCTACACATGCAATCAGGGGCGGGATATGTATATATGGATTGCTTCTCCTTTCTTAACCTCATTTGGCCTTGTCTATTTTTATGCCCGTCCATAACTACGCGCTGAAACTCAGACCACTCTATGCTCTTGTTCAGGAATAGAGGACCCAACAGTAACATGTTTGGTCTTATGGTCTTCAAGTTCAAGTAAGCTCGATGTCCAAGCTGTAAACAGGTATACATGAACTCTCATTTATGAAATCTTTTATATAGGATACAGTGATTTTTTACTTGATGAAATTCAATACTCAAACAATGACAGCGGAAATTTGGCAAGGGAACTTTAAAGTGCATTCTTACCAAAGCATTGTGCATGTTTCCAGGAGAAGCAGAGATGAAGACGACACTTTGAAAGCTCACGTAATAATCAACTGCTGCCATCAAAGATGCTTTACCTTCAACCTCAGCAAGCTCCACCGCAGAAGCAAGGCTCTTCTTATCTTCCATGAGCGGAAACATCTTGCGCAATGTTGAGATCCTTGCCTCTCCTCCATAAACCTAAAAAAGAAAAAGGAAAAAAAGGCTCCTTTTAAATCAGGTTTCCGCTTAAAACAGTAGTTTCCAAAATTAACCTGTGAATATGACAGATCAAATCTACTATGAAGCAAGAAAGAAAAAAAAAACGAACTTTGTGTGAAGCAAGATAGAGGCGGGTATTATTGTTGAAGCCCAAAGCAGTTAGTAGCAACCCAATCTCCTCTGGAGTCAATGGGCACCGC
Source organism: Hibiscus tridactylites (assembly GCA_958450335.1). Lineage (NCBI taxonomy): Eukaryota > Viridiplantae > Streptophyta > Magnoliopsida > Malvales > Malvaceae > Hibiscus > Hibiscus tridactylites. The sequence goes on from OY288277.1 coordinate 12,582,264, forward strand.
CCCTGATTTCTCAACTCATTGTCAGTGAAATGAGAGTTTAAGACCCTTCCCTGCCATAAAACTTGGCGGTACTTAGCTAAGGCCAGTCTCTCAGCTTTGCCTCCACCAAAATCGCAAGCAGAATGAGCAGCCATATCCTGCACAAATTTTAATTATAAAGGTAATTACAGTTACTGCAGCATATGTTCATCTATATATGTATGTATATAGTTGGATAAAAATCAATATAACCAACAGACTTGCCAATCATCAAACGAGTTAGTGTTGTAAACAACTAACTGGTGTTTTTACCCAGAAACTACCGTAAAAGGGCACTCAAAATATACAGGTACAAATGCTTTGATAGGTGATATATCATATATCCTACCAACTTCAATGCCCAGTAGCGCACCAATGACCAATATCCAGAAATTATTTAATGAGAATTCATTCTTTTCAGTTATGAAAGAACTGAGCATCATCTTCTACTGTTAACCTAAAAGGCTCCAGGAACACTACAAATTAGATTATATATTGGCTTCACTCAATTATTTAAAGGAATTGGAATTCATACTTTGTCAAAGCGGAGATGTAATACAACAAACTTTCTGGCTCCCTCTTTCGGGGTATTATCTATTCTCTCATGTAGGACCTCACTTCCCCATGCTTGAAGCTTCCCAGATGGGTACCGGAGTCGATGAACAAGGGCCTCTCCTATTAATCTGATTTGAAGAACAAATGCTAAAGCTTCGAAGTTTACTTTACAACGTAAATGTTGAATTTTTAGAGGCAACTTGTCAAACGCTAAACGATGGGAGAATGGCGATATAGCAGCAATCCCATAACTGCACCCATAAAGATCTATCAACCATCATAAACAATCTTGTTTTCTAAAGTAGTTGAACCGCTCGCGCGCGCACATACAGATTTCTACGACTATCTGTCACCAACTGGTTATCTAGCATAAGGGCTGAAAACAATACTAATTTACCAAAGAAAAATGTGTTTGTTGCTTAGTGCTTTACCTCTGCATGACAGGCAACACATTTTCGACATACCAATCTGCCGAAGCATGAACAGGTGCTGCTTTGATTCTAGTAGCTCTTATACCTGTAGCATAATATTCCCGTGTGCTCCAAGAATATTGTCTTGGGAGCTCTTTAACTATAGAAACTTCGTCACCAAGGACATTGATAAAGTGATCCACATCAAATATATCCGTGAATGAACTGCAGAAGCAAACCCGAATCTCCTCAGATTAAAAGATAAAAAGAAAAACCATGACAGGTTGTACATGTTACTCATGAAATACCTTGAATCTTGCCAAACAGGATTCACCTCAAGGTGTGGTATCACCAGTGTTGCATTCAATATTTGAGCAACAGCGACTGCATCACATATCTTGGTAACAATAAATAAGTAAAACAAGCCAAAAGTTAATGCATTAAAACCAAACTGCAAAAAAAAAAACATGCATTAGCTATCCGTTAACTCACCCCCATTCTTTGCTGGTTCAATCCTCCATCAAGAAATACCTGAATATAACCCTGAGATCTCTCTGGCAATGCTTCAAGATGTTAAAACAAGCTTATCAGTTAAAGAAAAAATCCCTTCCCATTCATTTTCAAGGTCCACTTAATTATATCTAAGAATCTCATTATATAAATTTTCAAACACTTACATGGGGGGTTATCCACAGAGTTGATGCAAGGTTTCCATCCTTGATTTGGCAAGGGAGACCAGAGATCGAATTGTTGTTTAATCGGCTGAAAAGGAAAAATACTAAGAAACATACATAATATTGAAATTTGAAGACTTTCACCAATGGATAAAAATCAACTAGAAGGGATACTAACAGTTTTCCAATGTAGAGCGACCTCAAGTAAAGACAAGTGTCTTGGTTTCGGAGCATTCCATTCCTGGAAAAGCAAGAGCTTCTTCAATTGATTATTTAATTCTAAAACAAATCATAGTGAAATAAACGCAACCATATATAGAAACGATTACTAAAAAATAGCATCAAAAGCAAACTGAAATTGAAACTTCAGTAATAAAATCAAACGTAAAATAAGCTATATAGAAGAAAAAGAAATATAGCGAGCATAAAATGAAAATTACGGAGAATAAAGAGGGTGAGGCACGTCCAAGAGGGGCGAAGAGATTTGGGAGAAAAATTGGCAATAGAAGAAGGAAAAGCGCGGCAAATGCGATTCTTTGAAATTGATGAATCTGGTGATTGTGGTTATATGGCTGCCACATTATTTCTTTCTTTTTTAGTGTGTGAATAATGCTAAAACCCTAACCCTAATTCCATGAAAATTAGAATCCAGAAGAGAGCGTTTCTAGTGAAATCAGAAATGGCTGTGATCCAGAGGAAAGACGACGTTGCTGAGACTGACGGCACTCTGGAATCGGAAATATCATTTTATATAAAAATGTATTTTTATTGTAAAAAAATTTAATTTTAACTCTAAAATATTAAATCTTATTGTTTAATCATAATTTTAAATTTTTATAGATTAAGTTCTTAAAATTTAAATCTTAAATTAAATTCTAAACTCTTTAAATAGAAAAAATTGCATAGTCTAACACCTGCACAATAAGCATATTGAACAATATTTTATATATTATATTTACATTTATAACACAACATAATTCAATTACAACATGAAGATCAAATCTATCCGTGCCATGTCAAAGAGCAGCTTTCTCTCCAAGGTTTAGTTTTCTTCTTCTCAACTACTTAAGTCTCGGTTTCCCATAGCCTGGAGACAAAGGGCTTAGCTTGGGAGGTGTGTTTTCTCCTGGTCTTCGAGGTGGTTCGAAGTCTTTACTCTTGTTTCAAGTTCGTGACCCCAAGTTTGCCTTTGCTTCCTCCCTTTTCATTTTATTTTCATAGGCATTTACTTCCCTCTCTGTCTACCTTTCTGCCCGTTGCTCATTTACTGCTCACCTTTTCCCACAAAACATGGAATCGCATCCTTTTTCTTCATCCCTAAGTGTTGGGGTGGTTAATAACAGCTACCCGACAAACCATGCAGACCCTAACTTTCTCAAACAGGACTTCATTGATGAGGTTGAATTAAATGAGGATACTGAAGTGAACTTTGCACTGAAAAACCATGCTCTTATTGGCAAGCTTCACTCCCCAAACCAGCTCAAGTCACTAACACTATCAGCCATTCTACGCAAAGCTTGGAAGATTGAAGAGCTGGAATGCCATGATTTGGGGTGAAACTTCTTTCTCTTCATGTTTAAATCCGTGGAAGAACGGCATAGCATCCTCGGGGTTAAACCTTGGGCGGTGCAAGATGCTCTTCTTATTCGGAAAGACTGGTAACCAGACAATGCCCTCGAGGAGTTAGATTTCTTCCTTGAAAAATTTTGGGTGTAGGTACACAACTTACCTATCGGTTTGATTACCCTAGAGAATGTTAAGAGAGTAAGTAAACTTTTCCTTGTGTTTTATGGCTCCTCCCTTAAAGATGGCACTAATGCCCACTAGCAAGGATCTGTGAGTCTTAGAGTGGATATTCGTATCGAGGATCCCTTGAAGACATGGTTTATATTGAACTGAAAACGGGACAACCCATTAGAAGTCGTTTTCAAATACGAGGATCTTCTCAAATTTTGCTTCCGATGTGGGAGATTAGGACATGTTGAGAGGGAGTGTAAGCACGACATATTTGTCTTTAAGCTTGCTGAGAAGTTCGGACCTTGGCTCCGTGCCTCACGTGGAGGCAAGCCAAGAACCCTACATCACCCAACGGTGGCACGGCAGCATGGAAACAGTCTCCAAATCGATGGTTGAGTCGAAACTTGGACGTGCCACAAAGGACAAGACTGTGAAGTCTCCAAGAAACTCGAAAATCTCACAAGATCTACAGGCTAGGGCTGCCTCGGTTAAGGAAACAGCTCTTGTCACATCAGACAAAGGTAAAGTCAACCTTGATTTCTCTCTTTTGGGGCCTACGCTGTCCTTGGACCTCCCTTGTATGTCAACTCGACCCTCCTCTCCAAGAAAAACAATCAATGCCCTATCGAGCCTTATGCATGCTACACAGATTGAACCTTCCTGTGCCGGCATCCATTTGCAATCTGCAATAGCTGATAGCCACAGTGCTACTTGGGGAAACATCCTTGCAGACAAATTTGATCGAATGGAAGTCTCCAGCTGTAAGAAATGAAAACACGTGGATAACAGTGAAAAACCGTTCAGCCATGCTAAAAGAAGGAAAATATGGGAGTGCATCTCTAATACTATCGTGCAAGTTGCACCAAGAAATTGGTGCATATCAGACAAAGGTTGGGCAGCAAATGAGGAACTTCTAAAGGCTATGCTTTTCCCTTCATCTTATATCAACTCCTCTGAAATTATTAGGGACCTTGAAGTCAAAAAAGGGGCAAAACATATGGTTCTCAAAGGCTTACACTAATCTGGAAAGCAGCACGATGAAAACATCAAATGGAGTGCTCCCGCATTATGATGGATGAAGTGGGTCTTATTGAACTAGGGATTGACCCTTTTGGAAAAAAAAATCACTACGGTGGCATCTATGTGTATCGATGACAGCTTCTCCCTAAACGAAAAGATCCAGATTAGCGATGGGAAAGAGCCGTCATCGCAGTTAAAGCCTATCTCTGACCACCCATCTCATGATGACGCAATGCAGACCCCGGATAACTCTCGAAAGAGTTATCCAGAAGGAATATGAGTCCCCTCTGCTCAATTGCCTGTGTTAGGAAAGGGCATAGACTATCTCTTCTTTGTAGTCCTTCCCCTCGGATCAAGTGTATGCTTTCAATGCCCAGTGATCCAAAGTTTTTGGTGTCGGTTTCAAGCCAGTGTTGTTTTCAGTATTTTGGTTTCTTATGGCTCAGGAATTACGAGGGTTGTTGTTTCCTCTTTGTCTTCTACACGCGGATGCCATGGAATTATGCCTTGATTAGGACCAACCTATTTAAGACGGAAGCCTGCCTCTGGATAGAGCTCTCAGGCGTCTTTCATGGGGTCTCATCTGAGGTAGTAGAAAGATGGATCTTGTTTACCCATCGTTGTTGTCTTCCTGCTTTGCCAGTTCAGATAACGTTAACTGCGGTCTTACCGTTGGTCGCGTATCATCCCGGAGGTTCTTGGAGTAGTAGTTCAATGTTAGTGGTCTTGTCTATATTGTTGATCCGGCTTCTAGGTTGGTCGGCGTCTCGTTTCCGTCTTTGTTTGGTTTTTTCTGTTGGATCGTAGGTTTCTTTTGTTGTTGTAAGCTTGACTTTTCTCTTTTGGTGATGTGGTTAGGTTTTCTTCCTTAACCGTTTTTTAATAAAAATTTCAGTTTATGATAAAAAAAAACCATGAAGATTAAATCTTTTGCAAAAGTCTATCCTTTCTAGATGCAAGAAAAAACACATATCATTAGCGATTTGAATTATTTAAATATTTAATTTTACTAATGTATTTATAATTAAGATCAAGTTGTTAGTTTTTAAATATCAATATTAAATTTATTAAATTATTTCAAATTAAAATTAAATTAATAAATTTATAAAGTATATATTAAAGTTATTATTATACGAAGTCTCATCACCATTTCTATTAAATGGTCAAAATGGAATAGAAAATGTACCATTTGACAAAAAAACATTTAATGATTATTGTAGAATCAAAACTCTTTGTATTATCTTTTAATTTTAATAAAATTTTAAAACTTTAACCTTTTTCTTCCTATGATCAACTATTGCCTTAGTAGTTTTTTTTGTTAACTCGACGAGAACTCATTTTTTGAAAAAATTATTGCATGGTCTCGGACCACTACGTCATTCACAATCCCTTCCACTAAAATTTAGTCACATAATTTGTTTTTTCTATATCATTTTTTTAAGGATGAATCTTCACCTTTTTAAGGCATGTAGATAGGGAATGAGTGATTATATAGAAGTTGATTATAAATAAAATAATGACATAAAAAAAATTATGTAGTTTATTTTTAGTGAATATAGACCATAAATGACGTGGTGGTCCGGGACCATGTAATAATTTTTCCATCTTTTGGGTGATTATGACTTAAGTCGAGCGACATTTTGAAAGAATGAAGCATGACTCTCCATTGTTAGCTTTAGTCCAAAGGACTTGAGGAGGGTTGTTTTTTTTTTCTTTGCTCGTCTTTTCTCTATTTTTTGTCAGATGTTATTTGTTTTTTTTCATTTTTTTTGTTGTTGCGTGTTTTTGGATTTCTTCTCGAGAAAGATTAGACCATTATTTTTTTTTCAATTTAAAGGTCTCATTTTCTCACCGGCATCCTTATCACTAAATCAAATTTTTACGTAATAATTTTTTCGACGAAAAGGAGAAGTATTTGCTTTCAAAAAATCATGATTATATTATTCTTGTTGTCTTTGTGAACCTAATCCCTTGAAACACATGTGTTATTGATCGTTAAAGACTATTCATTTGAAGAACCTTTAATGATCCAAACGACCACCGTTACTCTTCTTTCTTTAATGTTTTAGGTTAGTCGTTTAAGGTTTACATTTTTTTTTGCTTTTGTCATTACTAGACTTTGTTATGTTATTGCTCGTTTTTGTTCTCAACCATTGTGTGTGTCGTGTTTTATGAATCTCGATTCTGCCCATTGTATTTTGATCATTATTTAATAATACGTACACATAATGTAGACAAAAACGATTTAAACACGTGTCTCTTACAATGAACATCATTCATTTTTTTACACTAGAATACTTGTTGAGTTTGGTCATTATATTTAAATGAATAAATTTTCTTTGATAAAATAAAGGATGAGTCTACAACACTCGATGAGCATCGATGAGCACCACTAACGACGAGCACCAATGAATAGGGTTGGCATAATTATCCGATCCAGTTGACCCGACCCAATTACCTGATGACCCGAAGCAAATTAGGCGGGTAATCTTATAAAAAAAATACCCGACCCGATAATTTTTCTGAGACACATGGCGAAAGTTTTCCCTTGCCGGGTACCTGACCCGATAAATTTTAATATATATATTTTTTGTATTTTAAATTATGTTTTTATTTTAAGTTTCTTAATATTTTTACTCTAAAACTAAGTTTAAATCCTTAAATTCTTTCTATGTTTGTATTATATACTTTTAAGCTTGATTTTTTTTTAAAAAATATTTTTATGTTTAACATATTATTTTTTTAAAATTTTAGAATTAAAAAAATATGAACCGGGTTTTACGGGTACCCGAATGTGATGGACCGGGACACGGGCCGAACAATGAGGTACCCGGATGAACCGGGTACCCGACAATGCCCACCCCTACCGATGAGCACTATTAATTTAATTTATAAAGATTTAAAATATAAAGGTATCAACGTTTGATTATAAATTATTTAAAAATTAAAAGGTAAATTAGTTAAAATATATATTTTTTTGAATTAAAATGATAGCTCGAAGGAGCTTACATCAAATGCGACAAATCAGAGTCTAAAATAAACAAAATAGAAGGCGGAGGTTCATCAAAAATCATCAAATCGAAACCCTCGGAACTAGTCATCTTTGCAAGAGCATCGGCTAATTTGTTTCCTTCACGCGGCAGCCAACAAACCATGGTCTCTCCTCCTAAGCTTCGGAGCTTAGTTATATCACGGATGAGAGGATTCGCATCTGAAATAGCATTAAGATGGTTCAAGAGATCAACCGCCCCTTTGTTATCCAACTGAATAAGGACTCGAGCAAAACCTTCCGATCTAGCAAGGCGGAGACCTATGAGTACTGCCCACAGTTCGGCTTGTAAAGGACTTACAACGCCCAGCTTTTTGTTAAACCCCAAAATCCATGAGCCATCATCCGCTCGGAAAGCTCCTCCCGCTGCACACATTATTTTATTTTTAATTTTCTTTTAAACATAAATCAAAATAGCTATCTACCTCTAAATTATAAAATTTTAATTTTTATTTATTTAAAATTTCAGCCGATACCGTCTCCGCTGGTGCCTTAGTGGAAACTTGACTCAAACAATTGAAACTTGTTAAAAATAAAAGCAACGCCTACGTTTATATACAACAAAACTTGTTTACTCGCAGTTCATCGTTTACTCGCAGAAATTCACCCCTATGTTCATCTTATATGAAAATTCCCGCCATCATTAGCAAAGTAAACAATTGACTGTTTGAACCATATAAATCTAAAGTCCCTCTTACTTTTACTTGCTCCACAAAAATTCAGTCCATATAGATATTTATTTTTGTGAAGCATTGAAACTTGTTCGAACCGTTGACTGTTTGCAGGAAGCAGTGACGGTGATGACGGAGGCTTAAATTTTAAATGAACAAAAAATAAGAATTAATAATTTATGGGGTAGATAGGTATTTTGATCTATGTTTAAAAAAATAAAAAAATAAAATATTTTAATTAATTCACCTCTTGATTTTTAAATAATTTATAGGTATACATTGAGTACTTTTGATTTTAAATCTTTATAAATTAAATTAATAGTGCTCATTGATGCTCGTCGTTAGTGGTGCTCATCGGTGCTCGTCGAGCGTTGTAGAAATTTCCTAAAATAAAACATTGTTTAACGAGTAAATAAATTTACATATATTGTATTTACACGAGCTAAAAAAAGAGCTAAACTAGGGATTGGCACGGGACGAGTCGGGTCGAGTTTTTGGCCCACCTATACTTAACCCGAAAATAAATACCCTATACCTGCACCCGACTCAAACATATTTTTTTAAAAAAACCTGGCCCATAAATAAACATGCTAAACCCGACCTGACCGACCCGACCTATAGAACATAAATTAATTTTACAAACCTAATTGTAAAAAAATAATTTTAAGGGACTTAATTGTAAAAAAAATTATAATTTAAAGGACTAAATTATAAATAAAAATTTAATTTCAATGACCTAATTATATATATATGGAGTATTATTATAAATATGCCTAAAAATTTAAGTAAAAATACAGAATTAGTCTTGGTCGGTCGAATATTTTCTACCATAAATCCGAAACTGACCCGACCCGAGTTTATCCTTAATAAAAGCCTATCCCGACCCGAACCTAATTTTTTCATTAAAAAATTTAACTTAATCTAACCGAATAAGGTTAGTACCCAACCGGATCAGATAAAATGCTCATCTCTATACTCTAAGCTAAACGCCTAAGGCCCTAAACCTAATTTGTCTGAAAATCCCAAACGGCACCGTTTAGCTTTACCAAAATCACAATAACACAAAAGTTCAAGCTTAAAATTTGATCAAAAAATCTTAAAAGAACAAAGACTTAGAGTTATTTGTTACATGGAGTAATATCTTATTCTTGTCTGAAAATCCACTATTCGTAGGAAAAGACCAAAGACGCCCTTTATTTCCCATCCTAGGCCATAATATTCCATAATTGTCTGTAATTTAAAGAAAAGGCTGACACCAATTCCGTACAATTCATACTCAACAAAAAATTAAATTCGTAATTTAGCCTACAAAATCGAAGATCCCATCATTTTCTCACCTTCCAAACAGACTCTTACGCTCCCCTTTTGGAAAATGGAGGAAAACGGAAACAGAGCTGAAGCCATTCGTCTACTAGGAATCGCCGAGAAGCTTCTCCAAAGTCGTGATTTCAACGGCTCGAGAGACTTCGCAATCTTAGCCCAAGAGACCGAACCGCTGTTGGACGGTTCAGATCAGATCCTAGCCATCGTCGACGTCATCATCGCAGCTGAGAAAAAAGTAAACAACCGCCAAGATTGGTACTCTATTTTACAAATCGATGGCCGATCCGACGACAACGATCTCATCAAGAAGCAGTATCGTCGCCTAGCTCTCCTTCTTCACCCAGACAAAAACAAGTTCCCTTTCGCCGATCACGCCTTCAAGCTCGTAGCCGATGCATGGGCCGTTTTATCTAACAGCTCGAAAAAATCTGTTTACGACAAAGAATCGAGCTTGTTTACGAGGATTGATTTAAGCGGCGGCGGCGGCGGCGGCGATCGTTCGAACCAAGCCGGGAAATTTCCGGTTTCGAGAAGAGGCCAAAATCAGGAGGGCGGGCAATATTGGATGCCGAATGCGAATACCCAGCATGAGAATCAGAGGTCGAAAACGTCTACATTTTGGACAGCTTGCCCGTACTGTTATAGGTTGTTTGAGTATCCTAGGGCTTACGAAGGTTGTTGTTTAAGGTGCCAGAATTGTGAGAAAGCTTTTCACGCGGTTGATATTCCGACATTGCCGCCGTTGGTTCCGGGGAAAGAAGCTTATTACTGTTGCTGGGCGTTTTTTCCACTAGGGTTTGTGTCTGGAAGTCCTGAAAGTGAAGGACCAGTCCCCACCGGCTTTCCGAGCTGGATGCACCCTACATTTTCTGAAGTGCCGTCGCATGGGGGTGAAAGAAATGGATGCAATGATCAAGCTACGCCACCTGCAGCAGCTCCGCCACCGCCTCCTTCCACCACTGCAGCAAAAGTGGTAGGAAATACAAGTAATGCTGCTGTGGTTTCCGGTGGGAATATGTCCAATTCGGGCCCAAAGAAGAGAGGAAGGCCAAGGAAAGTTCCAATGTGAGGTTTGATTGGTAATGGAATGTTGTTTTTTGTAGCTTTTTTATTAAGAACGAACCTGACCGTCATGCAGGAATGTTTGAGAGGCAGTGTAGGAGGATATCGGTGAACCGAGAAGGAAGAATTAAGCCGAGGCGGAAACATTGCAATGTTTGGGGTTAAATTTGTAGGTATTGTTGTAGTTAATTGTTTTGTTTGTAGATTGTCATATGTGATCATTGTAACACTATGATATATTCAGCAACGGCAAGTCAGCAAGTTCTTTCACCATTGATTATGAGCAATTCTACTTCTCGGCCTTTTGCATATGTGGCCATGAACTTCTTGCTTTCAATTTAAAAATTTGAGATGTTTTAGAACATTGCCATAATTGTTGTCATTAGCGAAGTACTTATTTGTGTGTGCTTCATGTTGAAAATTGAAACATTAGTTCATTTCATGTTTCATGGGTTACATAATAATTGTTGGATTGGCGCATCTTGAATGCTTCAGATGTCTAACTGCTAATGTATGTTAATGACGATACAAGTGGTTTCAGTTTATTTTAGTCCTTTTGCAACTAAACCCCCTTGTGTTCTGCTCGCCCCCGATAGCAGTTTTCTTTATGTCAAGGGCTTGTTAGTTATTGGAGCACTTTGTAAATTTAATGCCTTGACTTAGCGATGGGAGATTGATCCCAAGCCACTTGGTACGTTCGCCCTCTCTTGCCCATCTTTCACTTTCAAATTTCACCTGAATCTTTGAAAATGTGCTGCAAAATAAGTAGTATGATCAACAATTACCGACTAGCTATGATGTTGCATTACCTAGGATTATTACCTGCTAGACTGCTAGTCGGTAATTGTTGATTCATCTTCCGGAAAACAGTTCTTGTACCTAGGAGGATGTATACATGTGATGCAGTTTTTGTACAAGTTTTTGCTGATATCTTCAACACAACAGCAGGTTTCCTATAGCTCTGTGATGTTTTATTAGTCAAATTCATTAAGCTCCATTTTGATCTGCATAAGTTCTATAACATCACAAAAAGAATGGCAGTGTATTTTATACCTGCAACTCGGTTTCAGACTTCAAATGAGATACTGTCTTCCCCCTCATAAATCGGGCATACTCCTTTTGTAGTATATGAACGAATTACGACAATTGCAAATAGAGCTATATTCAATCTGTCATTAATTTTGAAATTTAAATATACTAAAATCTTAAATAATAAATTATTTGCGCAACAAGTGAAGTTAATGCTAAGTTTCTAACAACACTTTGATATTCACTTATCCAAAGCTCAAATCAGGTAAAGATATTCTCTTCCTCAGTTTGTAATATGGAGCTTACACATTAATACGAAATCAAACAAAATCTACTGAATATTAATGCAATGGAACAAAACTGGATTATCATATAAAATCTCATTAGAGTTCAAATTTCATTTATGTAAAATAATAAAATATTAATTATTTTATTTAACAATAATATTGTCAATGTTTATAGGGTAAACTACTCCAGTGACCACCGAACTTTGGGGGCGTACCAATTTTGACCACCGAACTCGTCAATCAAACCACCCAACTTTTTAAATTGATCTATTTTGACCACCGCCATTAAAAAATTAACGGAGGGGCGATGGAGGGGTGACGTGGCCGTTAACAGAAATTTGTAAAATTACACATTTAGTCCATATTATAAACTAACGGAGGGGCGATGGAGAGGTGACGTGGCCGTTAACAAAAATTTATAAAATTACACATTTAGTCGATATTATTTATCTATTATATCAATTTGGTTATAATTTTAATTTAATTAAGATTAACCAAATGACAACATGTGTCCCGTCTATGTTTTAAATTTTAATTTATTTAATTTATAAATTTAACCAATCAATTGATCGTAAATAATGGGAGGAATTAAAACCAAAATGAAATGTGTTTGGGGATTTAATCCCATGCCCAAATGCATGGAAGGTAACAAATCTAGCCACTGAGCCAAATTTACTTATTGATATAGAATACTAACATAAATTATTAAAAGATCATTTTGTTGGTGTAAACTAAAGAGTATAAAATTGAAGTAAAATGTAATTTGGTGGATTTGAACTCACACCCAAACGCATAAAAAGACACTATTTTAACTACTGAACTAACTTCACTTAACTAATATAAAATACTAACATAATTTATTAAAGGATTACTTTGTTGGCGTAAAGTAAAGACTATAAAAGGAATTAATAAGATTCGAATTTGGGACGAATTGAGTAACAATTAATGAAATATTTTTTTAAATCTAATGAAATAATAAATATATTAATTATATTGATATTTTATTATAAAAAATTAAAATATTAATGAAAATAATAATTTCTAAATTATTAAAAATATTTGATAATATATTAATAATTAATATTTTAATAATATATTTTTAATAAAATAATAAATATGTTTAATTAACATATTTATTGTTTTATTTTTTGAATATATATTTATTATTTTATTTTTTGAGTAGATATTTATTATTTTTAATAATTAGTCCTGAGTTTGAATCCCATTAATTTTTGTATACTTTTTAGTTTATACCAACAAAGTAATCCTTTAATAAATTATGTTAGTATTTTATATTAGTTAATTGTAGTTGGCTTAGTGGTTAAAATAGCATTCTATCATGTGTTTGGGCGTGAGATCAAATCCCCACAAACGAAATAGTTTACACCAACAAAGTAATCTTTTAACAAACTATGTTAGTATTCTATATTAACGAAGTAAAATTAGCTTAGTGGCTAGAGCTGTTGCATTTTGTGTGTTTGGGTGCAGGATCAAATCCCCCAAACACATTTCATTTTAGTTTTAATTCCTCCCATTATTTGTAACCAATCAGACGGCAACACATGTCACCATCTGGTTGGTTGGTTAAATCTATAAATTAAAATTTAAAAAATAGATGGGACCCGTGTCGTCATTTGGTTGATTAATTTTAATTTAATTAAATTAAAATTATGACCAAATTGATATAATATATAAATAATATAGACTAAATATGTAATTTTACAAATTTCTATTAACGATCAAATCCCCCAAACACATTTCATTTTAGTTTTAATTTCTCTCGTTAGTTTTTTTAACGACGATGGTCAATATAGGTCAATTTAAAAAATTAGGTAGTATAATTGACGAGTTAAATAGTTCGATAGTCAAAATAGATACGTCCCTAAAGTTTAGTAGTCACTGGAGAAATTTATCCATATTTATATTATGCATAAAATCATTGACTAAGTTAGTGTCACAGGCACACCAAACAAAGAAATGATTAAAAGTAAAAAAAATAAAACAATAAATTTTATTACGAAGGGCATTTATTTCTCTGTTTTTATAATTTTGAAAAATAAATAAAATAAACTACAACTTCTATAGAAATATTTAGGGTAAAGTGCACAGACGAGCATTAAACTATACACAAAAATTTAAAATAGTAACTAAATTTTCAAAAATGATAAAATGACAATTAAACTTTATGTTTTGTTACAAAATTTTAACTGTGCCGTTAACCTCTGTTAAAGAAGTGATATGACTGTTAATTTTTTTGTATAATAGTACATTTAGTCCTTCATAGTTACACATTCAATCAATCTAATCATAATTCGAAGAAATTCAATAAATTTAACCCTCAAATTTTACACATTATTATAATGTTACTTGAGCATGATGGATACTGCTTCTTGAATGGTTCAAGAATCAATTATGAGCATATATCAAACTTGTAAGTAAAATTATTGTGTAAAAAATGGAAGAAAAAAACCCTGCTAAACTCTAGTCATGCAAGGGGACATTCATGCTATTAAAATTATTTGATCATACAAAATAAAAAGAATTAAACAGAAAAATACGGTTTTGTTTAAAGAAAAAAAACTTGAACTAAAAACAACTACAAAAAAGAGAACTTACTAGGGGCAACCTTGTCAACTGCTCAGGTTGTTGAAGTAAAATGCTCCAAGCTCCAGTTATCAGCAATTTCACCCCATGTTGCCAATTAAAAGAGTGTGTGTCCACAGAGAAAGCAGCTGAGCCCCACGAACTACAAGGAACAGCTTGATCAGAAAGCAAGCTAATTGGTTGTTCAAGTGGTGATGGTTTTAAGTGAAGACTGCCATCAGCACTAGCAAAAAGGATTGGTGCGGCCTTGCTTGAAAGCAGGGACGAACCCAAGACTTTAAGTTAGGGGGGCGAACCTATAAATTTCTAGGGGGGCGAACTTATAGAAGTTTAGGGGGGCGAAAATAGATTTTTAATAGAAAATACATAGAAAAATTCTAAAATTTTTCTAAATCATATATGATTTTCAAAATTTTAGGGGGAGGGCGGTTGCACCCACCAGCACCCCTCGGTCTATCCCTGCTTGAAAGGTTGATGCGAGCCCGATTAAGTTCACTCCCCTGCTGCATTTTAGCTTTAGTTGAAGGGATTGACAAATTCCTTTTCTTCTCTTCTTTCTGCTTTTTTCGTTGTGCCGTATCATTTTTTTTGGCTCTTTCTGCCCTTTCAGATGCACGATGTAGTTTTCAAGATCCTGAGGAGGATATAGAGATTCAAGCTTGAGATCTGCAACGCATCTAATGACCATTCTCATTATCGCAATTTCTTTGTCTATGTTTAGGTTCTGTCAGCATGTAAAGTAAAAGTCATAAAAATATGATGTAAGATAGCAGCCGGACACCAATTTAACCATTGAGAATATAGATTCAAAAAAGGTGCAAAGGTTACTGGTTTCACATTTGATTTTTTGGCCTTCCGGTATTTTCTCATCTTCGAATACTTCAAGTAGTCATTCAGAAGTTGTGTGGGAGGGAACTTGTCAGCAAGATTGAAAGCACAGATATATGCAATAGCCTCAAGTCGTAGATTATCATTTATGAGGGTCTCGATAAAGGCTGTAAATGTAACCCAATGTTGCAGTTATAATCAAAATGCCATCAAGGAGACTAGAAATAGGGAAAATTTCCAATGCAAATGAATGAGAAAGATGACAATTATAACAATGTGTAAAATTTGAGGGTTAAATTTATTGAATTTTTTTGAATTATGACTAGGTTGATTGAATGTGTAACTATGAAGGACTAAATGTGTTATTATATAAAAAAAATTTAACAGCCATGTCACTTCTTTAACAGAGGTTAACGACACAGTTACCATTTTGTAACAAAATATAAAATTTAATTACTATTTTTTATTTTTAAAAGTTTGGTTATTATTTTTTCGAGTATAGTTTAGTGACTGCCTGTGTACTTTACTCAAATATTTAAATGAATGACTAAATAATTTAATAAAATTTTGAGTGTCAGTGATCTAATAAATATTAATTTTTAAGCAAAATAAATTTACAGAATTCAATGAACAATTGGGGGCAGTAATAATAACTTTGATTCTTGAGAATCAGGAAATTACACTTTGAAAACCACTTGGTTTCTCAATGAGAAGGTCTTACTGAAAATGAAAGTCTCAGGTGTCGATTAAAACAAGATAAGCAAACATCATCAAACACAAAATTAAGGTGTCTGAAAATATTTTCCAACGAATAAAAAAGTTGTCTGAAACATGTACTCCTAAAAGAAAAGGTAAAAACATAAAAGCTTAGAGGTTTAATGGGGTATTAAAAAAAGGCATGGAGGAATTACTGTAGGGTAAGTCACTCACTCTACCCAAAGAAAAATTAGTGGGTTTTCCTCGAGAACTTTCTTATTACTTTCAGTTTGCCTCTCCCATTAAAAATCCCTTCTTTTATTTCCTCTTTTTTCATTTGCATCGAAGCCACTGTCTCTCACCATGCACCTATTTTCGATCCTGGCTAAGACGGTAAGTTCTTCCTTTGATCTTCCTCTTTATCTACCCTTTTTCCTAATCTGGCTTTGGTAACGAGAAAATGTAGGAACGAAGTAGCTAAAGTTTTGGGTTTTGCTTGGTTGATGACTGAGAAAAATATGTACTTTCTTTGATTTTCGTTTCCTGCTAACCAAGGGTAAAAGATGGAGTGTCAATTCCAGTATCTATGATTATTTGCATGTGCAATTTACTTAATTGTTAGGGTTTATGACATTCATTAATTATCCCTTTTTTGATGTAACGAATTCTTTCTGAATCAACATTTTTCTGAACTCTGTTGGACTTGAATATGGGATGTTTTTGTATTTGGAAAGACAATAAAATGCAGTGAAGTTTCTACTCTTTCTTTTTAATAATAAACCCATTAGCTGAAATCTGTTAAAACACTATTATTGGGATATCTAATTTAAGGCTGATTTTTCTTCTTCTTTTGTGGTGGAAAATTTTGCTGATGTTCTTTTTTAACATACTGTCTTTTGAAACTAGATCATGTGTGAATCACAAAAAGTACAAGCTGCGGAGGGGAATTGTAGTGCTGGTGGCAAAACTAATGATAACAATGAATGTGAGGAGATATCGGCAGGGGAGGTGTCACTTGGAGATTTAATATGGGTGAAACTCCATGGAAAGTCGTGGTGGCCGGCAGTGGTATGCATAATGCAGTGGTTGTTTGATCTTTGGTTAATTAGTATTTTGGACAGAATTATTCGGTTCCGTGGATTCTCATCATGGCTGTTGTGACAGGTTGTTGATGAGAACAGTGTTAGTGAGAGCAATAAACCGGGAAATAAATCACGGGGGAAGGTGCTTGTGCGACTATATGGGAGCCATGAGTAGTCAGTTTTCTGTTTCCCTACTTGATTATTGTGTTTCTTAGAGAAAACTGTGAATTTTGATGGGTTTTGAGGATTTTAAAAAAACTTGGATTTAAATGTGTCAGCAAAATACATGTGAGTATTGAAGCGTGATATTTGTCTCCTCTGCAGCTTATATGTTGACCCAATGAAATATCATTCTGAGTTTAAAACGGTAAGTTCCGATCATGTGCTTCCATCTCTGTGATTCAACCACTCATGTGAGTTAGATTGCATAGTTGTTGTATTCAACTGATTTATTGAAATCTTCTCATGCTGTTTCTACATCGATAGATCCTAGAACAGAATAACGGTGATCGTTACGACATTCTTGAAAAAACTTTGGAGCAGGTAATAAGTTTCTTCTTCTCTCATGTAAAACATTTTTTCCTTTCAACAATCCGAAGGCTCTCCTTTTTCGGGAAGCTCTATAGTTAAGCAAATTATCCCTAAAGTTTGTAATTATGGCTCTCCCATAATTTTGGATATGGCTGCAGCTTCGCCGGAAATCTATTAAACCAAAGGGGCAAGAATCTAAGGCTACAGGTTAGGCTTCTTTAGTTTGCTTCTCTCTTTTCCTAATTAGATTCCTGTTTGTTGTGCTTCAGTTCTACTATATGATCAATATGATTGAAAAGCTTTATTGCAATGAAATCTTGATGTCAAAATCTGATGTATGATATTTCACAGTGATAGGGTGGCTTTGTCACCCTGTTAGAATGCGACAGAAGTGGATAACTGAGATGTCCCGAACAGAAAGTTGTGTTATTTACTGTAGAAATGATGTGATAAATCAGTTTCACTTGCCGGTTTTGATATAATCAGCTTTAACTGGCTTATTGGCTTCTTGTGTGGAATATATATATTTTCCTTTTAAAGCCAAAGGTGAGATTAAATTGATTAAAGTGAAACCTCCTGAAGACTTCAATAAGTACCGTTGCTGCAGTTCGATGGAACTTAGCTATTAGTTCTTCAGATGGTCATTGGCAGCTGTTTAGGAACTTTGGATTTCATAAAACCGATATCTGAGCTTCTCTTCTTGTGTTATTTGAATCTTCATAAAGTCGGTACTCTCTAGACTTTAGACTCGCGAGGGAATCAGCACGTTATGGAGATATTCACACTGAACTTTGTTTCTTAGATCTTTCATTATATTCATAGGATTGCCATATTCAAAAATGGATTTGTGTCGTATTCGATGTTCACCTCTCAAATGTTTATTGAATTAACATCTTGGATACTTGCTAGAATTTCATTCTTTCGTTCCAGCCTCCAAGTAGACATTTGATATTATGAAAACTTATAATCTGGAATTAGAAAACACAAGCGCCGATGCTTCTAAAGGCAAGACTTCTAAGCAAGATGAGACTCCCAAGAAACTCAAGCGAAAGAGCCCTAGTACCGATAAACAGGCAAATAATAAAGCGGACGGGCAATCAAGGATCCAGAAGAAACAAAGGAAAAATGACCAAACTGCAGAGAAGAAGAAGCCGAATAGTAGAAGCGCCAAGGAAAAGCCCAAGAGTTCAACTTCTAAGGAACAGAAAAAGGGCAAAACTTCGAAGCAAGGCGAGGAGCAGAAAAAGTCGAAGCCAAATAGCCCGAGAACATCCAAAGGGAAAAAACTGTTAAAGGAGGAGACTGGCAGCCAAAGCTCTGTGAGTATACAGTTGTCCCCCCCCCTAAAAAAAATCCCACAGGTTCTTAATTTCTCTCAGCAAAAACTTGGTTCTTAAACTAAATTGCATTCCTCAGGAAGGAACTACACCCGGAGATTCTCCCAAGACAAGTACCCGAAGAACAAGAGTGATGCAAGGTCTGGGTTTGATTGCACCCCCAGGTTCACCATTCGACAAGAACGGAGTCGTATAGCCAAGTTTTTCATAACAAGTTGTACTATTCCAGTTAATTTGTGAACTGTGATGGCTTAGATGACATAGCTAGCAACTGTACACCTAAAAAATTAAGTTCATCCATGAACAAAGACAGATTTGCAATGGAAGCAGAGCAGCTTATGCCACTTGAATCCTAGAATCCTCTCTGACACTTAATCTCTCTTAAATGTCTAGAACTCCTATAGGATAAAATAGCCATGGGCAACGATTGGGAGCATGCCCATATCGAAATCCGAATTTCATATATACTCAAAAGGCTGCATATTTTTCAGCTAAATGGGCAAAATGCTCTTATAGTGTCTAAACTCATCCCAATTATTGGTCTTTCACAATGTCACTTTGTCTCTCCATGTTGTCGACAGAAGTGAAAGAACTGGTTGTAAAGCAACCAAAGTTGAAAAAAGCTTAGAGGGGCATTGCCTGCTCAAAAGTTACAGATGTTGGGCTGCTTTTAGGGACATCCGTGAGACTGAACAGTGTTTGAAGTTCCTTTTGCCTTTAAAG
Source organism: Hibiscus tridactylites (assembly GCA_958450335.1). NCBI lineage: Eukaryota > Viridiplantae > Streptophyta > Magnoliopsida > Malvales > Malvaceae > Hibiscus > Hibiscus tridactylites. The sequence continues at coordinate 12,601,900 of OY288277.1, forward strand.
GACCTTCCATTTTGCTGTGTAAGGGAAACAAACGTCCCATCTATTTACCATCTTTTGGTTTCCATTTCTTTCCTTAACTCTGTGCATCAGCTTTTGGTTTCACAAGAAGAGGAGAGAGAGTGGAGAGTATTTTTCCAAGTACGTTTCTTAAAACTGTCGTTTTCTGATGTTGGTCCCCTCACAGCCTTGCGTCTTGGCAGTCGAATATGGGAAGGAATTCGCCAGAGCTTTGCCTGCTATCACTTGGGTCTTCACTTGTTTTTGCTTCTACGTAGAGTTGCTTTCATTAAATAACTCAAATTCTACCTTCTCTTGTCCGTATTTTACTGCTTATATTTGAATTTATTGATTTCTTTAGTTGATTTTAAATATCGTGATAAGTAATTTGAGCCCGCACAATCTGAATTATTATTTATATTTAAATTTAATTACATAAACATGTACACATTAACATTATTTTTTTGTTAATACTATTGGGCTTGGTGTCGGTAGAAACAATGCGGTTTAATGAAGGCGGATGAAAGCATGAGCCATGACCATGAGACACAACTAGAGTCTGGTCTGAAAACATGCCCGATGGATACAAAGGAAATGTCATGTTCATAGAAAGGGCGGGGAGGTTTTAAGCTGGTAGGAAACGAAAAGGAAATCATTTTACTAATGTTGTCAGGAGGAGTCACTGTAGGTACGGACCCATGACTTTAGATTAGGAGATGAACTTATAAAAGTTTATGGGGGCGAAAATAAATTTTTAATAAAAAATATATAGAAAAATTTTAATTTTTTAAATCATATATGATTTTCAAAATTTTAGAAGAGGGTTGACCCAGCACCCCTCGGTCCATCCCTGGGTCACTGCCATTAGATGTTGATCTCACTTCTCTACATCGTTCAAGATCTAGTGGGGGTCCACCCAACACTCTCACATGCAATTTCTACACCTTGTCACCCTCTTTATTTTTTATTTTGGTCAAATAATAAACTAAAATAAAAAACCCATTTTCTGAGGTTTTTACAAGACCAAATTATTGTAAGCAAAGTTAAAAGGAGGTTGCAGTTTGCAATAAAACCGGACTTACACGGTGACATCAGGCAGACATGAATCATCATAACAATGACTAATATATCGTGTTGAAGTAACCAATATATACACACACATATGCAGGTAATGTCAGCCAGAGACGATGTCGATCAATATATAAGGGCCGCATCACCACTTTCATGATAAGGTCCTGCCCTGCTGGGACAAAAGCTGTCGGCGCCAGCCACCGTCATTCTTGCCCGCCGTGACGCTTTTACCTTTCAAAAATGATTGCATCCTTTCACGTCCCGTTTTCCTTCCATCGTTTCATTCAAAGTTAATTTATATAATAATGACAGTCAAAATTACCAAACGAATCAATGGTGACTTACTAGTTAATGGAGTTTTGACCATTATTCTGTTTTTTTACTTGTTCGTTTATTTTAATTTCCTTTTTGCACTCTAACCAAGTCCCACCTCGGATAACGATTATTCACCTTTTACTTAAGTCATTATCAACAACAGCAGCGGTAAAAAGAAAGAAAGAAGAAACCCAGTGCTTGTTTAAGTACTTCTTTTACTCTGTAATTCCTAAACTACAGTTCTCGTCTTGCTTCATTCTATTCTTCTTCTTCTTTTACCCTAATATCGTATGGAAAAAATGTTTCCTCTGAAAAGTTTCTGTGGTGTTGAGGACGACAACAGCCCCGTCACGTTAATGGAGGGTGACGATTCCATCAAGGCTTTATCAGAGAGAAAATCAATGGAAGCCTGTAAGAGTCATAAGGAAGCTGAAAGGAGGCGCAGGCAGCGTATCAATTCCCATTTCTCCACTCTCCGCTCTCTCCTTCCCAACATCACCAAGGTTCTTAACAAAACAAAACAGTATAGTATATTCCTGTTTAAGGTTAATCTTATGTTTTAATTTGTTTGTCTTTTTTGGGGACAGACGGATAAGGCATCGTTGCTGGCGGAGGTTGTTCATCACGTGAGGGAGCTAAAGAGGCAAGTGGAAGACGTAGTGCGGCGCGACCTTGACGGTTGTTGCAGTGACAGCCAACCGGAGCTGGAGACGTCGTGGCCGTTTCCCGGGGAATGTGACGAGGCGGCTTTGAGCATTTGCGATGAAGAAGGGAAGTTGTTGAAGGCGACGGTTTGCTGCGAGGATAGGCCGGGTTTGAACCACGATTTGAGTCGGGTAATCAGGTCGGTCCAGGCTAAGGTGATTCGGGCTGAGATGACGACGGTTGGTGGGCGGACCAAGAGCGTTGTGGTGATGCAATGGAGCGGTGACGAGGAGCAGATTGGACCGTTGAAACGGGCTTTGAAAGATGTGGTGGAGAACCGGGTTTCTAGGTTGGCCCAGGAGACGGGAAGTAAACGGGCTCGGATTTTTGGGTCGAATAATGAAACTGGTCATGGTTTTTGGTAGGCTGAGCCGCTGAGGCAGTATTTGTTTTTTAGTAATAAATTAGTAAATTTAAATATTGCAAGGTTAAATTGAATGAATATATAATATATATACTCTCAGTTTCTGATAAAAAATCCTAATATTATATAAATGTTGAGTAATTTGGGATATTATAATTATGTTATATTACATATAAGAGAGGCGTCCTTAAGTATTCTAACTGGTTTAGAACTGGTTTTTCCTTATATTTGATTTTTAATTATTTTTCAACTATTTATACCTCTAACAAATAATGCATGCATGTTTTTCCTGTTAAACATGATAACTAAGCTTTGGAAATCACTTTTCTCTCACATGTAAGTTATAGATTCAATACCCAATATAAGCACAATTTCTTTTTTCTCTCCCCTAAAAAATAACTATTTAAAAAATATTAGCAATATACAATCGTGTGTTTTCACTGTTAAGGATGATAATTAAGTACTAAGAAACAAAACTAATTTGAGCAACGATGTGTTTCGAGGGAAATATATGGGGGTGCTGTATATTAGGCAATTATTCTCTCCATGCATCAAAATTTATCAATTGCATGTATTTCAGATACAAAGCCTTATATTAGCGTTCCTGAAGAAATAGCTCCCTCACATGCACTGGAGGAGTGTCAAATATCCATTCTCCAATCGGCTTTCCCCTGCTCGCCATGGCCAACGCATCTACTACCTTATTTTGCATACGCCCAATATGTCGAGGACAGACTTCTCAATTCAACCGGAGTAAAGCATTGATAGACTCCACAATTGTATTACCCAAGAACGTCAACGATTTGCCCTCAAGGATTTGGAAAACATCCAAATTATCCGTTTCAACTATCACTCGGCGAAAATCGGCAGCCCACGCATGCTTTAAAACTTCATCCACACCCCACAATTCCGCCACCAACACTGGACATCGCCCCAAACTAGGAGAGAACCCAACACATCAATCCCCATTCGCATCCCGGATAACACCACCACACGCTGCCTCTTCATTGTGAAGACTCACAGCGCCATCCGCATTCGACCCAACCAATCTGCAGTTTGGTCCATGAAGTGCCGTTTCCCGATGAACCCATCTTGCTACGTGGCCTCGCCACATCAACTTGCCATGCATAATTCAAGTCTCTCACCATGCGATTACACTCATCTAATATAGACTCATGTTCAAAATAACTATTCTCAAAGAGTCGTTTGTTCCTACGGGACCATAAAATCTAACAAATGATGGGAAATTTGAATTCTCAGTCCACTACCATCTGCTCAAACCTCCCAGATTGGAGGATATTAAGCCGCGATCAGTCCTTGAAAGGGCAGCTCATGAAATCCATCCACATCGATGGTCCTATTAGCTGTTGCCAAACCTGCTTAGCCTTGGGTCATAAACGAAGCACATGGTCCACTGTTTCGACACCCCGACAGCAGCTCGGACAATCCACGATAGTTGTCATGTGCCGTCGTGCGCATTCCTCATTCGTTAGCAACCTTTCATCTTCATGCATGGCTAACCACAATAAAACACGGACACGTTGAGGGATTTTCAGCTTCCAAATAAATGACCAATCTCATGCTGATGCAGTGTGTAAATCCCTTGTCAAGGCCATATTATAAGTTTGTTTGGCTTCCCATCTCCAACAAGGAGAATCACTTCCAAAGGCGTCACTTGGTACGGGCAAGGCTGCAAACTTGTTGACCATGGCCAAAGAGAGACCAATTCCATTGTCCATCCACCCTCACCCAGTCCACCACAGACGAAGAGTCTAACACAGCTGAATTAAGACATACATCACGCAATCGATCCACCCATATATATATATATATATCATTCCAGAATTCTACCGAGCGTCCATCTCGGATATTCCACTGAACTCCTTCACGCACTGCACCTCAAAATGTCGAGAGACCCCGCCACAATCTCCAAACATTACCCAGCCTTAAGGTCCTTGGGACTACATCCACCCAATTATACTTAGCCTTAACCACTTTAACCCATAGCTTATCGGCCTTGGTTATGAGTTGAAATTCGAACTTCATAAGGATTAAGGAATGCACTGTTTGCTATAAAATAATTTAATCAAAGTAATATATTAAGAGAATTTGCTAATAAAATTTATAAAAAAACGTAACCTCTCACCTCGTAATAAATCCCAACATGTTGATATGCTTGGTAATGAATCATATCAAATAATTTAATCAAATGAATTTATTAAGAGAATTTGTTAATTTGATAACGAATAGAAATTTTTTTTTTTTGGTACCTTTATTTATGTCTTGCATTAAAAATTAGTTTTAGGATAAGGTTTAGGAAATTAAAGAAGTTACTTATTTCTTAGAGTTTGAGGTTTGAAATTTAAGATTAAAACTTAAAATTTATTTATTTTAGTGTTAGAACATAAAAAATAACACCGAAAATGGGTAAGAGATTTTTTGTCCAATACAAGCATAATATGCAGCGTTTGGATTGTCTAGTCGTGTCGGAAAATGACGTAAACAATCAAGAGTTCTTAAATGATTTATGTTTATCGGACACATCACTATACATAGATACACACATTTGAACATTTAAACAAGCAAGTAGTGGCGGATCCAGAAATATTTTTGAGGGTGTGCACAAATCAAAATATTTTTATAGTGGGCATAAATCATAAAAATTTAAGAATTAATTCATGAAAATTTTAAAAAAATTAAAGTTAAATATATAAAAATTAAAAGGTTTAAGATAGGCCTAGGCCACCCAGCCTTAAACGTACATCCGCCATTGCAAGCAAGAATTCGTATGTTCATTAATGAATTCCCCAATGATAAAAAAAAAGTACACACATTTGAATATGATGTGAACTTGAGAACCAAATAAACAAATTAAAATATAAAAGGGGAAAGTTTTATATTATTATATTGTTTGATAAACACGTATTCTCTTTTTATTGAACAAGAAAGAAAAGGATAAAGCCAAAAAGCCAGCCATTTTGTAGCTTTGCATGACTATTGATTTTGAATAATTAGAGGAGTGGAAGGGACCATCTTTTAAATAATTGAAAGTGGAAAAAGAATGGGTTTTTGCTTGTTCAGATCCCATAAAGATTGGATAACTATTGGTGTTTCATGTGCTTGGATAAGCTTCACTTGGCTGTCCCTATCACCATCTCAATTATGCCAACAATCCTGGAAAGAAAAAAGAAAAACAATTTGAAAACTTTACGTGATGATATGGAGAACTGATCCGGCAGACGGAATAAAAGCGTCTTGAAGGAAATTTCGTTACGTAGCAAATGCAAAGGGGGGAAGAGAAATGGCCTGGTTTATCCGTAAGTATAATCATCTTTAACAATCGTATATATACTGATGAAAGTTATAATTTTATGAAACGTGGGTCTGAATCCAGGCTTTAAAGCTCGATCGCTTGTATCGGCGACGACGAGGCCACTGCGCGATGTCCTCGACTCTTTTCACTGCTCGCAATCACACTTCTCTGACTGCAGTGTTCGCAGTTTTCCAAGGAAATGGCTTCGTTCGAAGGCGGTGCGTTTTGCTAAACAATTTCTTTTGTTCTTTTTTTCCCCACTATATTTCTTCTGATAAATGTTTACTTGGATAGATGAGATTGAATGAAGTCGACGATATCCAATCAGGGTCATCGTCTTCACCGGAGATCACTAGGTACATGGCCTTCAAATTCTGTTTTTTATTACTATAAGATGCTTATTAGATTGTAGTGAAAATCAGTAGGATGATCGCAATCAATGAAATTCCATACCAGAGACCATTTCATTACATATTTCGCCTTGGATTTTCTGGTATTTGTACTTTTGGATCATAGCTTTCTCCATACACAGGAGGCCCTCGGTTTCAGCTTTGAAAGCTTCAAACAATCCCCTTGGACTAGAAGAATTTCCACATGTGAATGATCCTGGTGAAAAGCTAAACTTGTTTGATGAGTTGAAACAGAGGTTTCTGAGTTTTAAAAAGCACAAATATTTGTAAGTCCAACATATGACCTGGAAAATGAATCAAATTGTTGTTTTTTTTGTACGAGTAGTGAATTTTCCTTTTTGAGCAGGGAAGAGTTTGAGCATTTTCAAGCCCTTAAAGAAGCTCAAACACCCAAGGTTATATAAACCTAACTCAGTTTCTCTCTTTGCCACCATGTTTTTTCTATGTATGTATAGAACCTGACAAATCCAGAAACAGTTTATGGTAATTGCTTGTGCAGATTCCAGGGTGTGTCTTTCTACAATCCTTGGATTTCGACCGGGAGAAGCCTTCATGATCCGTAATGTGGCAAATCTTGTTCCTCCACTTGAGGTATTTAGCAATGGCGCTTCGACTGAAGTCGATCACTAAAGCATGGAAAAACATATTAATAGATTTCATTATTCTCTCTTTCTCGCAGAATGGACCATCGGAAACCAATGCTGCCCTTGAGTTTGCAGTAAAAACTCTCGAAGTAAGTGAATACAAATGTAGAGCAGAACTTGGAAAGTGAAATCTTTCTAATATGGATGTACAAAATATGTTTTCTTTTGGCCATCACCAGGTTGAAAACATATTAATCATCGGTCACAGTTGCTGCGGAGGAATTCAAACACTTATGAGCATGCAAGATAATGGCGATTCCAGGTAATGATGTTATCTGTTTTAGCCTAATGAAGCCATTTCGAAAATTTTCAGCCTCAGCTTTCTCATTGCACATTTTTTTCCCCTTTTGATCAGTTTTATCAAAACTTGGGTTACTAATGGGAACATTGCCAAGAACAGAACAGAATCTGCGGCAAACCACCTTAGCTTCGATCAAAAATGCCGGATCTGTGAGAAAGTCAGCACTCTTTTTTCAAGAATTTGGAACCAGAAACTTCATTCATAATATAGGCTATTGATGTAATTTGACATGATGATTGCATTGAATTTGTTGCAGGAATCTATAAACCGGTCGCTGTTGAACCTGCTAACATATCCATGGATAGAAGAGAGGGTGAAGAAAGATTTGCTGTGTGTTCACGGTGGATACTATGATTTTCTGAACTGTACATTTGAGAAATGGACGCTTGATTTCAAGGGAAGCAGCGATGAAGAAAGGGGAAGGGTTTTAGTCAAGGACCAACAACTTTGGTGCTGACGGCTGCCTTCTTACTCAATACTGATTTTGCCAGAACTGATACGATTTTACATGTCGACACTGTAAAGCATTTATATCTTAATATATTATATTTTAACATTTATATGCAAAGTAAATAACATACAAGATTTAAGATCCACTAATTGATTGAGTTCTTCGGAATATAAATACTACCTAATTAATGTTGGACGAGTCGAACAGTAAAGATATCGAGTAAGATTTTGGGTTCTAACTCCAGATTTAATTGGGCCCAATATGCAGGGTCAAAGTGAGGGAGGCAAGGGCCTTTCCCTTGGTTAAATGGTCTAATTTGATTTTAGTCTTAAAGTTTTAAGGGAAAACTACATAGTACTCCAATTATGTTTGTATTATTGTTTCGGTACTCCAACAATTATTTTTTTGCAAAATGGGACCTAATGTTATGTTTTTATTTTATTTTGGTACCTGATCGTTTAAAACTAACAGAAATGATGGCGTGGCTTGGTATAATCACAGTTTTAGTCCAAAACACTTATATATTATCAATTTAGTTCAAAATTCATCAATTTAAAACATCATCTTAATTATGATAGAATTTTGTCTCATCCCTTTCCTACCCCTCATATTCTCGTCAGTATCCTGATCGTGGAGTTTGGATCCTCTAATGGACCCCACATTATCCACCCATTGATCTCCAAATACTAAAGTTCTAATTGTCTGTGGTGTGTTTTTAATACTCCAAAACCCCAAAAAAATGTTCGACTGGAAGAAGAAAAATGAGGAATTTACAATTTTAATCCAAAAAATAAAATAATGTTTAAATTGATAGATTGGATAACTTTTTGGACTAAAACTGATATTAGCCCAAGTCACGTCACCATTTCCGTTAATTTTAAACAACAGAGGTACCAAAACAGAACAAAAACGTAACGTTAAATACTGTTTTGTCAAAAATAATAATTGAAGTACCAAAATAGTAACGCAAACTAATTAGAGTACTAAATATGTAGTTTTCCCAAATTTTAATAATAACCCTTAGTTTAATAAAAAACTCATATTTTGAGCCCCTAAAATATTAATAATCAATTTAAGATATTTACACACTAAATATTTTAATTTTATTCCTCCCAAGACCAACTAGTATCGATATTTGAACTTGACAATTTTGATTAAATTGATATTGGAACTTATAAAATTTTACAAATTGATAATTGGAGTAACTTGACATCTCAACAATTATTTATATTGCTTGATCATAATGAAAACTATCATTAAATGTCACATATCATAATTTAATTGGTTTGCGAAATTTTATATCATCGCTAGATATTAATTAGAGAATTTTTTTAAACTTACATAACGATTTGAGAATTATTTTGTTTTAGATACTAATTTGAGAAAAAAAGTACTAAGTTAATGTACCAATTTGATAAATTTTAGTAAGTTTATGTTTCAATTTACGTAATAAGCCTAAAAATCAAAGCAGTGGAAAGAGGCAGAAGAAACAAAATCAGAAGTTAAAAAGAAACATCGAGGCAAGATTTCACACAGACAAAGCAAAAGCAAAATCTCAGGCCAGGCCAATTTACAGAGGGAAGCAAATCGGAGGAGACTAGTCGAAACCCGAAGATGATGATCTCCCAGTTCTTCGTTTTCTCTCAGCGAGGCGATAACATTGTTTTTCGCGATTGTCAGTTCCACTTCCTATCTCTCTTATTTTTCTCTTTGGATCTAAATTCTATTTTCTGTTTTGTTCTCATTGGAATCTCGCCATATATGGACTGGAATGAGATCATTGGTTTTGAACTTATGCTATCAATAATTTGTGTGATAATTGATCTTTTAGATCTGAATTATTTCATATTCGATTCTTGCTCTGTGTAGTTGGATAGACAATATTTCATGTAAAATAGTCCTCATATGCTGCAATTTGAAGTATAATTGATGCTAAATTAGCTTTCAAAATTTATTTTTTTCCTTTTTCTTTCAACCTTGGTTCTCGAATTCATCTTGATCAGCTCCCAACCTTTTCTTTTTGGATAAAGTTTTCTCTTTTTATTTATCCAAGTGTGTATGATCTGCTACAATAATGCAAAACTGTTTCAAAGAACTACACAAGTATGCTCCAGTCTATACAGTTTGTCTAATTATCCATGCTATACAAGGCTATGTTGATTTTTAGAATATTTCAATATAATTTTCACCATTTTCTTTAGCTTTGCATTCAGCTCTTCCTCAGTTCTCTGCTTGTTGCTAAATTCCTCTTCATTCCTATCCCTCCATATCAAATACACATGAGCATTACATGCCAACCGGCAACCAGGGGCGGAGCCAGAAAATTATATAAGGGGTGTCATTTTTTTTAAATTATATTTAAGGGGTGTCAATTATATATAAATGGGTGTCATTTATTTATTTTTTAAATATTTTTATATATAAATTATATAGAAATTGTTTTCCCCAAGAATTTTGAGGTGTCATATGACCACCTATAGTACTAGGTGGCTCCCCCCATGCCGGCAACTGTAAAATAATGGTAATGAGAGCCTTGCCTATCAGTTTTGTAATTGCCCAATTCAACTCCTGCTGCCATGAGGAAGGATGCCTTTGCAAAGAGGATAATTGCAGCACTTCCTTCCAGACAACCCTTTAGTATGAACTTCTAGTTCTTTACGGATAAACTAATGACTTAATCTTTGAATTGATATTGCATTTTATGTTTCCGTAAAGTCAAAGGAACAGCTGGCCTGCAAAGCTATATGGCGATTTCTGGATATTGAAATTCATGAAGCCCATGAAAATTTCTTGACCTTTAATTGTATTCACAATTGGCACTTAAGCATGTACCTAATGCAAGATAATTATTGATTACATTTGTAATTTTAATTTATACTTGTGGTATGATTCTATTGAATGCAAATATCTTTACAGCCCAAGACATGACACTGATCGAATGATTGTTACTGCAGGTCGAAGTGAAGTAGCAAAAGGAAGTGCAAAGATTTTCTTCCGAAAAGTGAAATTCTGAAAAGAGGATGGACAAGAGGAGGCATCCCCTGTCTTTGTAGGTATTATATTACTAAAGAATGTAATATCAGGCCATATGCTTTTATGCTGGCTGAACAAATTGTATACAAAATTGGATATGCTCAGTTTTTAGATTGATTTAATCACCTCTGATTTTTTATTTTAATCAATGTTTGGTATAATCCAATGCACTTTTTACTTGATTGTTATAGCATACAAGCTGGTGCAATGCTTTAATACTTTTGTATATTTTTTCCCTCAATAGAATGTGGATGGTGTAAATTACTTCCATGTGAAGGTTGTCGGGCTGTTGTTTGTTGCAACCACAAGAGTTAACGTGTCACCATCTCTTGTCCTGGAACTTCTGCAAAGGATTGCTCGTGTCATTAAAGATTATTTAGGGGTTTTAAGTGAAGATTCACTGCGGAAAAACTTTGTTCTTGTATATGAGTTGCTGGACGAAGTCATTGTAAATACTTTTCATGCTAAACTTTTCGATTTGTATATATATTTTCGGTTAAAGGGTTGCTATTCTTATCCAACCACCAAAGGATTGCCGCATTATGGCTTTGCTCAAGAAGTCAATATGAGATTATGATAGACTGCATTTTAGGATCATGTTGTGCATCAAAAATTTTAACATTTCTCTCAGTAAAATATGCTTAAGTCTTTTTTAACTCAGGTAGAGTATTTACAATAAGATATGCAATTGTTCTTATTGAAAGATTTTAACAGATCCTACTATTTTTTTTCCATTTTCACTAGGATTTTGGTTATGTGCAAACAACCTCTACTGAAGTTTTGAAGTCATATGTTTTTAATGAGCCAATTGTGGTTGACGCTGCACGTTTGCAGCCTCTTGGCCCTGCTGCCATCTTTATGGTACGATGGGATTACCTGGTTATCAACCTTCATATAAAAGGCACTCTCTTATCTTATCAAAATGCATTTGTAAAGTAAGTTATTTGTCAATGTTAGTTGCATGCAGCAAGGAACCGAAAGAATGCCAGGAACAGCTGTTACGAAGTCTGTTGTAGCAAATGAGCCTGGAGGTCGTAAAAGAGAGGAAATTTTTTGTGGATATAATTGAGAAAATCAGTGTCACATTTAGCTCTAGTGTAAGTAACTACATTTTTATTTTAATTTGTAAATATTTGAAGTGTTAAATTTATAGTTGTTAGACATTTTATAATCTAACCCATACAATTATCGGTCATTGGTTGAGTTGGTGTTGTGAAGAATTGGGTTATTACCTTTTTGTGGATTAGTTAAACTATTATCTTTTTTCCCCTTAAAACATTTTTTCTACCTGTGTGTTCGTTCACTCCCTATCTTTTTAAACAAAATAAAGTGAAATAACTACAATTTTGTTCAATCTCTCCCTCACCAGTTGTTCATTTTCAGTTAATGTTTTTTTCCTTAAAAAAACTTACAGTCCATACATGTATTCCGTAATGTCGTGCACAATTAAATGAACTACTTTAACCAATTCATCGATATTTGTAACAGGGCTATATACTGGCTTTCGAGATTGATGGCTCTATTAAAATGAAAAGTTATTTGTCAGTAAATCCAAAAATTCGACTAGCTCTATGGTACTGGCGTACTGCCTTCACCTATTTGTATATCTTTTATTTTATATCATATGCATATTATATTGAGAACTGTCTTCCCATAGAGGTGCTGTCTTCGAGTTGTCATTGTAAATAGATGAACAGATATGTGGGAAAGTATAATTTTACCAATAAACATTATTTTCATATACTCAATTACTTTTTGGTTGATGAGAATTTTTCTTCGTTTCAAGAGGATTAGTTGTATATGATACTTAGCCATGATTCTCAGTTGCAACTATTATCTCTATATTAATGTTCTTGGGAATGTTGGTTTTACCTCCTATTTTGTATGCACCTTTCTCTATTTCAAACCAATGATCTATCATTCTGCCGGGTCTGCTTGTTGTGGCAGATTATAGGAGTTCGTCTGGTTCAGGTGTTGTGATACTCGATGATTGTAATTTTCATGAATCGGTGCGTCTTGATAGTTTTGACATGGACATGACTCTATCTCTGGTAAGTGAAATTCAGATGATAGCGGATAGAAAATTTTGCTGACTGAAGAGATATATTTGCACTATTTAGTCTCATGTTTTGTTATTGTGGTTCAGGTACCACCAGACGGTGAATTTCCTGTCATAAACTACCGAATGACTCAGGAATTTAAGCCTCCTTTTCGTATTAACTGTTTAATTGAAGAAGCGGGACAACTTAAAGTGAGCTTGTCTTTCTTGAAGAAACGGGGTGATTATAGGACAAGTCCATCGAAAATAGTTACAAGGTATAACAATTGAAATGTCCCCGTATAATATATCCAGTAAAACATCTAGCTATCTAGTCCAAGGTATAACAAGAAGTAGAACGTTAAAATTCAACCTACACTCCATTCTATGAATTACTACAAAAGTAAATAGAAAAAGATCAAATGTTTTTTATTCTACTTTATTATAGCATAGGATCATTTTAGATCTTTTTACAGCATTTTACTTGTAGTTTTCTTTATTAATTATTTTTAGAAAAATAAAAGGTCGGAAATAGTCAACAACATTTCACTATTTTATGCAAACAAACACCCAACGTTTTATTTTCGTTTAAATTTTATTTTTTTGGATGAACACCATTAGTCAATTAACGATCAATGCCTAGAGATTGACGTGGCATATCTGCATGACATGGGAAGATGATGCGGCGATGTCATATGGCACTTTGCTAACGTGTCATTTTAAAAAAATTAAAAAGTAATTAATTATTTTTAAAAAAATGTTTTTAAAATATTTTTAACCAATGCGATGATGCCACGTCAATAAAGTGCCACGTGGCATCATCTGATTGGTTAAAAATATTAACAAAATGTTTTTTTTAAATAATTATTTTTTTAAAATGTCACATCAGTAAAGTGCCACATGGCATCACCATACCATTTCCCTATGCCATACAGACATACCATCTTAGCCTCAAGCGTTGACCGTTAACGATTTTCATCTAACAATGGTAAAATTTAAATAGAAATAAAACATTAATTGCTTGTTTGCACACAAAAAAAAGAATAGAGCTAAAATGACCAAATAATAAAACATTAGAAGCTATTTCTAATTTTTACTTTTAAAAAATCATTATTTACAAAAATATATCGCGGTTCGCATATTTTTGGTTTGGTCATATTCGTTTCTCTTTCGTTTCAACAGGAATTTTAATTGCAAATATTCTCTGACTTTTGGGATAAAAATGTGCTTCTCAACCAAAATGATTTTGCCCTAAACTAAAATAAATTTTAGGAAAATAGAAAGAAAATATAGAAAGTCGTACTTGAAAACCCTGACCACTTGAATATCTTAAGCACGTGATGGAAAAATACAACTTAATTATTTGTCAGAGTAAGTGAACGAGATTAGAATCCATATACTTTGAAGTCTAGATTAAATCATTAATCCTTAAAATAAAAGAGTTGTAATCTTTGTATTACATTACATGTGTATTGATAATATATATATTATAAATTTTCTAATGATGACATCTAAATTTTATTCATCACCATAAAAGAAAATATAATACAATGCATAAAAAAGGAGACAAATCTGTTAAAAATTAACAAATCAATTAAAAATTTCTTACAATAATGCAAAGAAAAGTAGACACTCTCATTGAGATTAGCATATCAAAATTCAAAAATTTTCTTGAATCTCTTTATATCTATCCAAAAGAGACGCTTTACATGGTGAAAAAGGAGTGGTGAGCGAACCAAGCTATCACGTAGATTGCTCCACTACCAATGTCTGATTACATCGGCAACCAATAATCATGTAACCCCCTCGTCCCGGTCTGGCCGGATGACCGGTCCGAGTGGACCACACGGGGAAAACCGAAGCGAAATCCGTTAAGGTTCCCCCTCGGTTAGCAACCCTATTTTTTTTCTTTCATTATAATCTTGTCTAGAGGATTGTTAAGTCCTAAGTGATCACTACAGCGGAAAACAATCAAAGGAAAACACATTCGAACCACGGCCATACACAAACAGTCCATTTTAAGCTTACAGGGCAGGTCGTATCGATACACCAATCAAGGGTATCGATACGCCTTGACTTGGTCAACCCAAACAGTCAACTCGAAGAAGACCGTATCGATACAACCCTTGAGCGTATCGATACGCCCTCTTCAGTCAACATCTCGTGGTCAACGAGATAAACCCGTACCGATACGCCCCAACACCGTATCGATACGCCAAAAACTCCCCAATTTTTCAGAATTCCAGTGACTAAAAACCGTATCGATACACCCCCTGTATCGATACGCCCAGCCAAAAATGAGCTCTACAGGCAAGACCGTATCGATATGGCCCTTAGGCGTATCGATACGCCCTGCTCTGCAAAACCACAATTTCCAACTTAACGACCCCAAACACGACTCTAAATGCATTTCTAGACTCTCCTAAGCACATACAAACATTCAAGCAATCTTACTTAAGCCAAAGGAAGCATTCAACCATGAGACAAAGCATTCATACATAGCATTCCAACAAAAGAGCAATTTAGGCAATAATGTGCATACATAAAAACTCAAAAGGCCTTAAAAGACACAAGACAACATGAGAGGTTTGCATTTACCAAAAAGGCAACCTAAGCATCTAAAGCATGCCACCACACACCAACATTCATCATAGTATCACATGCTTTACAAACCATATTCAAACCAAACATCAGCATTTAAATGAGTCATACAAAACTTATACAAAAACCCTTGCCACATTGCCAACTAATACAAAATTGATAACCGTACTTGAGCCTCAAACTTGGAAAGCCCTTCTTGCCTTGCCTCGAGCTAACACCACGCTGATGATCTGCATTGTTGAACATTGAGAGCGTAAGCTATAAGCTTAGTGAGGGTGCTCTAAAACGAAAAACATCAACAATGCAGGGTTCAAGCATGTAAATCCTAATCTCACCTACAACCTACAATGGCATATAATCAAGTAGACCTAGCTAGTCTTTCAAGTGGCATAGTAAGGCATCTTACATCATACTAAGCATCAAGCATCAATATCAACAAACATATATTAACATCACATATCACCAATATATGAACAAGTTTAATTGGCCACATTAATTACCCCGATTGTGCGGATTTAAATCTCAACAACACTTTACCTCGGTTGGATTATACTCGTCGTCACCAGACCATGCATGTGCGAGATTCCACTCATCGCCACATGCCCTACGGATGGGATTCCACTCATCATCTCGTAGAAATATATAAAAGCTTCCGGTGGAATATTACATCATCGTACTCCTCCTTAATGACTTAACGCCATCAAGGCCACGTACGTTTTGACTCAATTTGTGTGCACACTAGTCCTAATGATCGATCATTTACAATCGATAATTTATTTAGTGCCAATTTTCATAACCACACCACATATCATCAACCACATCTCATGCTCATCACATATATACAATTCATGATATACATGGACCAATTCAACCACATTTCATAAGAGCATATATATGCAAATATTGTAGCATTTAATGAAATCAATGGCTAAATTAACCACTTAAATTAAATAGAAGTGGCCTACCAAGCACACCTCACACACACACTACACATACTCGAACCAAACTTTAAAACAAGTTTGAAACCTCTCACCGCCCTTCCTTAGCAACCGAAACAATTTTCCTACGAACCCGGATTCGGTTCCAATGCCTCTCCAACGCTTCCTCTTGCTTCTAGCCAAACAAAACACATCTGTTACACCACAATTCAATGCTAAAACCCAATCACCATCTCACATCACAAACACAAGCCATTTTCCACAAATTCCCAATCCACATAATCACCCAAAATTCCAATTTTCAAGCTCCCCTAAAACCTTGCTGAAATCTTCATTTCCAATCACTCAAATGACCCCCAAAAGGTCCCAAATCACCCTCCTAACATACCTAACCCATCAACCTTTTGTTTTCAACCTAAAACCCACCAAAAATGGAGTTTTTGACAACTCAAAAATGGGTCTAAGAACCCACTTCGGGTTTACATTAAAATTCAACCAAATTAACATATAATGTGTATTTTAACACGAGTAAACAAAGTCCCAACTCAATTTATCAAAACAAGATGAAAAACCCCTTAAAAACCTAAACTTTAAAACAAACCCTAATTTTCAAAACTTCATATCTTTAAAATCTAAGACCATGGGTGGATAGAGAATAGAGAGGAGAGTAAGAAAACATTTTTACCTCTTAAAATGGTGTTGAAATCAAGTTGCAAATTAATGAAATAGTAGCTTGGATATTAGAGAGAGTTTGGAGATGGTGGTGGGTGTTTTCACGTGAAACAATGGGGAAAAGGGGGAGAAGATGACACCTTTCAAAAGTTGTCATCCTTTTTAAAATCTTTTAGGTAAAATTGCAACGTAGGTCCCTCTCCTTCTTACTAAAGCTCAATTAGGTCTTTATTTAAGTTGAATTGATTCAATTTAATTTTATTGACTCGGACAACAACCCGACTAACTCCTAACCCCAAAACACGGGTGTTACAAATCAACCGAATGGGGAACCATCTTTCTAAGACCACTGAGAAAATCATAATTAGAGATTAGCGTCGTGAAGATCTATGTACGAGTACCAACTGACCGCTAAAGTATGCTAAAATCACGCCACAATGATAGATAAAATGAATAACAAAAAATCAAAGAAAAACTTGTAACAATGACAGAGGAAACGTGTGCCGCAAAGACAAAAATTCTTATTAAATAAAAAAATAAAAAAATAATTGACTCAATAGTCGACAACTAATATTAAGAGTTGTTGTAAACCACCAACCAAAGGGAAAAAATAAAATTGCAAGAGACAGAAATTTAGAGAAAGCGGTATAGATTTGAGATAGAGGGGCTAGGGTTTTAAACGTAAAATAAGTATTATTTTTATAGATTTTTTTTTAAAATATGCTGGTGTGATGCAAGGGTAGCATATGTTCAACTTTCTTTTAACCTTTTTTCATCGAAGGCACACACAACATGCAATACTGGTGCTGATCTCAGGTCCCAAGAGATGATAAACATCTACCTTTGCCACCAGAACACAAGAGGATAATCATTATTTTTATAGATTTGAGTTCACTTTATACTGTCTAAAATTAATTTTTTTTTATATTTTTATGGTTAGATGGATAAAATGCCTTATATTAAAAAATTTATTATTTACTCCCCTAAAAATCTCCGCATTCACTAGTGGCGAAAGGTAACACGATTTAGAGGGGTCATGGCCCCTGAAATTTTGAAAAGTATAATTTAATCTTTTAAAATTTTTAAAAATTGAATTTGATCTTTAATTTTTTTAGTAATTTATATTTAGCTTTTAAGATTTTTAATATTTTTAATTAAAATTCTTTCCGTAAGTTTTAAAAGTTTACATTAAGGTCCCGTTTAAAAACGCGTTCTAAACCAACTTTTGGAGCGCCAATAAAGCCGAACGATAAAAAATCACACTTTTTCAACTAATTTTTGCACCTAATTTGGTCTCCAAACCATGTTTTTGAAAACGTTGAAATTTTTAACTTCTCCTCAAACTACATTTTCGTCGCTTTTCATCTAAAAGCTCGTTTTAAAATCATTCGTGAATAGAGCGTAAGTCACTTAAAACTATTGAAAATTTAGTTGGACTCCAATTCTTTTTGAAAAATGTAAATTAATCTCTTTTATATATATATATATATATATATATTTTAATTTAAATCCTTATTATTATTTTTTAAATTATTAGTTAACCTCCAAACATTTTTACCAAGTTGTATCATTATCATTTACTATTATTAATCTCACTCATATATTTTTACTTACTCAATTGCTTAAAAAACTTAATTTTGTCAATGGATTTACCTCTATTTATATTTTATTTATAATAAGAATTTAATTTTTTACGTGGATTAATGATAAGAAAACATCAATTATAAAACTTCGAAGGCTACTCACAACACCAGACATCTTGTATAAGTGTTTACTGTTCAGTTAAAATTGTATTAATTAACTAAATTAAAATTTAGTTCGATTAAATATTCAGTCGGTCAATTGTATGTGTGTATGATTCTAAAGACTTATACCATACTCTCTAAACTGTTGATTTTGAATTTCAAATCTAATTTTTTTTAAAGCGAGGATGTTTATGCATTAAAAAATACAGCAGATTTCTGTTATGTTTGAACAACCTAAATTCGGTGAGTTTAAAAAAAAGTCTAATACGGTATACAGTCTTATCCTATCATTTGTGTCTCAATCGTCCTGCTTTTCTGTTCAACTTCGTATAAAGAAAAGAAGAAACCAAAGGCGGTGCAAATCCAATGCTCTAATCTAATCAGTAATTATTTTTCCATTTTTCTTGTCTCTCATGGTGGACCCCACTTTACCTCCAACCAGCGGCGCCATTAGTCTTTACTTGGTTTCAAAGTTTACCCACCTCCCTCTCTCAAACCTTCCATCACCATTTAATTATTATTCCCCCTTCTTACCAATCCAAACTCTCCATTTCCATCTCCCCTGTTCTCTTCTCTTGATTTTCATCCTTTTTTATTACTTTGACAAATTGTTTGTTTTTATCTCTTTTTCTCTTATTTCAAATAAAATAAGAGTTTTCATTTCCAAACATGAGGGGTGAATATGTAGAAGTAGAACCCAAGAATCAAAACCCCAACGACATGTTCTCTAAGCTCCACCACCACCAATCTCACCCTTTCTCTCATCACTTCCACCACTCCCGCGATTCTCAAACCCCCGACTCCGATGACACCCCTACCCACGCTCCCAAAGATCTTTCCACCACCACGCACAGCCCTTCTCAGCCCAGCGGTGCTAACAGTGGTGGAGACGGAGCAAGCATCGAAATCATTCGTAGACCCAGGGGTCGTCCTCCGGGTTCCAAGAACAAGCCCAAGCCGCCCCTCCTCATCACTCACGAGCCCGAACCGGCAATGAGTCCTTACATTCTGGAGATCCCTGGTGGAAACGACATCGTAGAAGCTGTCTCTTGTTTTGCTCGTCGCAAGAACATTGGAATCTGCGTGCTCAAGGGATCTGGTACCGTTTCCAACGTGACTCTACGTCAACCTTCCTCGGCCACTCCAGGAGCCACCATAACTTTCCATGGAAGATTCGACATCTTATCCATCTCCGCCACGTTTCTATCCCAAACGACGTCGTGCCACGTACCCGACACGATATCCATATCTTTGGCCGGTCCTCAAGGCCAGATCGTTGGAGGGTTCGTAGTTGGTCCGCTTGTAGCAGCTGAAAACATGTTTATAGTAGCTGCCACGTTCAACAACCCCACGTATCATCGGTTATCCGGGGAAGAAGGGAGGAATACAGTGTCGCCCGGTGGTGCAGGTGGGCAGTCGCCGCCATTATCCGGCGGCGGTGGAGATAGTAGTCACGGTGGCGGGGCAGATTCTTGTGGTGTTTCGATGTATAATAGTCATTTGGGCGGATCAGATGTCATTTGGGCTCCGACTGCTAGACCTCCCCCACCTTACCAATGAGTTCTAAGCTGTAGCTTTCTTTTAAAATTTTCCATCTTTGAAAGTACGGTGAATTAACGAAGGTTTAAATGTTTCTCCCCTTGCCTTTTCTGAGTTTGTTTAGTCTTTTTGTACTTATGTTCCATCAACTGATCATTAATTACCTTTGTTTAAATTTCAATTATTGTATTTCTTCGTTCTGTTCCTTAAATATATATACATACATATAACAAACTTAAAAAAAGTCCAGCTTTGAAAGAAGCTTCAAAAGCAAAGTCATCATCTTTTTCCCACGTTTGATAGAGCCAAGACAAGCCTAGAAAATCTTGGACATAATTCATGGTTATTAGATGCAAGATAATTGACAGATTCTCTTAAATACTTGGTGGATAAAAAATGGGAGAATCTGAGCCTGAGCAGACTCAGCAGAGAAGAGCTTCGCTTTGCTTTGAAGTTCGAAACTTTATCATGCAGCAGGAGCAGCACCGCTGGCTAAAAGTTAATGCTGATGATCCGATTCATTGCTTTTTACTCGGCTTCTTCGTTTAGATAATTGCGTATGGCAGAAGAAAGCATGGCTAGGGTTATGCCTGCCAGTTTAGTCTTACACCACTTTGGTAATTTGCATTACTTCTTTCTATTCATATCTATTTTGTACTTTGATTTGTCTTTTTTTCTAAATTGTATCGTTTTCTGATGGAAAAGAAGAAGACAGTGATGAAAGCAAAGACTAGGGGTTGGGCTTGTGGGAATAAATATAAAAATAAAACTTTGATTCTTGAGCTGCTGGTGTTGGATTGGCTTTCTTGACCCGAATGAGTTAAATGACAAGTGTGTTTGTCTCTGAGTAGTCATATTCATGGAGATAAGACATTCATTGCCTGATCCTGCCATTCTCTCTCTCTCTCTTTGGAGAGAAATAATAATTTTTTAAAACACGACTTTTTTTTTTTTGAAAATCCTATTCTACTTCTACCTAGAGGGGAGGGGGAAAATCTAGGTGAAGGCTCTCATGCTCAAAAATAGAAATTATTGTAGCACCCAGAAATTCGGCTGCTTTCACCTTATTTTTGAACAGTATTTTATCAAAAAAATATTTAAAAAATTATTGTTGCAGTCGTCCTCCATTAATCCATGCACGTTATGTGTGAAAAATATTGTTTGAAGTCAGACTACAATTTATGCGAGTTCATCATTTTAACATTAAAATAAAAATTATTGTTTGAAGTCGAACTACAATCTATAAGAATTCATCATTTTAGTATTAGAATGAAAATTACTGTTTGAAGTCGGACCGTAATTTATCCGACTTCTGACTTGATACAGTAAAAAATAATATTTCTGAAAATAAATTTAGGAGGACCATATTGTTAGAAAAAATTAGACAACAAATTACTCCACATTTAATTTTAATAATTTATTATTTATTAATATTTTGTATATACTAATATTATTTAGAGTATAAAAATATTATTAAACATATTTGAAAAGGAACTAAAATAAATAGAGAATCGTTTAAGTGTTCGTCACTTTCAAGAAGTGTGAATAAAGGAATAAGCTCAAAGATCGTCGCTTTTAAAACAAACGAGCTAACAACAAATTAACAAAATTACCCAGAGATCAATAAATGTGTATAACACCCAAAGCTATTTCATCAGGGGACAAGAACACTCTTAGCACGAAGAAACAATATCAATACGCAACACGTTAACAAACTGGTCCAAAAAAGAAAAGAGTAACAGCCTACTAGAAGTTTATGTTCACACACTACCATCATGGAGTAAAAGAAGAACAACATGATACCAACCGGCAAAGCTCTCCCGCCCCAAGGGAAAAAACTTCGCTCATCGCCAAATAGTAATCGAATGACCTCATTTAAAGATGAAAATTTTATTCTCAGATACATATATACAAACAGAAACATCTCAACCAGCAAACACCATGTATGGACAAAACTTCAAAATATCTTCAGCAAAGCTTAAACTGAAAATGGTTAATGATTAGGCAACTCCTTCTGCTAAGAAAGAAAGGCTTTCCCGCACCATAGCCAGAACGCCCAAAGATGTATTAATTAATTTTTTTATATAAAATTATCTTTTTAATATAATTTAATTAATTATTAATTTAAATGATATTTGAAGCAAATGTGTTAATATTATATATTTAAAGAAATAATAATTATTTAAATTATATATAAGAGTATGTTTTACTTCAAAAGTATTTTTAAGTTATTTATATACATTTTATAATTGATAAGAGTAAAAGACTATTTATAACTATTATATCAAATTCTTTAAACTTGAAAAAGCTCATCTTGACAGCTTTTCAAATTTGAGAGGTTTTTACTTCAAATTACTCTTTTTATCAAATATTTAAATTAATGTATTTAACTTGTCAAATCTCTAAAAACAATTCAAGCCTTTTATTTTTTACTCAAGATGTTTCTTTACCGAGCAAAAAATGAAGCGTTGGTTTATTTTTGTACGATTTGATTATTATCATGTAATTGTTTCGTGTATAAAATTCTCTAATCCCTTTGCTGATTTTTTAATTATATAAATGGTTTGAACTCAAGTGATCTAAATAGAAAAAAAAAGTATTAGTGTTTTTAGGTGATTCTGTTGTAGTATATTGCGTATGATATGTATATATTATTAAAAAGTTAAAATTAATAAAAAAAATATTATCTTATAATCACATTAAATAATTTAAAAACTATATATTAGTTTTCCCTCTCAATTCAATGTCCCTTGAAAAGGTTTTTGGGATTAATATATGAGTTACTCTAATATTTGATGTATATATAGTAATCTTTTCCCCTCAAACATAACATGCTTATTTAAACTTTAAAACCTATCTTCTAAATCTTTAATTCAAAAATTTTAAATTTTAAAATATAAACTCTAAAATCTTAAATTCAAAATATTAAAACATAAAATCTCTAAACTCGAAACCTCTAAAACCCCTAAAATGAGTATGTTTGTATAAACTAAAGTTTACACTGACAATGCATCAAATATATTTTTTTTCTTAATATGTAGTAAGAAAATTCTAGACAATTTCTAAAAGAGTATTCTAAAAATCAAAATGCCATGATTCAATTTAGATCACCGAATATGTTCGCTTTGATTTTTGCGAGGTTAATTTTTTTTGAAGAGTCACACACCTTGCACACAAAAGTAATTTAAATTTGGGTCTCCTATGATGGTCATCGTCATCTTCTTTTCTACAGAGTCTGTTTGTTAAATTTCATTAGGTCAATTACTTAAACATATTTAACTTAGTTTATTTTATTTTTTTTTATAAAAAAAAACTCAGCTTATTTTTCGGTTTGCGGGTTATAGTCACAATTACCCAAATCAAACTAAAATTTTATTTGTCAATAGTTTTATTATTTCAACGATAATTGGTTATCTTTTCTCTTCGGTTTACAAGTTATAGTCACAATTACTCCACTAACTACCTTCCACAACATTTTCTTTTCTTATGCATTGTTTTTTAAAATGATTGACCGATGTCTTGATATTTTTATCTTGTTGTTGCTGACATAGTCCATTATCGATTGCACTTCAATCACTGTTATATACAACTACAAGGAGTTAGTATATTATTATTATTATTATTATTATTATTATTATTATTATTATTATTATTATTATTATTATTATTATTATTTTTGAAAACTAAGGAGCTAGTATTAACCAGTGTTACTAGAATATTAAGAGGGAAAAAAACATGTGATGCATGTTAACAATCAAACATGGAATGGAATGTCGTGATTGAATATATTTTGAATGCCCTGAGACCAAAGTTTTATTTGATTTTATTACATTCCAAGTTGGCTGGCAGATCCAACCAATCTAATTCCCTGTCCGCGATTGGAAATCTAAATGTGTCATAATATGGGGCGCCACTTTCTTTGACCGCCACACAGCGGTCTTCCGATGATGATTGTAATGAAAAATTTCCCCGTAAATCAGAACCTTATAACTTTAGCTTAGTTGGCTGATGAAACTAATTCTCTTGACATTTCTCTTATAAATTTATCTTTACTCAACGCTTGAGCTTTCATCATTTGTGCTGGTTGTTCAGATTTGACTTAAGTTGCCTTCTGTCGGGGAAGATCTATAAAATCCCGATTGTTTTACCAGTTTATTTTATTTACAACACAAAAATTAGTTGACAAAACAATTTTGACACACACATATATTCTCTTTTTGAGTTTAACAACGAAATAATACACCAACTATACTGTTTTTCTATACCATTTCTCGAATCTAAATTCTCACTTTGAAAATACAATTAGATAGAGGTTTAAAATCATAGCAAACATATTCGATGACAAAAACGATATTAAAATGACAGTCACAACACAACAATTTTGATGATTATACCTTTTGTTTTTCATTTATTCCTGAAATCTTATAGGTCCCAATTAATAAAGCTGACATTCTTTTTATTCATTAGTTTGCTTATTTTCAGTGCTCACCTTGACAACAGTGTAGCTTCTCCATATATATATATATATATATATATAATGAGTTATGATCCACTTATATTAGCTAGAATTCAATTACTTTTACATTTTTTAGCTCTTTGAATGATGATAATAAATGGTTAAGATTATTTTTTTTCTAATGACAATCTTTACATTTTCTACTGTTAATCTCATTCATCCATTTAACTTTATTCAACGGTCCAAAAAAGTAAAACTTTCAAGTTTTACGTAGCGTAAGAGATCCTATATCTATATAAATATTATATATATATATATATATATATATATATATATATATATGTGGGTTATGATCCACTTACACAGTATTTAAGTTATACACGCTTTTTTGATCGTTGGATGGGGGAAATGGACGACTGAGATTAATTCCTTACTTTTTTTCTCAAGTGATAATCTTCACATATTCTACCGTTAATCTCATCCATCCGTTTCACTCATCCAACGATAAAAAAACGTGTAAAATTTAAAGAGTTTTACACTGTGTAATTGGATCTTATCCATATATATATATATTTAAGATTGCTATTATT
Organism: Hibiscus tridactylites; assembly: GCA_958450335.1. Lineage (NCBI taxonomy): Eukaryota > Viridiplantae > Streptophyta > Magnoliopsida > Malvales > Malvaceae > Hibiscus > Hibiscus tridactylites. The sequence continues at coordinate 12,627,083 of OY288277.1, forward strand.
TTCTGGGTATATATATAGAGAGAGAGTTAGAATCAACTTACACAATGTAAAACTTATCCATATATATATATGGAGGAAATGGATGACTCATATTAACTACTTACTCTCTTTTTTTCAAGTGATAATCTTCACATATTTACTGTTAATCTTATCCATTCGTTTCACTCATCCAACGGTCCAAAAAACGTATAAAACTTAAAGAATTTACACTGCGTAAACGGAACCTATCTCAAAGCAAGCATTATCATTGCCTTTCAGCCGAAAAGAATACTTATTTTAACAGAAAAAGAAGGATGACAATTGACAAATCCACCCAATGCATGATTCGTTGTCTCCTGCAACTTTGCCTCGACATCTCCGAAACATAAGGGATTTGGAGAGGCTAGTGCGTGGAGATCACGAACTTTTCGGACGTAATATTCAACATTTCTTTTTTCTTTCCTGGGGAAAAAGCAATGTAAAATCAAACGAACAGTGCAAAGCTAGCTATGAATGCACGGGTACTTTTGTATGAAAACCGAACACGAGTTAATTAATAAAACAAGGCATGTATGATCGACATGAGTGAACAAGTTCGGTCTGCTGAGCTGATGGTGGTCCCATGCTAATTACCTCCAACTTGCTACGAAGTTCTTGTTGATGAAGACGGAGCAGTGACCTTCTCGATCAGGGCCGAAGCCAGCATTGAACTATGAGGGGACAAGTTAACTAACTTTAAAATAAATAGGGTTCTAAAAAGTAATCAAATCATTAAAATTAAGGGAATTAAGGTTTAATTTCACTAATTTTAAAAGTAAAGAGTCTTAAATAGTGATTAAACCAGAAAAAAAAATAAGGTCATGGCTTAATTTCATTAGTTCTAACTTAAAGGGTCTTAAAAGCAATAAACTAAATTTTGTTAGGAGAAGCAAAGACTTAATTGCAAAGATTTTAAAACTATCAATGATCTAAAAATAATCAAACCATTTAGAGTTGGGGGCAATTACCCCTCCCACCCTCCCTTTAGCCCCGTCCCTATTCTCGGTGGCAGACAATTCCTAGCTTTCAGTACCGGCTAGAATCAATTTAGTCGATAATAATACAGATATCGGTGATTAAAAAAACATAAAACCCTGGCATGCACCGAGCCAAGCCCACAGGAAAAAAGAACCCATTTTGCACCAGATCGATGACAGCATGCCGAAGAGCATTTGGTACGTTGTTGGACGTGAAGCTTGGGAAGTCAAGTTTCAATATTTCCACAGAATAATATTCCAAATCAAAAGCAAGGTGTTTGTTTTAATTTGAGATGATATACACCTGCTTTCAAATGACATGTTTTAATCACTTTGGACGCAAGTTTCTTATTTTCTTTCACATGAGTTGACAAATGAACCCAAAATGTTCGACTTTTGGATTCTCATCAAACCCATTGGCGTTTGGTTTGGTTGGATATCATGAATGACTAGAGAAAGTATACTTTTTCCAAAGTGAAGTTGTAATACGAAAAAACACGCACACTTTCTTCCTCAACTCCCAAACCAATACTATTTCTTTTAACCAAAGAAGCCAACAACATGAGACTAATGTTAATTCAAATTTGTGAGTTTTCATTTTTCAAATATTTATGATGCATACTTTAGGTTTGGTATTTAATTTTAGATTAAAGGCAAAGGCTTGTGCCGGGATTTTAGGATTTATTTGGGTTTTATACTTTAGGTTGTGATGGGCTTATTTGAGGAAAAAGAATTCTTTAATGGTAGCATCTGGATCTTATAAAAATAGCAATACGGGTCAAAATCAGTTTTAATTGGTTCGTATGCTTTGCGCTTGATAATTGCTCCAATAAAATGCCTGGGCTTTTCTATTGTCGCCCAAAACCATTCGCGGTCCATCCTTATTTTTCTCTTTATTTGCCTACGGCCGTGATTCTAACTGATACTCTTTTGGTTTAAAATTATATTATTTTATGACAAGTAGATTATCTCTTAAAAAACTATTACGGTGATAGTCGTTATTATTTATTGTGAATATTATTTTATCGTCCATTCCAAAAACAATGCCACACTCGTATCCAACCTACTATAACAAATTTAAAAAATTTAAAAACTTATCATTTATTTTTTAATTAATATAAAATTGAATATATATAACTTGAATGAATTACATTCTAAATACGCCAAAAAAATCCAAAGAACATCTTGTATTGTAATATATATATTGAGAGAGAGAGGATCTAGTTATACAGTGTAAAACTCTCTAAGTTTTACACGTATGTTAGACCGTTAGATGAGTGAAACGGATGAATGAGACTAACAGTAGAATATGTGAAAATTATCAGTTGGAAAAAAAAGTAAGGAGTTAATCTCAGTCATCCATTCCCCTCATTCAACGATTCAAAAAACGTGTAAAATTTAAAAAGTTTTACACTGTGTAGTTGATCATAACCCATATATATATATAGATGAAATAAAAGTTAAATCTGTAAGGCCGCTTATATATAAAAAGGAGAGGCTTAGCTTGTTTGTGGCGAGCAGATTATCTACATCAACAAGAATGAAAAGGGATGAAATGGCAGGTAATTCATGCAGCCACTATAAAGTACAAAGGACGGTTGCAAACCTATTGGGAAAATTGGAAGAATTGATGGGAAAATCGTTCTGAGCAAACATGAAAAAGAAAAGATTTTGTACGTTGATATTTTAGACAAGGATCCAAATCAATTCCATGCAAATAGAATATATTTTGAATTTTGACGTCCGACTGTGGCAAAGTTTACCGCTCTGTACTTTTTTCTGAATATAATAATATTATTAAACTTACCATTTTATGTCTTCTTCTCAAGACAACAGCTATTAATGTTCTGAACTGCACAACCTCGTGAGCTTGCTGGCGGGGAATCCTTGCAAATTATGGCATTGATTTGAGGACCGAGCCTTAAAGATATTGAATCAAATCTGTTGCAAATCGAAATAAAAAATACATTGAATATAGGCGATGCTTCAGATCTATCATCTATGTTCAGTCAGCTCCCCTGGAATCTGCAGATTGAGAGTTCATTAGTTCTTGCAAACAAAAAAAAAAAAATGGAGCACTAATATTACAGAGGTGGGTCCGGTTCAGTCCCAAAAAGTCTTAATCCGCCCGTGAGACTCGTGACAGACCCCATCTCACGCAAACTTACGTAGGGACAAAATAGCAGTACCCCCTTGGCCCCTTCCGGCCGAGATTCACGAGCTTAACTCATCCACTTAATAAAATAATGCACCCCGACTCCCCGAGTCTCCCCTAAAGAATTTGTTATTGTGAGATGCAATTTGCTAGGTTCGAGCATGGAACGTGATTATGAAAAGTACTCTTATATTTTTGAGGTCTTAGGGTTTATAAGATGTCCATAGAAGTTATATTGACTTGTGTCGACATCGACGTGACGTTATAAAGAATATCCCACATTTTGTATGGTCCAATCTAAGTCATGGGTTGGTTCAATTCAATTTAATTTGGTAGGATTGGAGTTTTAGTGGATAAGATAAGCAATTTGATTGAGTAGCGGATAAGGACATTGCTTACACTATTACATTTTCTTCACTATCCGTAGCTTAAGCCTTACTTTCCTCGCCGTTTCGTCGGCATCGAAAACTTGTCATTTTGCTTCACTTACCCCCTGCAATTTGGGGTCTTATATTAATGATGATCCAACATCATTGCGCATAGGGACAGAAAATGTTGCGGCCAATTCTCTGCCTTCTTATTGTCCCACTCTCACTCTCATCCTCACCCCAACTAGGGTATTTTACTGTTTTATCAGATCCCAATCTGTTTAAAAATTTTAATGCCTGGCCAAACATTTATAGTATATTATAACAACAAGGCTGTTTCAGTAATTCTATTGCATAAATTGCATGTATAAAATCATCTTTGGGCACTCATTTCTAACGCAGTAAATACTAAGAGCATGGACTTCACTGCCGCGCTCTTGTTCTTTGTTCTTCTCATCTCGTCCTCCGAAGCTTTAGATCCTTGTGGTTCTCGGCCGGACAACTCGGACCTATCGGTGGTTCCAATCTACGGAAAATGTTCACCGTTCAATCCACCAAAACCCGAGTCATGGGTCAACACAATCATCGACATGGCCTCAAAAGACCCGGCAAGGGTCAAGTACTTGTCCAGCCTTGTGGCCCAAAAGACCACTAAGGTTCCGATTGCTTCGGGTCAACAAGTCCTAAGCATTGGCAACTATGTTGTTAAGGTCAAGCTTGGCACCCCGGGTCAGACCATGTTCATGGTGCTCGACACTAGTAATGATGTTGCTTGGGTCCCATGCTCCGGCTGCACCGGTTGCTCGGCCACCACTTTCTCACCCAATGCTTCTTCCACTTATGGCTCGCTGGATTGCTCCTTACCCCAATGCACCCAAGTCCGTGGCCTCTCATGCCCGGCTGGCGGGGCGGCGGCTTGCTCTTTTAACCAATCCTACGGCGGAGATTCTTCTTTCTCCGCCAACTTGGTTCAAGATTCCTTAACATTAGCCAATGATGTTGTTCCAAAGTTTGCTTTTGGATGTATTAATACCATCTCTGGTAAGTCAGTCCCACCCCAAGGGCTATTGGGTTTGGGCCGGGGACCCATGTCACTTCTTTCACAATCCGGGGCACTCTATTCGGGTGTGTTTTCGTATTGTTTACCCAGTTTCAAATCCTACTACTTTTCGGGTTCACTCAAACTTGGACCGGTTGGTCAGCCCAAAAATATTAAGACCACCCCATTACTGAAAAACCCGCACCGACCCTCACTTTACTACGTTAACCTAACCGGGGTTAGTGTAGGCCGAGTTCGGGTCCCTATTGCCCCAGAATACCTAGCATTTAACCCGAATATAGGGGCAGGGACAATAATCGACTCGGGTACGGTTGTAACCCGGTTCTTCCAACCCGTGTACGAGGCAATCCGAAATGAGTTTGTGAAGCAAGTGAAAGGCCCATTTGCAACAATAGGAGTATTCGAGACATGCTTCGACGCATCAGCAGAAGTTGAGGCCCCAATAATAACATTACATTTCGAAGGCTTGTCCATGAAACTGCCGATGGAGAACAGCTACTTGCATACCAGTGCAGGGTCACTTGCTTGCCTGGCAATAGCACCGGTTCCAAACAATGTGAACGGAGCCATGAATATAATAGCCAATTTGCAGCAGCAAAACCATAGGTTTCTGTTTGATGTCGCAAATTCTCGCTTGGGAATTGCTCGTGAAGCTTGTAACTAGTTTGCTCTTTGTTTGCTTTCTTGTCGTTTAGGCAAAGCCTAAGTTTCTAGTTTCATGTAACGGGGATAAAATGGATTTGAAGTTCAATAAACAGGACAAAGAAACTGTTGTTTTGGTGTTTATGTAATAACATCATTAAGTTTCGGTCTAACTTACATTTACTTTTAGTCCTAATAATATTGCCATCAACATTATTTTTTAAGTAAAATTTCTAGTAAATTCTGATACTATAACTAAAGGCTGGCTTCATTGATTCTGATTCAACCTCCATAAGGCTTATATAAATCAATATAAACCAAGACAGCTTAAATTAGGAGTTCAGTTACGTAATTGCTATTTGCAATCATTGCTTGGTTTTTCTGACAACAAAATTCAGTCACCAAGATTTCAAGTTATTCAGTTTATTACATCTACGACATGCTAATTGATATATGCATATGTACATCTTTGATTAAAGTGTTAGCAGCCTCTCCTCTTGCTCTTAATACGGGCATCACCAATCAGTCTCCCCACCAACAATATCATCCCTCGCTCTCCGGTAAACTTTCCTCGCGTTCTAAAGCACCATCAGCTTGGATCAGCAGATCCTATACACTTCATTATATAATTCGACTAGCATGAGACTGGCCTGATTCTTGAGCTTAATCTGAACTGTAGGACGCCATTGGCCTTGAGATCATCTCGTCTTGAATATGTGTTTTATTGCCTGGATTCTAGAGTTATTGGCTAATGTCGGGTCCTCTGCCTTTTTCTGGATTTTTAACAGACTTGGTAGGTTCTGCTCCTTTGCCTTTTTCTGAATTTTTAACAGATTTGGTGGGATCTGCTCCTTTTCCTTTGTCTGGATTTTTAGCAGATTTGGTCGGTTCTGCTCCTTTGCCTTTGTCTGGATTTTTAGCTGCTTGACTTGAACCACGGCCTTTCTCCATTCCAGCCGTTTCATTTGTAGCCTGGCTCCGAAGCTCCTTCATAAAGTTGTTGATTCCATTAGTCAGTTTTTTAAGAGCTGAAGTTGAGGAATTGAGTCTGAACGACTGTACTAGCTTTCACATGAAACTAAAAACGATATTGTTTATTACCAACTATCACTGAAATAAGCACTTGAAATTCCATTAAGTAGGTAAAGAGGTTCAGATTTCGAAGAAAATCAAGTGAAATCATCAAAGTAAAACAACAGAATCGATTCCATTCTTAATCTAGGAAACTTCATGCTGCCTCAAATGTATGTGGGTTTACCTTGCTTCTTGACCTCGTAGAAGCAGCTTCGGTACCCTTTGTCTTATCCTTCCTGTGTTCAGAGTAAAAAAAGTATGTATATTGTTACCAAGTTCATAAAGAGATAAGAATGGGAATTGAATTTTTTTTATAAATAAACATCTAAAGAGGATTATCTATTCTGAAGCATGAATTACTGGCGAGTTAGCAGTTGCCAAACCACACAAGATGCATTTTACGATTCCAATCACTACAAGGATGAGATGTACTCAACTCCAAAGAGACAAATCAAAGAAATGTTTTGTAACAAATATCCACAAAATTATCCACAAAATATGACAATGCGAGAGAACCAACTTATAGCTTACTTTTTTGATTGATGATTTGGATCACGTTGATTGCATGAATCGCTCAAGGAAGCAGGCTTTTGCTCAGGCTGTTGATCAAGCTGCTTCTCTAGATCTTCAACATTTTCGTTCAAATTGATTATGTCTGCCTCTGGTTGAGTTATGTCATTGAGATCTGCCTTTGTCTTTATAATTTCCGGAAGTTAACATTTGATGCAAACAAAGATTAGGTACACTAATTAAATCTTAGCTAGGCCTTAGGCTACCTTTTCGTCAAGCTTAGCTGGGAGAGATGTGGGTCCTCGAGACGGGTTAAGTCCCTCTTCAAGAGCTATCATCTTTTCTCTAGTCCTTTGAAGCTCTTCCTCTAGTCTTGCAACCTATAAGTACAGCCAGGAGTAGCAATCAAAACAGGGGCCATTCACATAAAATTAGCACAGCACTTGAGATAAAAAAAAATCATTAGCTTTGTACAACTAATACATTACCAAATAAAAAAGGTTTTTTTTAAATGTACTTCCAGTAAATATATAATTGTTCATTCTAGATGCGTTTGCATACATCTACTCACTGCTGATATATAATTAGGACTTTACTTGTTTTACCAAGCCATGTTGAAAAGAATTGATATCGAAGAGGAAAGAAAGAAATGCAAAAAGATCTCTTAACTAAATTTTAAAAATATTTTAGCAGAAAAGGTTGCTCTAATATATTTGTTTTCTTAGGATAACAATATGCCTCTTTTGTTACTACAGATATGGAACCTAACATAATGCATGAAACATAAAAGACAGCACAGAAGAAATAAACAAAGAAAAAAAACATCTCCTGACAAACATACCTCTTTCTCAAGAGCTAGCCGTTGCTCATGCAATGCCTTCTTTCGTTTTTCCAAGCTGGCTTCAAGAATTGTATTACCTTCAATCTGTATTAGAAAGATGACAATATGAAAAGTTTCAAAAAAACATGTGATAAAAATAACTAGAATGGGTGGGTAAAGCAGGACCTCTTCCGTGAGTCTCTTTTGCAAGTCTGATTTTTCAGCTTCAAGTGACTCAACTGCAAACCTAAAATTGAGTCAAAATCAGGTAAGTACAAAAGAAAATAGAGATATTATTAACAATATAGAAGTCCAGCTCTACATTATTTTTGCTTTTCCACTTTTGGCTTCAGAAATTAGTTATGCAAAGGGTAGATTGCTTCACCCTAAGCATGAAAGAAGATTTTAGAAGTTGTTTGGAACTTTTATGGGTCTGCATGAGTTATGCAAGTATAACCAGGAAAACTAGTAGCAGAAAAATTTATATATGTTTTTTTCCCTACAGATCATGGGAACATCACTTACTCTTCCTCACATGGAAGATCAATGGAATCCGTAGCTAGTTTCTTGCTTCCCTGTAAAAGCAAACACGATAAATCAAAATATTAGTTGCTACAAGATTATTAACACATTGCGATTATAATATAATTAATGCTTGAAAATACTCATTAGCTAACAGAAAAATTAACTAGGCCAAAAGCAGAACACATCATGAACGTGGAAAACAAAAACTTACACTACTCCTTCCCCAAACAGCTGAATGCCTACCATGGTGGCCAGGTCCGTTTCCAACAGCAGCGGTTTTTGCAGTGCTTAAGACTGGACTTTGACGAGTTGATGTATCCTCACTCCTTTTTGAATTATCATTTACATTAAGTGAACTTGAAACTTTCTTGGTGGCTTTGACATCATCACTAGATTTAGAGGATTCAGAAGTAGAGCTCGAAGATTCAGAATTCTGCAATTTTATTTTCCAATTTGTGTAAGTATTGTGTCTCCTCTTTTTATACTGATTTATTGCTCTTTCACATTTTTTAAGTTTATGATTCCTATAAGGGGAAAGTATAGAGAACTATATACATCTGATTCTGATACAAGGTGCTGCAAAGTTGATTTAGAATATATTCTAATAGTGGTAAGTCAAGTTCATATTGTGAGCGTGAATTCAAAGGGGAAAGCAAAGACGTGGAAATGATCAAACAATAGAAACCTCGAGTCGCCAGATGGTGACAAACGAAGCAGATACACAAGCTACCAAATCATTGAAAAATGTAAAATGAGTATATAAATCTGGTTACCTACGAGCTCAGCACAAATATTGCACTAAACAGAGGTAAATGTCTAAATAAGATTTTCCGAATAGAAAAGTTAAATAGTCCTGAAATTGTATCAAGTTTGTTACTGCCATCATTTCTAAAGTTGATGAACAAGATATAAAACAAAAATGCCAGTGTAAGAAAGCAGACAAACAAACCTTATCACCACTTTTAACAGAGTGACCACTCTCACTGCCTGTTCCACTTTCAGCAGAGTTGCTATCGTCCTCACATTCATCATCTTCATAGGACTCATCATCATCAGCTTCTTCCTCACTTCCACTTTCAGTCTCATCTGAGTCAGAGTACAAATCAGGAGAAACACCACCCTCCTGCCAACAAAATATTGAGCTCATAACTGTAATGTATAAACCAAAGTAACAAAAAATTGGAATATGGAACAAGAACAGCCAAATTCTCAATTTTTTTCTTTTAAAATAAACTAATATCATGCAAGAATTAGGAATGTTACTATATTATAAGGAAAGAATGTCGGGAGGATATAATTAACTCAGCTTAATTGTATTCAAATTCCACCTTTGTACAGTCATAATCTAGTCACTTTAGATCTGTACCAATAATAGCGTATACATCCAGGACAACACAAACAATTTCGGCTTAATGATCATGCTTGCTCATAAAGAATAGAAAGAAATAAAACATATATATTCTGAACTAAAATATTTATGATGTGCATAAAAAAAATTGGAATATGGAACAAGAACAGCCAAATTCTCAATTTTTTTTCTTTTTAAAAAAACTAATATCATGCAAGAATTAGGAATGTTACTATATTATAAGGAAAGAATGTCGGGAGGATATAATTAACTCAGCTTAATTGTATTCAAATCCCACCTTTATACAGTCATAATCTAGTCACTTTAGATCTGTACCAATAATAGCGTATACATCCAAGACAACACAAACAGTTTTGGCTTAATGATCATGCTTGCTCATAAAGAATAGAAAGAAATAAAACATATATATTCTGAACTAAAATATTTATGATGTACATAACTGTAATGTATAAACCAAAGTAAAAAAAATTGGAACATGGAACAAGAACAGCCAAATTCTCAATTTTTTCTTTTAAAAAAAACTAATATCATGCAAGAATTAGGAATGTTACTATATTATAAGGAAAGAATGTCGGGAGGATATAATTAACTCAGCTTAATTGTATTCAAATTCCACCTTTATACAGTCATAATCTAGTCACTTTAGATCTGTACCAATAATAGCGTATACATCCAGGACAACACAAACAATTTCGGCTTAATGATCATGCTTGCTCATAAAGAATAGAAAGAAATAAAACATATATTCTGAACTAAAATATTTATGATGTACATACTTGCCTGTATAGTGACTATAAAAAGCCATATTAGAAGCAGTTGTGCAATGATGACAATAATTGCAGCTTACCCCAAATATTTTATCATACTGTTCCAATAATGTTATAACAATGGTTTGAGCATGATTGGCTGCAGCAGCAGCTTTCAGCAGTTGCATTGAGCCATCACCACCCACGTCAAAATCACTTTCGATCTCACAGTCACCAGATAGAAGGGGGCGAAGAAGTAAGGGTGCCATGCAGGCTGCCACAGCTGAAGAGCTCATTAGATTTTCATTTTTGTGAGAAGCCACAGCTTGCATCATCATTAGAATTCTGAAAGAGAGGAATACGAAAAGATAAATATATGAATAAGGCAGTTAGAAGCTGAGAAGGCAAAGAATGAGGATGATATCTTTATTGTGGAAATAAGATTGAATCTCAGTTTTTCTTTTCTTTCCCAAAAATGCATTTCACTCATCATTTTCAAAAATAGAACTTAAATGCTTAAAACTACAGAACACTAAGAGATGTATTTCTGCTTTCAAGTACATGAAGTTCTGGTGTGATAGGCTTAGTGATTGTAGTTTCTATATCTGCAAAATATTATATCCAATTTCCCACTCGGCACTCACTCATTTAGCAAGGACCAAGACATATATCAGAGGGTTACACACCATAAGATTTGTTGTACCAACAGGAGATTGTGGATAATCAACCAGTTTAAAATAAAATTTCCACTCATCCAAACAAATTATAGAATAAATTTTCTCCAAAAGTAGGACGAGCAACAAGGGAAGGAGAAGAATTTGACCCCCCCCCCTTCCCATAATTAAGTGAAAATGTCTAGAAACCCAGTAAGAAACAATGCAAACGAAATTCGATTATGACTTTTAAATTGAATCTAATTAACCAAATTCCAACGTTGAAAAACAAATACTCAAGCCAAATATCTATCTATACTCCGTACCAAAGTGGCTTAAACGAGTATGAAACTTCTGGCCTCTATTTTCATTACACTTATCAGTCTCTGACTATTTCCATTCATGAGTTATCTTTAATGTAGTTTTCTAATTTTATACATGCATGGACTGTTAGCTGTACGTATTTTTCTCCTTTTTCTTATCTTCAGCTAATAGTTTGTTATTAATAATTGTATCGCATAGGAAATACAACTTTAATTGCATATCATTTAAATTCATAATATAAATATATACTTATTTTAACCCCCATATGAAATAACAGCTCTCCTTTAAATTATACCTATAATGCTCAGGAAATAAGTGCAAAAATTGCATACTGAAAATAATTTGTACTGAGAAAAGCATTATACTTAAAACGGCAAGGATTGACGGTGATGAATCAGCTACCTCTGTAATAAGCGACGATTTGGCTCAGGAAACGTGTCCAACACTGCCGTTCGCATAGCATTGACTCTAGCACTGTGCTCAGTTCCTAATCATTGTATGATGTTCAATAACAGAATAACAAACTGAATCTTCGGAAATAATAACAGCTAGGTAATATATCATGCAAAATGAAATGTCATAGAGCTCATATACAACCAGACAATTTCCACTACATTCCTTAGGAATCCAACCAATTCAGAATACAAGAACTTCACCCAATAAGGATACCTTCAAAATTAGAGGCATCAAGATCCAATAGTGGAAAGCATATTATGACTTCAATTTATTACAGGTTAAAACAGAAAAAACAAACCAGTTCAATGAAAGACTTACGGCATGCTTCTAGTAGCGCATTGCAGCATGATGCAGGGACAGGATGTGATGGCAACTCTCGAATAACATACTGGAAAACAGCGTGAAGCAAATTAAACAACAAAATACCAGAAGAATATGATGCAACTTAAATGAAAATGTTAGGAATTTGTATGTAAAAAATTAAAAGCGAGATCAACATAAAACAAGGCACACAAGAGACGAGATTTAACGTGGTTCGGCCTTGCCTACCTCCACGGATGAGAGAAACGAATGATCCACTATCAACCTAGAGAATATGAAGAGTACAAATACATGATATCCCATGTAATCAATTAACCCGATATAAATATCCTAGAAGCCGGTGTATCCAAACATCCCTACAATATCCATCTCTACAACAGAGCCGGTATAGTTGTAGAGATCCTAAAAGTAGTTACATACTTACATCTCTCCAAAGTAATTCTCTCTCATAATTCTAAAAGTCAAGACCAACCCTATATTTATAGAGCTAAATACTTGGACACCAAGAAACCTTAGCCCATAAGACTTCTTGCCTAATATAAATATTTAGGTATTAAATAAACCTAATTACCAAATAGAATTTTAGTCAATATTTAACAGAAAAAAAAAAAACTTATGGAAACCAGTAAGGCATACCTTGACACAGTCAGCAATGACATGTGCATCTTCATCCTGAGAGAAGTCAGTTTTTCCTGCAAAAAAAAAAGAGTTCGGAGACTGAACAGAGAGCATTGTGATGAAGAACTACAAGCTTACAAAGTAGCCAGACTTCTTTCTCTGTCTATACAGTAAGAAAGAAAATTTCCATAAATGGATACCAAGTCAAATTTTAAGTTCTTACAAAGCTGCCTTTGATAGCATTGTTCACAGCGAAACATTAAATATATTAAACTGATAAATGCAACGTGTAAGAAAAGAACACAACCTACGGTAGCTGAAAGCAATATCAAAATTGAATATAATCAAGGACAGTGCATCTTAAACAAACCCTGCTCAAATTCCCGAATTCGGCGCTCAACATCCTCAACATCTGCAGCCTGCCTCAAGATCCCTTCTACTTTGACTCCTGTGAAATTATTTGAACACGATTAAAAGGAGCTCGATGAAAATGAATAAAAGTGCTTTGTCATGTGACTTAAATCACTGGAATTAGCATCACACATGCAAGATTGCAAGCTACTGAGGCTGCTAAATTGTGAACAATGTGGAAAATTCTTGAAACAAAGATAAAGAAAATGAGACACAGGTGGTGATTAGACATGCAGGAACCTTATCCTGAATATGGATATCTCGAGAAAGGAATTTGAAAAAAAACAGACATGCACATATATTTACTAGACTATATGCATTAGAATAGAGACAGTTATCCAGTATATGGAATTAGAACTTTGGCATATACTTCAGATTGCAACAATTAAAACAAAAGAACAACTCACCATGTTCTTCTACAAATCTTAGGGCCTTCTCCAAAAATGTTGGAGCCCCATCAACATCTTCCAGTGCAAGTAAAATTGGTCTGTGTAAGACTGAAGATCTCATAGGCTGTTTATCATTATCTAACAGAGGAAGAGAGAGCACCAGTATCTCAAATGAGAGGAAAAATAAATCAAAACAGCCATGCAAATTAGAACCCAGAAACAACTTGACAGGCTTGTAAAGAAACATAACAAAATGAAGAGATAAAGGAAAACTGGAGAAAAAAAGGAGGGTACATAGAAAAAAATGAAACTCCCAGCTAAGGCTCCCGATCAGTAACATACTAAAACTTTTTAGATAATGAACTCGTATCATGCAATATTTCCGGTGTTTACATTAGGAGCAAGATATGAATGAAGCTTCATACAGATGCCATTCAAAATTATACAAAATTCATTTTAAAAAAAGCTGGATGAAACTTACCTGGTTCCTTAGAACAATCAACTGCATCTGCCTGATCATTCCCAAAAACGCCATTTTGTCCCTCTGAAAGAGCAGAACTTGGTGCTTGTAACAAAGCTTTCTCAAGTGCAGCCTTCCACTCGTACAAATCCTCCGAAGTTTCAGCCTGCAACATCAACAAAAGGAACTGTCATGTCACGATTTCCCAAAATCTCACGGTTATTTTCAGTTGAATAAGCATTGAATTTTCCAATAAGTGCATTTCAGCCTTCAAAATTAATTACGGGTTTCGGAGGATAAAAGAATGCTACCAGCAGGGCATTGAGTGAATTACTTCTATAAAACTGATAAACCAAAGATGAAAATTTCCTGTTCAGGGCATTCTCTTTACACGGTGGTTTTGGCCACTCAAAACCAAGTTTTCGGCTTTCATTTAAAGCTCAACTTTGGTTAGATTCATTTGATCAGGCTTTAGGTACGAGGAAGATCTTTCACTGTTTCAGAAGAATATTGGTATATGCGGGTCAAATAGAAAGCTCTGAACAGTTTTAGAGGAAAACTCAACCTTGAGTGTGAAGGTTCGCCCATCGCGGCCATCTTGAAATTGTACGGTAATGAGTTTTTTATCAGCTTTGACGACCACACTAGAAATTTTGAAAGGTACCACGAGTTAGCAAACATTTCCAACTTTAACGGCATTCACAATTTGAAGAAGATATCACAAATTGATAATCTTTTCAGAAATGCAAGCCAACCTGCCTGAATTGTTGAGATCAATACCGCCAAGAGTTAAATTCACTTCATTCCCCTTCTGAGAACTGGCATTCTGAAAAGTTAACAAGAGTATATTAATCTTCTAAAATCTTAAGTGAACAAAAAACGCAGATAGAAAGGAAAATCGGCTACTGCGCGGAATGTAGAGAGAACAACACAATAGCAGGATAATAACATCCAACCAATCAACGCATCTAGTAAAAATACAGCATACTCCAGTTCTTCCCCAATATCCTCCTAGCCCACGTCCTTTTCTCAGCCCAAGCAATAGTTAAATCATTTTTATATATTACCCTTCGAGGTGAAGCTCTCGAATATACCATGTAGCAGAGGCCCCATTTGTCTAAACTTACACTAATCCTAAACTCTATTTTTTAATATCATAGCTTAGATAAAGGCACCGAAAATAATACAGGATTTCTATTTATTTTGAACAAAAATCATTTGCACAACATTAAAAAAATTAAACCTACCCTTACCCTAATTTTTAATTTTTAAATCTTAAATTCTAAACACATCATTAAGTTTAACTCAAAGATGATCCATCTAATGAATTTTCATATTTCCTTTTTTTGGCACTTTGATGGAGAACCAAAGAACTGGTATTTTGGATAAAAATCCTCTGCCCTTTTTCGGTGCACCTATTTATGACTCAACACTAAAAAATACTATAAAATTAAATTCTAAGTCCTAACCCTAGATTCTAAATCTTAAACTCTACCCTAAAAATACACCATACCCTAAATTTCTTAAACTCTAAACACTAAACCTAATTTTAAGCGTGAGGCGTAAATAGGGACATCGAAAAGGGGCAGACGATTTCTATCCGATATGGATAAAAATCATCTCCCTTTTCGGTGCCCCTATTTATGCCCAACACTAAAAAATACTATAAAATTAAATTCCAAGTCCTAACCCTAATTTCTAAATCTTAAACCCTATATCTTAAAAAATACACCCTACCCTAAATTTCTAAACTCTAACCTAAAACCATAAACCTAATTTTAAGCCTGAGGCATAAATAGGGACACCGAAAAGTGCTGACGATTTCCATCAGTATTTTGAACTAAAGAACCTTTATTGTCAAATTACAGTGTTTGATAACAATCATTCCTACCAAGCTAAAAATGTGCATCCGTACAAATCACTAATGGGTCGCTTAAATTAGCACTTAATTCTTTTATAAGGTAAATTTCATGGATTTAGAACCACCTTAATAACTTAATTTTAGGCCAGCTATTCCATTTCAGCTTAATAGTCTGTCCGAAGACGACCTAAAAACTGGAAAAGTAGTGTGAGGACCTGCTGTGTGAAATAGACACGAGAGTTTTATTGAGATACATTCTAACCACTGATAGTCATTTACAGAAGAGGAATGATTGAACCAGATGCTTCTGATTGGGAGAGAATTACAGCACATACAAGATAATCATATCAAATTAATATCATTTTAATTTCAGCCTTTTGATTAAGATATATTCTAGCCACTAATAGTCATTCTCAGGAGAGGAAATAAAACTCAAGAACCACATGCTTCTGATTGAGAGAGAACTAGACTACATAAAAGATAATCGTAGCAAATAAGTATCATCCCCGTGAATCCTAAAGCCTGATATAGTCTGAAAAGCAGTGCATCGTTCGACCTTTACTGTTGTCCCAAGAAAAAAACAATATATGATGTAAAAAAAAAAACAGATAAACAAATATCAATGTTGAGATTGACAATCTGCCGGACTGCAAATACTTACAGGATCACTTCTGAAGAAAACCAGCGAAGTATGTGTTAAAATGAACCACCTTTTCTTCCATGATGTCCATCCAATTCCTTTAATCAAACAAAAATAAGGAAAAAAGGGAAAGCTTAAAACCAAGAGGAACCCAAGCCATTATCATGGGACTGACTTTCTACATAAACCTCATAATATATATTTTCTAGTAAATATATGTAAAAGCAGTGTTTCACAAAACGTAAGGTGAAAGGCAAATTATTAACTAAATTAAATTAAAAAAGCAAAGTATACAAACCTTTTGATGATAGAAAAAGTGGTCCACTCTTTAAAACCTGCGAGAAAGTTTTAAACCTTGAAATGCACTAACTTCTACAATTTTGAAAAATGCATTCTTAAGAAACTCTAGAATGCGGACAATGTAAGAAAAAAACATTGGAAGGTAAACAATTTAGTAGTGCACTTGAAACACAGGACAAAGTTCTTTCTCTTGCATCAAAATCCCTCATGGCTTTGGTTGGTAAGTGCTACAATAAGCATGATAATATCCTAATAGAATAACCGCCATATAGGCAATTCTTCTATGAAATGGTTCAAAAGGCTCAAGCGCATAAGATACAGATAAGTAATGATTAAAAAAATAGATAAGATACATAGATATGTGATAGGCAAAGATTATTATAAACACAGTCTTGATGATGACAAAGATTACCGCATGGTAATTTAGGGAATAAATGATCCCGTGCAACTTTCAATCAACAATTAAAAACCCAGAATACTAAACAACTCACGGCGGGGGGAGAGCTGACAGAGTTGCCTCCACAAGAATTCAGATTCTCCGATGGTCCTGTGGCACTGGCTGGACCTGAAGGAGCAGCAGCAGTTACTGCATCTCCCTTGAGGGAAAACAAAAATGATTCTCAGCACCAAATCTCAGCTAAAAATCAGAGTTTTAGCTTTTGTTTTTCCCTGATGGTTGAAATCATTTCCTTGAGAAAAGAATCAGAAAAGAAAGCAAGATTTATCTAAACCTGATGTCCTTGAGATGGCTCCCGCTCATCCCTTCTGGAAACCATCCTCTGTCAACAAAATTAGACTCGCCCGATCAGAGAGCTTTCAGTCCAAAATGTTTCCATGAAAACAATAATGTGAACGAGGGGGAATGTGAACCTGTTGTGCTTTAGATGGCTCTTCCTTTTTGCCAGCCATTTTCTAGTCATGAAAAAAAATCTCTGCTAAATTACAATGTTTTTTCTTCTTTTCTGAAAACCAAAATCTAGAAGAAGAAAAATGATCACACCTGTTGAGCTTGAGATGGCTCTTCCATTTTCTGATAAAAAAATAAAAAATGAAGAATTACTGAAAAATCTCCATTAAACCACAATGTAGTTTTTCCTCTGTATTTCTGAACACCAAAATCTTCTAAAAACTAACAGAAGAAAACAAATGTGACGATTCTTCTTTTTTGCTAGCCATTTTTATCAACAAAATGAAAACATAATGTAAAAATCTATGTGAAATCGCGATTTATTTTTCCAATAGAAAATTAAAGAAGAAAGGGAAATAAAAGAAATCAAAAAGATATATTAAAATCTGTTGTGCTTGAGAAGGCTCTTCCTTTTTGGTATGCATTTTCTAATGAAGAAAATAAAAAAGAATTAACGTAAACTCTACAATCACAATTTAAATCTTAGTTCGTTGACTTCATTCTGTTCATCGACACCAAAATTTTCTTAAAATGAATAGGAAATTAACAGAACTTGTTGTGCTTAACACAGTTCTTCCTTTCTGCTAGGCGCTCTCTGACCGAGAAAATATAAAATAATTAATGTAAAATCTTCTCTAAATCAATATGTAGCTCTTTTTCTTCCCTTTTTCTGTTTCTGAACACCAAAATTTTCTAAACGCCTATAGAAAACAGAAGGAAAAAGATATGTATCAAACCAGTGGTGCTTCACAAGGCTCTTCCTTTTCTTTGCTAGATTATGATCAATAATTTTTAAAAATGAAGTAAAATCCCACAAAATCATTTTCCTGTTTCTGAACAACAAAACCTTCTGAAAACAATTAGAAAATTAGGTGAAAAAAAAGGAATTAAAGATATCGATCAAAACCTGTTGTGCTTGAGGCTGTTCTTCCTTTTTAGTAATCAGTTTCTGATCAAGAAAATATAAAAATTAGAGCAAAATCTCCATTAAATCACATTGTAGTTATATATATATATATATATTGTTTCTGAACACTAAATTCTTCTAAAATCGATTAGAAAAGTAACAGTAGGATAAAAAGAAAATCAAACCAGGTGTGTTTTAGACGGATCTTCCTTTCTGGAAGCTATTTTCTGAAAAGAAAAGAAAACGAAGTAAAATCTCCATTAAAAACACAAAACGTTGCCGTCTTTTCTGCTTCCCGAGACTGCACATCAAAGTTGAAATTCAACTAAAATCGAAGATAGATCAATGAAAACCTGTTGTGTCCAAACTGATTCATCCTTTTTGGTAGCCATAATTATCCTCTGGTCTATCGGAATTTAGAGGGGGGAAAATCACATCCCAAGCAGGTCACAAAATCAAACGAACAGCACCAACCTTGCACTCATCAATCTCAGTAATGCGCTCATTCACAACATTGAAACACGCAAACACTAAAATCCAAACCGAAACAGCCCTTTGAAACGTACTTAGTGGAAAAAAGGAGCGAAACGTAGAAGAAAAGAGGGAAAATGCGATAAGGAAGAAGCGTGAATGTGAGAAGAGAGAGATAGTCTTTTTCTCCTTTGGCTGGGAATTCTTTGAGCTCAACGGAAACCCGTTTTGGTCAAAGCGCCTAAAAGCCCTCCCCTCCGAAACCGAAGGAGCCGTTGTACACGTTAATTCTACTTTCTTCTCTCTCTTTGTTTCAAAAAATAATTGATTTCTTTTTTGGAGGGAAATGACAGTCGCGGCAATTATTTGCCTTCTTGAACCGCCTTGCCAGTTGCCACCCCGTGATTTCCCGAATTGGGCCCACCGGCCCAGATGATTTACGGAATCGATCACGGTTGCTCAGCTTTGGTCCTGTCCTGTGGGGTCACTGGGTTATGTCGGGACTTTGATGGATCCATCATCCATCCGTCTGGTTGAGTTAAAAACAAAAAGTACATCCCGCAATAGGGGGGCATGAAAGATCAGTCGTTATTTGACTGAGCCTAAATTTTACTACTCTTTTTTCATCTCATCTCATGCTTCTATTTTGTCTTTTCACACTTAAAAAAAAAACAAATTAAAAACAATAGTGTTCGTACTAAAGTTTTTTTCTTTGAAAGGGTATACAAACAAAAGGGTAGTTCTGCAACACGACATAGTACTATGCGGCACCAACTGAAAATGTTGTAAGATTTGAAACATGAAGTTAAAAATGTTACACTGCTTGATAACATTTTCGGTACTTACAAAAACTTAAAAGGTTATCAAAACTCAGAAGCAATGAAACTTTCGATACTTGAAGTTAAAGTTCCGAGACTTACCACCAACCGAAAATGTTATCAAACAATATAACATTTTTTTATCAAATTGTATGTTTTTAATTGAGGGTAAAAACATACGAGAAATATTTTTATGTGCCTCATTAAAAAAACCCTAAACCTAGTCGGAGAAAAATAGTACACATGAAAATAACCAAAGATAAAACGTATACAAACTGAATATCAAAATCAAGTAAAACTAAACAAAACCTTCAGCCTCCATCAAAATTCCATCCTCTTGGCACAAACAATCTAGCTCAACAGGCATTAAAGGAAATTCATGGTATTCTAACGATTCATTTCGCGTCAACTTTATCAACCAATCAGTCACTCTATTAGTCTCACGGTAAATATGCACAAGTTGAACATCCCAAGCCCATCGAAGTTGTTCAAAAATTCGTTGACGCGATGAACCATGCGCACACAAATGTTGTAACATTTTCAGTTGGTGCTACATTGTAACCATTGTTAAAGTATAAATTTAGGAATTTTGATTATTCGTAAAAGCTAGAGAGAATATTTGATATTTTGTATTAATAAAGCTCATCTGATTACAAAATATAATCTGACTACTAATAGTAGCCCAATGTGGTAACTGTTTGGGTTAACAGCCCAACTAATTAATCCAACAAACTAAGAGTTTGTTACAACTTGATACAACTAACTTTGATTATCTTTAACATTTCTCTTATTTTTAACTTTTAACTCTGAAAAATATCTGACACAAAACTGATGTCGAAACTCCTCAAACTTTGCAACAGCAATTGTCTTTGTAAATATGTCGGCAACTTGATCACTGGCAGGAACATAGTTGACTTGAAGACATCGGGATAGAACTTTCTCATGAGCAAAGAAGAGATCAAGTTTCGCATGCTTAGTTTTGTGATGCATGACGAGATTCGCAGCTATAGCAACGACACTGGTATTATCACTTCATAGTGTAGGAATATCATCAAAAACAACATTTAGATCTTTCAGAACAACTTGAAGCCAAATAATTTTAGAAGCAACATCAGCAAGGCTTCGAAATTCTGCTTCTGCAGTAGAGCGTGACACGGATCGTTATTTCTGAGAATTTCAAGACAACATATGCGTGTCAAGAAACGTGCAGTGATTAGAGATGGGCCGACGATCATCGGGGTCACTACCCCGGTTAGCATTAGAGAAAGAAGTGAGAGCCAGACTATAATTACCTTGAGACGAGAATCATAGCCCATAATCCAAAGTACCTCGCAAATAACATAAAATCTTCTTCACAACCAGTCAATGATTATCAGTAGGCTATTGCATGAACTGAACAACCTTATTTACAGTAAAACAAATGTCTGAATGTGTGTGACAAATGTATTGAAGTGCCCCAACAACACTTCTATACTCATATGATTGCTCAAGAAGAACAACATCAAATTTGCTAAGCTTTGAGGATGCTGCAATTGGAGTAAAAATAGGACTGGCATCACGCATATCAATTTTAACAAGTAACACAACTATATATTTCTTTTGAGACAAAAATGGACCAGCACACACAGCTCTAACTTCGATTCCCAAAAGAAGAAGAAAAACTGAGTTCACCAAAAATTTTGAGGAAGAATTTTTTATACAAGTGTTGGATGACTCGATCAACATACTTTAAAGAAGAACCAATAAGTAATATATCATTAATATACACGACTGTGTAAGTGACTATGTTAGCTTATTTGAAAACAAATAAAGAAGTATCTACATTGGAGGAGCTAAAACCCAGTTCTTCGAGAAAACTTTTCAACATTGAGAACCAATTTCGTGGAGCCTGTCTGAGCCCATATAGTGTCTTCTTAAACTTACACACCAGTGGTTTCCATTAGTAATATCAACATAAAAATCATATGATTGTTGCATATAAACCTTCTTAGTAAAATCTCCCTTGAGAAAGGCATTATTCACATCTACTTGCCTTACCCTCCAATGATGAGTTACAAATAGAGAAAAAATTACATTCATTGTGAAATATTTCACAACTGGGCTAAAGGTCTCTTCAAAATCAGCCCCAATAATTTGTGAGTAGCTTTTAGCCACCAAACGAGCTTTGAACCTTGTAACTGACCCATTTGTATTTTTTTCACCTTGAAGAGACACTTGCAGTCGATGACCTTTCGATATGCAGGTAATGGAACAAGATCTTAAGTTTCATTTTCCATTAAAGCTTTAAACTATGAGTGAACAGCCGCTTTTCACTCAAGAACTGTAAAGGCCTCATGAACAGTCCTAGGCACCTCTTGAACTTGCAAATGATATGCTTTGGGTTTGAAGATCCTAACTTTACTTCTTGTCACCATAGAATGAGAGTTGGTTACTGGATGAACACTTATGGCTGCATTAGTTACAGGCAAAGGGCCCTATAGTGTATCAAGACCAGAATGAGATGCCCCTTCATTGGCAGCTGAACCACTATTCATTTGCTCGCTAAAGTTAGCAAAATTAGAGTTCCCTCAACAGTCTCACCATGGACAGAACTGATGAGCATAAAATCAGTACCTTCTTTTCGAACATTTAATATTAGTTGCATGTCCTCACGTGCATCATCAACTATTGGATGTGCATTGGCAGAGGCACCAGGTGGAGAGAAAGCCACTGCTTCTTGGAAATCACAACCATCACCAGAATGTGATGCAGGTATCAAACCATGGTGAACTGAATTAGGTTGTGAAGTTCCCTTGAAAGAATGTGCTGGCACAAACACAGGAAAATACTGAAACTCTGATGATGCAGCAGGGAAAGTATTGTGTCTGAGATGGCAGCTAGAAATACTCCCTCACCAAAAACTACATGTCTAGATATGAACATCCCGCCACTACTTTTTTCCAAACAATGATAGCCATGGTGTTGAGGTGAATACCCTATAAAAAGACATGATCGAGACTTAAAGTCTAATTTATGTTTATTGTAGGCCCTTAGATAAGGATAACACAAAGTTTCAAAAATTCTCAAGAATTTATAATTAGACAGCTTGTTAAACAAAACTTGAAAGGGAGACATATTATGAAGAACCTTAGTGGGCAACCTATTAATCAAGTAAAATGCACTCAAACAGCATAAGACTAGTACTGCAGAGGAATGGAAGCTTGAGCTAGAAGAGTTAAGGCAGTTTCAACAATATGTTTGTGTTTTCGTTCAACTATTTCATTTTGTTGAAAAGTCTTAGGGCATGTGTTGAGTTGTGTGGGGCTCGATTCGATCAACCAATTTAGCTCACCAAGTGGTGGAGAGATGGATTTTTGGGTGGAAGGGTTGAGGAAGCTAGAATATAAAAAGACACGATGATTTATAGTGGTTTGACCTTCTAACAAGCACCTACATCCACTACCTTAGCTTCCCACTAAGGATTTCACAATCAATCCACTAATTGATTCGTCCCCTTTTCTAGGATTAGGAGGAAACTCTTACAACCGATCAAGCTTCTACCCAAAACCTTGATCAAAACCCTCTTTACAAAGAGACAATTAAAAGCAAACTTAAAACCCTCTAATAGGTGTTTGTTTGCACAATTAAGCACTCACCCAAAACCTAAAACACTTGAGCAAATTTGACAATTTTGGCTCACTAGTGTTTGTCTATACAATAAATGACAATTTAAGCTCTAAGACAATCTTTGATCATTTGATGTTTGACAATATGAGCATTAGCCTTCTCTTGATGCTTGGAGGTACCTTTTATACTCCCAATTGAGTTTATAGTCGTTTAGGACCGTTGGGGTTGAAATAGAGTCGTTGGAGCCTTTAATTCCCTCCATAAATGCAGTTCTGCAGCTCCCTGTTTCGAAACGCTCGAAGCCGT
This sequence comes from Hibiscus tridactylites, assembly GCA_958450335.1. Lineage (NCBI taxonomy): Eukaryota > Viridiplantae > Streptophyta > Magnoliopsida > Malvales > Malvaceae > Hibiscus > Hibiscus tridactylites. The sequence continues at coordinate 12,650,795 of OY288277.1, forward strand.
TTCGAAACACTCTCAATGTAGAAAGAGCTGTTGCAGTCTGTCAGGGTACCCGTTTCAGAACACCCCCTTGCCGTTTCGGAATGCGTATCGAAACGCTATAAGCCCGTATCGAAACGCCTGCATTTAAAAGTTAGTTGGGAAAATAGCCGTTGGGGTTTATGACCGTTGGGGTCATTGCCACGTTGGCGTATCGAAACGGCCTAGCCCGTTTCGAAACGCTGGGCAAAAATCCTGTCCTAATGAGGGCCCGTTTCGATACGAGTATCGAAACGTTTTTGCCACTGGAAGCCTCTGTTTCGAAACGCCCTAAGGTGTTTCGAAACACCTGGACAGATTTGTGTAGTTTGGCCTTTGAAAACACATGAAAACCTTTTAAAACATCCCTAAGCATAGTTTCAAGTTATTTGGACTTTTGGAAATTGTTTTAAATACTTTTTAAATCAGTCCAAAACATTTTTCAATTATTATATCAAAATATTAGTTCTACAGCATGTTATTCTACGTTGAACACCCAATTGAGCTATAAGAGTATCTAAGAATTTAAATTCACCCCACTATCAGTCTAAACAACTAGTAATTTAACAGAGAATTGAGTATGCACCATTTTGTAAAACAACTGAAAAGCGGTCTTAGCATCAGATTTGTTTTTAAGCAAGTATACCCAAGTGTTTCTACTATATAAATCCACACAAAAAAACATAATAGTTGTAGCCATTGGAAGAAACAGAAGCAGGATCCCAGACATCTATTTCAACCAATTGAAAAAAGTGATGTGTAAATAGAAGAAGCAAATGGTAAGGCATGACTTTTCTCAAGCTGACATGCACTACAAAGAGACATCTTAGCTATATTAAATTGTTTGTTTAATACCAAACTCACAACTTCATGTGCAGAGTGCCCCAACCTTCTGTGCCACGGCAGAAACTCAGAACTATCATGTGAAGAAGTTGTGCAAGCAAGAACTGATGCAGATGCAGACTCAAGAACTTGAAAGTGATACAAACCATCAAGTTGTGTGTCTTTCAACAAAATAAAACTTGTTCTTTCATCCTTCACATAGCAACATAATGAGTGAAACTCAAAGAAAACATAGTTATCAGCAGTGAACTTCAATATAGAGAGAAGAATTTTTGTAATTTGTGGAACATACAATAATTGATCAAGTAGTAAGGGCCTAGACACATCATTGAACACATGATGTCCTATACAGGATATAGAGAGAGAAGAACCATCACCTATATTGACCTTACCATGGTCTGTGTATGGATGATCGGATTGAACATAGCCTTGATCAAAGGTCACATGATGTGTGGCTCCAGAGTCTAGGTACCACCTTGACACGGTAATGGACGGAGAAGCTTTCACAGTGTTGACCTGAGAAGAGTCCACATTAGAGACTGGAGAGGAAGTATCAACAAACGGTGTATACATGTGCTCAACAAGAGTGTCATGATTGCAGCAACAAAAATGTGCTTGAGCATCGGGCCTTCTAGATCGAGTATCACTGGAAGATCGATCTCCACTGGAGGTGTTACCCTTAGAACTGTTACCATATCGAAGCCAACAACGATCGGCCAGATGACCAATCTTCTGACAGATCTGACACTGAGGCCTTGAATTACTTTTGAATCTACCACCACGAGAGCCTTTTCTATTGTCACCAGATTGTGGCCAACGAGTTGTATCTTGAACCTTATTAGTAGATTCATCATAGGCTATGTAGTGTTATGAATCCCAATAGGCAGTCTGAATGGGTCAAAGATATGTGCCTCAGCATCTGTCAGTAAAGAAACGACAACTTCAAAGGTATATGGCTCCTTACTCGCCGTAATAATCGCCACAAATGGCTCAAACTTAGACGGTAAGCCATTAAGAACGGTGGCTGCTTGTTCAATTTTTGACACCGAATTTTTATAATTGGCAAGGAGATCGCATATTTCCTTGATTTGAGAGGTAAAATCAGCCATCAACAGGCCATCTTTCTTCAGATATCTTAACTGACAGTGAAGTCGCATGAAACGAGTTGTGGAGAGCTTTAAGTAGCGGCGGACAACAGAGCTCTATATAACTGCGGATGATTCAGCTCCCACAAAGGGAGACAAGAAACGAGGATGAATAGTGGAAAGCAACCACGATACGAGTGAACTATCATGCTTAATGAACTTGAGATACGCCGGATTAACAGATTGCTCACCACCAGAATTAGTAATCGCCTTGGTCGGAAGGGGAGTATCCTTATCAAGGTAATGTTCGAGTTTGAGACCTCGAATCATTAACTTGACTTGCTGACGTCAAAGCAAAAAGTTGTCATCGTCGAGCTTGACACTAATCTATTTATTGGCAAACGCATGAGCATAGACTCCATCATCAATCGACAGGGACTCAAAGCGATTGTCAGAGGAGATATCAGTGGATGACGGCATCGAGAAGCATAAAGAAGTGACAGGAACCAACAAACTCAGAGTTTAGAGGAGAACAACAAATGAGATGAGACGACGGTCGGATCGAAAATGACGAATGATATCATGTTAAAGTAAAAATTTAAGGATTTTGACTATTCGTAAAAGTCGGGGAGAATATTTAGTATTTTGTATTAATGAAGCTCATATGATTACAAAATACAATCTGACTACTAATAATAGCCCAATGTGGTAACCGTTTGGGTTAACAGCCCAACTAATTAATTCATCAAACTGAAAGTTTGTTACAACCTGATACAACTAACTTTGATTATTTTTAACAGCCACATCGTACCATGCCGCATGTTAGGTATGGTGGCCACTGCCTTAGAAACAAAACTGATCTTTTATTCATAAGAAAATTCCTACAAATTTTCTCCAAAAAGAATATATACGCGCGCGTACGTGTCGAAGACACGTGTTACCCGAACCCGAACCCGAACCCGAACCCGAGCCCGAGCCCGAGCCCGAGCCGGCCGGACGGCGACGGCGGCGGTGCGCGAGGACTTCCCTTGTTCTTTCCCACTCAACAAGGGAGGGAGGAAGCATGGGTATAAATACCCTTCCCTAGCTATTTTCCCAACCAATGTGGGATATAGCTTTGCCTTTGGTAACTTCTTGAAGCATTACCAATATTCCCCCACTAATGCGAAAGAATTCATCTGTATCTCAAACACAGCCCTCCTCAGACGAGCAGTTGCGGAATTAGTTGCTTAAGCACTAGTGAACGTATCTTGAACTAGTACATAGTGATAATGAGTGATCCTTCTCTTAGATAAGTGAAACTAGTCTTGAACTTTCTAAGATAGGGGTAAACTCATAACACACAACTAACTCCTTCATCCACCGAAGTTCTCGATGTGTAAGATATATATACACAAGTGTATATTTGGCCATCTTACCCTCAGGATTCTAGTAAGTGTTTTAGAAAAAACGGCCCAACGTTTTTCACAGAAGGTGGCTAATCCTTCTCACTTACATAGGTTATTTCATCAGGTTTATCTCAATATAAACCACCCTGAATCTGGGCTATGAAATAATTAAGAACCATTTGTAATGGTTCAACCTCTTATAGACTTATGGTGATTTCTTCAAGTCCATTTAAAATGAACCACCCAGTATTGGTATAAGAAATCATTAAGAATAAATATTCAACCTCATTGTCGGTGAATTCAAAATGTCCTTCTCAATAGGATCATTTAAACTTTGAATTCATTAAGAGTTTCTCGAAACTCAACCTTTCTGGCGGTAAGTCCATATTTGTCCTTCTCAATAGGACAACACATTCATACTTGTGTTATGAACTTATTAAGAATAAGTATTCAACCATGATTCGGTAAATTCATCAAGTCTTTCTCACAAAGACCACCCAAAAACTGGGCTATGAATTTATTAAGAGTAATAGTACTCAACCTGGGCATGTACATTATTCGTCATAGGGATAGGCAGTGAGAAATGTACACTATGAGTCTTTCCATGGTTTCGTTTGACCACATTGAACTTAGATAACTAAGTTGGGTATCCACCATGAATTCCTCAACCAATGGGCTTTAAACCCATCCCCCTCGACGAATCAAGGACCAATTTCCGACTTAACCCTTTGGTAAGCGGATCTGCTAGGTTTCTTTCCGACTTCACATACTCTAAAGAGAGTACTCCATTCCTTATTAAGTGTCTAACAGATTCATGCCTTATACGAATGTGTCTCTTTTTGCCATTGTAAACATGACTCTTGGCAACACAAATCGCTGCTTGTGAATCACACAACAAGGAAACAGGAGGAGTCGGAGTTCCCCACAACGGAATATCGGCTAACAAACTCCTTAGCCACTCAGCTTCTTGCCCAGCTAAGTCAAGAGCTATAAACTCTGACTCCATAGTAGAGCGAGCAATACAAGTCTGTTTTGAAGACTTCCAAGAAATTGATGCTCCTCCCAAAGTAAATACATACCCACTCGTAGAGCTTACTTCATCACTATCGGAAACCCAGTTGGCGTCACAATATCCTTCTAATGTAGCAGGAAAGCCAACATACTCAAGTCTCCAGTCCATAGTACCCTTAAGGTACTTAAGTAAGCGTCTAAGAGCAACCCAGTGCTCACAACTAGGGTTATGAGTGTATCTACTGAGTCTGCTAACAGCATAGGCAATATCTGGCCGAGTACAGTTCATTAAGAACATTAGACTGCCAATAATTTTGGCATATTCCGTTTAAGAAACGCTACTTCCTTCATTCTTAAAGAGATGTATGCTAGAGTCATAAGGAGTTCGAACAGGGACGACATTGAAACTGTCAAATTTCTTTAACACTTTCTCAGTATAGTGTGCCTGGCTTAAAGAAAATCCCTTTTCAAATTTGATTACTTTGACTCCTAAGATTACATCGACTTCTCCCAAGTCAGTCATCTCAAACTTAGTGGACAAGAAACTTTTTGTTTTGTTAATGGACTCAATGTTAGTACTGAAAATCAGCATGTCGTCAACATACAAGCTTATGATGACACAATCAGTACCAAACATCCTCGAATACACGCATGCATCCGAACCATTTACAACAAAACCAAAACTAAGAATAGTTTTGTGAAATTTCTCATACCACTGTTTAGGAGCTTGCTTCAGGCCATAAAGTGACTTTTTAAGTCTACATACTTTGCCTTCTGTTGAGTGTGTAAAAGTTCTATCATTTACACCTTTTTAAACTCATATTTCTGCTGCATTCAAGCATCATTGCATTGCATTTAGGTTAGTTTTCAATAAAACATCACAATTATATAAAAGGCACGGATTCTACTGAAAGATGGTTATTTTTGCAGGTATCTGTCACAGTAGATGTTGAAGGCAGGTGCAGGGCAGACAAGCAGGAAAGCTGAACTGGACAAGCAGCTGAAGAAGACGAACCTGTCGCGCACCTGTCGTGACAGCATGATGACAGCAGATTCATGAAGAGGAAAAGTGAAGTGGACCTCGATAGATAGAGAAAAATCTGCTCGTCTGTCGTGTGGAAGCCGAATATTTTTCCAAGCCCCGGATCAAAAGATATGTCAAGCCAAAGCTCAAGGAGAAGAATTCCCATGAAACAAGGAGGCAGCTGAAAAGTAGGAATCCTTAGAGATTTAGTCTTTATTAGAATCTTACTTTTAATTAAAGTTGTAATCCTTGTTACCTTAGATAACTTGAGCCCAAAGCTTATATAAAGGGCATAGATTAACCCTAGGGCATAGCCGACTACCCCATAACCGAAACCTAAACCCTGCCGTTTACCTGTCACCGATATGTTCTAAATTCCCCCTAGGGCTACGGGTTGTTTTGTAAAGTAGTTGCAAGGGTTGCTTTGTTTTAGGATTTTTCAAGTTCAATAAAATAAACTTCAAGTTCTTTTATCTTGGTTTTAATATCTTGCAAGAGCATCGGGAGAGCATTGTGAGGTTATCCATTTACTTAGCATCGGGAGAGTTAAGTATACGAAAGAGATAAAAGCGCGTTCTCTAGTTTATAGTTGAACCATCTCGTGCTTAGGGATAAGGCGAGGTTAAGTGGCTAAGGAAGAATTCATACACATCGGTGTTCATCCTTCGATTCACACCGGGAGGTATCATCAAAGACGTGATCATCGACAGACTTGTGCCTAGGGATAGGGCAAGGCAGATCTGGGATTCTTGCCAAGCTTGAAGTACGGAGTTAGTGTTCGCTGCCGCGACAGCTAACGGACAGACGCCGCGACAGGTGCTGTCGGCGACGGGTGCGACGACAGAACTGGAGATCCTAAGCAATTCAATACCTACACTACTGAGCAACTCAATACCAGCCCGTTCTCTCTACCTTGATATCTCAGTTCCTTTTAATTACGTTTTCACTTTATTATTCTCGTGACAATTCTTAATTATTTCCTTTACTTTCGTGCAGTGAATTTAGGTGAAGCTATTAGCCCAATCCCTGTGGAGACGATATCCGATACTTTGTATCACTTTACTACTTGCGTCGTGTATACTTGCACTACAATTGCGATAGACTATTTTACACGCAACAAGTTTTTGGCGCCGTTGCCGGGGATTGGCAACATAACTACACCTTTCTTTCCTTGCACTTTTTGTTTTTATTTTCGTTTTTATTTTTGTTTTTATTTTTCTTTAATTTTTCTTTTGTGTTTTTAAACTCTTGCTTTTTACAAGGTTTTCCTGTTTATGCGCAGATCGAAAAGAGGTGAAGACCCTGAGTATAAATTAGATCCGGAGATTGAACGTTCCTTTAATCTCAAGAAACAGATTCGCCACCTCTTAGACCGAAACGAATACCTTGAAGAACAGCTAGAGCAGATGGTCCGTAATCAGCCTGTCGGTGATGATATACCGCCTGTCGGTGACCCGCCCGCAGCAGGTGGACGACGGTCATGTCGTGACTACATGCTGAACGATCATGTAGAGCTGGAGACCACGCTGCCGGATATTGACGTTGACAACTTCGAGCTTAAACCTGTCATGTTTAGTATGATCAACAATGCCGGGCAGTTTGGTGGTTCTGCGACAGAAGATGCCAGAGAGCATCTCAAAACGTTCCAGGAGATCTGTGGTTCGTTTAGACTACCAGGAGTTAGTCCGGAGATACTGAGGCTTCGGTTATTCCCCCATTCATTGAGGGACAGAGCTAAAACTTGGTGGAATAAACTTACACCGGGTTCTATCATGACTTGGGCAGATTTAACTCGTGAATTTTTGTCTCGTTTTAATCCTTCACATTTAGCTGAGCGATTACGTAATGAAATTGCTACTTTTCAACAGGAAGATGACGAGCCAATGCACGAGGCCTGGGACAGATTCACAACTCTTCTACGAAACTGCCCAATGCATGGATTCCCCGTCTGGAATCAGGTAACTAAGTTTTATAATGCTGCTAACTTACAAACTCGCATTCGAATTGATTCTGCAGCAAATGGACTACTATTGGACAAAGATCCAGACGAGGCCCTGCAAGTTCTGAAACATCTGGCAAAGAATGAGGAGCAGTTTCCAACCGCTAGAAGAGGGGGTAAACGGGTACTTGCTGTCAAGGATTATGAGGCCGACAGCACTATGAAATCACAGGTAGCGTTCCTCACTAAAGCCATGAAACACTTATTGAGTGAAGAGGAAGTACGAGGGTTTGCTGTCGAGGAAGTTTGTGCTACATGTGAAGGAAATCATAGCAGGGATGAGTGCCCTATAAATATAGAAGAAGGAAAATATGTTGGAAATTACAAGCCAAACTACAATTCCAACAATTACAACCCTAATTGGAAGAAAGACCCCAAATTTTCCTGGAGTAACCCCAACAATGCTCTAAATCCGCAAGCATATAATCAGAATCAGGGGGACCTAGATTGTTGACGCGACAGCAGCAAAACATGCCGCCTCAGCAACAACAGCAGCCACCACCTGCCACGAGTAGTATATTGGAGCAGACTCTGGCCACCTTTATGTCTCAGACCGGTACGTATATGGATAACATCAATAAGTTTGTCAAGAAAACGGAAGACTTTATGGATGAAACTAAGATGAGAATGACAAACCATGAGGCCACCTTGAAATCTCTAGAGACACAAATGGGTCAGGTGTCGCAGCATATTAAGCCACGGCAGAATGGAGGATTCCCTAGCAATACTGAAAATGCTAGAACGCCCCCTCATGAGCAATGTAAGGCGATTACTACTAGAAGTGGGAAAAAGTTACCAGGGCCGGAAAAAGAAGCTGAAACAGAAAAGAAACCTGCCTTGGATAAGCCTGCCGAGGAAGCTGCCCCGGCAGGTAATGAACAGACTGCTGCCGATGAGCCTGTCACGACAGCAGAAGCGACAGAGGAGAAAAAAGATGAGTATCGACCTCAGATTCGCATGCAGTGGGAAGGGCGCATTGCTGATTATCGCCCTCCACCACCTTTTCCGCAACGGATACAGCAAGCTAAGCATGAATCTCAACTTAAAAAGATTTATGATATTTTTAAACAGGTTCATATTAACATTCCGTTGTTAGATGCTGTTAGGGAAATGCCCGGTTATGCTAAATTTCTCAAGGATGTCATGTCTAAAAAATCTAAACTTGGGGAATTTGAAACGGTAAGGATGCAAGAAGGTTGCATGAGTATTCTTCATCGACAACCACCCCAGAAAAAGAAGGATCCAGGGAGCTTCCTCATACCTTGCGTAATCAGAGATAAATTTGTGGGTAAGGCATTATGTGATCTTGGTGCTAGTGTTAATCTAATGCCCAAATCTGTTTTTCAGAAATTAGGTATTGGCAAGGCGCGGCCCACGACAGTTACCCTACAGCTAGCCGACCGCTCTTACGTTCACCCCGAGGGAAAAATTGAAGACATCTTGGTAAGAGTGGATAAACTTATTTTTCCTGCTGACTTTCTTATTTTAGATTGTGAGGCAGATGAGAACGCACCAGTCATCCTAGGGCGACCCTTCTTAGCCACGGTAAGATCATTGATTGATGTGGAGAAAGGAGAACTCACCATGCGCGTAAACGATCAAGAAATTAAGTTGAATGTTCTCCAAGCAATGAAACATGCTGATGTGGATGAAGAATGCAAGGCCATCATTGAGGTGACCTTTGATCAACCCTGCATCAGGTCGGGCTGCCAGGATATAAAATTTGGTCACTGCTGCGACAGCCATTTACAAGCCTGTCACGACAGCAACGACGACAGCACCGACGACAGCGACTCCTCTGAATCCAATTCATCTGATACTGAAGGTCATGAGGAGGTAGACTGGTTAGACCATCGCCCAGGTAAGTTATTCGAACCCTTGAATTACACTTCGGATAACCATTTAATCCAAAAGCCATCTACTGTTGAACCACCTGTCTTAGAACTTAAGCCCCTGCCAGGGCAGCTTAAATATGCTTATCTTGGTAGTGATAAAACACTACCCGTGATCATCTCTGCTAAGCTGCCGCAGGAACAGGAACGACAGCTGATCGACATGTTGAGGCAGCATAAAAGGGCGATAGGATGGACTATAGCAGACATTCAGGGCATTAGTCCGGCAATCTGTATGCACAAAATCCTCCTAGAGGAAGATCATAAGCCGACTATTGATGCCCAAAGGCGGTTGAACCTTGCAATGAAGGAGGTAGTGCGTAAGGAAATAATTAAATGGTTAGACGCTGGTATCATTTACGCCATCTCCGATAGCAAATGGGTAAGCCCGGTGCAATGTGTTCCCAAGAAAGGAGGCATGACTGTGATAACCAACGAAAACAACGAGTTAATCCCAACCAGGACTGTGACCGGTTGGAGGGTTTGTATGGACTATCGGAAGCTTAACAAAGCTACCCGAAAAGACCACTTTCCTTTACCCTTTATTGATCAAATGCTTGACAGATTAGCGGGTAAACCTTACTATTGTTTTCTTGATGGTTATTCAGGATATAATCAAATTGCTATTGCACCGGAGGACCAAGAGAAAACGACTTTCACCTGCCCCTACGGAACATGCGCATTTAGGAGGATGCCGTTTGGACTCTGTAACGCACCTGCCACCTTCCAAAGGTGCATGATGGCAATATTCTCCGACATGGTAGAGGACTTCCTTGAGATCTTCATGGATGATTTTTCTGTCTTTGGAGACGATTTTGAGAGCTGCCTTGGCAACCTTCAAAAGGTACTTGAAAGATGTGAAAAAGCTAATCTTGTTCTTAATTGGGAAAAATGTCATTTTATGGTAGATGAGGGGATAGTTTTAGGCCATAAGATTAGCTGCCGTGGGATAGAAGTCGACAGGGCAAAGATTGAAGTCATAGAGAAGCTGCCGCCGCCAACCACAGTCAAGGGCATTAGGAGTTTCCTAGGGCATGCTGGTTTCTATAGGAGATTTATCGCAAATTTCTCAAAAATCACGAAGCCCTTATGTCATCTCTTAGAGCAGAACCGACCCTTTGACTTTAATGAAGAATGTACTGAAGCATTCAAGGTTCTGAAGGAAAAACTAGTGACAGCCCCCATAGTACAACCACCAGACTGGACGCAACCGTTTGAAATTATGTGTGATGCTAGTGACTATGCTGTCGGGGCAGCACTTGGGCAGCGCAAGGACAGGCTGTTTCATGTCATATATTATGCCAGCAAAACATTGAATGATGCCCAAGTGAATTATACCACCACAGAAAAGGAGCTGTTAGCTGTGGTGTTCTCCATCGACAAGTTTCGTTCTTACATACTTGGAACGAAGGTAATAGTACATACCGATCATTCTGCCCTTAAATACTTGTTCGCAAAGAAGGATGCAAAGCCTAGGTTGATACGATGGATCTTGCTATTACAAGAATTCGACCTTAAAATCAAAGACAAAAAGGGAACAGAAAATCAGGTGGCAGATCACTTGTCGAGGTTGGAATTGGGACAGAGTCTACCTGTAGATGAGACACACATACTAGAGACCTTCCCAGATGAGCAGCTCTTTGCTGCCGCAATAGCTGTCGCGACAGCCATGGCGGCAGGTAAGTCTTCTAACCTTCCCTGGTATGCTGATTTCGTTAATTTTATAGTTAGCGGAATATTACCTTCTGATCTTACTTATCAAGCCAGGAAGAGGTTTCAAAATGATGTTAAACATTATTATTGGGACGAACCTCTTCTTTTCAAATTGTGCGCAGATCAGGTTATAAGGAGATGTGTACCACAAGAAGAACAAGAAGACATTCTCCATCACTATCATGCCTCACAATATGGAGGACACTTATGAGGCAACAAAACTGCTGCCAAGGTGCTGCAGTCAGGTTTCTACTGGCCGACACTGTATAAGGACGCACAGGAATTTTACAAAAACTGTGACAGGTGCCAGCGGACAGGTAACATCTCAAGGAGAAACGAGATGCCACTGCAGAATATCTTAGAAGTCGAAATCTTCGACGTTTGGGGGATTGATTTTATGGGACCTTTTCCATCTTCATGTGGAAATCTTTACATCCTCCTAGCAGTAGATTATGTCTCCAAGTGGGTAGAAGCAATCGCAACTCAAAAGAATGATGCCAAAACAGTCCAAAAGTTTTTGCACAAAAACATCTTTTCTAGATTTGGCATCCCTAGGGCGATTATCAGTGATGAAGGGAGACATTTTGACAACAGGGTAATTGCTGCCGCCTTGAGAAAATATGGTGTCAAGCACAAGATAGCGACAGCATACCACCCACAGACCAATGGACAGGCTGAGATTTCCAACAGGGAAGTGAAGAACATTCTTGAAAAAATGGTCAAACCAACTAGGAAAGATTGGTCTTTACTTCTGAATGATGCATTATGGGCATACAGGACAGCTTTCAAGACTCCATTGGGCATGTCTCCATTCCGATTGATCTATGGGAAAACTTGTCACCTGCCTGTCGAGATAGAGCACAAGGCATATTGGGCAATCAAGGCAGTAAACATGGACTTGGACAAGGCAGGTCAGAAAAGGCTGTTAGATTTGAATGAAATCGAGGAAATACGGACAATGGCCTACGACAACGCAAGAATATACAAGGAGAAAACAAAGAAGTGGCATGACAAGAAGTTGCTGCCGCGACAGTTCTGCCCGGGGCAGCTTGTGTTGTTGTTTAATTCGAGGTTGAAACTCTTTCCAGGGAAGCTCAAATCTAGATGGTCTGGGCCATTCCAAGTAATTCAAGTTTTCCCCCATGGTGCCATTACAATTCAATCATTAAAAGACGGGCACCAATTCAAAGTCAATGGACAACGCCTCAAGCATTATCAGGGGACTGAAGCCCCAGGAATTCAGGAAGTGGTTACCTTAGGTGATGCCCCACAAGGCATCCCTAATTTAACCTAGTTTTATTTTTTATTTTATTTTATTATTTATTAGGAATTAGATTTATTTTAATAATGTTTTGTTTTTAATTTCAGTTTTTTAGGAAATAAAGGAGACAAGTGAGAAAGAAGAAGTGGCCCAAGACCACCGCCCATCCATCAGCCCAATTAAGCCCATTTATGGTAACCTGTCGTTTCGGCTGCCGGCGCAGACGGATTTGACAGGCTGTCAACAGACGCACAGCAGACGAAGAGGCGTGCGGCAGACGCTCCGCAGACGCATTAATGCGTGTCAGACGCGTCAGACACGTCATATCCAATCTGCCGCCCCGTTATTCCCGCATGCCGTTGCGGCATTAAATGAGCAGCTACTCGACAGCTATATAAACCCCTTCTCCCTTTCATTTTTTCCTCACTTCTGATTTTTCTCTCTTGTATTCTCTTCTAGTTTTATCTATTTTCTCTCCTTTTTCAGCCCTTGCAACCAAAAATGTCTTCACGACAGACTCGCCAAAATGCTGCTGCCGCCTCTTCTTCCGCAGCAGCATCCCCGTTCGCCAACAAAGAACTTTGGGAGGAACGGAGCTTCATCTATAACAGAGATGCTCCTCTTTTTGGACTCCGGCCGTTCATTATGAAGGCCATTACGGCGCAACTTTGGGAAGACTTTGCCGAGCAGCCGGCAGAGCTTAATGACACCCTGGTTAGGGAATTCTATGAGGCGATCGAGAGTAAGTCGGCGACATCTGTCGTCGTCCGAGGAGTGACAGTCCCTTTCACCGCCAGCAGCATCAATCATGTCTTCGGCCTCTTCTTTGGCCCCAATGACGACGCTCATCAACAGTTTTGGGACTCCCTCGACGCTGCCGGCCATGATGTTGTCATGAGGGAATTGACAGAAGAGGGCACAACTTGGAGCACCAGCAAGAAGAACCCCAACTCCGTCAACCGGGCAGAGCTGCTCCCCGAGGCTAAATTATGGAACGCTTTTATTAAAAAGCGTATCCTGCCCTCATCCCACCACACGACAGTCAACAGGTAGCGGCTTGCCCTCATCCACTCTATCATGCATGACAGGCCGATCAACGTGGGCAGGTATATGCGAGAAAGCATTCTCGATTGTGCCTTCAGAACAGATTCACGACTATGCCTGCCCTTCACCATTACGGCCCTCTGCCGCTGCGCTGCCGTACCGGAGGACCCTTCAGACAAAATCAAGAAGGGCAGCGGCTGGACCGACAGCAACATCTCCAGCCTTATGGAGATCATCGTCGTAACGCCCCTCAACGCCTTCGATCCAAACGCCCCACCTGCTGAATCTGATGATGAACCTGCCACCGAGCCTGCCCCAGAAACTGCGACCAACACTGCTCCGGCAGGTCAGAACGCCGACATCTTAGCTGCCATCTTGAGGATAGAGGAGCGGCAGATGGGTTTAATGACATTCATCCGCGATTTCTCCAACGCAACGGTAAACTTTATTACCAACACTTTAAATTTTTCGGATGTCATTTTCCCCACCTTCCCCGCCCATTACTTTAATATACCCTCTCCCACTCCCACACCACCTGTCTCTCCCCATGGAGAATCTGCCTCCTCCACACCTTCGCCGACAGCAGCCGGCAGCCCACCGGCGGACACTTCCCCTCGAGGCACCAAGCGAGCTGCCACTGACGACAGCCCTCTCGTCCGGAGAAACTTGGACAGCGCCTTTACGCGGGTGAAAAGAATCAAACATGTGGCCAACAAGAGGATGCTGTCCAAAGCCATTACGAGTAGCAGCTGGGATAGCAGCGGCAGTTCTGATGTCCGACTAGTGGAGCCACCTGCCCTTCAACCTGCTGACGACCCTGTCCCTCAACCGGAGGAAGAACCTGCACCTCAACAGGCTGATGAACCTGTTGACCAACCTGCTCCGGAACCTGCCCAGCCACCTCCCCAACGCAGACGCTACCATCAGATCCGCGTCAGCAGCAGTGATGAGGACAGCGCATAAAATTTAAGTTTTTATTTCTCTTTCTTCTCTTATTGCTGTCTGCCCTTATATATTTGTGATGTACTTTTATTTTTCATGTTTTTCTTTATTTGTTTTAGTGTCATTTTGCATTGAGGGCAATGCAACCCTTGAGTTTGGGGGTGGCAACCCTCCATATTTAATGGAGTCTTTAGCACATCTTTTGTTTAAGTATTGTTTCTTATTAGTTAAGTTTCTTTAAAAAAAAATCAGAAAAATCAGAAAATTTAAACTGTTGGCTTAAAACTGTGAAGTTAACTTACCTGTCATGACAGCTCTGTCGTGGCAGCATCTTTAGGACAGGTTAAGGAAAAGTTTAGAGCCTTTCTATAGTTCTGAAAACTTAAACACTTTTGTGACTGTTATATTGCGTAGACTTCTTTAGCCAAACTAGAATAGGAAGCTTAGAACTTGGATAGCCCCTAGAGGTGCCTAACACTGGCTCTAGGAAAGAAGTTTAGCAAAAGAAAATCAAAAACCTAGAGGTGCCCGAAACCGGCTCTAGGAAGCTAACTAGAGGTGCCCAAAACTGGCTCTAGAAAAACTTAGCTTGAAAATAGAAGAAAAAGCATGAAAATGTGCCTCCTAAAAGAAAGTAAACTTTGGCATAAAATTCAAGTTAAGGAGTTGAATATTCTAGTGAAACTAAAAGAGTCTTAGCATATAACTGTTCACAAGCATGCACACACTGCACGAGAGCTATAGGGAGATTCCGGACAGATCCTAACCTTTCCGACAGGTTGCTGCCGCCATAGAGAATGAGCGACAGGTAAGGGACAGTTCACTGTTTGAAGGCCAACATAAAAATTTTCAGTTTTCTTTTAAGTCTTCATTGCTTGAGGGCAAGCAAAAACTTGAGTTTGGGGGTGTGTTGAGTGTGTAAAAGTTCTATCATTTACACCTTTTTAAACCCATATTTCTGCTGCATTCAAGCATCATTGCATTGCATTTAGGTTAGTTTTCAATAAAACATCACAATTATATAAAAGGCACGGATTCTACTGAAAGATGGTTATTTTTGCAGGTATCTGTCACAGTAGATGTTGAAGGCAGGTGCAGGGCAGACAAGCAGGAAAGCTGAACTGGACAAGCAGCTGAAGAAGACGAACCTATCGCGCACCTGTCGTGACAGCATGATGACAGCAGATTCATGAAGAGGAAAAGTGAAGTGGACCTCGATAGATAGAGAAAAATCTGCTCGTCTGTCGTGTGGAAGCCGAATATTTTTCCAAGCCCCGGATCAAAAGATATGTCAAGCCAAAGCTCAAGGAGAAGAATTCCCATGAAACAAGGAGGCGGCTGAAAAGTAGGAATCCTTAGAGATTTAGTCTTTATTAGAATCTTACTTTTAATTAAAGTTGTAATCCTTGTTACCTTAGATAACTTGAGCCCAAAGCTTATATAAAGGGCATAGATTAACCCTAGGGCATAGCCGACTACCCCATAACCGAAACCTAAACCCTGCCGTTTACCTGTCACCGATATGTTCTAAATTCCCCCTAGGGCTACGGGTTGTTTTGTAAAGTAGTTGCAAGGGTTGCTTTGTTTTAGGATTTTTCAAGTTCAATAAAATAAACTTCAAGTTCTTTTATCTTGGTTTTAATATCTTGCAAGAGCATCGGGAGAGCATTGTGAGGTTATCCATTTACTTAGCATCGGGAGAGTTAAGTATACGAAAGAGATAAAAGCGCGTTCTCTAGTTTATAGTTGAACCATCTCGTGCTTAGGGATAAGGCGAGGTTAAGTGGCTAAGGAGGAATTCATACACATCGGTGTTCATCCTTCGATTCACGCCGGGAGGTATCATCAAAGACGTGATCATCGACAGACTTGTGCCTAGGGATAGGGCAAGGCAGATCTGGGATTCTTGCCAAGCTTGAAGTACGGAGTTAGTGTTCGCTGCCGCGACAGCTAACGGACAGACGCCGCGACAGGTGCTGTCGGCGACGGGTGCGACGACAGAACTGGAGATCCTAAGCAATTCAATACCTACACTACTGAGCAACTCAATACCAGCCCATTCTCTCTACCTTGATATCTCAATTCCTTTTAATTACGTTTTCACTTTATTATTCTCGTGACAATTCTTAATTATTTCCTTTACTTTCGTGCAGTGAATTTAGGTGAAGCTATTAGCCCAATCCCTGTGGAGACGATATCCGATACTTTGTATCACTTTACTACTTGCGTCGTGTATACTTGCACTACAATTGCGATAGACTATTTTACACGCAACACCTTCCATACCAGGCGCCTCGAAGCCAAGTGGTTGCTCCATATAGATCTCCTCATCTAGATCCCCATTCAAAAATGCAGTCTTTACATCCATTTGATGTACTTGCAACTTGTGAATGGAGGCTAGTGCAAACAATGCACGGATCGTTGAGATTTTTGTGACGGGAGAGTAGGTATCAAAGAAGTCTTGACCAAATCTTTGAGTGAACCCTTTGACTACTAGCCTTGCCTTATACCTTTGGATAGAACCATCTGGTCTAAGTTTCTTTCGAAAGACCCACTTACTGTTAATGGTTTTAAATCCTCTAGGCAAGTCAACTAATTCCCAAGTATGATTAGACATTATTGATTCTAGTTCATCTTTTATAGCGCTTTTCCAGAAACTAGCATCAATAGATCGTATAGCTTCTTCGTAAGTTTTAGGATCCTCATCTAACAAATATGCTTGAGCTATAGGATCAGAAAGAGTGTCTAAGTCATTTATCTCAGAAATGAAGGAAGTTATGAAATCTGGTCCAAAAGAGGTTTCAACTCTTTGTCTCTTACTTCTTCTAGGCTCAAATTCAATCTCTTGAGAAGACCTAGCAGGCACACTAGAAGAAGTGGATGGCAAGTTTTCTATTTGTGTTTCAACATTTAATCTAGTTTTCTTGAGAGGAAAGATTTCTTCAAAGAAAACAGCATCCCTAGATTCACAAATAGAGAAGTCTTGTAGAGTCATGAACCTGTATGCGGCACTGTTAGAAGCATAGCCTATAAACACTGCATCAACGGTCTTAGGTCCAATGGTGGACTTCTTAAAATCTGGCAACCCCACTTTTGCCAGACACCCCCACACTTTCAGGTATTGTAGATTTGGGGCATACCCTTTCCATAATTCGTAAGGGGTAGAATCAATTTTCTTATGAGGTACTCGGTTCAGAATATGATTAGCCGATAGAATGGCTTCCCCCCACATGTTGTCAGACAACCCAGAACTTATCAACAATGAGTTCATCATCTCTTTTAAAGTTCTATTTTTCCTCTCGGCTATATCGTTCTGTTGAGGAAAATAAGGGGCTGAAGTTTCATGTATTATGCCATTCGTCTCACAAACCTCTTTTAGAAAATTAGATCCATATTCACCACCTCTATCAGACCTAACACGTTTTATTCTCTTATCTAACTGATTTTCAACTTCTGCCTTATAAATAAGAAAGAAATTTTCAGCTTCATCTTTAGTTCTTAGGAGATAAACTTTTGTAAACCTAGAGAAGTCATCTACAAAAGTTATGTAGTAGTGTTTTCCTCCTTTACTTTCAGTGTTTCTAAAGTCTGCTAGATCAGTATGAATGAGTTCTAACAGTTCAGTCTTTCTTTTAGAAACATTTTTAAAGGTAGGTTTTGCATGCTTTGCTTCTACACAAACTTCACATTTATTATAGTTTGTTATGTCTAGTTTAGGCAAAATATTCATATTCATCATTTTCTTTAGGGATTGAATATTTACGTGTCCTAATCTAGCATGCCACATATCAATAGACTCAACAATATAAGCAGAAGTGGTAGCTTTATTATTTTCATTAAGTTGAGTTTCTATGACAAATAAACCTTCGCTTAAAAAACCTTTCCCGACATAATCACCGTTACGGGAAAGTACAAGTTTATCTGCCTCAAAAACTAACTTAATGCCTGCCTTATTTAAGAGGCCACCACTAATCAAATTTCTACGCAGGGCAGGCACATATAGGACATTGTTAAGGGCCAAAGTTTTACCGGAAGTCAGCTTGAGTAAAACCTTGCCTTTGCCCACCACTTGAGAGCTGCTGGAGTTCCCCATGTACACACGTTCACCATTTTTCACGTCCTCGAATTCGGTGAAGAACTCCTTCTTTGCGCAGAAGTGTCGAGAAGCTCCGGTGTCTACGACCCACTCGGTGTTCTTCTCTACGAGGTTGACCTCCGAAACCACCGCGGCTATGACATCATCATCCATGTTCTCTGTCACATGCATGCGTGGTCTAGTCTCATTCTGGCGGTCCGAACGGTGCTGACATTGGTACGCCTTGTGACCAGCTTGTCCACACACGTAGCACTTCATGGTTTTCACGTCGGGCTTAGCCTTCATGGGTTTCTTGAAATTAGTCGTCTTTTGTGGTTTGGGCCTTTTGTTTGGAGGGCCTTTCTTAAAGGGCTTTTTGGACCCTGAAGCACCACCAGACTCAACAATATTAGTTTTAAAAGATAAGTGACTAAAATTGTTCGTAACCTTATCTTTCAAACGGTTGGCCTCCTCGATTTTCATGTTGTGAAACAAATATTTTAATTTTGATATAACTAAAAACCTAAGGACTAAATTAAAAGTCAAAACGAATTTTAAGTCCTAAAAATATCCCCATATAACTTTTATATTATGCCTAAGTTAAAAACATACTTTTCCAATTATTTTTCTAAGTGTTTCAAGTCAAAACAGTGGTTTTCACGTACCCGTTCCGAAACGGCCTCAAGGCGTTTCGAAACAGTTTCACCACTGTCGACCACCGTTCCGATACGAGTATCGAAACACTTGGAAGCGTTTCGAAACGGCTAGCCTCGTTTCGAAACTGTTCTTCATGTTGGATTTAAAAAGGGGTTAAATTATTTCAAATATTTCAGATTTTTAAATATATAAGGGGTGTTTCGAAACGGCATATGCCCGTTCCGAAACGACCCTTTGACAGTAGCCATTCCGTTTCGAAACGGATCAATACCGTTCCGAAACAGGGGCTAGGTTTCAGTTTGAAAAATATGACCATTGTATGTCTTAACTGATTTTATCAAAACCGTTAAGGCGTTTCGAAACGGTCTAGGACCGTTCCGAAACGACCCTTTTACAGTGGCAAAACCGTTCCGAAACGGCCCTAAGGCGTTTCGAAACGGGCTCTTAAATGCACCCCAACGACTCTTTCTATTTTAGTCCGTTCCGAAACAGGTTTCCCGTGTTCCGAAACGGGTTGGTGCAGACAGCATTAATGGTGGCAAGAAAGGGTTCCAACGGCTCCATTTATGTTCCCAACCACCCAAACGGCTAGAAATCAATGAGAAGGTATAAAAGGGACATCCAAAAGCATCAGCAACAACTATTGAACTTCAAGCAAACATCCAAACATCAAATTCAAGCATTAGAGCAAAAATCCCAAATTTGTGTAAAATCCCAATTTGTGTTCTTCATTCATATTTTGTAAAATTGGGTTGAGTGCTTGTATTGGGGCTATCATTTGTATTGAGAGATACCTAATTAGCCTACAAATTCCTTTGTTCTCTTGTGTGAGGGTTGGGTTGATTTTTGGGTAGAAAAATCAACCGATATTGTAAAGGGTTGCCTCCTTGTCCTAGAAAAGGGGAAGATCAATTTAGTGAAATTGTTGCAAATCCTTAGTGAGACTAAGGTAGTGGATGCAGAGTTCATTTGGAACTTGAACCACTCTAAATTCCTTGTCCTTCAATTTTAAATTTGCCAATTTCCACTACAATCCTTCAAATTTCCAATTCACCCCCCCTCTTGGTAAATATCGATCTTTCGATCCACTCAACAATTGGTATCAGAGCTTAACTCTTTGAGGATTAACAACCACAAGAGGAGATCCTTGGAAGAGTGTGATCATCAATATATCAAGAGATGGCTTCAACCTCCGGTTCCGGCATGTACGAGTCACAATCAACCACCAAGCCTCCTTTCTTCAATGGTGACAACTACTCCTTTTGGAAGAACAAAATGAGGCTATTCATCAAGTCAAGTGACTACCTTGTATGGGATGTCATTGAGGATGGGCCATACATTCCATTGAAGCAAGATGGTGAAGGCAAGATGGTGTTGAAGAAGAAAGCCGAAATGAGTGAAGAGGAGAGGAAGAAGATTCAAGTCAACGATAAAGCTCTCCACATGCTTTTTTGTGCTTTCGGTCCGGACATCTATTCAAAGGTCTCTTCCATTGAAAATGCCAAAGAAGTGTGGGACACTCTTGAGACCACTTATGAAGGCACCAACGATGTCAAAGAGACTAAGATTGGACTTCTCAATCTTAGTTATGAAAATTTCAAGATGGAGCCCGATGAGACGGTGTCAAAGATGTTTGATCGATTCTCCACAATTGTCAACGGGCTAAAGGGCTATGGAGAGATCATACCGGAAGACAAGCTTGTCCGGAAGCTACTCTATTCACTTCCCGAAGCTTGGGATGGGAAGAGAACCGCCATCATCGAAGCAAAGAACTTGAAGACATTAAAGCTTGATGAGCTTGTGGGTTCTCTCCTTACTCATGAGATCATGAAGCAAGGAAGGGAAGATGAGAAAAAGAAAGAAGAGAAAAGAGTAGAGAAACTTGAAGTCGAAAAGAAGAAGAATATGGGAATAGCTCTCAAGGCTAAAGCTTCACAACTTGATGAGAGCTCTTCTAGTGATGAGGACGAACTTGAAGAATTGGCTATGATAGCCAAACGGTTCTCACGATTCATGAGGTCCAACCGGGGTAGAAAAATCCAAAGAAAAATGGACTTCAAGAGCAAGAGCAAAGAAGAAGGAAAGGATCCCATCATTTGCTATGAGTGCAAACAACCCGGCCACATCCGTTCGGAGTGCCCTCAACTCAAGAAGAAGAGCTTTGAGAAGAAGAAGAAACTCAAAGCCAAACTTGCTACTTGGAGTGATGAGGAGTCATCGGAGGATGACGAACAAGAAGTGGCCAACCTTTGTCTCATGGCACTTGAGGAAGATTCCTCCTTGGTAACCTCTAACTCATCTACTTTAGATTTTTCATATGAAGAGTTAAATGATGCATATGATGAGTTACAAGAGGTATATGATGAATTAGTTGAGAAGTTTAAGGAGTCGGTCATTAAAAACAAGAAAATCATTTTAGAGCTAAATGAGAAAAATGACTCACTCACTCTAGCTAATTCTAAATTTGAGAAAAAGATTTTAGGATTAAAAGATGAACTTAAATTCTTTCAAGATGAAAATGTTGATCTTAATAATCTTTTATCTCAATGCAATAGTGAACACCAAAAGGTGTTAGGTGAGCTAAATGAGCTCAAAAAGTCCTTAAAAAATGTTGGAAGTGTCAAACATGAAATAGGAGAATCATCTAGAACACACCAACCTAAGAAAAGGACTAATTACTACAAACAAGGTGGCTACCCTAGACATAGTAAAGCTAAAAGAATTAGAAGTGTATGGGTTCCTAAGGAACTTGTAAAATCTAATAATATTATTGCTATGTCATCTTGGATTCCTAAGGGAACCAAGGTTTTGGGAGCTAACACTCATGGACCCAAAATGATTTGGGTACCAAAAACCAAGGTTTAATATCTTTGTTTGTAGGGGGAGCATTGCTACAAGGCCAAAGCACAAAGTCAAAACTCATGGTACCTTGATAGTGGATGCTCGAGACACATGACCGGAGACAAGAGTCGATTCATGGATTTAAAGCCAAAAAGTGGAGGAGTAGTAACATTTGGTGACAACTCCAAAGGCCACATTAAAGGTATTGGCTCCATAGGTAATCACTCTACCATTCTCATTGAAAATGTCTTGTATGTCAATGGTCTTAAACATAATTTATTGAGCATAAGTCAATTGTGTGATAAAGGATTTAATGTTCTTTTTGATAAAAATGGATGTAAAATTGTAGACATTAAATCAAATAGTATTATGCTCATAGGTCATCGCATAGGAAATATATACATGGTGCATTTAGATGATATTCATACATCCCATGCATGTTTAGTTGCTCAAAATGAAAATGATGCATGGTTGTGGCATAGGAAGCTAGGACATGCTAGCATTAGTGTTTTGGAAAAACTAGTCTCTCTAAATCTAGTTAGAGGTTTGCCCAAAATTAAATTTTCAAATGACAAAATTTGTGATGCATGCTCTAAGAGTAAACAACATAAGTCTTCCTTTAAATCCATTAATGATGTTTCTACTAGTAGATGCTTACAATTAATTCACATGGATTTATTTGGGCCAATTAGGACTATGAGCTTGGGTGGTAAATCTTATGCATTCGTGTTAGTTGATGATTTTTCTAGATTTACTTGGGTTCTCTTTTTAAGTACTAAAGATGAGGCTTTGGAAAAATTCATCACATTTTCAAAATTAACCCAAAATGATCTTGAACTTAGAATTTCACACATTAGAAGTGATCATGGAACCGAGTTTCAAAATTTAGGGTTTGAAGAATTTTTGAATGAAAATGGTATTAGCCATAATTTTTCGGCTCCTCGAACTCCTCAACAAAATGGGGTAGTTGAGAGGAAAAATAGAACTTTACAAGAAATGGCTAGAACTATGCTTTGTGAAAATAATTTACCTAAATATTTTTGGGCGGAAGCCACAAACACCGCTTGTTATATTGTAAATCGAGTAATGATTAGGCCAATTTTAAAGAAAACACCTTATGAGATTTTAAAATCTAAAAAGCCTAACATTAGCTATTTTCACCCTTTTGGGTGTAAGTGTTTTGTTTTAAATAATGGAAAAGATAACTTAGGTAAATTTGATGCAAAAAGTGATGAAGCTATTTTTATAGGTTACTCTTTAACCTCTAAAGCCTATCGAGTATTTAACAAAAGAACTTTAGTAGTAGAAGAATCCATTCATGTTGTATTCGATGATAACCTCCTTCCTAGGAAGGATTCTTGTGATGATGATGATGTAGGAATCATAAATGCCTTTGATGGAGGTCAAACTTCAAAGGAGAATGAGATTCAACCAAAAGAAGAAGACACACAAGATCCACCTCTTGAAGCCTTGAAGGACTTGGCTATTGAGGAAAAGGAAGTGAGCTACCCAAGGGAGTTGAACTATGTCAAAGATGGTGAAATCTTGGGTGATCCATCCAAGGGGGTAACCACTCGTTCTTCTCTTAAATTAATGAACCATGTTGCATTTATCTCATGCATAGAGCCTAAAAAAATAAAAGAAGCATTGAAAGATGACTTTTGGATTATGGCTATGCAAGAAGAGTTAAATCAATTTGAGAGAAGTAATGTATGGACATTAGTTGATAGGCCTAGTAATCAATCTACAATAGGAACTAAATGGGTCTTTAGGAACAAACTAGATGAGAGTGGTAACATTGTGAGAAATAAAGCTAGACTTGTAGCACAAGGTTACACTCAAGAAGAGGGAATAGATTTTGATGAAACCTATGCACCCGTAGCTAGAATGGAAGCCATTAGGATGTTGCTTGCATATGCATGTTATCATAATTTCAAGCTTTTTCAAATGGATGTTAAAAGCGCATTTTTAAATGGTTTTATAAATGAAGAAGTGTATGTGGAACAACCACCGGGTTTTGAAGATTCAAAATTTCCAAATCATGTTTTCAAACTTACCAAAGCTCTTTATGGTTTAAAACAAGCTCCTAGAGCTTGGTATGAAAGGCTTTCAAACTTTTTAATTGAAAAAGGTTTTGAAAAAGGTAAGGTGGACACTACACTTTTCATAAAAATGTATAAAAATGACATTTTAGTAGTTCAAATTTATGTTGATGATATAATTTTTGGTTCTACTAATGAATGTCATTGTCAAGAGTTTGCTAAGCTAATGCAAGGTGAATTTGAGATGAGCATGATGGGGGAGCTCTCATTCTTTTTGGGACTCCAAATCAAGCAAAAGAAGGATGGCACCTTCATCAACCAAGCAAAATACATAAAGGATATGCTCAAGAAGTTTGGCTTGGAGAATGCAAAGCCTCAAGCCACTCCTATGAGCTCATCTACAAAGCTTGACAAAGATGAAGGAGGTAAGTGTGTTGACTCTAAGCTTTATCGTTCTATGATTGGATCTTTGCTTTACCTTACCGCAAGTAGACCGGATATCTTGTTTAGTGTTTGCTTGTGTGCTAGGTTTCAAGCTAGTCCTAGAGAGTCTCACCTTATAGCCGTTAAGAGAATCTTTAGATACCTTAGAGACACTCCTTGTTTAGGCCTTTGATATCCTAGAGACTCTACCTTCAACCTACATGCTTATTCGGATGCGGATTATGGGGGTTGCAAAATTGATAGGAAAAGTACTTCGGGAACTTGCCAATTCTTAGGTAGTATGCTCATATCTTGGTTCTCTAAGAAACAAAATAGTGTAGCCTTATCTACCACCGAAGCCGAGTACATATCCTTAGGGAGTTGTTGTGCTCAAGTCCTTTGGATGAAGCAACAACTCTTAGATTATGGAATTAAAGTTGGAACCATACCCCTAAAATGTGACAACACTAGTGCAATATGCTTAACTAAAAATCCCATCCAACACTCTAGAACCAAACATATAGAAATAAGGCATCATTTCATTAGAGATCATGTCCTTAAGGAAGATGTGGTTATAGAGTATGTAGACACCTTGAATCAATTAGCGGACATTTTTACAAAACCTTTAGACAAAGAGCGTTTTTGGTCCCTTAGGAGAGAGTTAGGTCTAGCTAGCCTATCTTGACCTTTTAGGACCTCTTTTGTGCTTAAATATGCTTGATTTTGTGAAATGCCATGTTGATGTGTTTAAACTCCTAATTTCATCCATGCTTATAGTTAGGGGGAGTATGTTTATGCCTACATATGTTTTGCCTGCTCATTCATGACATTTATGCATGTTAGGCCTCTTATAAGATCATTTTTCTGCATTTTTAGAGCCTCATCTGCACTTCCAGGCCCAGGTGTATCGAAACAGGTGAACCCGTTTCGATACGGATACCTTAAATCAAGTTCTGAGAAGAGGGCGTTTCGAAACGCCTAATAGCGTTCCGAAACGTTTTTGATTCTGCCAAGGGGGTGTATCGGAACACGTTCCGATACGGGTCAAAGGGAGTTTCGATACGGTCAACTGCGTATCGAAATGTTCTGTTTATGGTTTTAAAATGGTCAAAACCCTAGCCGCCCGTTCCGAAACGGTCTTGACCGTTCCGAAACGGCATCGCGGATTGCTATATCTAGGGCTTTTAATGATACAAATTTACTTTTTTATCAAACTCTAAAACCCTAAACCGCCTCCCTCTCTATAAATACCCTCTCAAACTCCTTGATTTTCACCAAATTGTGAGGGGTTTTAATCTTCAACTCAAGTCTAAGCAAGTTTCATCAATCTTGTGCAAGGATTTCTTCAAAATCATCCAAAATCCCAAACTAAGGTATTTTTTCATTTTTTCTCTTTTCTTTCAATTCATGTTCGAATCTTAGGTTAGAAAATCTTATTTTTGTATAAATTATACGTTTTTGTTGTGGGTTTTCAAAATCTTGTGAAAATTTTTTCAAATCCCAAAATTTTTGATTCGAATATAAAATTTTTCAATCGTTTTTTTTTACACTATTTTATTTTAATTTTGTTTTCAAAAACCTAAGTGGGATTTCTTATTGGATTGATTTTAATTATCAATGCATACACTCAATTTTAAAACACTTGCTTAATGTTTTTAGATGGCGGATCAATCGAACAAAAAGCGCAAGGCCGTTCAATCCGGTGAATCGAGCATTCGTCCGAATCTCACTCTGCTTTTTCAGAAATCTTTCAAAACTTCGGAAGCACGTGCTCGCTTTGCTTATGTCAAGGATTTCGCGGTTCGTAAGGAACGTGTTATCGATCTTGAATTCCTCAATTCCGAGCGATTCCTTTTTCGTTATCTTCCTCGTTTGGATGAGTGGAATCTCATGGATTTCTTGAGCCTTCCGGATGTTTGCTACAAAAATATGGTACTCATCTTTTACTCTAATGCTCACTTTCTTTATGATGAGTCCAAAACCGAGATCATAGGGATTGAGTCATCCTTGCTAGGCAAAAAGGTTGTTATAAATGTTAAACTTTTAGAGTCTGCTCTTAAACTTAAAAATGAGGGTCTTGAGGATGAACGCCACTTTGGCACTTTCACCGGGAAAGCTCTTAACCTTGATGTGCATGATCGTGTTCTTCACTTAATGGTCTCTTGGTTTATTCGCCCTTCCGGCGGTAAATATTCCCATATCCGTCAACGAGATTATTTTTGGTTAGAGTGTTTCCGTAGGGGTGAGCGCCCAAATGTCCCTAAGATCATCTTTGCCGAGATTGTCAATAATATCAAGCTTATTGACACCAATGAGTTGACATCCTTCACTTATGGCATTGTCTTGAGCGCCCTATTTCACCATCTCGGTATTGATTGTACCTACGACTCTCCGGAACCTCGCAAGACCAAGATAGGTGAATCATCCCTTCGCAAGTCCGGGTTCCATTATGTGAATGGTATTTGGGAAAGAGTTGATAGAGAAGCGGATCCTCCTCTTGTTGCTCCTCCACCGCAAGTTCAAGCCGCGAACAATGATGCTCTCACGGCTTTCCTTACCGAGCGTTTCAATGCCTTGGACTCTCAGTTCGATGCTTTGGACACTCGCATTACTTCGGGCTTTGAAACAATGGGCAATCGTTTGTCGAATGTCGAGGATCGTCTTAGTTCTCTTGAAACTTCTCATTCCAACTTGGATCTCTCCTTCTCCACTCTCTATGGGCAATGGACGAAGTTTCAACGTTCTCAAGCCAAGGACGATGACGATGAGGATGACGAGGATGATGATGACGAGGCTTAGGATCTTCATATCATATCATATTATTTATGCTTTTTAGGTTTTAGATTGCATCTTATGTTTTATCATGTTTTAGGACCTATGCTTATGGTTATTTTATTTTGGGATTTTGTTGTTCGAATTATATTGAACTTAATGTTTTGAATTATGTTTTGGATTTTTTTGATTATGAATTTATGGTTGCTTATTATTGCTTATTGGTACTAATCTTTTATCTTCTCTATGAGCTTATGTTATTCTTTTTGATCTAACAAAAAGGGGGAGAAGAAATTTAAGAGCCACAACACTAAAATTCGTTTTTAATTTTTAAAAGGTTTAAACTTCAAATCAAAATTATTTTAAAAACCTATCTTAAATTAAGGGGGAGTTAGAATATTTTCAAAACTTTCAAAATTCTCAAAAATTCTAACTTTGGTTTTGTTATATCAAAAAGGGGGAGATTGTGAAACAAATATTTTAATTTTGATATAACTAAAAACCTAAGGACTAAATTAAAAGTCAAAACGAATTTTAAGTCCTAAAAATATCCCCATATAACTTTTATATTATGCCTAAGTTAAAAACATACTTTTCCAATTATTTTTCTAAGTGTTTCAAGTCAAAACAGTGGTTTTCACGTACCCGTTCCGAAACGGCCTCAAGGCGTTTCGAAACAGTTTCACCACTGTCGACCACCGTTCCGATACGAGTATCGAAACACTTGGAAGCGTTTCGAAACGGCTAGCCTCGTTTCGAAACTGTTCTTCATGTTGGATTTAAAAAGGGGTTAAATTATTTCAAATATTTCAGATTTTTAAATATATAAGGGGTGTTTCGAAACGGCATATGCCCGTTCCGAAACGACCCTTTGACAGTAGCCATTCCGTTTCGAAACGGATCAATACCGTTCCGAAACAGGGGCTAGGTTTCAGTTTGAAAAATATGACCATTGTATGTCTTAACTGATTTTATCAAAACCGTTAAGGCGTTTCGAAACGGTCTAGGACCGTTCCGAAACGACCCTTTTACAGTGGCAAAACCGTTTCGAAACGGCCCTAAGGCGTTTCGAAACGGGCTCTTAAATGCACCCCAACGGCTCTTTCTATTTTAGTCCGTTCCGAAACAGGTTTCTCGTGTTCCGAAACGGGTTGGTGCAGACAGCATTAATGGTGGCAAGAGAGGGTTCCAACGGCTCCATTTATGTTCCCAACCACCCAAACGGCTAGAAATCAATGAGAATGTATAAAAGGGACATCCAAAAGCATCAGCAACAACTATTGAACTTCAAGCAAACATCCAAACATCAAATTCAAGCATTAGAGCAAAAATCCCAAATTTGTGTAAAATCCCAATTTGTGTTCTTCATTCATATTTTGTAAAATTGGGTTGAGTGCTTGTATTGGGGCTATCATTTGTATTGAGAGATACCTAATTAGCCTACAAATTCCTTTGTTCTCTTGTGTGAGGGTTGGGTTGATTTTTGGGTAGAAAAATCAACCGATATTGTAAAGGGTTGCCTCCTTGTCCTAGAAAAGGGGAAGATCAATTTAGTGAAATTGTTGCAAATCCTTAGTGAGACTAAGGTAGTGGATGTAGAGTTCATTTGGAACTTGAACCACTCTAAATTCCTTGTCCTTCAATTTTAAATTTGCCAATTTCCACTACAATCCTTCAAATTTCCAATTCACCCCCCCTCTTGGTAAATATCGATCTTTCGATCCACTCAACACATGTGACCGATCAGCTCCTGAAGTGGTATGTCCCTTTTCTTGTGCTTGAGGGAGTTGCGGTAATCTGACCATGACTTTGGCAACTTTTCGATAAGGACGTTTGCTTGCAAAACTTCACACATTTGCATGCCTTCCGCTATGATGTCCGAGACAAGATTCTCATGAACTTGGTCTATGATGTCCGAGACAAGATTCTCAGGAACTTCAACCATTCTCCCATGACATTTTTTTTGATCCCCGCATCATCGGTGCCAGACTTGGTGTCCAAGGAATCCCAAATCGCCTTTGCACTCCTCTCCTTTAGATACATGTCAAATAATTTGTTGGACATGTGACTAAGGAGATGGCCACGGACCGTCTTGTTGTCCTTCTCATATTTGGCAAAGGTGGCAGCAGCAAGGGCATCGGCGGCAGCATCGGTTTGGCCTTGATTATCGGCAGAAACAGCAACGGTAGGTGGTGCAACTGGTGGTTCGTTGAGCAACACATAATCGAGGTCCAATTGCTCAAAGAAGATAAGAATACGTTGGGACCACCTTCGATAATTGAAGCCATCTAATGCATCGAGCTTGGAAAGATCGGGAATAAGGTTGCTTTGTAGTTCGGATGAAGCAGCCATTTTGCAGAATCGGAATCAGTTTTGTTTCTAAATTGTTGGTAAAATGAACTGCAAAAAAGCTGTTAGTACTGACTGGAAACTATAAGCAAAACGGAACGTAAAAATGGTTGACCGTGTCGTGGTATGGTGGCCACTGCCTTAGCTGCTGTAACAAATTCTCATAAACACCATTTTAATTCTTTCACATATAAAAATTCCTACGAATTTTCTCCAAAAAGAATATATACGCGCGTACGTGTCAAAGACACGTGTTACCCGAACCCGAACCTAAACGTGTCGAAGACACGTGTTACCCGGGCTGGACGGCGGCGGCGGCGGTGCGCAAGGACTTCCCTTGTTCTTTCCCACTCAACAAGGGAGGGAGGAAGCATGGGTATAAATACCCTTCCCTAGCTATTTTCCCAACCAATGTGGGATATAGCTTTGCCTTTGATAACTTCTTGAAGCATTACCAACAGTCATTCGTGGAAAAAGAAAAGTTGTGGGAAATGAAGTTCATTCCTCGATAATCTATGTTTTGTCAGGGTGTTTCAATATCTTTTCTGACCATAAGTGTATGTCACATCCTATATAAATCTACATCAAAAAGAAAATGAGCGACAATGCTGTGTATTTTGTCAAATTTATTTTTTGAGATTGTTACATGATTAAAGATTACTTAGTAGTTGTATTTCCTTATATTTTAGGTTATATATATATATATATATATATATATATATATATATATATATATATATATATATATATATATATATATATATATATTCCATCTTATTTTATGTTGATCCTACATTGTTTTCTTTATCATCTATAAATTTCTAACAAATGTTGAGCTTAAGTTTCGAGAAAGTATGAAAAGTTTGAAGAACTATCAAAACACTTTTAGTGATAGGGTTAAATCAAGTGAAAATTTGGGTTGATGAAGTTATAAATTTTATTATATCATTTTAATTTGATTTGATTTTTAGTAAAGTTAAGTAAATAAAATTCGAGTATTAAGAGATACGAGTTCGAATTATTTTGTCTATAAGGTATAAACGTATTGTCAAAAATTTAAAAATATATATGAAAAGATACTACCTTATAATCACCTGTAACTATTAAAAAATTAAAATACACAAAAAACTAGTATGTTTGGAAAGTCATTGTACAATTGAGTTTGAGTGTAATTTAGTGTAATTACACGGTTGTAACACATTTAGACAATTATCGTAATTTGTGACATCGCTGAATTTGGTGTAGTTAAAGGCTCTCAACTCTCTAATTCTTAAGCGAGTGTGAAAATTGGTGTAATTATGTGTGTAATTACACTATATAATTTTATAATTAATATTATTTTTAAATTTTAAACTTAGTAATTGTGTAGTTACAATTTATATTACCAAGCATGACATATTTAATTGCAATTTGTAAGTCAAACATGTATAGAAAATTAAATTTCCTTGTAACTACACGTGAATTACACTCGTGTGTAATTATTATATCAGTAATTACATTTTTGTATAATTACAATATGATGTTGCGTTTAAAAGTTAAATTCAACTTGAACTAAAAATATTGAATAACTCAATTTAAAATCTCGAATAACTCTAATAACTCAATCAATTAATTTAAATTATTAATAATAATTTCTTAGTTAATCAAATTTTACTCATTCCAATAAACTCACTTTCTAAAATATTAATAAATTATATACACAATATAAATGAATAAAGAAGCAACGGCCATCATAACCAACTCGGCGTGTAATGGGTTGCTCGTACATGTCCATTGTCCCCCAAACTGACTTTAGGTGATCTTGCCACAAGAACCATATTCGCCTGTTTTGTGAAGCTATATAATTATGGAAATGTTTATTAGCAATAGACTGAAAACTGTTAATGTTTAACTTTAGTTTCTAGAAAGGAGGGACAACACTATGTGGTATATTGGTCAGTCGGAGAATTACAAATCGATTTTATTGTAACTATTAAACAAAAAATGTTAACTGTGTCATTAAATTTTAATTTGATTTTAACGAAGTTACAACCCTTAGCTGTTAAAAGATTATCGATATGATAATTGAATAAATTTATATAATAATATTTTTATTTCGTTATTTATGTATTTTATAAATTTAATTTTAATTATAATCCTTCAATAAAATGACGACACGTGCCATTATTTAATTGATATAAACTTAAAAAAATATAAAATGAATTTTAAGAATACAAATCTGAGACTCGTGAAAAGACGGAAGAAAAATAAAAAAAATTATAAAAAACTTAAGAACAAATCTGAAAATTTTATAATTCAAGAAGTTGACGGCAAAGATGATGATGAAGATGGTAGCAAGTTTGTTTGAAAATGGCTTGCGAGCTTTGCTATGAGTAGGATGAATTGTAGAATACATTTATGTCCTATGAACTTTCTTGATCTTGATTGATCAAGCAATTTTTATTATAGGTTATAACCGACCTACCAAAAATTGATTATCTTAGCAATTTAGAGTGTGAAGAAAGAATCACCAGCAATTTATGAAAAATAATGTGTTGAAACACTTCTAATGATGTAAGAACTATCTTGCAAAAAAAAAAAAAACTTTAAGAGCATTTTTGATTAAAATTCATCAAAGATAAATGTTTTTCAATGTGTTTGATGTCTGATTTTAAATAGGTTAAAGAATGCTTCCATTTGGGCGGCAAATAAAGTTAGATACAAGGCAAAATAATATTCATTGGTTGGCAAATCTTCTAAAAATAAAGTTTTTGCTTCATATAATAGTTATTGGACTGAATTTTTATTACATTGATCAATTAGACTTTATAATTTTTAAATAAGAATTTCTGTATGCGTTGTCTTCACTAAATTAATTGTAACTTGAGTTCCTGACATCGGATTGACGTGTTTCAAGATGCGCTGAAAAGCTAAGATACAAACGAACGTATTTGAAGAAAATATGTCAACCCAAAAATGTCTGAATTTCATCCGAAAAGTCGTTGCAAGTTTGATATCGATTCAGATTTGACAAACAGCTTCAATTTCTTGTCTAATATGACTAATTTAATCTCTCTTATTCTCATATCAAATAAATTTTAAGGATACAAACATAAGATTCATTAACATTTAACTGTTGGACATCGACACTTAACCATTGAGTTAAGTTAAGTATTTGTTTTATTGTTGATAAATATTATATTTAGGTATAATTATGCTTGATATTAATTTTTTATATTTCTAAATTAAATTTAGTATTTTTATATATAAATCATTGAATTAAGTGTATTAACTTAATTAATAATTTATAAATCTAATATTTGTATATAAATGTTTTAATTTATACTTTTTTATGAAATACTACTTAGTTTAGTTTAGTGATTAAGCAGTGATGTCATTGCCAACACGTCTTCTAGTTTTGAAGTGCAAATTCATTTCAAATTTTCTTTATTTTTTTAAATAGTGTTAAGTGGTTATAAGATAGTATCTAATCATATATATTCTTAATCTTTTAATAATGCATACACCTTATAAACAAAAACGATTTAAATTTGAGTCTCCTATGATGAACATCATCCGTTTTTTTACTGAGAGCATTTGCTGAGTTATAATTTTATTAAAAAATTTATTAATTACGGTTTAATTTAAATATAATATTTATAAATTATGAAACCGAAACTTAACTTGGTTCAACAGTTAAATATTGATGCCCCACAATTCTTAGGTTTGAACTCATAAAACCAGTTCATGTTTTTTTTTCAACAATAAGATGATGATATGTGTTTTGATCTTATTAGATGATTAAAATTAGAATTAAATCGATAGATTGAATAAGTAATAAGGACCAAATGTCTTACTATACAACTTTACTTATTTTCCATGTCAGAGATACCGTTAATGATCGGTGACTTGATTGAAATTAAATTAAAAGTTTAACGACTTAATTGAAAAAAATATATTGTTAGTTGTCAAAATAGAATCAAAATCATAGCTTAGTGACCATTATAGTAGTTTACCCTAAATTCTAAATTTTTAATTCGCCCGTCGCGTCGGGCACGCAACCCGAACCAAACCGGATCTCAAAATCCAGCATGAAGCAGCTCCAATGCTGATACGGCGTCTTTGTGCACTTTCCTTCTTTCTCCGTTTTCACTGCCAAAGCAGAGTAAAAAAAAGTTCAAAAGCAAAAAACGCATGCTCTTTCTCACCACTAATTCTAAAACAAAAAAAAACAAATCCAACCATTTTTTTCTCGATTTCCTTGTGCGAGAGTTATTTCAAATTCTTTAGATTTAATATGATCTGAAATTAGTGGTGTTTGAAATTCGAGTCTCTTAGGTGAAAATTTTAAGATTTGTTTTAGGGTTGGCAATATGGAGATGGAGGTAGCTGGCTCTTGCAGCGAATCGTTCCAAGCTTGGGAGATGAAGAGAAAAGTTGCGGAGGAGAAAGATCAGGTTCGTGTTACGAGGAAGACTTTGCAAGCTGTGCCGGAACAGTGCCAAAGAGCTATCGAATTGATTAATAACAGCGAAGGAGGGATCGACGATGAAGATGGTGAAGATGAAGCTGACGTGGATCCTCAAGGGAGAGTCAGTGGCGTGGATCTTCAAAGAGATCAAGAGGTCGATGAGGTTTGTTTTATTCTTTCTGTTTATTATCTGCTTCAGGTTTTTGTTTGGGTGCTTAGGGAAGGAGAAGAATTCTAATTTAGAATCTTACATAATCACCATTTTAGTTCGTAATCGTAAAAATAATGGATTTTAATTTTGGTCGAATTTATTTTTCCAATTTTTGAAGTTCTTTGTGAATATTTAGTTTGTATAAACTTATTCTACGTTCTGTAAAATTTTATGTTCGGAAGAGAACTCTGCAATTTTTAATCCATAGAGGTTATTGTAAGCTAACTAGTTCATTTGAGGATGATGAGCTTCCCCCATGAGTGATGAGTAATTCGATTTTGAATTGAACTTAGCTTGAATGAGACAATTAAACATATATTATAGCTATATGGTAGTTCTCATTTGGATAATGGTCTGGTTTTTGATGTATCAGTTGCATATCAATGTCAACTGTCAAAGTACGTTATTCTGCTGCTGCGTTTAACTTATTGACAAGGTGTAGTTTTGGTAGACTTTTAAGTTACCAATGAGCATTGTTTTTTCCATGTTTTGTTCGTGAGTATACTTCGATACACAAGCTTTTCAATTTTAGGGTTTATGGATTTAGGTTGTGGTTTAGGTTGTAGGGTGTAGAATTTATGATTGGAATTTAGAGTTTAGACTTTAAGGTTTAGGGTTTAAATTTTAGGGTGTTAGGGTTAGGAATTTAGGTTTTATATTTTATAGTTTAAATATGAAGGGTTGTGTAAAAAAAATTTACACAACTTGTGTATCAAAATATTACCCTATATATACATACACACACACACACATAGGTTGTCAGTATTGAACTGAACCAAACAAATAGAGAAATACATAACTTGGATGTCATCTCAAATACACTTTTCTTTGCTTTGGAGTCCGTTTGCCTCTTAGCCTTTGTCTCATTGATGTCATTTCAATTGCAACTATCCTTATGATTTTGAAACTTTTCCATCATCACAGTCATCCTATGAAGTAACATGTTGGTCCATAGATGTAAGATTGAGAACTAATACAAAGGATTTCAAATTGGATACTTGAAATGAAGCTCAAAATCAGAGCCTATTTTCTCTTCGTTGAGAAGTTGAGTCTGATTGTTTTGTAAAGAAATTGTTCTTTTCTATTTGATGGTTGTAATTTGAAGTGCATATTGTTCTTTTCCATGTAAATAGCTTTATGGCAATCGGCAATAGGAAAATGCTTATGCAGTTTGCATTTGCTTTCCTATCAAACATTTCCAAATAACTTGGTATTAAAAGTTTGTGCCCCTTTTATTTTAAATGCAGTTGTGCGATCTTCTGAAATCTAGAGTTCAATGCTCTGATTTCCTAGAAAAGTTGGCGTGTGCTCAGGTGCCAGTTCCAGAAAACATTTCAGGTATGCTTCTAGGAGAACTTTCTTTTTGTGTTTAAAAAGATATTTTTTGCCTGGTTGCTAATGAAATTCTTCTATGGACCAGAAGAAGGTAGTTCTTGGGACATGGTCAATGAAAATGATCTTTGGGAAGATAAAGATATTGATTTGGATCGAGAAGATTATGTTCTTGTTAGGCAGGAGGATATAGTAGAAGGAATTGCATGTTTTATGGCTGCATATCTGCTGTCCCTTAAACAGACTAAGGTATGTGAAATTCTCTTTGTTGCCTGAAAGTTTTTATCTCAAATTTTCTGTGGTCTTAATTTTCTTTCTTTCCCAGGATTTGACCCCTAATCAACTTCAGGAAGGTGAGCCTTTGTGTTCCTTCCTAAATGTTTTAAAGAAATAAATATAATTTCACTGAATAACTTGTATTTTCCATCTCAGGTACCTTTTATTCCAATTTTATTTCTTATCACTAATTTGGCATTATGAATTCTGACTTTCGTTTGAATCCCATTTGTAGCACTGAGCAAGACCTTCTCTGTTAAGAAGAAAAAGGGAAAGCTTCGGAAAGCTTGGGACGGAAGCAAAGCCATATATAATGTGGCATCCTGGGGAGCTACAGCAATTGGGTGGGTTATGATTTTATTCTCGACAAACTAGTGTTTCTCAATTTCTTGGTCACTCGTTGGTTTTGACATATGCTGCATCTTCCTATCTATCTACAATTGAGTTTGTTGTCATGTTTTAACTAGACACCAACTCAATTGTTATATGAAGTCTCTTAAAAAAAACCATTAATAAGATTTGAACCTTTAACTCGCTTAAAAATATTTTTAAGCATTTAACCAACTAAACCAACTCATTTTCGTTCATTTAAAAATAATAACTAAAAAGTATCCTATTAAACAAATGTATCACTTTGTTTTTAAAAATAGTTATCATTTATTTTTTAATATATTTTATATAAATTATCCATCTTTTGTGGATGTGCCATTATTTAGTGTGCGTGTGTGTTGTCATTCCATTGCCAGATATTCTAATACGTTTATTTGTTCGTTGGTTATGGACAGGATATACCAAAACCCTCTACTTCTAAGAGCTGCATCGAAAGCCTTCTGGGTTTCTTGTAATCTCATATCCAAACTTCTCTGATTTCCTTGCACTACTTGGACAACAAAGCTGGGAGTTTAGCAGGTTGTGTGACATGAATACGTTATTATTCTTTTATATTTTCCTACAACACATCCACGTCTCAAAGTATTTTGATCTTTTGTAAATATTGTTTTTCTTGAAGAATCTCTGATTGCAATTCAAATCCATTGGCCCCGTTCTGTTTGCTCCCCAATGAGAGGGAACAACTCTCCATTCAAATTACTGTGCATATGTGTATATTTATGTTTTTCAAGGGCATTTTTCATTTAGATTATCATTAAGTTCTCTGAAGTGAAGTGAAGCTAATAACAGGGGAAGTGGGAAGAAAATGCTAGTGCCAAGAATATCAATTTGCTCAGTGTTTGATTTATACATTATATATATATATATATATATATATATATATATATATATTGAGAGCAGAGCTGTGAATTTAGAGCAGTTGAGTCACTTGCTCCCTTTCTTCAGAACTTGAGGCACAAAACTGTATCATATACTACTGCATATACAGACAGAATCACAGATGACCAAATTCAGTCATCTAATCAGAAGGTCCCATCCAGTAGCAACTATTACCTCCATGTTTTCTTTTTCTTTTTCGGTTTGTTATCCAAGGCTTTTGATGTAACGTGTGCGTATCACCAACCGATTTCATCCCACAACCCAAATAACTGTGCTTTTAGTAGAAGAATGAGTTATCCTTGTTATTATGAGCATCCTTACACAGCATCGACCGTACCTCCATTATTGACCTTGGTGGCTCAAGGTCCTTTTCAGGGAGTGCATTCCCGACGAGCTGTTGCATCTGTGATGCAAAAGTATCGTCCAGGATCTGCATTTTAACAACAGGGTACAATGTCAGAAAAACTCAACACCGAAAAGGATACACGACAGAGGATTTCAATGGAGAAATCCATAAATGAAATAACCAATGACAACCCTATTCTCATAAGTCGTATCTAACTGCTCAACCATACTAGCTGAAATGAATTACCCTTATTTCCAGTTTCGGGTTCAAATTGTTTTAGGGTCAGGTTGTTTGCTTTATGATAAAAGAGGCTGGGTTGAGTCTGTGCTCATATGAGCGGGATGGGTTTTTCAGGTTCGGATGACTTTAAAACTCAAGCAAACTTCATAATGACAAGTGCATCAATGCAAGGAAAGAAGATTGTTAAGTGCTCCACTGGTCAACATTGTAATGTCTAATTTGGAACCTTATTTTCAGCAAGGAAAGAAAATATTGTTAAGTTTTTACTTACAGATACGGCAATTCTGGAACCTTTATACCATGATCTATTTTCTTTACGGTTTTCCAAGAAGCTGAGAACATCCTGCAATGAGGGACACACAAAAAAAAAGCTTGTGAGATGAGATGCATTTTACTTGGATTCTTTTTAAACCAATTACACATCATCATGCACCTATAACTTACTTGTCCCATCCGATCCCAGTACCATCGGCAGATTGCAATGAAAACATGAGTCTCAAAAACTGTATGAAGGTGATTTATTGTGCTTATCAGCTGTTCTTTCAATGGCTGCATTCTGGCTTGTATATCAGATTCTCCCACTGTTTCTTTAGAATCTTGTAGAATCTTTTTCAACTTTGTTGAGTTCTGTAATTTTGTCTGAAAAAACAAAAAGGACAAAACGGAAAACGAACTCAATTCTACATCAAAAGCAAAGACACCACAAACAAATTCAAATTAATTGAATGGGAAGCTCAAGTATATATCCTGGTTAGCAGTGTGGGACTCACATTCTCGGCAAGTTTTTCAACAACAGCTTGTAGATACCCTCTGAACTTCGTTCTCAACATCACGGTGACCTCGCTAAGACGCTCGCCAGGAGCTGTGTTTCCACCATCAGGTATGCAAGAACCCCAGGACTTGAACTTGTTTTCTATCTTAGGACGTAGTACATCAAGCATCCTCTTCATGGAATTCAACATGATGCCCAGCTGAAAGCGGCAATCAAATTCTCAAAGCTAAAAAGAGAGAGTAAACAAACCAATGAGAGATTCTTGTTAAGTAAAAAAATATACGGCTTACCTCATCAGGAACAGTATAGGAGCACACAGATCGTTTAGTGAGTTTCTGCATGTACTTGAGGCCAAATTTCTTGGGTGTCATGTTTTCCTTCAAAGGAGTTACTACATCTGCATACTGTTTATCCAGAGCATCCACTATTGCCTTCTCAATATCCGAAACAGCCTGGTGTAGAAACGTAACCCAAAGTTTATTACTTGTCATTGAAAATAACTAATTATACAATTCATGATGTACATTTTGTACATTGATCAGAAGTTCATTAGTGCAGAACATAAATAACTAGCAGTTAGAAATCTCTTCTTCGTCTTCCTTTTCCCCCTTTCCCCCTAAAATAAGCTAGTTTTTGGAAGATCGGGATGATAACATTTGTTTCATGTAGCCACTAGCCAGGATTCATATAAAAGGACAATAATTAAATAAGAACATGAAAATTGAAGTACATGACATACATTTTCCAGAACAAAAATGTATTCAGGCCAGCGGCAGATGATGACTTCGTAATCATTCAAGGTCTCCTTCAGTCGATCATACATTTCATCTACAAAAGGAGTTGTAGAATATTGTGTTCTAACTCCCGACCACTTCACCTGCAAGCATATAAGTTTTAGACATTAAAAGAATTCCTTGAAGATCAGTTTGATAAAATATGAAAGACGCTTCTATAGTAGCAACATATTTTATCAGTCTTCACTTGTGGATTTCGTTTTAATCATTTAAGAAGGGAGAAAGAAGTGGTGATAAAAAAAGCTATTGTTGATTAAAATAAACTAGCCTGCAGTACATTTGTGAAGTTACAAGCCAGAAATCTATTTCGAAAGTAAAAAATTACCATTTCACATTAACTATCCACAATAAGATTCTTTCTTAAAGAATGTACCTTATCTAGTTTACATGTCTCAAGTAGAGATTGCCGCTTATCTTGAATCCATATCATGATGTATAAGTGGAACAACTCCTTTGCCTCAACTCCACCTTTCACGTGACTGGAAGAAAAAAATGAGCTTGAAATAGTTCAAAAGAAAATACTAATACTAATAATAATAATAATACAGAAATCGTTTTTGCTAAAAGAATCACCATATATTCCAGCTGGCAAGATCTCGCTGGAAATCTGCTGTTGCAACGACGAGTTCTGCCACGGGTGGTGAAGGGCCAGATGGTGGGCATGCAAGAAGAAATGCACGTAATCGGCTGCAAAGCTCTGTGCTGTATATAGATGCGGACAGATTTGGTAGATCTATAAAACTGCAAAAGAAGGAATATACTTTAATGCTGCTTACGCCATAACACAAGAAGCAACCTTATGGATGTTGAAACATGCATGATATGATGTTCTCAAAAGTGAATGGACATATTGTATAAACAATTTACATTCAAAAGGGTAACAAAAGCATATTAAGCGATAACATAC
This sequence comes from Hibiscus tridactylites, assembly GCA_958450335.1. Lineage (NCBI taxonomy): Eukaryota > Viridiplantae > Streptophyta > Magnoliopsida > Malvales > Malvaceae > Hibiscus > Hibiscus tridactylites. The sequence goes on from OY288277.1 coordinate 12,690,768, forward strand.
TCATGACTATATTGTCAGCTTAACAAATCAAAACACGCACTCATGAGCACATAATTGGATTAAAATCAAATAAGAATCTCAAGTACTGCTAATTTCGGGCCATGCTCCACATGATGAAAATTTACCTCTGAGCAAGCTTAACAAATCGAATAACAATCAAAGAAACAATAAATACCTGGGAAGTATATGTTGATCGTGAATCTCGATATCCGTGAATATCTCATTCTTAATGTTCATGCAAAGACATGACATCTTCTGGTAAGCAGTAGACATAGCAACTGGGTCCAAGAAATTGGGTTCATTGTTGTTGGTGATGAACTCATCAGTCTCAGCCAAGTGCCTTCTTGATCTCTTTCTTGCGGCGGCCTATATAGATACTAATATTTAGAAAGTGGAGGAAAGTAAGGTAGAAACAAAAGTAAGGAATAAAGGAAATTAAATTCCTCGACCTGGAAATAATGACAAAGATTTTTCTGTGCTTCTGGAGACAATATGTCATGTAGAAGAGTATAGAGTTTGACAGCAGGTTCCAGTGCAGGTGCCGCAATCCCTGTTGCAGGGTTGAAGACATTCATAATACCAGAGAGCGATGATTCATCAAGGGATTTGTAGTTCTCAAAAACCAAAGAAAGGATTTGCTCGATCTGATCTTTGGTTTCTCCCAAAATTCGGTTCTGGTGAAGCAGCAAACAATTAGTGTTGTTATAAAAGGAAGGAGCAACATGTTATAAATTATATATGTATGTATGTATGTATATAAGTAATGAAATAGTACCTCTTGATGACTCAATGTGCTCTTACTATGGCCCTTCATAACAACAGGCATTAACAATTCATGCACCAATGTGAGGCAATCAGCAGTAGGAGTAGCCACATCCATAACATAGGAAAGATACCTGTTGGAAATGCAGGTTAAAGACAATCAAATCGAGACGCTTTTACCAAAAATAAAAGCGTTATACGAATTGCAACACTTAATAGGAAAGGTAAACAACTTTTTTTTCTGCCCCATACCTTAGCTTGGTGTAGACATCAGAAACTCCATAATATGAGGCAAACTCCGTTAACAGCCATTTCCATGAACCATATAATTGTAAGTTTCTTTGTTGGAAGCGTTGAACCTTCATTGCAACTTCCAGTACAAGGTCATACGCAACTGTTTCGGCAACAGAGCCACACTATACCAAGAAAGAAGAATGCAATGAATATCGTAAAACTATTTCGTAATAATCCATTTTTTTCGTCTTAAAATCAAAACAACATGCAAAAATACCAAGTTAGGAAGCAAAATTAATGGAATGAACTTTCTGTAAATTATGAACTACAGATTTCTTTTTGTAATTAATTTTTTAAAGAGAGAACTACAGTTTTCAGATTTTAAGCTATTCAAGAATAATTCACCTTGAGATGACTATTGTCATCAGAACTTGTTGAGTAATTAATATACAGCTGCAGCTTCCCCACTGGTTCATGTTCAGGCTCACGAAAAATGGGCCACCACCGCAACTTGTCAGCCTGCATTCAGTTTCCAAATGAGCATATTATTAAATCAACTAAAACCACAAATTAAGGGGAACTAATGTCAGTATAGAGAAACAATACCGAGTCTTCAGCAATAGTAGCCAATTGTGCAAGGACACGGCCATACTGCTTCCCCTTGGAGTCGTGAACTTCAACAGTCAGATCATCTCCCAAACTATCTGGGAAGCTGCAGAGTTATCGGTCCCTATATTGTCAGTAACTATCTTAAAGAAACTTAGACCTGAAAGAAGGAGAATTCGGAAACAATCACATACAAGACATGTGTTTCACCAGATCCAGGTTGCATCCTTTTTCCGTCTTCTTCAGCTGAACTTTTCAGTCTCAGCAGACAAGAGTACGTTTCTAATGACATATGTAGACAAAGAGGAAAGAACGTTAGAAAAATAAAGAGAGAAAATAATAAGTTGGCTTGTTCCGAAATAGAAAATGAAAAAAAAAATCAAAGGAACAATTACCAAACAATACCATAGTCCATAGGTAAATATGATCCAGATGTTTTAGTTGCAAACAATTAAAATACATCAGGATTCTCTTCAAGGTTTACTATCTAAAATTTACAAGCAAAAGCAAATCTTTCACAAATTGATCATAGCAAAGCCATATGATGTGGTCATCTTAGCATAGTAAGGAAGAGTACATCAAAGTCCTAGTCAGCAGCTAGGACGGATAAATCCAGTTAAACATGATTCTAGTTTGTGTACGAAACGAGAAAGCAAGGGGTTTGGAAAGACATACCTTGCGCAACGTCATATGATGATGAACTATTGCGTAAACTTGGCACACCAATTTTCAACAGTCCAGACACTTGTTTTATATACTGAGTTCCAGCATGCACATATGCTAAACTTTGGCGTGAGAAAGAACCATTTGCAGGTAAACGAGGTGCAACACGAAGCCTTCTAAGAGTTTGCCACCTCGAAGAGAGTATTGACTGAAAACTGGTCAAGTGATACCGTATATTCCCCAGCTTAATTACTGGTGCCTTAAGACTAAGAGATGAGATACTACAGCCAGTTGGTGGATCCAGGGTTGTTTTGACTTTGCGCACTGCCAGTGAAGAAAATATTTAGGATAACCAAGAGAAAGTGACTCAAAAATTATAACATCAAATCTGGGATAGAGAGTTAGAGACCTACCTTGCACCTTCATCTTGCCAATAATTTTCTTAGGTTTTGAGGCAGCTGCCTCACTGGTAAGCTCTGAAGAGCGTTTTGCCATTAGTTCCTCTTCTGATTGTAACAAGACTTGTTGCAACCTATGTACCACATGAAAGTTTTAAGGCAAGTAAGAGAAAAAATTAGTGGGAGTAGAACAATAAAGCATACTCGTTTGCAATATGATAAACAATTTCAAAACCTCCATGATCAATTAGGGAACCAAATTAAGATTCTTTAAATCATTTCCTTCTGAGAATAAGAATGGCATTTTCACAATTAACAGAGGCTTCTGACAAATGTAGTCAAGTAAGTTTTGATTAGATTGGACTTTCAGACGTGAAAGCTTTTATTGGACTAATTAAATCAAGACAGTTTGATAGCAAAGGCAATTACTGTGAGGCGATGTTTCAGTTGTGGGTTAGCTTTCTAGAAGAACAAAGAGATTAAACTCACCCAAATGTATCTCGTAAAAGAGCACATTCATTTTCCAGAAACATTGGAGCTTCCATGCAACCCCTAGCCCAAGCATGAAGGCAAAGTCGAACACATGCATCATAAGCAATTACAGCATGCCAAGGTCCAAGAGCACTGATTTTGATATAAACAGCTTAGAGTGGTTAGCGAATAAAGTGCATGAAAGAAGTTATCATTGGAATCATCTTAGAGTCTGTGTTAGTCAAAAGTACCTTGCATGAAATGTCGGGACACGAGCTGGATTAACCCCTGAAGATGCAGTGGTAGTTTCTGCACCAGCACCATTTCTGGAAACAAGGAGCATAAATAATATTTAATGTGCTATCAGATTGATTATTGAATAAGCATTACACAAAATGATTGCACAAACCTTACACACTCATTAGATTTTCTGTTACTCGCATTCTGTTCAGGCTCAACTCCTGACATAGAATCGAAAGTCTTTGGATCACGCAAATCAGCTGCACCATTGGCCTTTTGTATCTCGGTCACTGGCATGTGCAGAGAATTTTGTTTATCTTCCTTCGCTGAGCTAGAAAATGGTGGTGCACTTGGAATATCATCATCAGAAAACTTCTCATGTTGTAGCTTTTGAGAATTCAAATCCTGCAAAGAAACTATCTCAGCAAGAGCATTACAAATAACTCATAATAACTATATCTACTTCATAACCTATATGGCATTTACATTGTTGAAAATGAATTTAAAAGTAAGTACTAGACATTCTGATCATTGTCTGACTATACAAGCATTTTGAAACCAAGAAGTTCAGAATCCACCAAAGAATAAGCTCAAGTTCTCCTTAGTTGCACCAAACAATAGCAAACTCCCTAAATGGTGCAAAATTAATGAACTTACTCTTCATTTATTTTCGTACCATATCCCACATATTTCCTTTCAAGTTACCTTTGAAAACCTTGATTAATGTAGAACTTCACCTTCAATTATGTCAGGCAATAATTCATATGCTACAATATATCTATCTAGCATCAAACTGAAGGATTTTGTCTTGACCGGGAAAATGATTAAAACATTTTGAATCAAAATCTTAGGAAACAAACCTTCTCAGCTGCACTTCCCACATTAATCCGAGAAGGAACACTTGAAGCATACCCTTCAGAAACATATGCTCTACTCTGAGGAATCCTACCATTTATACTCCCCACTTGTGTAGTCGAAAACTCCGAGCTACCAGCCGAATCCGAAGACTCATCCTCCTCTGTAAAACCATCCCTCCCAACAGGGTATCTCCCATTCCCCCTCCCTAAGGTACCCTCCAAACTACCTCTTCTCCCTCCCATTATCGTCTCCATCGAGGAACTAACATCCGAATACGTATAATCACTGGCAGTGGTGTATCGCGGCCTCCTTTGGGACAGGTTTCCATATCTCGGTGCAGTTCCATTAGGGATTCTTTCATCTTGTGGAGAAGAATCAAGAGAATACCTCCCTCCGTAAACAGTATCCTCCTCTGAGTCGGTAGTGACGTCATTTTCAGAACCGGATTCTTCATCGACGGATAAGGTAGTAGTGGACGTCACCGGCAAATGACCGCTTCTGAATTTCGAAGTCGGTGGTAAGCCGAAATTCCGGCCACCGGGGCGGATGCTAGTAATCGGATCCATTCGAGGCCTTAAGCTAGAATTTGAATATGGAAGTTCCTTCTGCTAAAAAACAAGAAATCAGAATATGTGATTAAATGGGAACATAAATTCAAAAAAAATAAAAAAGGACAAAAAGCTCGTACTCCTCGAACCCATTTGAGGGCATTGTTGTCAAGTCCTTCAGTAAACATGTTGCTTGTTCCTGCCTCTTAAGTCTTACCTAAATCAACATTGTCAAAAATGTAAAGAGTAAATCAGTAACTAAAAACAAAGATTAAGAAAACCGATGAACAAACAGTGTAGAGAAGTGAAACGACAGTGACTAACATAAGAAACGGCGTGCAGAGTTTCAGAACTGAGAAAAAGTCGACCTTGGAAAGCGAAAAACCCAGTGAAGAGATCAGCTAAGTATATATGGAAACAGTTAACAAAATTTCTGAAGCTTAAATGAATAAAAAGATTTGCTTCCGTGAAAAGCTTCCTTCGGATCTGAAACAGAGGGAGAGAGAGAGAAGAACACTGAAATACAAAGGGTAAACTAACTGCGTGAACAATTAACTATTGCATGAGATATGTTTTGACCACCAAACTATAAATATTTAAAATCCAACCACTCAGTCATTTAATCAGATTTATTTTGACCATCAGCCGTTAAAATTTAACGAAAGGGTGACAAGAATATTAATAGAAATTTGTATAATTACATATTTGATCTCTGTTAGTTACATATTTTATCAATTTGTATAATTTTAATTTGATCCAGTAAGGTGGTGACACGTGTCGGTACCTAATTGAATGATTAATTTATTTAATTAAATTAAAATTAAGATCAAATTGATAGAAAGTGTAACTAACATGGATCAAATAAGTAATTATAAAAATTTTCATTAACAATCACATTACTCTTTCGTTGAATTTTAACTGCTGATGGTCAAAATAGGTTCAATTAAATAATTGAATAATCAAGTTTTAAATTGTTGTAGTTCAATGGTCAAAACAAATTAAACTAAATAGCTGGGTGGTTACCCAAATACAAAGCTTCTCTGCAAAATACTTTTGCGAGTACTTGTTTGTTTTTTTCTCTTTTTCCCTATTCAAGATTTCGATTTCCTATTTCTCTTACGTCGGTTCAATCTTACGTTGCGGTTCCGTCCAAAACGTTTTGAATTTTGTCAATTAAAGGAAATTAATAAAAAGGTAAATTACACTTATGGTCAATAATGTTTTTTTTTATCCAAATGGGAGTTTCTTTTACTACTATCACATTTATAACAAAATAATCATTCCGTCCTTAGCTCCCATCAAATTTATAACTTATCATGTTAGAAAGAATTAATATCTAATTTAATTCTTAAATTATAGATCTATTTAATTCTTTTACAAGAAATTAGCTATTATAAAAATTAAATAATCTAAAAATAATTATAAAATAATATATATTCATAAATATTTTTAATTTTTTAACAATAGGCATACACTTTGTAGACAAAACGATTTAAACCAGTATCATTTAAAATTTTAATCTTAAAAACAAAAATCAGATACATCTTATGCAAATTTTTAGATGCAATTCATATACAATCTAGAAAATATTTAAAAATAAAATAAATATTATTTCAAATTGTATATAGTGTTTAGATTTTTAAATTATAGTTTAATTCTTTTGTAATAAACAATAATTAATATTTTAACGAAAACTAATGATGAAATTATCATTTTGTAGTAAATAATAATGTTAGTGGACATTTTAATATTAATGATCATAATTATATTTTCAAACTTTAATGATAAAAAATTCACACATATATTAGTGGTCATAACTCATAAGTGTAATTTATCCTTAATAAAAAATGGTGCGAATAAAAACTGCACGTAGCAAGGTTGGTTTGAGAGGAGAAAAGTAACGGGTAAGTTGACGTGGAAAAGAGGAACACCGTTATTTTTTTATTCTTTTTAAATAAAGTTACCATTTTCAGTCGAACGTTGTAAGTGGGGACGCTTTTTAGTTTTTTTCTTTTTTGGGCGACATTCTAATTTTCCCACTGTTGTATTGTATATAGTTCACATGGTTACCAACACGGCAACACACCTCAATAATTCTAAATGGGTATAAAGTTGAGGAATGTATAACGTAAATGTACAAAATTTAAATTTTAATCATTTATTTATATTGATTTAATGATTCTAAATGAATATAAAATTAATTTTTTGTACTATATAATTAGATTTTATCCTTTATATATTAATATTATGTTTTTAATAAATCAATAATATTATTATCATGTCATGGCCTTAAGGCTTAAGGCTTAAGCTCTTGGTGTCGGTTCTAAAATATTTGATAGGAGCTGACAAAAAGGGAACAAGACAAAAGTCACATGATGATTAAATATTTAAATATTGTGATCGACGGATGTGATGTGCGTTTGGACATTACTGATTTTTGTTTTGACTAGGTTATGACATGGCCCCATATTTGATAGGGAATGGATTTAGCTGTAATGTAGCATTAGTAGTTGTAACTTGTAAGTTCATTATTCCATGTTTGACGGCTTAAGTCGGCCGAATATGCTTTAATTTGAAATTTCTTGAACGTTTGGGGGTGGTTGCATGCAGTTATGATAGTTTTGACATAATTATGTACAAAAAGATATAACTAATTCAATTACAAATCAATAATTTAGTTTAATTTTAAATTTGAATAACTTTAAGTATACCTACATATTATTAGGTTGTTCAAATTCAAGCCTCTCGGAAAGAATAATATAATTTTTTTATTACTAGAATCATTCGATGAGCTCAAAAGTTAATTAAAATTTTAAATTATCAATTTAGGGTTTTGTCCGAGGGGATGTAAAAGTTAAATTAAATGTGTGTGGTTGCTTTGAAATTAAGGGGGGTCGAAAGGAAAGAATGAAGAAATGTTAGGGGAGAGGTGGGAACCGACCTTCTTGAGATGGAAATAGCCTTTGCTCCCCACTACCTAACCTCAACTACTTGTTGGATGTCTTGAAGATAAAGGATTTCAAACATGGGAGTACAATGATGTTGCTTGTACCAAGGACAAAACACACCAAAGTTGTTCTATTACAATTACAAACAGTGAGGGCGGAAATAACACCCTAATCTGGTGAACGAGGAAAACAGTCCCTCTATGGAACCGGGGGTTTTAGAACCTAGACTTTACGACAACGATTGTAGTAATAATCTGAGCGTTGGCCAAGCTGATGGCGACCAAAACAAACAAAACGGAATGGGAAAAATGGAGTCCTATTGGCATTGTCTTCTGTGATTTAACATTGGTTTTCAGGAGAGTAAAACGGGGTGAAAATAAAAAACCAGATACATGGTAATTCAATTTTATTTGACCTTTTTTCTCTCCACTGAAAACACTAGCAAACTTGACACATGAATTTGATATTTTGATTGTGTTAGTTTTTAATCATACAGTTCATCCACATTACACTCCCCTAGGAAAACCTTTAAGCTATACGGTGAGCCACAATCGCCTTCAGCGATTAGTGCTCTGTCATTGGCAGCCATGTGCTCAATGATTTTGTAAATCATTTCAATCTGCAATGATAAAAACAGAGGAGGTTAGCACAGCATTTTATTGCTCAAGTCGTGAGAAGTAACCTCGAACAGCATTTTGTACATACGTCTTCGGGAGCATGGCAACGTTCAGCCACTTCTTCAAGAGTCAATGGTTCAATAGGTTGGTCACAGCTAAACAAAGTGAAACGGACAACATAGTCAGCAGAAAAACAACAAAACACACACATCCATCCACTCCAATCCCAAAGAAAGATAATAAAAAAATGCATGAAAAGGGAAATCCATTGGAAATCATCAAGGATTGAAAAGTCTTTTAGATTTGAACCAATGATGTTAAGCCTGACAAACAACTGCTTTCAGTATGTTGCTTCCCTAAAGTATTCGTATCCGACATATAATGGCATCAGAGACTTTCAGATAAATTGCACCATAAGCAGATCATAATCATCTGGCATCTTACCTGGCCTCCTTGAGTACTGCTAAAACCCGCTTCTGTAGAGCTAATACTTCACCTGCTGCTTTTTTCCCGGCTTCCACACCTAAGATGGAAATTAAGTGCCAAAAATAGAGAAGAAAAAAAGGATCAATCAATATAATTAAACCAACAAGAATGTTTAGGTCAAACAGCTCGGTTGCAAGATATGACCCAACAAGTAACCAAACAATATTCTCCTCAGTCCCTTTCAAGAACTAAATTTCCTAAATAGAAGATGAAACATATTTTTACCAGGTTGATGGTAAGCATTAATGTTGACAAGAGAAGCATAAAGTCCAACTGCTCGCTCATAAAGTGCTATGAGAGCCCCAACAGATCTAGGTGTCACCTCTTGGACAGTGACGGTGATGGACTCCCGGTCATTTGCGTATAGAGCTGATCTCGTTCCCTGCACAAGCAAGGTCATAAGTGCAAACATTATTGGCCTTTATCATGCCTATACTCATTAAAATCCTCGTTTTAGAAAACCAGCACTTATCAAACCTGTAGCATTCCAAACAGGTAGTCACCACATGTAACACCTGGTTCAAGTTCCCAATCATGACCAGGGGGTCTATCACGTAATACTTCAATGAATGTCACAAAGAAATTATGCACACCCTCCCTCAGCTGTTGAATATAGCTATAAATTGATTAAGCGGAAAGTTGCATCAGGCCTTTGCTTCACTTTCATCAATACAGATAAAATAAATTTTAAAGGCATAAGGAAAACATACGCATGCTGATCTGTGCTTCCTTTATTCCCATAAACAGATATTCCTTGATTTACCTGATGAATTAAGAAATTGTGTTTTTACCAATTCTAAGAATGCACGAAAGCCACTCAAACATGTTTATAATGAGTAAATTCAACAGAACCTGAAAATACAATAACAAAAACAAAATGCAATAGAACTGAATCATGCTCCACCATCATTAACTTTTAAGATCTCAAGTAACACATTTTGACAGGTTTCTGGTTCCTTGATATTGCTTTGATATTAATAAATTATACATAATGTGCATTGAGGGGCTCAAGCACAGACTTTGTAGAATTAAGGCCTGGGCCACCAATAACGTTGATCGTGACACAATTCTACTACTTATTAGTCATGCCTAGTCAACAAACAAAACAGATAAAACGTGTATCCGATACTTCATAAATACATAGCTAGAGGCCCAATCACTTAATTGCTAATATTTAGAAACAATCCAACCAAGTTACAGATCTTTGATCATGCCAAAATGTTCAATGAGCAAAGATTTGACAACAATTAATCCATTAAAATGGCTCCACGTAAGTAAGAAACTGTATGATACAAGGTATACTCCTAACATAAGAATCAATCATGTATGGAAAACCATGAATCATACTCCCCAAACACAAAATGTCCTCATATCAGCTCATATGCTTTATCCAGTAATACACCCACTATGAAAAGCATTTAAAGTTATTGACAAGAAAATGTCCTACAGTTAAGCTTTTCCTACAAAGTGGCCACTAGTGAACCAAAAGTAATCTCCAAGACGCATCTTAAAATAAAGCGGAACGAGCCATATTAAACAGCTACACATACCCGGTTACCATCCAGGTCAAACTCCTTGCCAAGTGATTCCATAACCAGCTGCTGTAAGTACCTACTAAAAAGTAATAAGCTGTCCTTGTAAGGAAGGACAACCATATCCTAAAAGAACCCCACAAGAGAAGCCATTAGTATGAGAAACCAACATTTTGACAACATAAGATCTGTACTGTGGTAAGAATTTAATACCTTAGATCCAACCCCATCACATGCCCAATACCAACATAAAGCAAGCAATGCTGCGGGATTATCCTTAAGCTGAAGGAAAGGAGGAAAAATACTTATGTCAATGAGGGGGGATGAGAGATGGAATACAGGCCAGACACAATAAATATAGGGAGTCAAAAGCAAACTGAAACAAGGAAACATTTCACACAGAAGATGAGAAACAAGTTTTTTTCCATGGTAAGAAACTGCGAACTAAACTCTTTAGCTTCCAAAATAGGCAACATGAGATGAAGACAAGTAACCCAACGTCCCAAATAAAAATTGCAATTCTCATGATTCAATTCTTCCCTAATCAAACAATTGAAAACAACAACAAAATATGTTAAAGCAACTATAAAACATCAATCCAAAATTTACCACTGTGCTCCTAGTGGCGTTGTCCATCATTGATGCACCAACTAGCATCTCTCTTATGTCAACTCCCTGCAGAAATATTCACTTAGATGAACTGTTTAAAAGTTTTCTGATAACCACAAATATTAAATCCATGGACTACTTGCCTGAAGTGCTGCTGGAAGTAGACCTACAGCAGACATTTCAGATGTCCTGCCACCAACCCAATCATACATAGGAAATCTGGCTACCCAACCCTCAATCCTCGCTGTGTTGTCCAACAAAGAATTTTCTTGTGTTATAGCAACGCCCTGCATGAATGTGTAAATAAACAACATATAAATCTGAGAATCAAATTACAGCGAAAATCTGCTTCACACAGGAGAACCAGCCAAGAGTACAAAATTCTCATCTAAACACAATAGTTGATTATGTAATACCAGGTTCAAGTTTCACTAACAACCCCACTTGGCTTTGCTGAGCAAAAAAACAAAAGCGACCTCTATATGTCAGGGACCATACAAAACAAAGTATAGATTCAGCTGGGGGTGCCGGCTTAAAAATTCAAGCTACCATCTAATACCTCGCAAATATTAATCAAGCTCACTAAATGTAATAAACTTTTTTTTTTCTTTTAATCAATGATAAGACCAATTTTATTAGGGGAAATGGTCGTAGGATTGTACAAGTATGTGTACGATACTCTTCATTATGATCCCAGAACATACATCGTCCAGTTAAAGTGTAACATTAGGAAAGCTAAAACCCATGTGTGTACATGGGGAACATACGTGGTTTCAGCATTTATGAAAGAATACTTCCAAACATGCATCTATATCTAAACCCAACTCTAGTTATGAAGCCTTTTTCATATCCTCCAATTAAAACCTACCTTGAATTAAATACCAAAATAAAAAAAAATAAAAAAAAAAACTTTAAAATGAAACTCTGAAGCAGGGTGAACAAATAAATAAAAGCAGAAACAAGAACCTGAGATCAAGACCTGTTTTGAAAAAACCAGACCAGCTTCGCGGAAGGCTTTCTGAACTTCCAACAGACCATTCCTAGTTTCTGGGGTACCTCCACTCTGAGTGGTGTAAGTTTTCAGTTGATAATAAAAAATATGTTATATATAGTCCATCGAATAGGTAAGTAAAGAAGAATAAAACAAGAACAAAGAAAGGTAAGTAGATATTAAGGATGACTTAATGCAGACCTTTGAAATCACAATTACAAGTGTAGAAGCCAGCTCAGGACCAAGCTGTGCAATCTGATGATCTATTCCACCGGGATCTGTATTATTAATAAATCTTATCTGCCAATTCAGAGAACAAATATCAATAGCCTACTCCAATACATGTTACATGTATGTATAAGGTTAACACTATAACATCATTGTAAATAAACAAATGCAGAACACACTTCAATTTAACAAAACAAGGGAATAATGAGCCAATTCTTCAACTGGGCAATTTTACCACAAATGATCAAAATCTTCATTTTGAAAAGCAGATTTCAAAGAGAATGAAAATGTAATTGAACAAATACCTTAAGAGGAGGATTATCAGGAGCCAATGCTTCAGCGACGAACTGTGGGCCCAGAGCCGAACCTCCAATCCCAACTGAGAGTATTTGAGTAAAACGACCCTCTGGAGAAGACGGAGGCTTAATCTGCAGTTCAAAAGGGATTAAGCAAATTGATTAGTAAGATAATCCTGCTTCAACTAGCTTATTACGGATAGTAAAAATAGGAGCAGCCAAACTAACCTTACCGCTGATGACGTCATCAGCGAACTTGCAAACGGCGTCGAGAGTCTTCTCAATCTGTACTTGCAAAAACGGATTTGGCGCGAGCTTAGAGTTCCTCAACCAATAGTGGCCCACCATCCGTCCTTCGTCGGGATTGGCGATGGCGCCTTTTTCCAACTCCTCCATAGCTTTAAACGCGGCTTGGAACCGGGGCTCCATTTCCTCGACGAACTCATCCGAGAACCCGACCCTACTAACATCGAGGTACAACCCGAGCTCCTTCTGCTGGTACAACCAGTCAACGTACCTCCTCCAGAGCTCTTTAGGATCTTTCTCCAGTCCACCTTGCTTGGCTTTCTTCAAAACGCCAACGCTGTTCGTTTTCGACAAATCGGCGGACACTTCACGAGCCACGGAGAGCTTCGAGTTGGACCGAGTTGAGAATGCGTGTGAGTCTTTGCGAAACGAAGGAGTGAGTTTGGCGACTCGGTCATGCTTAGGCTTCAAAGAATGGGAAGAAGAGCAAAGGCCCGAGAGAGAGGCCATTGAAGAACACAAAGACGAGTGAAAACGAGACCACGATGATAACGATGTGCAACAAAAAGAATAAATAGAGAAGGATCTTTTAATTTAGGCCATTGGCTTGAATTCGAACAAGGGTTTGATTTTTTTGTGAAAATTTGATGAACCGAAATGGTTTTTGGGTTTTATGTGCTGTGCTGGAGTTGAACCTCTTTGTCTTTTCCGGCATGTTTCACATGCTGATTGGTTGGTCTGAGGTAGCAGCAATCTGCGGGTCCGATCGAATTTGGGTTTGCTTGTTTGTGCTCCAAATAATTTCTAAGATATTTTATGAGATGACAAATAATACAAACAATATATAAAATTTCAAGTTCAGATTTGCATATAATTTAAACTATTTTGATTTTGATTGCTTTTGAAAATGTACTATTTATTGTTCAAAATTCTAAAAACCAATATCTCTTCTATGAGTTATATATAAGTTTGAAGCATTTCAATTCAAATTATAAAAAATTAGGTTAAATTATCCAACAAAGCATTTAATATTTTGTTTTAACAGTAATTTTGTAAGTATTTCGATTTGTTTATTTCATAGATTTGATCATTACAAATTAATTATTCAGAATCGAATTAAATAATTTTAAATTATTAACTTTCTTAAATCGGTTTTGCCAAATTTTACTTTTATTCACGAGTTTTTTTTTATCATAACATTTATTCACAAGTTGGACTAATGGCGAAGATCATATCGACAGAAGGACAGTGATACCCTTGGAATATTCCTTGGTCACATCTATTTTTCGGAAATTTTGACGGACCATTGAAAGTGGAGAAAGACAAAACGCTTTGTACGATGCAGAATATTTGGGTGCAATTATTAATTCATTGAAATGTTTTTTATTTATATTTTTTTTCTGGCGAAATTAGGTTAATATTGTATTTAAAAATATTTTTTAAATTACTTGTTGGATTATTTTTTAATATAGCACATTGAACATGGATGAAATTTTTTTACTCTTTTTCGGTAATTTTACTCATGTTCTCATACTCAAAATTAGGTTTAGGTTTTATGATTAGAGTTTGTAGTTAGGATTTAGGGTATGGTGTATTTTTAGGGTATTGAGTGTATGGTTTAAATTTTAGAATTTAGGGTTAGGGCTTAGAGTTTAATTTTGCAATGTTTTTTTAGTGTTGGAGCATAAGTAGAGATATCAAAAAAGAGCAGAGAATTTTTATCCCTTTGAACAGTGCTTGTTAAAGTCAGATCTCTTGCAATCCGTCTTCATAAAAATCTCATTTTTAATATTAAAAAAGGCAAGTCTTCATAATTTTAATATTATATCTTATTTTTTCATGAAGACAGATTGTAAGCAACAAGTCTTCGTGATTTTTTAATATTAAAAATGGAATTTTTATGAAGAGGGATTGTAAGTAATAAGTCTTCATATTTTTTAATATTAAAAATGAGATTTTTATGAAGACATATTGCAAGAGATCCAACAAGTACATTAGACTAAAAAATATTTTTTAGATACAATATTAACCCATTTTCCCCTATTTTTTTAAGATGTTATTATTTTGTTTGAGCTAAGATATTCGCCGCCGATAGCTGTGTCTAATTAATATATCACTTTTAATAAAAACTAATTGAATTTTTATAGTGAACAAAACGTGGGAATATTGTAGAGGCTTTTTTTTTTGGTGAATTTAGCTGGGGTTTTTGAGAGAAAATTATTATATATGTATATTTAAAAAAGAAATTTTGTAATTTTATTCCCTCATTCAAGTCATAGCATGCACTTAATTAGAATGTTTAGTTAGATTGGACATTTATTTAAAAATAATAAGATTTGCCGATGGAAAGTTGAAGTTGAATTAATCACTCGATTTTAAGTGTCGTTTCTTTCGTAGTCTAACTCTCTTAGATGAAGATTGTAATATGCTAAACCTAAATACTTGCTAAGTTTGTATTTTGTTAAATAATTGATCTTTATTCATGAAAAAAAATTGAACGCGAGTTCAGATAAACTCAAATGTGGATAAATTACTTAAAGAAGGTTTGTGGAAAACAAAACGACGCAATACAAAAAAAATCCACAACAAAAGATGAATGATGGGATTTGGATAGGTTTGATAATTGTGCTTATTTTTATGCGTTTATTATGTTAGAAAGAAAGCGTTAATTCAAGAATAAATAATAATATTATTTAAACGAACAGTACAAAATTAAAAATAATACAACAAAATAAAAATTAAATTGATTTCAAACCAAAAGAAACGTGTTTAGGCTTGCACGAACGCAGTTTCCTTAAGACAGATTTTCAACCACTCCTATGATGCTCGAGTTCATTGGTCGTCTGTCTCTCAGGATACAACAACATAAGATCAGCCACAGTTGCACTACTATAGAGATCACGAACCGACCCTTGCCTTCGCCTATCACCGAAAACTACTTGTAAAATCCACAGAGTAAAACAATAAAAATTTTCTGTGATTTTTAGTTTGTTGTAAACCTAGAAGCTTTAACCCCTATTTATAGGATTGTCATGAGGGTATAAGTGAAAATTTGACCTAATGGAACATTTAATATTAAGAATCAATTGATTCTCTATAAAGCAATTTCCAAAATTATTATCTGAATTAAAGGTAACTTATAGTATTTACCCTTTTAATTCTAAGATAAAATTTGGCAAATTTATGCTTTTATTTGAGAAAAATTCATTTCCAATTTGGGTCAAAATATCTTCAAGCCCACGAAGGATCAGACCGGTTCAGACATTTGTGTTACTCACGTTGTGCACGTCTGCACATTTACGAACCAACAATTGGTTCCACATTTTCTTCAACAACATTTGAATCAATTTCTTATTAAAAGCTCCAAAATTATCAAAATTTTCAAACAATCAATACAATCTTCCACCTCCAAAACAGTGATTAATATAATCGGGCTTATTTTTAATTAGATAATTGAGTTTATACTTTGGGTAGTGGGTGTAAATTATATTTTGGTTTATATAATAAATTTGGATTTAACTTAGTTTGGGCTTGAGTAGTGGGTTGAATTTGAGTTTAAATTTTTTTAAATATTAATACTTAATTTTAAATTGATTTCGTGGATTTAATCGATTTTGGTCTTCTAACTAATTTGAATAAATTGTTTTGCCCGGCCTTCTCAATTAACTTTCAACTAATTTGATTAAATTTTATTCGAAGAGAACAAAACTGATTGATTCGATTAGTTTGAATAAATAGTCGTATACCCCTAAATAGCGAAATTTATAAGCCAACACTTGACTTTAGAGCACTTTTCCCCACCAATCTTGTGCATGGGTCGGTAATTCAAAAAAATTAAAGTTTGTGCTTGAATCCAAGTCAGTTCAATGATTTATTTAATTATTTTTTATTTTTTTAAAATGCTTTTAATTGAATTTAAATTTTTTATTATTTAAATTAAATTAAACTGGGTTAGTCGGAGATTAAGAACTCACACCAACTCCAAGCTTTGATTTGGCCTACAGATAGGTTTAAAAAACAAAAATTTAAGATGAAAAAGTATTTTATTATAAAAGTATAGGTTGAAAAGATGGGCAAAAAAGGATTAATTAGAAAAATGGGTAAAGTACACAAATAGTCATTAAACTGCACCAAAAATACAAAATGGTCACCAAACTTTTAAAAGTTACATAATGGTCATTAAATTTTAGTTTTTGTTATAAAATGATCATTGAGCCGTTAAATGTTGTTGATTGGGTGACATGGTAGTTACAAAAATTTGTATAACAACACATTTAATCCTCAATATTTACACATTCAATCAATTTAAACATCAATAATGAGGGTTAAATTAGGACTAAATTGATTGAATGTATAAATATGGATGATTAAATGTGTGATTATTCAAATATACATAATTCTTACGCCATTTTCTTAACGACAGTTAACAACTCAATAACCATTTTGTAACAAAAACTAAAGTTTAATGTCCATTATATAACTTGAAAGTTTGATGATCATTTTGTATTTTTTGGATAGTTTAGTGACAATTTGTATAAACCATAGAAAAAGTTTGACACACAATTTGTGTAAACTAAAGTTTATAGGTGCTTGTCAAATTTAGGAGTTAGAAATTTAGTTTATGGTTCAGAGTCTAGGGGTTTGGGTTATAAGGTTTATAATTTAAGATTTAGAATTAGATTTTAGCAGTTAGGATTAAAATTTTTGTTTTAGATTTTTTTGACAATGACAACTGAATTTTATTAATAACCACGAAAATATCTCAAATACGAAGCATCCAAAATGGAGAGTAATGAGATCTATTACACAAAAATTTCAAACAACTCAAAGATGCAAAGAAAAATAAATATTTTCATAGATATTAACATATCGATAAAATATAGAAGTCTTCATGAATCTCATTGTCTCTATCCAAACGAGACGCTTTACGATGTGAAAAAGAAGTGGTGAGCGAATCTAACTATCAGGCAGATTGCTCCGTTACTCAGGTCTGATTACATCGGCAAACAACCATCAATCGATAGAGGATATATCTTTCTATGAACACATACATAATCAAGATCAGAAACTAGCTCCGCGAAGATCATTGTAAGAGCACCAAACGAACGTTAAGGTATGCTGAAATCATGCCAAAACGACAGATGAAACGAACCAAAAAATAATAAAAAAGTGTGCCGCAAGGAGAGAGAAAACACGTGCTACAATGACAGAAATTCTTATTAAAAGTATAAAAAAGCGGATAATTAATGAATCCAACGGACGATAACCAACATAAAAATTGGAACCGCCCCGGCTAATCAAAGAAAAATGGGTGAGAACCCTTGCGGCGCAATTGGAGTAGTAGGTTAAAAATAATACCACTTTTGTTTTAGATTTTAAAAGAGAGATCCGTAAAAAAAATTATGCGAATTATGTATCGAAATATAACCCATAAAAAATATTTACAACTTTTATGCGGATTATTTATCTGAAATCTAAATGTTTTATGAACTGCAACTCTCATTTTAAGATGAAATACAATAAACATCGAAAATTTTCATAAAGGAAAAAATTTCACAATTTTTGAAAAATCCATTTTTTAAAATATAAATCTGGCTTGACTAAAGCTTTTCAGTCGCATACACGATGAATTTAAATTGTGATCGTTTTTGTTTATTTTGTGAATTGATTATCATCATTAATACTTAATAGTATATGTGCATGTATAGGTGGAAAACGTTTTTTGCTGGTTGTGGAGACTGGAGAGCCGCCAGAAAGAACACAAAGCCAGCTGGCGGCCTGGGAGAGGATGGAATTCAAATTTAGTTTTCTTAAAACGCACCGTTCCAAGCTGGCCGAGTTCCTACATATATTAAATAGTTTAAATGTGATTAGAATGTAATATGTGTTTATTAATATTTTTAATCCTTTAACAATGTGTATATATCATGTTAATAAAATAATTTAAATTTGTGTATCCTAAAACGATATAGTTTTTCGACTGTTTTTCAACTTGGAATATCAAGTTCCAAGTATTAATACTTTTTTTATTAAGCAAACTAACAATAATTGCACAAATCCCAACGACGTGATTACCATTTTACCCTCGTCATCCCTTTCATAGGAAAAAAAATATCTTCAAGTTAAGCACTTAAGAAGCACCCCTAAAAAACTAAAAAACCAAAAAGGAAAAGAAAAATCTCCTTTCTTTACTCCGGAAGCCCACCAATATCTGCAAATGGCGACTACGGTGCCGGACAATCTAAGCCGCGACCAATATGTTTACTTAGCCAAGCTTTCCGAACAAGCCGAGCGCTACGAGGAGATGGTTCAGTTCATGCAAAAGCTCGTCCTCGGCTCAACTCCTGCCGCCGAACTCACCATCGAGGAACGGAACCTTCTCTCGGTTGCCTACAAAAACGTGATCGGATCTCTACGCGCCGCGTGGAGAATTGTTTCTTCCATCGAGCAGAAAGAAGAAGGTCGGAAGAACGAGGAACATGTTGTGCTCGTCAAGGAGTATAGATCGAAGATCGAAGCTGAGTTGTCGGATGTTTGCGCTAGTATCTTGACTTTGTTGGACTCGAATCTAATCCCGTCTGCTGCGACGAGTGAGTCCAAGGTTTTCTATCTGAAGATGAAAGGCGATTATCATCGGTATTTAGCAGAGTTTAAGGTTGGCGATGAAAGGAAAGCGGCTGCTGAGGATACTATGTTGTCTTACAAGGCGGCTCAGGTGACTTTTCTTACAAGAGATCTGTAATTTTTTTTAACTTGGAGCCCAGCTTCGACTAAATAATTGAATGCTAGAGTAGAATTTTTGATGTTGACTCGGAATTATGATTTTAGGTTTAGAGTTTTGATTTCTGAAAATTCAGTATTTTTTGAAGTTGAAAACTTTGGATTCTGTGTTGAATTGAATGAAGGATGTTGCGTTGACGGATCTAGCACCAACGCACCCAATCAGGCTGGGATTGGCGCTGAATTACTCGGTGTTTTACTATGAGATTCTCAATCAGACTGATAAGGCTTGTAGCATGGCTAAACAGGTAAGTCCCTTTTTAAGCTCCAACTTATGTCTCACCTTGCTTCAGTTCTGCATAAATCAATGAAAAATGGAACGTAGTGTGATTTTTTATCATTGTCTTGGCTGTTTTTCATAGAAGAGTATAATATCTTTAGCTTATTTAATCTGCTTAGCTTTAGTAGTTTGACGATGGAAAGTTTTAGTAGGGTACTAAAAGGAGGTTGCTTTGATTTATTGTGTTGGTGACTTGGTCTAGATGATCTTTTTAGGATCCACTTAGATTAGAGTTTGAACCAGCATTAGCGTAATTGAAGTGTTAATGATTTTCTTGCTAATATGTAGCTCTGTTGCTTGGTTCTCGCCATTCTAATTCCAGTACCTTAAATTTACATATAAGTCATAAGTTTGAAGTTTGTGACATTTGGATTGTAAAGAAACTAAAGTCAATCCTGTTATTAGCTAACCAAATCCTTTATGAGCATAGCATACTGGAGTTTCGGCAATATTTCTTGAGGGACGATGAAATATTGGGCGTGGATGCCGTCATTGTTGTTACTTCCGCCGTTAGGTCTACTAGCATACCTTTGGAATTTAGGGCCATTAGTTAGAGAGGAAAAAAATTAGTAAACAAATACATCATTTCCAAACAATGGATAGATCAAATTGCTTGTTAGGAGTTAAATTGTTTCGATATGTTTCCTATGACTTCCCTTGTTTACTTTTATGAGGAGAAAATAAGTGGAATGTGGCCAACCTCCGAAAGTACTGCAACTTAATGCATGTAACTTGTCTGGAGACCACCTCAGTTGGAAGCTTTAAATAAACATTAACATTTTTGGTATCTCGACTTATTTCTCTGAAAAATGTTGGTAGTTGTAGTAAGAATAAAACACAAATTGGATATTCATTAAATATTCCTTGTTCTTTAAAAAGGCATTCGAGGAAGCCATTGCTGAGCTTGACACACTGGGTGAAGAGTCTTACAAGGACAGCACTCTCATTATGCAGCTCCTAAGGGATAACCTTACTCTCTGGACTTCAGATGTTCAGGTCATTGCCCTCCCCCACTCTCACCTAGACGCTCGCTCGCGCGTGCACACAATTAAGACCATTTTAATGGCGATTTTGATACATTGAATTTACCAATGTCTAACTGTATGTAATGTTGGTTGTGCTGCAGGACCAGTTAGATGAGCCATAGAAGGTGGTTTAACGAATGTTGGTCCTGTTCTTCTTCTGGAGGAGGTGGGCTTTGAATGTCATATGTTTATGCTGATTAAAGTGTGTAATCTAAAATTGGGCTTTGAATTGACCTTGGCATGATGTTTGCTAAACTCTCGACTAGTTTTCTGAATTTGGAAGTGACTCCGAAAGGTAGCGTTTTCCAGCTAGTTTGTTATATTTACTGCAGAGTGGCAATTCTTAGCTATGGTAGAACTTTTTTTTCCAAGACGGCATAGAAAATTGGACGTGATAACTATGGAGGTATTTACATTAATGAGTAGAAATAAAGAAAACCGAAGGAAATTAAGGGATTAGTTTACAAACGACAGATAATACACTGTATTTAACAATGTGAATCCCTTGTCCTATTTTGAAAGTAATCGACTCTAAGTTGCAAGACATTTGTTAATAAATAGATTTTAGATTTTCACATTGAAAGCCTCCTTTACTCGAGCTAGAAGAAGCTGTATTTCAGACAAACAGTATATGAGATCCAGAACCCTTCAAACAGGGTTCACACCATCACACTAGATCCGAGGAATTCATTCCCGTGTGCTGTTCTTAAGCCATTCTAGATGCTGGGGGCTGCCACTTTGTTGATTCCATGTCTCATTTGATGTATTAAAAGAACAGTTGGTCTGAAGTAACCGAATTGGCATTAGTATACATAGCCGTCTCATCTTTATTAGCTCATGCAATGGATTGTTTATTCTGTTCCTTAGATTTTTGGGGAGGAACTCAGCCCAAGCAAGGAAGATTCCATGTTTAAGTCCAAACGATATTGTGATGTTTGTCTAGTGGAACAATATACTAAACCTTTTAAATAATAATTCGAATTCTGGTGTTGTAAATGGAACAAACTGAATTGAGTGAGTCATTTCGTAATAAATCTCGATCTAAATTAACCAAGTAATGGATTGATAAAAAAAAAACTATATCTAGCATAAAAAAGAACAAAGTATTGTCTTCAAAAAGACACAAGAGGCACGAGGACAAGTGGGAAGTTTTTAAAGGAGTGGGTGGTGGTGTAAAATAGTGGACACACACCGGGGATACGGCGGATGTTGTGGAGGCTTTTCATGACCCTCCACCGCGTAGGTGGCTAGATCACCACTTCTTAATAAAGAAATAATACTAACAAGTAGCAAGTGAGATCTTTAAAATAACCGGTGTTTGTCCATTGTCATTAAACTCTTTGATGTGGCCTGGCTAATGGTCTTATTTTATGGATGGAGTGAATCTCAAGAACTTGGTCTGAGTTTAAATATGAAACATACTTTTAAAAAATATATTATCGCTAGTTAAACAAAAACCCTTTGGTTTAATAAGTTTGGCTAATTCGCTGAAGCTACATTCCTGAATCTAGATCACTCTCTGATTCTTGCTGTCTCATTCTTAACAAACTATAATAATACCTACCCAAAAATATATAACAATGTTTATATTTTGGATTAATATCCTATACACTGTCGGTGCAAATTTTTTGTTTCCACAAGCGCCTCAATTATAGGGTTTAGAGTTAGGGCTTAGGGCTTAGAGTTTAGGGGTTTTAGTGTAAAGGTTTAGAATTTAGGGTTTAGGGTTTAGAATTTAGAATTTAGGGTTAGAGTTAGGGTTTAGTTTTAGGGTAATATGGGTGGAGATTTAAGTTTTAACCTATAAACCCTAAATTTTAACCCTAAATAATTTTTTTTAACGATGTTATCTTCAAGGTTTGAATTTAGATTCTTTTCTTAAAAAACAATATGTCTTACTATTTAACCTAATAATTATTGGTCACTCATCATATTTCTAAACATGTTTGTATAGCGTTTTTTCATTGAAGTTGTGTATCAAATAATAATTCTCAAAATTTATATGATATTAAAAATATTAAAGTTAAAATTTAATTCGAATCGATTTATTTTAAAAACTTTAAAAAGTAAATTTTAAATTATAATTTTGAATTCAAAGTTCGGTCAAATGCAAAAATAATTGATATTGGAATAATAAGTCTAGTAGCATGCCTAACAATATTGGACATGGCTGCAGTAGCAAAAATGATAAGAAATAATATTATAGTCAAATTATGACTTTGGTGTCTATATTATGTTTGTATTTAAATTATAGTCCTATTATATTTTGATGACATATTTATTTTTTTAATTTTATAATGTTATTATTTAGTCTTAATTGTTCTAATTAAAATACTTACTATGTATTATGTATATATATTTTTTAAAATAAACTTATTTCAACAAGTGGTAAGCAGCTTGGTATCGCTTAAGCATGTCTCGGGTTCGAGGTGTTATGTATGCAAAAAAATTTCACTGGGAGATTCACCTACCAAAGCCAAGTGTGCGACGCGAGTCGGTTCGGATTAGTCAGGGCAAAGCCTTAGAAATCAGAGGGCAACCAAAAGAAGAGGGTGTTTTAAGAAAAGAATAATATCAATAATTAACTGAGGAATATTATTTGATATATAGGCAGTAATTTTTTTCCTACGTGAGCAACTTCAATCTTTAACTACGTGTCCTTGATTTATTATATGCAACTGATGATACATGGTAGCGGATTAAAATCGCTGGTGGGGGAAAAAAATTCACCGTTAGTATATCAAATAATTATCCATTTCTAATAACATCATAAGATTAGAAGCTTAGAATAGCACATCATGTTAAATTATAATATAGAGACTCAACCATAAATTTAAGTATAATAGAGGGACCAAAATAAAAATTTGACCTATGAATATAAACATTGAAAATAGAGTTAAAAAATGGGAGGTGGGTAGGGAGGCATGACATGACACTCTGTTAAGCTCGGATCTCAAACAGTAGGAGAATTTAAATGCAAAGTGTGATGTAGTCTTTGAGATTAGCTTTAGTTTTTAATTTTAATTTTAGTTTTTTAATTTTCCCCCAAATTTTTTTACTAAGGGTTTCCATTTAAAAGTCCAAAAAGGGTGAAAAAGTTAAATTCCAAAGCATAATATATTGGATAAAAAATATCAAAGAAAAACAAAAGTTTTTTAAGAAGAAGTTGACAGAAGAATATTGGAGAAGGGGAAAAGGGTTATAAATTTGTGTCCTCAAAGTCTCTTTACTTACTTATATTTTAAGCATGCCTTCTTGAACGAATTAATGAAATGTTAAGAACAAGAGCATCCAAGGTTAATTCGTGTCCTCAAATTCTTTTTACCGTTTTTAAATTAGGATAAAAATAATCATGAGAATTGAATTCAAAGCTTTCTTTTGTCGTCAAACTCAAAGATGCATATGGATGTTAACGTGGTTATGTATATATATACAAGGCTTAAAATTCATAATTTTTTAAAGGATTTTTATTCAAATATACTGGTGGTGAAAAAAATTTAGTCTCTACAAACATTTTAGTTTTAAGGTTTATAGACTCAGATTAGGGTGTAGTGTTTAAATTTAAGGGTTATAGTTAGAATTTAAGGTTGATGGTAGAATTTAGGTTTTAAGATGATGTGTTGAGGATTAAGGTATTAACCTATAAACCCTAAAATCTAACCTTAAACTATAAATTCTATTCGCATTCTCTAAATTCTAAACTACTAAGCCTAAACTTGTAAGCTCAACACCCTAAAGTCCTCTAAACCTTAAAACTATAGCGCTTATGAAAACTAAAAAAAAATTACAGCCAAGATATCAAATAATTATCATTTTTAATATTAGTAGTAATAATAGTATCAACGAAATTAAGACTCTCAGTGTGAATTTCATATTCGTAGTTTTCGATAGATGTGAAAACTATATGCAAATGGAACTCTTGTCTTAATTACATTTTTACTAACGTTGGGTTGAGACTTGAGAGGTTAATTGCTTTTGAATTGGACCGATTAAAATGAAAAGAAAGAAACAACTCCTAGTCGAGGGGTATCAAACTTAGTTGTGTGGGATATCAGAACATCCGAGAAGGAAAGGGGGAAAAAGAATTAAAGAAAGGAGCAATTGTTTTCTCGATCTGTGCAGTGTTTATTTGACTGTAAAAATTATTACCAGTCGACCAGACATCGTTGTGTAATAAAAACACCATTACCAAGGGAGTTAAATAATGGGATTTTTACCAAAGGACACACTCAGACAATGTCTCTCCGCTCAATGATTTAAAAATCACACTTTCAAAACTCCTATTTAACAGTGTTCTTAGTTAAGAGAATAATTATCAAAATCTAAGCAGTCATTCGCTAAAAATGTGAGAGAAAATGGTGTACTTTTCCCTACCCTTTTCTCCAGAATCCAAAAGGAAAAAAAAAGAAGAATATGAAAATGGTCCTAAAAGTGGAAGAAAAGCTAAAACCCTTCGCTTTTTGTACAAAGATGGACAGTTTGACTGATTTTCACAAGATTTCTAAGGCTTCATCTTTACAATCCTCACTTTTTTTCATGTATCAATCCATCCAAAGACTTAACGACGTTGAAAAAGACTGTTGATTTGACGATGATGAATTCATAGGTGACCTTCTAAGGGTTTATTCCATAATTTATTGAAAATAATTAATTCATTAGATATAATAATTTCAATTATTTAATAAAGTTTACACAATTTTTTTAATTTAGAGTTTATAAATTTAAGTTGTGGTTTAGAGTTTAGGTTGTAGGAGGCAGAATTTAAGGTTTGTGAATAAAACTTAGACTTTAAAGTTTAGGGTTTGAGGTTTAGGTTCTATGGTGCTATGATTATGGATTTAAGTTCTAAATTTTGTAGCTTAAATATAAAAGTTTGTGTAAATTTTTTTACACAATTTTGTATCAAAATATAATCTTAAGTATATAAGGACATACGTATCACTTGATGCATAATGCTTTTAATTTTTTAATCATGTTATCATTTAAAATTTACCCTTATTGAATAGTCTAATTATATCCAAAATTTAATTTCAAGAAAAATATTTAAAAAATTACAATTTAAGTACAACGTTTGATTTTATACTATTTGTTTTTAATTTTAACAATACATATAACTCGACAATAACGAACTAGTTGAGTACTTATTTTCGGATGAGTGGATGAATTTTAACGGGAATTTTCTGTATATACAATGCTCCAAACTCAAAATCTGCTTAAGCAATAATAAGCTAGTTATCACTTAAATTATGTATAATTTTCATTTTCTTTTTAATTTTGGATGATATTAAAAGTTGTACACATGTCATTCACTGAGTCGTCATTATCAAATCAACATACTTCTGGACCAATATTAAATATTTAAATGTCACATTAATAAGTGTTTATTTTTTCAGTTTAGATTAAAAATTCGTATCCCAAAATTTATAATATAATTTGTGAGCGTATAAATTTATATAAAATATCGCATTTGCGTGAAAAAAGGATAATGGAATTTACCTTGATACAAAATTGAACCATTGCTCTGTATTTATAGTTTCGAATCATATGATATTATGGCAATCAAAGTTTTATTCGAAAAATAATTGGAGACTGTACTTGTTTTTCTTGTCCGCAATAAATATCATTGACATTTTATACCCCTTTGATAATTAATTAGGGACCAAGGCGGTCCTTTCCCACTAATAAGTTCTTAAATACGGAATTATATATGATTTCATTTTTAAATATTTTATGATAATTTGTAGTATTTTATCAAAACAATTATCAATCATTATTATTTAAAATTTATGAATGGATACATTTCATTTCTAAATATTTTTATTATGATCGTATAGTAGTATCTTATATATTTTTAAGTCATAAATTTATATGCACTTTATAAAATAATTTGTTCAAACTTAAATATCTTAAAAAGAATAAGCTCATGTACATTTTATAAATAATTTTGTTCGAACTTAAATATCCTAAAAATAATAACATTCATTTTTTTTATTAAAACCATTTCTCGTGTTCTAAATTTAAATTTATTTAAATAAATAAAAACAGTTTCAAATAGTCTGGCTAACTCCTCCAAAATGTTTGATCAAATCAATTGGATTAATCAATTAAACAAAAATATAGTTTTGATAGATTATGAGCAATTAGTAGATAGTTGATAGCGGATTACATTAACTGATAACTGATAGTGAAATGTATTAGCTAATTTGCCTAGCGGATTGTATAAAAGTATTTAGTAAAATTAATTGATAGATGATAGCTGTTTGATTATTTAAACAAGAAAAATAACATATAAAGACATGATTATATTCGATACTTATTTGAATAGTTTATTAGTTATCAATATTTTGTATATATTAATATTAATTAGATTATAAAAAATAATTTTTAATGTAACATTAATAAGCATATTTGAAAGATCTATATATTAATTAATTATTTATATAATTATTTTTAATACAGAATAATTAATTATTAAATTTAAATACAATTATAAATGTACGAGAATAAAAAGGAAAAAAACAAAAGAGATTAGGTTACAAATGTCACAATATAAATTAGTGATGTTGAAGAATTAAAATAGAAAATGTTAAATTTAAGTTATTTGCAGATTTTTTATAATTGTTAAGGGTAAAAGCGTCTTTATAACTCTTTTTTCAAAATCTCTAATTTTAAAAAGCTTCTATTAGTAGTTTTTTCAAAATTAGAGATTTTACCACAATCCGCTATTTCAATTCGCTCTTTACCAAACATCTAAATTAACAGATTGACCAATCAAATTTTTAATTCTAGCTTAAATCTTTAATTTTGGCACAAACCTCATTTTATCTAATATGGCCTATATCTATTCTACTATTGAAAAAAATAAATTCATGTTACTGTTATTACATAAAAATACAAGACTATTATTAAATGTTATTTATTCGGAAAACGATAATACTTTTTTTAGTATAGAAAATGAGAATTATTGAATGTTGTACATAACATAATTGATAATTTATTTCATATAATAAGTGACCAACAATCAGGGATGATACATCTAAGGTGGTGTTTGGTTCACAGAAAAGATCATTATTAGAGGGAATAATCTTTTCCGAAATCACATACCCACATTTGGTTCAAGAGCATTCCCTCCTAGGGGTAATGAAATATTCCCAATAGTAGCTATTTTTGGGTCTTTTCCTAGGAATGTCATTCCCTCTCTTTTCTTAGGTATTAGACAATTCCCTCCCCTTTAGACAAGAATACCCATAAAAATATAATTATTTTAAAATGATCTTTTCCTTTTTTGTATATAATTACACAAGTATAAATTTATTTTATTTTTTAGTGTTTTAGGGTTTATAAAATAATATGATGCATATAAAATAAAAATATATCAAAATTTTATTTTATTTCGATTTTTTATATATGTGTTTGATTCAAATTTTATTATTGATATTTGTTTTATTACATTTATTATTTAGGATCAATTTTTATAAAAAAAAGTTTTCATATTATATATATTTTTTATTTTCTACGAACTTTTATGTAAATATTTTGACTTTAATCTTAAAACTTCAATTGGTTAAAAAAGAAAATATATTTCAAGGACAATTTGGTAAAACATACATTTTCCTATCTTATATTCCTTCAACCAAACAATGTAATCTTACATTCCTGTCAAACAAATCAAACAAGGTAATACAACATTCCGGGTAATATGTTAAGTAATGTAACATTTCGGTAATCTCATTCCCAAAGGTAATCTTACATTCCGTGAACCAAACGACCCCTAAGGGATCAGTGGGGTTACGCCCCTAAAAAATGGATAATTGTAAAATTATTTTTTTAGTATCCTAAAAATATATAATGCATATTGTTGTTACCTTTAAATTTAAATATTTTTGAATGACCTCTCAATAAATAATATTGAGTTCTACGAGTACCAATAATGCTCATGATGTCCCATCACACATGAGTTCGAATCATGATATTTTTACATTATGAATGTAAATATCTCTCCATTTAATAAAAAAAATACTACTTTTACTAACACGAATGTAAGTGAAAAGGGTAAATAATATAAAACATGTATAATTAGTAAAAGAATTAACTTGACTCGTAATTTCGAGAATACACATCTAACAGAATATGCGTTTTCTTCTTCTTAATTAATTAACATAATACTTAATAAATTAAATGAACTAACCAAACATATTCAATTACAGCTAAGTAGTAACTCGAAACTAATGTGATCAGTGCTCAGCCTTAATTATTGAGTTAAATTAATCATTGAAATGTAACCAATAACTTGAATATCACAAAATAGAGGCAACACCCAACCGTAACTGAACTTGAAAATGAATGCAAAACATATATGGACTAAAAGAAAAAGAAAAAGAAAAACCCCTTCAATTTGATTGGAAAAAAAGGAAATTCAATAAAAAAACTTTCCTAATAAGATTATCATGAAAGAAACGAAATGATTTTTCATTAAACCATCGCCTGTTTTGTTTTTCAGACAATTCAACGCACTAAATTCAAAAATCCAATAAGCGCAATCCAAAACCAAATGGGATGTTTGAAAAAACGGGGTGATTTTTCGTATAAAGGCGCGAAGGAAATGAAAAGATGAATAATTTACACTTTTCGTTGTGTACGTATAAAAGAAAGTCCAAAGACTCAAATAAAGAATACAGTATTTTTTCTCTGATTCATATTCTCTCTCTCTTTCTTGCTTTTACCCTAAAAAGGGCATTGCTTTGCTTCTTAAAAGACCCTCCTCTTGAGCAGCCTCTTCCAAGGAAGGAGACTTCTGCAACATTGATCTTCTGTTTGGAAAACTTGTTTTTATTCTTACAAATTTTATTATTATTCTTCAATTCTTTGATTCAAAGGAAGCACTTTTGTTTTGCCATTTCTTGTTTGGAAGATATAACTGCAATGGCACCAAGTTTTGATTCCGCAGTTTCAAGTCTTCTGTGTGCCGAAGACAACTTCAGCATTTTCGGCGATACCGATGATTACTTGGGTGGGGTGGGAGAGTTTGGGGCAACAACATGGAATCATAGATTTTATCGAAACTTCAATCAAAACCGAGTCTTTAATGGGGTTGGTGAAAATGGGTTGCCGTTACAGAGCGACGAATGTGTGGCTTTAATGGTCGAGAAAGAACAGCAACATCTGCCCAATGCCGATTACTTGAAGAAGCTACAAAGTAGCGATTTAGACCCGGCGGCTAGAAAAGAAGCTGTTGATTTTATTGGGAAGGTGGGTTTTTAATTCAGAAATGAATCACCACTTAGATCAATATAGGAATGTCTCTGTATTTTGCTGATAATGTTTCATCAACAGGTTCGTGCCCATTTCAGTTTTGGACCATTGTGCGAGTATTTAGCAATAAACTACCTGGACAGGTTTCTCTCTGCCTATGAATTACCCGTAAGTTCAAAAAACTAATCTTGTTGAAAATTTTGGACCTACCCTTTTCACTAAAACTCCATTGACTTAATTGTATATCTCGAATCATGCAGAAGGGGAAAACTTGGACTATGCAATTACTAGCTGTGGCATGTCTATCTCTTGCAGCCAAAATGGAGGAGACTGAAGTTCCATTGCTCTTAGATTTGCAGGTTGAAAAATCAAGCAATAGTTTTTCGTTTATTTCGGCGTCGTAAATTCGATTTATGTAATGGTTTTGATTGTTAATAACAGGTTGGTGAATCTAAATTTGTGTTCGAGGCTAGAACTATACAGAGAATGGAGCTTTTAGTGTTGAGCACATTGCGTTGGAGAATGCAAGCAATCACCCCATTCTCCTACATAGACTGTTTCCTTTACAAGCTCAATGATGGTAAAATCCCACCAAGGAGTTCAGTATTGAGAGCAATCCAACTCATCTCAAGCACAATAAAAGGTGTCCTACTTTCACTGTGACAAAATGTACTATTTTTTGCAATAATTTTGAGAGGGAAACTGATGGGGGTTGGTGGGTGGGATTGAATGCAGGGATTGACTTGTTGGAATTCAAGCCTTCTGAGATTGCAGCAGCAGTGGCCATATCTGTTGCTCTAGAAACTACAACAGTGGACACTGAGAAAGCAGTGTCTTTTCTCACTCAACATGTACTAAAGGTAAAAGAACTGTTTGTGTGGTCCAAAATCCAAACTTTAGATGGCTGGTTTTGGTTATTAATGGATTTTTTATTTGCAGGAAAGAGTGATGAAGTGTGTGGGACTGATGCATGACATGTCATTGGTTGGTGCCGGTGCCACCGTCCCATACGTGCCCCATAGTCCGATCGGGGTGTTGGATGCCGCTTGCTTGAGCTATAAAAGCGATGAAACAGCGTCCGGGTCTGGGTCCTATGCAAACTCTTCAGACACACATAGTAGTCCCGGTACCAAAAGGAGAAAGCTAGACAGACCAGTTGAAATGGAGATGTAAAACATCAGTATATTCACAGAATAAAGTATACTAAGATATGTTCAATAAGTTGTGTCATGGAGTGAGTATGGAGGGGGATTGAACCGTTTCATGCTCTTGGCATGGAGCAGCTGTTAAATATTAGACTTCTTAACAGCTAGTACTTGCAATGTTCTGCCTGTGAGATGTAATTCGGAAAAAGATGAAAATTAAATACATTTTGATTGGTTTATTTAGCTATGATTTTGCAATTTATTTACTTTTATGGTATTGGGCCTCGACGCATTGAGCCCAAATTTTAATAACCGAAATGGAAAAAGAGAATGAAGTATAGTACAATGAGGCCTTGGGCCTCCACGTGAATCCATACTAAAAGGATCAGAATGTAATGTAATCAAATATTGGTCCCGGAATTGAAATAAAGATTGAATTTATGTTGCACAAAGTTTGTGTACTGCTGTTATAGAAAGGTCCGAAATCAAATCCAATAATGTTACAACACAAGCCTTGGGTTTATAGAGCTCACTTTAAGCCCAGAGGTATGATCTAAACCTATTAACAGCCTTTGGCCCAAACCCTAGTAAGACTTTATGACCGTCGTGAAGTTATGTTTGGACGTTAAATTTTAAAATGTTTTTAAAAAATAAATGTTATAATTTATAATTATTATATAAAAACGGTTTTTAAAAGAAAAAAAATAGAGTATTGAATTTTCAAGAGTTTAAAAAGTAATTATAAAAGAATAATATTGATATCAGAGATAATAATAGAAAAAGTATGCTATTGAAAAATGCATATAATCTGTGGTAATATCTCTTTCCTTATAAAAAAATGCATATGAATATATATATAGAGAGAGAAAAAATAAAAATAAAAGCTTAAAGGGTTTTATTTAAGGGTAAAATAACACCAATAGCCCCTTAGACTATGATTTTTTTCATCATTGTGGTCAACAAACTTTCGAAGTTCTAAAATGATATTTATATTATCAAAATTTTACATTTTGATCATCTTGAGTTCTTGACTCTATTGTTACTTGCCATTTAAGATAGACGACGTGGTATGTTATTTTAATAGTTATTATCTCATTTGATCCCTAATTATAATTAAATTTTATTCCATCTACTTTTTCAATATTTTAAAATAATAGCTTCAAAAATAAATAAATCTGAAAATTTCAAAACTTCTTTTTAAAATATATGAAAATTCGTAATTTATTTCTAAAACTATTGTTTTATTAAACCTTTTTAAAGTCGTAAAAATTCTTTAAACTTTAAAATTTCTAAAATTCTCAAGAAAAAGGGTCAAATTCATCGGAGGTCCTTATATTTAGGGCTTGTTCCATTTTAGTCACTCATTCTTAAAAAATGTTATTCTTGTCATTTGCGTTTTCGATCGTTACTGTTTTGGTCACCAAGCATTAACACACGTTAATAAAAAAAGTTAATTTTTAATTTAACCCCCAAACTTTCATAACTTTATTTTTTACCATCTTTACCAAAGTTTTTGATAAAAAATATACATTAAGTCGAGTTTCATAGGGTAATAGTCCGAACATGATGACGCAAAATACGACACTCTTCCCAATTCCCTTCCATTTTTACCCCTGCAATTCTTGGATAATTATTTTTAGGTACTACCATGGTTGATACGTTGGATATCTCATTCGTTTTGATTTTTGAGTCTTA
Source organism: Hibiscus tridactylites (assembly GCA_958450335.1). Classification (NCBI taxonomy): domain Eukaryota; kingdom Viridiplantae; phylum Streptophyta; class Magnoliopsida; order Malvales; family Malvaceae; genus Hibiscus; species Hibiscus tridactylites. Next base: position 12,723,678 of record OY288277.1, read on the forward strand.
TGCTTCTCCATTGTCTGCGTCAAACCATTGTGTGAACCAATATAAATTTACTATTGAGATGCTCAATGGAGATAGGACCTCAGATTTTGCTTATGACTTTCTTATCTTACATTGAATGTATGAAGATGATTTTTTTTATCCTCTCTTGAGGCACTTATTTGTCTACATTAATATTCGAATATGTTCCATTAGTGTCTTCTTGAATATTTGTATTTCTTTTATATTTTGTACAGTAATATGAAATCTTCTTTTTTTTTGCCGATCTTATCTTTCAGGGTTTTGTTTTATTGCTCTTGCAAATCACTTTTCTTCTGGTACTGAGTTAACGTTATTATATTTCTTATCAAGCTTAATGAGCCCGTGTCATCAAAGAATTGCAGGGGTAAAAATAGAAAAGGAACTGGGAAGAGTGCCATATTTTCGTGCCATCATATTGGGACTCTTACCTTCTGAAACTCGACTTGATGTATATTTTTTATCAAAAATTTTGAGGAAGATTGTGAAAATTAAAATTTTTAAAGTTTAGGGGTTAAATTAGAAATTAATTTTTTTTATTAATATGTCAATCATTTTATTAACGGGTGTTAACACTCGAGTGACCAAAATAGTAGCGATCGAAAACGTAAGTGACAAAAATATTTTTTTAAAAGGGTGGCCAAAATAGAACAAGCCCTAAATATAAGGGACCTCAAATTAAATTTACCAAAAAAAACTATTTGGCAATAGCAACGATAACCTACTCAAACAATACCTTAGATATCAATTATCAAACATAATCGAAAATAACATGAAACCACACGAACATTTGTTTCTTTTTTCCAATAAAAAAAGATAATTGAAAATTGAAATTTAACATGCGAGTATTAAGAGATCAGAATCTTAACCAATATTTAGAAGGGAAAAAATAGGAAGGGGCAAATGGCAAATACAGAAATCAAGTATCATTAGGTCCGAAAAATCAGTAAATCGCCATAAAATTTACAGAACAAAAGTCAAAAGGAATTTAAAAGAAAAAAAAATAGCAGTTAACGCGCCAGAGAGAGTACGCCAGTGGCGGCTAAGATGTTTTCCAACACTTCAATCCACATTCCACGGCAATCTCATACAAATTATTTAGAAAAATATCATCTTTCAGCGCACGCAAAGTAATTTTGTGTTTAGTTAAAAATGACTTCTAAACTTGTTGTGTTTAACTAAAAGTGAGTTATGTGTAAAAAAAATTAATAAATTAATTTTTATTTCTTACCTATATACTTAACACATAACTCACGTTTAACTAAGCGCGAGCTTAAAATTTACTTTTGGCTAAATGCAAATTTCATCCTATGTGAGCTAAAAGGAGAGTGTTTTTCTATATTATCTTCATTGGGGTTGTCTTTTTTTTAATATTTTCCTAAAAATAATATTAACTTGATTTTGCCTCAATTCACTCTGAGTTTTTTAATAGTCTAAAGGCAAATATAAGGTAGTGTCTGTTTATAAATCAAAGATGAATTAAGGTGTGTTAGAAAGTATTTGTTGAACTAGGACATTATTATCTGATAAAAAAAGAACTAGGACATTATTATCTGATAAAAAAAAAACTAGGACATTGTTATAAATCAAGGAAAGTCGACAACATACAACATTACAATTCGTCTTTAGAGAAAGTCAACAACACTACTGGCTGACTTCAATCATAAAACGTACTCGATTGCATGTCACTTCAACAACTCTATTGATCTGATAGATTTATCATAGAATGAACAAATAATATATAAAACATATAACTTATTCAAATATTATCTTCAAACAATATTATTTGAGCAATTTATCCATCAATTAAATGAATGAAACATTTTTATATTTAATTAAAATTAATAAATTATGATTTAAGATTCAACTATATAAATAAAAAATAAAAATTATTTTTTCATACTTTTAAACATAATTATTTAAAATTGTAACATCTCACGGATATTATATCGATAATATTAAATATTTGGAAATCTTAAATCAATCTTAAGCCATTTCTATTTTCTACTGCGTATAATTGAAGTTTCAACCCCCACACCTCCAAAATCTGTCCGTAGAGCCGATTGTCACGCTGTCGCTGGCGTGCATGTTAGGCCATTTAATAATACTTTACATTGACCCAACAAATAGAACACAGTCTTAAAGGAAATAAGAAATAATAATCTTTTCCCTTCATTGTTATAAAACCACGAGCCGAAGCGTGCACAAATGCATGCGCTCTTTATTAAAATCCCGACGCTGAGACGCTGATGCTGATGCAACGTTTTATTTTGTTTTTCCTTTTTAAAAAAAAGAAAAAATATATTATAAAAAGAATTAATTATACCATACACACTTAAATTATGACACTTATTTTAAATATTCCTTAAATTTTTTAAAGTTTCAATTTCATCCCCTACGACTCTAGTTCTATAATAGTCTCAAACTTTTTATTGTTCTAGTTTCACACTAAACTATGACTCTCATTTTGAATTGGTTCTAAAATTTTTGAATGTTCTAGTTTCATCACAATTTATATTTGTCATTCTGATCAGTCCCCCAAACTTTTGAGCGTCCCAAGTTCTTCCTCAAATTATTGTTTATGCCACATTATATGTATTACACAATAGACACAAGTCTTTGCGTGTCAATTAATATTTTTTATAATAATTTTATTATAATGTGATATGATTAATATAAATTGATACTTTGGGGATGAAATTTGAATGTTCAAAAGTTTAGGGGACTAATTTTGAACAAGGGTTATAGTTTGGGGATGAAATCAGAATGTTCTAAAGTTTTGAGACCAATTTAAAATGAGAATTATAATTTATAGATAAAATTATAATGTTTAAAAGTTCATGGATCAATTTAAAATAAAAATTATAGTTTAAAGATTTGTTACGCAATTAACTCTAAAAAATTATACTAACAACTTGCACTAATTTCTGTAATATCGTTTTTAATGAGAAAATAAATTGGGTGAGGAGTTGGGAAAAAGATAAAACGGCGTGGAGACTCCCTTTTTCTTACAAGGGGAAAAAGTCTGCTGTTTCCTCACTGTACTAAAGATTTTAGTGTCGGATTGCAAGATTTTCGTTCCGCTTTTCCCTTTAAAGTTTCTAATATTTTAATCTCTCGAGGTTAAACTTAAATTTAAGTTTCCCTAATCTCTAATATTTGGACGGAAATGACTTATTTGACCTTTATATTTTAAGTAACATCAATTTATTATTATTTTCTTTGTTTTTCCGGTAGTTTTGCTGTGCGGCACCTTAACTTAATGTTAATTTACGCAAGTATTGATCTAAAATGTTTTATTGTCCACTCTAAAAAGTTATACAATTAATAATAATTTCAAATACAACCGAAAATGTTATAAAAATAACTTTTTAGGTTGCAAACTAGGATAGTTATACAATTTACATATTTTTTTGTTAGCAAAAAAATGTAATATTTTCAGTTTTCAAGCTAAATTGTTATTCAATTACTCTAAAATGTTACGGGCTTAATAATTTTTTATTATAACCGATTTTTTCCATTTTTAACCTTATATTAATCGATTGTATGTTATACCCATCCTTGTTTCCGACCAGGCGACCACCAAGGAATTCAAACATTGTGGGCAGCTGAGTTTGGTCCATGTCTTAACTCTTGATTGGGAAAGGTTCAATGTATTTATAACTAAGCCACGGATTAAGCAAATAGTTTGACTAAACACGTCAAAAACAATTCAATTTCAGGTTCATGGAAAATAAATTAGACAATATTATATATTTTCAGTGTTTACAAAGAATATGAGCTTCAATTAAACAAAACTAACCTTTCGTGCTGTATGGATGTTCGATTAGTCTTTTAAATTTGTTTGATATATAATTTTTATATTATCATTTTTTTTAAAAGAAAACCAATTCATTTCCCGATGCTCTATTGTATGGATGTTGGAACTTTAGTTTTAACCGAATTAACCAATTAAATTTAAGTTTTTGAGGTTAATCCGCTAGATAATTTTATGTATGATCGGTTAACGGTTAAGATATTTTTTAAACTTCAGTTATTGGTTAATCTGGTTTGAAACCAATTAATTAATTAAATTAACTGAAATTGTTATATATTACATATGTATATATATTTGGTATTGTAAACGTTATAAAATGGTCATTAATTTTTAAATATGTTATACAATTGTCATCAAATTATATTAAATTAGCAAAAAAATGGTTGTTGAACTTTTCAAAGTTTATTAATTATTTATAACATGCAATGACCATTTTGTAATAGTTCAATAAGTTTAATGATTGTTTTGTAATTTTTAAAAATTTATTGGCTAAAAAAGAGTATTTTAGCTTAGTTTAGTGACCATTTATGTATTTTACACAGAAACTTATAACAAATTTCGGTTAATTCAAAAATCGATTAAAATTTTTCAAAAAAATAAAATTTAATTAACGGTTAAAGAAAAACTCTAAATAATATATTTTAACTAGTTCGACAAGGTCGGTTAACCAAACCGAGCAAACCCCTGCTCTTTTGGAACTCATTTTTTCCTTTCAATCTATTGATTCTCTTATCGCAGGCCACTCTACACAGGTTGACGGCTTTGTTTGGTTTTTATTTTCCTAACATTAAAATTTTCCTAGTAATGATTCCAGAATTCACCGTAACATAAGTTGACAAAGAAAGAAAGAAATCGAGATTCCAATTTACCATCATAGATTAATTTGCTCCATAATTGAAAAACCTTTACAATAATGCAAGCATATTTTTTTCAACTTAAGATTAATCAGATCCCTTTTAATTCTTTAATAATAAATACATATTTTTTATATAAATTTGTTATTTCATATTTTTCTCAAATGTTTTGGAGGAACATTAAAGAAGAAAATTATTTTGATAGAGATTATTCTTATTAGATACAATGATAACTATGAAAAGATTTCTTATTTTAATTCCTATGAAAGTTAAAAGCTAAATTAAATTAAAAATGTTAATAATTTTCCTTTATTATTGACTATGACTTTCTTGATTGAACAATAACCTCAATTATAACCAAGTGCTGAAGCAATTTGATTGTGGTACCCACTCATAATGCAACTTAACCTCCCCAAAAGAAAAGAACTAAAAACTAAAATCCAACTCATATCCACCCAAAAAACATGGAGAAATTATTATATGGATCCTTCCCACCACGTCATCCATGGTCCCTAGTAATAAAAAAAATTCCACGTCATTATTTTTTCCATATCATTTGTACACTAGGATTATATTTTCTAAATCATCTTCTCTAATTTCTCCAATTAACGTAGGGTTTAGGGTTTAGAGTTTAGGGTTAAGGTTTAGGGCTAGGATTTAGGGTTTATGGTTTATGGGTTAGGGTTTATGGTTAGGATTTAAGATTTAGGGTTTAGGTTTAGGGTTTAGAGTTTAAGGTTTAGAGTTAGTATTTAAAGTTTAGGATTTAGGATTTAGGGTTTAGGGTTTAGGGTTAGTGGAGGAAGCTATCGTTCTTGAAGAAAAAAAGGGAATAGTAAACCCTAATTTATTTTTAATTTGATACGACACCATGATTTGGAAAGTATAACCCTAAACCCATTATCATAATTACTTTACTGTTAATTTTGACCTTATTTACTGCAGCCATAATGTTATAATTTGTATTTTAACATTTTAATATTGATTGTCTCAATTTTAGTTAAATTAGTTAATTTTGGATATAGACCTTCTTTTTGGAGTTAACATTTTTGTTAAATTTAAAATATTTAAAAATAAAAATAAACGATAGATTTTCCTGTTATTTATTAAGCCTAATATAAAAAAATTCAAACTTTAGCCTCTTTTACTCGTCGACTTCTTGACAAACAATCAATAACTAGTTTAATCGGTCTCCACCATTCCTCTAGTCTGTTTTCATTTTCATTACAGGAAACTCCACCACACGTCTTTACAGGACGAGTCTTGTCCGAATTGAGTTTAATCCAGCCTTAATTATTGCCATTTTGACATTCGTTTTTATAGACATTGTGACTTACCTTAATATCTATAGTTATATACGACTTTTAAAGAAAACCTACGATCTCAAATTTTATATATATATATAAAAAAACATGATATTATTCCCATTTCAGCAGTGATTTTCTGCCCCTTTACTTATATCTCAAATTATAAATTCTAACGCGTTGAATATAACCAAACGGCTTTTTCAGGCACTAATAGTTTATACTATATATTTCAATATATTCATTTGTATTGTATCTGCATTTTAATTATATTTGGTTCAGTAGTGACATTACAAAAATTACAATTTCTAGAAAAAACAAAAGTTGTTAGTTGCAAGACATGGGGGATTGCTTTCAACTTTTTTCTAAGCTCGAGTGTTTGTTGGAGAATCCATAGCCAAATGGTTCCATACTCTCACAGTCTCACTATCCCCACCACTAATATTTAAATACCATACGGCCCTTAAACACGTTTTAGTGGCATAAAACATGGAAACTTGTTTAAGTTTACTTATTACCAAACAAAAATTACACAATTCATTGTTACTCTTGGATATGATAATCGTTGGACGAGTAGTCACATAATTTGAATATATTGTTCGTCAACAATCTCTAGAACAAGTGGTTAAAACTTTCATTTGACACATCTTCCCTCCTGAGTTCTGGGTTATATACCATCAGGAACAAATTTCTCCTACTCCTAGATAGGAATTGTTCAAAAAAAAACATGAATCATACTTTGATTTTAAAAATGTTTTACGATTAATTTTCATAAGTAGTTAACTTTTTAAGTTGGAATTTTTTAACTACGGGTCAACAATTTTTAGAACATGTGATCAATGCTCTCAATTGACACCCTCTCCCTTTTCTTAAGTTGTGAGTTCAAGACCTAATAGGAGCAAAGTTCACCTTTTCTCTCTACTAGGTAGAAATTGTTCCAAAAAATCATGGGTAAAAAATTATGTTTTACGTAATTAGGGTTGAAAGCAATGACAGAACTTACTATTATTTATTAAGAAAGTTATTTACAAAAGTAGTGATAGATTATTTATTTTATTTGAGGACTAAAAAGTAATATTTTTATGAGACCATAATTTTACTATTTTTTTAGTGTCACTGATTTGAAGTATGTTTTATAATATGAAATATATTCGTCAACTCGTAACATCCATGTAAGATGGATGGTCCACTAGCAAGTCTATACACATATATAGTGGAACTTATGTGATGGTGCGTTCCACTACATTTATTTTTACTTCGTGGGTAAGCTAATGTGCCATATGCACTTTTATTCTGTATCACTAATGAAACTAGAGAAAGAAAACTTGAGTTAAGTGTCAACACAACCACCACAATCATAACATCTCGAGGCATGTATTTGATAATTGATATATTATTTTATTTCAAAAATAAAAGTGGTAAAAGTTTCAATATTATGACGATAATGATGAAATCATGTTAATTTTTATTTGATTTTTGGATTTATCACATAGTATTTATTTTTTATAAAAATGAATTTCTTATTGGAAAAAGAAATCCCAAACTCATGAGGCGTGCTAAGCTTAAAAAGGGTAGATTAAGTAGAGAAGGAGAAATTAGTTTGATTAGGATCCGAAACCCGAACCGGTCATGATAAAGCCACCCGAGAGGGGCCCGAACACCAAACACTCACCACACGGACCATTACCAAACTGTGCCTTTCATCATGTCTTCACCAATTCCTACCAAAGCTTTAATCAGACTTTTTATTTCTTTTATTTTTGGGGGTGTACCAGGGATATTTTCGTCAATTTATTCCTTATTTAATCCATTTGACTGCAAGCCTCAATTATATCTGTTCCGAAAATAAAAAAAAGAAACATTTCAGACTTCAAAAATATCCCTTTCTCTATCTGCTGCTTAAGGATTGTTGGAGCAATTGTGTGTTTCTTTTGATCGAGAATTTTGGGTTTCTTATCCTTTCTTCTTTCCTGTAAGTTGTCAGCTTCTTTGATCCTTTTCACCTCCACATTTGATTTACTTTGTTTTGTTGCTGTGATTTTTAGCTTATTATCTTTAGTAACAACATGCGTTGGTGGCTGAGTCTTTCAGTTGACGTGTTTCGAAAAGTCATCTCCTTGAACTTGTATTGTAGAGTGATTCTGTAAATTGTAATTTCATAATCCAGCGTCTTCAAGATCCACCCTTTTTTTGTTTTTTGTTTTAGTTAGTGTTAGACTGTTAGTGTTAGTATTCTATCCTCCATGGGATCTACTTTCTTCATCGTCGTTCCATGTTATGTCCGCCAGATTAGCTGAAAATCTTCAAACACATCGCTCGAATTTCTGACCCAGCAGTTATCATTTCATAGTAGTAGTAGTTGTTCGGTTTTTCTTGTTCTAGAATACAGATCTTGGGGTTTTGAATACGTTTTCGTGCCTGGAAGACCTTCTCTTTTGGTGCCATATTGAAGGGCTAGGACGTAGTTATGGTGTGCCAAGCAGCGAGCCAAACAAGATTCCGAGCATTGAAGTATGAGAATGGAATTGCAGGGAGTGCCACCATTGTTGTTAGAGTCATAGCATGCTTTCAACCCCTTCAGGATTGCCAGGTTTTTTTTTTTTCTCCCTTATTCCCGCTCCCCCAAAGAATTTATGAAAGAATTAGATGCGTTTTGTTTGGTGATGTTTGCATTTCACTGGTTCATATTTGTTTTCTTTAACATATGAGATTCCTTGTTCTATTATTATATTTTGTTATTGATAATTGGTGAGAAAGTTTATGCCAACTCTTTATTGAATTCATTTTCTTTTTCAGGCTGAATATTTCCGTCATTTGCTTAAGCCGGTTACGTAGGTTGCTTTTTACATTTTCGCGTTCAAGTTAAGCTGGGATTTTTAGTTTTCTTTTCCCCCTTTGTTTTTGAGAGAAACTGCCATTTCCTCTGCTACATCATTCGATTTCTGGTATGTAGTGCTTTTTCCACTGCTTTGTTTTATTGCATATCTATTTTTTTTTGTGTTTGAAATATCCTTTTTAGGTTAACTCTGTGTTGTTCTGTAGGTGATTGTTCTAGTTGAATGGGAGAAGGCTGTGGTTCCGGGTTTCCTCAGCAGCAATTTGATCGACAATCGCTCAACTTGAACTCTTTGCCTATTCCACTTCCTTTTGGACTGCAAAGTAGTAGCCCTCCATTCATGAACCTTGGCACCAATATGGTGTCCCCTACTGAGGTTTCGCCGGTTCATGCGAATCCGGAATTACGTTGCTTGCGGGTTAGACAAGTTAATGAAGCTCGTGGCTGGTTTTACTGTTTACCCCGCTTTCGACAGGTCTTTGCACCTCCTTCGAACTCTTTCTTGAAAGAGCAACCCCCTGCTACCCCGTATGAAAATGGTAAAGGAAGTGGTATCCTCAAGGCAGGGTCTGGGGTTACTGAGAAGAGATTCCTTGTTTTTGATCAGTCCGGTGATCAAACTACCCTGATTTTTAGTTCTGCTTCTGGGACTCCTACCAAGTGCCTGACTTCTTGGGGTCCAAAATCTCCTGTTGCTGGTAACTTTAACGGGGAAGATCCCATAGCTAAAGTAAATGAGAATATTCACTCCGGACCAATATCTAAAGATATTTTTGATGAGAGTGAGACTGATGTGCAAAGTGAAATGCACGAGGACACCGAAGAACTCAATGCATTGCTTTACTCGGATGGTGATAGTGAGTATACTGAGGATGAAGAAGTTACGAGCACCGGTCATTCTCCTAGTACAATGACTGCTCAGGATGAGCAATTTGAGGGAAGCTGTGAAGAGGTTGCTAGCTGTACGAGGCTAACTAAGAAGCGAAAGCTAGTCGATGACAATAACGATAATTCACCGTTTCTTATGGACACTTCTAATTCAGGGAATCCTAACCGATATTCAGAATATGCAGATGATGCAGACTCCAGCTGTGCCAATGGCCAAAATCCTGGATCGTGTAACATGGATTCTTCTTCAGGCAACAAGAGGATGGGAAAGGATAAAATCCGCGAGACGGTGAGTGTTTTGCGAAGCATAATTCCAGGCGGGGAGGGGAAAGATGCGGTTGTGGTTCTTGATGAAGCTATTGACTACTTGAAATCCCTGACACACAAAGCCAAAACCATGGGACTTAGTACTCTATGAAGTGCAGTACAAGTAGTATCAGTGGTAGCTTATGCTATTGTTAAATAATAAGAATCTTGCATGGAGTCGCATATATAACGTGTAGTCTTCCAGAATTGAAGGCGTTGGTTCCCTTCTCTTCTCTCCATAAAGTCTTTATTCTGTCAGTTATGTTGGAAAGCAGTAGAATTGGCATGAGATCTGTGTCAATTTTCTAAAGAAACCAAGGATGCAGCAGTGTACATTATGTCCCAATAAAGTAAGGTGAATCATTAGTCAACATCTTGGGGCTTAGAGAAAGTAAAACTCACAGCTTGGATGTGTGAATGGGAAGACTGGTTATTCTAGAGGGACCCTTTATAAAAGGGGTTGTCTCAGCGCACGCTCAGTAGCTGTTTCTTCTTCTTTTTTGTATTCTTGTCAAGTTTTATGCTTGTGGGTTCCCCTTTCCCTTGATGCAGAAAACTGCACGAGCAAAGAGCCTTCTCCCATTTCCATCATATGCCATGCCACAATTTGATGAATGGGGGGCCCATATTTCACCATCTGATGCATTCCTTCTTTTGCCATCATGGGGTGGTGGTGTTGTTAAACTCGTGATCTTGTAGTGGTTTGATGGGGGGTTGGCAAATTATATTAGTATGATGTGAGCATCCATGGCCGGCAATCGGCATGGGTGTAGATGTAATTTAGATGTAGTTTGGTGTGAAATCTTTTGTCTTTATGCCCATGTATTTTTACCTCTCGTGCATGCATTTATGTATGAGACAGCGATGTCTTTTGCCCCCTCCCTATCTGAAATGCTGCAAAGGGATGGTTTTCGGTGATGGGACCACTAAAGCTGCTGCCAACCATTATTTCTAGTTCATCATCCTTTGTTCATTGCCACATGGAAACTGAAAAAGGGGAAGAAAATAACACTAACTTATTATTATTATTATTATTAACTTGAAAGAAAGAAAACAAGAAAATGGAGTTTCACCTAAATAAAGAGGATGGTCCCTCATGTCACGTCATATATATCATCACTTGTGCATTTCTCAAGTTATCATCAAATCGATTCTTCAAACCTTTGAATTATGCTTTTGATCAATTTGAATGATTATTTCGATATTTATATACTCCATTTAAAGAAGAAAACAAAACATTCTTCACGGTAAAAAAAAAATAATAATTATTCTATATACAAGCGCTTGTGATTTTTCTTTTCTACAAGCGTATTAGTTTTAGGGGTTAAGGACCCTGTTTAGGGTTTAAAAGTTTAGGGGTATAAGTGTAATAGTTTTGAATTTAGGGGTTGTTATAGAATTTGGGGTTTTGGGTTAAAATTTAGGGTTTATAGGTTAAAACCTAAGTCCCTATCCATATCACCCTAAAACTAAACCTTAACCCAAAACCCTAAATTCTAACCATAAATTCTAAATTTTAAACATGAACCCTAAATTCTAAACCTTTACACCAAAACTCCTAAACTCTAAACCCTATAATTGAGGTACTTGTAAAAATAAAAAAATTTCACTGCGGTGTATAGGATAATAATAATAAAAAATTAATTAAAAGCCGACAATCATAGCAGGCGTTTCTATGGGCTTTCCATAGATTGGACCTTACTTGATGGGCTACGTTGCCCATTTACCAAACCCCTCTTCTATAAACAACGCTCTCCACCGCTCAACCCATCGCATTTGATCTTATTTTGATTAAATTGTTTTTTTTTTTCTTTCCGAAGTTTTGAGAATCGCTACACAGTACACAAACACGGATGAAGCAACGCATTTGATCATTTCTTTGCTTTGGTGTCTCAAGACCCATATCGTTGTCGAAATTCAAACCGACGAGAAACCAGTCTCGGCTTCTAAAAAATGATGGGATTTGTTTTCCGCTTTTGGAATCGCTTTTGATCATCGCCGATTAACAGCTTCACTGCCGATCGGAGCTAGGGTTTTCGAATATCTTTCCAGTTTTCTTTGTTTGTTTTTAATCAAGAAACTCGATGGAGGAGTGGCCGTTCCATGACGGCAACGTGCACAATCTACTCGAGAACAGGCACACCGACTTTGGCCACGTATTTCCTATCTCTTTCTTCGCAACAATTTGTTGTTCTGGTTTGCAGTTCTGAGGAATAGCGGAATTGGTTTTTTTTTGTCATTTTATCTCATTTGTAATTGTGAATTCCAGTAAATGCTACCGTGTTACAGGAATTTAATACACATATGATTATTATTTAAATTTTGATCAAGAATCGAAGTGCTTGACCCTAATGACTAATGGTTTCTTTCATTCTTGTTATTTCATTTCCCCCAATAATGCTGATAGTCAATTATTCAATCTTTATTAGCTTCTTGTAATCAATTAGTTAATCCTTATTAGTTTCTTGCTGATTTACAAGAAAAATATATATATTGTTGCAAAAGAAACTTGATCAAGTTAAACTATGATTAAGTGCTTTCCTTTTGTTGACTTTCAATGGTGACTGTACTTTATCTAAGAGATTTCTTTTTGGTATTTTTGTAGGATGTTGGTCGTAGTTTGCAGATGCATTCTTCTCTGGTTCGTAGGCTTTCAATGGAACAAGAATTGGAGGTTGTTTTAGTTTTTTTATACTTTTTTTTCTTACGGACTATTAGATAGTGGTGTCATCTTACCATGTTTTCTGGTTGAGCAGGGACATCAGGGCTGTGTAAATGCTGTGTCTTGGAATTCAAACGGTTCACTTCTGATTTCTGGTTCTGATGATGAACGGGTATGAGACGTCTATGTTTCTCTACGAGTGTAATAGGTAGCATGAAAGGGGACAAAATGTAATAATGGAAAATTTAGCTGAGCTATGGTGTTGGGGACTTGGGGCTTTGTGCTTATATGGTGCTGATTGTTTTTTAAGTTTGCCTTGTTTACATTTTAGTTTGGAAAGTGTTTGTGAAGTCTTGAGTCTTCTAGTAATCCTTCTGAATCAGGATTGTTGGGTTGTGTACTGTATTCATGTTTAATGATGTATATATATACTTTATACAGTATCTGGAAGGTTTTGAAATTACATTTTAGAACATATAAAAACTTCCATCTTCTCACCTAACAGATGTTTTTTATGCTTTGTGGTATGGCGTATAGTGTTGTAATTTTTTGGCACCTGTCATCTGTTGATAAAGGTGTGTCGAGAACTGTGGTTGAGACTTGAGGGTATTGGTTTTGTGAGAATATGTGAGATTTATTAATGAACTACTTTTTTTGCAGATTAATATTTGGAGCTACTCTGGTCGAAAGCTTTTGCATTCTATAGAGACGGGACATTCTGCTAATATATTCTGTACAAAATTCATTCCCGAAACTTCTGATGAGCTCGTGGTCTCTGGAGCTGGAGATGCAGAGGTAATTCTTTTGTTATATGGGTAAACATGGTTCCTGTGGTGGATTCTTACCGCATTGCTATTAGTTACAATTAGTAACTTGGATGTCTAATATTTTTGCAGGTTCGATTATTTAATTTGTCCCGCTTAAATGGGTCAGGGCTCAATGACGGTGCCAGTACTCCATCAGCACTCTATCGGTGTCACACAAGAAGAGTTAAAAAACTAGCGGTAAGATTTATTGCATAAATGACTGATAAATGGAATAATAATTTAACTGGAAAACAAACATGGGAAATGGTAAATTGTCAACATTTTTTGTTCAGTTGCATGGTGAAAATGAATGTTCTTCTGGTCACTTCAGCTGTCATTGTCTGTACTCTGTACTTATTTCCCAATTCAGGTTGAAGTTGGAAACCCCAATATGGTATGGAGTGCAAGTGAAGATGGAACTCTGAGACAGCATGACTTTCGAGAGGCCACTTCTTGTCCTCCAGCTGGATCTTCTCAGCAAGAATGTCGCAATGTTCTAGTGAGACTCACATTTTCCTCTTATTCATTTCTAAGTTCTGGATACCTATATGAGAACTTCTTTGTTATAGTACTGCCTAGCAGTGTGGCATGTTGATTGTAAATATGATGCTATCTATGAAATACACGTTAGGGATTTTCAATTTGTTTTCTTCACCAGGCTATAATTGTTGGTGTGGTTGTTATACGACTTTGGTTTCCTTCTCTATAGATTCTATGCAACAATGAAGACTTCTGTTTGATGTTGAACAGTATATCTGTTCCTCCTGATTTTTTGCCAATCAAGATACTTGGTTGGTAGAAATTCATTTTTTTTCTTGTTTGTATTGGGGATGACAATGGAGCGGGCAGGGCAGATGATGTCAAATTCATCACTGATTGTTGGCACACTTTGCTCCACCACTTTCCCCGCTCCACTATGGATGTGTAATCCTGAAAACATCCATCCTGGCTCCGATTCACCCCGCCACTTTGGTTTTTGCTAGTTACTTATATAAGCATAATACTTCAAAAAAAATATTTGTACATAAAAAATAAAACACTTCCCGCAATTATCTATGCATAAAATATAAAACTTAAAAAAATCAGAACTTTTTATATAGCTCATTTTTACATTTTTAATAGTTATATCTGTACAAGGTTAAAATGGTAATTTCATATAACGGGCGGGGGTAGAGCGGGGCAAGCAATCATAACCGCTCCATACTCACAATCTATAAAAAACCACCCCACGTCCACTTTTCAAAACTAATCACTCCATTCAGAATCTATTGGACTGTTCGGATTTTGTGATACTTGGTTTGTATTGAAAACGTACAACCATACAGTTGACCTTTTAAATGTATGAAATTACTAGTTTGATGTAGCCTTGATTATGTAGCTCATCTTTGTATGTTCAACATCACTTTAGAGTTTAGACGGCATGGGTGGACTTGAAGCAGTGGACAGAAGGATGCCCCTTGATTCTTGTGTTAAATGGATTATCATCTGAAAGTCATGGTTGTCAGTGTAGCTTGAAATTTTCAGTTTTGTTTGCCAATTTTTGTCTTTAGTTGATATCTCAAATTTGACATTGTAGAATTGCCATAATGAGCCAGTTTAACGAATATAAGACATTCATGTTCTGAGTTGCTCTGTATGTACTCATATCTCTATAGGATTGTAAATCATTTAAATCTCTCTCTTTTTGCAGCTTGACTTGCGTGGTGGGGCAAAGAGATCATTAGTTGATCCTCCTAGGCATACTTTGGCCTTGAAATCGTGTGATATCAGTTCTACTAGACCTCATTTACTTCTTGTTGGTGGGAGGTATGTAGCTGATCTTCCCTTTCTTAATTTTATTTACTCTTTTTGTTCTCCACTAATCTTGTCTTGGAATGTTTGCAGTGATGCATTTGCTCGTCTATACGATAGAAGGATGCTGCCGCCGTTGACCTCCTGCCGGAAAAGAATGTTACTGCCTACTTGTGTTAATTATTTCTGCCCAATGCATCTTTCTGACCGTGTTAGTTTTGAATTCCTTTGTTAGTTCATAATCTTGTTGACTTATTTCTTGGAAATATCTTGGTAAACTTATGATTTCTGCTCGTTGGGAGCAAGTTTTATTCAGTATCGTATGGATTTATCAATAAATTACCTGGAATGATGTAACTATTCGGTTTTCAAATGATAATATTTCTCTGTTTGTTTTCCTTTTGTTTACATTATTGGTGAATGAGTGCGCTTATCTTCTTTTTATCTTCATTAGGTCACTATTGAGTAGTTTTCTCTTAATGGAATCTACATCTTTACTTTGTGCATCCTGGATATTGAAAGAATTAAAGTTAAGTGTTAATAGGACTCAGCTAATTGTGAACTGCCAATTGTTATTAATTGACATTCCCATCAGTAATATGGCTTTCTTGCTTCTAGTTGTCATTATATGTCTTGGAATTGAAGCACTGCTGGTTTTAAGTAAAGCTATTATTGTTCTATTAAAATTAATTAAAGCATTGTTTTCTTTGCTTTTCAGGGAGGCTCAAGTTTGCACTTAACTCATGTTACGTTCAGCCCTAATGGAGAAGAGGTTCTTCTTAGCTATAGTGGGGAGCATGTATATCTAATGGACATAAATCATGGTAAGCATATTCCAAATTCTCTAGTTCCACTGTAGTCACTAGTCAGATTGTTCAATTAGTTTGTGCTCTTTTTTTTAACTTTTTTGAGGAGGTTCGTGTTGCCTGATATGACGTCTTATACTGTTGACTTCTTTCCATGTTGAAGTTCAAGT
The DNA here is from genome assembly GCA_958450335.1 of Hibiscus tridactylites. NCBI lineage: Eukaryota > Viridiplantae > Streptophyta > Magnoliopsida > Malvales > Malvaceae > Hibiscus > Hibiscus tridactylites. The sequence continues at coordinate 12,739,933 of OY288277.1, forward strand.
TTTGAATTCAGGGAACTGACTAATAAGGTTCTAATTGCTTCTTAAGATTCAACTTAGCTTAGTGTGTCTTGCCTACCCTTCTTCAAGTTTCATCTTCATGCTGTGCCTTTTAGATTGCAATATCAAGGTTAAGCATCAGGTCAGAATATGTGTGGCAGCTTGTCACATTCTTAAATTTAGTTGGATCACTATTTTCTACTTGTTTCTTTATTTTCAGTTAGTTTGATGCATATGTATCTATTTTTAAGACTATTGAAATGTTCTTTAGGCTTTAGCTGATCATCTGTTAGTTGTTTCCATAATCAACAGGTAGTGGGAGTTTAATGCAGTATACCTCAGGAGATGCTTCAAAATTGATGACCTTCACCCCTGTACTAAATAAACTAGAGCACCAACCACCTCTTTCAAGTGTCTTTCAAAATGGTCACCGGAGTAGAAGCAACACTCCTGCTAGAGTATGCATATTTTATTTTAACTTCTATTCTTTTTTTCATTGTTCTGTTAAGTGTCTTGAAATTTAGGTAGATTATTATGTAGCTTATGCTCTTCCATATGTATGTCGGCTATACTCTAACATGGTGGTTACAGATTGAAAAATGCAGGATGTTGGTTGAAATTGCTAAAAGATCCTTAGACAAGGGGACAAATATTTTCCATGCAATTGAGGCATGCAGTGAAGTCTTGGATGGACCTGGTAGTGATATTGGGCCCACTCTAAGGCTTGAATGTTTTTGTACACGTGCTGCCTTGTTACTTAAGGTTCAATGATTACTTTGTTATTTTTTATGTACCATTCATCTATTTGGCATGCCATTATGCCAATATTTTAAAATGTTTCCTTTTGCAGAGGAAGTGGAAAAACGATGCCCATATGGCCATTAGAGATTGCCATAATGCTCGAAGAATAGACAGTTCTTCCTTTAGAGCTCATTATTTCATGGCTGAGGCTTTAGAACAGGTAATCTGCAGGATGAGTTACAGTGGAGTTTATAAACACGGTACTGATCAATCGACTCATTTGGGTTACAAAGAACATTTAAATTGTCAAGTTTGACCCTCAGTTAATGGTTTCCTTGCTTTGGGGTTTTGTCCCACAACCATCTTTTACCCATTCAGAATCTTTTAAGCTTAAACAAAATCTAAGCTTGTGGAACTCTTTTATATAAAAAATATAAAAATATCATTAGAGAGTTGTTTAATTCTCACTTAGGAAATGTAATTTATTCATTAGCCAAATTTATATTCTGAGAAACTGGTTAATGAAGTAAAGCCAGCGGTTATGGCTTGGTAATTTATGTTTTCATGTGTTCAGTTGAATGTTGTTTATATAGATTTTTGTCGCTAGATGAATATTCACACATTTAATATTTAATCATTTGGTTTCTACTTTTTTTCCAGTTGGGAAAACATAAAGAAGCATTAGACTTTGCTGTTGAAGCACAATGTTTATCTCCCTATGATACTATGGCAGCTGATAAAGTGGAGAACATAAAAAAACATCTTGCTGCAGGTTGGTTTCTTGTACAGGCATATTGTCATATAAATTGAAGTGTCTTATCTGTGGTTTTTAAAGTTGTTTGTCCTACTTATATTCACAGTAGGACAATTCTATCATGGTTTATTCATCCTACCCTTACCGAAAGACTGATTTGGGTGTGTAATTTGTTTATTGGCTGAAAATTTCTTGGGAATTTTGTGGTAACATTGTTACTAGTCTAAATTTTCTTCTCTGTTCAGTTCATTGGGTTTGTAGATGCCATGTATACGTGATGTCCTCAGCTCCGTATGTTTCTTCTCTGCTCAATTGCATCGTTTGACCTTTCCCTAAGCCTTTTTCTCTTTGTTCATAGATCAGCTTTAGTTTGCTGTTAGGCTCGGGAGCAATCATGTTTTGAGTGTACTTGCCTAAGCATGTGTAATGTTCGTACGATCCAGTTGATAACATGGACTCTATGGTCATTGCCTTTGCTAACTTTTCTGCCATTACATATGAAATGAGCTTCAGTAATCACTTTAAGAAGGGTGAAATACTCTTTCAATTTTCCTTCCTTTTGCTTTCCATGAGGAATGTGAATGATCAGTAGCTCCTGGATTACTAATGACTTTTGCCGGACTTTTATCTTTTCTTTGATCTAGTGTCATTTTTCTTTTTAAATTTTCCAAAATAGTTGAGGCTGAGAAGAAGAACAAGGCAATTGAAGGGGGACCTAGGTCTGAAACTCGAACTGGAAGGGGATTGTCATTGACTGACATACTGTATCGCTCACAAGCCAACCACGATGCTTTACAAGATGTTCCAAGATCTGAAAGAGAAGACTCGGATTTTGATGAGGAGCTGGAATTAGATTTTGAGACTTCAATTTCAGGTGATGAAGGGCACGAAGTTGAGTCCAACATATTACATGGAAGTTTAAATCTTAGAATTCATCGAAGAGGTGATTCAACAAGAGAAACTGGTGCCTACGGTTCATGTGGATCTCCATCCTCATCATCACAAAATGGAGCAGCTTATCAGGTTCACATTTGTATCTTTACTATAGATTGCAAATGGTTTTAGATTATGAGAATCTGATGTCTTTTATTTTCTTATGTCATTGTCAAGAAATCACCTTGAAAGTAATTGCAGTCAATAATGAATTGTTAAGGCATGGCTAAATGTGTTGCTGCTAAAGTTGCTAGCCTTTGGTCGTTATTTCCTGGACAGATAACCTACTTGTGTTTTGCTTCAACTCTTGGTGAATATTAATAACTTGATAAGTAACCTAATTGCCAAGAAATGTTGGGTAAAAGTCTACAAAAGACTGTGCTATAATAGAGATAACATGGAAAAGAAGTTTGTTCACTTCCCATGCTTGTTTGTATTTTATGTATGCTTAATGACATATTCATGTATTGCTTGCGCTTCTCTCTTCACTAATCTCCTTGCTTATAATTTTCTTGTCATGCATCCATGTTGTTCCTAGCCCGAGGCAGTTATTGATATGAAACGTAGATATGCTGGTCACTGCAATGTTGGAACTGACATCAAGCAGGCGAGTTTTCTTGGTCAGAGAGGTAGTTTTCTCTTATCATCTTATTTACACTTTTTATCTACCATTGAAATTATATTGCTCCCCCTTTTTACGAGATTTATTGCAGTTGCTTTACGGTGTTGAATTTGTGCCTTACACATCATTGCATCCTAAGTCAACTTAGCTTATTTTGTTTGAGGATTTTCATTTTATTTCTACATTTGAGCTCTAACATTTTCATGAGAATAAAAAGTAGTGAGTTGTGACCGATTTTCTATCTGTGAGGGTAAAAGTAGAAAATGATGTGGCATTTTCCGGTTGATTAGTGCAGTTCACACATGACAATGGAATCTGGTTTCCCAAATGTTTTGGTGCATGTTGTATCTGGATGAGATGTATAAGTCTTCATTTAATCCACAAAGTTTGTTGCTTGTTGGACATTTGATATGTAACATATAAGTTTGTTATCAAGCAACATCTCAATGCTTTAGTGTTGTAATAGCTCCCATGAAATATGGGCTTTCCTTCGGCAGTGTGCTGTGTGCAACGACTGCTTCCCAATACAAAAGTGCTTATAGATGATGTATCCCTGCATCCCCAAGAAATCTGAGTTTTTCACCCCTCTTAGTCCCAATTCTTCATTGTGGGTGTTACTAATTTCTTTTCGTCAAACATCGAATCTTCCTGAAACCAGTTATAATCATGGAAAACAGTCACTCACTATTACTTGAACTGGATCTGCATGCAATTTTGGCAATGAAATCATTATCATGACATTCTTATTGGTTCATTTAGGTGAATTTGTCGCTAGCGGCAGTGATGATGGAAGGTGGTTTATTTGGGAAAAGCAGACTGGTAGATTGATAAAAATGCTTCTTGGAGATGATTCTGGTAATATTTCTCCTCTCTGATATAAATTCCCTGCAGATGGAAGGCTTTGCCATCACCTTATGGCTTCTTATTCACTGAAAAACATCTATTTTTTGTCCTCTGCAGTTGTAAACTGTGTTCAGTGCCATCCATTTGATTGCTTTGTGGCAACCAGTGGAATTGACAACACAATAAAGGTGAGCATTAGGTTTATGGGAAGGGTTCATTTACATGCAGTATTCAAGATAACTTTTCTAATTTTAGTTGGTCTGTCGTGTAGCTATGGACTCCAACTGCTGCTGTTCCATCAATGGTTGCTGGCGGATCAGCAGGGCCAGAAGCTGCGAATGTGTTGGAGGCCATGGAAAGTAATCAACGCAAATTATGCCGTAATCGTGAAGCTTTCCTGTAAGGGGTTATGGATGATTTTTTTTTTGTGTGTGTTTTTTTAAAATTGGAACATGCTTCTGATGAGATAATTATGGATGTGCCACCTTTTCCCCCTTCCCCGTTTCTCTCTCGTGTCTTGTTCTGATTGATCATTTAGTAATTGTTATGCAAGTTCCTTTCTGCACAGGTGAAAACAGAAATTGTATAGTTTTATGAACCCTAGTAAATTGTATAGTTTTATGAACCCTAGTAAGATTTCCCCCAATTATTTTTCATCCTCAAGTATCTGATCCCAGGATATGCAATCCTCCTTTATCCCTGTAGCTCCACCTAGCTGGGCAAATGTCAACTGTCTTTTCTGTCAATCTATAGGTGGTCTTATTGGAGGATGTTATTCCACAAAATGAACTTGTCTACTATTGTTTTATAAGTTTAATTTCCTATAGGATATAGGTGAAATTTTAGCTCCTTATATTAAACAATTATTTACAACTATACAGCTGTTCAGTTCTCATAGGGCTATGAGTCTCAACAATGATTTATTTACTCTTTTTTAGTTTCTCAGGATTCTAGGCTGCTTTGTGCCGTAAGTGTTCTCTCTTGATATTATTTAGTGCTATAATGGTTCAAAACATAGTGTCCAAAATTGGTCAAACTCTTATGTTTATTGAAAAAAATTTAGGCCTTGGAATTTTACAGTACTCGTCATCAGAATTTAACAGATGGTCACTCGGCAGTACTAGGCACAATTTACTATTTTCTGAAAGTGTGATTTGGATAATTGGGATTTTGCACTTGTATCATCAGAGTTCAATCGAGGTTCACCGGGTGGTGGGTAGTGTTAGGCATAATGCACTAACATCACGAAGCTGAGCTTTCAGCTAACAGATATTGGTCTGCTTGGCTTTGTTGATGTTCTACATCTCTTATTTTACAGGGCATGTTTGACAAAATTGTAGATTATATGGAGACCTTTATCGTGTCTTTCAAACCATTGACATTGTTTCTTGAAAGTTGAAATTGTCATCACAATAACTTATTTACTAAAGCTGCCTCACCATCAAAAAGGTGTTCTCAAAAGAAAGGGCCATAGGAAGGTGGAATTAAGTTTGACTACAGTTTAGGCGTGTTCATTATTATTTTTTTAATGTTGATTGATGTTTGGAAAATATCTATTTTGTTATTTTCTTAATTCTTATGGTCATGCTTCTTGAATCAAGTTTCCTTGTGTTATTTGCAGGCCCTTTGAACTTTTGGAACGCTTTCGGATGCATGAATTTTCTGAAGGATCCTTGCAACCGTTTGAGTGTGCCCAGAGCTAGCCTGCTTCTTAGTTCTTATAAAAGTATGCAGGTACCAAACCACTCTTTCATTGTAGATGCTTCTCTCAAATATTTGCCGGTTGATTTGGGGTATTGGAAACCATGTATTGTGGTCTTCTCTTTTAATTTCGTTTGATGAATGAAGTTTGACCTGGATACTGCTCTTGATTATTTAATTGCTTTTACTCCTCTAGTTTTCTTGGTCTTGCAGTTTTTGACTATTACAAGTGTGAAGTGTCTGTTGAACTTGAGTTTTGTCCCTGGATAAACTAATACTCTCTGTTGAGCAAATCTGTATCAATGATCACCATTTTTTTTCTTTGGTTGCTTCGGTTTTTGCCATGCAGACAGCAGTGTGCAAAATCATGAAGGAGAAGAGAGAAGAGAGAAGAGGAGGTCGATCAAGCTTTTTGGGGATTTTCCCTAAATAAAGATTACAACAAGGTTGATCAATTGTAAGCCATCTCAGTCAGTTTTAATAATGTAGATGTTCTTCCTTTCTTTTTTTGTGTTCCCTGAAGAACAAACATTCGAGTTTGTATGTGCATTGATGGAGATGGTAATGTAAATAGTGGAAGAATGAGAGGGATGGTTTTGTGTCATATTAGTGTAAATGTTGTTGAGAAATGTTTTTTTCCAGACCGGAAATAATCTAATTTGCTGAATTAAGATGATTTTCATTCGGCCTGTGAGCCCGATGACTGATTCAACTATAGAGATGCTAGAAAGGATCAAACAGCGGTAGAGGTGGGGTATCCTTTATTGGTCACTTTCTTGAATTCAGGGCGGTCGTTACTTTATTTAATCAAGTGAGCCAATGGCCATGCTTGCTTGTTTTGTGTCATGGTGTATATAATTTGAAGGGAAAACCCCCGTCTACTTTGCAGGACAGCCATCTTTAGTGGAAATTGGTTATAAAGAAAATCTATTATGGGACCGGTGTTTGAGATGGTGGGTTCCATAATGTTTGTCAAATTCAAAAGAAAGCCATTGAAAATATGGTTTTTTTTTTTTATTACAGGAAAGGAGCTACTGCTGTACTCGGTATTGGCTTTGCGAGACATCATAAATCAACGTATCTAAATAAACAGATGTAGCTTTTCCCGAAATTTCTGAAAATTGGTTTTATGGATTTGAATTGGCGTCCAAAGAGATATTTAACTCCCATTCAATTTTCTTTCCACGTTTAATACATTGTTTTTTTCAACTTAAAATATACATTGTTCCCATATTTCGTTTGTAAACATCATTGTTTAACAAGATTTATTAGGGGAAAAGGGCATGTCTTTGCCTAATTCGATTCCCTGTGTCCAAATATAACACGTATTGATCATTACCCTCCATTGATACTTTGCCTAAAAACCACAAATCCCAACCCTTTTCTTTCTCTTCCCTTGTAGTGTTATTTTTTTGTGATTCTTTTCTTCATGTGGTAGAGAATTTAGTTATTTGTTCTAAAGTCGAATCTAAAACATGACCCATAATTTTATTTGTTTATTTCCCAAACGGAACTTGTTTTTCCTTCTTATGCTCATCTTTGAATTCATTTTGGGGAATACACAATTTCCCAAGGACTTTATAGACAAAGTATGTTGCCACCCACTACTTGTATATCTAAGACAGAGACCCCGATTCCCGAAACCAATCTTCAAACCTTAATCACGCATTCTTTTTTTGGGTACGAGTTTATTAAACAATCTCGAAACTAATATTTATTTAATTATTAATTTACGCCCTTAACAAGTTTATCAATCACGCATTCGTTTTTTTTTTATCTATTTAGTTTTTTATTTTATATAACTTTTTAACGTTTTTTTGAATATTTTTCTCTTCTATTGATAAATGCTCTCAACAATCTCAGATAAGGCGCACTTGAGTTGTGATAAAATCAATTGTCAATGTGTCACTGTTATACTTATTTATTTATTTAATGTTGTTTACTACACATTTTATACACCGTTTTTCTAATTATGATTTAATTGTCCTTTTCTTTTTATTAATTAAAAATATTATTACAAATCAAAACGCTGATTTGTTATTTTATTTTCTTGTCTGTGGACGACTTTCTCCTATAAAAACCACACCATGAATCTGATCTGTCTGTCTCATAAAAAAATGACAGCAAACAAGGAAAAGAGTGTACCAATTATATCACAGCAATCAAGCCTCGTCCAGTGTTGCATGTGTGGCGACTCTGGCCTAACTCATGAGCTCTTACAATGCAAAGTTTGCCATTTCAGATCTCAACACAGGTCATTTTATATCTTCACAATCAAGGTCTTTTCTTTTAAAATGAGAAATATGATCCTATTCCTATATGCTTTCTGGGTTTCTTTTCTAGCAGATATTGCAGCAATCTGTATCCCAAAGCCGAGTCTTACCAAGTTTGCAATTGGTGTTTGAATCAAAACATGGATTCAAAGCCTCACAATTCTTCTGCTTCTTCACCGTCGTGTAAAGACAACAGCGAAGCCGAAGAAGATGGTAAGAACAAGAGAAAGGGTGATTATAACAATGGATGTTCAGGCACCCAAAGGAACAAAAACTTGAAACTCCGATTCGTCAACAGACCAAAGTCGCCGGAGAAACGGCCGCCATGCACCACACGAAAGAGGATCATAAGCAACGCTCGTTTAGAAGAGAAGCTTACGACAAGAAACTCGAAAGACACATCGAATGGTGGGCTCGTTACAAGGCATGTTTTCAGAAACAAGGTACGAAGATACAAACTTTTGGATGAGGTTTCAAGCTAAAACCACGCACATATACACATGTAGAAATGTTTTTCTGGAAAATGAAACTACAGAGAATGTCTATGGTTTGGTTTTCTTTTATTTTTCCTCGTTCCAAACAGATATAATGCCACTGTGATTTGGAAGTGAAAAATGGATATATTTTGCCATATAAGATTCGAAAATAGAATAATTGCCAGGTAATTCACAGTGTTTCCATTGATATAACAGCTAAAGCTAGCTCCACTAACAGAATAAATAAACAAACAATTGCTCACCAGATTTTGTTCCAGTCAAATCCTAGCAAGCTAGGTCTTCCAATACGGAAATATATCAAATATTTCATATTCCAAATTGTTTTGCGGTCGGAATAATTTGGAGAAAAAAATGCAGATTTTATTTAAATATAGTATTTTTTAAAATCGAAGTGATGGTATGGAATTAAATACATAAAATGTCATTTTTTGAGGTGAGCGTTCGATCGAGTCGAGTCGAGTCAAAAAATTTCAAGTTATTCGAGTTGACGAGTCATATTTTATAATTCAAACTTTATTTAAAATTTATTCGATTCGAGTCGAGTTTAAGAAATTCGAGTCGAGTCGAGATGAGTTTTCGAGTTTCTATAAAAATTTAACGGTAATTATTTATCATGTTATAGTAGGGTTTGATTTCAATTTAAACTCCTTTATTTAATCATATAAGATATGCACATATATATTTTTTCACATGTGACAGTATTTCTTTATATTTTTATATATCAGTATGTATATATCATAAAAAATAGAGGGACTCGTCTCGAACTTAAAAATAAATCCACTAATTACTAAAAATTTTGAGTTATTCGAGTTATTCGAATTTCTATTTTACAACTCAAACTTTATTTGAAATTTTTTCGAGTTATTCGAGTTTATGAAATTTCGAGTCAAGTCAAGACGAGTCGAGTATTTTTGCCTCGAGTCGAGTTATTCGGTTTTTTCGAGTCGAGTCGAGTTTTGCTCACGCCTAGTCATTTTAAACAAATCTAGAGTTTATATATGTTAAATATTTTATGCGTCTTGCTATTTATAATTCTATGTTCCATTCTAGTTTATTAGTATAAATTTTTAATTTTAGTTCATTTAAATTTAAATTTAATAATACAGTATCCTGAACAATATTAAGAAGAGAATGAATTTAATTTTAATAAATCAAAGGATGATATTTTGTAAAATAAAAGGTAAAAAAAGGAAGAAGTCCATTAATTGGCGCCGTTTCTTTATTAATATTTTTGTGAGTGAATATTCAGTTTTATATTTCATTGTTGTTAATGGCGTGTACAATGGGTTGTTGACTTTGTGGCTTCTAAATTCCGTGGTGGAGCATATTGTTATCTCCAAGTTGTTGCCCCACACGTATATCAACAACCAATATCGTATCAATTCCGTTATATTAGCGTAGGCTAATGTAAATATTTAAACTAATGTAAATCAAAAGCGGATAAACATTTTTATCATTCAATCGGTTAAAGAATTTATCTCTTCTAAAGAATAAAATCAATTGATTTTCGCAAGCGCAATCCAAAAATAAATTCCCGTAAATGTACAAAAAAACTCAAAGACAACCCACCGGATTATGTGAGTAATTAAGGCCAGCTTAGTTTTTGAATGCTATATTAATTTAAGTGTTGCTGAGGCTGAGATGCTTCAAATCTTAATAGATTCATCGTGGTTGTTGTTTCCGTAGATGGGCCAGCCCTATAGCCCTGTATGTATTTGCAAGATGAACAAATCAGTCCAATTCGTTAGGTGATTGAGGATTCTAAATTTCAACATAAATACGGTGCATCACCGGAACAAAAATCTTTTATTATATTTCAGTATTTATTTTATATATTAACACTAAAAAATTTAAATACGATGCCTCAGCCAAACAGCGTGCAAAGTTTAATTTTTTTTAACAAAGTACCAGAGTTCAAGTCCTTTCTCACCCATGCCGTCCTCAATTTTATAATATTGAAAAGAAAAAACAATCTATTGTGGGCAGAATTATCAAAAGTGGTTTAAAGTAAGGTTTTATTTAACATCCGCTTTCATTTAATTTATAAAATAAGATTTTACATAAATAAAATATATGTTTCACATATTATCATTAAATAAGGTTAAATTGATCATTAAAATAAGTTTCTATGATATTTCCTCAAGCATTTCATATAAATAAAATCAAAAGGAAACTTACTGAATTTTCTACAAATTCTAACAATAAAATTGTAAATTAAACATTATTTGATGGTTAAGTAAAAGTGTCAATTTTAATTTTTTTTTCGTCTTAATTTATTAATAACAAATTTTGGATGATGTAATTTGATTAAACGAAAATTTATAATTTAAATGAAAATGAAAATTAAATGGCATAATGCCAAAAAATGCCCCTAACGTTTGATTAAATTGTCATTTTAGCCCCTACTGTCTTTTTTGAAGCAATATAGCACTTAACGTTTTATTTTGGGTAAAAATGGCTCCTCTACAGATGAAAATTGTTAGTCAACTAACTATAAACAACTTGAAATGTCTTGGCAGAATAGCATGTTAGAAGAAAAGAAATATTTTATATTTTATACAATTTTTAAAATTTATTTTTGGCTGATGTGTCATTCTGTAAAGTCAGCATATTTGCCTATATGACATTGTTGTCACTGAGTACAATGTCATGTAGGTTTGCCACATTATTTCAAGCCATTTATCATTGGTTGACTAACAGTTTTTATCCGCATGGGGATTATTTTGACTCAAAATAAAATTTTAAGGGCTAAACTGTTTAAAAAATATATAAGCCAAAATAACAATTCAGTTAAATATTAAAAGTATTTTTTAACATTATGCAAAATTAAACTTAATGATCTAAAATGTAAGCTACTACTCTGATGGGTAGATAGAGTTATTTTTATTTTTGAACTGCTTTTGGTGGTTGAAAAAGCATAAGGTGCAGGCCCCGATGGGCAGTGTTTAGATATTTGACACATCCAAAGCCTTTAACTTATAAGACATGATTTTCTTTTCGCATTGTCAAAGGACATGAAAACACTGTCAGTAATGCATTTTTTTCTTTTGAATTTGTACAACTAATTAGCTATGCTTGTAAGGATTACATTTGGCTGTTTGGTTAAGTTGTTCATTTTTATTTTCTCATATTTTTTAAATCATGAGTTCTATACCTACTAAGAACATTATTTTTTCTTCTAGAGTCTCCTTTCCCTCTCCTCTAAATATAATTATGATTAAAATTACGATTTGTCAAAAAAAAATAGTCGTACTTGTAGAAGAAAATTTCACGACGAGTGCTTGAAACAATTATCCAAAGAAAATTACACAATTATTCCTTAAATTTTAAAGTTTAAATTTTTAAATTCTAAATTGTATTTTTAAATCTTAAATTCTAAACTCTACCTTCTAAACTCCTAAACTCTAAACCTAAACTTACCGCCTAAACACTAAGTTTAACAAACTTTAGTTTATACCCTTGTGTATCAAAAATTTTCTCGTTATAGAATATATGCCATTTTATTTGTAAACTTCCTTAACATCGTTGTTTTTAAATTTACGAAACTAAAATTCGAGTCTTACTACGGTGTTGATATATATATATATATATATATATATATATATATATATATATATATATATATATATATATATATATATATATATATATATATATATTCTTTTCTACTTCTACTTATTATTTAGATAAAATAATTGGGCCTTAGGATGAGCCCAGTAAAGCATGGAAATAGATGGTTAACTATACCATGAACCCGTCTATGTTTATCAAAGCCGTCATTTATTTATTTATTATTATTATATCTTGAAAATAATGAGTTTAAACAGGTTTAGATACACACTGGCATCGAATTTAGGAGTTTAAAGAAGAAAAATTATAAGTAGTTTAGTTATTATATCAGAAAGATTGCGATATATTATTAACAATTTATATTAAGAAATTTTGATTGAACATGCATTTAGATGATACAGATTGTTACTTGAAGTTGCTAACATTTCTTAAATTAGTGACCAAGCGTAAGTAGTGTAAAAAGGATAAATGGTGCTTTAGCCCCTTAGGAAATCACACAAAGTTAATCCAATAAAAAATGTAATTTGACCTCTTTAAAATATAAAATTATTTCGACCATACGAAAAATTAGCATGTTTTGCCTCTGAATTAATACTTGGTCTTGTTGATTGTTGAAATGATAAGACAACATTAGTATCGAGTTGAGAATTTATTTCAAGCTCGGTACTAATACAAGACAAAAAAGATAATGTAGTAATTTTAAAAATGTTAACAACCTCAAGTGTTAATTAGTATAAATATTAATATCATTTAGTTGTATAGCATAGTTTGAATTTAAAAGGAAAGCTGGCAAAAAGCATGGAAATGGGAACCAAGCTTAGACCTCACCCTTCCCCTTTTCTCGTGTTGTCGCAATCTCTCTTTCTTTCTCTTTATTTATTTAGTTAGCTCAACAGTAACTCCCATTCTGGCTAAAGACGTAAATGATTAAAAGGAATCTTCCGTAACTCAGAACGGGTTAAACATTTGTTGACCTTTTCTAGTGAAACCTGAAACGGAACGGAACAACAAACAGATACCGGTGCTGAATAAAAAGTTAAAACCTAGGTACTGTGTAAGAGCATGACCTCAGTGTCAGTGTCCCTCCTCTCCGACAGTAAAAAAAAGAACAGAGTTACAGAGGTAAATTAAGTTATAAGTGGTGATTAAGACAAGGATTAAGTCCGGGTTTAGAGTTAATGAATATATGTATAGGCAGGGAGAGGAGGAGTGGTTTCCCGTCAGCTGACATGAGAGTGACATTGGTACGGTTAGAGAGCGGGAGTCACGTCAGATATATACCGGGATTGCCAACCCCAAAATTAATGTTTTTACAATCAATGGTCCATGGACGGTATCCCTTCACACCTAGCCCAGATCACACGGTTCGGTTTGGAAACAAATTTTGGGTAATTCTAGATGGACGGTAAATTTGGTTTCGTCGTGATTAAAGATAAAATAATTGGTTTAGTGAGATGAAATACTAGATCTTTCAAGTAAGAATAAGGGTTCGAATTTTGACGTTGTAAATGTAGTAAATTGGGTTAGAATGACCACCTTACAATGAGCCTTTGACCTAATCCATATTAATCAACCAATAAATTAGATATCAGTGATTAAATCAAACAATAGTGGTAAATGTAAGATTGTATGTCGTAACACTGATATTAGAATCATTAATGATATATGCCTTTGGATTCAATTTTAACTATATGAGTAGAGTGAAGCATGTGACAATAATATTTAAAGAATATTTTTATCATTATTTAATGTTAAAATTGATCAAATGAATTAATTAATTTAATGGTTTAATTGGATAAAAAAATCAATTGATTTTTTTATAAGTTGAAAAACTTATTATACCTTAAACTAATAATTAATTAAAGAATGTTTATTTTAAGGATTAAGGTCTAACAACATGGTAGGATTTTTTGGACCAAGCAAGCAAAGGTTGGTGTCATGCATTAGGTGGCGTAGATCGACCTCGATTGCGGTGATCGTTGCTTGGCACGGAGTTAAATGTAGCTTAGGTCCGATCCAAATCCTGCCTTCAATTTGACAATTTGCTGTTGAAACACCCAAGACAAATTAAGATAACATTACCATTTACCATCAAACCTTTTAGGTATTTGTAATCTTCTTAAAATTGAATTTGATTTTATTGTTTTGATTCACTTGTTACTAATGTTTTATTCTAAAAATATATATTTGACCAAACAATTTTTTTTAATAATATATAGGCTTTGTTTGGCAATTAGCGGATTACATTAGCTGATAATTGATAGCGAATTACATTAGCTGATAGTTGATAGTTGATTGCATTAACTGATTTAACTAGCGGATTGTATTAGCTGATTGTATAAAAGTGTTTGGTAAAATTAGCTGATAGCTGTTAGATTATTTAAACAAGCAAAATGACATATAAGGACATGATTATATTCAATATTTGTTTGAATAGTTTATTAGTTATCAATATTTTGTATCTAATTATTATTAATTATATTTATAAAATTATTTTTAATATCTTTTCTAAACATATTCAAATGATTTATATATTAATTTAATATTTATATAATTATTTTAATATAATTTAGTTAAACAATAAATTTAAATACAGATAATAAAAAGTAAATAGGATTAGCGTATAAATAGGGTGAGAAAATATGTAATTTAAGGTTATTTTGAGATTTTTGGTAACTGGTAAGGGTAAAAGAGTTTTTACAACTCTAATCTAAAAAAGCTCCTATTATGAGCTTTTTCAAAATTAGCGGTTTCACCCTAATCCGCTCTTTCAATCCGCTATTTACCAAACAACAATATTAACGAATTTGACTGATCAAACCTCTAATTATGTCTCAAACCTTTATTTTTTGCCCAAATATCTCTTTACCAAACAAGTCTATATACTTTTGATTTTGAAAGTAGTTAGCGGATGTCTAAATGTTTTGATTTATCATTTTTTTTAAAAAGGTATATAATTATTTTATTAAAAAAGTTATATACATAACAAGACAAGTTATACACTATTGAAATGCCAAAATATAATTTTATCATTGTTTTATTTTACAATTATTTATATGCAGATGTTATCGAGGGAAGAGAAGAAATTAAAGATTGTCTGAGATTAAACTTGGGATCTAATATCAATTATAACTAGAACTATATATTTTAAAACATCACATATTTAAGTGATAATTATATCGTTTTAATGGACTAAATCAAGATTCTATTATTATATGATATCATACTACAATTTTAACATTGCTTAACTTTATAGTTTTAAATTCTGAATGAACTGAACTTGAAATTTTACCATTTTAAAAGACAAATGCTCTACCAACCCATCGGATATCATTTTTGAATATTCGAGTTCATTATTTATATAGAAAAACGATTAGTATATTCAACATTATCTAAACCAAAATTAAAGTGAATATCTACAATAAATTATTGAGGATTGGTATCTGATTTTACCGCGGGTAAATATATATGAATCCAAAAATTGCACAAACATATATAATTCTCAAATTTACAAAAAAATATGTTTGAAATAATTTTAAATATCCAAAATTTTAATATCCATACTTTATAGTGGGAGTCTTGGAGATGAGGAGCACGTAGGCAATTGTCATTAATGCCCCTTTCTATATTTCATTAAAAAAATTAAATTTTAAGTCTAGCTTTAAATTTTAAACCCTAATTCTAAATCTTAACTCTAAACCTTAACCCTAACTTTTAACTCTAAATCTATTTTTTTCTTAAATATTATAACATGAATAGAAATACAGAGACTCAAAAATTATACTCTTATGTATTAGGCGGTACTTGAGTAATTCCTTCAATCTTATAAAATTTTAAACAATTATAATTTTTGCATGTTTAAGTTTAAACATCATCTTCGACGTGATCACATTCACATAAGTTAGTAATTTACTTTTTTATACATGATTCTAAGTATCTAGTTAATAATTTAATATATACACCACGTAACTTTATTGTCAACGACTATAAATATAAGAATAATTTGTTTCACTAACATAGAGGTCATGTGTAGACATGGTATAACAAAAAAATATCCATTACTATAAGGTCACGAATAAAAAATTAATTTTATTATAATTATTATTTTGAAAACCACCAATATCTTATTTATAAATTGATTAAATCAGACCAAGTTTTACATAAACTCATTATGTATCCACTCAACAATAGACGGATTTTGGCCCCTCAAATTTGTGAGAAATTCAAATTTTGACTTTATTTTCTTTGAAATATTTAATTTGGCCCCTCAATTTTTTAAAAATTCAAATTAAACATAAAAAAACTTTGAATATTTTAAATTAAACTTCCTCTCATTTTTTTAACAAAGGTTCTTACTAAATTTCTCAAAATTATTAAAAAAATTGAATTTTTTTGTTTAAGCCTCTTGTTTTTTTTTTTAAATTTAAGTTGGCCCCCAAACTCTTACACTAAGTTATGTTACTGCTTTCAACCCAATTTTCTTTATTCAGGATGCAAGCTCTCGACTTTACTTAAGAACTTAACATATTATTCCACTAGATTAACTGGTTGTTGGTAAAGCTCTTTTATTTTTTAAATTTTATCGAATGATAAAAATTATATTGGCATAAACTAAGTTACATAATGAGATGTAAGGGTTCCTTAGAAGAACAGAGAGAAAAAACCAACAAAACCAGTAGTCGGGACCTCAAACCTTAAAAACAGCTATAACCAATATCAAGTGTCGAAAGCTAAAACTGAAACCGTATGATACAGTCTTACATACGTTACAGTTACAATAATAAAATTTGCAATGAATTAAAGGCCAACACAGAATATGGATTCAATACAATAAATATGCATGCATGTTTAGATATAAAAAAGGGGGGCATCAACATGTTATTAATGGCTGGAATGAAGTCGGAATCCACTATTCTGCAGAATAATCATTTCAGTTTGAATGTACCAATAATGAAATAGCTAGTCCTTGGAACCAAACACCCTATTATTTAATTTTTCCAATTGCCAAGATAAGCAATAATTCTGAAATTTGTTTTCTTCCTTGTTTACTTTTACCATCCCCACATCTCTTAACAAAAATAGAAAAAGGAAGGAGACAAGAGTTTCAGGCCATCACCAATGACTAAAACATCGCAGAAAAGAAAAAGAAAGAGGTGAAATTTGGAATTCACTGTAAAATAAAAATAAAAAGGAAAACTAATACTATAATTAAAGAAAAAGATGAAATTTGTGTTTGTTCGCTTACTTTGTTTCAAGAAAATGGAAAGCACATGAAAGGCTTTCGAGTAAGACACCCTTTTCTTTGCAGGTTAGTAGAGCCTTAGCCCAGCAAATTCATGGCCACACTCTCTTCCCTTCTCTTATCTTCTAGTTTCTGCTAAAAAAGAAACCCAAACTTTTTTCACTCTCACAAAACAAAACCCTTTGTTTTATTGTTTAAGCTCGCTTTGTTTTTATCGTTTATGGTGGATCTGGTGCTGAATTACCCTCAACTTTGTAGATCTTCTCTGAGTGGGCGCTGAAACCTGAAGATATTGCATATATAGGAAATGGATTTTGAGGAACATGAAGAGCTAGAGGGAGAAATGGGTGTGGCAGTTCCACTTCCACCAGGATACGATTCACTCGGCAACTCGTCAGCTGCTCGGGCAAAGATAGGACCCGTCAGCAGCAGCGGTGGAGGCGAAGGTGGGGAGGGTTCGGCAACGCCGAGAAAAGTGGGGTCCGGTATAAGGTACCGTGAGTGTCTCAAGAATCATGCGGTGAATATCGGAGGACACGCGGTGGATGGCTGCGGCGAGTTCATAGCGGCGGGTGATGAAGGGACCCTTGACGCCTTGAAATGCGCTGCTTGTAACTGTCACAGGAACTTTCACCGTAAAGAAACTGAAGGCGAGGGCAGTAATATTTATAACCCTCACCACCACCATCAGCACCAACACCCCCAATTTTCACCTTTCTACAGGGCGCCGCCACCGGCCGGGTATCTCCACCTGACGCCAACTCCGCAGCAAAGGCCTTTGGCCTTGCCAGCAGCGTCGGGAGGTGGTATTGCCGGTGGCTACAGCAGAGAAGACGAAGATGTTTCGAATCCCAGTAGCAGTGGCGGTGGGGGTGGAGGGTTAAAGAAGAGATTTAGAACAAAATTTACGCCGGAACAAAAGGATAAGATGCTTAGTTTCGCTGAAACGCTGGGGTGGAGGATTCAAAAGCATGATGAAGCTGCGGTGGAGCAATTTTGTGAAGAAACCGGGGTGAAAAGGCAAGTCCTTAAGGTCTGGATGCATAACAACAAGTACACTCTCGGTAAGAAACCCTAATCTCCAACCAAAAGAAAATGCTTCAAGAATGTTAGTACTGGGGAAGAAGCATACGATAATGGGAATTGGGTAGGGATTGAACTAGGGTTCGTACCTTTAATCTTTCTTTTTGAATCTGATTTTGATTTATATTCAGCTTCTGTTATTGTTATCGGATGATGATCTCAAGTTTCTGATGAGTATTGCTAACTGTAGTTTTCTTTTTTATTTTAAGACTTCTTTCAGCTCATTAAGTTTCTCATTTCTCATTAATTAATGTCAATCTCCATGATCTTTTCACCTCGTACATATGAACATAGTTGCATCAAAACTACACTTTCAGTATGATGAACATGAACTGATCAAGGGTTTTGTAAGTTGGTAAATTCATGATCAAAGGATCGTTGGAGAGAGATTCCAAGTGAATTAAAACGTGCTTGGCATGCAAAGCTGGATTATTTTCTGTTAACCTATGTCTCTTCCAGCTTAACAAATCCTTAAAATCAGCATTAAGTAAAAAGTTGAGAAATGAGTTTTGGTATCATTTTCATCAACTAATCACCCATCTTCCATTACTAATCTCTCTTTGATTTCTTTGTTATGTATAATCTTAGTTTCCCATGACTTCACCTCGTATGCTTGATTCTTTTGTTTTTCGTTTTTGGTAAATGAGCAGAGAACGAGTGAGGAGTGGTTATTAGCATGGCACCATGGCAGAGAAAGCACACAGTCTTTGCCAGTTTTATTGCAGTGTTTCAGACGTCTTCTGACCCATGGATGGGATGTTAAAAACACCTTTTTTTTACCTTCACTATATATATAATTAATTAACAAATTAACCCCATAAAACAGAAGGGAGTTTGAGGAGGAGAAGAAGGAAGAATATAAATGTGTGTGTTGTGGGGAAGAAAGTGAACATGTTTGATGTTGGGGAAAGTCAGGTAGAGAGCAGAGGGCATAGTGGAGAGTTGAAGCTGTCGGAAATAAAGAGTTTCAAAGAGGTTTTGAGTTTGGGGGTTTTCTTTTTGGTTGGTTTTATGCTGCTTCTGGGTTTGTCCCTGTTAAGGAACATGTGGGCTCTCTGTCTTGAAACAAAAGTAAACTGGAACAATATTTATTAATTGCACTGACATTACAGCTATCACCCTCTCTCTCTCTCTATCTCTTCCTCTTGTGTTCTTCTTCTTCTTCTTCAATCTTCACCTTCCCTTCCATTCCACATCTTTATACATACATAAATAAAATACCCATTTTTTTCGGTTTTGGTTTCATCCAATAATGACCCTATTTTTCTTTTTTCTTTTTTGAATGAATTCAGTAGTCTATTAATGGCAAAGGATCAAGTTTGCAGCTTTTGGTTATAATATATCTTAATTTTGGGAACGATTAGGTTTTTATTTGCTATTAAAACAACCAAATGAAATGAAGCTTCACATACTGGGTTTTTTATATTTACCCAGAACTTGATTATGTTTAGCCTCTTGCTTAGAGAGTATCCGATGGGATAATTTTCAATCACTTTTGGGAATCTTTCTAAGAAAGAAAAAGCACACTGATTTTAGAAAATTTCATTCATTGTACCAAAGAAAAGATTAGATTATGTAAAAAGTGAGAATATATGGTCCCTGATGGATGGAATGCATGGCCCATGATCTGAATGTAATCTGCCATGAAATTAGGTGTATGTTTCCCTCTATCAGGTTATGAAGACAGACAGGCTGACCTGGCCTGGCCTTTAGCAATTAGCACTGGACACAACATCAACTCCTCGGTCAGGCCTTGGACCTACTGGTGGATCTGTCGGTTCCAGCACATTTGGGCCAATGGAAGCACTACCTTCCACCTTATCAAACAAACTGGGAACCCACAAGCAAGATAAAGAGCATACAAAACCCGGTTATTAAGCCCACTAATCATGTAATAACATGAACCCAAAACGAAGTATAGCCAGATGGGCTGACAAAGGGATTCGTTAATAAAAATATACCCATGATTTTAGCGTAGGTATACTAAAAATATGACGAAGGAAACAACTGATGTTCCTAGAAATCACGGGTTCGACCATCAGCAACTGCAGCAGGGTGATTGAGCATGCATTGTCAAAGGTGATTGAGCATGCATTGTCAAATAGTTGAGAGTATATTCGGAACATATACTACTTGTAATCAACTTAGCTTTAAAAAAAACACACATGAAAATTGTAAATATAACACTTCAAGACCAAGTAGCAAACATATTTCACCAACAACTGATGTTTAAGAACCAAAGGAATCATATATCACAATGACACTCAAAATAAAATGCAATATAAAACATGCTATATCTCCATTATTACAAATCTGACTCCATATATTTTATCCACATGCAAATCACCTTTATGGGACACCACATCAACTGCTATGGGGCTGCAATGCACCTTGAAGGTTCTTAACAGCACTGTCATAGTGTACAAATCCCATGAACCAGAATTCATGGTTATCAACTGATATAATCTGTATGTATTTCTCGGCCGGGTTGGCTTTGCTAGCTGATGGATTCACCGCCCTCAGCTGATGTAATGGAATAACCACCTACACGAACGAGTTGCGACAGACACAAAAACACATACCAAATATTAGAACAAGATAAACAATTAGATTTCATGCAGTTCACTGACAGTACATAAACTTATAAATAAGTGGTGGAATGCAAGTATATTTTTACCAACACCATTAGCACAGGTATGTATTAAGCTAGCAAGAATTTTGAGAAATCTCTAACACAGGTCCTTGTAAAACCTATAAAGGGAAAAATACAATCCTAGAAATTTAATGGTTTGAATAGGCCTTATGTCATCTATTACAGGATGGCTTTTGACTGTGTTCTTTAGAATCATAAGAGAAATTAAGTTTAGTAAAACTGAGGATTTCATGATCTATTTACAGTTTTCCAAACCCGATTCATCTAATATCAACATTCTACCTTCAAAATGACAGTTAAAGTTCCTACTCCACTTCCAATAGTGTTCAACTTCTTTAATAAGTATCACTATCAACTAAAATTTGCGCTACAAGAGAGAACAAGTCTAACAACAAGGTGAAACTCTTATGAAACAAGATTACCGCAGAATTTTGTGAATTACTAGGATAAGTAAAGTATAACGCCAATGCAAAAAGAATCTAAGTTGTTTAAGAACAGTTTTCAGGTAACAAAGCATCCGGGGTTGTCATCTTCGAGTAATCCACTAATCCACATGGAATCATAAGGTATTGAGCATTACAATATTTTTTGAAACATGTAAAACAAGGGATGGAAAATTAATAATCCATGTCCTTAACATCCTAATGATCCTATGAAACTGCCAAAACCTAACAATTTTGTATCATAGCATCGAAAAGCAGCACTAACTTCATGGCTAATTGTTAGCCTACATAGACTAAACTCGACCCTAGCCTTAGTTGCATATGCGAAAATTCGAACTTAAACAGTAATGCTTAACATAAACCTGTTTACCTTATAATAGCTGTATTGAGTCTGGTCACCAACTTGATAAGCCAGTGGACTGTCGCTACAAAAAGCAAGCTTTTCGGTCGACAGATATAAAACTCCAATAACAGGACCAGCGGAGGTGGACAAGTAGCAGGCATATGTCTTCAGAAGCTTTTCATCGGGAACAGTCTCAAATGTTGTCCGAAAGATCTTCTCATAACCACCGTCGGCAATAACTTTGGTAGTCTGAGCAATTTTTCCTACAGCAGCGTCAGCAAAACTCGGCCCAGTTTTCACTGCAACAATATAAGCGACAAACTTACTTACCCCAATTATCGGACTTGATAATATTATCCATTCAGTTGACAATATGTACTAAAAATAGTGCAGAAATAGCAGGGAAGAAAGGGTAATTATCAAAAGATTGAAATAATCACAGTGTTGCCACATGTTCTCAGCTATCTCTTTCGCCTTCTTAGTATCGTCCGCCGCTTTCTTTCCCCACTTCCCCAACACGTCTTTCACTGATTCCATCCTATCTGCTCGAAGAAGAAAAAAAGGGGCTTAAATTTATAGACTTCAAACTATATTCAAAATTCCAATTTGACATAAACTGAAGCGAGTGGGTTACTCTTGACGGAAGATGATTGAACTGGTGCCGGAGAAACGTAAGGATTGGACTCCGCAGGCATGGTTGTGGCAGCGCTGGTGGAGATCGGTGCAGGATGTGGATTGGGATCCGATTGGGAACCCACAGAAACGCTGGTCCAATTTTCCGGCGGAGGAGCGACGTCCTTCGGGTCTAATTTCGGGTAGGGAGCGTAATCAGAAGAGACAGTCGGCGGTTGGGTTGACTCCGAGGACGAAGTTGACTGTTTGGTTTCCGGGATTTTCTCATGATCGGTCGGAGGCTGGTTCATCATTTCTTGTTGTTCGGATCAGATAAAGGAAAATGTAAAATTCGTTTACTGTTAATCAACAAAAAAACTAATATCGGGAGAGGGATCAAGATTCAAAAATGAAAAGAAATCGTGTGGAATACGTTCTTACAATAGCTGTCGTTCTTCTTTCTTTATGTCCGAAGTTTGAGCTTTGCATACCAAGCGAACAGCTGGCACTTGGTCACGCCACATGCCACACGATAACATAATATATGACAAACTGTCTGTTTAGTCATCTAATTTCACAATGCATTTCAATTTTAGCCGCTGGGCTATGGATTTTTTTTCGATTTGATCGTTAACGTCTCAAAAAATTATTTTTGTAGGTCAGTTTTGTTTAACACTGTTGATGACAACAACTTTTCTTCCAAAAAGCATACGAAAGTCATTTAATTTTTCATCTCAAAAGCTTGAAATTAATATTTTCATGTGAAATTGCATATTCAAAAAAAAAAATATTTTCATGTGAAATTCATATATATATATATATATATATATATATATATTAAATTATACAAATTTTTTTCTTGAGACATTTTATTTGAGCATGGCTCTTCAGTTTTCAATAATTTTAATTTTTACTCCAACTAAACATTTATTAAAGTACCGTCGTCAAATCTTTAACATTTTTAATCTTACGCATTATTTATTGAAACATTGGTAGATTAATTAAGAATTACTCTCTCTCCAACGAAAAAACGTGTTACAACAACTACTCTTATTACATAAACACGAGCATATGGAGATAAAAAGAAAATTACACTGTCACGTATACACTACCAGCCTTTGTCTCTCATCCAACGAAAATTATAATACTACCCTCATATCAATTATCTTCTTAATTAATAAAAAAAATTTAATTTTATCTCTTTTTATATCAAATTTTAACAGTAAAATTTTATACATATTTTCTCATATCAATTCGAAAAATAATGTTAATTTTTTTAAAATAAATATTAAAAATATTATTATTTTTGTTTGAATGAGTTGATAACATAAAAAATAATAAAATAAATATTTTTATTAGTTAAGACCATAATCAATGTGACAGAGATAATTTAGATATAATTTCTTGCGATCTCGAGCTTTGTATCATAGGGCTAGCGTCTCGACCTAGCTAACTGTGTGACTTTAGTCGATGTTGCTTAGAAAAACGACTAAGTCAACCTAAATTTTCACTCCAGAAAATCAAATTTTTAAGACACTAAAAACGTTAAATCGTTCTAAACGAAATCAAACTCTAAAAATGGCAATTCAAGAACAAAAGAAGAAAATTAAAAACACTAAAAAAATAACATATATGATTTTAAAGTGAATGCCTTGATTATTTAGAAGATGAATGATACAAAATGAAATGAGGAACGTCTCTATTTATAATTGAGTTCCCTACATCCGATGATCCCTAATGATTTACATCGACGGTTACGATCAAAGCCCACCAACCACAATGACATAATATCGAAATATTCCTTAGAATAAATTCGCTATTTAAAGAAATAATTATTATGTTTACATGAAAAGTTTACATAGGTCAAAGTGATTGTATTCTAAAATCTTCTATGGATCGAGTTAAATCTGGTGGTCTTTATAAGCCCAAAAACTTCTTTAAAATTTCTTAGGTAATTATGTATGCATGTGACTCGGACTCGAATTGACGGTACGTGACATTTGCTAATTAAGCAGACGGTTGTTTTCAGCTTCGCATTTCAAAGGTAGAGCCGGAGAGACACAATTTACATGGGATTATTTTAAATACAGTCCTTCATATTTCTAGTAAATACAAAATAACCTCTAGAAAATATATGCACGCCCTCAATTTGCTTGAAATATTTTGTCAGGGATAAATAAACCAACATTTAATCCCAAAACTTGATTGTTTTTTAAAACTTCGTCCTTAAGCTTTTTAATACATTAGTCCTAAACTGGACAACTATTATCAATTTAGTCCATAAACTTAAATTTTGTTACTTTTGTCGTTAGCAGAATCTAAGTTCAAACACTAAGTTAAGAAACATTATCAAGTTTAAGGATTAACGTGGACAAATAAAATTATAGACCATGTTGAGAAAATACTAAATTCAAAGACTGAATATCACTTAATCATTTTATTACGTTCAAATCGAATATTATTTGATCGGTAAACATGTGTGATAAGAAAAATATAAAATCCCATCGCCTAAAACCTATATAAAGCAATAAACGTAAAATGATTTAAGGGAAAAATCACAAAAATATTGTGATGACATTTTATTATTTCCTAATGTATTGTTGTTGGGATTTTATTTCCGAAAATATTGTGATCGGAACATAGTAGTAGAAGTCGGACCCTATTCAAAAAAAATCTTTAAAGTCGAGCTCATGTGAATTCGACTTTGGTGGTATTTTGGGGGGGGGGGGAATCCATAAAGTCGAACTCTAATGGCTTAGGTTTCAAAAGGGTAAAGTCTAATTCATCACAATCCAACTTTGGGTGTAATCTCTCAGATCAGCTAAGTGACGAGACCGGTCACTGAATTCTGATTGAAATAAGGTTGTGTTTCATTTTTAGAGAAGAGTTTTGATTCGAATGTAGGTATATGTTTAGGTTAGATTTACTGTTTATTTTTGGGAAGGGTAGGAAGCAAGTTATTTTTTGGGAGTGGTGAATGTGATTTTTGAATGGTGATGGGTTTATGGTATTTTAAAATGTATATGGGTAGAGGTTAAAAATTTATAGTTGTTAGATAGACAGAGATATGGGTAGTATAAGGGATAAGAAAATTTACCTTTTTGTCAAATAGTTAAGTTAAGGTTGAAAGGAAGTTAAGATTGGAGTAGAAGATGAAGAAAATAGTGAAGAAAAGACTGTAAGTAGATTCAAATTTTTTTAGAGTTTTGTTTTTTTGTTTGGTAATTTTATTTTGTTATTTTGTAAGTAGATTCGAATTTTTTAGTTTGGTAATTTTTTTCAGTTTGATATTTTTATTTTGTTATTTTGTATGTTTCAATTATTTTTAATTTTTTCATGTAGTTTATTTGAGTTACTTCGAATTTAGATTGGACAAATGATATATTTTTTCATGTAGTTTTTTTATGTAGTTTATTTGTGTTAGTTTGGTAGTTTTAAAATTTAATTTTAGTTTATTTTGTATTATTAGCATTTTGATTTAGTATGTTTTATTTCAATCATGTAGAGAAAATGAGCAACAACAAATTTATGGTGATTGTTTATTACAATGGACAAATGGTGAAAACTGATGTCAGGGTTGTATTTGATTGTGAAAGAAGTACGAAGATGAGATTCGAGAAAGAAATCATGCTTCGAGAAATGAAGGAAAAAATATCACAGAAAATTAAAAAAGAGATTCATGGTTTACGTTACCGATTGATGACATGTGACAATCTTGTCAGATATTGTGTAATCACTCTCCAAGATGATGGCGATGTTTCTTTGATGATCACAGAAAATTAAAAAAGAGATTCATGGTTTACGTTACCGATTTGATAAGTGTTTATTTTGGTTATGTTTTTAGTCCTTGTTTTGATCGAATATATATGTTTGAAGGACTTAATTGGGCTGTTTTTGTGTTGTTTTCGTGCAGGTTACGTAATGCCGGAAACGAGTTGAAATGCTGCTGAAATACTGAATTCGTGGGCAGATTCATGGGCATGAACCAGGGCATGAATGCTGACTGGGCGCCACGTCAGCACCTTCTAGAAGATGACGTCGGCAAGCTTGATAACCTATCAGTCCACTTATCAAGATAGCCTATCATCCGAATTTTATCTTTTAAATTCAAAACTTTGATATTTATCTTATGTAATTTTATTTAAATTTATTTTAGGATTTATCATCTTAGGTTTTTAGGGTTTTTCAACTACTATAAATACCCCACTTTGGGGGTGAATTATTCATCAAACAATTTCCATTGTACTCTTCTTCCTTGAGTAATAAAGTTCTCCATTATTCTCCATTTTCTTTTCTCCATTTTTATTTATTTTATTAAGTATGGTTTTTTCACAAACCATGCTTAACTAATTCCCTTTAGCCAAAAGCAACGCCAAACCCGACAAACCCCGTGAGATTAGGAAAATACTTCAATCCTTCAACAACTTCTTTTTAGATTCTCTGCAAAATTGATTAGGCAATCGGCCTAATCTTTAGGCATCGCAATTGTTTCATTCCGAGAGCGCGCATCGGCTTGAAGTGGTTTAGATCCATCGTTGGGGACGAGGAAAAGCTTGTAGCCAATTCAACTCCCTAAGAACAAACTTAGTGGCGGTCCACTAAGGGGAATCGAAATCGGAAAACAACTCTCATCGAGACGAATATCCGAGCATGGGCTTCTCCAGCACTAACTCAGATCTGGGTTAGCATCGATTGCCGTGGCTAATTCACAAAAGTTTGACTTCAAGGATTGCCCTGGGAGTCGAATCTACCAACGAGAAGTAAGTTACAAGGGTTGGGCCTTGTAGACTGTAACCTGCAGGAAAGTCGAAGAAAAATCAACTTCAGTGATCGAAGATGTCGTGGCAAAGCGTGGCTTGAGGCTATTTCTATCCATAATTCTTTCTCAACATTTATTTTTACTTTTTTGTTATTTTTCTCATTCAAATCACTATTCTAAAAATCCACTTTATTTTCTACAGGTTATTGGTCTAAATCAGAAGAAAGGTGTTAGAGTTCTTATTCCCTGCGGATCGACCCTTACTCTCACTATATTAATTTAATTCTTATTTATTTTGAGTTAAAGGTTTTATTTTTGACACTATACGACGCGTGTCAAAAATTGGCGCCGTTGCCGGGGAATACGGCA
Organism: Hibiscus tridactylites; assembly: GCA_958450335.1. Lineage (NCBI taxonomy): Eukaryota > Viridiplantae > Streptophyta > Magnoliopsida > Malvales > Malvaceae > Hibiscus > Hibiscus tridactylites. The sequence continues at coordinate 12,767,368 of OY288277.1, forward strand.
AATTACTAATATCGTTTTATTTGATTTATGACCAGGAGCAATCCGGGAGAACAATTTGAACTCATCCCGGAAATTGAAGCACTAGCCCGAAAGTTGAACGCACAAACACTTCGGGAAAAGAAAAACAAAAGACGCCAACAGAGACTCGAACGCGATCTAGAAATCACATCCGAAGCAGAATCAAGTTACGAACCCAATCCGATGGGAGACGTAAATCAAACCATACGCCAACTGAATGAGGCGCCCGATGGCCAACAACCTATGTGCATAACTTTCCCGAATGGCGAAACACCATTCGTGCTAAAAACGGGTTTGATCCATCTCTTGCCTACCTTTCACGGCTTACCGACAGAAAATCCTCATAAACATTTGAAGGAATTTCACATGGTTTGTCTAAGCACAAAACCACAGGGAGTATCCGATGACCAAATCAAACTTAGAGCTTTTCCATTTTCCTTATCTGATATAGCGAAAGATTGGTTATTTGATTTACCCCCTAATTCTGTTACAACATGGACTGACATGGCTAAACTTTTTCTTGACAGGTTTTTCCCTGCAGCAAAAGCGAGCGAAATTAGGCGCAGCATCCTAAGCATTCAACAAAGAGAAGCTGAATCCTTGTATGAATACTGGGAGAGGTTTAAAAAGTTGTGTGCAAATTGTCCACAGCATGGGTTGTCGGAACAAACCCTCCTCCAATATTTTTACGAAGGATTGACGCCTATGGACATGAAGGTGATAGACGCAGCGAGTGGCGGAGCTCTAGTCAACATGACACCAACAGCGGCTAAAACACTGATATCAACCATGGCCGCCAACTCGCAAAGATTTAATCAATCTAGCGAACAATCTCGAAGGGTTCGCGAGGTAAGTACAATTTCATTGGAAAATAAAATCGATAAATTAGCTGAAATAGTGCAAACTCTTGTTGCAGATAAGAGAAGAACAACTAGACTTTGTGGAATCTGTACTAGCCCAGAACATCCGACGGATTGTTGTTCGATGATTCAAGAAGATGATGTCGCCCAGGCTAATGCCATAGGAAATGCATATAATCAGGGATGGAGAAACCAGTCAAACTTCGGTTATGCGCAAAACCAGAGGCCAAATCAAGCTTATCAACTAATTGCACCACAACAATATCAACCGCAAAAGCCATCGTTGGAGTCAATTGTTGAAAAGTTAGCGCTATCCCAAGAAAAATTTCAACTAAAGACCGAAGCTCACTTTGAAGCAATTGACAAACAAATAAGTCAATTGACCTTGGCGGTAAGTCACTTAGAATCCAAAGGGAAATTACCTTCTCAAACGGAGCCTAATCCAAGAGAGAATGTGAATGCCATCACTCTACGAAGCGGTACAATCATCGAACCTAAAGCTAAAGAAGATGGCGAACAAAAAGAAGAGAAAAAGAAATCACCCCCTACTAGAAAAGGTATGCCCGATCCAACCCCTATACCTTCTCCCTACGCTACACCACCACCCTTCCCGTCGAGATTAATGAAAAGAGACAAACAAGCAGAAGAAAAGGAGATCCTAGATGTTTTTCAAAAAGTAGAGATCAATATTCCACTCCTCGACGTAATCCGAAAAATCCCAAGGTATGCTAAGTTCCTTAAAGATTTATGTACTAATAAACGTCGTCTTATTGGAATTGAGAAGGTTAATCTAGGAGAGCATGTATCGACGGTCTTCCAGCGAAAGTTGCCACCAAAATTGAAGGACCAAGGTATGTTTGCCATTCCCTGCAAAATCGGTAAAGTGGGTATTAAACGAGCCATGTGTGATTTAGGTGCTTCAATTAATGTTATGCCTTTATCTTTATATAACTCACTTTCTGCTGAGCCTTTGAAAGATACGAAGGTAACCATACAGCTGGCGGACAGATCCATAATTTACCCGGAAGGATTGCTAGAGAATGTCCTGGTAAAGGTAAAAGATTTAATCTTTCCGGCAGATTTCTATGTCATAGACATGGAAAACGATCGGACTAATAATTCTTCCGAAATTCTTCTTGGTCGTCCATTTTTAAGTACTGCAAATACGAAAATCGATGTGAGAAGCGGGATCCTTACAATGGAGTTCGATGGCGAGGTGGTAAAATTTGATGTTTACAAAGCGATGCGACATCCTGATAATGTTGCTAGTATAAATTTTATAGATGTTATTGAGCCCGCCGTTGAAGAATTTATAGAATCTAAATCCGTTGATGATTCGTGCAGGGACTTGAAGGATCGCGACAAAGGAATTAAGGAGTTGAAAAATGTTTCCTCTGTTCATTCTGATTTACGCCTAACTCCATCAAAATCTAAAATTTTTTCTTTCATTTTGCAGGAATTGAATTTGGAGTTAAAATTACCTCCAAATAAATTGAAGAGTGAAAGAGAAATTTTTCCAGTAAAAAAACTCCATAATCGCAAAATTTTTCGTAGGGAAATACTCAGTTGGATAAAGCGCAAGAACTGGAAGAAGTATTTGTCGCAATGCCTGTAGTCTGAACCAGGTCGTCGAGCTAATGACGATAAACAAGCGCTAGATGGGAGGCAACCCATTTCTTTTTTATTTTAATTGTTTTTATTTTTCTTTATTTTATTTTATTCCATTTAAACTGTCATAATTTAATGTTATTTAAATGTTCTTTTTAGTTAAACAAAAACAAAAACAAAACAAAAAAAAAAACAGAAAAAAAGAGTCGAAATTATCTAATCTATTTATAGATTTTAAAATTTTGATTTTATTTTTCTTTTCCTTTTTTTCAAGTTTATCTTCATTATTTTTCATATTTTTGAATATTTTTTTATCTCATCGTTTTATTTTTTATTTATTTTGAATTCTATTTTTATCTGATCTTTTATTTATTTTATTTGCAGATAATTTAGATCGAATAAAGAGATGAGAAGCTATCAGAATTTTGTGGGCTGAATTTTTAATTTAATATTCGGATTTTATCCCTTTTTCACCCAATCAAACCCATATTTCAAACACTTTTCTTATCTACCCGGTCAACCATCACACTCCAAACCAAATTTAAATACCCATTGACCCCACCTACACAATTTCCTACCCGGTCAAACACCCATTCAACCAATTTAATTTTTATCTTTTTTCCTTTTCTCCCCCTAGCCGCAGCTTTATCCAACTTTTACCTAAACTTTCAAATTAAATCCCGTGGACCCCACCCCAAACCCAAAGCAATACACGGCTACACCCCCACCCTCCTATTTATTTACCCACCAAACCCTTTGACCAACATTTAAACCTATTTCTATAATTCCTCACCTGCTGAAAATAAAACCTACCTTCCCTCTTTATACGACTTTCCCAGCCACCCGAAACACCACCATGCCTCGCACCAGGAACCAAGCTCGCCGGCTTCCACAGCAGCCACCTCTCGTCATCAGTGGCCGCCGGCACTTCCCGAGGACGACGTGGCCGCAATTGATTAGGGGAGTCTCTCATTTCCTCTCTATTAATTTAATTTTACATTTTGGGACAAAATGCATCTAAGTGAGGGGGAGGGAGATATGCTTATCAATTTTTATCTTGCTTATCCGTCTTGATTGTTCGCTTGAAGTCTTGGATTTATTAAATTAAGTTCTCTGTTTAAATCCTCAATTTCGCCTTGTCTCATTGTTTTCACATGGTTCTGAATCTATCTTGTTAGAAAACTCTAGGTTGCATGGTAAATTTTTGGCATGATTAATTTTTAATTTTATTATGACATTTTATTTCTCTATTAATCCACATGATGCTTACCTAAGTACACAAAACATATTTGTGAGTTTTTGAACCTAATGAGCATGCATGATATTTGCTCTTTGTTTTTTTGAGTGTGCCTAGCTAAATTAGTTGCATTCTAGAACTTGTTTTTAAATTCTTTTTGAGATTACATTGATTGATTATGATGCTTTAATATGATAGAGGCACTAGGTTTTAACCATTTCTCTTCCCAAATAAATCACCTACCCTTTAATTAATTTCCCCTAGTGAAACAATCTTTGAGCCTTAGCCTTTTTTCTTGGAAATTACCACATTTTAAGCCTAATCCAATTTCTTCTCAAATCCATCACTTTTGTTCCCTTTTTCAAGACAAAATTCATCTTAAAAAAACATATTCGAATAAATGCAGTGCATCAGTGTATTACACTGTGCAGAAAAAAAAAACTGTGCAGAGTTGATTCGAATATACAGTGCAGAATTGGTTCGAATATACAGTGCAGGAAATTGTTCGAGTCTGCAGAAAAATAAAACCAGAAAAAAAAAACAGTGCAGTTCGAAAAGAAAGAAAAAAAGTACACTGTCGAGCAGTTTTGGTTCGAATGAAAAAAAAGGTTTCGAATATATTTTTTGAGATGATCTTTTGTCTTGAGTTTTAGCCCTTATTTTCAGCCTTTATCCTACCCTTACCTTAGCCCCATTACAACCCTTATTTAAGACCTCTTGATTTTTGCATCATATTCATGTTAGTAGTGGAGATTAGATTTAAACACAAGCTTATGGTTATGCTCTAATTAGCTTTGGCTTGAGTGATTTTTCTTACCCTTAAACACTTTGAGTGACATGAGCGATTCCTTGTGAGGGTACTTGGTTTGCATCATTGATGTTAGTAGAGTTTTAGAATGTCGTCTTAGCTTTAAACTATTAGTCTTGCCATTTATCTATTTTTGCTCCTTAGTTTTCTCTCATATTTAGATGCTTAATCATATTGAGAATTTTTGAGACTTCGTGAAATTAAGGATGAAAACTTGAACTTAAGATTATTTAATTTTGAGATACTTGAGGACAAGCATCGGATAAGTGAGGGGGAATTTGATAAGTGTTTATTTTGGTTATGTTTTTAGTCCTTGTTTTGATCGAATATATATGTTTGAAGGACTTAATTGGGCTGTTTTTGTGTTGTTTTCGTGCAGGTTACGTAATGCCGGAAACGAGTTGAAATGCTGCTGAAATACTGAATTCGTGGGCAGATTCATGGGCATGAACCAGGGCATGAATGCTGACTGGGCGCCACGTCAGCACCTTCTAGAAGATGACGTCGGCAAGCTTGATAACCTATCAGTCCACTTATCAAGATAGCCTATCATCCGAATTTTATCTTTTAAATTCAAAACTTTGATATTTATCTTATGTAATTTTATTTAAATTTATTTTAGGATTTATCATCTTAGGTTTTTAGGGTTTTTCAACTACTATAAATACCCCACTTTGGGGGTGAATTATTCATCAAACAATTTCCATTGTTCTCTTCTTCCTTGAGTAATAAAGTTCTCCATTATTCTCCATTTTCTTTTCTCCATTTTTATTTATTTTATTAAGTATGGTTTTTTCACAAACCATGCTTAACTAATTCCCTTTAGCCAAAAGCAACGCCAAACCCGACAAACCTCGTGAGATTAGGAAAATACTTCAATCCTTCAACAACTCCTTTTTAGATTCTCTGCAAAATTGATTAGGCAATCGGCCTAATCTTTAGGCATCGCAATTGTTTCATTCCGAGAGAGCGCATCGGCTTGAAGTGGTTTAGATCCATCGTTGGGGACGAGGAAAAGCTTGTAGCCAATTCAACTCCCTAAGAACAAACTTAGTGGCGGTCCACTAAGGGGAATCGAAATCGGAAAACAACTCTCATCGAGACGAATATCCGAGCATGGGCTTCTCCAGCACTAACTCAGATCTGGGTTAGCATCGATTGCCGTGGCTAATTCACAAAAGTTTGACTTCAAGGATTGCCCTGGGAGTCGAATCTACCAACGAGAAGTAAGTTACAAGGGTTGGGCCTTGTAGACTGTAACCTGCAGAAAAGTCGAAGAAAAATCAACTTCAGTGATCGAAGATGTCGTGGCAAAGCGTGGCTTGAGGCTATTTCTATCCATAATTCTTTCTCAACATTTATTTTTACATTTTTGTTATTTTTCTCATTCAAATCACTATTCTAAAATCCCCCTTTATTTTCTACAGGTTATTGGTCTAAATCAGAAGAAAGGTGTTAGAGTTCCTATTCCCTGCGGATCGACCCTTACTCTCACTATATTAATTTAATTCTTATTTATTTTGAGTTAAAGGTTTTATTTTTGACACTATACGACACGTGTCAACGAAGATGAGATTTGAGAAAGAAATCATGCTTCGAGAAATGAAGGAAAAAATATCACAGAAAATTAAAAAAGAGATTCATGGTTTACGTTACCGATTGATGACATGTGACAATCTTGTCAGATATTGTGTAATCACTCTCCAAGATGATGACGATGTTTCTTTGATGATCGCAGAGCATGATTCAATGGGAATTCGATATATCGAGTTGTTTGCCGATGTGCGTGATGTTCCCGGCCCATCTACAAACGTAGTTGGAGAATCAGCTCAAATGAACTTTGGTGATGAGATTGATATACCCGAAGACAGTTTTGTTGTAATGTTGACAAGTGGGACATCAAATACATTTCATGAAGCAGTGCCTTCAACATATGCTTCATCACACGGGTCGAGTGTTGATCTTACTGTTGAAGCTGGTGTGGAACCCTCATGAGGTTGATGGGGAGAATCACTTGCCGATTCCAGCGAAGATGAAGATATTGGGGGATCACGATTTGTTCCCTGATAATGTTGGTGCAGCCCCTGATTTTGGTGTTGGCAAATTTGTTTCGTCTGGGGCGACATTACATTTTATGAACCTCATTCTCACATGAGTTCGGTAGATTTTGATGCAATGAGGGCGTCTGAATTCTCGAATTTAGCCCGATTAACCTCGAGTCAACACGGTGAATTATATGTTAAGCTTCAATTTGATGACAAGAATGAAGATATATTGGCAATGAAAGAGTACATCATCAAGAACCACGTGGACTACTTTGTCGCAGAATCCAGCCAGAGGACCTTCTTTTCCAAATGTGTGAAATACGGACAAGAGTGCAATTGGAAGATCCGAGTGACAAAGCTGCAGAGGTCAAATCGTTGGGAGGTCACAAAGTATAATGGTGTTTGTTACATGTAAAAGAGTCTATCGCAAATAGGTGCAAGTGTACACTTCGCAAGTAATAAAGTGATACGAAGTATCAAATATCGTCTTCACAGGGACTGAAAATACTTCTATCCTTAGATTGCTGCACAAGAAAAGAAATAAGTTTAATAAAACGTTTGGAGAAATCTTGAGAATATGCTAAAGTAAAAGATAAAGTAACCAGATTGAGAAAATAAGCTGGTATTAATTTGCTCAGTAGTGCAGGTATTGCACTGTTTAGAAGGCTTACGTAATCTTTCAGATAAGAGGGAAGGGTTAAAACGAGAAAAAAATTCACGACAAAGGCCTTCCCAAGTTCTTATTGAACCCGGCGTCAACTTGTTCCACCAGGTTTTCGCTCTATCTCTCAATGAATGAGAAAATAGCCGGAGTCTCAGTACTTCCGGGCTTATTCCTGGCTGTCTGAATGATCCAAAGATCTCCTGGAAGGTTTTCAGATGTTCACGCGCATCCTCAGTAGCAGAACCACCAAATTGACCAACAGAATTTATCATGTTGAACATCACAGGTTTCAGTTCAAAGTGTTCAACTTCCACATCTGGTAGCGTAGTTTCCAGTTCAACATGGTTGTTATCCATGTACTATCGGCAAGTCTGTCGTGTTGCAGGGGCAGTAGGCGATGGTCGATTGTTTTGGGCATCATTAGGAGGATCAACATCACCCCTAGGGTTGTTGTTGTTGTTGAAATTATCTGTCCCATTGCCTTGTCTTCCGTTCACCATTGCTTCCAGTCTTTCCTCAAGATAGTTGTTTCTTTCTATCAAGAGTCGGGCTTGGTTCTTGATTTGATATGTTCGTTCAATTTCTGGATCTAATTTGTACTCAGGTTCTTTACCTCGTCTCGATCTGCGCATAAGCAATAGAAGAACCTTATGAAAAGCAAAGGGAAAATAAAACAACTAAAAACAAAAATAAATAAAAACAAAAATAAAAAGGTGTAGTAATTAAAGGTAAAGGTATGTTGCTAGTCCCCGAGAACGGCGCTAAAAACTTGTTGCGTGTAAAAAAGTCTATCGCAAATAGGTGCAAGTGTACATGTCGCAAGTAATAAAATGATACGAAGTATCAGATATCGTCTCCACAGAGACTGTAAATACTTCTACCCTTAGATTGCTGCACAAGAAAAGAAATAAGTTTAATAAAATGTTTGGAGAAATCTTGAGAATAAGCTAAAGTAAAAGATAAAGTAATCAGATTGAGAAAATATGCTGGTATTGATTTGCTCAGTAGTGCAGGTGTTGCACTGTTCAGAAGGCTTTCTGTTGCATCTATCGTCGTGCCTGTCGCGGCAGCACCTGTCGCGGTAGAGGTCTGTTGATGTCGCGGCATCGATCAACAACTATGTACTTCAAGTTCAGCAAGAATCCCTATTGTGACTCGTCCTATCCCTAGGCCCAAGTTATGTCGATGAACACGTCTTAGATGATACCTCCCGACGTGATTCGAAGGATGAACACCAGTGTTTATGAATTCTTCCTTAGATGCTTAACCTTGTACCTATCCCTAGGCCAAGATGATTTTATATAAACTGGAAAACACGTATTTACTATTTTCGTATACTTAACTCTCCTAATATTAAGTAAATGGATAACCTCACAATGCTCTCCCGATACTTTTATGAGATGATGAAACCAGAGTAAGTAAACTTGAAGCTTTTATTGAATTGAACAAAAAATCCTAAAAACAGTACAATCCTTACAGTTATGCAAGATCAACCCGTAGCCCTAGGGGAAGTTTAGAACATGATGGAGAGAGAGAAACGACTAGAGTTTTGGGGGGAAGACGGCTAAGAGCTGGATCTCTTTTGCCTAGTCGAATTACAAGCATATATATAGGCCTTGGTCTTGGGTTTTCTTAATAGACGAGAATACAAGTTTGAATTATAGTACAACTCTATTAAAGACTAAATCTTTGAGTAGATGTCTTTTAATTCGCCCTATCTTCTTGCTTTGACTTTTTCCTCAAACCTAGGACCATGCCTTCCTTGTGCTTCTAGGCTCCAACAGTTATGCAAGTGGTCCACGAAAACCAGGCTTTAAATGCTCTGTCGATCGAACTCCACTTTGCATTTTCCGTCACCATGGTCTTCACTTTCGCCTCTTCTGCCACGGCATCGGTCACGACAGCATTGTAGCGGGCAATTCCCTTCATTTTTTCATTCCAGCTCTGCAACTACCTTCTGCTCCTTTGCTGCCATGGATGTTGCCACGACAGGCACCTGCAAAAATAAACCAAAATCAGCAGCATCTGTGCAGTATTTTCCAATTGTGATGTTTATGTAAAATCTATCCTAATATGCAACTGAACATGCTTGAGTGCATCAATAATATGGAAAAGTGAGGGCTAAAATATAGAACATTTATGCACTCAACACCCCCAAACTCAAGTTATTGCTTGTCCTCAAGGAAATGCAACCTAACTAAGAATGAAAGGCTTGGCTTAACTCAGTGAACTGTCATTACCTTTAACACCTTCACTATCAAGAACAGTACCTTGTTGGGTATTTATGGACTTATCCGGAACAATGCTATAATTCTTGTGCAAGTGTGTGCAAGTTTTGTGAACATATATGTGCCTAGACTCTTTAGCAACTGGAATAGTTATGCTACTCACTTGAGTTTTATTTCAAATAATTTTTAATTGGAGGCAATTCTTAGGCTCCTTTAGTTTTTTCTAACTTAGACCCAAGTTTTTCTTTTCTTTTTTTTAAACTAGAGCCGGTTTTGGGCACCTCTAGCTATCTTCCTAGAGCTGGTGTTAGGCATCTCTAGGGGTAACTGAGTCTAAGTTTCTTTTCTTTTCCCTTTTTTCTTTTTTCTTTTCCTAGAGCCGATGTTAGGCGCCTCTAGGGGCAACTCAAGTGGTTAGGTTTTCTATTCTATGTTTACAGCAGTAGTCCAGACAACATATAAGTCATAAAAGGTGTTTTTAAAGTTCAGAACTATAGCAAGACTCTAAATAATTCCTAAAATTTCCTAAAGATACTGTCACGACAGAGAATGTCGCGGCAGGTAAATGCAGTTTAGAGACTTAAGCCATTTTTTTACAAAAATTTAACTAGAAATGGGACACAACTTAAGTAAAGTTCATTAATTAAAGGAGAACAACACACCCCCAAACTCAAGGGTTGCATTGTCCTCAATGCATGACACATAAACATAATGAAAAAGAAACACCGCAAATATAAAATAAAAGCAAAGACGACAAAAAAAGTAAAAGAGCTTAAGTTGAAGAGTTATCGTTGTTGCTGCTGATGCGGAGCTACCGGCGAGCAGTTACTTTGGTGGCAGAGGCTGGCTTGGGATTGGAAGATGGTGAGGCTACCTTCCTTTTGGCCTCTCGAGGTGGCTGGACTCGTGTAGGTGAGATCTTTGGGGCCTTGTTCAGGACCTCGAGTTCGCTGTCACTACTGCTGTTGATGCTTTCGTCTGCTCCGTCGTGGCAAGGTCCCTCAACAGTAACATTCAACTTCTTATTCTTCATTGGAGGGAAGTCTTTGGCTAACTCCCAAACGATAGAGGGCTCCGAGTCAGAGTCATCCTGCCAGACTAAGGATGAGGAGAAACCTTCGAAGTACTTGGGATCAATCTCTGGCAGTGATTCCTTCCGTTTGGTTCCTCGGGGAGTGGCAGATCGCTTGTCGCCGTCTCCGGCTGTGGCAAAGGGTGTAGTGGAGGCAGCAGTTGGTGTGGGCGTCTTAGGGCTGGCAGCAGGTGTAGGGGTGGTGAGAAGGTTTTCTGGGAAATAGGGAAACTGCACATTTGGGTGATTAAGATCAACTTTAATGAAATTTATCGTGGCAGTGGTGAAGTCCCTCATGAATTCTATTAATCTCAGTTGTTTGGCCTCCATCTTTTTCAGCAGTTGAATGAGTTGATTGGAGGAGGTGCCTGCTTGTTATGCAGGCTCTGTCTGCTCAAGCTCTGCCGCGATATGTTCCGTGGAATCTAGTTCTGTTGTTGGGTTTGTCGTGGCAGAGGGGTCAACATATGCCAAAGAGGTGGTAGGCTTTAGCTCCACCAGGCTGTATATGTTCTGCTACGTCCACCCCTTGCCTAGGATCTTCACATCTTCAGCAATCTCAAACACGTTGTTGGCTCGGTAGAGGGTGGTGATTAAGTAGGGGAAGAAAAGGGGAGCTCATTACTCTTGTTGCACACTCATAGATGCCATCGAGTATATATTTACCAACATTGATCTGCCGCTTGTTGATGATGGAATGCATGAGGGCAAGTCTCTGCCGGTCCACTGTTGTGTTGTGTGATGTTGGCATAAGACGTTTCTTCACAAAGTGGTTCCAGAGTTTGGCTGCCGGTAAGAGCTGGGTCCTTCGCACCGTCCATCTATGCTTGGGATCATCGTTCCAGGTTGTGCCTTCTTTCATCAAGTCTGCAATGATGATATCATAGTCTACCGACGACAAACTGCTAACAAACCTATTGTGTGCATCCTTCTTTCTGCCCATATAAAGGCCATAAAGTGTGTTGATATAGGCTGGCTCAAGGGAAATTTCCTTACCCCTAATCGTTATTGTCGTGGCATCCTTAGATGAGATGATAGCGTAAAATTCACGGATCAAGGTGACATTTATCTCTTCTAGTTGGACAGCAAACATCTGCCACTTTAACGCGGTGATCCTCTTAGAGATGAACACTTCGAGCGCTAGATCGCCCATTTTCTTCGCGTATGTGAAAGCCCATTCCTCCCACATCTCCTGTTTCTGAAAAGAGTCGTAATATCTCTTTTCTGAGTCTGTCGAGGCGAACCTCCTAGGGATTCTGATGTGGCTTGGTGTAGATACTGCCGCGACAGATGTGGAGGCAGCACTCCTTCTGGTTGATCTTGTAGTCATTGTAAGGAATCTGTGGAAATGAAAGAAAATTTCTAAAAAGCTAAAATTCTTGAAAGCAAAGTAGAGAGAAGAGAATGATGTGAAAAATGAAATGGGAAGAGAGGTTTATATAGAACGAGATTTTTCTGCCCATTGGAACTGTAACGGGTGGCGTGAATAATGGAGCTAGTTGTCACGCGGTTTCATGACGCATCTGTCACACGTTTCCGTGTCTGTCGCGATAGCGCTATGACAGGCTGTACTTTGCGCGTCTTCCGTGACAGCTGGTAACAGGCTGTCATGACAGCTTTGTTCCATTGGGCTTAGTGGGCTATTGTGAGTGTGGTGGGCTGGTTCTTTCTTTCTCTTAACTCTGTTTTATTTACCTAAAACTAAAATAAACAAACTATTAAATTCTTATTTCCTAAAACAATAAAATTAAATTAAATTAAATTAAATTAAACTAAGTTAAATTAGGGATGCTTTGAAGAGCATCTCCTAAAGTAACTACTTCCTTCACTCTTGAGGCTTCAGTCCCCTGATAGTGCTTTAGCCTTTGTCCGTTGACTTTGAATTGGTGCATGTCCTTGATTGATCTAATTGTAATGCCGCCGTGAGGAAAAACCTGGACTACTTGGAAGGGTCCAAACCACCTAGATTTTAGCTTTTCTGGGAAAAACTTCAACCTAGAGTTGAATAACAACACCTTTTACCCTGGGCTAAACTGTCGTGGCAGTAGTTTTCTGTCGTGCAACTTACTTGTTTTGTCCTTGTACATCCTGGCGTTGTCATAGGCCATTGCTCGAATTTCTTCAATTTCATTCAAGTCCAGCATCCTTTTCTATCCTGCTTTGTTCAGTCCATATTAACTGTCTTGATAGCCCAATATGCTTTATGTTATATCTCGACAGGTAGGTGACAGGTTTTTCCATAGATGAGGCGGTAAGGCGACATTCCCAATGGTGTCTTAAATGCAGTTCTGTAAGCCATAGTGCATCATTTAGGTGAAGAGACCAATCCTTTCTAGTTGGTTTAACCATCTTTTCTAGGATGGTCTTCACTTCTCTGTTTGAGATTTCAGCCTGCCCATTGGTTTGGGGGTGATATGCTATTGCGATCTTGTGTGTAACTCCATATTTTTTCAGCGCACTAGCAATTACCATGTTGTCAAAGTGCCTACCCTCATCACTAATAATCGCCCTTGGGATGCCAAACCTTGAGAAGATATGTTTGTGGAGAAATCTTTGCATGGTCTTGGCATCATTCTTTTGTGTGGCGATAGCCTCTACCCACTTGGACACATAATCTACCGCCAACAGTATGTACAAATTCCCACAAGAGGCTGGGAATGGTCCCATGAAGTCGATTCCCCAAACACTGACAATTTCGACTTCAAGAATGTTCTGCAGGGGCATCTCATGCCTTCTAGAAATGTTTCCAGTCCTTTGGCATTTATCACAACTCTTGTAAAAAGCTTGTGCATCTTTAAACAGTGTAGGCCAATAGAAACCAGATTGCAGAACTTTGGCAGCAGTTTTGTTTCCTCCAAAGTGTCCTCCATAAGGAGCAACATGGCAGTGGTGAAACACTTCTTCCTGTGGTATGCATCTCCTCATGATCTGATCTGCATAGTGCTTAAATAGAAGGGGTTTGTTCCAATAATAATGTTTTGTATCATTTTGGAACCTCTTCCTAGATTGGTAATTAAGTTTAGGAGGTTATAAACCACTAACAATGTAATTTACAATGTCAGCATACCAAGGGATTTCAGGAAGCTTACATGCCGCCATGGTTGTCGCGACAGTGCTGGTGGCAGTGAATAACTGCTCGTTTGGGAAAGTTTCCAGTATGTTAGTCTTGTCTTTCTCTTGGTCCTTTCTCATCTCCAGTCTTGACAAGTGATCAGCTACTTGGTTTTTTGTTCCCTTTTTGTCCTTGATGTCAATATCGAATTCTTGCAGCAGCAGAATCCAACGTATCAATCTTGGCTTAGCATCTTTCTTGGTAAACAAATATTTTAGTGCTGAGTGATCCATATGAACCACAACATTTGTTCCAAGTATGTATGGTCGAAACTTGTCAATTGCAAACACCACTGCTATCAACTCTTTCTCTGTTGTGGTGTAGTTAATTTGGGCATCATTTAAGGTCTTTTTTGCATAGTATATAATGTGGAAGAGTTTCTCTTTCCTCTGCCCTAGTGCTGCCCCGACAACATAGTCACTGGCGTCACACATGATCTCGAACGGTATACTCCAGTCTGGTGGTTGTACTATTGGGGTTGTTACCGGCTTCTCTTTCAATGTCCTGAATGCTTCAGTATATTCAATGTTGAAGTCAAAGGCTATATTTTGTTTCAACAAGAGACATATGGGTTTAGTAATTTTAGAGAAATTGGAAATAAATCTACTATAAAACCCGGCGTGTCCTAAGAAACTTCGTATGCCCTTGACTGTTGTGGATGGCGGTAGTTTTTCAATAACTTCTTTTTTTGCTTTGTCCACTTCTATGTCGCGACAGGAGACCTTGTGTCCCAGCACTATGCCCTCATACACCATAAAGTGGCATTTTCCCAGTTTAATACAAGGTTAGCCTCCTCACATCTTTCAAGCACCTTATTCAAATTGCCTAGGCAATCGTTGAAACTGTCTCCAAAAACGGAAAAGTAATCCATGAATATCTCCAGGAAATCTTCCATCATATCCGAGAATATTGCCATCATACATCGCTAGAATGTTGCTGGAGCATTGCATAGTCCAAATGACATTCTTCGAAAGGCGTATGTTCCGTATGGGCATGTGAAGGTTATTTTCTCTAGATCCTCTGGTGCAATTGCGATCTGGTTGTAACCTGAGAAGCCATCAAGAAAACAATAGTAAGGTTTCCCCGCTAATCTATCTAACATTTGGTCAGTAAAGGGTAAGGGGAAATGGTCCTTCCAGGTAGCTTTATTAAGCTTCCTTTAGTCCATACAAACCCTCCAACCGGTCACAGTCCTGGTGGGGTTTAGCTCGTTTTCCTTGTTGGTTACTACCGTTATGCCTCCCCTTTTGGGCACGTATTGTACTAGGCTCACCCACATGCTATCCGAGATGGCATAGATAATTTCTGCATCAAGCCACTTGATGATCTCTTTTCGTACCACCTCTCGCATAGCTTCGTTTAGTCTTCTTTGAGCATCAATCGTCAGCTTATGGTCATCCTCCAAGTGGATTTTGTGCATGCATATTGCCGGACTGATGCCTTGGATGTCAGCAATGGTCCATCCAAGTGCCTTCTTATGCTGCTGTAGCATCCTGATCAGTTGATGTTCCTGTTCCTGCATCAACTTAGAAGAGATGATTAAGGGCAACGTATCATTAATTCCAAGAAAAACATATTTAAGTTGCCCTGACAGAGGTTTAAGATCTAAAACGGGTGGCTACTCAATGGAAGACTTTTGGATCACATGTTCATTCGAGGTATACTTCAAAGGCTCAAAGAACTTACCTGGACGTGTGCCTATCCAATTTACCTCATCATAACCTTTAGTGTCAGATTCTTCATTGACTGAGGAGCCGCTGTCGTCAATGCTGTCGTGACAGTCTTCTTAGTGACTACGGTGGCAGTAACCAAATTGTCTGTCGTGACAGCTTGATCTGATGCAAGGTTGGTCTATGATTACTTCTGATATTGCCTTACATTCTTCCTCTACATCAGCTTGTTTAATAGCTTGGAGAACATTGAGCTTTATATGCTGGTCATTGACTCTTATAGTCAGTTTTCCCTTCTCTACATCGATCATTGTTCTCCATGTGGCTACGAAGGGTCGCCCTAGGATGATCGGTGCGTTTTCATCTACTTCACAGTCTAAGACAAGAAAGTCATCAGGAAATATAAACTTATCCACTCTTACCAAAACATCTTCAATCTTTCCTTCCGATTGTACGTAAGAGCGGTTTGCCAGTTACAACATTACTGTTGTGGGTCTTGCTTGTCCAATACCTTGTTTCTGAAATACAGATTTGGGCATTAGATTAATACTAGCACCTAGATCACAAAGTGCCTTACCCACAAATTTATCACCAATTATACATGGTATTATAAAACTCACAGAATCCTTTTTTTGGGGGTGGACGCTTATGAAAGATTGTCATGCATCTTTCTGTCATCATCACAATTTCAAACTCCCAAAGTATGGATCTCCTAGACATTGCATCCTTAAGGAACTTTGCATAACCAGACATCTGCTTAATGGCTTCTAACAGCGGAATGTTGATGTGTATTTGCTTAAAAACATCATAGATTTTCTTAAGTTGGTACTCTTGTTTCTATTTTTCAACCGCTATGGAAAAGGGGGTGGAGGACGGCAGTCTTCGAGGCGTCATTCACATAGGAATCAGATTTGAGGAGGTTCATATTCTGTAGTTTCTTCTGTTAGCTTCTCTATTTCTTCTACTGTTGTGGCAGGTGTGGCGACAGCAAGCTGTTTGTCTTCTGCCGGGGCAGTGTTCTCGGCAGGTGTCTGCGGGGTCGATTCCTTATCAGTTGTTTCTTTAATGATCGACCCTTGTAACTGTTTCCCACTCCTCGTTGTAATAGCTTTGCACTTCTTATGTGTGGGTTTTCTAGTGACCTCAGTATCACTAGGGAATCCTCCATTCTGCCTTGGGTTTATGAGCTGTGAAACCTGACCCATCTGTGTTTCTAGGGATTTTAGGGTAGCCTCATGGTTTGTCATTCTCATCTTGTTTGAGATATGAAGGTTGCTAGGATCTGTTCCAATATGCTTGTTGTGGCTGCCGGCTGCTACTGTGGTTGCTGTCGTGATAGGATTCTGGGACCCCCTTGGTTCTGGTTATTTTAGAATGGAGGGTTTAATGCATTGTTCAGGTTACTCTAGGAAAATTTGGGGTCCTTCATCCAATTTGGGTTGTAGTTTTTGGAATCATAGCTTATGTTCTTGTTAAAATTTCCAACATACATCCCCTCTTCCAGCTGTAAGGGACACTCATTTGTACTGTGGTTTCCACTACAAGTTTCACACGCCTCTTCGGCAGAAAATACAACCTTAGATTCCTTTCGCTGCAGGTTTTCAACTATCTTGGTGAGGTATGCAATTTGAGTTTTGACCAAGTTGTCAGATTCGTATTCCTTTACAGATACTCCTCGTCTACCTCCTTTTCGGGCTGTGGGGAACTACTCATCGTTTTAGCTAACTTTTTCAATACCAGCATTGCATCCTCTGGTTACTTGTCCAATAACAAATCGTTTGCTGATGAGTCTATCCTCATCCGAGTGTGTGCATTGGCAGCATTGTAGAATTTGACAACCTGATTCCACACAGGGAATCCATGCATCGAACAGTTTCGTAAGAGAGTTGTAAATCGGTCACATGCCTCGTGCATCGGTTCGTCATCTTCCTGTTGAAAAATAGCAATCTCGTTACGTAATCTTTTATATAAGAAGGAAGGATTAAAATGAGAAAGAAATTCACGACAAAGGTCTGCCCAAGTTCTTATTGAACTCGGCGTCAAGTTGTTCCACCAGGTTTTCGCTTTATCTCTCAATGAATGAGGAAATAACCGGAGTCTCAGTACTTTCGGGCTTATTCCTGGCTGTCTGAATGATCCACAGATCTCCTAGAAGGTTTTCAGATGTTCACGCGCATCCTCAGTAGCAGAACCACCAAATTGACCAGCAGAATTTATCATGCTGAACATCACAGGTTTCAGTTCAAAGTGTTCAGCTTCCACATCTGGTAGCGTAGTTTCCAGTTCAACATGGTCGTCATCCATGTACTCTCGGCAAGTCTGTCGTGCTACTGGGGCAGCAGACGGCGATCGATTGTTTTGGGCATCATTAGGAGGATCAACATCACCCTTAGTGTTGTTGTTGTTGTTAAAATTATCTGCCAAATTGCCTTATCTTCCGTTCACCATTGCTTCCAATCTTTCCTCAAGATAGTTGTTTCTTTTTATCAAGAGTCGGGCTTGGTTCTTGAGTTGATATGTTCGTTCAATTTCTGGATCTAATTCATACTCAGGTTCTTTACCTCGTCTCGATCTGCGCATAAGCAATAGAAGAACCTTATGAAAAGCAAAGGGAAATTAAAACAACTAAAACAAAAAGAAATAAAAACAAAAATAAAAATGTGAAATAATTAAAGGTAAAGGTGTGTTGCTAGTCCCCGGCAACGGCGCCAAAAACTTGTTGCGTGTAAAAGAGTCTATCGCAAATAGGTGCAAGTGTACACGTCGCAAGTAATAAAGTGATACGAAGTATCGAATATCGTCTCCACAAGGACTGTAAATACTTCTATCCTTAGATTACTGCACAAGAAAACAAAATAAGTTTAATAAAATATTTGGAGAAATCTTGAGAATAAGCTAAAGTAAAAGATAGAGTAATCAGATTGAGAAAATAGGCCGGTATTGATTTGCTCAGTAGTGCAGGTGTTGCACTGTTCAGAAGGCTTTTTGTTGCGTCTGTCGTCGTGCCTGTCGCGGCAGCACCTGTCGCAGAAGAGGTCTGTTGATGTCGCGGCAGCGATCAACAACTATGTACTTCAAGTTTTGCAAGAATCTCTATTGTGACTCATCCTATCCCTAGGCTCAAGTTCTGTCGATGAATACGTCTTAGATGATACCTCCCGACGTGAATCGAAGGATGAACACTGATGTTTATGAATTCTTCCTTAGCTGCTTAACCTTGTACCTATCCCTAGGCCAGGATGGTTTAACCATAAACTAGAAAACACATATTTACTCTTTTCGTATACTTAACTCTCTCGATATTAAGTAAATGGATAACCTTACAATGCTCTCTCGATACTCTAATGAGATGTTGAAACCAGAGTAAATAAAATTGAAGCTTTTATTGAATTGAACAGAAAAATCCTAAAAACAGTACAATCCTTACAACTACTTTACAAGATCAACCCGTAGCCCTAGGGGAAGTTTAGAACATGATGGAGAGAGAGAAACAACTAGGGTTTTGGGGGAAGACGTCTAGGAGCTTGATCTCTTTTGCCTAGTCGAATTACAAGCATATATATATGCCTTGGTCTTGGGTTTTCTTAATAGACGAGAATACAAGTTTGAATTAAAGTACAACTCTATTAAAGACTAAATTTATGAGTAGATGTCTTTTAATTCGCTCTATCTTCCTTCTTTGACTTTTTCCTCAAACCTAGGACTAGACCTTCCTTGTGCTTCTGGGCTCCAACAGTTATGCAAGTGGTCCACGAAAATTAGGCTTTAAATGCTCTATCGATCAAACTCCACTTTGCATTTTCCGTCACCATGGTCTTCATTGTCGTCTCTTCTGCCACGGAAGCAGTCACGATAGCATTGTAGCGGACATTTTCCTTCACTTATTCACTCCAGCTCTACAACTACCTTCTGCTCCTTTGCTGCCATGGATGCTACCACGACAGGCACCTGCAAAAATAAACTAAAATCAGCAGCATATGTGCAGTATTTTCCAATTGTGATGTTTATGTAAAATCTATCATAATATACAACTGAACATGCTTGAGTGCATCGATAATATGGAAAAATTGGGGCTAAAATATAGAACATTTATGCACTCAACACGGTGAATTATATGTTAAGCTTCAATTTGATGACAAGAATGAAGCTATATTGGCAATGAAAGAGTACATCATCAAAAACCACGTGGACTACTTTGTCGCAGAATCCAGCCAGAGGACCTTTTTTTTCCAAATGTGTGAAATACGGACAAGAGTGCAATTGGAAGATCCGAGTGATAAAGCCGTAGAGGTCAAATCGTTGGGAGGTCACAAAGTATAATGGTGTTCACACATGTTTACGAACTTCCATAAACCAAGACCATCGGAAATTGGACTCCAACGTAATATGCCGTCACATAATGAAGTTGGTTGAAGTAAATCCACGGGTTACAGTTTCAACGATTCAGGCAAGCATTGCGCAACAATTTGAATACCAAATACAATACAAGAAGGCATGGCGTGTAAGGGATAAGACAATGGACTTGGTGTACGGTGATTACGATAAGTCGTACAATGAGCTACCGGCTTTATTACTAGCACTGACACATTTTATCGCGGGCACTATAGTGAGGTATCAAACCAAGGATGTGAAAGACCGAGAAGGCCAAATTGTTGAAGGCTATAAATTTTTTCACCGACTTTTCTGGGCGTTCAAGCCTGCTATCAAAGGCTTTTCCTATTGCAAACATATGATACAAGTCGATGGCACATAGTTGTACGAGAGATACTCTCATATATTATTGGTTGATATTACACAAGATGGTGACAACATTTTCCCGATTGCATTTGCAATTGTTGAGCAGGAGACGGCGGGAGCTTGGAATTTCTTTTTGACAAATTTACGTGAGCATGTCGTCAAAGAAGATGGGGTATGCATTATATCGGACCGAGGGATGGGTATCAAAGCAATAATTAATCGAGACGGAAGTCGTTAGACACCACCGAACGCATACCATGCCTACTGTATTCGTCATATCAGTAAGAACTGCTATGAGCGGTTCAAAAATCCTTATCTTCGCAGTGAGATTGAAAGCATGAGTAAGCATCTTTTTTCAAACTAAATTATATTTGCATATGCATTTATTTATTTATTTATTTATGTTTGATTTGTGTCGATACTAATAATACTATGACACATGATATCTACTAACGCGACCACATTTTGAGAGGAAGATGGAAAATTTAATGAAGTACGACAACAATAACAGGCAACCACCAATACCGCCTACCCTCTGACCTTTTTGCAGTAAAGTGCCTTTGCACAACTCGCGATACAAGCACGCTAATATAGTTGATCCCCAACTATATTGACAATCAGGTTCCCAAGAAGTATCCAAAAAACAAAGATACCTTACATTGACCATATTGCCAGATTTATCCGCATCAATATACCTCCGATCATCTGTAGGATATATGCTCGACTGACCATATTAATTTCTTCAATTGTATTATACTCGGCGAGTTGAAATTCTCTCTCTAGCCAACTCATTTTCACATGAGACCCTTTCACGTTACTTCCATAGGGTTCCTTCCCAAGGAACCTTTGACAAATTTCAGCCGTTGAGCCTACGGTACGCTCGACCACTGGCTTCCCATTTACTGGGACCCCAATAAGATAAACCACGTCCTCGAGGGTGATCGTGCATTCTCCGCAATGCATATGGAAGGTATGCGTTTTAGGTCTCCAACACTAAATTAAAGCGGTAATCAATCTGGGCACCAACTTGTACCCACGGAGGAACGTGGCATGATAAAATCATGCCATATATAAAAAAATCTCGATTCTATGGTCTAGGGGTTTGTCTACCATGCAGAAATGATGCTTAAATGTTTCATCTGCATCTTGTAAATAACACATTATTTAAACATAATTACTAACAAAAAAACACAGAAGTGACATATTTCGTAATGAAACAATTTTTAAAAAATTATACCAGCTCATCAACTCTAAGGCTAGTAATGTGTCGATTCTGTAAATGCAACAATGGAGCTTGCTCAGCCATCCTACATGACAAATAAGAAAATATTAGTAAACCGAGACTAAATCTACCACATTAAAAATAACAATTAAAATAAATGTCGTATTTGATTATTGTCTATTAAATCATCAATTTAACGTTTTATTCAATCACCTATAAATAAATATAATTAAATTAACGAACTTAAATAAAATAATAAAATCTATCTACCTATTTTCTATATTCTCAAAATAAATGTATTTTCCTGTTTCTTCTCTTATATTCAAACATTTTTTCTATATTATCAATATCTCTCCACATATTTAACACAAAAATATTTAAACTATATTTCCTTCTCATATCTTCACATATTCAACACAAAACTTTCAAATTACATTCTCTCAAAATAACATAAAAAATTCAAGGAACTTCAAAATAAAAATTAAAAAAATTAACGAATTTAAATTGAACAATATACAAAAAAATATTTCTCAAATTCCCACCTATTTAACACAAAATTCAAACAACAACTTCAAATTTAATCAAACAAATAACTTAACTTACTATATTCTCTTCAATCACCTATTTAACACAAAAATCTTAAACTTTAACTTAAAAATACAAATATTCGATTTTCGTAATTACTATAAAATAAAATATACAAAAAACAAATTACAAAAAATTAATACTTACTCATAATAATAAGAATAAATTACAAAAATAAAAACACTTACTTTAATAAAATTCTTCAAATCTTCCTCCTCTTCTTCTTCAAAATATTTTCTCTCCCACTATCTACCTTCAACCCACCCCTTTTAACCTCAAAAAAATTAAATTCCAACCACACATACCACCTACCCAATTAAATTTCACTATAACACCCCTCACCCCGGATTAGGGGCAAGGAGCATTATTATCAAGATTCGGATTTCGTATTATCTTATTAACTTAATTAGACAGCGGAAGAATACGGGTGACATTTTTTTTCTATTTCTTATTATGTATTCGAATACATCTATATAAATTACACTAACTTAAATTCATTCATTACATATATACCATACATAATTTCATATCATAATTCGATTGATAGATAGGTGGGCCTATCTAATTTATTCACTTATCTTATAATTTAAAACAAAATCTAATTTAATTTCTAAGTTTCATTCGATTATAATCATACATGTAATACACCATACATATAATCAATTTCCTTTAATTTCCATTCATTCGAATGTTACCCTTAGCCATTCCAATTCAATTTCAACATAGCATTTAAGATCATTTCCAAATATAAGGTTAAACAATTCATAACCACATACATGTAATCATATCCGATAACATCCATAATTTTCACGTTTCCCTTATACAAAATATTTTTCCCGGGGTAACTATTAACGGCTAAGCCTATCAGTTGCCTATACAAAATATAACAAAAAGAATCATGCCCCGAAACATATACTAAGGGCGATCTATACCCCAAAATATATACCCCTTAATTACATAACAAAATGAGGGAAACCAACTTATAAAGTTCATACATTATTAAAATAGTATTCATGAACATAATCATTAATGCGAACTGCACTAGCATGCTGACCGTTAAGCCACCCATCATAAGCATGACAAAGACAAAAAAATGCATACTTAATCTTCGTGCTAACGGATATCAGAAGGTAGATCAACACACTACTACCTAAAATTTTTGGGAAGAAAGAAAAGGTTCGAGTGATAAGTACTTCTAGTACTTAGTGAGGAAACCTTAAACTATCAATTTTACATTTCATAATTAAGTGATCACGCATTAGATCATATCTTAGATTATTTTATTTTTCTATTCCATTCGAATAGGCCAAATCAATAAATAAAATCTCACAATCAATCAACAACATTCGAATTGAACAATTCAATGAACCAAGCCCTTTGCAATCGAATTCAAGCAAATCGAAATATCCATCATATCATAATCGAACCATTTAAGGACCTATCAATGGCTATTTTATTTTTATATTGCATACAAATATCATGGATTAGATATCACTTTAATATTTCCTTATTCATCATACTCAATTCGAATAACATAATTCGATTGCATATATTCGATCAATGACAATTTTAGATAAACAAGCAGCAGAAAACTGTAGCAGAGAATCAATTAATTTAATAATTTATAATTGACATGCTACCATCCAATTCATAGAAATTCACCAAATCAAGAATTTCAATTTCGAATTACAATGAGTTTCTTTCTTATTAATTCAATTTGCATGCCTTGGATAGTATAGTAAGCTAGGTATTCGAGTCACATATAACTGAATTGTGAATCAAATTCACCATATAATAGGTACCACGTACCAAATTCATATCATCGTATCACATATCATAATGTCCACTGACATTAAGCAAGAAGGTACACTTACGTACCACAAATATCGAGTACACTAACGTATCGATTTCTTATCGAGCTCAAGACTCTAGGCTAGCCGTACTACCTGGACAGACTGTACACACTAGGGACTTTGCTAATTGATCTTTAATTTTGAATCATATACTTATTCAATTAAATTTTTAAAATTTCTTTATTAATCCTTTCGATTAATTTCTTGTAATTTCAATTCCAATGTCTCATATTATCACATATAATCATGTAATATATTGCAATACAATTTGCATATCCACATATCAGCATATACACAATCTCAATCTCGTATCACATAGCTCAATTTCACATTTCATAACTCAAATTCCAATTGAATTTACCAAACACATATATCATGTAAGATCAAAAATTGATCACATATCATATCGAGCAAAGCTATCAATTCACCAAACAATCACAATCAATATCAATAATTCTAATATCCAGCATCTCAAATTCATCCATAATCGAACCAACATAGCTCAAATCAGATTCGAAATTAACATGGCATAATCAAAATTTCAATTCAAGCATATATATCACAAAAATCACATAGCATATGGATCCAATCCAATTTCCTTTATTCCTTCTTCCCTTATCAATTACCAATATTTAATTAGTCCAATTTCATGCTTAATATATATAAAAAAATTAATTTAAAAGATAGTTGAGACTCTAATCTCAACTCTAAGTTCGTTTCACTCACAATCGCAGAGCTAATTCTGAATCCAGAGGCTTTTTCCGTGATCCGAGACTGCTCCAGCTATAGTTTCTTCTTCGATTCTTTCTACTCTAGGATCTAACACATTTATACAAATAATAGAAGAAATTTCAGAACTTTTATTATTCAATTTAAATTCAGATTTCTCCACATTTCCATTTTAGCCCTTATACTAATTTGGTTTCGAACATAGCCAACCTATTTTTACCAATTTATTCTAATTATTGATCAAGTGTTCAAACTGCTTACTTATTTATATGAATTGCAATTTAACACGTTTACCTACCAATTTACCACCTTTTTCATATCCAATTTCTCCGATTAATTTTCAAGAGTTCTTCAAATTCCCATATTTTATTTTTCAAACTGTTTTGACCACACAACTTAATTTATTTCCCATTTTCAGTATATAACTCCAAATCAGTCATTGTTTGTTTCTAAATTCAAATAACATCTTCAATTTCATCATATTAAATTTTCGGATCAAAATTCCAAGTAACTTATTTTTCTCAATTTTTCAAAGTTCACTGTTCGGCTAAGAACACTGCTGGGCAGACTTGCATGTTATTCGGATTTCATTCCCAGATTTTTCTACACATCATCAAATTCATTTTTATAATTTTTCTATCAAAGTAGACATATCAAAATTTATTATGTCAAAATTTCATCATTAAAATTTTACTAATTATTTTTCTATAAATTTCTAAAGTTGCATGTTCATACTAATACACAATCTATCCAGCTTTGATCTATCATGTTCAAAGGCCTATTATCACTTTAATTTCTTAAATGTTTCTCATGTCTTTCAAATTCCAGCAGCATCTCCCTTAACCTAATCACTTTCATGAATTTTTAAAGGTACTAAAACCACAAATTCTTCAATTAATTTCACATATTCGAAAGGTAGGGAGAGAGTGCTACTTACTTATAATTTTTGCTTGAATTTCTTAGACCAAATCCTAAGCCATGCATGCCATTCTTTTTCCTCACCGAGTGTTCTTTCAATTTCTCTCAAATTTTGTGTTTCAAGTATGTGTGAAATGAACACAAAGGTTGCTTAGCTATGTGGTTTGGTGTAGCCGATTAAGGGAGGGAGGGAACACATTAATGAGAAGAGGCCTTGTTGTCATATCTCAACTAATGTCTCCCTAATATGCCCTTGTTTATACCATCATTTTATTTTAATCCAAGGGCAATTTCATGAATATAAAATTTTAGCATGCATCTCTTCTATTTGATCTTTAATTTGGTTTAGTCACTTGACAATTAACCGAATTTTTCTTATACTTCCATTTGGATTTTAATTTGGTCCCTATTGAATCTATTTTCAATTTGGTCCCAAACTTCTAAGCTAATTTTTGGGATGTTACATTCACCATTTATCCAACCCCCCCCCCCCTCTGCCACCCTGTGCCCCTCCCATGCATGCATCAAATTTTTTTGCCCCCTGCTGCCATGCATGTGATGAATTTTTCTGCCCCCTCTACCACCCCGTGCCCCCTGCATGTGATGGTCGGATGGAAGCCGAAGTCGGATCCACTTGGCACATACTTTAGCCAAAGTCGGATCCACTTGACCAAGATTTTAGGGGAGCCAAAGTCGGCTTCTAATGGAGCCGTTTTTTTTTATTTTCGGACTCAACAGAATCCAACTTTTATTACACTGTTCAGACTACAATATTTGTGGAAATAATCTGGGCAGTGCAATAGAGTAGAAAATAAAAAATTTCATCTCAATTTTTTTTTTGAGATTTTCCCATGATTTAAGTTTCTAAAAAAATCAAAACCTTCTTAGTGTTTTTTACAAACAAATTATTTTTAGGCTAAAGGGGTACTTTTGCCCCTGAATTCGACCCAAAAATGCAATTTCGCCCCTCACCGAAAAGTGCACTCAATGTGGCCCTCCAGTTCATGAAATCGATCAAATTGACCCTTTGACCGACGTTGACCGTTACGGTGCTGATGTGGCAGTTAACAGTGATGACGTGGCAGTCCATGATGCTGACATGGCGGTCAACGATGCTGACGTGACAGTACACGTGGGATGATGACGTGGCAGGAGGGGCTGAATTGATTATTTTAACTGAATTCGAGGGTATAATTGATTTTTTTCCTGAGTTTAGGGGCATAATTGATTTTAATTAAAATTTCTATAACTTATTTAATATTTAAGTTGAAAAATAAGAATTTATAAAATTATTAAAATATTAAAATATTAAAACTAGGTAAATAAATTTATTAAGTGAGAATAATTAAAAAAAGTGAAGACTCTCACAGAAGATCAAAATATTCTTCAATTTATTTTATAAAAACTCATAAAGTTAATAAAATAAATAAAATATTCTAAAAGTTACTGAAAATACAATTATATAAAAAATTAAAATATATTATGAATTAAAAAAAGATAAAATTTAAAGTAAAAACTTAATAATTTTTTATAAATTATTAAAAAAGTAAACACTTTTATCGAAAAAAATTTGACTTCGTCATTTTGAGTATTACTATTCGTTAGATTTTTTTAGTGGAATCAACAGTGTACTAGAGTAACAATAGAATTCAATTTTTTTCGCTTTTTTACATCAAATTGATGCTCATTAATATTTGATGTACAGAAATGAAAGAGAATTTTAGCTTTATTAATACTTTAATACAAGGATGTCTCAATTAAAAATATGTTCAAGGAACATTAGTACGCGTAGCATAACGAGAAACAATCGAAATATTCTCTAATGGTTTATAAATATTTTTAAATTTTTTATATTTATAACTTTAATGTTTTTACTTATATTTAATTCATTATAGTGTTTTCATTTTTTTAATATTTTATGAATATTTAAATATTAATAGTTTTTATTTTTTAGCTTAAAGATTAAATAAGTTATCGAACTTTTAATTATGCCCCTAAACTCAGGAAAAAATCAATTATGCCCTTGAATTCGGTTAAAATAATCAATTCAGCCCCTCATGCCACATCATCATCCCACGTGTACTGCCACGTCAACACCATGGACTGTCACGTCATCACTTTAACTGCCACGTCAGCACCTTAACAGTCAACGTCGGTCAAAGGGCCAATTTGATCGATTTCATGGACTGGAGGGCTACATTGAGTGCACTTTTCGACGAGGGGTAAAATTACATTTTTGGGTCGAACTCAGGGGTAAAAGTACCTCTTTAACCTTATTTTTAATAAATGAAAGAATGGTGTTATCTAATATTTGAACTCGAAATTAGATTTCGATTGAAAACTAAATAATAATGCAAGTTATTCGTCACCGTGTCAATTACTTAGTCGAGAAATAAAATTGAAAAATAGGTGTAATTTGCAAATAAAATGAAAGACCAAGGGTTGTAAAAAAAACACAAACAAAAATTTCAAGCTGACAAAAGATCTATTTTCCAACCAGTAGTTACCGCTGTCTAAAAACCAACAATTATTTTCAGGGTGAAATAAGCTTAAGATCACTCAATTATGCATTTAGTTATAAATGAATCACTTTTTAAGTTATTATTTAATCAGCCAATTAAAATTTTATTACAAATAAACTATTAGATTGTTATAGAAACATAGTTTGATATAATCATAATTTTACGTTATAAAATTTAGGTGTAATATAAAAATAAATGTCTAAATTATAGATTTTTTAACTTTAGGTGCCTATATTATATTTTGCTAAAAATAGGTGTTTAAAGTTTCAACCGTTATAATTTTAGTTACATGGTAGTTAACTAATGTTAAAAAATCTATTAATCAATAAAAATTTGACATGTGTCATGTTTTAATTTAATTTTTTTAAAATAATTATTTGTTTTTAATAATTTAAAATTTTAAAAAAACTTGAAATTCTAAAAAAATTTAAAATAGTCCATAAATCCCTAAATCCTAAAACCCTAGATCTTCATCGTTGTCGCCAACGATCACTATCGCCGACCACACATGTTCTGTTGTCGGACTCAGGCTGTCATTTTTCCCAATATGCCACCGTCGGAAACTGGCGAGCGGTGTGCCATCTGAACATTAAATATTAAATGTAAAATAGTCGTTTGATTGGCACATCGTCCGCATGTTTCCAGCGACAACATGTTGAGAAAAATGACCGATTAGGTCCGGCGACCGAATATGTGTGGTCAGTGATAGTAGTGGTGAAGATTTGGAGGGTTATTGTTTTTAAGGATTCAGAAACTGATTTGAAGATATTTGAGAATTTCAAGATTTTCTTTTAAAAATTAATTTTAAAGTGTTATTTTTAAAATATAAAAAATTAATATTCTGGCCACATATCTCGTTTAACAATTTTTTAAAACGGTCAGGCATTTAAAATTATAACTGTTGAAACTTTAAGTACAAACTTTTATTAAAAAAATAATTTAATCACCTAAAATTAAAAAATAATATAATTTAAATACTTATTTTTCATTAAGCCTAAAATTTATATAATCTATTATTCAACAAATCTAATTTTTTATATCTAAAAGTTTCGACATCTTACCGCAAACGAAATTTGTAGACTCCATCTTTTAAGATGAATTTTATTTATTTCTATTGAAAAACAAAAGGAAACATAAAAGAGGGAAAAAAACAGAAGCTTGTAAGTTGTAAGAAGAAAAAAAATCCCAAATAATGGAGGATAAGTGTGGATAGCCATTGGATACTGCATATGAAACGGAGAGAGAAAGAGGCACGAGAATCCCATTGATCAGAAGAAAGAGAAAAAACACCGAAAAAAGAAAAAAACATTAAAATAATACAACTAGTCCAGTAATTTCATTTTCTGGTCTCCTTTACATTGAATCCATGTTCCCATGATCTAAGAAGCTCAAATCTCACCCCTTAGAAGAAAAAGATTATCTCTAAGATCACAAGGCCGCGCGTGTTCTACAAAATCTCTTTCTTTCTCTTCCTTTCGTTGTCTGTCGTGGGAGACAACGGAGCAAAATGTCTGAGGACGACGAGAGGCAGCAGTCTCCGCCCTCGGATCTTGAGTTCGTTTCCAACAAGGCGCGGAACTGCAACGCTACTGGATCTGGATCGGGTCACCCAGAGTTCCAGTCGGCGTACCCGGACCAGGTTCTGGAGAACGTGTTGGAGAACGTGCTTCACTTCCTGACGTCGAAGCGGGACCGAAATGCCGCTTCATTGGTTTGCAAGTCTTGGTACCGGGTCGAGGCGCTGACTCGATCCGAGCTGTTAATTGGGAACTGCTACGCGGTTTCGCCGGCTCGGGTCACGGCCAGGTTCACCAGGGTGAGGGCTCTTCACCTTAAAGGGAAGCCCAGGTTCGCGGACTTTAATCTGATGCCGCCCGATTGGGGGGCGCACTTCAATCCCTGGGCGCTGGCGATGGCCAAGGCTTACCCTTGGCTGGAAAAAGTTCACCTAAAGCGCATGTCCGTGACGGATGATGATCTGGTAACACTTGCCGAGTTGTTCTTAGGGTTTAAGGAGCTCACCCTCGTTTGCTGTGATGGGTTTGGAACTAGTGGCCTTGCTATTTTCGTTAACAAGTGCAGGTATTCTTCTCTTTTATTGCTTTTGCTGTTGATAATGCTTATTACTTACTAATAACTGGCTGATTAAATCTGTTTTTGATGTTAAAGGGTAATGGGTATTGGTTTATTTAGTATATTTATATATTTTTTTTATCTGATCGTGGTGCTTGTAGATTGAATGTTTTAAGATCTGTTTATGATTTTCCTTGATCTGAGTATGAACTGGGATGTGGAGTTTATATAGTGTGTCGTATCAATGGATGAAAAGAGAGTTTGAGGATGGGGCATGGATAGTTGATTGTGTATTTCTATAATTGCAGACAGCTTAAGGTGCTTGACCTGATCGAATCCGAGGTTACAGATGATGACACAGATTGGATATCCTGTTTTCCCGAGGGTGAATCAAATCTTGAGTCCTTGATATTTGATTGTGTGGAATGCCATATAAATTTCGAGGCATTGGAAAGGCTGTTGGCTAGGTCCCCTTCACTTAAGAAGCTCAGATTAAATCGATATGTTTCAATTGGGCAGCTATATCGCCTGATGATTCGAGCTCCACAGCTCACACACCTTGGGACAGGGTCATTTAGTCCTTCGGAGATTGCAGGGCAAGGTGATCAAGAACCAGATTATGTAAACGCATTTGCTGCCTGCAAATCCTTAGTTTGTCTCTCTGGGTTTAGGGAAATAATTCCAGATTATCTGCCTGCAATTTACCCTGTTTGCGCCAATCTAACATCTCTGAATTTCAGTTATGCTAACATCACTGCAGAACAGCTTAAACCAATTATAAGCAAGTGCCACAAGCTCCGGGTTTTCTGGGTACGTAATTGATATTTTATTCTATAAACTTTTTGAAGAAATTAGGTCTCTGACGACCATTAATTTCATTGTGCAGGTTCTTGATTCAATATGCGATGAAGGGCTTCAAGCAGTGGCTGCAACGTGCAAGGAATTATGTGAGCTTCGGGTTTTTCCTGTCGATGCTCGAGAGGATAGTGATGGCCCAGTTTCTGATGTTGGCCTCCGAGCTATTTCGGAAGGTTGTCGGAAATTGCA
Source organism: Hibiscus tridactylites (assembly GCA_958450335.1). Lineage (NCBI taxonomy): Eukaryota > Viridiplantae > Streptophyta > Magnoliopsida > Malvales > Malvaceae > Hibiscus > Hibiscus tridactylites. The sequence goes on from OY288277.1 coordinate 12,798,376, forward strand.
ATCTATTCTATATTTTTGCCAGAGGATGACTAATGCAGCCGTGATAGCAATGTCCAAGAACTGTCCCGATCTTGTTGTTTTCCGGCTATGCATAATGGGGCGCCATAGGGCCGATTATGTGACTGGAGAACCCATGGATGATGGATTTGGAGCCATTGTTATGAACTGTAAGAAGCTCACTCGCCTTGCTGTCTCCGGATTACTGACAGATAAAGCTTTTGACTACATTGGACGACATGGGAAATTGGTACGCACGTTGTCAGTGGCTTTTGCTGGAGACAGTGACACAGGGCTGAAATATGTGCTAGAGGGCTGTCCACAATTGCAGAAGCTTGAGATTAGAGATAGTCCATTCGGAGATGCAGCTCTGCGTTCTGGTTTGCATCACTACTACAACATGAGGTTCCTTTGGATGTCCTCATGTAGCCTGACGCTCCATGGTTGCCAGGAGATTGCTCGTGCTATGCCTCACCTAGTAGTTGAAGTGATCAGGTCTGCTGATGACGAGGAGATGGATGATGCTGTTGAAACATTATACATGTATCGGTCTCTTGAAGGGCCAAGAACTGATGCACCAAATTTTGTCACCATCTTGTAGGTAAATGCAGTGCAGGAAGCTGTTTCAATTTTTTCCCCTCATGATAGATAAAAAAGTAAGTTTAAACTGTTTCACGGGGAGTAGTAATACGGCAGGCATCTTTTAGATAACCCCCATGTGTTCCAGTAAACCCAGCCAAGCAAAGTCGAGTAAATAACTTCTGCTTCAGCCTCGGGTTATGTTGGCATTGAAACCAGAACCCCCCGGTGAGGGAGAACGTTCATTTTTGCATAGGTTCATTTCAAGGATTTTGGATGAAGGACCTAGTGGTTGAAAAGGATGTCTTTGTAAGTTATTGGACCATTGGAAGTTGTCCTAGCAATGATACCCGTGTTTCGGGCCAGATCGCCTTAACTTCTGATGTAGAGACAGGGTCAGAGATTTGAAGCAGCCAAGAAGTGAGACTTTAAATCCCAGGCTTGCACTTCTCTTTGTTTCTTTCTTTCTTTTTCACCTTGTTTCAGATTTGTTGTGGCAGCACCTGTCTGTTGAATTTGTTATTGTTATTGCTAACAAATGTGAGAAGGCTGTGGACCATAAACTTTTCAGCAAGACTGTTTTTCTTTCTGATTTCTCCCTCTAGAATGTGGAATGATTAAATTACAGGAAGGGGCATTAATTATGTGTGGAAAGTGTTGTACAAGTACACATTGCAGGTCCCTCTCCACTATGTGGGGGTTCCATGTTCCATCCTCAACAATCCCATTGATGGATCCATTGGAGCCTGAACTTGTTAGTGTTTATGAAAATTTATGTTTGAAGCTTATGGAGATGACCCTTTGGGCTGTGTTAGATTTTCCTATATCAAGGGGTGGGGCCAATCATTTCATGATTAGTATGGAAAATCTATCTGCCCTTTTTTGTTGCTCTGCAATTCAACAAGTGAAGGAAAGGCACAGCTTTTTTCTTCTTCTTCTTCTTCTTCTTCTTCTTCTTCTTTCTTTTGCTCTTTGATTTGATCATATCCCTTTGTAGTTAAGCTTTTGATCGTTCTTTGTTGGCCAACTATCAATGTCTAAAAAGAGTGATAATGAGTTTACATTTAGGTCCAAGATTTTGGCAAACTATTAGATTAGAAAAATGGGTAATAACACATGAAAATGCCCCATTTTGATGGATCCATTTCTCCAGCTGGAACATATCTTGTGTGATCCCATCATTTGACAGACTTGACTTTTTATTTTAAATTGAATGAATGGAATATGGATGGCCTTAATTTATTAAAACTAGCTTGTTTCCGGGTTGCGGCTATGGCTTCCACATGCTATCCAACATTATCATACTGCTGCATGCTCACCACCAAACCATAATGCTTGCTTCCTCTGCAAATAAGCTATTAAGTTGAGCCCCAAAATCCCAAAGTTTTGAATTTCGTATATAACAAATGGAACAAAACTCTTTTTTTAACAAAACAAATGGAACAAAGAAGAAAAGGGGGGGGGGGGGGGGGGTCTAGTAAACTATGTAAAGCTACTTTTGGAGTGACAAAAAGTTAGTGTGCTTTGAACAGATTGGTGGATACCCAGCACCAGTGGAATTCAATATTAATTTATGCATTTAACTAACAGTGGTAGTAATATGTTGTCATTTTACTATATATATTAAAAATCCTCTTACATTTTTTTTAACTGTTGGATGAAGGTGAATGAATAAATGTGATTAATAGTAGAAAATATAAAATTATCGCAAGAAAAAATAAAAAATAATCTTAACAGTTTATTACTATCATTCAACCGTCCCAAAAAATTATAAAAATAATTCAGTTTAACATAATATAAATAAATCTTTAACTTATAAAGCAAGACCGTGAGACAAGACCGTGATTAATAGTTGGTGGGGTTTAAGCTAAGCGCATTCATGGCTGAACTAAGCGCCATCAACTCAACCACTAAAGTATGCTTCCCCTCTCTGTCTACTGCTGCACCACTTTTACTAGAATATCTTCCATCCCCACCTTTAAAAAAAAATTTGTAGTTTTGGTTAAGTTAATTTAATCAATTATAATATATGTTAAGTACAAAAACCCTTTTCAGTTGCACTATTTCCAGGATTGATCTTGCTTTTTCCCCCTGACCCCAACTTGGAAGTGAACAGTGAACACAACACCCTTCCCCTGGGAGGTTCTGCGGTACGGCGCTTAGTATGCGGCTAATATACGGCGTAACCGGCTAGGGCGGTGACCTGTTAAAGATCATGTTTCCGGTAAAAGTTACCGATTATGTTGATCCGAATATCAATATAATCGGTAGCGCCGAATTTGTTGTTAAGTTGGAGCGGATGGGGACTCGGACATTTGGACTATAACAAAACAGGTAAAATTACCGGTTATGTTGATCCGAATTTCAATATATTCGGTAGCGCCTAATTTGTTGTTTATTTCGAAAGTATCCATACTTTATAAATCATTATCGATACTTTTTGAACACCAATGTAACCGCGGTTGAAAAAAAATATCGAAAATATCGATATTTTATTAAGAGCGTGCACAAAAGAATCGGTACAATAAAAAAAATTCTACATAACCGGTTACATTATTAATTCATATAATCTAACCGGTAAATCTTACCGGATATATTGTTTGGTTTCGATACGTTTTTTAAGAACGTGTGCAAAAGAATCGGTACAATAGAAAATATGAAAACATAACCGATTACATTATTAATTCATATAATGTAACCGGTAAATCTTTACCGAATTTATTGTTTGGTGTCGAAAGAATCGACACAATTCAAAAACGTATCGAAACTTTTGGGAATTGTATCGATTATATATATCATAATGATATAACCGGTTAAAAGTATCTATTCTCCCACACGCCTTTGTATTGCTTGCATTTACAGAAAACCTAAGAGAGGAGAGTATTTGAAATCGACCCGAGTTTGGTTGCTGTGAAATCGACCCGAGTTTGGTTGCATTTACAGAAAGCCTAATTTGTAGTATCAGAATCGAAAGGAAAGATTTAGGGTTTGGGGACTTTGAAGTAAAAGGTATGTTTTCGAAACCTTAGTTTTTTGGTAATGTAGTATTGGGTAGTTGGGGATAATGTTTTGGGTTTAGTGATGTTGAAGTAAAATCGGAATTCGGATCGATATAGGTCGAAATTGTGTAAATATATTTAGGAAATAAATATCGGTACTTTGTTCTGAGAACTTATCGGTAGAAAGTAATAATGTCGGTAGAAATTATATATCGATACTTTTGTCAGAAAACTGAAGCGAGATGGGTTCTAAGGATCATGAAGATGTTGTTCAAGATGAGACTGAAATGATTCAAATGGAGGCGGAGAGAGTAGATAGGGAGGAAAATCCGAAGAAACCAAAGGGTGGATTTCTGTACTTCTAGTAAGTAGAAATTGTGAAATAATTAATCTGTAAATTGTTATTGGATGAAAGTATTTAAAAACATTTAAACTTTCCTATCATGACAGTATTGAAGAATTGCAGAGGATGAAGGATTGTGGGACTTACACTGTCGGTTCAGTATGTAAATTGAAATTATAGTGAATATATTGGAGGTTGAATATTTTGATTGTTTATGGTTTATGCACAATTTGCAGGTGAGAGACGTGGTGGTGAAGAAATGGTACACGATGAGTGAAACTGAGAAGCAACCATTCAACATGTTGTCCATAAATGCTAGAGAAAACTATGAGGCGAAGAAGAAGAAGAAGAAGAAGGTATTCATTATAGTTGTAAATATTTTGATAAATGATATATAAAAACTCTGACATTATATGAATATTATTTACATAGGAAGTGTCGACTAGGTGTAGCATAAAACGAGTGCACCACATAGTAGAGGAGTTGAAAGCGAATGGTAAATCAAATCTGTTGGAAGAAATGGGGTTTGGATCTCTTATTGGGATTTAGGACCGACCAATTCGGAGGGAATTGTGTCGGTTATTGATGGGAGATTTTGATTTGCAGAAGTGTGATGTGCGATACGGAGAATATTCATTTCATTTTAGTGTATGAATTGTTGAAGTCGTATTGGGGCTACAAAATAAAGGCCAGAGTGTGGATGAAGTTATAAAGAGGGAGGATTGGAAATTACTTGTGCAGAAGTATGGCCTAACGTCTAATGTGTCATTTGCTACACTTGAGGACGAAATAAAAAACGGCAAGTATGAAGGGGGTGATCTGAAGGCCCGTGTACTATTGTACATTGTCGGAGTATTCCTTTGTCCAACGGGTGATTCATCCCCGAGCAAGGATAGTATGAAGTTATTGTGCGACTCCGGGTTTAGAGGTGAATTAAATTGGGCTTCATATGTGTATGACAAAATAATTGATGCAATCAAGACTTTTCAAAAGTCCAAAAACCCCTCATACCTCAAAGGATGCATTGCTGTTTTAGAGGTAAACGAGTTGAATATTGGTATTGGTTTAGAAAACTTTGTAAGTAGTTATTATAGAAAATGATAAAGTTTATACAAAATGCAGGTTGCATTGTATGATTTTTTGTCAGATTCTTCTTCTGTGCCGACATTCCGAAAAACCGGAGTGGCACGCATCACTGCCTGAGACAAGGAAGAAGTTGTTCGAGTTATGGCAAAATTAAAGTTGGAATTACCGAAAAAGAAGGTAATGGTAATTTCAGTATTTATAGATTACTAAGGACTTAAAAAAGAAAGATGCTCTAATAATGTACTTTATTTGTGAAGGTTGGCGAGGAGGAAGAGGAGGAAGAGGAGGAAGAGGAGAAGGTAGAATATAAGGTGAAAGTGAATGAAGGGGGAAGTAAAATTGACATATTGATTGCTGAGTTGGCGGAGGTTAAAAAACTCGTTTCTGATTGTTTGCAAAGACAATCCAGAATCGAACAGGCTATTGAGAGCTTAAAGGGGAAAGTAGGGGAAAAGTGTAATGATGTTGTTAAAGAAGTGGTGGAATAGAGGGGTGAGTTAAAGGAGGTGATTGAAACGGTGGAAAAAAAATTGGAGGAGGGGATAGATTTAATTCTTGAAATAAACAAAAAATTGGATGAGGGGATACATTTAAGTCCTGAATTCAAGGAAAAATTGGATGAGGGGATACATTTAAGTCCTGAAATAAACAAAAAATTTGATGAGGGGATACATTTAAGTCCTGAAATAAACAAAAAGAGGAGTTATGTTGAGGCAAAATATGATGAACTTATAAAAAATGATGAAGAAAATGTCGAAGAATTGAGTAAGAGGGTGGAGAAAAATATAAGAGAGGTCCACCATGAAGATACGAGGAAACCGGGTCATGCAATACATGTAAAGCTCGATTCAGGGTGTCCTGCACCAAAGAAGCAGAAGAGTAAAAAGGTAAAATGAATAATACAAATGACATCCATTTTGATTATTGTGTTGTGGCTAATATCTATTGATATATCGTAGGTTACAAAGGTTAAAATACCAAGTGGAATTGATGACGTCGAGGCTGCGATGTGTGATTATGTATGGAATAGTGGATTGTTAGAACCATCATAAGTTATATATATTGCTTTGCGAGTGATATTTAAATAAATGTGGGAAAAAATTAATACAAAAAATTGCTTCTATAGAGATGTTATCGTAGATTGCGGGCTCGAACACGGCACAGTAGACGACCTTGGCTGCTTAAAACCTGGGGAATGGCTAATAAGTCCGATTATTAATTTGAAAGGCTGGTTGTTGGGTTACGATTCGATGAGGAACAGTTCAGCGAAGCGGAAGATTTGCTATCTACCATCCGAATTTGTGGTAAGTTACATTTTTACACATTTTCGTGTCCAATTTAGTCATGGCTGGTCAATTAATGGAGATTGTTTTTTAAAATGCAGAGCTCGTTCATAATGGACGGTCAAAATACGTCGTTTCTTATAAAGTTCTATTCTAGAACATTGATGGGCCATAATAAATTCCCCGATTGTGACATGGTAAGATATTTTTGCGTACATGTTGTTAAGTATTTAAATAATAACAATAAATGTTCTAATATCTTGTGTGACAATTGTTGTAGATCTTCATGCCAATAAACGATTCGAATAATCATTGGTGTCTGTTGGTGTTGGATATGGTTGATCGTGTAGCATCGTTTCTTGATAGTCTACATAGATCTCCCCGGCACAAGACTAGAGTGGAGCAAACCAAGAAAACAGTATGTGTCGATACATTTTGTAATTTATAATGCATAAATTCTTCGTAATCTAATTTTAAATTTTTTTTTGACGCAGTTGGAATGTTTACATAAATTTAGTGAGGACGAGGAGTTTTGTGCCCAATTTGGAAAGATTAAGGTACCACCGAGGGATTTAAAATTCGTGGTCCGTAAGACGAAGGTACGAACATGATTGCGGAATGTATGTGGTCATGTGGATGGAAGCTATTTCTGAAGGGAGGTCACCGGATGATTTGGTAAGTGGTCCGAAAAGGACTTTATTTTTAAAAAAATTTGGCACTGACATTGACTCCTAATTTGAATGTAGGTTGTTGGGGATTTTGATCGTCCGAGAGTTTTAAACGATCTCATAAATCACGATTGTAATAGAAGGAGAGCGAAGTTCACAACTGCTTGCCTGGGACGTATGAAAAGATAATTATGTTACCATAATTTTTCCCACTATGTAAATGATGATATCATAGTTAGTTTGTTGTAAATTATGTTAACATATTAGCTTACTCTTGTAAAAATATCATACTTATTTTCTTTTAGAAAACAATTGTCGATACTCTTGTAAAAATATCGAAATTTTTATACGAAATATATGTATCCTTAGATTAACAATCCCCTTTAAAATCGATAGTTTTTTTCCTTCATTATTAAATTATCGAAACCTTTTGACACAGACGGACTGCCATAGCTTACTGGAATTAAAGTGTCGATACTTTTCTGCCGCAATGAGTAAAAATATCGATACTTTTATACGAAATATATGTATTCTTAGAGTAACAATCCCCAACAAAATTGATACTTTTTTCCTTCAATATCAAATTATCGATACCTTTTGACACCGACGGACTGCCGTAGCTTACTGGAATTATAGTGTCGATACTTTTTCTACCGCTATGAGAAAAAATATCGATACTTTTATAGGAAATGTATGTATCCTTAGAGTAACAATCCCCGACAAAATCGATACTTTTTTTCCTTCAGTATTAAAGTATCGATACTTTTATAGGAAATGTATGTATCCTTAGAGTAACAATCCCCGACAAAATCGATACTTTTTTTCCTTCAGTATTAAATTATCGATACTTTTTGACACAAACGGACTTGCTTAGCTTACTGGAATTAAAGTGTCGATACTTTTTCTGCCGCTATGAATAAAATATCGATATAATTATACCAAATATATGTATCCTTAGAATAACAATCCCCGACAAAATCGATACTTTGTTTCCTTCGTTATTAAATTATCGATACTTTTTGTAACAGAAGATAGCTTAATATAATGAAAGTTTCGATCCTTTTGGACGTTATGATTATAAGTATCGATACAAATAATCAAAATCAATGTTTCCGGTATCGATTAAATCCGAAATTTAGGTGGAATTTCTATATAAACCAGCACTAAACTTAAATCAATCCTCCATTTCAAAATTTTATCGATACTATTGCAGAGATCTCTTCAACTCCAACGATGATTACCACCGTTCAGAGAACGATTACTACGATCATATTTATAGGTTAGTAAAAGTTACTGATTTTGCGTACTTTAAGGTTAGGGTTTTGCACGATTATGGAGTAACCGTTCCTCTTCTGCATATAACAGTTGTAATGGCACCCAAAAAAGGGGAACCCAAAAAAGGGGCACTCAAACGGAAGAGAGGTTCTGCTTCGAAGACAAAGTCATCTTCGAAATCAAGGTCTGCTAGTCAAGTAAGTTCAAGTTCTTCTAAAGAAAATTTGTCTTTTGAATCGCAAAACTTTAGAAGCACCGATGAGAAACTGACATATGATAGCAATTTCAAAACAAGGAAGATTCGTCCAGAACGTGTTATTGACTTGGACTTCTTCTTCGATGAGAAAAACAAATTTGGGTTTAAAGATACATTTACAGATTGGGGCTGGCTTGAACTGCTTGGTGTAGAACCAAAATATTACCCTAATCTTGTTAGAGTTTTCTACAGTAATGCAAAATTAGACCGGGATCCTAGTTCGGGAAAAATATTAAGATTTACGACTCATGTCATGGGTAAGGACATATATATAGATGCGTCATCTATTGCTGCTGGTATAGGAGTGAAGAATGTAGGAGATTCCGATGAACATATTTTAGATCCTACAATGAAACGTGTGGAGCGGAATAGTCCGACTCGCCTTGGTGCGGAGGGCAGATTGTTCCACTTTCTTGTCAGTTGGTTTCTTCGGCCGTCCGGTGGGAAATATTCAGAAATTCGAGATACTGATTACTGGTGGTTGTCTAAATATGAATCAAGAACCGCTCCAAACATAGCAAAACTGATATATGAGACAATTCTACATATAGTGAAGAAGGGTGCTTCCATTACAACCTCACTACCATATGGATGCATAATTTGCCATATATTGAGGAAGGAAGGAGTGCAATTCAATCTTGACTACCCTCTTCGACTATCCCGGAAGATCGACATGATTACCTTGACAAAAGCGGGATACGATTTTATTGAAAATGTCGGTTGGATAAACAAATGTGTAATTGGAGCGGAACAAGGCAACGACCAAGTGGAGAACGTTGAAGCAGAACAGCACAAGCGGATGCAAGAAGATGAGATCGAAAGGGTGATTACCATGAAGTCAGTGATGGATTACATGGTTCTTTTCCGCAAGCAAATGGATGCTCGTTTTGGCGAGATTAATGACCAAATCCGCCAAATGCGAGCAGATATTTCCTCAGTTCGTGCTGACTTCTCCAACTTCCGTAATCAATGGCTTCAAAGCAAATACAAACCCATAGGTAAAATAACCTTTCAATTTACAATTGACATTCGGTTATTTGACTATTGACATGCTTATAACAGAAGTGGACAATCCAGTGGTGCGTGAAGAGGATAATACGGTGCCTGAAGAGGAGAATGATGAAGAGATACGCAGTTCAGATGAGGATGACAGTGAAGACCCCAACAGATATATTATTTCTGTAACACAGAACAAAAAACTTGTCATTTTTTATGTCAACGGAGTCCTTGCATATTATACAAAACAAACTCCCAGAGGTAATTAAATTTCTGCAAATCTGCTTACGGCTATAAAGAAAACAATTATGTTTAATTTCCTTTCATGTTGTAGATGTTAAACTGAGGTCAGGTGTAGAAGATTTTATGCAATTTTGTTTAGAGAATTTTGTTGTTGGAATATGGTCATCGAAGTTGAGGTAAGCACCGTTATGATTAAAATTGTTAACATTTAACGTTGACCTCTTAAATAATTTGAAGTTTATCGTGGTAATTGTTCACGATTGCAGGCATAACATTGACCTTGCTCTTAACAAAATACTCGTACAAAATGAACGATATTTTTTCATCTGGGTAAGATGCTTCTTAAATATTGATAATTGAATTTGTTATGATTCTTACATATTGGTGCTTTACAAGTTACTATTAACAGGATCAATCAAAGTGCATAGAGGAAGAGGAATACACCTTCTGCAAAGACTTGCATCAAGTTTGGAATGAGTATCCTCAATTCAAAGAGGAGAATACACTGTTGGTGGATGATTCTTCCGAGAAAATGAGGCATAATCCAGTGAGTAATATTTTTTACATTCAATTTATTAATAACGTAATATGCTATTATTTTGTTAATTTATCTTTTCTTTATAGGAATACAACTACATATGTCCGCCTCCCTATAACCAATCATCTTCCAACGACAATGCGTTAGGTATTACAGTTACATTTGTGACTAATTCCATTGGTTTATTTATATATTGAAGATGTTGACAGGAGAGTCTGCTAATTTGGGTTATTTTTATATATCCACAGAAAAGGGCGGAAGCATCCGAGAATTTTTCGAAAAGTTGGCGAATGACCAGAGTACTGTACCCGAATTTGTCAAAAACAACCCTTTAGACATTTGAATGTTATATCATAATGTTGTATGTAGTCATCATGTCTGTTGATGGGAACTTGTTGTATTCCAAATGTCCTTGTTGCCCTGACACATAAAGAAGTGATTGATATTAAAATTAACCATCAACAAACAATTGAAGACAATATGTTGTAGAATAGATATAGTAACTTACATTATAATCCTCATCTGCGGGGCCGTAAGACCATTCCGCATCGTTAGCAAAAAAGTCAGTCGAGGTAGGTTGTGTAAAAGAATCCAAACCCAGCTTTAATTTAGGACACGTTACTCTGTTATGTCCTTCAGTATTGCAGAAAGAGCATTGCCTACTTTTCTTCTGGACTATCTTCTTTTGGACAACTTTTCTCTTTCCTTGTCTTCGTTTAGGGTCGCCAACGCGAACTACATTATCAACATTTCTTCGTTTACTTGAATCTTTCAAACCGAACGAATGTTCAAATTCGGCAGTTAGTCTTTTCATCTCATCTCTTGCGGTTATGAAAGATGCATCTGTCTTTGATGCAAAGTAGCACAAACGACTTGACGTTGCACGTAGGGCCGCGAACCGTGCCATTTGCATAACTTCAGGTGCTACATTGAAGTCAAGGAAACTTGGTGCAGCAGCCTTCGCCTCCTTCGTCCATCGAGTTAGAATCAACGACTTTGGAATACGTGTGTAATCCAAGTGCTTCAGAACATGCAGTTGATGGCAACATGGAATTCCTACAGTCTCAAACTTCCTACACGAGCATGTGACGGTTTCGGAGACAACATCAAAAGATACGTCAAATCTAATGTTCTTTTCCTTGTACTTTGACAGAACAAAATGTAGAGAGTCATCTGATAAGGACTGAATTTTTTCGTCAATCCGGTACAAAGTCTCCTCTTGAAGTTCCTCTTGGAAGAAACCAAATGATGCTCGCGTATAAATTTGACCAACATGGCTTTCTAGGTCTGTGAGTTTAGTGATCTGGTAGGGCGTTGTCTGCGAACTTAAGCAATCTGCTTCCAACTCGTTGATACGAATTTTACCAATAGTTTGTTCAATTGTACGAACTACGTCTACATATGTCTTCTTCTTTATTAGGGCACGTCCGAGTGCAGCATTCAAGGACTCGCTTCTTTGTGTGGATCGCAAATTGGCAAAGAAATGACCCGTTTGATATGCTTGAGCCCATAAGTTCCGAGTATTTCCCTTCTCTATCACCCATGGATGGTTTTCGACGTTGAATTTGGAAATCACCCTAGACCATTCACTATCAAATTCGCTGGTTGTCCACCACGAACTCATACATCTATTAAATGCTGTGCTAAATTTGCATTCACCAATGTTAGCTTGTACATTGCGAGATAGATGCCAGGAACATAATCTGTGCTTAGCATAAGGGAAAACACATTTGATAGCCCTCTGCATTGCCCTATCCCCATCTGTCACAACTGAAAGAGGCGCTTTATTCAGCATGGCTTGTAGAAAATTTCGCAGCACCCACTCGAACGATTGAGTCGTTTCGTCAGCTATGATCGCAGTAGCAAAAACTATTGTGCTATGGTGATGATTGACACCGATAATAGGCAAAATTGGTCGTGCATAGTAATTACCTTTGTAAGTTGTGTCGAACGCAATAACATCACTGAAGCAAGTGTAATCTGATCTCGATGTTGAATCAGACCAAATAAGATGCTGCAATGCCCCTGATTCATCTGTGGAGTATGTCATAAAAAACCCTGGATCATCATCTTTCTTGTACTCAAAGTAATCAAGGAGTGCATTCACATCCCCATTGACAAGCTCCTTTGCTTTACCTCTATCAAGTGCATTGTACATGTCTTTACTAGTAAATCCAACATTACGAAATCCCCCTGCCTGATTCATGAAATATTTCATTACCTTTGATGTCCCAACACCAACATCTTTCAACGCTGTAGCCTCAGCCACATCAGCCTCAGTCACACCTCTATTTGAACGCATAAATGGTGTCATAAGAGGTGTGCACAATGCATGATTATGTTCGTGGAAAGACTTACTTAGAACCCACTGATCTTTTGTTTTTGTTGCTGTGACAACGATTTTGGCCTTGCATCCTGTTCGTGTGACTGGCGTATGCGCACGTCGACGATTAACATTTTCGACTTTCGAACACCTAAACCCTTCTTTTGAACAACAAAATTCTTGTGTCTTCACATTCCCTTCGCCATCCAGCCGTGATGTTCCTCGACGTGCACTAAAACCTTGTTTCATTGCGTATTCATTGTAAAAATTCCAAGCTTCCTCACGTGAAGAAAAGAGCTGACCTACCAACCGTTCCGAATCATCAACGGTCAACTTTTCATCTTGCAAATTCCCGCTACCATTAACATCGTTGGATGGAATATCTTCCATTTTCTTAAACACGATCGGTTGAAGTGGTCCAAACTTTTCCTGCACAGGACTTCTGTTGTGTTGCTTTCATTTTCAGGTACTAAATTCGGTAGGTGGTGGTGGTTGATGGTGGTTGAAAGCATTTAGAGCAATTTATTTCTTCCTTCTTACAAAGTTAACGTGCAATAAATTGTATTTTATTATCGATACATTTTTTCCCTCTACTGAAAAAGTTTCGATCCTGTTGTAAAATTCCATGATACGTTACCAAATCTGCGCGAAAATATCGATTCTTTATTTCCTTCACGATAAAAATTATCGATACTTTCAGAAACAATGAATTATCATATGTTACTATAAATAAAGTTTCGATACAATTTTCCCCTTTCCGAAAATGTTTCGATACTGTTGTTAAATTCCCTGATACGATACCGAATCTGCTCGAAAATATCGATTCTTTCTGTACAGGACGATAAAAATTATCGATACTTTCATGCAACATTATTCCAACTTACTAAATATGTTTCTATACTATTGTAAAGTGAAAGTATTGTTAAATGAAATGCGAATTGAAGTTTTCATTCCAGTTAAATTTACTTATGTGGTGTTTTGCTTTCCTATAAATACCCACGAATTCCACCATCACTTACTCATTCCAAATTCTCTCTAAACACCGAGCCCAATCTTTGCTCACCTTATGGCAAAATTTCAGGCAATATTTTATTTTCTCGATACTTATTTTCAGTCAACAATCACCACCAAAATGTCACTGAGAGATTTAATACAGTTGACAACAATCGCGGTTAGTAAACACGACCACAAACAAATTTCTTCCATGGAATGTCGAATCCCAACACCGTCAGCAAACAACACACACTACGTTATGAAGCTTACGAACGAAACAGACGTTCGTAACATGTATGACCGTCTCAATTCCGTCGGAGCTACAGACGTCGATTTACATGTTCAGTTTGATGACGTCAACGCCGGCGAAGGTAGTTCGTCTGCACCCGTACAACATGATCCAAACACTGAACACGCACCGTCTTCACCGGATGTTGATGCGGCTGCGGATGAGCTGCAACTTTTTATGTACAGGCGTAGACAAAGAAAACAACAGCTGATCGAAGAATTAAACCTAAGTTCAGACGTGTCCACTGACTACGATGATTCAGATTAACAATAAACTTCTAAAATTATCTTCCAATTATGTTATATGACGTCTTATTTCATCCTTTATCCCTTACTTGTCCACTGCCTCCAAATAAAATTTCGATACATTATTCCCCCTTTCTGAAAATGTTTCGATACTGTTGTTAAATTCCATCATACATTAGCGAATCTGCTCAAAACTATCGATAGTTTCTTAACGTTACGATACAATTACCGATACTTTAAGAAACAAAGGATTCACATAGCTTACTGGAAGAAAAAGTTTCGATACGTATTCGCCCTTTCAGTAAAAGTATCGATTCTGTTCTAAAATTACATGCTACGTTAGCAAATAGGGTCGAAAATATCGATACTTTACTCCTATTTGCAAACAATTATCGATACTTGTAATTCACATATGGATCCCCATTGCATACTGGAACCAAAGTTTCGATACGATTTACACACTATTAATAAAAAACCCGATACTTTTGAAAGAAAATCAATGTTTCTGTTACGAATATCGTTCAAAAATATCGAAGCTTTTACAAAAATATCGTTAATTAACAAAAACTAAAGGCTTCTCATAGCTTAATGGGAACAAGATTTTCGAAACTTTTTTCCATGTTTTAATGAAATTATCGATACGTTTGCAAAAACATTCATGTTCCTGGTATATTTTTACTGTATTCTTTATTCATTACATCAATGTATCCGGTTTATTAATACTGTTTTCATTATACACTTCTACAACTTTGCATTCCAGTGTTATGTCATTTCACTTGTATCACATGCACCGTTTACTGCTCCTCCTGTATAAAGCTGAAACCCTTAATCCCCACAACGAATCTGATTCTTCCTTTTCAGTATCGTGTCTTTTTACTTCTACCTCCTTGTATCATGCATGCACCGTTTACTGCTCCTACTTCTCCACATTTACTTCTATAACCCCGAAAAACGAGGAGAAGAACGAATCTGATTCTACCTTTTCAGTTTCGCGTCTTTCTAATGTATCACATGCACCATTTTGTTCATGTACCTTCTCCTCATTTATTTCTATAACCCGGGAAATGAGGAGAAAGAACGAATCTCTGCCTTTTCAGTCTCATGCATTATCACTTTCCCTCCCAAACGAAAATTGCCTATAAATTAACAACTCTTCTATTTGCTCTTCACAATATCTTCAATTTTATCTTACTCAACCCTTTCCTTTGCTTTTATAATCAGTTCTCTTTCACAATCTTCTATTATAAAATGAGTTCAAGCAGAAGTTCGGGTAAAAATCCTCAGTCTTTCGCAAAGCGGGAGATTGAATTCGAGACATCATCAAACAGTGATGATGATTTCTATATTGATTCTGATTCTGATAATGACGAACAACTAAGCCACGAGGCATTGAAATCCAGCAAATGCTTCAGGAGTTTCTTCGAGGCCTTCGATCGAATGAACTATATCAACGACCCTACTACTCCATGGCGGTGTCCAGCATGCCACGGAGGTCCTGGTGCCTCTAAGTCGTTTTCTGGCATTCAGTCCCTACTCACCCATGCAAAAACCAAAGGAGGAGAAAAGTTAAAAATTCATCGCCTCCTTGCTCAGACTTTGGACGAGGAATTACGAAGAAGGGGTACTTCGGCCACTCCTCAACCTCAACGTCACGCTTCAGGCCAATGGCGTGGTCTGAGTAATGATGCTGCTATTGTCTCCCCCCGCCTTCAAGCCACCAGGAAGCTCATCACCAAATACTCTGGCCACCCATGGTGATGATAAAGAACACACACATCATAGAGATGGAGATGGGAAGGTAGTTATATAACTTCTGAATTATGTTTTCATTAATATTATAATACTTAACTTCTTATTTCTTTAATTTTTTGCTTCAGTGGATTGGCATGGGAAACCATGACCTTTTCGACACTTTCAGTTCCTATGGTGCTGTTGCCAAGGCTCGCCATTCATATGGTCCAGAAGGCCATCGTGGGATGAGCCTTCTGATTTTTGAGAGCACGGCAAGAGGTTATCTAGATGCTCAGCGTCTGCATAACCAGTTTACTGCCCAAGGTTTCGGGTTAGATGCTTGGCAACGTCATGCTCCATCCCCTCCATCCAGCCAGCGCCAACTATATGGTTACATGGCTGAAAAAGAAGACATACACATCTTCAACCGCCATCTCCAAGGTTTTCTCTATCATTTTCTTCTATTATTAATAACAAGATACACTTCTGCTCATACTTATGCAAAAAAAATTTGTTCATTAGGCAACCAAAAGGTCAAGTTTGAGATGCGACCATATGCAGAGATGGTTGGACAGCAAGCTGGTGCTGGAACAAGTTCCATGGGTGGCAGGGGGACTTGAAGGGAGGAGGCTTGAAGGGACAATGAATTCAGAATAAAGAAAAGATTGATGGTCTAATATTTATGTGCAATTCAAAGACCGTGCCAGATTGTTTCCAATATCATAAAACTCTATTACATGATATTGAAAACAATCCGGCTTGGTCTTTGTATTGCACATAAATATTAGAAGATCAATCTTTTGTTTCTTCTTAATTTCATTTTATTTCCGTTGCCATTTCGTTTTGTTATCTTTTCCTTTTGTAATATTTTCCTTACTATCTGATGCACTAGTATTTTCTTGATTCTAATTCATATAAATAATTTAATAGAAGTCTCCATAATTTTCATCAAGTATCCATACTTTTTCGAAAGTATCCCTACCTCTCATAGAAGTATCCAAACATTTAATATAAGTATCCATATGTTTCATTTAAGTATCCATACTATCAACCCACAATTGAACCAGTTCCAATGTTTTTCTTAAATTATCGATAATATTGTATAAGGTATCGATTCTTATTGGCTACCTATTACGTTATCCTAGTACAACATATACTGATAAAAAGTATCGATAAACTTTTAAAATGTATGGATACTTTCGAAATCAACATATCCGGTACCGCTTTACCGAATACATTATATACCTTATAACAAATTAGACGCTACCGGTTTTGTTATATCTGACCTTTTACTTAAATTTGCCGGTTACCATTATTTTATTATTTTTTAGTGGTTTTTACCGGAAAGATCATTTCATATCAACATATCTGGTACCGCTTTACCGGTTACATTATATACACAATCATGTTTCCGGTAACGCCGTATATTAGCCGCATATTAGGCTGCCGCATGGTAGAAAAATCCCCTTCCTCCCCCCTTGTTCATTTCTTCACAAGATCTGTGTTTTTTAAGGGTATTGGTGGGAAGAAACTGTTTTTTAACCACCAATATCTTATTTTATTGGTCGATTAATTTAAATCAGTTTTTACAAAGGCCAAATATAGGACGACATTCACGTCATAATTTCTAACCTTGCTTAAGAGATCTAACGCTCATTCCACTAGACCAACTGGTTTAATGTATAGGATATACCTAAAAAAACACCTACCAAAGTAGTAAAGATTTGAGATCAGTTTGATATCAAATGCGAAAGATTTAGCAGCTCCAAAACTTAAATCTGATACGGAATTTCCCATATCTCTTATCTTCGAATTAACCTTTCAAAGTACTGATGGTGTTGACAAAAGTATGCACTCAACTCAAGCAGTTAGGCTCTTATTCTATCTTTTTATGGGACGAAAACGCCTACCCATGACCGGGAGAATGAGCCTAATCGATAGTGCAAACCATAAAGCTGTTACTTGATAAACAATAGGAAGGGGAACATGAAAGCAAGTCCAGTCAAAAGCGTATGTCTCAAGAACATTACGATTAATTAATCATTTGAGGGCTAAAATAATATTTGAATTGATTAGGTTTAAGCTAACTCAATAGTAGAATGTGTATCCCCAAAGGAAACAAACACTAATAACTGATCTGGGAATGTTCATGTAAATTGTAAGATTATGCATACTTCTTCAAGACTTAACTATGTTACTATCAACTGAAGTTTTCGTTCCTGGTAACAGAACATACCTGTACAACTGAGGAGAACATCAATTCTGTACATAAATTCTCTCCATCCTAAAACAATGACGTAGTTAACAGCATGGCTTGGAAGCCAAAAAGCTTTGCCAAGAGATAACACCATAAGGGATAGATTGATGTTCGAGTTAATCCACCATAAGCATCATTTGCCACTGGAATCGCAACCGGGGCAAGTTAATTCTAAGTCCCGAGTTCGAAAAACAGTGGAGATGATAATCACGTTAGCACTGTCAGCCAGATCAGAAGGCTCTACATAGGTTGTTAGCCGTCAGATTAGATGAACACTGCTGCTCTATAGGTCCTGTGGGACTGCAAAGTCTGGTCCTCTTTGGTTCAGATATTCTCACATGGGAAATTGCCACGGCAAGCACATCCACCAGACCATTTTCATCTTGTTCCTCTGATTTGCAGCTAGAGGTGTGAGATGTTAAGACAGGATGTGGACCCTGACTATGACAACCACCATTCATCCTACTCATACTTAACTCAGATCCAGGCGATTGGGAAACTTGGATGGAAGGTCCTACTTGATTTTTCGACTTCGATTTGATGGATAATGTCTTTAACAAGCGCTCAGTGTAGAACAATATCCATGGATGTCCTGAAGATGGACAGCTCAAATGTCAGGAAATGAAGTCTAAACTCTAAAGATTAAGCTTTTAAAAGAACTGTAGGAGTAAGAAATAATTCAAGTCCCGAGGCAAAGTTACATGGTTCACTGAAGAATGCAAGGCTAATTCGCAATTTTCTACGAAAATGTATGTATCATTTGATTGTTCAACTATTTAAGAAAGAGTAAGTTGGAGCTTACTTAATACTTCATCAGCAGTTATTCTTGATGAGACATCCCTGGTCAGCATTCTAGCCAGCAGATCACGAGCAGGTTTGGATACAGATTCCCATATTCCCGAGTGAAAATCAAGCTTTACATTCTTGATGGCCTCAAATACGGCCTTCAAGGAGTCTCCTTGAAAAGGAAGAAATCCAACCAAAAGCACATGTAGGAGCACACCTGCACTCCATATATCTACCTTCTCAGAATAATTTCCCAATAGAACCTCAGGGGCAACATAAGCCGGACTTCCAGCCAAACCAGACAAAACCTGACCTGTAGTGAATAGTAATTGCGTCACACAAAAGGTTTAGGCGCAGCTTAAAAGGAAACAAGCAAAACACCAAACATAGCTTTCCAAGGCAATATGCTACTGCAAGCATCTTTTAGCATGATCAAATCTACTTATGCATAAGAATGATCCAAGGGAAAGAAATTAGCTAAAACAGTTAAAGATTAACAAATTTAGAACATGAGAACTTTGAAAGTGAAAAAAGAAAAAATATATTATGTTTGAATTGTAAATCGAGGATAATAAGTGTAAGCCCCTGCAAATATATAGTTTCAATATCATTAGCAATTATGACTCACTAACGGTGTCGTTTGATAGGCTAAAACTAGGCCACAGTCCCTCACATGCTCTGTGAGGGATATTAACACTGCTCAGTTGCTAAACATGATACCGATGGTTGTAGACATCTTTAATACTAGAATTTTTTTATCATTCAATGTAAATTTAAGCAACTTGAAATATATAATCTCCTTAATCCACTTCTTCAGCAGATTCTCTACATTCACCAGCCAGGACACAGGTATAGAAAGGAAAATACATCATATTCTAGGCCAATAGCATCTTAGATTATCTTCATCAATAAACAAACAGGAAGATTCCCTTTAAGCAACTCTCTCTCCATTTATGCGTGTGCGACTGGCATTTTGCAATCTCAGAATAAATATGCCATGATTGATAAACATTGAGAAAATACAAACATTACAACTCCATGCATTGAATGTTGAGATGCAAGATAATACGCAAAGCAGGAATTTAAAAGAATCAAACAAACAGAAAAGGCAAATATTCTTCAAAGTAGGTGCCAGATATTCACCACTGGAAATTCTCATGGCAAGACCGAAATCTGCCAGCTTTATCTTTCCTGAAGTTGTGAGGAGAATATTCTCTGGCTTTATATCTCTATGCACAACACCCATCTCATGACAGTACTTAATGATTGACATCACATCCCTAAAAATATTAGCAGCGCCTTGCTCTGAAAACTGAGATTCTGCCATTTGGTCGATTAAACGACCTCCAGAGCACAACTCCATTACGAGATGAAAAGAGTCGGGATCCTCATACACTGCCTGCAAAGTCACAATCCCAGGATGACCAGATAAATGCTGCATTATCTCTACCTCTTTGTGAACTGTCTCCTCTCCCTTAATCAAGGTTTTACAAGCAAACTCTACTCCACTACTCCTAGACTTACACAACCAAACTGACCCGAATTTCCCCTGCCCGATTGTATCACCTTTAACATAGTCATCCTCAATCTTTTTCTTCCCACAAATTCGTGTAATCACCTCAATGCAACCTATCTTCCTCTTAAGACCTCTTCCCAGAGGGACCAAAGATGATGCACCACAAGGCGGCGCAGTAGCAATGCCGGCGAGTCTAGTTTTAAATGAACCAACAGGAGGTGCATCCACATCTTCCTTGCACCTCTTTTTTATCCTCGCATAATCTTCTAATGAAAAATGAGACCTAATATTAGATGATCTCGAATCACAAGCCGAAGCAAATTTCTCAGTTACCTCCGGAGACACATCAGTTTCACTTCCTTTCCTTTTCTTTCTCATCAAGTCAAGTATCAATTCAAACAAAGTTATCGAAAGTTAGACCTTGGATGCATTTAAAGTTCCAAGAAATTACAGATAATACTGAAAATATCCAGATTTATCGCTCAGTTTCGTTTGGTTTCCTCCCCTGTAAATAAAAACAAATAAATTATGGGTCAAAATCAGTTCAAAAACAAATGATAAATAGAAAAGGTAAAGGGCAAACAAAACAAGATAACTTGATTCGCTAGGCCACAAACAGATGTGATCCCCCAGTTAAGATTAAGGTGTTAAAAACACATCTTCAATTGAAAAATGGAACATTTACTTGAAAAGGGAAATAAACGATAAACTGAATCGATCTTGTTTCCTTTTTCTCATGGATTCTCCTGGGGACCAGATAGAACCTAGATCAAAATCTTAACTTTACCATATCACCATTAAAAAATGAATTTAATTATAAAAATCAACTATGAAAAAAATGAGAGTTCTGCGACAAAGAACGAACCTTTCAACGCAGTGAAAAATCGCCTAGTTTGCAGTAAGGGTTGATAAATAGTTACACAGGCCGAAAAGAAATAAAGCAATAGCGAAAATTAGGCAAGTAATTGATAGGCAAAATCCGGGGATGGAATTTTGGAGAACCGAATCAGAAAACCTAGAAACGTCCGGGAATGAGAGATTTGGAGGGTGATCTTATTTTTATACACTTATAATATGCACTAAAGTATTCCCTTTTTGGGTAAATATAACTTTAGTACCTAACTTTGACATCTAAATCCAATATGGTACTCACTTTTTTAGTGCGATTAGGTACCTAACTTGGGCATTTATATGCTATATGGTACGCAACTTTTTTTATAGTACAATTAGACATCTATCCTTTCTTTAATATTGTAATTAGGTATTTAATTTTTTTTTTTGGGTGCGATTAGGTACTCAAGGTTTATTTTTTGGTGCAACTAAGTACCTAATATCTTATAAACTACGCATGTCTAATTATGATTGTTATATTAATATGTCATGTTTGGTAAATAACTTTTTGAGTCAAAATTATAGGTTTAAAGCATTTGGAGAGGTTTGACGAGTCAAGTCTGCTAACTTAGATGTTTGGTAAATAAATGATTCTAACTGCGGGTTGGGG
Source organism: Hibiscus tridactylites (assembly GCA_958450335.1). Taxonomy (NCBI): domain Eukaryota; kingdom Viridiplantae; phylum Streptophyta; class Magnoliopsida; order Malvales; family Malvaceae; genus Hibiscus; species Hibiscus tridactylites. Next base: position 12,820,280 of record OY288277.1, read on the forward strand.
TGAAACATCTCATTCCGAAAAAGCTCACTTTAGGAGTTTTTCGAGTTGGAGGTTTGGATAAAAGACTTGTAAAGACTTTCTTGTCCTTGATAATTATATTTTTTCAAAAATAACTTAAATTAAAAAAATTAAAAAATTAAAAAATAATTTCATAAATAAGAAATTAATACATACATCTAAAATTAATAATTATTAAAATTATATTAAAAAATAATTTCACAAATAAATAATAATAATTTATACATCATTCGTATATTTTTAGTAATAATATTAAGAAAATTAATTTTCATAATATAATTAATATTAATTGATACAAAATAATAATAATAACTAATAAATTATTCAAACAAGTATTGAATATAAATTGTGTACTTGTATATCGTTTTGCTTTTTCAAATAATCAAACAGCCATCAGCTATCAGTTAATTTTACCAAACACATTTATACAATCAGCTAATGCAATCCGTTATTAGTTAATTTTACCAAACACTTTTATATAATCAGCTAATGCAATCCGCTAGTCAAATTAATTTATGCAATCAACTATCCGCTATCAACTAATATAATCTACTATCCGTTAATTGCCAAACATGATTATAATCTCAATGTCATTAGTTAAAACGGTTATATGTGTCACATATTTAAACATTATATTAAATTTATGTGCATGAACACATGTAATCTTAAATAATGTCAGATAATCTAGCCGCCCTCTCTCAAATTTTTGCCGCCTGTAATTTTATATATTTTTAGTTGGGGGTCAACAACTAATCTTATTATTGGTTGTCAGCCATCGAGTTTATTATTTTTCTTGCTTTTCATATATTAATAAGAATATATGTCTTTTGTGGTCTGTGTTTCCTCTATTGTTGTGACACGTTTTTCTTTAATTTTTTTTGGTTCATTTCATTTGTCCTTGTGGCATGATTTCAGTATACCTTAGCAATCGGTTGGTGCTCGTACGAATATCTTCACGACGCTAATTTTTTATTATGATTCTGTCGGTGGTCTTAGTAAGATGGATCCCCACTCAGTTGATGGTTGGTTGCCGATGTAATCAGACATGGGTAGCGGAGCAATCTGCCTGATAGCTTGGTTCGCTCACCACTCATTTTTCACCCCGTAAAGCGTATCGCTTGGATAGAGACAATGAGATTCAAGAAGGTTTTTGGACTTTGATATGCTAATCTCGATAGAAATGTCTGTTTTTCTTTGCACTATTGCAAGAGACTTTGGTGGACTTGTCCCTTTTTTTTCTTTCTTTTTGATGCATTGTATTGAATTATCTTTCATAGTTATTAATAAAATTCAAATGTCATTGTTTAAAAAGATGTTAGGTACCTAATTGTTCCAACAAATAAAAGTTGGGTATAATTGTACCAAAAATAGATAACTAATTACACAATTAAAAAAATTCTGAATACCACATTACACATAAATACCAAAATCAGATACTATCTAATTGTAAAAAAATGATTACCACATTGCATATAAATATCAAAATTAAGTGCCAAAAAGTTATATTTTCCCTTTCTTTTTCTTTAAATTAAAATATATAACCTGCTTCTGAAACGGTCGGGTCTCATTCGGATACCAAAATTAGTATTTGGAGTTTTGTGATTGGATTACGTGGCCTCGTATTGAGTGTGATTTTCAGTTGATGCTGATTAAAAGCATAGACGCGGACGTTGATTTTTCTGCGTTCTAGTCGTGCTGTCGCGTGTGGTCTTTGACTTGCGTACAGAATAAGTTGCCCAATGCCCAGCCAGAAAATAAAATAAGGTTGCTTATTTATTTTATTTTTTAAAATATTTTTTTGATAATTAATTTTTATTATCCAAGAGCAGAAAATATGCTACAGTAAACTGAGTTACATTGTATAACCCAACTAAAACTGTCAAGTATCTCCTTTATATAAGTATACTCCAACTACTACATAATTGAATATTCACAAAATCAGTTTTGACAATGTTCTTCCGTTTAGTTTAACCTGTATAACTTCTTTAATGGACTGTAAAATAGCTTGCTCATCCGAACAAGAACGACGAAATTGTCTGTAGTTTCTTCCTTCTAAACAAAGTAGATAAAGGCACACCAAGCCAATCAAAGTATCACGGTAAGAAGTGACTTCTACTTGAGAAACATGATGGCCCATTCAACATTTCTACTCCAATCATAAATATTTCGGACGATATTTTTTAAAAATATTAATGTATGTTTTATTAAAAAAATTTAAATTTAATCGGAGAAAAAAATACCGTACAATAATAAGAAAAACAAGAAAAATTAACCCAACAACCAACGAGAAACCAAGGCTAAAGCCGCCCAGTCAAAGTACAAAAAAAAACAAGCAATGAAAACTAAATGTGGTCACTGCCATCAGCAAGAAGCAATGGCCGGATCACCTGGGGAGCAACAGTTAACCGCTGGCAACCGAAATCCCCCCCACAGGCCAACTTTGCAAGCCCATCAGCCACCGCATTAGCACTTCTAGCGTGCTGTATTTGGGCCCAGGTAGGAAGGGTAAGGTCTAAAGTTTTTATAATTGATTATACTTATAAAAGATATGTTTAAATTAATTATAAGATTGGATTTTTTAATACTTGTTATTAGGAGTCTTTTTTTTCAATATTTATTATTATGTTCTTAATTTTTATAATATTTAATATTAAGGACTTACTATTAAAATTTAATTTCTCCCCTAATATTTGTTATTAATGGCCTAATTTTCTATCAATATTTGTTATTATGAGCACACTCTTAAAATTTAATTAATTTTCTAATACTTATTAATAAGGACCCAATTTTTACAATACTTGTTATTAGAAGTCTAATTTTTTAATATTTGTTATTAGGGGTTTACTCTTAAAATTTTATTTTATTTTTTTAATACTTGTTATTAAGGGTCTAGTTTTTTTTTTCAATATTTGTTATTAGAGCATACTCTTAAAATTTAATTTTTTCAATATTTGTTATTAAATGCCTATTTTTTTTTCAATATTTGTTATTATGGACCTACTCTTAAAATTTATTTATTTTAGTTCATGTTATTAGGAACATGATTTAAATAATGGTCCGCAACTGTACCAGTGACCGCAATAACAACAGTTATATCCTCAATCATGATAAACACAACGTGGCCGAAAACACAACCACAACCGTAACTTAAATTTTTAATTATGGGCTCAATTTTTTAATTCGGCTTAAGGCCACCAAAATTTCAGAAACGGGCATGACCAAGAGCATGCCTTTCATTTATCATTTCAAGAGCATCCAAACTATCTACTTCACATATCACACGTAGGGAACCCAAGTCCCATGACTGTAGCAGAACCAAGTACACACCCCCAAGCTCCGCCTCGAGCACAGAGCATATGCCGATGAACTTTGTGAAACCGAGAAGCCAATGTCCTCTATGGTTGCGAACAATTCCCCCACATGAAGCATAACCAGAGGTACCATCTCTCGCTCCATCTGAATTGAGTTTGAGCCAGTGCTCAGCCAATGACACAGAGGAGCAATGCCAGAGACATGATCTCGACGCCCCACCCCTCTTCCGGATAACGCCCAACAAGTAGCATCCGTGAGAAAATTACTGCGCTCCAAGACAGATCTGGTATCATCCAAAGGAGTGTCAAAAGCCACAGAATTTCTATCAATCCATAAATTCCACACAACTGCCCCAAAACGGATATCCCAATTATCACAATCACGAGCAAAATAACTTGGTAGCGAGAGATTGATCCTGTAACCAATCCTTGATACTCATGTTCAAGAATTCATGTAGCTTCTCCCTACGGATCAAGGTGGACCAAAGGAGACTAACCGATGGGCATTTCCAGAACACATGATCCACATGCCTTGGTGATATATAATTTCAGTACAGAACATATCCGGTCGAAACTTTTGGTTTCAAATAAGGTGCGATTGTCCAGTTGTTCTGCAGTAATACAACTCTTCTTTCATCTCTTCATTTGCTATTATTCCATAGTTTTACAGCAATCTGCCATTTTATGTTTTCCAGCGTTATCACCATGTTTGATGTATGTGTGTGTGAGTGTGCTTGTTGAGAGATGAAATACCAGAATTCGAAAACTATAAAGAAGTGTAAGCAGAACGTTTCATTTTGCATGTGTAGAACTCTGATTATCAGTTACAGATAAATCCAAAATTTACAAGCAATGTAACGCCATGTATTCATTTTGGATAACAACATAGCAAGATGGAACTTAGAAGTAGTTACCCTGTAATCTCAAAGCTGCTACATGGTTCAATTGGAGGACAAGGTTCTAGTGGCATCCATCAAGAGCACCAATTCTGACCCTTGTGTACTATTTTTCTGTTCAAAAGACGATATATGATTTGATATAATCAGGAACACCTTGAAATATATCAAACTGCTGGCTGAGTTGATGGAGCTTTTAACCGGGAACATCGGCAATCTTCTTTCCTCTAGAATATAATCTATTTGATCCCCAAGAACACCTTAAAGGCATTGCCACTAATCCCCGGAGTCAATTTTACTTTGCTCGTAGAAAGCCTGAACAAGGGTAGAAATCTCATTATCCGTCTCAATCCCATCCCTATACATCATTTCAAGGATGTCAAGAGCTGGTCTCTTATGCAAAAGGTAATTTCTGAGCCATGATTTATATATCTCTGAACCTGCAAGTCCCAAACGCTGAACATCTCTAAAAAAGTTGTTTGCATCTTCCAAATTCCCATGCTTCTCGAAGTATTCGGCAATGGCCACGAGAATCCAATGGGGTGGCCTCCAATGACAATCTTTTAACATAACGAACCCTTTCTTCATAGCATTGATGGCCTTCACCATGTTATGGTTTCTCACCCACCCTTCGGTCAGAATTTCCCACGTCTTGTAATTGGGACACCCTCCTTTCTCCAATGTGCGGAGATGCAGTGACTCAGCTTTGTCCATCCATCCATTCTGCATGTATGCACCTAAAAGGATATTGGAGACTCTAATATCATAGTTTCTACAGTTGGACTCCCACTCCATAAACACCCTCTCCGCTTCCACAATATCACCCAACCGAACCAAACATGATAATATGCACATATAATTGGCACAAGTCATTCTCTTACCTATGGCCTTACTGGTTTTCCAAAGTCGAAGAACCTCTGTCTTTTTGTTCAAAGATGCATATTGAGTCATAAGGAAGATATAACCAAAGCTACTACTTGCAGACAGCTTTGCTTCTGCACTTTTGAGGGCGGTATCTGCTTTCTGAACCAGACCTGCTTTGGCATAAACATTAGCTAAAGTAGACAGCGTGCTCCAACCCACATCGACACTCTTATCACTCAGCATTTCAGCGTACACGGCTTCAGCTTTTGCAACACCAGATGATTGGGCACAAGCATCCATCCAAATGTTGTAAGATAGAACAGTTTTGGGTATTTTGTTTCGAGTCATTTCTTTGATAACCAGAGGTACTTTCTCATACTGAGATGTTGCCACATACAGTTTCATCATCTCATTGTATGGATGGGGACTGAGGGTCAGCCCCAAAGCAGACAGCTTCCTCATGAAAGCCTCAGCTTTCCCAATGTTCCTTTCTTTTACATAACAATTAAGAAGAGGGAGACAAGCCGCTTTCCGGGAAGCAGTATTGGGTAAACGATCGAAATGTTCTTCAGCCGCTGTTAAATCACCAACTTTGATGAGTAATTTCACTTTACTGGCATGATCAATAGCTGACATTTGTAAGCCTTTTTGAGCTTCTTTCCATGTCAAAATCTGTTCGTTTCAAAGCAGTAAATATAGAACAAAATCAAATCCATGAAACCATAAAAGATAAGTAACCTTTTGCCTAGAAAATTCTTTTTTCTCAACTGTATTTTGACTAACCAGAAAATTTCTTCCAAATAAAAGAATGAACTTCATGTCCATTTCAGCTTTATAACAGACTATAAAAAATTCAGAAGATGAAAAGAATTAAAGAACCTCGAGGGCCTGACTGTAGCGCCTGGATTTGTGGAGAATTTCGGTAATGGATAGGAGCTCCGTAATGTCAACCTTGCGACCCGAATCAACCCAATTTCGAAGCACACTGGTTGCACTTCCGGTTGGCGATTTCAATTCCAGAATCCTCCTCTTTAGACTTTCCTTACCACCACCTGCAGCAGCAGTACTTACACCAGGCTCTTTCATCGAGTAATTCGGGGAAACAACATAACTTATTGGCCGCCTCCACCTAGCTATCGCAAGCTTATCGCCGGCATTTCTTTTGAGATTACAGAAACTCGAGCGACTCGCCATGGACGATGAAACTCCGCCTCCGATCTCCAAGTCTCGCACAGATCCTTTCGTGGTTTAGAGAAAAGGTCGCAGAGTACAGTGAACCTTTGCCAGCGGATTCTACAGTCCCAAACGGCGGCGTTCAGTGCACTAAACGGCGGGTTTGTATAATATAGACTTAATGGGGGTATTTTTACCCCGTTGATAGGCTGATGTGAAAATTAGTGGTGCTGACGTGCTGAATTATGTGGAAAAAATATTATTTGATTTTATTAGAGAGTTCAAAGTCTTAATTAATTTTTTACCTAATATTTAAACAAAAATTAAGATAATAAAATTTTAGAATATTAGAATTTTAAAATCAATTATTACAATGTTTAAGAAAATAAAGATTGAAAATAATATTAAAAACATTAAAGTTAAAATAGTAGGTGCTATAAGTGATAACATTTTAAAATTTAAATTTAAAGATATTCCTAAAGTATTAAAATTATTAAAAATATACAAATATTAAATATTATGTTAAAAAAATATTTGGTATTGTAATAAAATAAAAAATATTTTTAAAAATTAAGAATAAGATTTTACAGGAGAAATGATGAAATTGACATACTAGTTAATGAAGCTATTTGTCGACTGTGTATTTAGGGATGGGCACGGGTCGGGTTGGGTCAGGTTTTTGGCCCACCGAACCCGACCCGATCCAATTCTTAAAAAAAAATTTGACCCGACCCGAAAATAAATATTTTAAACCCGACCCCGACCTGACCTGATCTATAGAAAAAATAATTTTAGGGACCTAATTGTAAAAAATAATTTTAAGAGGCATAATTATAAAAAATAATAATTTTAAGGACTAAAATGTAAATAAAAATTAATTTTAAGGACTTAATTATAAGAAAATATATAAAGAGAAGGTATTATTAAAAATATTCCTAAAAAATTTAAGAAAAATTACACTATTAGTCCCGGGTCGGGTCGAATTTTTTCACCCTAAAATTCGAACCCGACCCGACCTCACCCTACACAAAAATCTGACCCAACCCGAACACGATTTTTTCATAAAAATACCTGACCCGATTGGGTCGAAACCCGTCGTGTCCAAGTGTCGTGCCCATCCCTATGTGTATTAGGGGTGGGCATTGTAAATATTCTATTAAAAAATATTTGATATTGTATTCTGCTTTGAGTGATATGATATCTTATTAGGGGTGGGCATTGTCGGGTACCTGGTTTTCGGGTATCTGGAAAACCGGGTACTCATTAAACGGCTCGTGTCCCGGTTAATTATATCTGAGATTTGAGTACCCGTAAAATTCGGGTACTCGGTTCTTATTATTTTTTATTTTTTAATTTTAAAATTAAAAAAATCACATGTTAAACACAAAAATATTAAAAAAATTAAACTTAAAACTTAAAAAAAGAATATAATACAAACATAGAAAAAATGTAGAGATTTAAACTTAATTTTAGAGTGAAAATATTAAGAAAACATAAAATAAAAATATAATTTTAAATATAAAAAATATTTATTAACTTTTATCAGGTCGGGTCGGGTACCCGGTAAGGGAAAACTTCTGGCCCGTGTCCCGGTAAATTTGTCGGATCGGGTACCCGACCCGGTCAAATAATTTTTTCTGAGAATTACCTGACATTTTAGGTTTGGATCGTCGGATTTTCGGTAAGGTATTTTTAAGCACCCTATGTCCTATGCTTCTTCCAATAAAGTGATAACTATGATACATGTTGTATTATAATATTATTGTTGAATGTTTCAAGTTCTTATTTTGTTGAATTTATGTAGTATTTTTTATTACCTTTTTATATGTTACAATAGCTTTGCACCTCATCAATACTTACAACAACTTTCATCCATTATTATTTGTTTTAGTCTATTTGTTGTTTTGATTTTTTACATGGTTTGGTCTTAGTTTTTGTGTGCGTATTGACAACTATTTGAATGGATAATATTGTAACGGATCAATTTTTAATGAATCACGAGTTGTTCTATTGTGAGACGGTTAATATACGGCGTGACCGGTTAAATAGGTAACTGATTAAACATAATAAAATAGGTAAAATTATCTATTTTGGTGATAAGAGTATCAACATATCCAGTAAAATTACCTATTTTGTTGATAAGAGTATCAATATATCAAGTAAAATTACCTATTTTGTTGATACTTTTGAAAGTATCTATATTTTTCTAAAAGTATCGATACTTTTTTAAAAAGCAATGTAACCGGTTGCAATGTGGCTCGAAAGTATCGATACTTTTAAAAAAGTATCAACAAAAAGTATCGATACTTTAATACTATTTAATATGTTGATACTCTTATCAACAAAATAAGTAAAATTTTACCTATTTTGTTATATTATACTTTTTTAAAAAGTATGGATACTTTTAAAAAATATAGATACTTTCGAAGGCCCCATCAGCTTAAACTTTAATAACAAAATAAGTAAAATGCTACCGAATATGTTGATACTTTTATCAACAAATTAAGTAAAATTTTACCTATTTTGTTATACTATACTTTTTTAAAAAAAATATGGATACTTTTAAAAAAGTATAGATATTTTCGAAGGCTCCGTCAGCTTAAATTTTACCTATTTTATTATTTATCTTACAATATTTTCGATAACGTCGATTTTTAGACGTATATTAGTCCCCCTTACATTAGAATCTCCCGTGAATCACTTATCAAATTGGTAAAGTACATGTTCAACTATTTATATGTTGCGTGTTTATAATTAATATACTGACGTAATTATTGTGGTAGCGTGATAGCTATTTGAGTGGATTGTCCTGTTAGCTTGTTAACTAACAATATTAATTAAAGACTAAATTGTTGTAATTTATAAATTTGAGATTCAAATTATATGTGTTTTTTTTTTGGTGAATGAAGAAGATAGAACCTCTTAGCCTAGATGCATCTAAGAGCCACCATCCCCATGCAAGAGCGGAATGAACTTGGTTTAACGAGATAATATATTAATTTTTTTAAATAAGTATGCATCTAAGTGAACAAATATGTGTTTTTCTATAAAGGGATTAAATTAATTATTTAATAGGAATCTATATATAAAAATACTCCTTCAATTTTTATTTATTATTATAATGTTAAAACTAAGTTCAAGCACTGACTTGAATTTCAAGTTGCACCAAATGGTCCAAATCAGTTATATAAGGCGGTAGAATATTAATCGTATCCGCGAGAATATTATCCTGCAATTGCAATTTACGTGTTGATTGGCTATTATAGCACGTGTCGGTGTCACTAAAAGAGATCTACTAGACTACTATCTTATCTTCTAACCGCTTCTGCAAAATAAAAAAACATATTCCTCAGTCCTATTAATTTTGTTCCTTATTAAACAATTAAATTTTATAAAATATATATTTTGAAACTACTTGATTAAAAGTTTATAAAATATATTTTTTTATATTTTTTTCAGTAATAAATTTTATATAATAATAGGTCAAAATTTAAAAATTTTAACTCAAAAAAAATTAATAATAGACAAAATTAATGGGAGAGAGGGAGTAGGTTGTGTTTAATTTCTTTTGTATTATACAAAGTTAAAACTAAGTTTAAGTACTGATTTGAGTTTCAAACTGCACCAAATCAGGCATATAACCCAATGGAATAACAAAAAACATCTCTCTAACTGATTCTCCTTGAGACAAACATATCTCGCAACACATGACCAACATTGTTACAACTATAATCTTCAAGCATACAACAACACGTCATTCGGCTACGAGCATCTAGCAGTGTCTGAAAAATCCAATTGCCTTGGTTGTTCCTCACTGGATTGACTTTGATCCACCTAATTGCTACTCCTTTTTCATTTAATTGGTATTTACATTTTTAAGAATGATTTTTTCTTAATATTAAATTTGATGTTCTAATCTTAATATCTATTCCTATATGTAACGAAAAATAATGATGTAAGGGAGAAGAAACTTTTGGGAATTTAATGTTTGAATAGTTGTTACAAGGACTATGGCTAGAGCCTAGAGGCAACTTGAACATATTATCTAACTAGCTGGGAAAATGAATTACGAGAAAGGGAAATGAAAAAAGAAAACTAATTACCCAAACCAAGGTGAAGTTGGAATTGCGGAGATGATGCTCTAAACACCAGTGTCGAGATTATTGGGGAGCTCAACCGATTTGATGTCGGTTTCGGGAGTTTCTTTGGTTTGGTTTTGCTTTAGCTTTAGCTTCCTGGTTTTCTGTAGTGACCTGATGTCGGAGTAGAAGTATGAAAGGAAGCCCCAGAGTGAGAGAACAAGGGACAGACCCTTCTCTGCTTCAAACTTCTCACGGAAGAAAATGACGGCCAGAATCTCTAGAATAGGCAATTGAATGGCCGTCACCATTCCCGACAGCAGAGATGAAGCACAAAACACTATTCCTATTCCTCCCAGGAAATAACCCTGCCATAATATTGCACTACTTACGGCAACCACGTAATATTTCGTTTCTCCCAGATCGAATTCCCTTGCTTCGCTTCCGATTACCTAAACAAAACCAATGTATCTGTTCTGTTCTGTTCTGTTCTGTTCATCGTAGTTATATAATGAAAGACCAACATTCATAACAAAGGGACGAAAAACAAACCTTGAAATCATTGTTGATCAGCATGCCGATGGTGCAAAAAGCGGTAGCGAAAACGCTCGTCACCAGCTGAATCTCCAGCACAAGAGCGTACGTGATTTCTTGGTTTGCTTTCTGGTACATTAATTCCACCAAAGGCAATACCAATCCATACAAAGCCGATGCAGCTAAGGTCATTAAGAACCCCACCGTATATTCCCTCTTCGATTCATTCTCCGCCTCGTCGCCGCTCGTCGGCACTGCCAAAATACCCGCCCCTACGGTCAACAAAAACACCGCGTTTATGGAGTAAGCGCTGAACTTCTGTTTCACCAAGAGGAAAGCGAACCCCGCGGTGAAAGCCAACTGCGAGGCGAGGATTAAATTGCAAGTCGAAACGGGAAGAAGCGACACGCCGTAGGCGTAAAAGTAGTTGTCAAGGCCCGTGAGGATTCCGATGATGGCGGAGGCGATGAACACCGTCGGTTTCATGTAGAAAAGCTTGTTTTCCGATGTGGGTTCGGTCGTCCTGGAACGGTACATGTAAGCACCGGCCATGATGAGTAGGTAGATGGGCCAAGCAGCGGTCTGGAGCCAGCTGGAGAACCAGATTCGTTTCCCGCCATGGACGAAATAGACGCGCGAAATAAGTGAACCGCCGCTGTTGCCTACGGTAAGGATGACGCAGTTTATCGCTAGGAGAGCTGTTCTCATGTTAGCATCTTCAGGTTTAGGTTCCTTCCCCTCCATTTGATAAATTACACAGAAAAAACAAAATATGGTGTTTGAATTCTCTGTTTTGTATTTGGATATCTGCTGCCACCCCACTTTGTAAAAACACAGAATTTTAGAGCTTTATTAAGGAGGATATTTCTAAAATAAGGAACTTAACTTGAGGAGAAAACAAGGTCAAAAGAAAAATAGCCGTTAGATGAGAGACAGATTTGATCTGAGCCGTTGAATCTGAGAAAATGAAAAAAACCGATAGAATAGGATATCCGGTTATGGCCTATGAGTAGAGAGCATAGAGATATAAGGGGAAACGGGCTTTTTTACCGGTATACCACCCTCCCAATGTTTTGCACTCCAAAGGCAAAAGATGGTTGGTTTTGACCAAAGGATGTCATGGATAATTATTGTTTATGTTTTATGCCACACATATTGTTTTATTAACCTTTTGTACTTCCGCCATTCAAAATATGTTTCTTCATTTCTTAAAACTTTTAAATAGTTTTACGTTACTTCACAGTAAATGTGTAATTACGACTAGTATAACTAATTTAAAAATATTTTATTACTTTTTAATTGAGTTGATACTCTATTAACTAATAATAATAAATTAAAAACTCAACAATAGTATAGCTTTGGAACATGAATTTCCGTGGTTTCACCTTTGTTGTTAATTAGACCTGGCAAACTTGACCCGAGACTCGAAACCCGAACTGAATTACCCGAACTGAAATCCGATTTTGACCCGAACATGATGATTCGAAGTTGACCCGAAACCCGAACCGAACCGAATCGAACCGAAAATTTTTGTTGAACCGAATGGACCCGAACCGAATGCTACCCGAACCGAAAGCTGAACCGAATATCGACATGATTTTAACTCAATTTTAACCCGAATATCTATTGTTAACAATATAATAAATAATAAAATGAAGTATAAAAATTTGAGATCTTGGTGACCAATTTTATAATTTCATCATAAAATATAGCATAAAATTGAAATTGTAGACTAAATTGACAATTTGGAAGTGGAGAAATTTGAGAGTCCAATGATCAAATTTGTAATTATACCATATAAATAAATAGGGGTCAATTTTAGCTAAAAATTAAATCTTTGAAATTAAAATGAACGAAAATATCAATATATTAAATTAATAGACTAAATTACAAAGATTAGTCAATTTCAATATAATTATTATTATTATTATTATTATTATTAACTTTGATTCAATATAATTATACAAAAAAATTATATGGATACATGAAACTTTGATTTAAATATTTAATCAAATTTAAATGCATAGATTGACAAGTTGAATTAGAATTAATCTCATACATCAATAACTCTAAACTAAACCATAAATACTAAACCTCAAACCTTTAACCCAACTCAAATCAATTTGACCCGAAAATTTAAATGTTGACCCGACCCGAAATTGACTCGATTATGACCCGAACCGAAAGCGACCGATCCGATATTGACCCGACCCGAAAACAACCAATCCGATTTTGACCCGATCCAATACTCGAACCGAATCCGACTCATCACAGACCCGAATTAGACCCGAACCCGAACCGAACCGACCCGAACCGAATCTAAACCGATTTTAGATAGACTCGAAATGACCCGAACCGAAACGACCCGAACCTGAACCAAATGACCCGATTGCCACCTCCATTGTTAATCACGTGTTCTAAAAATGTTCAATGATGTGCGGCATGTGAGTGTCTCAAGAAATTGAAGAGAAAGTTGTCAAAAATCAGTGATATTTTCTACATGAACAAGGGGTAAAATGAAAGTAGTCAAAACTGTTTTAGTGTTTCTTGTGTATTTAAGCATTAGCAAAGAAATATAAAAAAGGTGAATAGGTGTTTAATTTAATTGGTACATTGTGCTCATCCATTAAGTTCCAATTTCGAATTTTAACATATATATTTTCACACGTATATACTAACAGTAGTAATAAGCTTTGGGAATTTAATGTATCAAATATAGTTGTTACAAGAAGTATGGCTGAAGGCAATTTCTTATATAAGTAGCTAGGAAATGAATTCCCATAAAAGGAAGGAATAAATATATTTTTAGTACCACATCTTTACTCGTTTTTTTGTTTTGGTATACTACCTATTTTTTTGGTAAAATAGTACCTAACGTTACGTTTTGTTTTTATTTTGGTACCCCGCCATTAAAAAATGAACAGAAGGCTGACTAAGAGAGAGAAAATCACACGTGACATGTTGCCACATCATTTTCTCTATCTTACTCAGCATGTCACGTCAACAAAAATCATGGAAAAAGCATATGTGGCATGCTGACTATGAGAGAGAAAATGGCATGACAACATGCTACATGTGATTTTCTCTCTCCTAGTCAACATTCCGTTAATTTTTTAATGGCGGAGTACCAAAATAGAAACAAAACGTAACGTTAGGTACTATTTTGCCAAAAAAAAAGTAGGGTACTAAAACAAGAAAACAGGTAAAAGTAGGGTACTAAAAATATAATTATCCCTAAAAGTAACTATTTAATCAAACCAAGTTGGAACCGAACTTGGTGGGATGGATATGATCTCCGATACTTTTAAACAGCAGTTTCGAGACGGTTGGGAAACACAGACGACTGCAACTGCATCTGGGTTTCGGGAGCCAGTTTCTTTTTCTTCATGCGCTTGATGTCACCATAGAAGTAGGAAAGGAAGCCCCAGAGCGAGAGAGCAAGGGCCACACCCTTCTCTGCCTCAAACTTCTCATGGTAGAAAACCACCGCCAGAATCTCCGTAACAGGTAGCAGAACCGTAATCACGACGCCCGATAGCAGAGACGAAGCACAAAACACAACTCCTATTCCTCCCAGGAAAAAACACTGCCATATTATTGCACTACAAATCGCAACCACGTAATATTTCACTTCTCCCAGCTCGAATTCCCTTGCCTCCCTTCCAATTACCTGTTCATCATAGTTACAAAATGGAATTACTTTTTTTTTTTAAAAAAAAAAGTCAAACATGCCTCGACCGAGATTCATTCATATAATTGCCTTCAGTTTCCTACTGAAAAGAGATTCCTTAAACTAAGAATATTTCAAAAGATTTGGCATATCTACTTTATAAAAGTGAGTCCAAGTTGTATCTAACTTTTTTTTTGTCTTTAGTGTTAGACATTAACTAACCTAGAATTTACTTTTTGTTTTCTAGAAGTGATGTTCCCAATCAAAATATAGAATAATTAGGTTTTAATTAGAACAAAAACCAAACCTTGAAATCATTGTTAAGCAGCATGCCGACGGTGCAAAAGCCGGTAGCAAACAAACACATCACCATCTGAATCTCCATCACAAGTGCGTAGCTGATTTCTTGATTGGCCTTCTTGTATGTTAATTCTACCAAAGGCAATATCAACCCGTACAAAGCCGATGCGGCTAAGGTCAATAAGAACCCTAAAATGTATTCCCTGTTCGATTCATTCTCCGGCCGGTCGCTGCCCGAATGCAAAGCCAAAACACCGGCCCCTATGGTCAACAAAAACACCGCGTTTATGGAGTAAGCACTGAACTTTTGTTTCACAAGGAGGAAAGCAAACCCCGCTGTGAAAGCCAACTGGGAGGCGATGATTAAAGAAGAAGTCGAAACGGGAAGAAGAGACAAGCCGTAGGCGTAAAGGTAGTTGTCAAGGCCCGTGAGGATTCCGATGACGGCGGAGGCGACGAACAACCGCCGTTCCATGTAGAAGAGCTTGTTTTCCGATGTGGGATTGGCCTTGCTGGAACGGTACAAGTAAGCACAAGCGAGGAGGAGTAAGATGATGGGCCAACCGACCGTCTGGAGCCAGCTGGAGAACCAGACTCGTTTCCCGCCATGGATGAAGTAGAGGCGCGCTATAAGTGGACCGCCGCAGTTGCCTATAGAAAGGATGATGCAGTTTGTTAATAGTAGAGCTTTTCTCATGGTGGTATCATCGGGTTTAGGCTCGTTCACTTCCATCGATTAATTACGCAGCCAAAAAAAATGGTGTTTAAATTCTCTTTTTGTATTCTTGTATTTGGATATTTGTGTAGAATTTAGAAACACACAAGTTAATGGAGGTGAATGATATATGGGAAAATCATCATATATCTGCAGCCATTATTGACTAAGCAATTACCTTTTGTGAATCTAACCTCAAAATAATTTTTAATATTATAATTAAGACAAATGATTATCCAATAAACCTTCTTTACTGTAAAATCATTTTAATTATGAATTAAATCAAAATTTTGTTTAGATAGGAAGTGCATTTACAGTGGTCATTATCAAGAAAGTGGAATGATTTTAAGTAGAGAATTATATTTTGATGTTACGTCTAACAAACGTTCTAAAACTGATGGTCGTGCTTTGCTCTCAATCGAAAGCAGATTTGCGATCATTCGTTGTTGGGATATCACTGCCTCCATATGCACTTTGGCCCTGGAAAGTAATTTGATCTCAATTATTGAACTCTTATTTTGTTTTACTATTTTTAAGGTTAATCTGTACTCCAAGATTAAGTAAGTTTCTAGTTTAGATTTTAAGGGGGGAAACTTAAATGATCTTTTAGGGGAAAAAATACTTAATAACCCGTAGCGTGTTTAATGATGAATGTAAGTTTAAGAGCTTATTTGATTGTGTTTTTATATATATGGTGATTATTTTTTGATGAAAAGAGATTGAAATTAACTAACTAACAAGCTTAGCTCAAAAAAGCATTACAATCAATATTAGTACCGATAATTATGTACTGAATATATAATTAAGGATTTTGCTATTGACAGCCATAAGGGCTGTCAATAAGAACTCTATAAATTCTTATAATTAATGCTTGTTTTGCTTTGTAATTAATGTTTGTTTTGCTTTATAATAAATGGTTATTTTGCTTTGTAATGAAATCTAGTAAAATGTAATTAAATACATTCCTAAAAAATCATGTTTAATTAATTTTAGGTTGTTTAATGTAATTAATACTCACTTAAAACGGTTTATTGTTTAGGTTTAGAGTTTGAGGGTTTGGATTTAGGGTTAGGGTTTATGGTTTAGGGTTTGGGTTTAGGGTTTGGGTTTAGAGTTTAAATTTTAAGTGTTGACGTTTAAGGTTTAGGGTTTGGGTTTATGGTTTTGGGTTTGAAGTTTGGGATTTATGATTTAGGGTTTAAGTTTAAGGTTTGGAGTTTGAATTTAGGGTTTTATTGTTTAATTAAATTAAAAAATTTAAATTAATGAAACACAACTTTTTAGGAATGTAATTAATTACATTATACTATATTTCTTTAGAAAATTAAAAAACATTAATTACTAGAATCTATAGTGTTCTTATTGACAGCCCTTAGGGCTGTCAATAGCATAACCCTATAATTAACTATTAATTTAAGAAATTGTATTATGTTTAATTATGTACCGAATAGATGGCATGAACCAACTTGTCACAATGGTTAGGGGAAGGATTGTTGTTCTTAAAGGCTACGAGTTCGAACCAACTTGTCACAATGTTTTTAAAAATATGTCCGGATCAAGTTTGTTTAGCTGAGTTTGTAAACTCTCATTGTATTTTAATTTTTTTTAATAAAACTAGCGTACTCACATTAAAAAAATATTAATTTAGACTTCAACCATTTATTTTGTGAGTGTCCAATGTCCTGGTCAATTTGGCAAAAATGGTGTAGCATTTGGGAGATCCAGTTTATCATGCCAAACTGTCCTAGAGGCCTTCTTTATTCTTGGTTATCATGCTATCTTGGATCAGTTGAGTTTAAAAATTAGCTGACTTTTAAGGGTAAATCATTGGATGTTGATCAGTTGTTTAAGATGTCAGTCTTGCGAGTGGGATGGTAGTGTAAGGCTAAATGGCCGCTCTCTTTTTCCTCTGTTAATGATATATTAAACTGCCCTCGGTCCTTTGTTCCATGGTTTCTAAAGCTGATTGCAGGCCATCCGCCCTTTGAATTCTACCCCTTTGGGCTCTTTAAAATTTAATGTTGATGGTGCTGTAAACACGGCAACTGAGATTGGTGGCGTTTTGAGAAACCATGTCGGTAAATCTTTAATCATTTTTTCAAAGTCAGTTGGTGTTTTAGATGTTGCTACTGCTGAATTGTTAGCCCTTCAGAAGGCTTGCCGTTAATTTAATCTTTCGTCTTGGTTTCGCACTTTTAAACTGATTATTGAATGTGACTGAAACAACTAACAACGTGGTTTGTTGGTTAGACCACCCACAGGCCACTGCAGGCTCATTCTTCAATTAAACATATTATTCTTAATTTCTTCAGTTGAAAAATTAATCTTATATCTAGAGATCTCAATTCACTTTTAAACATATTATTGAATGTTGACTTTTACTCATTCGATCCAGGTTAAACTCCAGTTCGGTCTGTGTAGTTTCTTGTCGAGGGAGGATGATGTGCGCTTTGATTAACTGTTGTGGTACTGCTACAGTGCTACTCATTTCATATATCTGACCTTGATTGAGGTTTGTATCCCGTTTTTGCTTTAGGGATTGGTTGTGAATGTCTTTGATAGATACGAGTGTTGTAAACCCTTGGCACTGGTGTTCGAGTATTGGTAATTTGGTATGTGATACTCTTTTTCTTCTATTCAAATTTTAGGAGGTTTTTTAATGAGGCTCGTATTAATGTTATATACTTATATGTTTCTTCGCATTAATCATACTTTTTTATTTCAAAAAAAAATTGTCTATATTTTCGTGTGCTGTCGTAATTGCAGGATAGGTTTTAATTTTTTTTAAATAATTCCTACCTAGAGGAAGGGGTGGAAAAATTTACTCCTAATAAATATTGAACTCACAACTAAGAGATTTTAATTATATATTCTAGAAATTGTTGAGATGTGCTTATACAAAAAAACTAACTAATATTCCAAAATGTGTTCATTTAGAAACCAATTGGTAACATATTTTTCATTTTATTTAAATTAGATAATTTGATAATTAACTTCACTGAGATATTCTTATTTTTTTGACAAAATTAAAAGTTACATGTCATTAAAAGAGGAAGGCAAGGTACAAATAAAGATAACACATTCTTCTATTCAAAAAATAAATAAAATAACACATTCTTAACACGAAAACTCAATAGATGTAAAAAAAAACAAAAAACAAAATCAAGAACCTTCTCTTAGACATAATTTTTATTCTTCCATGGAAAAATCCAACAATTATTAATAGTTTCTTTGTCTATATTTAAACTAGACGCTATATTGATGCATGAGTGTAAATCGATTAAATCAGTCTTATATATTACATTGCGAATGGTTCTGAATGCATCAACAAACTGTCACAAAGAGAGATCTAACCACAAAAAATTATTGACTTTCTCTTTTCATAATGGACCGAAACTGTGTCAAAAGACGGACGAATCCAATAAAATAAGTTATCATCTAATAAAATGTCCAATTGATTTATCTAATAACGTATTAAATTTTTTGAATAGAATAAGGTATTAAATTAAACGAGTTATAAAAATATCATTCATATTGGTTTAGGATTTCATATGTATAGAAATCCAATAATAATTTTATTTATGATTGATAATTTCATGTTAAGAATTAATCTAATTTTAATGTACGGGTCATGGTCTTTAAATTAGATAATGTAGTTTTTTTAACTATTAATATTTAATTTATTGACCGACTATTTAAATTAAATTTTGCATAGGTCTAATATAGAGGAGACTCTCCCAATTTAATTTTCTCAATACATATAACTTAATATTATGATAAAAATCTTTGACCTTGAGAACCTAGCGCCTCATCCCGCTAACTAACTAATATCTTAACTTAAAAAAAACATTAATCATTTTAAAGGACAGATCAAAGTAAATTTTTTTATCATTGTCTATTAATTTACAAATGAGTTTGGATTATCTGTTCTCATGATTCATGTTTGTAGTTTTGAAGCTTGTAATTTTTCCAAACACAAACTGCTACTTTGAGCAACTGAAATCCATCAAAAGAACTGTTAATTCAATGCAATCCAGCCATAAGAATATTAGAGCATATATGATTTATCCTGGTAAAATTTAGGGGTTTTCATGGTAGGTTAATCGTATCATTTAGCTTAAACAGTCGGTTAACTGTTGTAACGGTTATTAAATTTTACTAATTATAAATTAACCGTTAAAAAACAGTTAACCACTGACAGTTAACCGTTAAGACACGGTTAACCGACGGTTCAATTATAAGTTAAATTGTAACTTATTACAATTTTTTTAAAAATAATTTAAATATCTTCCTGATAAATATTATATTAAAATATCTACTAAAAATTGTATGTTTCAGAAAAAAATGAATTTGAAGAAAAAATCAAAGTCAGTCAAATTTGTATGTCTCGATGATGTCCCACTGCTCTCCTACTAGGACACTATTGTATAAGAGGAACGAGTGAGGGGTTGAGCGTAACCGAGATGAAAGGTGTAAATTGAGTTTGGTAATTTTAAATATATATATATATATATATATAAATAATTTAATACCGGTTAACCTATTAGTGAAAATTTATAATCGTAACTATTAACTATTATTTTTAGCGGTTCGGTTAATCAAAACCGTTTAACGGCTCGATTAATTAACCTCGTTAGAACTATGGGTTTAGCATGCCGCTGGATTCCATTGGTCATTTAAACTTTTCCGGGCTTTATATATACAATAATAAAAATCAAAGCCCAACCCAAGGGTACAGAACTTGAGTGGAGTTGAAGACACGCCACTGTATCTTCTTCCGGGTCAACAATTGCGTGGGTGGTGGCAGAGGCAGCGTCTCCGCTGCCCGAGGCGCGCTCCTAAGAGCCTAAACCTCCGATTGCTGCGTCGTGGCAGAGGCAGAAGATCTCTGTCTGACGCCAAAAAATGGGTATCGTACACCAAGAAGAAGAAGAAGCACCTTTGATTCTTTCAAGCTCAGATCAAGGTCAACACTTCCAACAACCTTTGCTTGAAGACCCCAAATTGATTCGCAAAGCCTGGGTAGAATCAAAGAAGTTATGGTTTGTTGCCGGACCCTCCATCTTTAGCCGCCTTGCCATGTTCTCCATGACTGTCGTAACCCAAGCATTTGCCGGCCACCTTGGTGATCTCAACCTCGCCGCCATTTCCATTGCCACCACCGTTATTATCTCCATCACTTTTGGAATCTTGGTAACAGCTCATAACCCAAATTTAAACTCTTTTTTTCTAATCTCAAAATATCTGCTTTGGATCTTGATTAGAAGTCACAAACTTTATTTGATAGTTAGGAATGGGTAGCGCACTAGAGACTCTATGTGGACAAGCCTACGGAGCAAAGCAGTATCAAATGTTGGGTGTTTACTTGCAACGTTCATGGATTGTTCTCTTCATTTGTTCCATCCTTTTACTACCTTTGTTCATTTTCGCTGCTCCAATCTTAAAGCTCATGGGACAACCGACCAACGTGGCTGACCAAACGGGTTTAGTTGCAATTTGGCTGATACCATTTCACTTAAGCTTACCATTTCAGTTCACACTGCAAAGATTTCTACAGAGCCAACTGAAGACAGCAGTGATTGCTTGGGTTTCTGGGATTGCTCTTGCAGTTCACGTGTTAATAAGTTGGGTTTTTGTACACAAGTTGGGAGTTGGGATTGTTGGGACTGCCATCACCCTTGATTTCTCCTGGTGGTTGTCTGTTTTGGGACTCTTTGTTTATGCTGTTGCCGGTGGTTGTCCACTTTCTTGGACTGGTTTCTCTGCACAGGCTTTCTTTGAGCTCTGGGATTTTTTCAAACTCTCTTTGGCCTCTGGTGTTATGCTCTTGTATGTGCAGATGTGCTCTTTCTCTTTTACATATCCTTGATTTATTCATAACTGAATCTCTTATAATACAGAAGTAATTCGTGATAGATTGTGGGGTTTTGATGTTTCAGGTTGGAGAACTTTTATTACAGAATATTAATTATAGTGGCTGGATATTTGCACAATACAGAAACTGCAATTGATGCTCTTTCAATTTGGTTGGTTCCACTTCCTTGGCACACCTTTATTGTTAATGTTATTTCAAATTCTACCATTTGGTTACTGTTTGCTGCTTCCCTTTGATAATTGTTTAATTCTTTGCCTGGCAGTATATCAATCTCTACTTGGGAATCCATGATTCCGCTGGGGTTTATGGCTGCAACCGGGTATGTTGCTGCTCCCAAGCCCCCTTCCTGTCTCATTATACAAGTGCTAATCATAGAAATAGGAATTTGCAATAGATTAAGAACTTAACAGACCGGCTATGAAGAAATGGTGACACATCAAGCACCCCAGAAAGTGGATAATTTCTGTTATCTTTAACTTAAGTTTAATGAAAAATTTCTCTCCCATTGTTGTGTTTGACAAGTAATTCTGATTTCCTTTTTTGTGGCTTACATTCTATGCAGTAGTTTACTCTGATATATGGGGTTTCGATGATGATCCTATTCATCGTAGTGTCTCCGGTAAAATGATGAATCTCCATAGCACACTTACATCCTATATGCTTTAAAATATTGAACCATCAGCAATCTATTTGTTTGGCATTGGATCATACAAAATGCACTGGATCATTTATCTTTCACCCTTGCTTGCTGCTCTTTCATCCATTCGTATTTACAGACCGTTGTGTTTTCTTAATGCAGTGTTCGTGTAGCAAATGAGCTCGGTGCAGGCAACGCCAACGGTGCCAAATTTGCAACTATAGTGTCGGTGATTACATCTCTAGCTGTTGGAATTTTCTGTTGGTCAATTATTATGGCCTTTCATGAGGCACTTGCAATGATCTTCACCTCAAGTTCCTCTGTCATTACAATGGTTAATAAGTTCTCAACTTTATTGGCGTTCACCATTCTTATCAACTGCATTCAACCAGTTCTTTCAGGTCATAAGCTCAAAAACAACGAATATCTATTTGCAATCATGACCTATGTTTCGTCATATAATTCGATCATTGTGTTTCGTTCTCAGGCGTGGCAGTTGGATCTGGTTGGCAAGGTGTGGTGGCAGTTGTAAACATAGGTAGTTACTATTTAGTCGGAGTTCCTCTTGGTGTCTTCTTCAGATGGCTTCAATTTGGTATCACAGTAAGTACGGTTATTGTGTCGCAAGTTTTCGATAAAAGAGTCTCTTTTTTTTTTTCGTAAACAGACCGGTCCTTAGACAGGATCACGGAAACATGGCTGAAGCATGTTATGTTTGTAATATCAAACCAGGGTATCTGGGGTGGAATGATATGTGGGACTGTGGTTCAGACGCTGATACTAGCTATTATAACAATGAAGCGGAACTGGGAAACAGAGGTAAGGTTTTGTAATATCTTGAATATAGCCTTTTTGTTGTTTTACATTTTTTTCTAAATAAAGTTATGTTCTTTGGTCATTTGCAGGCACAAAAGGCTCGAAATAATTTATCAAATGCAACCAATAGCATCATTTTTTAAGTGTGATCATACGAGTTTTTTTTTTATTATTATTATATATATACAATTCTCTGTCTTTTTTATGATATATATATGCGTTATTTTTTTATTCACATGCTATGTATACAAAATTTATACAACCTTTTGTATTTAAATTATAAAATTTAAATATCTAACCTTAAATTTTAAACTCTAAATTCTAACCATAAACTTCAAATTCTAAATCCTACAACTTAGGGTGGGCAAAACTTGACTCCAAAAAATTGAATTTTTTGACTCGACTGGACACGAAAAAATTCAACTCGAAAATTTTCAAATAAAGTTTTGAGTTGTTAAATAAAAATTAAAAAATAATTTCAATAACTCGAAAATTTTAATAATTAGTGGATGAATTTTTAAGTTTGAGTCCAGTTACTCAATTCTGCTTGATATATATATATATATATCCACTTCAAGATGAATGAGATTAATTCCTTATTTTTTTTTTGAATCATAAGAAAATGATAAACTACATGCTATCACATGAGTAAAACTCCAGTAGCATCCTGCTGGAGCAAAGGTTGAAGCTCTCTTGGAACAGTCGCATAAAGCTGGAGCTGGTAATAGTTCGAGTTGAAAATCTTCGACATCGCATCCGCCACCACGTTACAACTACGCGGGATCCAAACAAGCTCAGTGTACCAAGCACAACGACGGAAACAGTTAATGGCACGGACAAGCGGAAGCAGAGGAGTTGTAGAATTCGACATCAAGAGATTTAGAGCTTGCTTACAGTCGGTTTGTATCTGTAGTCGCTCGATTCCTAACGACCAAGCAACTTCCAAACCAATGAGAATGCCCCATAACTCAGCCTGCAAAGGAGTTACATGCCTGATCATTTTGTTGTAGCCTGTGACCCACTCTCCTGTTGATCCACGAATAACACCACCAACCGAACCTATACTCGTTGTGATGGAGACTGCAACATCAGTATTTAAGCAAAACAAACCTTGAGGAGGTGGCTGCCAAGAGATGGCAGCATGTGACCCGATTGTTGCTTGCCGAGAGGGCAGAACATGGCCCTCAAAATGCATGGCCCAAGCAAGGCTAATCCGATAAACATCGGGGAGAGACGAGCATGAATCTGTGAACATGAAATCATTTCGCCGCTTCCAAATCTGCCAAACAAGTGAGGCAAAGAATAAACTCCAAGAAACGGACACAAGACCCATTGGCTTTGTCATGTGGATGTTTGCAGCAATCCATTCGCGAAGAGACAACTCGAAGAAAACTTCATGATTTTCGTGGGGGACAATAGAATGCCACAAGTGACGAGTGGCCGGGCAGTCACGTAGGATATGAAGAATCGTTTCGGCAGAGCAGCCACAACTTGTGCAAAAAGGATCGGATGTGATGTAACGACGTTCACGCTCAACATTCGTCAACAAACGGGAATGAGCAACTAGCCACAAGAAAGTTCGAATACGCTGTGGGACTTGCAATGCCCAAATATCAGACCATAAAACATCAACATCATTCCATGTTGCCTCAACCAAAGTCCTATATGCTGATGCAAGTGTAAACTCACCCGATGGATTCATGGACCATGCTATTTCATCACGCTCAGCATCATTTTGAGGCGGTAAGATGCCAAGAACATGTGGGAGGGATGTGCCTGTAAGAATTGTAGAAAGACGGTCGAAATTCCATTGACCATTCTCATTTAGAAAACTAGTGAAATCATGGATGGTAGAAGGTGTTGTAGCCGAAACTGTCCAATTTACAAGAGGGCCTAAAGATGGCACCCAAGTGTCGTGCCAAATATCAATGTAATGACCATTACCAAGAAGCCAATGGATATTCCCACGTATCAAGTCCCAAGCATTTGAAATCCCACGCCATAAGGGTGTGCTATTTGTACGGGATATAGAAGCGGGGCACAAGCACGTGATTTTATATTTTTCACGCAAGGCACGAACCCATAAATCATTAGGACGACTAATCAAGAACCATGCAAGCTTAGCCATGTACGCCATGTTTCGCTCATGAGATCGAGGAACACCAAGACCACCACAACGCAGTGGTTGAGTGACCACTTCCCAATTTACAAGAGAAATTTTTTTAGCACTCGCCGACGAGCCCCATATAAAGCCTCTAACTAATTTATCAATGCTTGCGCATACCCCAATAGGGAGGATGGCAGTCTGCATAAAATATGTCGGAATTGCCGCAAGCACAGACTTAGCAAGGGTGATCCTACCCGCCAAAGAAAGACAGCGTGCTGCCCATCCATTAAGCTTGGAACGAATGCGATCCAGAATGAAATCAAAGTCAGCATTACGCATTCGCTCATGTCGAACAGGAACACCTAAATAAGTACCCAGTGACAAAGTTTTTTGAAAACCAATAGCCATGCAAATTTCATCTTGGAGACTCGGATTTGTATTTGGGGAGAAATAAATTTGAGATTTACGGACACTCACCTTATGTCCCGAACACCGCTCAAACTCCTTCAGGACATCAGCGATAACATGTGCTTGGGTAATATCAGCTTTGGCATATAGAATAAGATCATCGGCAAAAAACAAGTGCGACAAAGGAATACCAGAACGGGCCATACGAAAAGGTTTCCATGCGCCAGAATCGACAGATTGACGAATGGCTTGTCCCAATCTTTCCATGGTTAAAACAAATAAATAGGGCGATAGGGGGTCGCCTTGCCGTATCCCACGCTCTGGAGAGAAAGGCGAAGACAACGAACCATTCCATTGAACTTGTATCGTCGCAGAGGTAACACAATGCATAATGATTCGGATGAGGTCTGAAGGGAAACCAACGTCCTCAAGAGTATTCTGCAAAAAATCCCAACGAACCCTATCAAAAGCTTTCTCTAAATCAATTTTTAAAGCCATCCACCCCTGCTTCGTTTTTTTTACCCGCATAGAATGTATGATTTCCTGATTCAGAATCACATTATCATTGATTGAACGACCTGAAATAAATCCTGACTGTGTAGGGTGTATGAGGCGAGGCATAACTGATTTCAAGCGTCGAACTATAATCTTCGTAAGTAATTTATAAATGACTGAGCAGAGGCCTATTGGGCGAAAATCCGCAATGGTCTGTGGGACATCAAGTTTAGGAACAAGAATAAGCATAGCTCGACTCAAAGAGGGTTCAAGAGTGCCACCTTGAAACACATGTTGAATGGCTCGACAAACATCAATACCAACAACGTGCCAATTCTTTTGGAAAAATTCCGCATGTAACCCATCTGGCCCAGGCACTTTGAGAGGTGCCATTTCACATAATGTCTCATAAATCTCTTCGTTCAATGGCATTGTACAAAGGGAAGTCATAACAGAATGCTCAATAGAAGGAAACATACCCGAAATGCTATAAGATTCAGATGAAGGCGTATTAACAGCATAGAGATTCTTGAAAAAACTAACAGCCTCATCACAAAGAGCAGCTTCATCATCGCACCAAGTCCCATCCGAGAGTTGCAAAGATCGAATCCTATTTCGAGATTTACGCTGTCGAGCAATACGATGAAAATAGGCAGTGTTGCGATCGCCCGAAGATATCCATTCCGAACGTGACTTTTGCTGCCAGAGCAATTCTTCCTGATCAAGTAACGATTCAAGCTCAAGACGAAGGTCATGTTCAAGGGAAACAAGAAAACTCGAATGACGTCGTTCCAGAGCCTTCTGAGCACCCCGTAGACGTGCCATTATAGATCGCTTTTTGGCACCTATGTACCCGAAAACTGTTGTATTCCAAACTTCAGCCGCAGAGGTGAACCGAGAAATGGTCTCAGTCAGGGAGTTAGAAGATTGCCAGTTATCCGACACCATACGATCAAAGTCAGCATGGAGACGCCAACCAGTAAAGTAACGAAAGTGGCGGGATGTAGATGTGTTGCGAGCATTTCCAATTTGCAGAAAGAGAGGCCTATGGTCAGAGTGCATGCGGAGAAGATGTAACACGGTTGTCTCAGGGAAATATTCATCCCATTTCTCATTACATATCATCCGATCGAGACGAGCATAGGTTGAACCACGTGACCAAGTAAAGTGTGGACCTTGGAAGCCAATATCACGTAAGCCACAGTTAAACATGAAATCCTGAAAAAGATGGCTTGCCTGTGTAGAACCCGTGCCACCCTTCCTTTCTGAGGCATCTAATGTGCCGAGATTAATTCCTTATTTTTTATTCTATATGGATGTAGAAAGTCGTTTAAATTGTAATTAGTTTAACATTATAAATATTTACAATTAAATTCGTACAGAAATTCGAAAACTCTACTTGAATAAAAAAATTCAATAAAGTTTTAGTCGTAAAATGAGGTCTCGTAAACTTGATTAACTCGATTTTTTACTCGAATGCTCACCCCTACTACAACATAAACCCTAAATTACAACATATACTCTTAAACCCTAAAATTAAAAAATTCGTGTAAACAAATTTATACAAACTTGTATATCAAAGTATTTTTTTGATATATTCGTTTTCTTATGTTCAAAATCATCTCATCGACCTCTCATTATATTGCTATTGATTTTTAACAAAAACAAAACATCAATTAAGAGATTTATGATTATATTCCTCGACATCATTATTTTTATTTTTTAAATGAGTACGAGTCACGGCCACCATTGAACTAAGCTTTGTTCTTAACAAATAGAATTGGAGCCTAAGTTAACATCTCCCATCGCATTTTGAAATGTGAAAATTGTGAAAATATAATGGCTCTTGGACTCGGATTGCAACTGTTGCTACTTAAAAACATTGGTTGATATTGTATAATTTGACTCCCACTTGGATTTTCGATGGAATGAGATTTCACTTGGCAGTTACGATAATTAATTATTGGAGCATAGTGTATACAAAGTGCTATTTGAGTTAAGCAGCTTGCAAATAACTCGAGCTCGACTCAGTCAAAACTTAGTTAGCATTTGACTTAAGTTGATTTGACTCGAAACCTTAACGAGTCGAGTAGAACAAGGTCTAACTCGATTCGATAAATTTGCGAGTGGCTCGTTATTTTTTTTTTATAAATTTTTAATAAATTTTTTTTTGTGGTTACCTTAAAAAATTATGTTCCAAAAAATTTAAATGCTAGTTGAAATTTCTAAAAAATTCAGTGAGTTGCTAGATAATTTACTCATAAAATATGTGATTTCACATTTCTAAAACGTTTTGTATTTTCCAAGAATTCACAAATTTAATTTTATTAATAATAAATTAAATAATAAAGATCCACTTTTCCTCTCTCTTTTTGTTAACGCATTTTTTATAATTACTTTATATATAAAAACAGAAAAAGATAAAAAAAAATTAGTTCTCATATTAAAAATATGATTCGAAGTTAAAACCTAGAATTGATAAAGTAAAAATTTTGGCTAGCTTAACAAGCAACAAAATTTTTTAACGAGCATAAGTCGAGCAAAATTTTATTAAACTTAACGATCAACGAGTCGAGTTGAATAACAAATTTTTTAACAAACAATACTCAACTCGTGATCGACTAATAAATACCTCTATCTAACTATTGCGAAAACTATGGCATATTCAGCAAAATGTCGTATTCTTGTCCGATGAAGCTATGATGTTGCTTTCAGGTGAAGACGAAATGAAAGGTGTGGTTTACCGTAAATCAATAGAAAACTGGAGCGTCGGCACAATTCTGTTTATCGTGAATTATTTAGAAGAGTCTCCACCACTAAAAGGAGCCATGCAATTCCCATGTGAACAATAATTGAATTGATCTGCGCTTCAACAACCTTTATAGCTTCCTTTTCTCATCTTTGGCATGCCATTTGAAGAACAAACAAAATAATTGTACTAGAGCAGATTTTGGCCCTTAAAAGTTTGTATTGTGTTTGTCATTTTAAAGTTAAATTCAGCTCTCAATTTTTTTGTCAAATTGCCCTTGTTTTAATTGCCATACTGATTGATAAGTGTTTATTTTGGTTATGTTTTTAGTCCTTGTTTTGATCGAATATATATGTTTGAAGGACTTAATTGGGCGTTTTTGTGTTGTTCTTGTGCAGGATACGTAATGACAGAAACGAGTTGAAGTGCTGCAGAAAATACTGAATTCGTGGGCAGATTCATGGGCATGAACCAGGGCATGAATGCTGACTGGGCGCCACATCAGCACCTTCTAGAAGATGACGTCAGCAAGCTTGATAACCTATCAGTCCACTTATCAAGATAGCCTATCATCCGAATTTTATCTTTTAAATTCAAAACTTTGATATTTATCTTATGTAATTTTATTTAAATTTATTTTAGGATTTATCATCTTAGGTTTTTAGGGTTTTTCAACTACTATAAATACCCCACTTTGAGGGTGAATTATTCATAAAACATTTTCCATTGTTCTCTTCTTCCTTGAGTAATAAAGTTCTCCATTTTTCTCCATTTTCTTTTCTTCATTTTTGTTTATTTTATTAAGTATGGTTTTTTCACAAACCATGCTTAACTAAATTCCCTTTAGCCAAAAGCAACGCCAAACCCGACAAACCTCGTGAGATTAGGAAAATACTTCAACCCTTCGACAATTCCTTTTTAGATTCTCTGCAAAGTTGATTAGGCAATCGACCTAATCTTTAGGCATCGCAATTGTTTCATTCCGAGAGCGCGCATTGGCTTGAAGTGATTTAGATCCATCGTTGGGGACGAGGAAAAGCTTGTAGCCAATTCAACTCCCTAAGAACAAACTTAGTGGCGGTCCACTAAGGGGAATCGAAATCGGAAACAACTCTCATCGAGACGAATATCCGAGCACGGGCTTCTCCAGCACTAACTCAGATCTGGGTTAGCATCGATTGCCGTGGCTAATTCACAAAAGTTTGACTTCAAAGATTGCCCTGGGAGTCGAATCTACCAACGAGAAGTAAGTTACAAGGGTTGGGCCTTATAGACTGTAACCTGCAGGAAAGTCGAAGAAAAATCAACTTCAGTGATCGAAGATGTCGTGGCAAAGCGTGGCTTGAGGCTATTTCTATCCATAATTCTTTCTCAATATTTACTTTTACGTTTTTACTATTTTTCTCATTCGAATCACTATTCTAAAATTCCCCTTTATTTCCTACAGGTTTTTGGTCTAAATCAGAAGAAAGGTGTTAGAGTTCCTATTCCCTGCGGATCGACCCTTACTCTCACTATATTAATTTAATTCTTATTTACTTTGAGTTTAAGGTTTTATTTTTGACACTATACGACGCGTGTCAAAATTGGCGCCGTTGCCGGGGAATACGACAAATTACTAATATCGTTTTATTTGATTTATGACCAGGAGCAATCCGGGAGAACAATTTGATCTCATCCCGGAAATCGAAGCACTAGCCCGAAAGTTGAACGCACAAACACTTCGGGAAAAGAAAAATAAAAGACGCCAACAGAGACTCGAACGCGATCTAAAAATCACATCCGAAGCAGAATCGAGTTACGAGCCCAATCCGATGGGAGACCAAAATCAAACCATACGCCAACTGAATGAGGCGCCCGATGGCCAACAACCTATGTGTATAACTTTCCCGAATGGCAAAACACCGTTCGTGCTAAAAACGGGTTTGATCCATCTCTTGCCTACCTTTCACGGCTTACCGACAGAAAATCCTCATAAACATTTGAAGGAATTTCACATGGTTTGTCTAAGTACAAAGCCACAGGGAGTATCCGATGACCAAATCAAACTTAGAGCTTTTCCATTCTCCTTATCTGATATAGCGAAAGATTGGTTATTTGATTTACCCCCTAATTCTGTTACAACATGGGCTGACATGGCTAAACTTTTTCTTTACAGGTTTTTCCCTGCAGCGAAAGCAAGCGAAATCAGGTGCAGCATCCTGAGCATTCAACAAAAAGAAGTTGAATCCTTGTATGAATACTGGGAGAGGTTTAAAAAGTTGTGTGCAAATTGTCCACAACATGGATTGTCGGAACAAACCCTCCTCCAGTATTTTTATGAAGGATTGACGCCTATGGACATGAAGGTGATAGATGCAGCAAGTGGCGGAGCTCTAGTCAATATGACCCCAACAGCGGCTAAAACACTGATATCAACCATGGCCGCCAACTCGCAAAGATTTAATCAATCTAGCGAACCATCTCGAAGGGTTCGCGAGGTAAGAAAAGTTTCTTTAGAAAATAAGATTGATAAATTAGCTGAAATAGTGCAATCTCTTGTTGCAGATAAAAAAAGAACAGCTAGACTTTGCGGAATCTGTACTAGTCCAGAACATCCGACAGACTGTTGTCCGATGATTCAGGAAGATGATGTCGCCCAAGCCAACGCCATAGGAAATGCATATAATCAGGGATGGAGAAACCAATCAAACTTCGGTTACGCGCAAAACCAGAGGCCAAATCAAGCTTATCAACCAATTGCACCACAACAATATCAACCGCAGAAGCCATCGTTGGAGTCAATTGTTGAAAAGTTAGCACTAGCCCAAGAAAAATTTCAACTAAGAACCGAAGCTCACTTTGAATCAATTGACAAACAGACAAGTCAATTGACCTTAGCGGTAAGTCGCTTAGAATCCAAAGGGAAATTACCTTCTCAAACGGAGCCTAATCCAAGAGAGAATGTGAACGCCATCACTCTGCGAAGCGGTACAGTCATCGAACCTAAAGCTAAAGAAGATGGCGTACAAAAGGAAGAAAAAAAGCAATCACCCCCTACTAGAAAAGGTATGCCCGATCCAACCCCTATACCTTCTCCCTACGCTACACCACCACCCTTCCCGTCGAGATTAATGAAAAGAGACAAACAAGCAGAAGAAAAGGAGATCCTAGATGTGTTTCAAAAAGTAGAGATCAATATTCCACTCCTCGACGTAATCCGAAAAATCCCAAGGTATGCTAAGTTCCTTAAAAATTTATGTACTAATAAACGTCGTCTTATTGGAATTGAGAAGGTTAATCTAGGAGAGCATGTATCGGCGGTCTTCCAGCGAAAGTTGCCACCAAAATTGAATGACCAGGGTATGTTTGCCATTCCCTGCAAAATCGGTAAAGTGGGTATTAAACGAGCCATGTGTGATTTAGGTGCTTCAATTAATGTTATGCCTTTATCTTTATATAACTCACTTTCTGCTGAGCCTTTGAAAGATACGAAGGTAACCATACAACTGGCAGATAGATCCATAATCTACCCGGAAGGATTACTGGAGAACGTCTTGGTAAAGGTAAACGATTTGATCTTTCCGGCGGATTTCTATGTTATTGACATGGAAAACGACCGGGCCAATAATTCTTCCGAGATCCTCCTTGGCCGCCCATTTTTAAGTCCTGCAAATACGAAAATCGAAGTGAGAAGCGGGATCCTTACAATGGAGTTCGATGGCGAGGTGGTAAAATTTGATGTTTACAAAGCGATGCGACACCCTGATAATGTTGCTAGTATAAATTTTATAGATGTTATTGAGCCCGCCGTTGAAGAATTTATAGAATCTAAATCTATTGATGATTCGTGCAGGGACTTGAAGGATCACGGCAAAGGAATTAAGGAGTTGAAAAATGTTTCTTCTGTTCATTCTGATTTACGCCTAACTCGATTAAAATCTAAAATGTTTTCTTTCATTTTGCAGGGATTGAATTTGGCGTTAAAATTACCTCCAAATAAATTGAAGAGTGAAAGAGAAATTTTTCCAGTAAAAAAACTCTATAATCGCAAAATTTCTCGTAGGGAAATACTTAGTTGGATAAAGCGCAAGAACTGGAAGAAGTATTTGTCGCAATGCTTGTAGTCTGAACCAGGTCGTCGAGCTAATGACGATAAACAAGCGCTAGATGGGAGGCAACCCATTTCTTTTTATTTTAATTTTCTTTATTCTTAATGTTATTTAAAAAAAACAAAAAAAAATATTAAAAAAAACGAAAAGAAATATTAAAAAAGAAAAAAAATAAAAAAAATAGAAAAAAAAACGAAAAAAAAAACAATAAAAAGAGAGGAAAATCGAAATCAACTACATCTGTTTAAGAGTTCTTTTTATTTATTTATTTCGATTTTTCTCTTCATTATTTTTAATATTTGTTTTCTTCTTTTAAATTTATTTTTATCTTATTCTATCTATCTTTTCGAATTTATTATCTCCTCATTTTATTTTTATTTTTATTTTTTTATTTTATCTAATCTTTTCCTTATTTTTGCAGATAAGTTAGGTTGAATAAAAGCTGAGAAGCTATCAAGAATATTCGGTGGACCCAATTTTTAAATGGTATTTGTTATCACCTATCCAAATCTTATATACCTTATCCACCAACCGGTCAAAACTCCTATTTCAACCCAATCACCATTCGTGGACCCCACCCGGTCAACCACCACATTCCAATCCAACTTCAAATACCCAATACCCACGCAGCTTTTTCTTCCTCTTTTCAGCAGCCAATTAAACCCGTGGACCCCACCCCAAAACCCTCAGCTTTGACCTAAATCCCTCCTTATTTATTTCTCCAACCTGCCGCCAACCTACCCATAAATAGCCAACCCATTAAAACCTTTCTTTTACTTCTTTCATCTCTTTCAGCAACCAACCGAAAACCCTACACCTCCATGCCTCGCACAAGGGACCAGGCACGCCGGCTTCCACAGCAGTCGCCGCTCGTCATCGGTGGCCGCCGGCGTTTCCAGCCGCCGCAGTTCGTCGCCGTCAGCAGCGACTCCGAGCTTCCACAGCAGTATCCCACCACCATCCCTTCTCCCGAACACCCCATCACCACCCCCCGTTCAGCCGACCATGCACCGCCGCACCACCAACCACAGCGACCACCGTCACCCCCATCCCCTTCCTTTCACTCCCTTGCGACGCCGACCACATCCATGTATACCGCCACTGCCCGTACGCACCAATCATCTCCCTCGCACCACAACGATCCGGCCATGGCGAGGACCACTCCCACAAACATATCCGGACAGCCCAGCACCGGCCGCACTGCTCGTGTCACCGGCAGTGGCGAGACGCCACCGACATCACGTCCACCATCGCCGCCACTGTCCCCTTCCCACCCCTTGGCGTCCGATGCGGCTGGTGGCTCCTCACAGCATCGTTACATGCCCATGCATTCCCCACCCCATGTGCCCTCCTATCACATGCACGCCAACACGTCCGGGCACTCGGATAATTATTCGGCAGCCGAAGAGGTAAGTTCTGAATTTTTTTACACCATTATTTGTTATTAACCCTACCTCTGAACATGCAGATTACATGCACGCTGATTTTGCTGCCCATAATCCTTCGGACGCTGCTCAAACGGAATCACCGCCTCACGACCACAATGATATTCCATCGGACCATGAAGAACATCCACGACGTAGCCAACGATTTACGACACCCAACAATGACAACTTGAAAGGGTTTTTACAATTCACTGGAGACGAACTAGTTATGTTTAATCATATTCGACATCGCCCACTTCCGGTCTGTAAGTACATTCCCGATCATACATTAGATCGTTTGCATATACGTGAGTCGGTCCTAGCACATTTTGATAATATTGGATGGCGTCGATTTCATGTTATTACTTGTGACACGTACTACGAATTAGTTCTTGAATTTTATTCTACATTTTCGTTTAATCGTAGTCGCGCAAGGTCT
The DNA here is from genome assembly GCA_958450335.1 of Hibiscus tridactylites. NCBI lineage: Eukaryota > Viridiplantae > Streptophyta > Magnoliopsida > Malvales > Malvaceae > Hibiscus > Hibiscus tridactylites. The sequence goes on from OY288277.1 coordinate 12,854,881, forward strand.
CTTGATACACCAAATGTAATTTCCTTTCGCTTATTGGGTCAATACTTTCGGCTGTCCATTACTGAGTTTAATGTCTATATGGGTTTCGTCACTAATGTTTCGGACCCTAACTATCAATATGCACTTTTGGACATACCGGAAGATTTCGATAACAACATTTCTCTCGAGACTTTGACAGGTTTAGCGGGTGTGCAGTACAATCCGAAAACAACTAAGGACCACATTATTCATAGCCCTGCTTTACGATATATCCATCGCTTCCTTGTTTACAACTTGTCTGGCAGAAACGACACTCCATCAACCGTGAGTAGATCTGAGTTATTCTTTCTATGGTGTATGCAGGTAAATCTTAAGGTAAATCTTGGTTTTTGGTTGGCCCACACATTTCATCGTGTCCCCCGAACCTCTAGGTCACGACCATTAATTCTGGGCCGCTATATTACCCATTTAGCCTTGCGTATTTTTTCTGCTACTTTTGATCCATCTCAGTTTACTTATGCGTTTTCTATGAGTGCTTTAGATGAGAGATGCCTAGATGCAATGGGCTTACTCGCAGGCACCCCTGATGCACCTTATATTGCTCCCCCGGGCACTCTCCCAACTCGTCGAGAACGAGTGTTTCGTAGACGCGCCCAATCACAACCAACATAGGACGACCAACCCCAAAGAGATATGGATGAGCGCCTCCATTCCATCGAGACAAACTTGGCCGAGATCTTATCCTATCTTCGCCCCAGCACCTCCCGCGGACGACGTGGCCGCGGTCGTGGCCGCAATTGATTAGGGGAGTCTCTCCTTTCCTCTCTTTTATTTTAATTTTTCATTTTGGGACAAAATGCATCTAAGTGAGGGGGAGGGAGATATGCTTATCAATTTTTATCTTGCTTATTCGTCTTGATTGTTCGCTTGAAATCTTGATCTTATTAATTTAAGTTCTCTGTTTAAATCCATAATTTCGCCTTGTCTCACTACTTTCACATGATTCTGAATCTATCTTGTTAGAAAACTCTAGGTTGCATGATAAATTTTTGGCATGATTAATTTTTAATTTTATTATGACATTTTATTTCTCTATTAATCCACATGATGCTTACCTAAGTACACAAGACATATTTGTGAGTTTTTTAGCCTAATGAGCATGCATGATATTTGCTCTTTGTTTCTTTGAGTGTGCCTAGCTAAATTAGTTGCATTCTAGAACTTGTCTTTAAATTCTTTTTGAGATTACATTGATTGATTATGATGCTTTAATATGATAGAGGCACTAGGTTTAAACCACTTCTCTTCCCAAATAAATCACCTACCCTTTAATTAATTTCCCCTAGTGAAACAATCTTTGAGCCTTAGCCTTTTTCTTGAAAATTACCACATTTTAAGCCTAATCCAATTTCTTCTCAAATCCATCATTTTTGTTCCCTTTTTCGAGACAAATTTCATCTTAAATAAATAAAAAAAAAAACAGATTCGAATAAATGCAGTGCAGCAGTGTATTACACTGTGCAGAAAAAAAATACAGTGCAAAATTGGTTCGAATATACAGTGCAGAATTGGTTCGAATATACAATGCAGGAAATTGTTCGAATCTGCAGAAAAATAAAACCAGAAAACAGAAGAAAAAAACAGTGCAGTTCGAAAAAAAAGAAGAAAAGTACACTGTCGAGCAGTTTTGGTTCGAATGAAAAAAAAAAAAACAGTTTCGAATATATTTTTTTGGGATGATTTTTTGTCTTGAATTTTAGCCTTTATTTTCAGCCTTTATCCTACCCTTACCTTAGCCCCATTACAACCCTTATTTAAGACCTCTTGATTTTTGCATCATATTCATGTTAGTAGTGGAGATTAGATTTAAACACAAGCTTATGGTTATGCTCTAATTAGCTTTGGCTCGAGTGATTTTTCTCTACCCTTAAACACTTTGAGTGACATGAGCGATTCCTTGTGAGGGTACTTGGTTTGCATCATTGATGTTAGTAGAGTTTTTAGAATGTCACCTTAGCTTTAATTTATTAGTCTTGCCATTTATCTATTTTTGCTCCTTAGTTTTCTCTCATGATTTGATGCTTAATCATATTGAGAATTTTTGAGACTTCGTGAAATTAAGGATAAAAACTTGAACTTAAGATTATTTAATTTTGAGATACTTGAGGACAAGCATCGGATAAGTGAGGGGGAATTTGATAAGTGTTTATTTTGGTTATGTTTTTAGTCCTTGTTTTGATCGAATATATATGTTTGAAGGACTTAATTGGGCGTTTTTGTGTTGTTCTTGTGCAGGATACGTAATGACAGAAACGAGTTGAAGTGCTGCAGAAAATACTGAATTCGTGGGCAGATTCATGGGCGTGAACCAGGGCATGAATGCTGACTGGGCGCCACATCAGCACCTTCTAGAAGATGACGTCAGCAAGCTTGATAACCTATCAGTCCACTTATCAAGATAGCCTATCATCCGAATTTTATCTTTTAAATTCAAAACTTTGATATTTATCTCATGTAATTTTATTTAAATTTATTTTAGGATTTATCATCTTAGGTTTTTAGGGTTTTTCAACTACTATAAATACCCCACTTTGGGGGTGAATTATTCATAAAACATTTTCCATTGTTCTCTTCTTCCTTGAGTAATAAAGTTCTCCATTTTTCTCCATTTTCTTTTCTTCATTTTTGTTTATTTTATTAAGTATGGTTTTTTCACAAACCATGCTTAACTAAATTCCCTTTAGCCAAAAGCAACGCCAAACCCGACAAACCTCGTGAGATTAGGAAAATACTTCAACCCTTCGACAATTCCTTTTTAGATTCTCTGCAAAGTTGATTAGGCAATCGGCCTAATCTTTAGGCATCGCAATTGTTTCATTCCGAGAGCGCGCATCGGCTTGAAGTGATTTAGATCCATCGTTGGGGACGAGGAAAAGCTTGTAGCCAATTCAACTCCCTAAGAACAAACTTAGTGGCGGTCCACTAAGGGGAATCGAAATCGGAAACAACTCTCATCGAGACGAATATCCGAGCACGGGCTTCTTCAGCACTAACTCAGATCTGGGTTAGCATCGATTGCCGTGGCTAATTCACAAAAGTTTGACTTCAAAGATTGCCCTGGGAGTCGAATCTACCAACGAGAAGTAAGTTACAAGGGTTGGGCCTTATAGACTGTAACCTGCAGGAAAGTCGAAGAAAAATCAACTTCAGTGATCGAAGATGTCGTGGCAAAGCGTGGCTTGAGGCTATTTCTATCCATAATTCTTTCTCAATATTTACTTTTACGTTTTTACTATTTTTCTCATTCAAATCACTATTCTAAAATTCCCCTTTATTTCCTACAGGTTTTTGGTCTAAATCAGAAGAAAGGTGTTAGAGTTCCTATTCCCTGCGGATCGACCCTTACTCTCACTATATTAATTTAATTCTTATTTACTTTGAGTTTAAGGTTTTATTTTTGACACTATACGACGCGTGTCACTGATTGAACCGTTAAAAAAATGATGATGACATGATATGAATATATGACGATTTTTTTGTTTAACCACCGATATTCAATCTATTAATTAATTAATATAGATTAAATATTGCAAAGATCTATTATAGGAGTGATCCTCCCAACCCAACTTTCTTTATTCACAATGTTTGAATTCAAACCATTGTTTACACAAGCGCCTTAGTTTTTAGGTTTATAGATTCTGTTTAGGGTTTATGGTTTAAGTGCAATAGTTTTGAATTTAGGGGTTGTTTATAAAATATTAGATTTAAGGTTAAATTTAGGGTTTAGAGGTTAAAACCTAAATCTCTAGCCATATTACCCTAAACCCTAACCCTAACCCCTAAACTCTAACCATACACCCAAAATTATAAGCATGAACCCTAAATTCTAAATCCTACACTAAAATCCATAAAATGAAACTCTAATCAATAAAATTAAGGCACTTGTGAAAACAAAAAATATCCACCACCTGTTTATGAGATAATAATTCATTTAAAAACACAAAAAGAATTAAAACACATTTATTAAGACATAAATAAATGACTAATTCTTTCATACACAAGCGGTGAAAACTAAAAATTTTCACAAGAGCCTTAGTTTGAAGGTTTAGGGGCTTAATTCAGGGTGTACGGTTTAGGAGATTAAGTACATAGGTTTAGAATTTAAGGGTAGTGGTTAAAATTTAGAGTTTAGGATTATAATTTAGGATTTAGGGTTAAAACCTAAACCCTTACCATATTACCATAAAAATTAAACCCTAACCTCTAAAATCTAGCTTCTATCATAAACTCTAAACTTTAACAAATATCCCTAAATTCTAAACCCCTACATCTAAACCATACACTCTAAATTAAGCCCATAAACCTTAAAACTAAGGCGCCACTAGTGTATTAAATATAAATAAAAATAAATATCCCTATATATTTTTTAATACAAAAAAATTTGGGAGCCAGGTGCACTGAGCTACAATGTAGCTTCGTTCGTGAAGGGCAATGATTTGAATTCTAATGTTGTAAATAGAGTAAAATGAATTGAGTGTCTCTCCATAATGATATTGATTTTCTTAACATGTTATCAAATATTTTATTATTCTTTGAACTTAAATTTTTAGCTCTTTTGATGATGTGACACTCTAAGATTATTCGACGTCATTACATAAATTCTTTTAAAAAATTAGAATTGTTGATATCGTACAGTTTTAGAATGTCATGTCACTAGAAGCAGGGGTGGAGCCAGGAATAAATGTCGGGAGGGGCCGAAATATAGAATTTTAAAAAATACAATGACTTATTAAAAATTAAAACTCAAAATTCATAAGGCAATGTCTAATTTTTCTAGTATTTAAATTTATAAGGATTAGAGCCGACTATTATTAGAGCACTATGAACGACTGCTCAGGGGCCCCTAAAATTAATTATTCTTGTTTTTTTTTTAATTTATCAAATGAATAAATTAATCTACCATTAAAATTTAATTCTCTTTCTCAAATCTCAAAATTTATTTATGTTGTCAAATTTAGTTCTCTTCTTGTTCTTCTTCAATATAACGATAAAAAAAAGGAAGGGTACAATATTTTTCAATATTTGTGTATTTATTGTTCAAAAATCAAAACTCAATATCATACCCACAATTCAATTCCTTCAATTTTTTTTAACAAAACAAAGACAATAATGTTTGACAAGGTTTAATAATGTTTATATGGTTTATTAATGAAATATTAAATTAATTGTTCAAAATAATGAGATATGTTTTCACTCTATATGAGTCTATTTTTTAGTTTTTGCTCGGTCCCCTAAAAATGTCCGAGACGATCCTAATAAAGATGTAAATTGTTATTAGACTAAGCAATTTGAGAATACGAACCCATAAGTCTTTGGTTCAACCATACTTAATTAAATATTTATTAAATTATTATATTTTCTAATTTAAATACTCATTTTTACAGAGATTAAAATACTATTAAATTAAAATTTATCTAATATATAAAAATTTTTAGAGTAGTCGGAGCCCATTTGAGCCCCAACATAGCCCCGCCTCTGACTAGAACTCTAGAAGGTTTAAAATCTGTTTTATGGAATAAATTGAGTTAAATTTTCCTAATAAATGTTGAACTTGACTCAAATGGTTATTAAATTTCACCAACAATCTGTTGGTCTAAACCAACAATCTATTGGTCTAGTGAGATTTTTTTTTTGATCAATCATAACTTTCATTAAACCACATCAAACCATAAAACCACATACAAAGATAGGCCACGTGCCTGGCATGCCTAAACCCATGCAAACCATGCACGGATCTTGCATGCAAACCAGCACCAACAAAAAACCCCTAGGCCTTCCGACCGGCCACCGTAAGGATGACCAGGAAACCAAAAGAAGAAAAAACCTACAACCGAAAGAAGCAACAGCCAACATCCCTGCAAAGAGGGGAAAAGCCAGGACCAGCAACACCTTGACAGACCCAAGGTTCAAGCTGAAAACAAAGAAAACCGATGGTCGATTATAGAGGGAACGAAAAAGAGATTCAAAAAACCGAAATTCCAGGATGACAAGCAACTCCGCGCCTGAGAGCTCTTTACAGAGACAGACTTCCTTCGTCGTGACGATGGTCCTTATCAAGGCATCAACAGTTGCACTCCCGTAATGAAAACGGCAATCGAACTCGACATCCCCTCCCTGACCACAAAGCCACATCCATCCAACACTACTGCGGTACCAAAAAACACCGAACCAAAAGCAAAACCCAAGATCAACACATGCGCACGCACGTCCAGTGATCCCGAGGGAAGGCGGAAACCGCGTACAGAACCTATGAGCCTTCCGATCATAGGCTGCGAAGGAGAAAGACCTCATGGTGTTCCGGGATAACTCCCATTGGAGTTATCCGACTCGAAAGCATGTTCTTCAAACGGGTTAGGAGAAGATTTTGATTTTGAAGTAACTAACACCTCTTCCCCATCACTAACCTGCACCTCTTCATTCAGGACAAAATTGTTGTCGATACACATAGATGGGATTCGAGTGATCGTCTTTCCGAAAGGATCAATGCCCAGCTCCACCAGACCAGCCTCGTCAACAACCATTCGAGTATATTCCATGGCATACTTACGCCTGGCAGCCTTTCGAATCAAGGTAAGCCTCTTAATGCCCGATGTTTTCTCTTTTTTTTACGTTCGATCTCCTGAATAATGGTGGACGAATTGAGCAAGGAGCTTGGAAATAGAGCTGCTGTCAGCATTTCTTCTTTGATGGCTGGGTTTGTTTCGGAGATGCACCAGTTTGATGGGCCGACCTGAACGATAGCTTGTGAAATTTGAGTCCACAATTCCTGTCTTTTATTTGGTCCAAAGAGAACCAGCTCATCTTCAGATCTTTTCCTTTTTTTATTGCTTGATACCTGCATATTATCGATGCCGGCAGCAATGATATTGAACCATGGACTATTTTGGTTAACCTCGGAAGAGATGGGATCTGTTTTTAATCCTGAGTCAGCAACGGGATATGATTTCAAGCCAAAAGATACGCCTTCTCCAATTGCCGGATCCCCTTTCATGTTAACTCTTTCCTTCCCTTTATAATTGCTCATGCCGATGCTTGCCATATTTAGCTTAAGGCAGTTGACTTTAGAAGCTGCTGAGGTGACAAAACCTTTATCCTTAAACACTGTTCCCTGCTGCAAGAGATCTACGCCAGATATGCTTGGGGAGTCGCGTTCGCCTTTTCTGATTTTCCCATCAGAGCCTCTGTCGTTTTGCTCCAAGTTCCTAGCATTTTTCCTTCCGGCCACCGGAGTTGAGGGAGGTCTCGGGTTGCTCCCTGCGCTTGCACGAAGCCATGGGCCAAAGCGACCGGCAAGCTTAACTATCACGAGTTCATGTCTGCATTCCCTTTCAACATGTCCCAAACGACCACATTTGAAGCAGAACTTCGGAAGACACTCATATTTGAATGCAACCTCCAATGGTGAGTCCTTCTTCCGATTCAGCACAAAACCAGTCTTGAGAGGGTCCTCAACCCGTATGGCGACACGGATTTTCAGCACATCTTTCCATGTTGAGGGACCTAAGTCATCCAGGGAAGAGCCATAATAAGCCGGGAAAAGGTTGCCAATGCGTTTAACGTTCTCTTTGGTTTGGAGCCCTATCGGAAGATTGAGTATTTGGACCCAGAACTCTTCCAGGGAGAAATCGATTTCTTCCAGCACCTTATCCGGTTGCCATTCTTTGAGAACCATTAAAGCATCCTGGATCGCCCATGGCTTGCAACCTAAAATCCTGTGTTTTTCTTCTGTAGATTTGAAAATAAACAGAAAAAAGTTTTTCCCCAGGTCATGGCATTCAAGGCCCTCACAGCACCATGTTTTTTTAAGAATGGCTTTGACCGTTAAGATCTTGAGGGGGGAGGGGGTCAGAAGTTTACCCAAGAGGGAGAGGTTTTTTAAGGTGAAATTGACCTCACTATCTTCATTGAGCTCAAGCTCATCAATGAAGTCAGGCTGCAAGGGTTGTTGGTTGGACTGGTAGTTGGGGAAGCACGTATTAACTACCCCTGTGCTTAAGATTTGGCGGCTAGACATATTGGTTGGTGGGGAGACAGGGATTAAAAACTCACAGAAAGCGAAACCAACCTTAGGACGAGAACAAAAAAAACTAGCAGTGGCTCTAAACCGGTCAAACTCAAGAGGCTGCCATGCCCGTCGGACAAGTTTCCAAAGATGTAAACTGAAAACGAAGCTCACGACGAGAGAGAGCAATTTGAGAGAGAAAGAGAGCTTGCTTGGGCACGACGTGGTTGGTGCATTGAGAGTCGCACTTTGCATTGGTCTAGTGAGATGAGCCACTAGATATTTTAAGTAATAATATAAGTTCGAATTTTAACGTTGTGAATATAATAAATTGAGTTGAGAAGATCTCCTCATAATGAGACACTAGAATACTTGATCTAAATTAATCAATCACTGAATTAGATACCAATGATTAAAAAAATAAATCTATTTCAAATAGCTTAGAAAACTCGTTGTGCACATTAAAAACAAATCCCAAAGAAAAAGGGCAGTCAAAAATCAACTTTCAGACATGGTATAAACATGATGAAAATGACCTCCATTTCTCAGTCTCACCATAAATATACCCATGATTCATGGCCATTCCTCTAAATTCCTTTTTAAACCTAATTATAATTAAAGCACGCATATAACTTTTTTAACAAATTTTAAATCTAATATTAATTTTACCTAGAAAGGTGGGGAAAAGGGGACTTTAAGAGAAAAAAAGGAAGTGTTCCTAATAATCACGAACCCATAATCTAAGTGAATACGAAGAAACTAAAAATAAATTTAGTCAACCGATTAAATGTGCTTGCTGAGCCAACACATAATATAAAAAGAAGTTATACATTTCTATCCAATTCAAGATTTAGCGCATCGAAATGGATCGTGCTACACCTCCTGTGGGAGAACATGGGTAGGGCAATTAACGTCCGTTTCTTCATTTATCACACACGATAGAAATGTTAGAGAAAGGCCTCAATCAATGTTTCTCTTTGGTTTAGGATGTTAATATATCCAGATTAACGGTATTGTTACTTCTTGACTGAGGGGAAAAACTAGTTTAGGATTTAAGAAAGAGAAAGGTAAATAAAATTATTATTTTTTAAGACTTGATAGTTAAAAAGGTATTCAACTATTTTTTTGGGTCACTTTGGTGTATAATGTTTTTTTAACTACTTTAATGTTTAACGTTTTTTTAGGTCACTTTGGTGCCTAACATTTTATTTCGTACCTCAAATTGGGTTTTCCCGTCAACGTCTTTTAAAATTTTTTTCATTACCTAATTATAACATGACACGTGACATGTTTTATTTAATTATTTAATTTCTAAATTACTTTAATAATATAAACCTCTTAAAAAATTTTAAAATTTTAATTTCTTTTAATCAAACCCTCAAATCACATTTCTCTCACCGTCTGGCATTTCCTACACATCGGCGGTTCGCCGTTCACCAAACCGTCGGGTACCTCACCAGTTAGCATCCCCCACTCATTGGCCGTCGTTTAGAAGCCCAATCGGTCTATTCTCTTCATTTTTGGATGTTCGTCGACAAAACAATCGGTGGTTCATTCATCGATTTTCGATGACAGGATAATGGGATTTTCAGTAGTGGGGAGCCAACGAAGGTAAGGGTGGCCGATGGTGGTTGAATTGGTGGTGGGAAGCGAGGAATTTAGGGATCTAGGGTTTGAGTTTGGGGTTTAGAGAAATTAAAGATTTTGGTTTTGTTATAAAATTAAAGATTTTCTTATTTTTAGAAAAATAAAAATTAAAAAAATACCAAAATATGTCATGTGTCATGTTTTTATTAGATAATAAAAAAATTCTTAATGATCGTCACAAGAAAAACACAACTTGAATTACGAAATAAAATATTAGACACCAAAATGACTCAAAAAAACGTTAAGCATCAAATTGAAAAAAATACAGGTTTTCACTTTTTTACTATTAATTTTTTTTGAACAACGAAAGGTAAATAAATTTTAACTGAGGATGGTAGAATAAGGTTAATTTTGTGAGATGGCATAGGCGACATCAGCAAACGCATACAATTACATCAACACACAAGTTAACGCCATGTTTTTCTTTTGGGACTAATTAACGTGTAGCATACTACCTTTAAATCATAATTAATCCAATTATTTGGATTGTGATCATTTAAAATTTCAATTGATTAATATTAATTATCAATTGGTTTAATGAGAAAAACAAGCCCATCCGACACAAGTTATATGCGCATGCACATTGACATATCCATCGACACATTTATCACGTTGTTATGTTTGTCTCTAATATTAACATGGAGTATATATATAAAAGACTTGTCGGAAAAACTATAAATCAAATTTCTCACCCAAACAAATATAAATAAAATCGTTATCAACATTGTTTTCCTGGTCTATATAAGAAGCCAAAAGGAAAGTAAGTAAAGCAAAAGACCTAAACATCCTAGGCTTTTTAACTTGGAAAAAAAACATCATAGGCTTCGATTTCTGGACAAGTTGTAAAAATGTTTTCTGTGAAAGAGCTAGTTGAATCAGTTCATCTCACTTGTGTTCCTTCCAGCTATATCTTCAGGGATACAGAATCTGATCTTCATTGCATGCTGGTGCAATCAGAAACAGTCCCCATCATAGATTTCTCCCTACTCACATCCCATGATCCTGATCAACGCTCCCAAATCATTACCCGACTCCGCAATGCATGCCTGGAATGGGGATTCTTCATGGTAATTTGGTGTTTTATGGACTGTGAATATATATATATATATATGAATAATCTCTTACTGAAGTGTGGGGATGCAGGTAATAAACCATGGGGTGCCGGAGATGTTGAGAGACGAAATGATAAGGGAAACTGAAGGTTTCTTCGATTTGAGAGGGGAGGACAAGACGCAGTATGCTGGGAAGAAGCTGTTTGATCCCATAAGGTGTGGGACAAGTTTCAACCAGAATGTGGATAAGACTCTTCTTTGGAGGGATTTCCTCAAGATCCACGTCCATCCCCATTTCAATGCTCCCGACAAGCCTTCTGCTTTCGGGTACAGACAACAGCCCCACCAATTCTGCACCTTTGTTTAATTACCTTTGCCGACTCATTAACAATGGGATGTTTTTGCTTGGTTTTAACAGCAAGGTTTTACGAGAATACTGCCAAAAGACTCGAGAAATCGCCGGTGAGCTGCTTAAAGGGATCTCGGAAAGCCTAGGACTGGAAGCGAGCTATATTAACGAGAAAATGAGAGTGGGATCCCCGGAGTCTCATCAGCTGCTGGTTGCGAATATGTATCCGCCTTGCCCGCAACCAGAGCTGGCCATGGGTCTACCCCCGCACTCGGATCATGGACTCCTCACAATCCTCATGCAAAACGGGATCGATGGCCTTCAAGTGATGCACAAGGGGAAGTGGGTTTCTATCAATCCCCTGCCCAACTCTTTTCTTGTCAACACCGGAGATCACATGGAGGTATGTAATATATATGGTTTCCGGTACAGTTGATTTAGCAGTAGTGTTTTCTTGCTGTTGGTTTAAATAATAATGGAGCCATCTTGCACTGTCGATTCCAGATACTGACCAACGGGAAGTATAAAAGTGTGGTGCACCGAGCTGTGGTGAACAGCAAGGCCCCTAGGGTATCCATCGGAACAGCACATGGACCACCACTTGACACCGTCGTAAGCCCGGCACCGGAGCTGGTGACGGATGGCGTCGGCCAAGCGTATCTTGGAATCAAATATAAGAACTACTTGGAGCTACAACAAAGTAATACTCTCAATGGAAAATCCTGCTTGGACCACCTCCGCCTTTCAGAATGATATTCTACGGTTACTCACTATATTTCACCGCTTTCTCACTTTACTTCGTGTGCCTTATTCCAGTTCGTTAAAAAGGTGATCTGATACTCCTAATTTATAGGAGTCAAATCAATATAATTGTTACTCGTGATAATTATTGTTTATATGGACGTAATATTATGTAAAATATAGTATTTTATTCTGATTCAAATTCTGAATTTTGTTCAGATATGTGTTGGTTTTTAATTGTATTGTACATTGTAATATTTGATTCAAATTCAATAATAAATATATGTATTATATTTATAATTGTAATTTATAGCTGCATTGTAGTGTTGGCCGTTGGGTAAGAAATGTGGTGTTTTGGCATTCACCGTGTTCTTTTTTTTTTTCATTGATTTCAACGGGGTACCGAAAAAACTAAGGATTGTGTTGGGTAAGCATAAAGATAAGGGGACATTGATCAAGACAGTCTTACTCTTATCAATAAATCCACACAAGCCTTCAATTGGTAGCGTGATTCCACGCACCACCACCCACCATCGGAGCATCAAATCGCCGCCATTCTCTCCCTTGGACTTCGATGAGGATCACACGCCGGTGCACTCAGTTCGAGGATTGCAAGAAGAGAATGTCTTCGTTGGTTCTTAACAGGAACGCTGATTTGTGGGATCCGGTGAAGGAAACCGAGGCAAAGCTTGTGGCGACGATAAACAAAAACAAAATGTGGGGAAAATGACGTTGGTGGTTAAATTACAACGAGGAAGAGTCAGCGCGATGGCCGGGGTTAGTTAGCCCGTTGGCATGTATGGTACAAAAATCATGTAACCTTTTCTATATCTTTTTAATCACTCAACACTAAAAAAAATTAAATCTTAAACCTTAAAAAATACATTCTATTTCTAATTTTTTAATTTTAATCATAAATCCTACACCCTAAAAAAGAAATTCACCTTTATCCCCCAATTTAATTTTTTAAAATTAATTTATTTATAAATTTATTCTTACTTTCAAACATTAATAGTTTACCCTTAAAATCTCAAATCATGACTTCGTCTCTACTTAAATTTCAATCATACTAACATATTTTTTTTAGTATACCAACATAAATAGTGAAAGAGAGAGAAGATTCCTATTCAAGACTGAGTGGTGGTTGGGTGGGGGTTTGAGAAATTAATTTTAAAGAAGAGCACTTATCTTAAATAATAAATCTCCTTTTGAAATGCTTTATGAGTCTAAACCATATATTAAGAACTTGAAAGTGTTTGGATGCTTAACTTATGCATCTGTTTTGCCTAAGCCAAAAATAAAAATGCATCAAAGAGCTGTTAAGTGTATTTTCCTAAGATATCTTAAAAATGTTAAACGTTTTCGGTTATATAATTTAGAAACTAAAATCATTTTCATTTCAAGGGATGTTTCTTTTTCTGAAACTGTTTTTTTTTCAGAACCTAGAAATGTTACTAAAGATATTATATTTCCTACCTATAATGGTGACATTTCTCTTGATGTTGATGTTTATCAGAATAAAGAATCCCCACTGCTTGTTGGTGTGCCTATTCCAAGTTTAAGTTCTGCGGGTTGTATTTTTCAGAGAATGATACTTCAGTTCAACCTCAAGTTGTTGATGTGCCTCAACTTTAGTTTGTGGATGTTCCTCAACCTCATCAGCAAGTTAATCAGTCCAAACCTTCCAGAAGCAGACAGCTTCCACAGAAATTTAAAGATTATTTTATTTCTTTACCAAAAGTAAGATCTACTCCTCACACTATTAGTCAAGTTCTTTCATATGAAAATATTTTTGCTGGTTATCAGTCTTATCTTAACAATGTTACCATCTTGTCTGAACTTAAAACCTATAACCAGGCTATTAAGAATGTGTGTTGGACAAAGGCAATGCAAGATGAGATTAATGACTTAGAGCTTAATAAAACTTGGGAGTTAGTCTCTCTTCCACCTGATAAAAAGACCATAGGTTGTAAGTGGGTTTATAAAACTAAATTAAATTCAGATGGTACATTAGAGAGGTATAAAGCTAGACTAATTGCTAAGGGGTACACTCAACAGTCTGATATTGATTTCTTTGATACCTTTAGTCCAGTAACTAAGATCAATACTATTAGAGCTCTTCTTGCTGTAGTTGCTGCTAAACAATGGCATTTGCATCAACTTGATATCAATAATGTATTTTTACATGGTTATTTGCAAGAAAAAGTTTACATGGATTTACCCTCTGATTTTTCCTCTCCTAAACCTGGATTAGTTTGCAAATTAAAGAAAAATTTGTATGATTTAAAACAAGCAAGTAGGAAATGGAATGAAAGACTCACTGAATCTTTATTTTTACTTGGTTTTAAGCAAGCAAGTTCTGATATTTCATTGTTTGTCAAAGGTGTTGGTTCTACTTTTATTGTTCTTGCTGTATATGTGGATGATATCATCCTTGCAAGTCTAAATTTGTTTGAAATTTTTAATGTTAAGACTGTTTTGCATGATACTTTTAAAATAAAGGATTTATGAGAGCTTAATTTTTTTTGGGATTAGAAGTTGCTCGATCAAAAGAAGGTATTAATTTGTGTCAACGTAAATATACATTAAACCTCTTAGAAGACACTGATTTTTTAGGGTCTAAGGCTGTATCCACTCCTATTGCTTATTCAACCCAATTAACTAAGACTGGTGGCACTTCTCTAAGTGATATAACATAATATAGGAGATTAATAGGCAAACTGTTATATTTGACCAATACTAGGCCAGATATTACATATGTTGTGCAACAGTTGTCCCAATTTCTTGATGCTCCTACCACTGTTCATCTTGCTGCTGCTCATCGTGTCCTACGATATTTAAAGGGTAGTCCAGGACAGGGCTTGTTCTTTCCTACTGCTAATACCCTTAAACTCAATGCTTTTTCAAACTCGGATTGTTCCTCTTGTCCTGATTCAAGGAAGTCTCTCACTGAATTTTGTATTTTCTTAGGAGAAGCCTTGATTTCATGGAAGACAAAGAAACATCAAATTGTTTCTAGATCCTCCACTAAAGCTGAATATCGAGCTTTGGCTGCTGTCACTTGTGAACTCCAATGGCTAACATATTTGTTTTCTGATTTGTAGGTACAAGTTGATTCAGCTAATGTGTTTTGTGATAATCAATCCGCGATAAAGATTGCTGAAAATTCAGTACAACACGAGCGTACTAAGCACATTGAGATTGATTGTCATCTCATACGAGAGAAGATTCAAAAAGGCCTGATCAAGCTGTTTTCAATTGCATCTCAGAATCAGCTAGCCGATTGTTTTACTAAAGCTCTCCTTCCAGCTGTTTTTTCCAAGTCTATACACAAGCTAGGCATACAGAATTTGTATGCTCCACCTTGAGGGGGCTAGTAGAAATGCCAACTGGCTCATATTAGGATAATATTCTTTTATTTGTATTTTAAAGAAGTGTTTTCTTTATTTTCTTTAGTTACTTAAATAAGAAAAAAATCAAACTTCTTCAGCCAATTGTACTTTACCCGTGTATTAGTAAAAAACTTAAATTCTCAATTCTCTCTTCTTTTCTCAATTCACAATATCGTAAAATTCTCAAATCTCGCAAACCCTCGATTTACAATTCTGATACTTGTGGCTTGATTTGTTGTCTCAATTATTTATAAAATTCTTAGTTTGTTTTCCGCTCACAATTTAATTTTATAATATAACTTATTATTGCACTAAATATGAATCGATTGTAATAATTAATTTGAACATATTGGAATGTAACATTTGGAGTTGGATACCTCCTGAAAATAAAATTATAAAATACATTAATAAAAAATAATACTCAGGAACTTGTAATTGATATCGAACATGTTGGGTAAACTCTGAGAGAATATAATATGGTTTCTTCGGACCAAATATTGACAAGATTAAAACAAAATTTGAAGGGAAACAAGAAAAAAAGAAGAAGCAAAAATGCCGGTTTCTTTTTCGTCGGCATGCGGCGGATGAGGTAATAAGGTGGTTGAAGATTGAGACGGTAGCCCCTAGTTTTTGATCGGTGGCCGCGGTTTCGCTGCGCTGCAACGACACTGAGCCCCTCTGACAACTGACAAGAATTATTGGTTGGGCATTGGACCACATGTACGGCTCTCGGAATCCATTCTCTCTCGTTTCATATCATTTTCCACAGTTGTTGTACAAACCTGACACACCATTCCTACTTCCACGTAATTCTCTTTCGTCTGCTATGTCATTTTCCCCCACGAATATATATATATATATATATATATATATAAACAGTGCAGAACATGTAAGGGATGAGTAGAGATCGTGATTCTCAAAGTTTAACAAATTAAAATTTATTTTTATAATTTTAAATATTTTAATTTGACTCCCATAAAAATTTTAAATTTTTTATATTAAAATTTAAAATTATAATTATTTTTAATTAAAATTTTCCTTATTTTTTATTTTTTAATTAAATTTCTCAAAATTATTAAATATTTCAGTTAAACACCGAAAATCCTCGAAAAATTCTAAAAAATTAAAGTGGTCACCAAATTCTTACCCCATATTTCGTCACTAGTCATCTATATTGTAATATATGGTATTAACTCTTAACACTTTGAAACAAAATAAAATAAAAAATTATTTTGTAACCCCATATTATAATTATGTTTGAAATAATTATTTTGTGTTAAACATTTTTATTTTTTTGTGATGCCTGAGGTTACATTGAAATCGTCGAGTTTAACATTGACCTGTTTGTTTGCGAAGAACAAGTTTTCCTGATCATTAGAACTCTGGAGACTTCTGTTTTCTTCAACTGGAGACGATTGATTCTCTATCTACACCATGATTGAGAACGTACAAGCTCAAGAAGATGATCGCAGATGATAATAGACGAGAAAAGCTGTCGACGGTTGAAACAGAGAAGACGACAGAGTCAACATGCCGGAAAGATTAGCTCTGATGCCATGTTGATGCTACCCCGGTGAGATCAGACAGAGATGAACGGAGATCGGAACGGTTTGAGTGAACGGAAGAGAGAGGGACAGAAGAAGAACGGGCGAAAGGGAAAAGAGGAATTAAGTATTTAATTTTTTTTTTCTTTTGTTTAAACAAATGTAGGCCGAAAGCTATTGGGCCAGTACCAGATCACTGGTTTTTATAGGCCTGTTAGTCTACAGCATTGATACACAGATCAGCCTGTTGAGACTGTTGGCCAGTTACAACAGTAACTAAAGTTAGTTACAACTACTTAATACATCAGTTAATAGATCATCTTTTTGATGGGTCCTAGATTCAATCCACCCATGATATTTTGAGGTGGTAACACGTTTTAACTGAAAGTATAAATTTTGGTAGAATTTTATTAATTTCTTAACTTATCTCAGTAATAAAAAATGAATGTGAAGATTTTATTAAAAAAATAATGACCAAAATAAAAAACCGATAATAATTTAATAACTAATGGTGTAGTTAGCTTTTATTTAAATACTTTCATCTCACGTCTTCAAAAAATAAAAGATAAAATTAGAATGAATTAAATTCCGACATTAGAACAATAAAAACAATAAAAAAATATTGTTATGGTGTGTAAAAATATTCCTTAGAAGAAAGAACCCAATGTAAAGAGGGAGAGAAACATAAATAATTATTGTCTTATCAAAATTGATGTGGCTACCTACCTAGTTTTATATTTGTGATTAAAATGTTATTTTTTAAAGTAACCCACAAAAAAATTAACTTCTCATAGAAAGCACACACTACAGCAAAACAGTTCTTTAGCGGCGTTTTTCTAACCCTATAGCGGCGTTTTTTAGCGCCACTAAAAACTTTCCCGACGCTTAAGAAAGCGCCGCAAGAAATGCCGCTTAAAGTTGCGCCGCAATAGTTCGCGGCGTTTTTCGGTAAAAAACGCCGCAAAAAGTCAAGATCTATAGCGGCGTTTGTATTTAAAAATGCCGCAAATAAGTGTTCTTTAGTGGCGTTTATTTTTTAAAACGCCGCAAAAAGTCAAATTTTATAGCGGCGTTTGTAGATAAAAACGCCGCTAATAACTGTTCTTTAGTGGCGTTTTATGTTGCAAACGCCACGAAAGCCTGACCTTTAGTGGCGTTTTATTTTACAAACGCCGCAATAACCTGACTTTTAGTGACGTTTTTTTTAACGCCGCTAAGCTTGATTGTAGAGGAAATAAATTAATAATAAAAATTAATTTTTCCCCATTTCTATTTCGTCAAAATATGTAAATTATTTTAACCAATATTTTTGAGATGAAATAATTGGTTAAACAAAATATTTATTTCATTACAAAAAGTACATTGTTCACAATTTAATCCTTCTACATATTTCGTTCATATGCCTCTCTTTCCCGATCCACTAGCTCTTGGTCAACACAACTACCGACCACCATCTCGAATCCCTACATGTTCAGGTTTTGATTCCCTACAATACAGCAAAGCTGATGCAACCTCAAATTTGTTAGCAGCCATCAACACATCTAACAAGGCAGTAGGTGTGGTTGTTGATAGGGTGTTGTTATACATGAAATTAAGCAGGTCTAGGAGAGTTGTTTCTGCTGCTCAAGAAAAAAAACCAAACAAACATTAGGTCATATAACCTTGACACATGACCAAACAAAGAATATAATAACCTTTAAGTTTAAACCACAAAGAAATGCATAAATAAACCCTCAAAAGTTCAAATCAAAACTAAATCTAGACAGCACAAAGAGGAACAACATAAACAACAACAATGGTCTACAAAAAGTTGAAAATATTTCTATTAATAGAGTAACCATACGTATAGCAAGGGGGCAAATCTAGCTAAAAGGCAATTTTACTACATTTTGAAGTGTATATAATTCCAAAGTCTCCATAGTCATAGACAAATTACGAGAGTTAAAACTTATATTTTTCAGCAACTACAAAAGGGTATAAAAATAAATTATCTATTAATATTTACATATGAAGAACTGGAAGCAAATAGACAGTGTAAAGACACATCTTTAATGGAGAAGTCTCATTTGAACATGTAGAAGCATTTAAGGAGCCAATAGCTCTTCAAACAATGATCAGGCAGATTGCTCATAAGTATCGCTACTCATCTCAGATTTCCTTTTATCATAATTTATTGATCACTTAAAATAATAACAATAATCTGTGATTATAAATAGTTATAACTCATACAATTTCAAAATTCCTTTCTAGTTTCAAAAGCATCAATAAAACAAGTGATTACTTATTCTCAAGATACAACTATATGTTTCTATTTTACACTTCCAAACAGTTGGAGCATCTACTTAAAGAACTATATAGACAACATAACACAAATAAAGAAGCAGTATGTAATAATGTTTCGACAGAACTTGGTAAATTCAACTGTTCAAATCATCAAAATGGATTCAGAATGTTAAGAGGAGATTATACCTCAGGTAGAACCCCAGCTGTTTTACTAGAGGGCAAACGAGAAACTAAACCATCAGGAAATCTTTCAACCATTGTGAAACATATATTGTATTCCTGTGGAACCAAATTCGTAGCTCATACTAATTAGAAATCTATACTATAGTAGAAATGACCACAACCTTGCACAAGAAGCAAAAAAGAAAATCAAATATGATTGTAAATAGTAAGAGGAAGAATACTCAGATGAAACATTAGTTCCATAGATAACCATGCATTAGTCTCACCGTATTCAATCTGAACACATCGCAAGATATAATTAGAAGGATGATATGATATCTCAGAACAGAAACTAATTTCCTGTTACAGTTGACTAGATTGTCCTGCTGCACATATTACAACATATATTTAACACTTAAAAAAACATCAAATAATCATCATCCAACTATGCAAGTTGGGCCCATAATATCAAATTACAGCTAAGATTTATATTTTCTTCAACTAAAACAAATTGTACTGTAATTATTAAGTGGAAAGAAAATGCACCCATACCCTGATTCCTGCCACAAATTGACTTTGCCAACCATCGCAGAACTGAAATTCAAACCCAATAAGGCAGGAAAAAATAACATGAGAGTGATGAAAAATATATCAAAAGCAACTATGAAACAGATGTTTGATATCATTTCTCATAGATTTCATCACCTCGAACAATGAGCAGTAGCTGTTAGCATGCTTATCTGTAAATATCCACTGATGCTTTCCAGAAACAACAACTTGACCAACAATCCTGTAAAACAAGAGATGAATACTAACCGGTGTTGTTGCATAAGCAGCATGTATTCATTAATTACCCACTTATTTTTCAATTTTGAAACTTGATTCTTATCATAATTAAAAGATACGGAATAAAGTGAAATAAAATCCAAATTGAAAACATGAATTTTCGTACGAGTTAAATATGAAATAAAATCCAAATTGAAAACATAAATTTTAGTACGAAATAACCTAGTACCAAATCTAATCCAACTTTTAAAGGAAATTCAGAGTACGGATAATATAAACCCTAAATGAAAATGGAAGATATGAGGGGAAATAAAGTGAAAGGGGGAAATGTTACTCGTCGTCCTTGTGAAGTTGTCTCAGAAGTTTTACCTGCAACTCATATGCATCGTCTCCTCTAAGAATATCGTGGATCCAGGTGACTTCTGTCTTAATCGCCACCATCTCCAGTGCTCCTCTTATGACTCTGCTTAAAATGTTGCAGTAGTAGAGGCCTTGACAAGTATCCGAGAGCTCTACAAAGTCTACAAGCGGATTTTCCTCCAAAACGATAATGCAGCACATACTCACCAAGACAGCGTCAATGGTTTTAAGGGACAGCCTTTAGCGGCAAGGAAGCTTCAAAGGAGTGAGAGCCGATTGAGAGGGAAACGACATGAGCGATTGAGAGTAAAACGACGTGAGGGATTAAGAGCCGATGGAGGAAAAATTAGGGCTTCTGGGTATAATTGGGGATCGAGTGAGGGATCGATTGAGATTTAAGAGTTGAACAAAGAGTTTTAAAATACACACTGCGGCGTTTTTATAAAGAACGCCCCTAAATGTATACCTGATGCGTCGTTTTTTTTAAAAAACGCCACCAAAATATAATTATTTATTTAGGTATTTTAATTATAGGAACCCTTTTGCGGCGTTTGGTATATAAACGCCACCCTTATCCGTTTTTTGCGGCGTTTTTTCCTACAAACGCTGCGAAATTTGTTATTTGTGGCGTTTTCCTTAAAAACGCCGCTGATTCTTTAAAATCAGCGGCGTTTTAAAATCAAATGCCGCTAAAAGTGCCGCTATAGAACTGTTTTGTTGTAGTGACATTAAGCATCAAATTAATGTAAATTGTTAAGAAACAATATTTAAACATAAAATGAATATGTATTAAAGTAATATGATTAATTTTATGTAGTTAAGGTGTTGTTTGATATATTGAAAATTTAAATATGAACATGTGAAGTGGTTCCAGTAGTAAAGGATGATGTATTTTATTCAGGTGACTCGGGTTCAAACACCATGTATGCATGGTGTGTGTGCGCGTTATTAAAAGGTTAAGAAATTTGAACAGATACTACATTGTAATCACACCAACGTATTCAAAAAATATATCAACTATATTTATATTTTTTACAATTAAAATTTTGGAAATTAATTTTTTTTGGTAATTTTACTTTTATTAATATATTGTGTTAATTTTATTTTTGATAATATGCATGTTAATCTTATGGTTCATGTTCGGGGTGCAAGGTTGTAACACCCGGGTTCGGGGGTCGGGTGAAAATATTAATTTAAAAATAGTTCGGGTTTCGGTTTCAAATTTTAAATAATAAAATAATGACTTGGGCCTCGGGTTTTATTTAGTTGGACTATATTTTAATCAAGCCCACATAGCCATGGTGTCATCCATTGTAGATCCCCTATTTCATTAAGGGTGTTTTGGTCTTTTGGCCCCCCCATTTCAAACAAACCTAAAATAATCCTAAAAGTCATCTTCTTCCTCAAAACTACACTATTCACAATACCGTCAAAAACACCCCCTCTCCTTGGATACTATTCCATTCAAAAGCTTACTCATTTTTGAAGGTTTTGCAAAGGTAATTTCGTTTTTGACTTACTCTCTTTATCCTCTACAAGTTGATGTCTTTTGTTTTCATTTCTACTCACATTTTGGAATTTTGGAGTTTGAAGGCTTTGAATTAAAAATGTCATTTTTAGCATTCTAAACTTAGGTTTTTGATTGATGGAAGTGATATGAATCATTTTAAGTCTAAAGGGGTCCAATGGATATGATTTTTACAAGGTTTGGGGTGATTTCCGAAATGAGGTTTTGGGGAGGTTTTTGGGAGGTTTAGGAACGAAATTTGGGGGTGTTCTATGTAGGAATGAGAGGGTCAATGATTAGGGTATATGTGAGCATCGTTTTGAAAGCTTTAGGGAGTAGTTTGAAGGTTGAAATCAATGGTTTTGAGGGGTGCTTAAGGGCTGCTCGGATTTTGGAAAATTTGAGCTTGTTTCAATGGAAAGATTGGTGTAATGTACTTAGTATGTTATTCGGGTTGATTATTTTAGAACATGAACTGATTTGGGGTTATTTGCTTGATGTTGGAATGCTTAGAATCAAGGAATTTGGTTGGTGAAGCTTCGGGGGCAAATCCGGGGATTTCGGAGTCTTGAGCTCGGTCTTCAATCTTCTCTTGGGTAGCAACGGTGAGTAGGATCATTGGTTATTGCATTGTACTTGATATGGCCTCCCTTGGGGTTTGGGTAGAACCTTGAGAGGTTGCCTAAACCCGTGTGTAAGTCTCCCTACTCATAAATTGTTGTGACAAGTTGGTTTTACATACATTGTGACCATTAAATGCATTCTAAGTGTCAATGTAGTAGTCGTGTTGAGTTCGTGCCTCACGTGATGGTGGTTTAAACTACGGTGATGTGTAGTCCCACCGGTAGTGACTAGTAGGGTAGAACTTTGATGTGTAGTCCCATTGTATATCCACTAGTCGAAACGGTGATGTGTAGTCCCACCGTAAGTGTATGTAGGTTGTGCATGCGCAAACCAAAAGTTGTGTTGAGATGGACCCTTATGCATCCATTGTTTTCTTGCATACAAATCGTATTTTGGAAAGTTGCATGTTGTAAATTGTAGAGCTTCTCTCACTAAGCTAGATTGCTTATGCTCTTCGTTTCCAATGTGCAGATCGTTAGAGTTCGGGAGGCGAGCGGGCGAGGATGAACCTTTAGAGTTCTCAAGCAAGTTTATGTATGGTTTGCTTTTGTAATAATGTCTAGACAATGGGGTATAGAATGTTAGGAGTTGGGGTCAAACTCCTTAGGAAGTCATGCTTAAATTTGTTAAACTTATGTTGCGTGTTATGCTTTGCTTCTCGGATTATGTTCTATGCCTCTTATGTGGTTTAGTTGCTTATGCATGGATTTGTATGATTTTGGCCTAGGTAGGCCTTATGTTGTCTACTTTGTGATGGATGACTTATGCTTGCTAAGTATGCTTCTTGTAGACTTGTATGGAGCTTTGTCTAGTATGTTATCGTTGGTTTGAATGCCCTCATGTTAAATCCTGTTTGTGGTTGGTGCATGAATGCTTGTATGTGCTTAAGAGTGTCTAAGTATGCATCTAGAGCCTTGCAAGATGTTACCAAACGGTGAAAGGAGGTGTCGCTGGGCAGGGGGTATCGATACGGTTAGACCCGTATCGATACGGCCTTCTTATTCCAGGCCTTCCGTATCGATACGCGGGAAGGCGTATCGATACCTTTTTGGCTACTGGAGCCACTGTCCATCTTGGTATCGATACCGGCCTCAAGCGTATCGGTACGGTCAAGTAGCGTTGACCGTGGGAAGTCAACCTTTGACAAGGGTATCGATACCCTCCCAAGGTGTATCGATACGGTCTCCACGGGTTGACTCTGACCTTTGACTTAGCCAAGGCGTATCGATACACCCCTTAGGTGTATCGATACCCCTGCAATTTAACTTGAAAATTTGCCTTTTGGATGTGGTTTTAGGTTCGTTAGGTTGTTTTGGTCATGTCTTTCCGCTGTTTGATCACGTAGGGTTAATTACTCATCTAGACGAGATTTAAAATAAAAAAAATAGGGTTGCTAACCGAGGGGGAATCCTTTAGGGGTTTTCACTCGGTTTTCCCCGTGTAGCCCTTTTGGACCGGTCATCCGGCCAGACCGGGACAAGGGGGTTACAAAGGTTGTCCTTCCCAACAACGTCGGTTTTAAAGTTTGAACCCCCATCCTCACTTTAGGAAGGCAATGTGCCTTAGCATTACACCCAACAACAATAATATATTGTGTTACATACTTACATTATAGTGGTGGTTTTGGGTAAAAGTTAGAAGCAATAACTTGAATATCTAATTATAACAAAAATGAAAGATATTTCTTATATATCAAGTATAATTTTTTTTAAATTTAGTTTTCAATTAGCGAGTTTCAATTTAACAATTATATTTAATCGGTTAATTAAATTATTCATCTTTATTCTTTAATTTTTTTTAGTTATGGTATATAAAAGAAGAAGAAAGTAAGCTGTTTTTGTTTGTTTAATTCATAAGAATCTATGGTTTTCCATCAGCTTTTTGTCATCTTCCTCAGTATAATGTCCAGGTGTCCGACCGCATCATTATCTAATGAAAACCATACTCTTATCTAATTAGGCACCTCTGTTTCGTTTGGACAATTTACAAAGTTGATTACCAGGCAGGACATTCCGAATCAGTCCAAACACCAAACCACCCTAATTAATATTTTAATGTTGTTGTCCAGGGCTTTCACGATTTTAGTTAGATATATATATATATATATACCCTTAATTTGGAATTTGGACCCACTAGTTTCCCCTTAATTTTATGCTGTTGTTTTTCTTTTTTCAGGTAATATACTATTCCAAAAGCATCACTCCTCTGTGTTTTACATTTACTTTGACAAATAATGTGTGATTTGATCTACTCTACAATTTTTTTTCACTTTTCTATTATAAAAAAACAAAACACAAAAACTCGATATTTGAAACAATAATTTGGCCTTTCTGTTTCTCTTTCCCTCTCCAACTACCATAGAGAATCTCTCTATTCGGTTCAGCAACTGGTCTGCAATGTAATCTCACGTGCAGTATGCTGTAGCTTTTGTTATTTTTTAAGATTAAACATCATTTAAAAAGTTTATAATTATATATTGGTTCAGTCGTATGAGATTTTAAATTATTTAAATAAAATTAAAACGTCGAATTATAATATTATAAATAAAAAAATTAGAAGAGAAATAGTCATGTACAGTAATTAATCCGAATTAAGATTAATGAGTAGGTCAAGACAAGGGTGGAGCTACCCTTTAAATTGGGGTGTCTCGTGACACCCCAAAATTCTTGAGAAACCTATTTTTTCTATATAATTTGTATATAAAAATTAAAAATATAGACAAATGACACCATTTTATGAATAAGATGATACCCCTTTATAAATAATTAATCTTCTTTAAATATCATTAAAAAAATGACACCCTTAAATATATTTTTAGCTCCGCTCTGGGTCAAGATATAGTTTGGTTATACCAAAAATATACTTAAAAAAGTTGATCAACTTTCTTTCATGGGGGAAGAGAAGATGATAAAAGGGGGAGTTTGTTTGGTCTTTTGGATGTGTAGTGCTTTGGTCTCTCTCTCTCTCTCTCTCTCTCTCTCTCTCTCTCTCTCTCTCTCTCTCTCTCTCTCTCTCTCTCTCTCGTTAATTAAAAAGAGAGTTTGCAAGCGGAATAAGGATCTGGGTTGTTGCAAACCATGGGCATGGCATTAGAAGCAGTAGTTTATCCTCCAGATCGATTTACCTATGGTTTCAAGGGACAGTTCCCCGGAGGAGGAGCCTGGGGTTATGATTTTTGCTTCCAAGAACAAGATAAAGCTCTTGAAAGCAACTTAGACCAACAAGAGGATCGTCATCTCCATGCAAATTGGGACTCCTCGTCTTCTTCAGTTCTGCAGCAACATGCAAATGAGCTATGGGATCCTTACTCTTCTTCACCCCAACCTTGCACTGGTGACCACTCTCTCCCCGGCCCTGCAGCTGCTGCTTTTCAAGCTCCGATGGAACACCCACCAACGACAAATACCAACGGCAGTAGACGAAAACGTCGTCGTACCAGGATAAGCAAGGACAAAGACGAGCTAGAGACACAGAGAATGACTCATATTGCCGTTGAACGCAATCGCCGGAAACAAATGAACGACTACCTGGCTGCGATCAGAGCTTTGATGCCACCTTCTTATGTTCAAAGGGTCAGTTTTCATCTCTCTCTTTCACTTATTGTTTCATAAGTTGGATTAATGAAGTAATAATCAACCTTTATATAACCCTAATCTACTACTTTATGGGACAACAAAATCATAGTACTGATATATATGCATTGACCCAATGACCATTTTCAGGGTGATCAAGCCTCGATAATTGGCGGGGCGATTAATTTCGTGAAGGAATTAGAGCAGCTCTTGCAGACCATGGAGGCTCATAAGAGGACCACTCAACAGCCAGATCACAACGGCAACCTTTCACCCTTTGCCGAGTTTTTCACCTTCCCACAATTCTCAACTCGTGGGACGTCTCAGTGCAACAATTCACCGTCGTCCATGGCGGTCGCCGCTTCTTCCGAAAGCGTGGCGGATATCGAAGTGACCATGGTGGAGACACATGCCAACCTCAAGATACTCTCCAAGAAACGCCCCAGACAACTCTTGAAACTCGTTGCCGGGTTACAAGGCCTAAGCCTCACCATTCTCCACCTCAATGTCTCGGCCGTCGATGAAATGGCTTTGTATTCCATTAGCGTCAGGGTAATAATAAGAACAAAACCAGCCAATCATTTTAAAAAATATTTCTCCAATTTCATCACCATCTATCTAAATTTAAAATTGCTTTTTTTTTTATCGTTAATCTGGACAGGTTGAGGAAGGGTGCCATCTGAACACTGTGGATGAAATTGCAGTTGCTGTTAATCAAATGCTGCGCAGAATCCAAGAAGACGCTGCTTTTAGCTGAGAGAAACTGAGACATATAAAGGCTATGTTTTTTGTCCTGCTGTAACTGATCAGGACGGGACTGCATTATTGTTTGTTATGTAATTTCTTGAAAGTATGGCAATTTTAATTAATATATTTCCTTCATGTATTTCGGAGAACATACGGTGTAGCGAGTACAATATTTTCCCTACTGTAATTTGGCTTGCTAAGGGAGGCATGGATAAATAAAATTATGTCTTATTAGTATTATTTTTGGTGTATGTATATGTCTTATTATTACCACTGTAGTAGAGAAAAATATAGTTTGCATAAAACTGTGCCCCATCAGCTACAGTGCAGAGAACTAGACAGAATCCTGTTGCTTTGCGCCTCATAAAATAAAAACATCAAACAATGAAGACAGAGACGGCTACCCCCATATCTTCCGGCCCGTTTCTTTTGACAAGCTTAACTTATTTTGTACAGTTCAAAGTACCATAAATGCTAGAATATATTTGATGCAATAAATACTTATCATGTTGTTGCCTTGTCAATCACATTACAGACATTGCGGCGTAGATAAACTTTTTAAATTCGAATCATACAAACATAATAATATTTTTTATTAAAATCACTTGATAAGTCCATAGCTTTACAAACTTTTTGTTGAATAATGTGATGAATCATTTGAGCAACTATATAAAGAGTTATAAGTGATGCGTCATATTTTGAGTGTAGGTGCCACAATAATTTCTATAGCCAACAGTTAACTCCATGCTCAACGACCTTACTTTTCTTAATCATATTAGAACTGTTTTTGATGAGTAACTCCGGCCATTATATTATAAAATTCTTGATTATTATCCCCTTGTCTCTTCTTTTGCGATAGACTTGTTGATTGAGTGGAAAATATGTAAAGGGGATTACTTTTTGCTGCCCATAGTGTTGCTTGTTTTTCCTTTTTCGTTTCTTCAGTTTTGGTGATAATGATTAAATAACTTGGTTTATAGAACTTGCATGATATGAAAAGTGCAAGACAAATTGATATATTGCTTTCTTAATTTGAGAATTCATTAGGCCTATCTATATGAAGATTCTTTAGATTTTTGTCCTCACTTTAGGGAAAATAAAAGGAAGCTAGCCTAGATGTAGGTAGCCAAACACCCATAAAAATTGAGTTATAATTGTTATGAAGAAATGTAACTATCTTTGTAACTATTTAGGTATATGTTTTTGGAGGAATGGAAATTCTCTACTTTTTCGGTGCCCCTACATATATTCTCATGTTTAAAATTAATTTTAAGGTTTGGGTTGGGATTTTAGGTTATGGGTTGTAGTTAGGGTTTAGGGAATTTAGGATAGGGTGTATTTTTTAGGGTAAAGGGTATAGGGTTTAGGATTAGGACTTAAAATTTAATTTTGTAGTGTTTTTTAGTGTTGGGGCATATGTAGGGGCACCGAAAAGTGGCAGACGAATTTTATCCGTTTTGGATAGAAATCCTCTACCCCTTTTCGGTGCCCCTACATATGCCCCTATGCTCAAAATTAATTTTAGGGTTTTAGGGTTTAGGTTTTAGGTTAGTGGTTGTGGTTAGAGTTCAGGGAATTTAGGGCATGTTGTATTTTTTAGGGTATATGGTGTAGGGTTTAGGATTTAGAATTTAGGGTTATGACTTAAAATTTAATTTTGTAGTATTTTTTAGTGTTGGGGCAGACATATTTTATCCGTTTTGGATGGAAATCCTCTACCCCTTTTCGGTTCCCCTACATATGCCCTCATGCTCAAAATTAATTTTAGGGTTTAGTGTTTCGTGTTAGGGGTTGTGGTTAGGGTTTAGGGAATTTAGGGTAGGGTGTATTCTTTTAGGTATAGGGTGTAGGGTTTAGAATTTAGGGTTAGGACTTAAAATTTAATTTTGTAGTGTTTTTTAGTGTTGGGGCATATGTAGGGGCACCAAAAAGGGGCAGACGAATTTTATCCGTTTTGGAAGGAAATCCTCTACCCCTTTTCGGTGCCCCTACATATGCCTCATGCTCAAAATTAATTTTAGGGTTTTAGGTTATGGGTTGTGGTTTGTGTTTAGGGAATTTAGGGTAGAGTGTATTTTTAGGGTATAGGGTGTAGGGTTTAGAATTTAGAATTTAGGGTTAGGACTTAAAATTTAATTTTGTAGTGTTTTTTAGTGTTGGGGCATATGTAGGGGCACCGAAAAGGGGCAAACGAATTTTATCCGTTTTGGATGGAAATCCTCTACCCCTTTTCGGTGCCCCTACATATGCCACATGCTTAAAATTAATTTTAGGATTTAAGGTTTAGGGTTTTAGGTTAGGGTTTAGGGAATTTAAGGTATGGTGTATTTTTTAGGGTATAGGGTGTAGGGTTTAGAATTTAGAATTTAGGGTTATGACTTAAAATTTAATTTTGTAGTGTTTTTTAGTGTTGGGGCATATGTAGGGGCACACGAATTTTATTCGTTTTAGAGATGTGTTTTGCTATGGATATCTCGGGCGCGCATATATGTCATATTTGTTTTAATATTTATCTTTTTTTAGTTATTTTTGTCATTCGATCTCTTTTGGTTTTAGACGTAGCCCATATATGTTAAGTGGTACCCATTTAATATCTTTTAATACTATAATTATATGACAAATGGGTCTTTATGGGATAACTACGTCTTCGAGCTCAAGGTTTTAGTCTTTTCAAAGTAGTTTCTTCATTTATTGCGACTTGACTAATGAATAAACTCGCTTCATTAAAACCCCTATTGTGATGAGCATTTGTTGTTGCAGAAAAAAACTATTTTTAAAATAGGATAAAATGTTCGATAAGACATGAGTTCTAGTATCATAAGTGTATTTATATTATATATTTGTACTCTTGGTAATGTTTATGTTTGTAATAATTTATTGTTACTCTCATATGGGGAGGTAGATAAAGTCAAATTACGCTAAATTTTGTTTTTTTGTACATATTTTCTTTTATGTTAATCTCACTTTAATTTTTTTTTAAATCTTAACAAGTGGTATCGTGAGCTATGATTTGAATTGTTCAGTTTTAAAATAATTTATTGTAAATTTTGATAGCGATGTTAGAGATATGAAAGACGAGTTTTTCTACAACGAATTTTCTATTACAAGGGAACAATTTTCAATAGTTTCAATGATGCTTCAACGGATATTACGTAAGAATTAAATTTGTTGAAAACGTGGAAAGAGTTATTCAACGCATATTTAAGTTAGATAAGAAATGAAGTTGTTGAAGAACAATGTTAGATGAAATTTGTGTTAAAATAGAAGATTGTTACATGATAACTCAAATCTATTTGATAATTAAGTTGGATTTTATTACAATTTCAACGGTTGAAAATTACATGGTGATTAAGCTTATTTAGGTAATAATTAGTATGAAACAAAGATTTTTAGTGGCCAAGATTATTTTCTCTATAAGGGGTCGTTTGGTTCATGGAATATAAGATTACCTTTGGGAATGAGATTACCGGAATGTTACATTACTTAACATATTACCGGAATGTTGTATTACCTTGTTTGATTTGTTTGGCAGGAATGTATGATTACATTGTTTGGTTGAAGGAATATAAGATAAGAAAAATGCATATTTTACCAAATTGTCCTTAAAATATATTTTCTTTTTTAACCAACTGAAGTTTTAAGATTAAAGTCAAAATATTTACATAAAAGTTCATAGAAAATATAAAAAATATAATATGAAAACGTTTTTTTATGAAAATTGATCCTAAATAATAAATGTAATAAAATACATACCAATAATAAAATTTGAATCAAACACATATAAAAAATCAAAATAAAATAAAAATCTGATATATTTTTATTTTATATGCATTGTATTATTTTATAATAAGTATTAAAACCCTAAACCACTAAAAATAAAATAAATTTATACTTTTGTAATTATATAAAAAAAGAAAGATCATTTTAAAATAACTATATAATTTAGGGGTATTTTTGTCTAAAGGGGAGGGAATTGTCTAATACCTAAGAAAAGGGAGGGAATGACATTCCTGGGAAAAGACCAAAAATAACTACTGTTGGGAATATTTTATTACCCCTGGGAGGGAATGCTCTTGAACCAAACGTGGGTATGTGATTCCGGAAAAGATTATTCCCCCTGGTAATAATCTTTTCCGCGAACTAAACACCCCCTAAATATAGAGCATGTTTAGCTTTTAGAATAACGAAAGAATTATTTTGATGAGATGTAATTTTTTTCGTGATTTATATAATTATTGGTATACATCAAATTTTGAAATATATACCAAATTATGAAATACATAGATTTATATATGTGTGTAATTTTTGTGATCACTACATTTATAGTAAATATTATTTTTTATATGAAAATATATAAGATCATTTCCTATTAAATCTTATCTTTTATTTACAACTTATTTTATGTTAAATATCATATTGTTTTCACTTAAAAATCCCTAACATATGAACTCAACAAGTATCCTTGTAGAAAAGCGGATGATGTTCATCCTAAAAGATATAATTTCAAATCGCTTTATTTACAAAATGTATGCGCATTGTCATAGAATTAAAATATGTATAAATAAATATTATTTTGTAATTACTTTTAAACCATTAAAAAAATTCATATCCTATCATTTGATTGATGGTAATTTTTTAGATTTGAAGTATGTTTTGGCCCACTTTTTTCTAGCTCTTTTATCTCTTTATTAGTATGTGTTAAAAGTGATGATAAGAGCTCTGAAAATCACATTAATTATATATTCTCTCTCCCAACTAAGCATGTCAGAGAAGGAATCGAGCATATTCCCCACATTATCTTTGAGTCAATAATACAAATAGCTTATTATTAACAAAGAACAAGTTATTATAAATATTGAGTTCATGTTGGTTAAAAATAATTGTACTACATTAAACGTCTTTAACGTGCGAACTTAACTTTAATCACAGTTTTTTGAAAATGAACTTTAATCACAGTTTATAATTTCTTTTCAAAATAAACAAATATCATCATAATCATATATTATTATTTATTTAACATAGATAAAAAATATCTTAATTATAATTTAAAAACTAGTGATAAAAATTACGTGTACGTAACATTCTACTTCTGTATGAATTACATGTTTTTGATACAGTGTTTAAATTAACAATAAATCACAAAAAATTACCTGAAAAAAATTATAGTTTGAATTCTCATCCTTGAAGTTGTTGCGACAACAACCGATCGAATTACAAGTCATTTTGTATTGATTTACATATTTTAATCAACTCTCGTTATTAAGATAGTAGTGATTGTAACAAAATTAATTAAAGGCTAAAATAAGTAGAGAACGGCAGATTCGTGGGAAAAGGGGTTGTCACCGTGGACGAAGCTAAAGGAAGGGTGGAAGGGCAATTTTTAATAATTGAAAAAATCTTTTAAGTTAAAATTAATGAAATTAAGCTATAATTTCTATTTTTTTTAGTTTTATTATCAGACCTTTTAATTTTAAAATTAGTAAAATTAAACTTTAATTCCTTTAATATTTATAATTTAATTATATTTTAGAATTCTATTATTTAAAATTAATAAATTTATCACTCTCATGGTTTAATCTTGACTTCGTCTCTGGTTGTCGAGAACTTTTGCGTGATGGGAGACTCGTTCATGGCCAGTATAAAAGGATAGAATTCCAGGAAAGATCGAACAAGTTTCTTTAAAGAAATGATTGTGAGCCGAAATGATTGCAACTTTGAATATACAAAAATAACATAATCTTGAATAGAAACGACCACTACATCTTTTTCATTTCCAGCGCTGTAATAATTAAGAAATGAGAATAGGTGCCGCAAATATCATCATCACAAACATCCAAAGTATTTGAGCTTCGACAGTAAAAGCATTGTGATGTGAGGGTTTTTCGATGAGTCTCCGTGGTGTATATATTATGAATGAGGAATATTAAAGCTGGAAGAAATCAATGATTAAAACGAAAAGAATTACTCCTATAAAGAAATCATCCCATATCGAATAACAGGATAGTGTTTGACTCCCTACTTTTTGGTAATCGAATGAGAAACAAAGGACTGCGCCTCGTGAATATAAGAATATAAACATGCCTTTGAAAAAGATTTGGGCAACAAACGCCACTGAAACTTTGAAGTCAAACTCAAAGATCTTGGTAGGATCGAAAATGTTTTTGTTTTTATTTTCAAGGTATGGATAAATAATTAGAAAGGAATTTGTTTTCCTTGAAGGCGTTTGTTGTTCAGATTGCATCAATTTGGCTAATTGTTTTTGGTGTAAGCACTGGCAAATGACAGATTTGAATTCCACAAAACGGTGTTTTTTATGTAATATGAATCTCAAGGGAAATGATCTATTAAAAGTAGAAGACTCATCTTTTAATGGGTCTTTATAATATCTAATTAATATTAGTCGATCAATGAGTTAAAAATACCAATGTTTATCATTGTATATTTAAGAAGCTTGTAAGCATGGTGAGTCTAAGGACAACAGCTTAATTTAAGGCTAAAAACGGTACAATCGAAATATTAGAAAACACGAAAATTAATATGTCACCACACACCTAAAATGTTATAGAAAAAAATATTGACATTTTAAGTTGGTGGTTTTTCGATAAGTTTTGAACTTGTGTCTCTTGTGTACAAGGGAGCACCTATAAGTACTATGTGTAGTGAGAAATATTATAGGGAATTTCTCTTTGAACAAAACTCCACATACATGAGATTGTTAATTCAATCTTAACTGTGTAAATCATTTTTTTACGTTTGTTCTGTTTCAGTGGTTATCGTTGTTACCGTTCACTTAACTACTTCCTGACACAACTATACTAATAAAGATTTATAATTACAATCAATACAAATCCATGTAACTACGAGTAGAATCAACTTTTATAAAATACAAATAAATGAATTATATATCATATTAAATTAAAATCATATACCGTGAGTCTTAAATTAAAATAAAATTTAGATTTAAAACAAATGCATATAAATTACCATTTGGTGAAACTAAAACATAAACCCTCAAAATCCAAGACCTAACCTTTGTCAACGAAGGAAGTCCTCGTGGGCCTATAATGTAAAGAATTTAATTGTGTTGCATAAAAATGTTATTTTGTCATTGGCTTGGTCCCGCCATTAAGCGATTCGAATCAGAGAAATTCACCATGGTTGGGCTGAGATCGTAACAACAATTTCTGGCCCTAAAAACTGGGCTTAAGGCTGGAACTATATGAACCCAAAAACTATAGGGCTTTTCGATCTGTTTGGGTACCAATTCATGTATGGTCGAAGAAGCCACCATTCATTGAGTTGTTAAGAAGAGTAGAATTAAGGGATGGCAACCGACAGGTCGGGACGGGTTTTTGTCCGCCCTGAACCCCGCATAGATTTTTAAACTCGATCTCATCTCGGATATAAATGTTAATATCCGCCCCATCCTGCATTGATATATCAATTTATAAATTAGATCTCAACCCAAAAATTTAAAAAAATATATATTAATATTTATCGACTATAAATGTTAGACCGACAAAACCATTATTGTTGTCACAAGATATATGTTTCAAGGGATTTTAAACTTATATAAAAGATAAAATAAAATAAAACTGTTTAAATTACCCACATGAAAAAATAGATATTTAAAATAATAAACTTGAATCATTGAAAATTTACGATAAGCACAAATAAAAAAATAAAAAATAGCTTAAAACCCCTAAAAGTATTTATATATAGTGATAATTTTACAAATACGATAAAAAATATATAATTAAAACCATAACGGGGTGGGACGAGAATTTTCTATCTTATACCTAAACCCGCACCGATCCCTGAAATTCAATGAGAAAAACCCAATCAGGTCACGTCGGTGTTGGGTAATTTTAGCATCCCAAAATAGAAATCCCCTAATTTTTTGTGCTCCTATTTAAGTCCCACACTAAAAAATTAGGTTTAGGGTTAGGATTTATAATTAGAGTTGATGGAAGTAAGGATAATGTTTTTAGGGTTTATGATTTAAAATTTAGGTTTAGGGTTAGGATTTATAATTAGAGTTTATGGAAGTAAGGATAATGTTTTTAGGGTTTATGATTTAAAATTTAGGATTGAAGTTTAGAATTTAATCTTTTAGTGTTGGGCATAAAAAGAGGCATTGAAAATGGCATATGAAATTGTAATCGAACAAAATTTTTGGTGCCTCTCTCTATATACCCAATACTACAAAATTAAAATTTGAATTCTAAACCTTAAACCCTAAAAATGAACATTATCTCAATTTCATAAATTCTAATCATAAATATAATTTTTTAGTGTGAAGAATAAATAACAACTTCGAAAAGAGCTTACTATTCATCTGTATAAGTTAGATCATCCATCATCTTCAGACTAAAGAAAATGTGGATTCATTAGATGGCAATTAGGTCTGGAAAAGAAAACCCAAGCCGCCTAAGTTGGGCAAACCTTTTGACAGCTGATCAAATTCACTGTTTTTGGTAGCCTATTCCCGGTTTCAAGCTAACCCATAAATTATAGAACTTGAAAAAAGAAGTCATGACCAAAAAATTATTGCTTGATTCGAATACCCATTTTACATGCGATTATTGAACTTTACCCATTCAGCTTATCAAATGCGAAAATCAATTATGTTTAACAACGTAATGTGTTCTCATATATACATGAAATTTATTCTTCTGAAACACAAACTCTCTCTTCATAATTCCAGCATCACAAGGCTTCAGCTTCCATGCATACAATTTCTCTGTTTCAACAAATATCGCACACTGTAAACCAAAACTATATCTAAAACAGTAACAAGCTTTACAGCGGAAGAATTGGGTTCATGCTCCGGTAACGTTTGGATGGCGAGAAAAACCTTCCCCCACACGAGAATGATCTTTTCATTGGAACAGGGCTTAAATGAAGATGCTGAGAAATGGAGGATTTCCCCATTACCCTAAACTCGCTTGAGTTCACCCCGATGCTTGAATCTTTGTTTTCAACATCCTCTTGAATTCCCAGAAACAAACTTGCAGCTGATGAAGAAGAATCCATGGAAGCACACCTTTTGATTTGTGTTGTCTCGTTAGTCTCAACATCCCAATCGACACCTTCCTTTGAAACCCTTTGGTCATTAGCCTCTGGCAACTCTCTTTCGGCCCTGCTTTCATCAGTATCGATCCTTACATTCTCGGGATTTCCCATCTGATTATCAACAATAACATCCGCATTACCAGAATTTTGATCATCTGATGTTGGAGTGTCGCGCAAGGCATCGAAGACGATATGTGCTCGGCACAAAGGACAGTTAGTGTGAGCCCTCAGCCATGTATCAATACACGAAATGTGAAACGCATGGTTGCATTTAGGCAACAACCTCACCGTCTCATCTTCTTGGAACTCATTCAAACACACTGAACATTCCGTCCCTTCGATCAATCCCTCACCCTTCTTGTACCTACAAACAGTGATGGAATTTATGATCGATTGTTGCAAACCAACGGTTGTGATGAACCAAATAGGATGATCGACTCGATTCTCATCGAGAAGCTCTTGGTCCGAAGCATCGGTTCGAGTTCGTGATTGCCTGTTATTCCTCCAGCAGCACCAACCAAAACATGACTTGAGTACAACGACGTAGTAGGCAAGAAGAAGGATGAGACTGGCGAGTACGGAGACAAAGATGATCACATAAGGTGAGATGTAATGGTTTTCGACCGGAGGCGGAGGCGGAGGCGGTAGGTAATAGTAGTCGGGGTAAGGGTAGCAGTTGTAAGGGCAGGCTGCAGGATCACAAAAATCAGGGCAGTCTATGGTTTCGTTTGTTTCGGTTACGGCCGGAAAAAGCCTTCTGGTTTTCATTGCAAAATCGAGATAATTGAAGAAAAAAGATGAAACAAATGAAGGCTCTAATTACCTGTAAACTTCAATTTTCTTTTGTTTGAATTAGAAGAGAAGAAATGAAGAAAATGAAATAACATGTCTTTTTCAAGGTTTAGTAAAGAGTAAAGACAGATTTACATGTATGGAAATGGAATAATATGCGTTTGGTTGTGCTTACCAATTTGTATTTTGCACAATGACTAAAACCTCACTTCTTTCCCATACATTTAGATAAAAGTTCATTTTAGGTCTAATTTTAATAATTTAATCTCCATCCTTATCTGATTTGAAAATTAAAATTCAACCGATAATATTATTAATCAATATCTTTTAATTTGTTTCTGATTAAGTAGAGAGATAATTAATGAATCAACATGAACATTCTTATCACTCAATCAATTAATGAATCTCACGTCTTTTAAAAAAAATTAAATGTTATCAATTGGAGTTTGATTTTTAAATTAGACATCTACATATTAAAATTACCATGTATTCAAATTAAAAAAAAAAACTAACATTGTTATCGATTAGACTTTAATTTTTAAATCAGTCGAATAGAGAGGTCAAATTTCTAAAAATAAAAGTAATTGAACTAAATTTCAAGAATATAAGGAGTGGAAGCAGAATTAAACTTTATTTTACTATGTTAGGAAAACATCAGATTACAGGTCTCTTGACTGGTTTTCTAGACAAAGAAATACAGTACATATTTATACAAAGTATTGACTTAAGATGTGACTGCAAGCTACGAGATTAGGACATTTTACTCTATGTCTATGATGGATGGAATCTTCCGCAATATTGCAATGTTTATGGTAGCAGGTCCTAATCATGATTTATATTTTAGATTAAGTGGATTTTAAGAACTTTTTAACCATACCTCTGGTCAGGTTGCCCTAAGCTCATAGTTAGGGTATACTGTGTACTTGTCCAGTGAAATGGACCTTATATCTGCTGACATTATTTATTTTTATTTTCTTAATCTTATGGTTTGTTCTTAATCCCCCCCCCCCCCCCCATTCTGGCCATTAATGATGAAGATCGGACAGTCTAATCTAATGACAAAGATGTTGACACCGAAAATGGATAAAGTAAAATATAGTCTTTTTAATTTTGTAACTTTTACCAATTTTTGAATTTATATTTTACTTTTGAGTGATGACGTAGTATAATCTTAGAGTGTCATGTCATCATAATGATTAAAAATCAAATTTTAGGGATAAAATTGAAATGTAGAGCATTGCCGAGGTTTGAGATTAATGTGACCAAAGAAAAATTCAGTGACTAAATCAGGAGAAGATGTAAAGTTGAGGATTAAATACTGATTTTATCTCATTGAAAAACATATATATTGGTGTTTTTGTTGATCAGTGAATCGTCTTGGTGTAAAAAGAGGACGATTTCGAATAGGCCTAAAAATAAGAAATTGTTTGGGCCTAAGAGCATAAGAAAGGTCCTTGACGAAAAACGGAAAACTGTTAAAACCGTTTTCATTGTAGGTTAAATTAAAATTAAAAATAGAGTTAATTGCACCACATGTCCCTAAACTATCACACTCATTCTATATTGGTCCTTAAATTTTAAAACATTCTAATTTCATCCTTAAACTATAGCCTTCATTCTAAATTGGTCCCCAAACTTATGAGAATTCTAGTTTCATCATGAAACTATGACTCTCATTCTAAATTGGTCCTCAAACTTTTTGAACATTCTAATTTCATCCTCAAATTATCGTTTATAGCACATCATATTATTACATAATACACATCAATGTTTAATGACAATTAACAATTTTTGTAACGAATTTAATAACATAAGATATGGCCAGCATATATTGATAATTTAGGGATGAAATTAGAACATTCAAAAAGTTAGAGGACTGATTTAGAATGAGAGTCAAAGTTCGAGGATGAAACTGGAATGCTCAAAAGTTTGAGGACCAATTTAGAATAAAGATCATAGTTTGAGGATGAAATTAGAATGTTTTAAAGTTTAGGGACCAATATAGAATGAGTGTCATAGTTTGGGGACGTGTAATGCAATTAACTCTTAAAAATATGATTTTTACATCCATAACCAGAAGTGAACAAAAATTTAAAAGTAATTTAATCACTTCCTGAAATTCTACTAAAGTAATTTAAAGCATCTTAGGGATCTAGGTAGTATTTAAACCAAAAGGTCGAGGACAAAACTTAATTTGAATAACATTTAGGCTTAGTTTGTGGTTGCTTTTAAAAAGTGTGGTGAAAAAAGTGATTTTTAACTAGCTGTTGAAAAGTAGTTTTGAAAAGCTGGTTAGTGTTTGTCATTGATGTCAAAAATTGGTTTTGAGGAGATAAAATGTCTATTTTAGACATGATATTGAAAAGTAAAAAAAAAACTTGGGTGATGTTCAAATTAGTTAATATTATGATATATGAAATAAATCAATTTCAATTATAATAAAAAATTATTTTTTGAAAAAATTTAAATTAAAAATATAAAATATATTGTAGATTATATACGAACATACCACATACAAATTAATAATAAATATAAAATAAATTACAAATAAAACAATTTTATTCTCAATATAAATATAATAAATATATATTATTTTATAATTATGTATGCATAAACATTATTTTTAACAATAAATTATAATTAAATAACATGTGTAAAAAAGTAACTTTATTTTTAAACTAATTTTTCTACCCAAAAAGCTATAAAATCTAGTTTTTTGGTTTGAGTGAAAAAAATAGTTTTAAAAGTAACAAAAACAACCTATTTTAACTAAAAGCATTTTTTAAGTGCTTTTAGATTGCTAAAGTAACAAAAAAAAAACATGGCCTTAATCTATGAGAAATTAAATTTTAATTAAGCCGGGGGCGCTCCCGCCTTCTATTTAGTTTTTTTATAGGATTTCTTTATTTAAAATAAAATATCATATTTACTAATGAGTTTTATAATTAAACTAGTAAAAATGTATATAAATGAATATGTAAGTAAATATAAATAAATTAAACACACTTTTATTTTAAATTCGTTCATTTAATTAGGGCTTAAAAGGGTAAGAAGCTCTTACTTTTTTAGAAAAATTAATTAAGTCGTTGAACGTTTTTTTTACACTCAATTAAACTCTTGAACCAATAAAAAATTAATTAATTTATTTGACCAAAATTAAATGTTAAATCTAACGATTTTTTGTATATGTTGGTACAGCGTGTCGTGTTACATTGATGTCACTTGAAATTTTTAAATATTTTATTTTATTTAAAAATTTCTTAAAAAGTTCTAGCAAGTCTAAAAAACATATAAAAAGTGTTAAAATAATTTTTTAAAAATATATAAACGTCGCTTGATAGAATTGCAGTTTATCATATAACAATATATCCAAAGAAAAAAACTATTAATATTTAGTTGTCA
This sequence comes from Hibiscus tridactylites, assembly GCA_958450335.1. NCBI lineage: Eukaryota > Viridiplantae > Streptophyta > Magnoliopsida > Malvales > Malvaceae > Hibiscus > Hibiscus tridactylites. Next base: position 12,894,957 of record OY288277.1, read on the forward strand.
ACATTGGTTAAAAAGTCTTTATTGATTTAACATATAAATTCAATAACTTAATAGTGTGCAAAAATTTCAAAAATTTCATTGATTTTTCCCCCAAAAAATTCAAACTTTTTACACCCTTAAACTTTTAATTAATTGTATATAAAATATGGTAACGACTCAACAATCCGAACAAAAGTTGTCACTTCCACTTCTTGAAATTGAAAGCTAGCTTTCAAATAAAAAGATTTTATTATCCTTAGTTGATTTAGTTCATTTTTGTATGAGAATTAATTCCTCGCAACATTTTTCGAATTCACATTCTCTTCTTAAAAGTGCGATATATTTTAGGGTAAACTACATAAATAACGACCATACTATTAGTAAAGTAGCGATTTGACCACCTTACTTTTTTTTCTAAGCAATTAAACCACCAGGCGTTAAAAACTAACGGAAGAAGTGACGTGGCTGTTAATAAAATTGGTATAATTACACATTTGGTCCTCGCTATTTGTATATTTTATCAATTTGGTCCTAATTTTAATAAATAAAATAATTTTATTATTTAATTAGGCCACGACATGTGTCACTGTATTATTGGAGGACTTTATTTATAAATTTTTAATTGAATAATTTTTTATTTTGCTCCTCCAATCAGGTGGTGACATGTGTCACCAGATTGAAGGAACAAAATTGAAGAAAGAAAAACCTTGCCTCCAATGGGATTCAAACCCAAGTTCACTAGGTTAAAGGTGAGCACACCAACCACTAGGCCAAATCTATCCTTGGGATGCATTGTACAAAGTCTAATATATATCTTAGTTTGTTACTAATGCCAGAAAAAAACGAGAAATATATTACCTCTAGTATGATTTGAACCCAAGTTTCTTGGGTTAAAAGTGAGCATGCCTACCACTAAACCAATGTTATTCTTATGAAACAACATACAAAATCTATTATATAACTTTATTTGTTGCTCATGCAAGGAAAAAGGAAATAAATATAGATTAAAGAAACTCGAATATGACACTTTTGGGATGCATAAAATATTTAAACCATTAAAATATATCTAATAATTAAATTATTAACCATTTTATTTTTTATTAAATTTTAATTAAATTATTATATTAAAAAATAAAAAAATTATATTAAAATTTTATTTAACGAATATAAAATTAATAAATTATTTAATGAATATAAAATTAATAAAAAAATAATTTTATATTCGTTAAATAATTTTAATTAATAAAAAATAATTTTATATTCGTTAAATAATTTTATTTAATATATCTAAAATTTTATTAATTTATAATTTTTTATTTCTTAATATAATAATTTAATTAAAATTTAATAAAAATAAAATTGTTAATAATTTAATTATTAGATATATTTTAGTGGTTTAAATATTTTTAATGCATCTCAAAAGTGTCATATTCGAGTTTCTTTAATCTATATTTATTTTATTTTTCCTGGCATGAGCAACAAATTAAGTTATACAATAGATTTTGTGCGTTGTATCATAAGAATAAAATTGGTTTAGTGGTAAGCATGCTCACTTTTAGCCCAAGAAACTCAGGTTTGAATCCTACTAGAGGTATATATTTCTTTTTTTTTCATGGCATGAGTAACAAACTAAGATATATATATTAGATTTTGTACAATGTATTACAAGAATAGCTTTGGCCTAGTGGTTGGCGTGCTCACTCTTAACTCAATGAACCTGGGTTCAAACCCCATTGGAGGCAAGGTGGTTCTTTCTTTAATTTTGCTCTTTCAATCTGGTGACACGTGTCACCACCTGATTGGAGGAGCAAAATAAAATTTATTAAATTAAAAATATATAAATAAAGTCCTCCAATAATACGGCGACACGTGTCGTAGCCTAATTAAATAATAAAATTATTTTATTTATTAAAATTAGGACCAAATTGATAAAATATACAAATAGTAGGGACCGAATGTGTAATTATACCAATTTTATTAACTGACACGTCACTCCTTCCGTTAGGTTTTAACGGCTGGTGGTCACATTGCAATTAATTAAATAACTTGATGGTTTAATTGCTTAGAAAAAGAGTAAAGTAGTCAAATCGCGACTTTACCAATAGTATAATGGTCATTTATGTAGTTTATCCTATACCTTATTAATGCACCAGATACTTGTTGGTATTAACTCATTAATTTTAGTAAAACTTTTGGGTTTTTTTTTATTTTACTAGTTTAATCTTTCAACTTTTTGTTTATTATCACTTTAATCTTTGAATGATTTCTCCAACAAAAAAAAATACTCAAAATTTACCATTTTTTTTTGCAATAGTCAATAGATGCCTAAATTATTTTTTTGTCTGAAATAGACGCCTAATTTTTTTGTCTGAAATAAGTGGCTAATGTTTCATTTTGTTACTGTTTAAGGTAACGTTGTTAAAACAAAATTCAACACCCAATCAGAATTTGACACGTGTTATTTTATTTTATTAATTTTTTAAAAAGAATTATAAAATAGAAAATATTTTTTAAAAAAATCAGAAACTTTTCAAAATTTTCAAAACAGTCCCAAATTCTAAAATTTGCATCATTGTCGCTGCTGATAGCCTCGCCGGACCTCACCACCGCTGTCGCCGGAGTCCCCCGTCCATTTATCCCAATCGCCCATTGTTGGTAATCGACGGGAGGCGTGCAAATCGGACATCGAACGGTTGGAGCCTTTCGCGTTCGTCGTCCAATTGACTCACCTCCCGCCAGTTATCGGTGATGGGTGGTTGGGGGAAATGGGTGGGGGACTCCGACAACAGCGGTAGTAATGTCCGGTGAGGCTATCGTTAATGACAATGACGCTAAATTTGGAATTTGGGGTTTGGGACTGTTTTGTAAATTTTTAAAATCTTGGGATATTTTTAATTTATTTTGTTTTCAGTTTGTTTTTTAAAATAAAAAAATAAAAGCCACATGTCAAGTTACAATTTGGTGTTGGAATTTTTTTGACAGATTGACTTTAAAAAGGGTAAAAATTAAACGTTAGTGTAAAACTAATGTTTTGATATAATAATTGAAAAATGTTTTGGACTGATTTAAAAAGTATTTAAAACAATTTCTAAAGTCCAAATAACTTGAAATTATGTTTAGGGATGTTTTCAAAAGAGTTTTACATGTTTTCATAAGCCAAAGTACACAAAACCGTACAGGTGTTTCGATACGGGGGATTCCAGTAGCAAAACGTTTCGATACTAGTATCGAAACGGGCTTTCCCTGGATGAGGATTTTACCCAGCGTTTCGAAACAGGCTATGTCGTTTCGATACGCCTACGTGGCATTGACCACAACGGTCATAAACCCCAACGGCTATTTCCCAACTAACTTTTAAATGCATGTCGTTTCGATACGGGGACAGACGTTTCGAAATGGGTGTTTCGAAATGGGCTAAAGCGTTTCGATACGGGTCCACGTCAGACTGCAACGGCTCTTTCTACTTAAAGGGTGTTTCGAAACAGGTTCGAGTGTTTCGAAACGGTGAGCTGCAGAACTGCATTTATGGTGGGAATTAAAGTCCTCAACGGCTCCAATTCAATCCCAATGGCTAGCAACGGCTATAAACTCATCAAGGAGTATAAAAGGGACCTCCAAGCATCAAGTAAAGGCTAATGCTCATATTGTCAATCAACAAATGATCAAGAATTGTCTTAGAGCTTAAATTGTCATTTATTGTATAGACAAACACTAGTGAGCCAAAATTGTCAAATTTGCTCAAGTGTTTTAGGTTTTGGGTGAGTGCTAAATTGTGCAAACAAATACCTATTAGAGGGATTCAAGTTTGTTTATTGTGTCTCTTTGTAAAGAGAGTTTCGATCAAGGCTTTGGGTAGAAAGCTTGATCGGTTGTAAGGGTTTCCTCCTAAGCCTAGAAAAGGGGAAGAGCAATTAGTGGAATTGTTTGGAAATCCTTAGTGGGGAGCTAAGGTATTGGATGTAGACCTTGGTTAGAAGGTTGAACCACTCTAAAATCATTGTGTACTTTTCATTCTAGCTTCCACAACCCTTCCACCCAAAAATCCACCTCTCCACCACTTGGTGAGCCATATCGGTTGAACGAATCGAGCTCCTCACAACTCAACAGTTAGACACCTATTTCAGCTAAAAAATAGTTTAGACTCCTATTGCAAAAAAGTGGCAAAGTTTGGGCACCTATTTTATAATTAAGCCAAAAAAATATGACACGATTTTTTTGAATCAAACACCCAATTTCATTAAAATAATGAGAAGATATACTCCAACCAACAAAAATTTTCATCGGTGTTCTTCAAATACAAAAATAAACCTAAAAATGAGTACAAACGTGAATAGCAAACTCAAATCTTCTCATAAAAATTTCATCAGTGTTCTTCAAATCTAACACCATAGTCAAATCTTGGAGTGCTCACTGAAAGAGCACAGATCATTGAATTACTCCAACCAACAAAAAGAGATAAAACGTCTTGGTTAACTCCACGAACAACCAACTCACGCAATGTTGTACGACAAGATTCAATTGTAACATGCACTAAGTTGTAAACATCTTCAATATCAGCGTGCCATAGAAGCAGATAAAAAACGTGTCATAATAGCAGATGAAAAACAGACCAAAACAGTAAATAAAAAACAAAATAAAAAAATAACAAATAAAGAAACAGATAAAAGAAATCATCACCGATAGACAAAGATAAATGATAATAAATTAATAAAATGAGAATTTTACTAAAATAAAAAAAAAATTATTTTAAGTATTAATCCTGGCAAATTTGCCCAAGTATGATTTTTAATTTTCCACCTCAAACTATAACACTCCCCCTTTATTTTTCAAAGTATGGTTGTTCACTGTAGCAATCAGAAGTTGGAAGGAACATAATTCGATTTTGAACAATGTTTATTCAAAAAATACACCTAAAGTCAGTGATTTAGCTTGAAGACAGATCAAGGACAATCCCACTTTAAACAATGTTCATTATTTTTACTGTTTAAATACGGATTGCAAACAGTCTGACTTTAATAGTTTAATATTAACATGAGAAAAACATTATTCAGAGACGGATTGAACACAATTCAATTTTTGATTTACTACAGTGACAATCATACTTTAAAAAATGAAATGGAAAAATACAGTAGTTTGAGAAAAAAAATTAAGGAATCATATTTGAGTACATTTGCCATTAATCTTTTATTTTACTTTCCCACTAATTGGGTACGGACTGGAAAAACGAAACCGTCATAATGGTTAGCTTAAATAGTGCTCATGTTCTATTAAAAAAATCGTGCTTACAAAAGAACCAAGAACTAAAATACGAAGAAAGGTACAATTTTGAAACACATATTAATGTACAATTTATTTTAGGATAAATATTATATACATAGGCGGTGGAAATTGAAAGTTTCTACAAACGTCTTAGTTTTAAGGTATAGAGAGTTAGTTTAGGGTATAGGGTTTAGGTGTATGGGTTAAAATTTAGGAATAGTTATTTCAATTTAAGGTTTAGAGTTATAATTTAGGGTTTATATGTTAAAACCTAAATTCTCACCATATTACCCTAAAAACTAAACCCTAACATATAAACCCTAAATTATAACCCTAAACCTTAAATTAAAACAACTACCCCTAAATTCTAAACCCCTGCACCTAAACTCCTAAACCCTATATCCTAAACTAATTTCCTATACCCTAAAACTAAGGCGCTTGTGGAAACTGAAAGTTTCTACCGCCAGTATATAGGATATTAATCCTTTATTTTATATAAGTATGTATATATATATATATATTATAAAATTTAAAATTTAAATTATTTTTTTAATAATTTAAAGGTGACAAGTTAATATATCTTCATAGATATTTTTAACTCTTTGACAATACACATATACCATATAGATAAAGCGATTTGAACCACTTATTGGATTCCTTAAATTTTTAATCTTAAATCTTAAACAATCAAACTTAAACTTTAAATTATATGGAAAATTCTACAACGGGCGACGAACATTGATGAACACCACTAACGATGAACACCGATGAACACCATTAAATTAATTAATAAAGATTTAAAATTTTAAGGACTCATAATACAATTAAAAATTATTTTTAAAAATTCAATTAAATTATTTTTTATATATATATATTAAAATTTTATTTTTAATAAGGGTAAACTATATATTTAGTACCTCACCTATTTTCGTATTTTTATTGAACCCTCATTATTTAAATATTATTTTAATTTGACCCTATTCTTTATAAAAAAATAATTTAACCCTTAACCATCAACCTAAAACCCTAAACTATTAAACTTAAAACCCTTAAACTCTTAAACTTATACCCTAAACCATATACCATTAAAAATAATTCCACCATCATCGATTCAATTCAATTCAATGAATTGTTGAATTCTTCTAAAAAATTAAATTAAATTATTATATATATATATATATATATATAATCGATATTTCGCCAATAGGTTTCCAAAGAAGAGTGAATCGGGATAACAATGTCTTATATCCAATTGTACGCCCTAAGAGTCGGACGATTAGTACATGGCGTATACATTGATCAATATCTTCATGAACCCGTTTCGAAAACCTAATTGTAGGGAACGAACCAGATTCATCCACCTGAAAGTCCTCATCCATAACTTCCACTTCATCTTTCTTGTTTAAATTTTTATTTTTCTCACTATTTTGAGACCCTGTTACCATTCGTGCATACGATGGTTTGGGCATATCATTTAAACCAGTTGCATCTGTAGAGTCTTTATCAGTAGCAACCCCACAAACCTGTTTTGATTTAAAATTTTCATCACCCTTCTGCATCCATATCAATGGCTTCTTCAGGAAGTATCAAGTTAGTTCCATCTCCTTCGTTGCGCAGTTTCTTTGTGCTTCTATCATCCTTAAGTGGAGAACCAGGTCTCTCTAAAGGTCCATGTGTCTGCACCTGCATAATTTCATCTGGCGGCTTCCCATGTTGTCCGATATACGATGGTTTAGGGTTGTGTTGCCTGCTTGTATGGCATTGTGTTTTTGGGCGAAGATGGTTTCAAGCTTTACCGATCTATAATCTACGCTGGCTATGCAAAGTTTAAGGAGATTCGAATTTAATTAATTTTAATATATATATATATATATATATATATAATAATAAGGATTAATATCCTATACACTGGCGGTGGAAATTTTTTATTTCCACAAGCGCCTCAATTATAGGGTTAGGGCTTAGGGTTTAGAGTTTAGGGGTTTTAGTGTAAATGTTTAGAATTTAAGGTTCATGTTTAGAATTTAAAATTTACGGTTAGAATTTAGGGTTTAGGGTTAGGGTTTAGTTTTAGGGTAATATGGGTAGGGATTTAGGTTTTAACCTATAAACCCTAAATTTTAACCTTAAACCCAAAATTCTATCAACAATCCCTAAATTCAAAACTACTACATTTATACCCCTAAATTTTAAACCCTAAACGGAGTCCTTAACCCCTAAAATTAAGACGCTTGTGTAAAAAAGTTTCCACAAGCGCTTGTGTATAGAACAATTACCCATATAATAATTTAATTGAATTTTTTAGAAGAATTCAACAATTCATTGAATTGAATTGAATCAATGATGGTGGAATTATTTTTAATGGTATATGGTTTAGGGTATAGGTTTAAGAGTTTAAGGGTTTTAGGTTTAATAGTTTAGGATTTTAGGTTGATGGTTAAGGGTTAAATTATTTTTTTATAAAAAATAGGCTCAATTTAAAATAATATTTAAATAATGAGGGTTCAATAGATACGAAAATAAGTGAGGTACTAAATATATAGTTTACCCTTATTAAAAAATAAAATTTTAATATATATAAAAATAATTTAATTGAATTTTTAAAAATAATTTTTAATTGTATTATGAGTCCTTAAAATTTTAAATCTTTATTAATTAATTTAATGGTGTTCATCGGTGTTCATCGTTAATGGTGTTCATCGGTGTTCGTCGCACGTGGTAGACTCATCCAAATTATATACCCTAAATTATGAACAATGTTCTTAAAATTTAATTCATAAATTAAACTTTTAATCCCTAAAATTAAAAATTTAAGCTAGATTTTATACATATGGTGTGTATCAAAACTTTTACCTTTCAAGAAACAATAAAATTCAACGTAGGGAAAGCGAGGGTTATAATAATATTGTCTTTCTTTCTAGTCCAGACAGCAGCGCCGTCTATAATATAAAATCACGTGTTTTCGACCGTCTCCTACCCTGTCATTCCACGCCTCTTACAAGAAACCCCCGCTGCAAATTCATCAACCAACTCTTTTCCAAGCTTTTTTTTTTCAGAGTCTGAATTTGTCTCTCTCTTTTCTTTTTTCTGTATAAACTTTAGACCCTTTCGCATACATGAAGGAAGCTGTACTCTCAAAAGTTATGTCGAGCAGTTCAGGGTTTAACCTTCCATGCAAGGTTCCCATGGAGTCCTGCAAATCTCAGCCTTCCAGTTCCATTCTTTGTTCCACTCATTTCTTGGTGCTATCAAAGCAAAAGGGGAAACATCAGATTCTAAGAAACTCCAAATTTCAGCCTCTGGGCAGAGGTCTTAGATTGCAAAATACCGACAGAAATATGAACAGGGTCTTCTGCAACAGTGGTGTTGATCCAGGACCTGTTATCCCTCCTACTCCTACTCCTGGTCCTGGATCCTGGTTAGTTTTATATATGTATTACAAAGGGAGAAAAGAAATCTTCTATTTCATTGCTCTTCAATGAGGTTTAGTTTAGTCACATTCATGTTGAAATTTTGCAGGAAAGGTTGGATTCTGGGGATTCTGATGAGTATAATCCTGCCCATGTGGAGGGGCAACTGGCGGCCATTGTTGAAACTTAAACGTCAGCACTGCCCCTCAATATCGTCAATAAGTTGTATATGTATACTTCTTGAGCCTAACTTTAGATAGTATATATTTTGTAGAGGAAGCTGAAACTATAATAGACACGGTGGAAGCCGTGGCGGATATTGTGGAGAAAGTGGCGGAGCAAGTGGAGAAAGTGGCGGATGAGGTTGGCGATCGTTTACCAGAAGGCAAACTTAAGGATGCGCTTGAATTAGTTGAAGAATTGGCCGACGAAACAGGTGATGGTGCACGCATAGCCGGAGACTTCATTGACAAGGTCTTCTTTCTTGCTTGGCACTTTACCTTATTCCTTGTTTTTTAGAATTGAATTAACTCTTAATTAACAAAAGGATTAGATAGTTGTTCTTTGATTTTACTATAGATATGATTGTCGACTTAGCACATGGAGATCGATCCCACTTGCCAAAATTATAATCAAATCCAAGAAATTACAGAACCGGAACACCAAATTCCTGGCATGTATTATACTACATCAAATGCTCCAAAAGGCTGACCTGGTCTTCAGTTTCATATAGAGTCTACTTGGAATATAATACGTATCATCTGAACTAATACTCAATTTACATAGTATTTTTGTTGTTTTTTATATGTATTTCTGTCCTGGTTGGAATTATTAACATAAATAAGTATAATACAGGTAGAAGACATGGTAGACCAAGTGGAAGAAAAGGTGGAATCTTTAATGAAACCAAGCAGTGGCGATAAAGAAGCCAAAGAGAAAAAGGAAACAGCCTAGGCAAAACATGTGCAGCTCTCATCAATTGCAATAATAAGTAGGATGAATAGAGAGTTGTTCAACGAATCTTGTATTTTTTAAATTCTTAATTTAATGTTAATTCCTTGCAAATTCTCTGAATTACATTCTTTTATACTATCACTTTTGAATCAAAATATTGTAAAATGAATTGTCTTTGGTGGGCGGACACAATGAGAGACAATAATTGAGCAGACTGCAGAGGAATTTTGTTAAAAAGGAATCAAAATAAGGCTGCTTTTACCTACAAAAGATTCCTGCATTTCTTAAATCATATTTTCATGGTGGGAATTAAAAAATATAGAAAAATTTCCACATGAGAAAAATATGTCTCAACTGGTCAAATTAGCTGTCTACATCTTTGTATTCTTGAAAAGGGCAAAGGATCGACTGCCTTAAGATTTACCAATTTAATTATAAGTATTTAGTAGTTCTATAAAGTACAGTTCATTCCAATTACTTGTTGAATAAAGGTTAATTTTATAGCAGAAAAAAAAATATGTTGACCACCACCGCCACCGGATCAGCTGTTCTTCTTCTTCCTGGCAAATCCAAGTGCCTTCATCAGGAGTCCTTACGCAGATTTCATCTCAAAAATAGTCTTTGTTTGGCCAGTATCTCAAAGCAAAACAATGGGCAGCTTTTTCAAAGAAATCAAACCTTCCCATCACTCAACAATGGAGGATTTGGATTGCAGAGTTGTAGAAGAAACAGATGCAGGAAAAACATGCAGATCGTTTGCAGCAGTTTGGAATCAGGGTCAGGGCATCTGCCATTTCCTTTTAATCTTCTTCACGCTGGTTCCGACTGGTAAACTTCTTCTGTTGTTGTGTTAGCATTGTAAAAGTTAGCCCCAAGGCAAGAAGTTGACAATCATATAATCTGCAGGCAACTCTGGGCTCTGGGAACGGCAATACCACTTATCCTATCCTTCACCACCGGTAAATGGGGGCCATTACTAAAACTCAAAAGTGAGGATCTTCTTCTTCTTTCTTCTCAAAGTAATCAGGCATTTCATCAACGTGTGTTTTATTTGCTGGGTTCTTATATGTAGATGATGCTGATAAGTTACTAGAGACGGCTGAACATATATCGGATGTGGTGGAAGAAGTGGCGGAGAAAGTGGAGAAGATAGCAGATGAGGTGGGCGACCAGCTGCCGGACGGCGGAAAACTCCATGCAGCTCTTGAATTGGTTGAAGATTTAGCCGAAGAGACAGCTAAGAACGCACGTCTTGCCGGAGATCTCATTGACAAGGTTAGCTTTTCACCTAATTAATTAGCATATAAAATTAACACATCACATGCTTCACTCTTTTAATTTGTTTGTCCGTATACCTCACTTCATTCATTTAAAGTGTAAATTTCCATTATTTCAGCTTTCACTGTGAATTAATTTAACAATTATTAAGTATATTATAAGTATTTTTATTCTTTTAATTTGACAAGTGAATTAAAAAGAATACTAAATATCTTTTATAAATATTTTTAAAAATAAAAATAAATCAATGAGACTATTTTTTGTTAACCTAAGTTACAAATTTCACTATCAATATGCTTAATATATTCTATTACTCCACATTTTAATTAGGTTGATGTCACGCATTAATAATTATTAATTTAAATAATAAATTTTAAAAAAAATATTTTTAAAAGAGAAATTAATATTAATATATTTATATTTATATTTTTAAATAAAATAATTAATTTTAAGAAGTTAAATTAAACAACTAAAATCTGTAAGTATTGAAATCAAGATTAATGAATTTATATGCAAACTTTACAATCCATTTATTAAGTATTATATAATAATCCTAAAATATATTGCAATTATTTTTATAAATATATATCTTACATAAAATATATTTTCGATTAAATCATAAATATAAAATTAGTATTGTATAATAATCCTAAAATATATTGCAATTATTTTAAGTATGACATCATTCCCTCCATCATCAAAAGATTGTTAATATTTTCTCGAAATCAAAAAAAAAAAAAAAATTGAAATGGAGGGATGATACTACAATGTGAAATTGTGATTTGTGAATCACGAGATTTATTTTGCTTATTTTTATCTCAAAAATTCTATAAAATACATTTCTCTCTCTTAATTTAAAATGATTTGTCTATGATTCCTTTCCTGTTAAATTTTAAAATATTTAAAACGAAAATTAAAGGTTCATTAGTAAAATTATTAATACCTGACTTTATATAAGCTAAAACCCCTCAAAGTCCATGCGATTGAATTAGTTTTTTTTTTTATATAAATAATGAAAAGACAGGTTCAGAAAATCGTGGATAATATATACCACTCATATCCTTACGTGAAATATATAATATTTTATTTGGATGAAAATTAAATGTGTCAATCCATTGTGGATTAGTTATTAAGTTGACATAATTGTATATGTTTCTAGATATCTTTTCACTATTATAGAAAAATATCCAAATCCTTATTTTAAATTAAGAATGTGCCCATAAATCCAGTTGGTTGTATGCCATTTATATTTGTCGCATAAATATGAATGGTTTAATGTATTTTCAATATTCACATTATAATGTTATATATATTATTCATTACTATATGTTACTAATTATATGATATATGAGTATAAAAAATAATCTTATAGTGTTCATCCCCTTGTGTCCTGGTGGCAAAGGTAGATGTTTATCATCCCTTGGGACGCAGGTTCGAGCACCAGTTATGCCATGTTGTGTGTGCCGTCTTTGAAAAGTCTAAAAAAATAGAACAGATGTTACCCTTGCATCGCACCAGCATATTCAAAAAAAAAATCTTATAGTAAAAAATGAACCGAGCTATTTTTAAACAAGTTTCATTTTGAACCTAAATTCATTTAATTGAGTTTAATGTTTTCTCCAATTTTTAATATTAAATAGTATTTCAAGTTTAGATTAATAGCTCAGGTGTTAGGTAATTATATGCATCCAACATGCAGGTCCAAGACATGGAAGACAAGCTGGAGTCATTTATGGAATCAGTCGAAGATAAAGACAACGAGAAACCCAAACACGTGGTTGAGGCTGTTTATGTGGATCCAATCAAATCAGATTAAAAACATTTTATTTTTTAAAACTAGTTATCTTGTTAAAAAAATATTTTCACGTTAATACTTGTTGTTTTTTTAATATTACTGATGTTGGTGAGTTATTATTACTCAGTCAGTCAGTTATTACCGATGCGGAAGTCAAATTGATACGGTTATTTTAATATTATGTTTTTTTTTACAAATTTTAAATTTAATCTTAATTTCACTTGGAGGGAGTGGAAGGAAATGTGGATTCTAGTAAAGAAGAAGAGTGTTCCTAATTAGGGATGTAAAACGGTTCGGGTCTGAATCAGTTAATTAACGGGTTAATTCAAGTTCGGATAGACTTCAGGTCCGGTCACGTCGTTGACGGATAAAATTCAGGTTGGAGAATATCGGTTTCAATTGAAGTTCAAGTTGGGTCTTATTGTGTACAATTTAACTTCGATATGATAACTGTGGGTAAATTTCGGATAAAAATAAATTTTTAGGGATTAATATGAACCAAAATGTCTTTAGGATGTTGAAATATGTTACAATTTTAAATATATATATATATATATATATATATATATATATATATAATTGTGACTAAATTGAATTAAACTAAAACTTTAAAATAAATATTAAGGCTAAAATACAACATTTAAAACCCAGCAAGACCTAAGGGTCATTAACCCCTAACCTAAAAATTAGACGACTTAATTCCTTCTAAATTTTTGTCCTTTCTCCATTTTAACCAATTATTACATTTTTTAATTAAATTTAACGGTGGGAGCTTGGGAGGGAAAGTGCTCGCCTAATATTTTACATTAGGGGCGTTTATTTTTTAGCCCCTTCGACTTTAGATTCTTTTTATTTAAGTTTTAAATTTTCTCTTTTAAGTTTTAATTTAATTCAATTGAGCTCTAATTTAGATTAATTTAATTAAAACTTCACATTTAGTTTTAGAATTCTTTTAATTATGTCTGTGATTTATGCTTTTATGTTTTAATTTAGCTCAATTAGATCCTAAATTTTATAAGTTAATTCAATTCGGACAACATTATTATTATTATTATTATTATACCATATAAACTTTGATTTAAAACAATTATACACAAAATTTGTTTCGGATGTAAACATTTAATTGGACACATGAAAGTTGAAACTTTAATTTAGTTCAACTGTACACATCAAGCTTTGATTTAAATATTTAATCAAATTTAAATGCATAAATTAGCAAGTTGAATCGAATTAATCTCGTAAATCAATAACCCTAAACTAAACCAAAACCGTTAATACTAAACCAAAACCATAAACCGTAAGGAATCAAATTAATCTCATAAACCAATAATCATAAACTAAACCATAAACCATTGATACTAAACCATAAATCAATTATACTAAACCATAAACCTTAAGGAATCTAAATTAATCTCACCAATAATCCTAAACTAAACACTAAACCATAAATTGTTAATATTAAACCATAAACCATAAATCATAAGGAATCATGTTAGCATCATTTAGATATTTAATAAATTTTTTAAATATTTTTATATACTACATAATTTATAAATATAAAAATAAACGTATTAATTTAATGATCATAGTTAATCATGTACCTTAAATAGTGAAAAATGTATTTTGTCACAATGTAATATAATAAATTCATAACCTCACAACTTCATCAATTGTAACTTATTAGTAAGTCGGGTAAATATCATATCAGTTCAATAACAAGTTAGATCATTTACAGGTTGAGTCAATTACAGATCAGGTTCATAACAGGTCAGATTAATAATAGGTCGAGTAATATCGATTATTTACTAAGTTTATCTCGGGTTCGGGTTCATATTAGGTCGGATGCAGGTCGAGTTCGGTTATCACATTATAAGGTTGAGGTCGAGTTCAGGTCGGGTGCAGGTCGAGTTCAGATCCAAAATTTCTAGGTTCAACCCGGGTCCAAGTCAACACCAGTTCGGACTCAAATCGATTTTGAGTCACAAACAATTTTGACTCAAATCAAATTCAACCAGTTTTGCAGGTCGGGTCAGCTTTTTACATCTCTATTCCTAATGGGTTTCAAACTCATGACCTAAGAAAATATGAGAGAACAAAGATGAATAGCTTTGCCTGTTGAAATTAGAGAGTAGAGGATTTCTAGGGTTTTGGTCAAAAGAGAGAAAAATGAATTTTATTAATCAGAAAATAAAAAGTTATACAACATGTTTTAATTATACAAAATAATAACCTATATACTAGAAAAGAAAATAAAACAAGAAAAGTACAGCTGGAATAAACTTAAAACTAACTCTAAACAAACTATGCTTGACTAACCATAAACTTATACTTTAACAACCTCACTCAAGTTGGAGCATAGATATTATGGATGCCCAACTTGGAAACTGCTGGAAGAAAAGATGAAGGTTGTAGAGGCTTGGTAAAACAATCGGCTAGCTGATGATGAGTAGAGACAGACAATAGAGTGATTAATCCTTGATTTATCTTCTCCCGAATCAAATGACAGTCAATCTCAATATGTTTAGTGCGTTCATGCTGAACATGGTTCTCTGCAATTTTGATAGCAGATAGATTATCACAATATAAATTCGCATGTGAATGAACTAAAATTTGTAAGTCAAATAAAAGATAGAGTAGCCATTGAATTTCACAAGAAACTGAAGCTAAAGCTTTGTATTCAGCTTCACTCGATGATCTGAAAATTGTTTGTTGCTTCTTTAATTTTCATGAGACTAAGGCATAACCAATGATTACACAGAAACCAGTAACATGCTTCCTTGAATCAAAACAAGAGGTTTAATCTGAATAAAAAAAGACATTAAGCTTAATTTCATTATCTACAGAAAAGAAAAGACCTTGTCCTGGGTACCCTTAAGGTATCTAAGGATTCTATGAGCTACAATAAGATAAACATTAATATGACAAGATATAAATTGTGTAAGCTGTTGAACAGCAAAAGAGATATCTGGCCTAGTATTTGTAAGGTATAGCAATTTACCAATGAGCCTTCGATAGGGAGTGATATCATATAAAGGAACACCATCATCTTTAGAAATCTTAGGTTTAACAAGAAGAGGGGTAAATACAGGTTTAGAATTAAAAAAACCAGTCTCTTCAAGTAAATCTAAAATATATTTATGCTGACAAAAATTTATTCCTTTACTGGAACGAGCTACTTCAAGACCTAGAAAATATTTGAGATCACCTAAGTTTTTTATTTTAAAAGCCTCATGTAATAAAGATTTAATGTCATCTATAACAGACTAAGTAGGACTAGTTAAGATTATATCATCCACATAGACCACAAGAGCAATGAAACTATTATCAGATCCTTTTACAAATAAAGAAGAATCTTTAGAGGCCTGTAAAAAACTCCTAAAAAATAAAGCTTGAGTTAAACGCGTGTTCCATTGTCTGCTTGCTTGTTTAAGCCCATAAAGACTTTTAGTTAGTTTACAGACTAGATTAGGATCAAAAACAATAAAATCAGGTGGAAGGTCCATATATACTTCTTCATCCAAAAAATCATGAAGAAAAGCATTGTTAATATCTAGTTGTTGTAATTTCTAGTTTTTGGAAGCAGCAACGGCAAGAAGAACTCTAATTGTGGTGATTTGGCAACTGTACTAAAAGTATCTAAGAAATTTACCCCAGCTTGTTGAGTGTAACCCTTAGCTACAAGTCTGACTTTATATCTCTCTAGGGTTCCATCAACTTTTAGTTTGATTTTGAAGACCCATTTACAACTTATTGTATTTTTATCTGGTGGTAATTTAACAAGTTCCCAGATTTTATTAGCTTCTAAAGCTCTAATTCCTTCTTCCAACAATCAAATTTAATGGATTGTTTATAAGTTCGGGGTTCAAAAAGAACATAATCATTGTTAACATAACTATGATATGCAGAAGACAAATTATCATAAGATAAAACATCATTAAGAGTGTGAGGAGAAGACCTTAACCCTGGAAGGGTAACATTGAAATCCCTGAATTTTTTAGGAAGCCTGATACTCCTAATTGGCCGTGCTTCCACAGTGTGTGAAAGAGTAGAACCATGTACACTATGAGCAGAAAGACGCAGTTCCTTATGTGTAGAATCAACAGAAACAAGTTTATTGTTGCTGGCAGATCCCCTATTATTATCCAAACTAGTATTTTTAATATTTTCAGTAGAAGAAAGAACAATATCCAATCCTTTAGCACTTGAAGGATTAATATCAAAAGTAGAAGGATCATGTTGAATATGATCATCTACTGATAGATTATTTTCATAAATTGGATAAACAACTTGATGAGAATGTAAATTATGTGTTTTATTACTCTTAAAATAAAATTGATCTTCTAAGAATGTTATATGCCTAGAAACAAAATCAATTTTATGTTCAATGTCAAACAACTTATAACCTTTAACATTTTTGAAAATTCCTAAAAACACACATTTTACATTTTGAGGATGAAACTTAGTTTTTGGTTTATGCAAAACAGAGGCAATGCAACCAAAAATTCTAAGAGAGTCTAGCTTAGGTGTTTTACAAAAAAAAATATTTCAAAAGGTGACTTATTACCTAAAATTGGACTAGGTGTTATATTGATCAAAAAAGCAGAATGTAATATGCAGTCAATCTAAAAAATTAAAGGTAGGCCAGCCTGAAAACTCAATGATCTAGCCACAGATAGCAAGTGTTGATGCTTCCTCTCAACAATACTATTTTGTTGAGGGGTATGCACACAAGAATTTTGATGCACTATACCATGCGTTTTGAAAAAATCAATCATTTTAAATTCCTTAGCATTATCAGTTCTCATGCATTTAATTCTCTTGGAAAATTGAGTTTCAACAAAGGTATATAATTGAATGATTAACTCCCTAACTTCAGATTTCAATTTCATTGGGAAAATCTATATAAACCTACTTTTATCACCTACAATATTTAGAAAATAGCTATGACCATAGACACTTTTCATAGAAAATAGACCCCAAACATCAAGGTGTATTAAATTAAAAATTAAATCTAAAACAAAAAAGCTTATTGGAAAAGAGAGTCATTTTTATTTAGCTGTTCAGAAAAAAAAAATCATCCTCTGTTGAGAGGGATGACCTAACCTACAATGCTAAACTTTTGCAGAAACAAAAATACAAATAGTAGAATTATGATCAGAATTTAATTCAATTACAGAAACTTCTAAGTGATACAATCCAGCAATTTTCCTAGCTGGACCAATCATCTTCCAAGTGTTCATGTCCTGTAGACAACAAAAATCAAAAGAGAAAAATAAGGAAATAGAATTAGTTTTTGTCAACTGAGAAGCAGAAACAAGATTAAAAGTAAAATGTGGTATGTGAAAGACATTTTCAAGAATTAAAGTAGAATTAATCCTAACAGTTCCTATAAGAGTTATTTTAACCAACTCATTATTAGGTAAGCGTACATATTTATTAAAAACATCATAATAATTATTGAAAAATACAAAGAATTAACTATATGATCCATGACACCAGAATCTAATATCCATGGTATATCTAAAGATTTACAGTTAAGAGCCATACATGTGCCTTCAGTTGGAATGTTAAAAGCAGAGGACAAAGCATTGACCTTAGCAGTATGACCAATATTTGAAGCTGAGACAATAGACAAATTTCTTTCTTGCAATAGACCAAACAAGTTCTCATATTGTTATTTGGTAAACATTATAAGATGAGAATTGTTACTAGAATCTGTTGAGATGTGTGGGGCTCGATTCGATCAACCAATTAAGCTCACCAAGTGGTGGAGAGGTGGATATTTGGGTGGAAGGGTTTAGGAAGCTAGAATGAAAAGTGACACAAAGATTTATAGTGGTTCGGCCTTCTAACAAGCACCTACACCCACTACCTTAGCTTCCCACTAAGGATTTCACAATCAATCCACTAATTGATTCGTCCCCTTTTCTAGGATTAGGAGGAAACCCTTACAACCGATCAAGCTTCTACCCAAGCCTTGATCAAAACCCTCTTTTACAAAGAGATAAATAAAGCAAACTTAAACCCTCTAATAGGTGTTTGTTTGCACAATGAAGCACTCACCCAAAACCTAAAACACTTGAGCAAATTTGACAATTTTGGCTCACTAGTGTTTGTCTATACAAGAAATGACAAATTAAGCACTAAGACAATTTCTTGATCATTTGATGTTTGACAATATGAGCATTAGCCTTCTCTTGATGCTTGGAGGTCCCTTTTATACTCCCAATTGAGTTTGTAGCCGTTACTAGCCGTTGGGGATGAATTGGAGCCGTTGAGGACTTTATTTCCCTTCATTAATGCTGTTTTGCAGCTACCAGTATCGATACACGTGGAACGGTATCGATACGGCCTTCATAGGAACTAGCCGTTGGGCTCTTGCCAGCATAGGCGTATCGATACGCTTGAGGGCGTATCGGTACGGGTCCACATTTGAATGGCCGTTGGGAAATAGCCGTTGGGGTAGTTGAAATGGGATCGGTACGCTGACGTGGCGTATCGAAACGACCTCACTGCGTATCGATACTCTAAACCCTCGTATCGATACGGGTCTTGACATTGGCCAAACTGAGGCAAAATGGTATCGGTACGGGTACAACCGTATCGATACTGGGACGTTGAAAATACAAGTTTGGCTGTTTAAAACATGAAAAATCTTTGCCAAAAACCTTTTAAAATATCTCAAACATAATTTCAAGTTGTTTGGACTTAACACAAGTTTTAAATTCTTTTCAAATTAGTCCAAAACATTTTTCAATTATTATATCAAAACATTAGTTCTACAATCTCCCCCTTTTTGATATAATAAAACTAACTTGAAAAATTGTTTGAGATTCTCCCCCTTAAACTTTAAAAATGTGAATAAGAGATTAAATATATGAAATCAAATAAAGCTCCCCCTTATTCATTTGAAAATTCAATTTTTCAAACCATACCATTTCTCCCCCTTTTTGTTATATCAAAAAGAATTTAAAACATTAAGTTTTAAAATAACGATAGGGATAAAAACTTTGACACAAATTAGAATTTGGTTTAAAAATTGGCTCCCCCTTACTCAAAGCATCATTAAAAATGTTAGTCCATCAAATATGATCATCTAGTTGAATAAACAAAAATTAAGACAAATTAAATTAAAACAACTAGAAATTTTACCAACACTTGAACCCAAGGGAGGATGTGAAGCCTTCCTTCTTCAAGTGTTCTTCCTTGTGTGTATGGAGCTCCCCCTCAATGTTTGACTTGTTGAACATCTCCATCACACCTAACAATAGACAATCAAGTAACTTTTGGTATCCAAATTGCTTTGGATCCATAAACGTTAGTTGCACAAATTTTAGTCCCCTTAGGAATCCATTTTTCAATGTCATCCTTTTTAATTGAAGTGGTTAGTCCTTTTGGGACCCAAACACTTCTAAAACATTTACCTTTTATAAATCTAGGGGCACTAGATTGTCTAACATAAAAATTTGATTTTCCAAAATTGTTTTTCTTTTCAAGCTCTTTGGAAATCAAATCCTTTTCTTCTTGAACTTTTTGAAGCAATTTTTGTAAATCAAGACATTTTAGCTCAAACTCTTCAAGTTTTGCTTCAAGTTCAAGTTTGGTTTTAGAAAGCAAATCATTTTGAATTTTCAACTTTGAAATCAATTTATTGTTTTTCAAAATGTGGCTTTTAAAATCTAAAACCAAATCATCATAGGCATCTTGTAATTCATCAAAAGTATAAGAACATGAAGTAGATGAATTAGAAGTTACCCTTGAATCTTCTTCGATGGCCATAAGGCAAAGGTTGGCTTGTTCATCGTCGGTGGAGTCTTCATCACTCCAAGTAGCCACATATGCCTTCTTTTTATGGCTAGAAGTGCTTGCCCTCTCCTTTCTATTTGGTTCTCGTTCAAGCTCTCTCAAAGCTTTCTTCATGAAAGGGGCACACTTCTTGAAGAGATGAACTATCTCTTCATCTTCCTCCTCCTCTTCACTAGAGTAGACGTGATGGCAAGTGGAGGATTTGAGAGCCATGACACAAGCATTGGTGCCAAGCCCTTTGATCTTCTTCTCTCCCATAGCTCTAATTTCTTCCCTCTTCTTCTCTTCCTCTTTGTTCTTCTTCATGATTTGATGAGTAAGGAGAGACCCCATGAGTTCATCAAGCTTCAAAGTCTTCAAATTTTTGGCTTCGATGATGGCGGTCCTCTTTGAGTCCCAAGACTCGGGAAGTGAGTATATGAGCTTTCGAACAAGCTTTTCTTCCGGGATGGCTTCTCCAAAAACTTTAAGACCGTTGGTGATGGTGGAGAACCTATCAAACATCTTCTCGATGTTCTCTTCCGGATCCATTTTGAAGTTCTCATACTCCAAGGTTAGGAGCCCAATCTTGGTCTCCTTGACTTCATTTGTCCCCTCGTATGTGACTTCAAGCTTGTCCCATACCTCCTTGGCACTCTCACAAGAAGACATCTTTTCATAGATGGATGGACGAAATGCACAAAATAGAATGTGCAAGGCTTTGCAATTTAGCTCCATCTTCTTGCGATCGTCGGCACTCCACTCCGCTTTAATTCTTTGAGGCACGAACGGACCATCTTCAACTACATCCCATAGCTTGTAATCTCTTGATTTGATGAAGAACTTCATCTTTGTCTTCCAATGGGCATAATGGTCTCCGTTGAAGAAAGGCAGTTTGTCGATTGATTGTGCCATTGAGCCGGTTGATGAAAAAGTGATCGAGCTTGCCGGATCTTCTCAATAGGATGTGAATCCTCTTCGATTGAGCCAAGCTCTGATACCAATTGTTAAGATGTGTGGGGCTCGATTCGATCAACCAATTAAGCTCACCAAGTGGTGGAGAGGTGGATATTTGGGTGGAAGGGTTTAGGAAGCTAGAATGAAAAGTGACACAAAGATTTATAGTGGTTCGGCCTTCTAACAAGCACCTACATCCACTACCTTAGCTTCCCACTAAGGATTTCACAATCAATCCACTAATTGATTCGTCCCCTTTTCTACGATTAGAAGGAAACCCTTACAACCGATCAAGCTTCTACCCAAGCCTTGATCAAAACCCTCTTTTACAAAGAGATAAATAAAGCAAACTTAAACCCTCTAATAGGTGTTTGTTTGCACAATGAAGCACTCACCCAAAACCTAAAGCACTTGAGCAAATTTGACAATTTTGGCTCACTAGTGTTTGTCTATACAAGAAATGACAAATTAAGCACTAAGACAATTTCTTGATCATTTGATGTTTGACAATATGAGCATTAGCCTTCTCTTGATGCTTGAAGGTCCCTTTTATACTCCCAATTGAGTTTGTAGCCGTTACTAGCCGTTGGGGATGAATTGGAGCCGTTGAGGACTTTATTTCCCTTCATTAATGCTGTTTTGTAGCTACCAGTATCGATACACGTGGAACGGTATCGATACGACCTTCATAGGAACTAGCCGTTGGGCTCTTGCCAGCATAGGCGTATCGATACGCTTGAGGGCGTATCGGTACGGGTCCACATTTGAATGGCCGTTGGGAAATAGCCGTTGGGGTAGTTGAAATGGGATCGGTACGCTGACATGGCGTATCGAAACGACCCCACTGCGTATCGATACTCTAAACCCTCGTATCGATACGGGTCTTGACAGTGGCCAAACTGAGGCAAAATGGTATCGGTACGGGTACAACCGTATCGATACTGGGACGTTGAAAATACAAGTTTGGCTGTTTAAAACGTGAAAAATCTTTGCCAAAAACCTTTTAAAATATCTCAAACATAATTTCAAGTTGTTTGGACTTAACACAAGTTTTAAATTCTTTTCAAATTAGTCCAAAACATTTTTCAATTATTATATCAAAACATTAGTTCTACAGAATCCTTACTACCATGAGACTCGAATTGATTGGTCTTATTGAACTTATTTCTATTTTTGTACCCTGACGAATAGCCATGTTTTTTGTAACATTTTTCAATAGCGTGGCCATAAACACACACAAAACACACACATAAAGATGGAAAGGCTTCATCATCACTAACTGAGATTTAGGAACAGAGAATCTCTTATTGAGACCTCGAAGAAAACGCATCAAGAAATCTTGTTTGCAGTATTTAACAGCATCACACTCATAAGATTTTAAAGGGCGAAAATTACAAATTTCATCCCAATTTTTTCAGTTGTGTGTGATAAGCGGTAGCAGTAGAGTTACCTTGTTGCAAGGAGTAAAACTCCTAAAGACGATCGGAGATTCGCATCAAATCCCCCTGACTAAATCGATCATACAAGTCTTGCCACATCTAGGAGGCAGTGTCGATCCACAAAACGTTTTGTGCGGTGTCCGGAGTCAGTGCTCGCTGAAGCCATGAAAGAACCAGGTTGTTGCACTTGACCCAGGCCGGAAACTTCAGATCGGTCGTGCTTGGTTCCTTGATCGTCCCATCGACGAACCCGAACTTATTCTTGGAGATTAATGACATGCGCATTGAACACGCCCAAGAATGATAATTGCTATTGTCGAGCAACGTTGAGGTGAGAATCAACAACGGGTTTTCGTTAGGATGGATGTAAAATTTGCTGGCGGGATCGTCGTTCTTAAAAGCCCGGCCATCGGCAGAAGAAGCGGAAGAGCTGTTTGATACCATGTTGAAATCAGAGAGTAGAAGATTTCTAGGGTTTTGATCAAAAGAGAGAAAAAATTTATTAATCAGAAAATGAAAAGTTATATAACATGTTTTAATTATACAAAATAATAACTTATATACTAGGAAAGAAAAGTACAACTGGAGTAAACTAACCTAAAACTAACTTTAAACAAACTATGCTTAACTAACTATAAACTTATACTTTAACATTATCAACCGACCAAATGTGATTGCTCATTTTAATGCTATGTTAAATATAGGGATATTAACACAAAAAATAATTATATATGAGTTTAAAATAATTTATCATAGCATAACTAAAAATATAGTACAAATCTAAGTTTCAACTATTCAAAAAAAGTAATATTTATCTATTTTTTATTCAATGTATGTGGGTGATTAATTGTTACTCGATAAAATTAATTTACTGTTAACTCGTGTAATAAAACATGAAGAATAAACAATATTAAACATAACATAAAAGATTTTAATAAGGAGAGATGAAAGTCTAAGATTAACAAAATTAATATCTATATATGGAGGGCAATGGGATGAGGTGGACTAATTTTTTACTGTTATGATTCGACCCAAAATTTAAAAGTTTTAACTTAATTTTATTCCATTTTAAGTTTAATATATTTTATATCTAATTCGACATAATAAAAACATAATCGAATGAAGGTAATAAATAAATAATGAACATTCTCTTTTTCTTTGAAAGCGATGAGGATTTTATTTTAGATTGTTTGCAGTTTAGTCATTTCTTTAGTTTCTCTTTGATTAGACTTTGGCGTGCATGGCTTTCATTAAAAAGAGAGAAATGACCTTTTGTCGATGCTGCATTGTTTATGTTCGTGTTTGATATCTATCTACTTAATAAAAAATGAACGATTTCTTTTACGAAACAAATACCGGCCCAAATAAAAGTAAACGCGTGACAAATTAACGCAGGCCCAAATAGAGCGAAAATAATAAGATATTGCCAGGTCAGCAGGGGGTATATTTGGGTATTTGAAGTCCAGTCTAACGGCTACTCACATAATCCCTCTTCTTTCAATTTGAAAAGGGAAACACGCTTCGTTAGAAAGAAAAGGGAAAGACTGGAATGAAGTGAAAAGAAAAGTTTTAGAGAAAATCGCAGCCTGTTTCGTATTCCCATTCTAAAACCCCGACTCCAACTCCATTTCTGAATTACTTCTTCTTCTTCTGACTCAGTTCCTTTAAAAAGATTACATTTTGAATCTTGCAAGATCTAGGGTTCTTCGTCAAATAAAATTTTGAGTATACTGAAAACATGGATATTCCTCAAGAAATCGACGATTACATCAAAGGAACAATCGATGATTCCTTGGGTCTTCAAATCTCTACAGAATCTTTGCAATTGAAACTCCGCACCTCCGAAGAAACCCAGCGCCGCCTCCGTGACCAGTATATGTCCCTTCTCTCAAAACTGAAAGAGAAAGATCAAATCATCCAGCAATCAAAGGTCGGTCAACTTTAAAATAAAACAAAAAAACCAAAAATATTAATGTATTAATCTTCAAAATATGAAATGTTGACATTTTTAATGATTCTTTTTTCTTGTTAAGGCGGAAGCTAATATGAACGCAGTGGCGGTGAAGAGATTTGTGCAAGAGAACCAGAAGCTAGCGGCAGAGTGTGCGAATTTGTTGACCCAGTGTAACAAATGGGAAAGAGAGTGTTCGCTTTATGATCACGACAGGGAGGCGTTGATGGATTTTGGAAATGAGGCTGATGAGAGGGCAAAGAAAGCTGAGATTAGGGTTCATGAATTGGAAGAGGACTTAGGGAAGTTAAAGGAAGAATTAAGGTTTTACAGACACGGTTATGAGAGCCGAGGGGTAAATTTGCCAAAAAAAATCCCTTTACCTTTGTGTTACTAGTTCTGAATTGTTGATTTTTTTAGGCACAACTTTGGTTAGTTTTCTTTTCTTGTGGTAATTAATGCGAGTTTGTTAGATTTAATTACTAAAATTTGGATTTTTAGCTTATAAGATGAGTTAACCATGTGAGTGCAGTTTGAGCATGCGTTGTGAAACTGTTGTTCTGTGTTGCTTATAGAGTCATGGTAAGTTGAGCAATGTCAAACTTGCTTTGAGGAGATTAGTTTCAGTTCTTCATTGCCTACGATTTGATTTGAAAACCTGCCATCGTATGTAGTTTTGTCAATAGCTATTATATATCCGAACTGACAATCATATTTCGTACTTGAAGATTGATTCATCTTCTGAGGGCACAACACTGGAAGATAATTTACTTGATTCGGTTCTAGCAACATTGATTTGTAAAGATGAAGTTACATCTGGACGTGCATACTTGGAGGAAAATACTTCCCTTGAATCATGCCAAAGGTTGCTTAAACTGTGGAATAGGTGGTGGTTTTGTTCTCTTACTTTTATTCTGCCTCTGCGTCTTTGTTGGTTAATGGTGATTTTAGGTGCACGCAATTCTATCATTTCTTCCCTCCCATATTTCTGAACTAATTCTAATGGCCTATGCCGTGCTTTGCAGGTTGAGGCCTTCAACTCAAAAAATTTTGTCATTAGCTTCTGAAGTAAAGACCCTTAAAAAAGACAAGGAACATCTCAAGCTAAACCTTAGTAAAGCTGAAGAAGAGGTGAGAACCAAGGAATTTGAACACTGGATGCTTGTTGAAATTTCTATCCCCCGTGTCTGAACTTTACAAGGTATTTTATCTATATAGGTGAAAGTTCTGTTTGAAGAAAACAGCATACTGGATGAGACGAACCTAAGATTATTGAGGCAATCCCGTGAAGGAAAGAATCTCCATGATTCTGGTGGGAAGCACACTGGCAGTGCATCTGCGAAGGTGAATGTCGGATTCTCTGTCTTTGTTGCTCTGCACATGTGTGCTTGCTTTCACATGTAAAAACAAGTCCATTGATTCAATGCTATAATTTGCTTGCTTTTCTCACAGACAAACAAAAGAAAATTGAGTCCCAAGATATGCAGCCCAATTGATAAGAAGATAAACTTTACTGAGCCAGATTCAACAAGAAAGCCTCTGTCACCATTGCAAGATAGGGCCTAACTTCTTGTTCATTGATTCTGAAGCAACAGTCTGTAGTTTGTGAGTTATATAGTTTCATGCACTGGAATGAAAGTCCTTTGTTTTTATAAGTAAATGCTAATTTTCTGTTTTTCTTTATCATTTTCCTGACTGATCTGATGTAAAGATGGTTGCTGAAATGAATGCAGTGATGAGAATTTTAATCATTTATTTCTGCTGTATATCCTTCAAATAGTCAGATATGTTAATTGATGGCTATTTCCTATTACATCCTTAAATGACCTCGTTCTGTTCTTTCCTTTTTTGTCTTCAAACCTCGAAAATCCAAGCACCAAACTCAAACTGAACTAATTTGCTTTCTTCTCATGGCTTTGCTTCTCCTTCCCCACCAATCTTCTTTCTTTTCTCTCGGACATAAACCTCAAGACCAGTCCAACTTTAACTCCATGAAAAACGTCTCTTTAACTTGTTTTTTTTTTCTCCATCCGTTGTCTCCTTGTGCTAATACCCTTTGTTTGAAAGCTACAAGATTTAACAGTTTCGTCCTCCATTTTTCTGTCACTACCCATGGCCGAGCTCTGTATGTAAAAGAAGAACCACAACATGAGGAGTTTTCTAAGACTAGATTGCTTGCCCAGAACGTGCCTTGGAACTGTACAACGGAAGACATTCGTTCTTTGTTCGAAAAACACAGCACCGTCATAGATGTCGAGGTTTTTGTCAACATCTTTTCTCTTGGGGTTCTCTTTGTTTTAAGAACTGATTTTTCCCTTTCGAGTTAAATTTGCTTTGGTTTATGGTTGATATATTGATGCGTTTCTTTGTTGGTTGATGTTTGCTTTAGCTTTCTATGCATGACAAGTAGGGGTGTGAAAAACTGACCCGACCTGGTAACCTGCCTGAAACCCGATCGAGTCAGAACCTGGTTTGATCCGAGAATTCAATGACCGAACCCGACCTGCACCCGAACGAAACGAACCCGAACCCGAATTTGACCTGTTACTGTAGAAACCGAACCCGAACTGTACCCGACCGAAGTGAACCCGAACCCGAATTTGACCTGTTACTGTAGAAACCGAACCCGAACTACACCCGACCGAAACGAACTCGAACCCGAACCCGAGACTGACCTGCCAGATAACCGATTTAACCCGACCTGTTTGGACCTGACCTGTTTTGAAACCGACCTGTTTTGAACCTGACCTGTTTTGAATCCGACATGTTCTTGACCTGAACTGATATTAACCTGAACTGATATTGATCTGAACTAATATTGACCTGAACTGATATTAACATGGCTTGTTGATAATGATAATTAATTGACATTTGAAGAAATTTTTATTTGATGAGTTTAAAATTTTAAAATAAATTAAAAATAATAAATAATTTTTTATACTTAGTAAAAATTATCTTTTAAGTTAATACTAAGTAAATTAACTTTTAGGTGATATACATATATACTTAGTAAAAATTAAGTGTTAATAAATTCTATATACTTAGTAAATTAACTTTTAAGTGATACATATATATTTAAAAATTAATGCTAAGTCAAGATTAATGATATACTTGGTTCAGTTCTTATAATTAAGACATTCAACTTTACTTATCTTTTAAATAAATTAAAAACTTGAATGAATGTCTTTTTGTTTAATTAACTTAACTTGATCAAGTTTTATTACAAAAGATTAAAAATTAATTGTTGATTTGATAAAAACTAAATGTTAGAAGGTTAACCATTTCTAATATTTTAAATTCATAGTTTATTATAATATCATAATTTTTAATTATTTAACACAAATTTATGTTGCTAATAAAGGTGAAAATGAAAAAGATGAAAACGACACAATATCGCCTCATATTGTGGACCAACCATGGCCTATAATAAACATCATATGAATGAATTAAACAAAATCCAAAATGCATATTAAAAAAAATGAATGAATTAAACCAAATCTAAAATGCATATCGGGTAACAAGGCTGGTTATTAAACAACTCAAAATATAGATATTACAAAAATGGCATTAGCAGCTAATTTTTCTTTTTTTTTCTTTTCTATTATGAACATCAGCAGGATGAGCCCAAACAACAAATGCATGCCTACTATACAACCTTTAACTCTTTAGTCTTAGAACCTTCCTTGAGAAAGTTTAGGCTGGTTTGACTGGTCCGCTTGCAAGGTGCTGAACAAAATATGCATAAAAGGATCCAAGAAATTAAATAAAGGACATCTATACATGACATATAGATCACAATGTGATAACTCTAGTTCACAAATCTGAAAGAAACATAAATACCAAATAACTGGATCCTTACAAAGTAAACAACTGCGTTCCAGACCAAGACAAGCAGCAAATAAAGATTATTACTTTGGGAACCGGAATACATCTCCATGAATATACTTTCATCCAATTTCCTCTTGGTCATCGGTCGCTTCTTCCTCTTGACCATACCTTTCATAACAAATCAAACATTTACAGCAACCAATGACAAAAGAGAAATAACAAAAATATTAGAAAATGAACAGCTAGATTTAATATATCTCACTTGATGAAATCATTCTTCAAGACCCGTATGAGAATTGTTGCAAGGAAATCAGTCAAAAGGAGGACCGTCACACAAGAGTTGATAATAAAAAATCAGTGAATCTCACTAGTAAAAATATAAAAATAATAATACATATAGTCTCCCGCATCAACATGAAAAAGATGCACATTAATAAATATCACTAGTAAAAATATGAAAACCTGATCAACTTCACCACGTAGAACTATGGTGGCTATCCGTCCTGATGGGCAACCACTGAATATATTAAACCTTTCGTTTCCAACCTGCTTTTCCTCAAAAACCTCACATGTTTCCAGAACCTTTAAAACAACAAAGAAGAAATTAATTCAAGAAGTTCAATAAGCACTGAAAAGTTGGAAAGCTTAAACTGGGGGGCGGGGCGGGGGAGTTGGCTGCATTTCCACAAGTATATATAAACCTCATCAATTATGTTGTTAACAGATGTTTGTATGGTTCCACCACTTGCAGCAGCAACCCGGTGAAGATCTTCCTCAGCTACACAACCAGCACAGAAAACATCCCTGTCCGCAAAATACTGACAACAAACATTCAGGTCAATAAAACTTGAGAGAGAATAAAAACTAGTCAAAATTACAGAAACATTACTCCTCAAGGTCCCATGCAAAAACAAAACTATCGATAGAGAACATAAGAGCTGGAAAGAAATAGATATGTCAGAATTGAAGTGTCAAATAAGATCATGCCCATGGCTACATTAAATTTTTTAGAAGTACCAATGAAAAAATTCATACAAGCAGATAACAAAGTAGCCAGAGAGAAGAAGGCCATAGGCCTTTCATAGTTAGCAGATAAACCTATGTTCACAACCAAAAATATGTATTAACTCAATTTAGTCGCAACATAACCCCAAAAGGAAAATGCTTTGTAAAGGTTGTGTTAGTTCTGAACAGTTAAAGAGACATGTTCAAAGAAATAAAAATGCAGTGCTTACGATCAAGGCAAAATCTCACACCTGTGTCGCCAGATCACCAATAGCCAACAGAGATTGCACCAGCCTTCCCACTTGACATACAAGCTTCTTGATTGTCATGTTCCATGCTATCAATCGATATCTCTACAGAAGGGCCAAAACATATTACTTAAAATAAGTCTATAGTGCATCAATCGACGAAATAAAAGGAAAAAAAGTCGAATCGTCTACCTTTAATTTCCGGTGAACGGAGCCACGGCTGAGAAATCCGTACGGTGAGGAGATTCGCAGTCACGAGTAGGTTATCATATTCGAAATGTAACCCGATCCAACGGTGCATTGTTGAAATCAGATGATAAAATCTTACAAAATTTTGAACCTTTATCTTTAGATCTACTACAATCGATTGTGATTTTGCCAAAATTAATGTTGAGTTTGAGTTTAGGGAGGATAAATGAAGAAGAAAATTAATTTTTTTTGAATTTTTTCCGTCGCCAGAGCTAGACCGGCGACAACGGTGATCAACAGTGCATAATAAGAAAATGAGAGAAAAATAATAACAATGAATGAAAGAATAAATGAAAAAAGAAGAAGAAATAAACCCTTTTAATTATGGCACAAAACACACAAATGAAAAATGGTTTAAAACCATTTAATTCACGTTGAACATTGATATTGGGAGGGAAAGTTCCCGCACTTATTTAGGGAAAAATTAATTTTTACCATTTAATTAAAAATAAATAAAAAATTATATTTAAAATTAATATTTAATTAAAAATTAACCTTTAGGGTTTAGGATTTAGGGTTTAATGCTAGGGTTTATGGGTTTACTTTTAATTTCTTTTATTTGGGGTTTTCTTTTTATGTGTTTAGGGTTTAGGGTTTTAAGATTTTTGTTTTACTTTAGTGTTTTGAATTAGGGTTTGGGGTTTATGTTTCATTATTATTGAACTAAGCTTACCTTTATGGTTTAGTGCTTAGGAATTAGGGGTTTACTTTTTATTGACTTTATTTTGGGTTTTCATGTTATGGTTCTAGTGTTTAGGGTTTATTTCTATGGGTCTAGTGTTTAGGGTTTCTTTTTATGGTTTTAGGGCTTTGATTTAGTTTAATGTTCGAATTAGGGTTATGGGTTTAGGTTCCATTTTTTGTTTAGGGTTTTAGGTTTTAATTAGAGTTTCATTTTAGAATATATATAATATATTTAGTATATTATATATATGTATAAACCCTAAACTCTAAAAATAAAAACCCTAATTCATGTATGTATACATATATAATGCATGTAAGTATGTATGTATAGATGTATGTATCAATTTATGAACCCTAAACCCTAAAAATAAAAACCATAATCCATATATGTATGTATATATATAATGTATGTATGTATGTATGTATGTACAGATGTGTGTATCAATTTATGAACCCTAAACCCTAATCCATAATCCCTAAAAATAAAACCATAATCCATATATGTATGTATGTATGTATGTATAATGCATGTAAGTATGTATGTATAGATGTATGTATCAATTTATGAACTCTAAACCCTAATCTATATATGTATATATAATGCATGTAAGTATATATGTATCAGTTTATGAACCCTAAACCTTAAACCCTAATCCATAAACCCTAAAGCATAATCCATAAACCATAATCCATGTATGTTTGTATATATGTATAATGATTGAAAGTATGTATGTATCGATGTATTAACCCTAAACTCTAAACCCTAAACCCTAAACCATAACCATAATTTGTTTTTGTGTTATGTATGTATAATGTATGTATGTATGTAGGAACGTGAAACAACAAACCCTTAACCTAAACCCTAAACTATAATCTCTAAACCCTAAACCATATAAACATATGTATAATATACGTAAGTATATATGTACGTATGTACCAATGTATAAACCCTACCCCTACCCCAAACCCTAAACCCTGAACCCAAAACAATAAACCATAATTCCTATATATATGTACATATAATGTATTAATATTATGTATGTTAAATCCTAATCCCTACACAATAAACCCTAAACTCGAATGAACTCGACCTGAAACAAAACCGACCTGAAATGAACCCGACCTGAAACGAAACCGACCTGAAATGAACCCGACCTGAAACGAAACCGACCTGAAATGAACCCGACCTAAAACGAAACCGACCTGAAATGAAACCGACCTGAAATAAACCCGACCTGAAATGAACCCGACCTGAAATCAACCCGAACCGAAATTAACTCGTCAATTAACCGTTTTGGCCCGACCTGAAATGAACCAACCTGAAATGAATCCGACCCGAAATGAACCCGACCTGAATTGAACCCGGCCTGAAATGAACCCGACCTGAAATGAACCCGACCCGAAATGAACCCGAACCGAATCGAGTCAAAACAAAAAACGACCTGAAATAACCTGTAACCGATTTAACCCGACCTGACAGAGCCCGACCTGAAACCCAACTGTTGACATGTTTTTACCTCCCTAATGACAAGACCAGAAATAGGGGATTGCCCTTTGTTTCCATGGCTTCACCTGAGGAGGCTCTCACTAATCTCGAATCATATGTAAGCATATTGCCTAGATTATTTTCACTAATCATGGAACTCAAGAACTAGAAAGTCCAATATAATTTAGCATAGGGGTGAGCAAAACTCGACTCGAAAAAACCGAAATTTTTTATTCGACTTGAAAAATTGAAATTTTCGACTTGACTCGAGGCGAAAAAACTCGACTTATTTTGACTCGACTCGAAAAAATTTCAAATAAAATTTGAGTTGTAAAATAAAAATTCGAATAACTTGAAATTTTTAGTAATTAGTGGATTGGTTTTTAAGTTCGAGTCAAGTTCTTCAATTTTCCCTGATATATATATATACCAATATAAAAAATATGAAGAAATATATGCCACATATGAAAAAATAGGATGAAATATATATGCATATCTTATATGATTAGAGAAAGTCGTTTAAATTAGAATCAAAGTGTACTATAACATGATAAATAATTACAATTAAATTTGTATAGAAACTCAAAAACTCGAATCAAAATTTTTTTAAATAAAGTTTGAGTTATAAAATATGACTCGTCAACTCGAATAACTCAAAAAAATTTGACTCGACTTGACTCAATCGAACACTTACCCCTAATCTAGCATATTAATACAAGTTTATCTTATTTGAAGTAATTATTTTTTTTCAAAGTCCTTGAAAGTAATGTTCATGTGATGAATTTCAGTATTTTTTTTTTGACAAACGAAATTCAGTAGTTTAACAAAGGCATTTCCTTGAATACTTATTTAACCAGTGCTTTGATGGCCCTTGTCAGCAAAACCCTTTATGGATTAAGTTTGTAGCTAAAGCTAATTTCCCCTGGCTAAGTAATGATTTACATTGTTCATACATTTTAAGAGGGCTTTTGTAGGAATTAGAGCTCAATTATGCTAAAGCTAAGAAGAAGAAACTTGAAAAACCTAAGAAAGCCAAGGCAGTTCCAATATCCAAATTTTTGTTGTGCAGATGTTCATGGGAAGACCAATTCAGGTGCAACGTAGTAGACAATTTATGAAAGTTGAATCAGAACAGTCAACAGAGTTCAGAGTCTGATGATAATTAAACTGAGTTGAACTTGAACACTATTTTGGAACGGAAAGTTGAATGATAATTAAACTGAGTTCATCATCATGCCTGCTGTTTTTACCATTTTAAAAAGGTGTGGGGGATGACTATGAGGCATCTAGCTAGTAGCTGCTGGATTTCTTTCATGATCCATAAATTTACACCCATTGCTTAGAATGAACTACATTAGCTTTATCACATTCACACCAGTTGATAATGAAAAGATCTCAAAACAGTGAACCAAGAGGAATATAGCAAAAGGAAATCCAATTGATTTTGAAACTACACCAATTTATTAGGTAGAGCATGCAAATGCAGCTTCTGAATCTGAATCGAGTTTGTCAGACTGAAGTAGGGCTGTAAATGATACGAGACATATCGCAAGCTACTCGAGATCGACTCGGCCAAAGCTCGACTCGATTAGACTCGACTCGAACTCGAACTCGACTCGAGTTCTTAACGAGCCGAGTCGAGCTACTCGATACTCGACTCGAAAAGCTCATGAGCTACTCGAAAAAATAGTATTTAAATATATATTTTTTATTTTTAAAAATAATTGATTAATAAATTTTAGTTTTAAGTTATTTAAAAAATATTCTAGTAATAATAGACATAATATTTGAGATTCTCAATAACTAAGATTAAATATATATAATAATCTCCACTCTCTTTAAAATTTTACTTATGATATTTCTAATAAAAAATAACTAACAAATTAAATGGGTGAGATTTAAAAGACAATCTCTACCGTTGATTAAAAATTAAATATATATAATATTTGATATTTCTAATATAGTATTAAGTCTTCATGCACTTAGGGGTCGTTTGGTTCACGGAATGTAAGATTACCTTCCGGAATGAGATTACCGGAATGTTACATTACTTAACATATTACCTGGAATGTTGTATTACCTTGTTTGATTTGTTTGGCAGGAATATAAGGTTACATTGTTTCGTTGAAGGAATATAAGATAGGAAAAATGCATGTTTTACCAAATTGTCCTTGAAATATATTTTCTTTTTTAACCGACTGAAGTTTTAAGATTAAAGTCATAATATTTACATAAAAGTTTATAGAAAATATAAAAAATATAATATGAAAACCTTTTTATGAAAATTGATCCTAAATAATAAATTTAATAAAACACATACCAATAATAAAATTTGAATCAAACACATATATAAAAAACCGAAATAAAATAAAAATTTGATATATTTTTATTTTATATGCATCGTATTATTTTATAATAAGTATTAGAACCCTAAACCACTAAAAATAAAATAGATTTATACTTTTGTAATTATATAAAAAAAGAAAGATTATTTTAAAATAACTATATTTTTTAGGGGTATTCTTGTCCAAAGGGGAGGGAATTGTCTAATACCTGAGAAAAGGGAATTGTCTAATAGCTACTGTTGGGAATATTTAATTACCCCTGGGAGGGAATGCTCTTGAACCAAACGTAGGTATGTTATTCCGGAAAAGATTATTTCCCATAGTAATGATCTTTTCCGCGAACCAAACGCCCCCTTAAGGTTCATGTTCGAGTTTAATCTTGAATCGAGCTCTTACATAAGTTTGAGAATATTTCGAGTTCGAGCTTTTGGAATTCGAGCTTTTTGAGCTTTTGGAATTCGAGCTTTTCGAGCTTTTGTAATTCGAGCCTTTCGATTTTTCGATTTTTCGAGTTCGAGTTCGAGTTTCATTTTTGATTTCGAGTTCGAGCTTGAGCTCAATAATTTTGAGCTCGCGAGCTTTCGAGTCGAGCTCAGTTTCGAGCTTTTCGAGCTCGAGTCGAGCTCGACTCGGCTCGTTTACACCCCTAGACTGAAGGGACAGTTACCTAACCAGGAGAGTCTGGCTTTCTAGACCTTTGTAGAATTTTTTATAGGGTTTATTTGATAATTAACTCACCCACTCTTCATTATATTAAATTCTTCATATATTAGAAACGTGTAAACAGGTCATTACAATTTACATCATTATTGCACATAGCATACTTCTAATGTTGCATTTTATTGGGGGAAATGTATGTTTCCTTCTTCTCTTCTTTTTCGGTGCCGGAAGTGCTCGACGGAATGGCTAGTAAGGGTGTAAATAAACTGATTGTTCGACGAAATGACTAGTAAGGGTGTAAATAAACTGATTGTTCGACGAAACGTTCCTTTTTAAACTAAATAAACGAGTATAAATAATTTTTTTATGTTCGTTTAATAAACGTATAAAAGGACATGTTCGTAAACGAATAAACGAACACGTTAGCGAACACTTAAATGAGCGAACACGAATACCTTCAAAAAAAATAAACACAAACACAATATTAAAAATTTAATCAAACATGAACCAAACAGGAACACCTTTGAATAAATAAACAAACGAACACAAACATATTCATGTTCGTTCAAGTTTGGTTCATTTACACCCCTAATGACGAGGGATCCGCGTAAGGTTGCGGTTGAAAATCGGCATTTTATGGAGTTGTTGGAAGCCAGATTTGTGTTTCAAAGATGGGTTTAGTCTCATTAGTATCGATCACGTTTTATTGGAGTAGAGTTGAAGCATGTTAATTACAATGTTCCACCCTGTTTGCATCACTGTAATCCCTCTTTTTCCATTAATGGTGATTACGACTTCTCATTAAAAACACAATGATGGCATTAGCAACACCACATGATGCCAACAAACTAACCTGTTTCACAGAAGAATCTAGGAGAAAACAAGACACTTTTTTCATGCTTTTCTTCATTCACAATCCATCATTCCAAGAGGTGAAAAGGACAGCAATATTGGTGGAGTTCCTTTAACTTGAATGCATAAATCATAATTGATGTATTTTGAGCTGGCTTTAGCAAAGAACACCATAACCAATTAATGAACCACCATTAGCCATTAGGGTCCCTGCTCTTACCAACCTTTGTTTAAAGTGTCGGTTTTGCATTAGGTATAGGACCTGCCGCCCCAAGTCATCATTCCCCCGTTTCATGGCATTATATAAGGAATCCAATTTCAGAAAACTCCTCATTCTTCTTTATAACCCTGTTTTGCTCTGTTATTTACTCTGGAAAAAAAATGGTGAGCTCAAGTGTGGGACTGGGAATGGCCTGTCTTTTGCTAGTCTCGTGTATGGCGGTGGTGCCAAGCTTGGCCAAAGATTACACCGTTGGTGACGCCTCTGGCTGGACAACCGGGGTGGATTATAGCACGTGGACTAGTGGTAAGACCTTCAAAGTTGGTGATAGCCTTGGTGAGTAGTAAAATCTAAACCCGGATCTTCAAATGAATCATACATTTGTTTGAGCAGCATATTTAGGTTGACGTGATTGAATTCGTTTGTTTGATTAAACTAGTTTTCAATTACCCAAGTAGCCATACCGTGGATGAAGTGAGTTCAAGTGATTACAGTACGTGCACGGTGGGCAATGCCATCACAACCGATAACAGTGGAGCCACCACCGTTGCCCTCAAGAAGGCCGGGACACACTACTTCATTTGTGGTGTAGTGGGACATTGTGCGAATGGCATGAAGCTTGCAGTTAAAGTGGAGTCGGGCTCGGCACCGCCGTCCAACGACAAACCGTCAACCGCCACTACAAGTACAACTAAACCCTCGGATTCTTCGTCATGGAGCCTCTCCCC
The DNA here is from genome assembly GCA_958450335.1 of Hibiscus tridactylites. NCBI lineage: Eukaryota > Viridiplantae > Streptophyta > Magnoliopsida > Malvales > Malvaceae > Hibiscus > Hibiscus tridactylites. The sequence goes on from OY288277.1 coordinate 12,932,069, forward strand.
GTTAATGGCTGTTGTAACAACGTGGGTTGCATTGTTTCTTATAGTCATTTCATAATTGAGTTAGTGGGGTTGGTCAGGATAGAGGCAGTGCTGCTGATCTCATTTTTGTTTGAATAAATGCATTTTTATTTGGGTTTGTATTGAGGATCATGAATGAGCTGAGCTGGTTGGCGTTTCATGGCGTTAGGTACGCATATGATAAATATGTAAGTTATGGTTCATTGTTATTTGTTGTATCGTGTTCGCTTGATTGGAATTTTCAATAATACCAGTACCTTTTGATGAAACCAGAAATTAGAGTTGAACAAATCTAAATCTAAATTTACATTTATAATTGGACAATTCCTTACGTAAAATGATAAGCAAATGCTGATGAATCTTATCTAAAATTGATAATTAAGTATATCATAGACGGTAAACATATTTTCTAAGGATAGTCTACCACGTGCACCGAACGCCGTTGAACACCACTAATGTTGAACACTGTTGAACACCATTAACTTGATTAATAAAGATTAAAAATTTCAAGGATTCGACATACAATTATAAATTATTTAAAATAAAATTTCAACTAAATTATTTTTTATATATATTATATTTTTAATTTTTTTAAATAACTTAATCAAATACTAACTATAATCAATCCCTAAATTAAAAAATCTAAATCTTTTCCCTTAAGTTAGAACCCTATTTCACGAACGCAAACCTTTGGGGGAAATAATATTTTCCCAAGTCAACTGCTTTCAGATATGAGATACCCAACCCTTGGGGGAAAATATTTTCTCTTACTAGTCGACTTTTTTTATAAAAAATTTAGAACCAATTATTTTAGGGTTTTAATTTGGGAATTTGGGTTTTAATTCGGAAAAAAAATTAAGTTTTTTAATTTAAAATTAATAATAATTGGTATTTGATCCAATTATATTCAACGGTGTTCAACGCTTGTTGTATTTTCCATTTTCTAATGTCACTTATGAAAGCTCTTGATATTAGATTTGAAGTAAAAATTTGAAAATAGCTATTGTTGTTGTTTAAAATAACATTTGGAAAATTTGTCCAGATAAGATTTACAGTAATAAAAAAAAACTCATAAAAATTGAAGATTATGACTATTTACATAATTATATTAATTTTCATCCTCTTAAAAAGTTAAATACAGTAACTATAAGTTCTCCATTAGACTTAATTTAACGAGACCCATCCTTCAAACACATCATAATTATATAATTACACTCAAACGAGGACTTCAAACACTAAAAATCGTATGAGTGAATTTGTTCTTCTGTTATTTTTTTTTTCTCATTTATCACATGAAATCGCAAGGTTTAGATATTGGCAACATACAATTCTACTCGATTATTTTATTTTTTAAACTCTTTGGAGAACTTAAAGATTAACAAAACAAAGCTTGGCATACAATCATGAAAAATACTATGGCGTCCTAAATTCAAGGTCGAAGCGAGGATCCATCTGGGGTAGGGCCAGCTCAAAATTACTTAGCTTCAAGAAGAATGGAAGAGTAGGGAGCCACATTGTAGGTGCCGCCAATTCCAGGGACTCCTTCCACCACAAAATCATCCGGCGACCCAAGATTGGTGTCCACCTGCAGTAGTTTCAACATCCATGATCCAAAATCAATAATAACACCAAGCAGGCTATAGCTTTATAGTATTGAAATTGCAGCTAGTAGAAATCAACCCGTTGTTGGAATAATAATGCTAACGATATCTTCAATTCCAATGGAAATCCATTGGTAAATCATGGATATCAATTTGTAGAGCAAACAGAGGTTGAAAATGTAAATCATAAGACTAACCACACGGAACCAATGCCTTGCCGGTGGTGCCGGAGGTATAGAAACTTTAACGAAGAAGTCATGAACATTGAACGCTAGATAGATATCTCCACCATTTTTGTCATGAAGCCTGCAAAATAAATTAATTTACAGCAGAACTAAATCGGACATACATTGTTGTGTTGTTTAAGGAAGAAATAGATCATGCACGCACACACAAAGGCACAATGGAGCCCCCCAAGAATATATACAAACATCACATGGGATGGGTAAAGCACTTGGTAAAGCAAACGAAATTGCTATTTCTGAACACTAATCATTTCAAGAAGCCAAATGTGGATATACAAGGACTATAATGCAACCACATTACTCAAATCACAAATGAACAAGGACTATAATGCAACCACATTACTCAAATCACAAATGATTAAGGAAATAACATCCTATTGAGAGGCATGAAAACTTCTTACGTAAATGCAAGGAATTTGCTCTCAGGGTTGTCCCAGTTATCCTCGTGCCACGTCACATCACTCTGCGCAGATAAAGCACCTATTGAGCTACAGAGAATATAAAAGCACAATGAAGTTTCACTAAGACGGGTATAAAGAAATGTACTTTGGTGAGAAAATTTTCATGACGGAATACTTGATGCTTTTGCCGATAGTGTATCACCTCGGAGAAAAACCTAAAGTGGTCACTCTTCCTTGCAGTCAACTGTTTCAACATAAAGAATACATCAAGCAATTATATGGATCAAAGTTATAAAAAATGATAAAATTTCACCTGCTGCCACTGGAAATTATTAAGAGCAGTATCATGCCCGTAACTGTTGTTATTCCCATATCGTGTATGCCCGTATTCATCTCCCATTAGCATCATTGGAATTCCCTGATTACGATGCAATCAAAGGTTACAACATTTTTCAGAAGTTCAATTGCAGTATAAAGCTAACAATTGAAATCTACGAGCAATAATCAACAGAGCTTATAGCCCTAAACAAAATAGTCAGTGTTTGAACAGAGTATGTGCATAACAAAGGGGGCAATTTTGGGACCTCTCCAGACTTCTTACTGATTATTAGCTTGAGAAAAACACATGCCACAATTAACAAGAATAAACAAAAAGAACTAGAGTAAGATAACTGAAACTCGAGGAAATCCGTAATAACATCAGTTTAAAGAAAGGGTTAAACCTCCTTCACAGGAAACTGAAAAAATGTAGAAGCTCATTGAGTTCTTAACAAGCCCCCCTCCATGAATCATGTGATGCAGAAAATGACTGCCTAATATCTTTACCTGTGATATCATCAATGCCAAATGAAAGTTTTTCATTTGCCGGAAGCGCAGGGCTACTATACCAGCATTGTCAGTTTCTCCTATCCAATAAAAAAGGGAGTTCAGGTGAAACAAATTTTAATAAAATGATACAACATTGAACATGTTCTCTTTACAGGAGACTCAAACCATGAAAAAATTGAAATGAAAAGAAATAAGCTTGAAGTGTCTACGATACTCCAAAATTAGAATTTATACACGCATAGAAAAAAAATAGAAAACAAATTTCAACAAAAAAGGAACCTTATTTTGCATACCTTCAAACCCACAATTCCAGCTAAAGTTGTCATTGCTTCCATCATTTCCACCTTCTCCATTGGCTTCATTGTGCTGTCAAAACAAACATTACGTGGAAATACTGCATGGGCCTCAAGGAAACACTTAAACTTAAATTGATGCACTGAATAGTATATTACCTTAAAATTGTATGAAACAAGATCGCGGAGGGTGAAGCCATCATGTGCAATGACAAAATTAACGCTATGGTAGGGCTTGCGTTTATTTTTCTGTAGAATGAGCCAAAAGCATGATTTACAACCAATAAAAGTGAAAGAAGTTGAAAAGCAAACCGATGAAGTTAAAGGCGTCCGTATCGATTAATATTTACATCTAATAGCTCTAAAAAGTACATCCTCCTAAAACCAATACATATTCAAAAATACCAAATGGCCAATACAAATACTACTAAATATGATCATGAAATCACTAAATACTAGTATAAATTACAATACAGCCCAAAAGTAATGTAATAACAATAACATCTTAACTAATTAGATTCTTAAAGAGCCTTCTTTTTGTTCCACATCGATGTCTCGGAAAGATAAGATACTCAGACCAATACCAAAATTTTCAACAACAGCTTTAAAATTTGAAAATTTAGACTAAAAATGTGCCTAGTATACTGTTTAGCATTTCTAAAATTTTATCTACAAAATCCAGCTTTGTAATCACCAATATCACCACATGAACTACACAGTCTACACTTACACAGTAGAGGTCGGCAGATCCAGAGACACGAGTTGCAAATGCTCCTTTCATACCAGCATCGCCCTATATTAAGGAAAGTTCATAATTAGATACCAAATAGAGATCATTATATTCCAAAGAAAAAGGACAATTCGACACAAGCATTGAAAGATAATTTCAGCATCATCTAAAATAAATAATACAGAAGTTCTTATTAACAGGGATGATCATTTTCCCCAAACCCAATGGGTTCCAACCCGACCCTATGGGGTCAGATTTTTTTTAAGTTCGGGTTGGGTTTTGTGAAGGATAGAGTCAGGCCGGGCTTATGGTGAAAAATACCCCACCCGAGATAATAGTGTAGTTCCTCTATATATTTATGGATAATTGCTATAATGTCCCTCTCTTTATTTTTCAATTTGGCCCCTATTTTTACCGAATAAAAATGAGAATTTTTTATACACTTGTGTCGGGTCAGGTTTGGGTTTTTATCCCATCTTTCGGGTCGGGTGGAACCTCCCTAAACCCGGGTCAGGTGCGGGTCGACCAAAAGCATGGCCGAGCCAACCCATAACCATCCCTATTCTTCTAAAATGCTTATATTGATGATGACATGGATTCCGAAGCATCAAAGCAACATCTTGTGCAGTGTAACCTCACTACCCCCCCCCCCACACACACACACACTCTTAGGTGAAGTACCTTGACCGAAAGGCAAATGGAGCAAAAAATAATTGGTTAAGTTTGCTGATCTTTTCTTTTCTTTTTTTACTTCTATTGGTATGTTCAACTGAACAAAAGGATAGAAGATGCGCATTTTTAAGAAGAAAAGATTAAATGGTCTCTATATAAATTAATATTGGAAACAGAACGGAGGGAACCTAAAGTGGCATTTAATGGCATCAGGTATTAGTTGCAGCCTAGGCAATTGAGCAGGGTTAATGTACAAAGTTTGTTAGAGTGATTTAGCTATTTGGTGCTTTGCTTCGCGGTTCATAAATAAGTACTTCATTTGCACCTTGCACCTCAATTAGGTTCATACTACACCTTTAGCATGCATCAAAGAAAATATTTGTTCCATTTGGTGCTACCTTTATAAATCTTCTTAGATCATCACGGTACTTCCCATTCCACTCACCCCACCTGCAGAACAGAAAATCTGAAAGTGATAAGAGGAAAGGTTCCCTGAGTTCTCAGAAGAGAAAGTTTCCAGAGAGAAAGACAAATGTTTGAAGTAGAAAGCCAGAGGTGAAAATATCTGATGAGTCACACAACCATGCAACCAAGAGATAATCAGAGCAGGTTTGAGACATGTAAAACCAAGAACTTCAAGCTAATTATAATAATTTTTGAAAGCATGGGTATTGTCCTTAACGGAATTAAGTTGAAAAGCAGAAAAGAAAATAAATAATGATAAGTTATCAGACATCTATAACGGCAAAAAATTAAAATATCTTACATAGACACAAGAAAGTAGGGAACCAAAATTACATGTATCTTTCTTAAGGTTAAAAAATTTACAGAAACCACTCCTCACTTGAGGTTTTTATAACTAGCTTTATTGCTAACTAGGGATGTTAGTGTCGCATGTTTTCAGCTAACAATGACTGCAACAGCAAATTAAATGCATTATTTGAAAATGAAATCGTGAAGAAGTATTCTTAGATAGTGGATGGTCTTTATGTGCTCTAAATGCTCTAGTTCCTTGAACAAACAGAATGAAATAAGATTTTTTTTAAACAAAATACCTGTCCCAGTTAGGAAAACTGCCAACAAGATAAAGTCCTCCACAATCCCAAGGTTCAGCAATAATTTTGCACCCTGATAAGGTAGCATCTCTGGCAATAGCCTGATTCAATAAAGAATGAGCTGACAACTCATGACAAAAAACTGCAACTTCAGAGTTTTTGAAGAACCCCCAACACACAAAAAAAAAGGTAGAGCAAAATTCGTCAGAACCAAAAACTCGAGAGCATAGCTGAGACAACATTGTTTTTGAATGTATGCCAACTATAAAACCAACAATACAAATTGGGAGTCTCAATTTACAAAATAATCCAAATTAACATCTCAGAAGAAATCAAGTTAAGCATTGCACTTGCACAAAAAAAAAATTGAACATTTTCTCCTTTTTCCTAAAAGAACTTGCAATGCTTTTTGTGATAATCTTTTACAATGGGAGAATAAACCTAACAAAACAACATCCTCAATAGATCTTCTGTTAAACCATAATAGTATGTTGTCCTGTTATTGTACCATGTTAGGTCAAAAGAGACTTTAAATTACCATACTTTCAAGGAGGAGGATATGCTGCATGTAGCAATTTATAGTGGAAAAACATTTAAACCACCTACCCTGACAAGTGGAGGTGCACCAAGTGGAGAACCATCTGTGCCTCGACAAAGTACACTAGCAAGGTCAAATCGAAATCCGTCTACGTGATATTCAACAACCCTATATTTGATAATAGCAAAGAACAGGAAACATGTCAGCCAACAAAAATTTGTTGGTTTTACCATATATTTTGGTGCCCGGTTAACTCTTGAAAAACATAATCTTGTTGTTCAAAGACAATACACACATTCATAAAAGCAACAGAAATCAAATGTCGAACATTATTGATTATTCTCCAGGAATACTTAAGTATGTTGATCGACTTAAATACAGATCATCCAACCGCTCAATTCTTTCACAATTCAGCTGAGCCAATTCTGTTTTGCCTCGAGTTTAACTTTATCCAACTGCAGAACTAAGTTTGTATGCTAAGCGCCTGTTTAACCCCCATCAAAAGAAAAAAACACAGCAACACCTATAATCCATCCTAATTGTACATGAAACAATAATAAAACAGGATTTGTGATTTAACAAACAACTTGACTCACAAAAAAAAAAAAACTCAGAACAGGATGTTAAAACAAAAATAAAGTTTCAAATCGTTTTCAGAAAGGAAATATATATATATATGTATATATATATATATATATTAGCAAAAAAAGCCATGGCTTCTTATAGGATTCATATCCATACCAGTGTCTTAAGCTGTCAAGTATGAGCTCCATTACAACAGGATGATTGCAGTTGAATGTATTCCCTGAAGAACAAAAAACTTGCATCTCAAAGAACTTTATATTTGATAGCTAAAATTATAAATCTAAATAAAAAAAATAAGGTAGATCCCAAATTCAGCCTGTTTCGAACTCTCAAAAGTACTTATTTTAGATGAATCCATAACTTCCCAGCAATTAGTTCAAAAGATTATAAACACCAGAAAGAGAAGCTAGATGTAAAACTCAAGATGAATATCTAAACTTCAGACATTAGCTCAAGTGACCCGCCAGATGTTAAAATATTCTTTTATCTTTATCACAGAGAAGACAAATTCAAAAGACATAACCCTAGTCATATTCTGCACCAAATTTAAGCAAATAAGCAAGATCTTGACCTCTGCAGCATTACGATAATAGATCGGAACAGCATATGATGTTGAAAGTTAAAAGAAAGATGCTAAATTCTCAATCAGACAAAACAATAGTAGTTTCTTTCTGATTTCAGTGATGAAAGATGGGAAATATCTTTATAATTATCAAAGCAGAAAGAGATTGTATCAATAGCTATGCAAGACCTGAAAAGAGAAGATATAAGATTCTAAGAAGCGAGTTACCAAACAAAACAATCTCAAAAGCAATACCAATTTCTAACAAGAGACTAGCAATGAATTACTTCTATGAATCTGAAAGGGACAAATTTTTAGGCGAGAAATTTGTGAGAGTTAACTGTTGTACATCTGGAAAAAGAATAATGGAATAGATTCCTCGCAAAGACTGCGAAAAAAGTCAAGTAGAAAACTTGAATTACCACATCCAGAGAAGTTTAGCAGTTGACCTTTGTTGTTTAAGTCCACCATGTAATAAACCTGCAAATTAATTAGTAGGATACGACAACTGTGAGGAAAATATGTTGCATTAATGAGGAACATGACTCCTGATGCCGAAATGCCTTACTGTCATTGTTGGATAAAAATTAGGAAAAAGAAAATCCACCTTGTTATCTATTCCACGAAATGAAGTGGTATAAGGATGCTTATCATCAGCTTCATTAGTGTGATTATAGACAACATCCAAGATCACCTGTGCAAAGTCACCATACACAATAATAAGCATAGGTCATACTTCCAATGGAACAACAACTAGGAGATTATAACCAACTATAAATTATGTATGCTACCAACCATTGCAACAAAAGACATTTACCTCAATTCCAGCCCCATGCAAGGCTTTAACCATTTCTTTGAACTCCCGAGAAGCACCAACCGCGCCTCCTCCACCACTAGCATAACGACTCATAGGAGCAAAGAAATTTATTGTCGAGTAACCCCATGTATTGATCTTAATTTAAAAAAAAAAAACAGAGGATTTTTAGTATTCTTATATTTTTCACAACAATTGAAGCACAAAGAACTATAACAGAAAAATACAATCATCCATCATTCAACTGACATATAAAAACTATTTAATTTATTTTTAAATCTAACTACTTAACATACAAAAGAGCACCATATTAAGGCTGTGGTCCAAGAAAATTAATCATCACAAACCAAGTACTTCCTAATGGTTTTACTTGTTGCAAAATCCAAGTGGTATTGTTCTTCAGGATGTCATAATAACAAACTGTTGTAACATGTTTTTAAAGGGCTTAGCACTTCATTGAGTAGTTGGAACCTACGAACACTATCTACAAAGTGATGATAACTACTTCGAACCATGAATAGTATCTGAACTTTCCGAGTTCAGTGCAAAATGTATATTGATTAATAAATGATTAACAAAAGGCTTTATTATTAAAAAAAAACTTGAAGTATGAACAAACTATTTTTTGCATATTCTAGGTACCTAACATTTTCCACCATTACCACTTCCACCCCACTCGATTTTTCCATCCATCACGTTGAGGTGGCAACATCAGAAACTGACACATGGCACAACTAGAAAGTGCCATGTGACAACAAGAATAAAAAAATCAAAAAGTCCAAAAAAAATGTTAAAATAACATTTTTTTAAATCACATTCTTTTTACATATTTGATAAATTTTTAACTGATTTTGGATTTTTTACTTTAAAATTTTAAAAATTCCAAAAAAAAGTCAAAGTTCTCAAAAATATTTTTAGAAAGTAGAAATTAATTTAAAAATATTATATATTATAAATCTTTAGATTTTTTTGCCACGTGACGCTTTCTGTTTGTGCCATGTAACAGTTTTTGACGTTGCCAAGTGAAAAGAACAGTGAAGATAGTAACAACCTAACATTAAATGCATTTTGAGACCAAATAGAAAAGAGACATTTTGTTGCTAAAAGGGAAAAGGTGTGTTTGCTTATTGAATATTCTAGTTACCATGTGATCTCTGGGATTGGGACGCCTTTGAAACTCAAACTCATCAAACTCAAAGACAGGAAGCAACTCCACTGCATTGATTCCAAGTTCTAGAAGGTGTGGGATCTTTAAGAAAAAATTCAACAAAGAAACTGTCAGATAGATAAATGTAGAATGTAAAAAGGAATCCAATAGTTTCCCTACAGACACAAATGCATAATCAATGCTCTGGAATAAGACTTTCACACAGAACAAAACAAGTTAGTTTAACAAAAAATTCCTTTAGCATGTTGATTGTCATATAGATAAGTGTAGTACATGGAAGTTCTCCAAAGATAACGGCATAATACTGTTACTATGACTTCACTCTCCACTACCATTCCCATGCCTCTTAGTGCATACATTATCTTTGCTAAGATTTCTGGGGACAATTTGTTTGCAGAAAAAAGTCGCTCTTCGTTTGGGGAAGAAAATATCAGATGTTACCAGCATTGGAAAATGCAAATCCATCCTTCTAGGATGCCCCAACCCTAACGTCTATCTTAAACCAAAACCTGTCTTTGTGTCAATGATTTGTATCCATGTCATATTGTTCAACTCTCAGTTATAACTCAGGGAGTTAAGATTGAATTACATACATCAGCATGTCTTGAATATGATAAAATGCAAACTGAAAGCACTAATACATCTAGTAATTAACACGTTATTCATAGAGCAATTTCTTAGAATGTGATTGAGCATAACACTATAAACCAATACCTTCTCAATCAGACCGGCATAAGTGCCACGTATATTTTGATCCAAGCAACTAGATTCATCAGCGGTAAATGCACGAACATTCATTTCGTATATGACAAGATCTCTCTGCAATTAAGTGGCAAGTGTCATAAAAAGTGAGCAGCAGAAAAATTCGCTGAAGAGTTGAAACACAAACTCGATGACTTTGAGACAAAGGACTTGAGGAGAACTTAATATCTGGCATAACTGGCACGGGATCCATGTACAAGATATAAGAGATAAATTTAATTCAGATGTGCATCAACAAAAGTTTCACAACATGATAAAGAAAGAACAAATGAGTGACCAGTCAACCCAATAGGAGAATTGGCTGCGGGCCACAAAAACAAACTATATTGCCCTTACCTCAGGGATATTTGGGAGCTTGTAGTCGTCTCCCCAGTCAAAAGGCAAGCTATCAAAATCGTAAGTTCCAAGAAATTTTGATAATTTATGCTTTGGATCTCCAAAAGTTCGACGACCTTCTACTAGCTTTGCATAAGGATCTATAAGAACATTGTTGCTGTCAAACCGATGCCCTTCGTCCCAGTTTTTGGGACCATCTATGCGATAACCATAGAGAACATTGCTCCGGGGCAAATCCTACATTTGGAGAGTCATTTCAATGGTGCAACCAGATATCATATTACATCATGGCAAAAAAATCAAGTAGTTGCTTCAATTGTTCAATGTATACATATTGAAGACAATTAAATAAGAGATGTTTTTTCCAATTCAGAAACAAAGAAATTGTTTCAAGAACCTTGATAGAAATACCACCTCAATGCATATGTGCCAAATATCTCCAGTTTTGTTGAGATGAGGGTCCAAAGAAAATTCGACCATTCCACCATCCAGCTTGTCGAGTTCTCCCCTGAGATACATTACCAAAACAATGAATCAGCTTGTCGAGTTCTCCCCTGAGATACATTACCAAAACAATGAATCGCTCATTGCCAACAATATTAATAATATTCCAAAACGGCTCAACTTATAAAGTGAAAACAATGAATCAGGTTAAATTATCCAAAAAAAAAAACAAGAACACAAATAATATAACTTATAAAGGGAAATAGAATGTATTCTCACCTCTGGGGAAGTGATAAGCAAAGTGTAACTGCAGTTGCATGCTGTGAAAATATGGCAAAATTGATCCCGTTATCAACCTCTGATGCACCTAATGGAAATGCCTGACCTGGGAAAATTTTAAAGGATGGGGTGGTTTCAGCCATTTCAGGGGCTTCTTCCTGAAATTGCAAAGAATGAACATACAAGGGCGCTGATCAAACAAACATTGTTAAAATTCACATACTTCATCTTAGTCAGAATAGTGAGGCATAATAAAAATAAAGAGTGCAAATAAAAACAGTCGCATGGAGCAAGTAAGGGTTTTTGTAATTTACTATGAAGATGTCATTACAACATGCACCATCAATACAAGTTTACTTCTTATACATGAGCAAGAGAAAGAGAAAGGCCAACAACATATAATGTCCCATATAACTCGCACAGTTTCAATATTGCAGAACAAACATAATGAAAGACTGACAACTTCAGGAGATTAAAATACCTCAAGTACACGCTCTCGTGCCCGACGCCCGTACACGTTTGCTGTCCTATTCTTGACATGGCTCCTTGCCTTGCAATATACCCAAAAACTCAGTCATATTGCCCCTTTTTCTTTGTAATGCAATTAGCAATAGTAAAATTGGAAAGTTTGTAGCATCATTATGATCATAGACATGCCTTACTTGAAAGCCGTCGCCCACTCGATGCAATTCTACTCCACTTCAATCTAAAGAATCACTATAGCAGGTCAATAAAAGCTAAATAGCGCATAAATAAGGCATCCCATTTCAATATAAACCATTTACCCTCAGTAAGTTATGAAAACATAACATGAGTTTCCCAATTCAGACCTGATGGATCAACTTTTTCATATCATTGATCTTACAATAACTTAACAGTACATACAAATTGAACCCATCTTTTTCAAAAACGTGGATTTAAGTTTTTCCTGTTTACCCATATATATATATTAAAAAGGAAAGCGGAGAAGAAGAGCAGACCCCATTTGAAGAAGAGAAGAAGCTCCGGAGGAAGAAAGGCTTGCATTTGGGGAGGCGATGGGAGGAAAGTTGGTACAATTTGATTTGGATATAAAATATGAGTGTAGCATCTTTGCTTTTCCGTATTTCTATTCTTTTCTTTTGCTATCGGTAACGAAAAATCCAAACATGAGAAAGTGGATCCAAACTCCAGAACAAAAGTTCAAAAGGGATTCGAATATACAAAAAACAGAGAAAGAGCTAAGGGTAGAAGAAGATAGAGTGACACTTCTTTAATTCTCTCTGTTAAGTGTTAAGCAACAATATAATAATATCTACCGGGATTCGGGAGGGAAGACAGATTACCGGTTACTGGAAAATATTGATTACCGTTTGGAGAGATTAGTGAATATGGAAGCCCGGTTTCTGGTCTGCCACGTGAACGGAAGCGCGAGGCCTGAGGGAAGCTTTCATGTGACAGTTACACGTGTTCCTTGTTTCTTTTTTGCAATCCTAAAATATCATTCCTCGTGGAATTTGTGAGGTTAAGGTCTGGTCAGCCGAAGCATGTAGATTGGGAGATGGACCCATACTCGACCCAAGGCCCAATATTTACAATTTGCCTCTTCTTGTGCATGAAAATTCACCATTTTTTTCGAGGCACGGTAACCATTTTTATATACTATAGTTTCAAGGATTAATTGGGGATTGAGTTTCCCAGGGCAAAAATGCTGGTATCTACTATCTAGGCATGTTCTCGATGGTGATTGTGCAAGATTTCTTGTTGTCTCGTCTTCTCCCGGTTGCTTGGTTCACAAGCATTAGATTGTGATTCTCATCACCAGGGACAGAGGGATATAGACATTGGGAAGGGTTTTTGCCCCCACCCACCCAATTCTTTTTAAGAAAATAGCTGTAATTCTAAATTTGCCTCTCTCATTTTTTACAATTTATCTTCTTACAATTTATGTTTTGTCCCTTAACTCGACTGGTTATACATATGCACAAATAAATGCTTAGCAAGTATATAATGGCTCTTCTTGGGCCTTATGATTCTTTGTTGTGTTGCAGTTTACCAAAAGGAGGTATCCCTGATTGGGCCTGCAAATGCCATGCAGATTGTTGTCCTTGAAATTTCAAAAATAAATGTGATTTTTCTAATCGAAAAGGAAACGTTTGGCTCGCAAATATTATTACCAAGTATATTTTTTTCTTGTCTTTTTTATCAAAAAAAAAATTATCTAGATGCCTCGTTAAAAACCTACCTAAATCTAAGTGGAGAAAAAAAGTACACCTAATAACTTACATAACACGAAACATAACGAAGCAATCCAAAACATCAAGAAAGCAACCTAGAATTATCCAACTGAAAAACGTGACTAACAAACTCAGGTGGCCGAACAAAACAACTAATTCCTCCATCCAAGCCTAGCTCATATTTAGCTAAACTATCTGCAATCATATTTCCTTCAGGAAGCACATGACCAAACTTCACTTCTCAATCCCGTTGAAGCAAGGATGCAATATGATAAACAATCGACAAAGTGTTTAGACTAGTCATTTCCACCCAGAAAAGAAAAAAGGAATATTACTAACAATTTTGAATGGTGTTATAAATATTTAAATAATACTTTAATATTCTTGAATATTCTTTTTGAAAAATATATTTTTAAATATTTTAGAGTGATTACATAGTAGTATTTATTTTTAGTTTTAACCCTTCGAAAACGTATTATGCATACACTTTACACAAATAAATTAATCAAATTCCGGTCTCCTACGAATAGTAACACACTCTTTCTCACAAAAACCGCTTAATAATGGGTTTAAATAATTTTTTAACATTTAATGTATTTTTGTTAATATTGTTTAATAAAAAAATTATAAGCCTTTTGTTTTTTTTGATAAATTTACATGTTTTTCTTTATGAAAAAATTTACATGTTTTTTTAATGATATGTTTAGGGATGAGTCTACCACGTGCGACGAACATTGCCGAACACCACTAACGATGAACATCGCTGAACACCATTAATTTTTTTAAAAAATTTTAAAAATCTAAAGGACTAAAATTATAATTAAAATTATATCTTAAAAAAATAAAAATCAAATTTAATAGGTACTTTATAATATTTTTAATAGATTAAAATCAAATATACTCAACATTCCTAAACCCTAACAAAATCAATCTCTTAAAAAAATAGAAATCAATTTATAATTTTTTAATAGATTAGAATCAAATATATCAAACTCTTCTAAACTTAAACCCTAACAAATTCAACCCCTCAAATTATCCATTTTCTGCGTTTATGCAAATTGATTTTTTACCTTATACATATATCTTGTCGATATTGCTACATGTACCTTCATCTATCTGCATTAATCAATCATGTGCTAAACTCAGATCTTGGTTTCAAACTTATACAAATATCTTATCGATATTGCTACATGTACCTTCATCTATATGCATTAATCAATCATGTGCTAAACTCAGATCTTGGTTTCAAATTGCTATGTTTCTTGATTTTGAAATATGACCATTTGAGTTCTTATTTGATTCTAATCTATTAAAAAATTGTTAGGGTTTAGGTTTAGGAGAGTTGGGTATATTTGATTCTAATCTATTAAAAATTATAAATTGATTTCTATTTTTTTAAGAGATTGATTTTGTTAGGGTTTAGGAATGTTGAGTATATTTGATTTTAATCTATTAAAAATATTATAAAATACCTAGAGGTGGCAATCGGGTCATTCGGTTCGGGTTGTTTCGGTTCGGGTCATTTCGGGTCTATCTAGAATCGGTTTAGATTTGGGTCGGGTCGGGTCGGGTCGGTTCGGGTTCGGGTCTAATTCGGGTCTGTGATGAGTCGGATTCGATTCGGGTATTGGATCGGGTCAAAATCGGATCGGTTGTTTTTGGATCGGGTCAATATCGGATCGGTCGCTTTCGGTTCGGGTTAAAATCGGGTCGTTCGGGTCGCTTTCGGTTCGGGTTAAAATCGAGTCAATTTCGGGTCGAGTCAACATTTAAATTTTCGGGTCAATTTGATTTGAGTTGGGTTAAAGGTTTGAGGTTTAGTTTAGAGTTATTGGTGTATGAGATTAATTCTGATTCAACTTGTCAATCTATGCATTTGAATTTGATTAAATATTTAATCAAAGCTTCATGTATCCATATAATTTTTTTTATAGATATATTGAATCAAAGTTTATAATAATAATAATAATAATAATAATAATAATAATAATAATAATAATAATAATAATGTCTGAAATGAATTAATTTATTAAAATTAGAATCTAATTGAAATAACTAAAATCTAAAAGCATAAATCACGGACATAATTAAAATAATTTTAAAACTAAATGTGAAATTTCAATTAAATTAATCTAAATTGAAACTCAATTAAATCAAGAAAAATAGAAAGACAATTGGTAAAAATAAAGAGGGAAAAAAACAAAATTTTGGAGGGAAATAAGCCACCAATTTTTTAAGCTAGATTGAAAAAAGAAAAGAAAAAGACAATTGAAAAAACTAGAGAGAGAAAAGACAAATTTTTGGAGGGAAATAAGCCACCAATTTTTTAAGCTAGAGATTAATTACTTTTTAGGTCATGTTGCATTTAAAATGTTACATTTTAGTCAACTTTAAGTTTTAGTTTAATTTAATTTAGTCACAAGTATTCTCACGGTTTAGACTTCGGATAGAGAAATTCTCTCCCCGTAGTGATATTTAGTCTCTAAAAATTTACTTTTAGTTGAAATTGACTAATCTTTGTAATTTAGTCTATTAATTTAATATATTGATATTTTCGTTTATTTTAATTTCAAAGATTTAATTTTAAGCCAAAATTGACCCCTTTTTATTTATATGGTATAATTACAAAATTGATCATTGGACTCTCAAATTTCTCCACTTCCAAATTGTCAATTTAGTCTACAATTTCAATTTTATGCTATATTTTATGATGAAATTATAAAATTGGTCACCAAGATCTCAAATTTCTATATTTCATTTTATTATTTATTATATTGTTAACAATAGATATTCGGGTTAAAATCGGGTCAAAATCGGGTTAAAATCGGGTTAAAATCGGGTCGATATTCGGTTCAGCATTCGGTTCAGCTTTCGGTTCGGGTAGCATTCGGTTCGGGTCCATTCGGTTCGGGTCTATTCGGTTCGGGTCTATTCGGTTCGGGTCTATTTCGGTTCGGGTCCATTTCGGTTCAACAAAAAATTTCGGTTCGGTTCGGGTTTCGGGTCAACTTTGAATCATCATGTTCGGGTCAAAATCGGGTTTCGGTTCGGGTAATTCGGTTCGGGTTTCGGGTCTCGGGTCAAGTTTGCCAGGTCTAAAAATACCTATTAAATTTGATTTTTATTTTTTAAGAGATAATTTTAATTATAATTTTAGTCTTTTAAATTTTTAATTTTTTTTAAAAAAATTAATAGTGTTCAACGGTATTCATCGTTAATGGTGTTTAGCAATGTTTTCCGCACGTGATAGAATTTTCCTATATTTAGTTTAACAATATCATCTTTAGTAACGCTTCCTCCGTATGTTGATTTCTTTGTTTTTTTTTCTTATTTCATTTCTCTTCTTTTGGATTCTTTATTCCTTTTATAGCTACAGTCATCTTCCTAATTCGTTTACTATATATGTATTTTTTGTTTAGTATTCTTTTCTTTTATCTTCTATTGTTTGTCAAAATTTTAAATTTTTTTAGTACATCAATATTTATTTACACATATAAGCTAGCTCTTTTTAACTCAAACTTTATGTTGAATGTCTAGCTGAAACGTAAATTTAATTTGTTTAGTTTATATCAACACTTATTTACATATTTACATCATTGTAAGTTACTTCATTTCCAATAAAAGAAATTATCTATTTCCATTAAAATATAAAAATATAAAATTATATTTATAGAAAATTATAAAATAATACTCTAAACATAGTTTGTTGACACTTTTTAGCTATTATTATCACAAATTAATAATAAAAAGTTTTTCAATAACTGAAAATAAAAAATTATCGCATATCCCTACAATAAAACGAGATTAAATAACAAATAATTTAATCTTACAATCACATAATAATCCATATCTAACTTCGGGTTATTAAAAGTAAAAAGATGTGCGGCGCCATATGTCTATTAACGATCGTTGTGGGATTTGCGGAAATGGCGTCGAAGATGTGCTACATGTGCTTCGCGATTGCAGCGTCGCGCGAGGGGTGTGGCGGACCTTCTTATGCGAAAGCAGCACTTTCTTTAGTTTAAATCTTGAAGATTGGTTAGCAGCGAATGTTACGAGAAGAGGTACGGGTGTTGCAAATGGCCGGGATTGACATCTTTTGTTCCCGATCATTTGTTGGAAATTGTGGTCGAGGAGAAACCACAAGCTGTTCGATCCAGATTTTGTTGAAAAGAAAGATCTGCGGTTTGCGAGTTTGCGGTTCTTGGAGGAAGTTAATGAAGCTAATGGGACTGCCGTTGGGGTTGGGAATACCGTGGTTCGTGTGACATCGCGGGAAAACCGGTGGAAGTGCCCGCCAAGTGAGTGGGTAAAGATAAATGTCGATGGTGCCGTGAATAATTTGACGGGCGAGGCGTCGTTGGGGGGGGGGGGGGGGGTTTGCCGCACGAACGAGGGTGATTGGATGATTGGCTTTGCTCTCCAAATTGGTTGTTGTTCGGCTTTGATTGCGGAGCTTTGGACGATCTTGGAAGGGTTGCTTCGTGGCTGGAGTCTTGGGTTTCAGAAGATCATTATCGAATCGGATTGTCGCGAGGCGATTGGCCTTGTTATGCGTAACTCTACGGAACGTACAGATAATGCTCTAATAGTAGCGATTGCGGATGTTGTGAAACGAGGGTGGGAGGTCTCTTTTGTGCATGTAAATCGGGAGTCGAATTGTGTAGTGGATTGGTTGGCGAAGGATATACGGGGTGCCGATGTGTGCATGAAGACTTGGGAGGAGCCACCGGTGGATGTTTTGACTTTGCTTGACGCGGATAAGTATAATGATTTGAGTTTTTCTTCGGAGGGCATAGGTTGATTGTTAGGCGTTGGTTTATGGTGGGTGTTGGTTGTTTTTTATTGGTTCGCTTTCTCTTGTAGCTCTAACACATGTACTCTTTTTCCTCCGTTAGGTTTAGGGAGGTTTTTTAACGAGGCATGTGTTAGACGCTTCTTCCCCTTTAATCGAAAAAAAAAAGTAAAAAGATGAATCATAAACATTGAAAACAAGATATTTGTGTACTCGAGACCGTGACATTATTTTTTTATCTTATATTATATTAATGAATAATCATATTAATAACATGTTAAATAGCATAAAAAATAATTCTATAAATTTTCATGCAAGTAATTTTACAAAATTTAAATAATGTTACAAAAATAACTTTACAATTTTTCACGTAAATATTTTAAATTTAACATTAAAAATTTAGTTTATTAAAAAGGTATATTATAAGAACAACGTTCAAATTTTCTTTTAAATACCAACGAATTGGTCCAAATGGTAAATTATTATGATCTTACATTTAACAAGAAAAAAAGCATAAAGTAGAAGGAAAGAAACATAGAAAATAGATTGGAAACTGAAATATTCAGATAATTCAAGTGTCTTTTAGTTACAATATCAATTTATTTATATTCTTAATGTTTAAAAACAAATAAATTAGTTAGTTTGTTAGAGGCCTTTCTCTCTCTGCAACTTCTAAATTCTTCCCCAACTTCTTGATTTGTTATTGCAAGATTGATAGCTTGTTGCTCATTTTATGGTGTTGTTTGCTACCTCATTCATAGCAGTGCCTCTTCATAGAGACTGAACCTTGTCCTCAAGGTTTGGTGTATCGGTAGAAGAAGAAATGTCTTCTCTCATCAAAGGCAACGGTGTGATCTGTTGAAGGGGTTGACTTCTACAAGGTTTAAGTTGCAACACTTGAAAAATTGGATGAATGCGGGTAGATTCCGGCAAGTCGAGCTTGTAAGTGATTGGACCATCGTGGACTTAGCTTGTGATGACGTTGCAAACGGAGAGATAATTATCAATAAGGTTGTAATCGAACAAATGTCCAACTGACATCTTCTAAATTTACTTCTCGACGATGTTTATCGGCCTGATGTTTCCATGCGATTTTGTGCCTATTTTAAATTACATTTCAGAACCCTTAGCACATCATCACGTTCCAACAAATGATGTTCCAACTGATCATTTCGAGCAATACCTTCCACATGAGATAAAATAGTTAGAGGATCTTGATCGTATAATGCACGAAAAGGTGTCATCCCAGCTGAAGTGTACACGATGCAAGTCGTAAAGTGATACTAGAGTATCGGATATCGTCTCCACAGGGACTGGAAATAACTCTATCCTTGGATTGCTACACAAGAAAAAGAAATGGTTTAAATGATTGTTTAAAGTAATCTTGAGTAATAACTGAAATAAAAGATAAGGTAAACAGTTTGAGAGAATAGGCCGTTATTGATTTGCTCAGTAGTGTAGGCGTTGCACTGTTCAGAGGAACTTCTGTTGTTTTGTCATCGTGTCTATCGCGACAGAGGTCCGTTGGAGTCGCGGCAGCGAGCAACAACTTTGTACTTCAAGCTTGGCAAGAATCTTTGTTATGACTTGACCTATCCATAGGCCCAAGTTATGTTGATGAACACGTCTTGGATAATATCTCCCGGCGTGAATCAAGGGTGAGCATCAATGTTTGTGAATTCTTCCTTAGCCACTTAACCTTATACTTATCCCTAAGCCAAGATGGTTTAACCATAAACTGGAAAACACGTATTTACTCCTTTCGTATGCTTAACTCTCCCGATATCAAGCAAATGGATAACCTCACAATGCTCTCCCGATGCTCTTATGAGATATTGAAAACCAGAGTAAATAAACTTGAAGTTTTATTACTTGAACAGAAAAATCCTAAGAACAATACAATCCTCACAACTACTTTACAAGATCAACCCTTAGCCCTTAGGGAAGTTTAGAACATGGTGGAGAGAGAGAGAAACGACTCGGGTTTTGAAGGAAGACGGCTAGGAGTGAGATATCCTTCCCTAGGTCGAATTACATGCATTTATATAGGCCTTGGGTCCAAGTTTTCTAATATGGCAAGAATACAAGTTTAAATTAAAGTAAAACTATATTAAAGACTAAATCTTCTGAGTAGATGCTTTTAATTCGTCCTATTTTCTTGCTTTGACTTTCTTCCTTGAACTTTGGGCCTGACCTTCCTTCTGCTTCAGTGCTCAGAAAAATATGGGAGTGATCCATGACAGACTGGCTTGAAATCCTCTATCTGTCAAGCTCCACTTCACTTTTCCACCTCACTGTACCTCTGTCGTCATTGCTGCCACGGCAGGTGTCACAACAATCAGTGCTCATTGTCCTTCAATTCCAGCTTCGCAACTCGCCTCTGCTCATTTGCTGCTCTGTTTATCTGATGTGGGAGACACCTGTAAAAATGACCACATTCAGCAGCATCTGTGAAGTTTTATCTAATTGTGATGTGTATGCAAAAATCTATCCTAAATGCAATAAATCATGCTTGAGTGCAGCAAAAATATGGGTAAATGAGGGGTAAAATATAGAACTTTTATGCACTCAACAATTATACCAATATTCCGCCCAAGTCAAATAATTTTCCCATTTATTTGGGTCATTGCCTACCATACAACACAAGTACATTTCAAGACAACGATTTAAGGCTTCAGTTTGGTCGTCCGATTGGGGGTGAGACGTCGAACTAAAGCATAACTCAATGCCTTGTAACTTAGCCAACTCAGTCCACATTTCACTAACAAATAGTCGATCGCAATCACTTACAATAGTACGTGGAATACCATGTAGTTTAACTACCCCTTGTACCAAATTTTAAGCCACTAACGCACTATCGAAATGGTGAGGCAATGCGAAAAAATGGCCATATTTGTTAGCCGGTCAACAACAACCAAAATAGTCTCCTTGCCATTCGAACTAGGCAGCCCCACAATAAAATTAAGAGAAATATCCTCAAATACTTGACTGGGAATGGGGAGAGGTCGGAAAAATCAGTCGGAGTTTAACAATAATTTTTTCATGCGTTGACACACTTGGCACTTGATGACAAAGTGACGAACATTTTTGCGCATACTTTCCCAATATAAATTAGCAGCCAAACGGTGGAACGTGCGTGTAATACCAACATGACCACCCAATACTGAACAATAAAACTGATGTAATAACAATATACGTAACACGATTTCTTTAGGAACCATAATTCCACCACGAACTAGAATTAATCCCTCTTTCTCCTCATAACCAGAATAACCAATATTATCGTTGATGATACTGGTATAAATATGTTGAATGCCGACATCCGTGTTGCTGGTTGCTTAGATAGCTTCGATAATTTCCAACAACGGACGAGATAATGCCATGAAACTAGCTCTGGTTCCCCTAGACAATGTATCAACAACGTTGTTGAGTTTGTTGGGTCGATACTGGATATCAAAATCATATCCAATTAATTTAGAAAGCCAGCGTCGCTGTTCGTGTGTTTGTATAGTTTGTTGATTTAGTTTGCGTAGGGAACGCTGATTGGTAATGACGATAAATCTTTTATCCACTAAATATTGATGCCATTTTGCCATTGTTGGTGTGATGGCGAACATTTCTCGACTATGTGTAGAGGCTTGTTGCATTCGAGAACAAAGCTTTTGGCTAAAGTAAGCCAATGGTCGGCCATTTTGGGTTAAAACAAACCCTATTTTAGAATCAAAAGCATCAGTCTCTACTTAAAATGTCATATCAAAATTAGGCAATCCCAAGACCGAAGTTGAACAAAGACATGATTTTAGATGATCCATTGTCGACTGAGCCTCGGAAGTCCACTTGAAAGTCATCCTTAAAAAATATGTGAAGCGATAAAGGCGAAACCTTTAATAAATTTCTGGTAGTAATTAGCAATGCCCCAAAACCCCAAACCTCTTTGACTGTTGTGGGAATTGGCCATGTACGAATTGCTTCGACCTTTACAAGATCTACAGTGAGTCTATCTTCAAAATTAATGTGGTCGAGATATTCTATTAAGGTCTTACCGAAAGAACAATTGTTGTGTTTAGCCACAAACTTGTGCTCATGTAAACAACGCAACACTTGTCTGATGTGCACCAAATGATCCTACCAAGTTCGGCTATAAACAAGAATGTCATCCAAAAAATCAGAACAAATTTATGCAAAAAGAGGCAAAAAAATATCAATCATAGTAGCTTGAAAAGTCGACGGAGCATTAGTCAAACTGAAGGGCATGACGAGGAATTCCTAGTAACCCTCATGTGTACGGAATGTAGTCTTGTAGACATCTACATCCTTGACCCGAATTTGGTGATAGCCGACTAACAAATCTAACTTTGAGAAAAAAATTGACGTACCCAATTCATCAAATAATTCATTGGCAATGTGAATTGGAAATTTTTCCTTACCCGTGACTGCATTCAATGCTCTATAATCAACACAGAAACGCCATGTACCATTTTTTTAACGAGAAGCATCGGAGAAGAGAAAAGACTAGTACTTTCTCGAATTAACTGATAAGCCAACATGTGATGAACTTGGCGTTCGACCTCAGCCTTTTGAAAATATGGATAGCAGTAGGGACAAACATTCACGGGTTTGGCTAGAGGTTGCAGATGGATGGCGTGATCATTTTCACGAACTGGAGGTAGTCCTTTAGGAACCTCAAAAACAGATGCAAATTCTACCAATATACTTTCCAAATCCGGTGAAACAGTGTTGAAATCGACAATGGGTTCAAGTTGCAATTGTAGAAAATAACACTCGGCCATAGCATTTGTGTTGGACCAACGATGTAAGGATTGAAACTGAATTAGCTGAGGACCATTCCCATTTTCACCTTGCTAACGATGTACCTTAACACCTTGCTGAAATTGGAAATAGAGCTTTGGAAAATCTATTGTTATCGAGCCAAGAGTAGCAAGCCAAGCGACACCTAATACCACCTTCGTCCCTTCTAAGAGCAAGACATAGAAATTTGTCCGTACTTCAGTTCCCTGAATCGTCAAAACTAAATCACACACACAACCTTCATTTGGCAGCTTGTCCTCGTCACCCACCATGGCTCTAAAATTGGGTGTCGCTTTCACTAGCAAACCAAGATGTCTAGCAATGCGAGATTGCACAAAATTATGAGAGCTACCCCCATCTATTAAGATACACACATGTTGACCCCAAATTTCACCAATAACCCGTATCGTGTTTATATGAAAACAACATGCTAGTGCATTAAAAGATACCAAGGACTGTTCTTTGCCCGTCTCATCACAATTATCGTGGTTGTGGGTCACAGATGTCTCTTGAATTGGAAACTAAGTTAAAGCGGTGTCGAAGAATTCATCATCGAGCAAAAATAATTGTGAATCCTTGAACTTATGACCCGGAACAAACTTCGCATTGCAATAGTAACACAATCCTTTGTCGCGTCTTGCTTAAGCTTCTGCTGCGAAAGGACGACGAGATTGCATAGGAGGAGAAGGACCTGGAGAGTGCTTAGATGGAGGGGGACGACCTAGCTGAATTTTTGGACTCGTAATACTTAAGGTTGGGGTAGGTAAGAGGGGGTAGTTTAGAGCTTGTGGCTCGACCCACATAACATTTCTCATTAACTTTGACTTTGTGGAAATGCGCTAACGCTGATACCTCAGCCATTGAAGTGGATCGATGTCCTAATACTTAATTCTTGATGTCGGATCACATCCTAAAAACGTAGCATTGAGTGAGGAATTCGTCGGACATATTGGTAGTACGTAGTGCCAAATCTTTGAAACGTGTTTGATAGTCCTCAATTGTCGTAGTTTGGAGTAGTTTTGATGGTTGGCCTTCAGGCGATTTAACCTCTATCACCACAAACTGTTTCCTAATCGCATCAACCAAATGATTCCATCTGATTAATTGGCGTTGACGTTGCATCCAAAGGAACCATTTTCGAGCGATGCCATTCATCTTAAATGAGGCCATAGTCACTCGATGATGATCTTTCGTACCGTATAACTCAAAGAAATCTTGTGCTAATGCCAGCCACTCTTCCAGATCCTTACCGGTGAATAAGTGTAACTCATCTTGAACCGGTTTCGAAGCGAAAGGGAAAACATCATCTGACTCCTGACAAATCTTTGCCTTACCCTGAATCACAGTGTTGCCTCTAGTTATATCACCCCTCTTGATGTGGTGGTGGATACTTCCAAGTGAATGGATATCGATTGCAATTGATTGACTATTTCTTGCATAGTTATTTAAGTGTTTTCGTCCCATCATTTTTTATTTTCGACATGCATTTGCAGTGAGGTCAAAACTTGTTCCTAGCGACTAGTCGTATTTTGGAGAGTTTTGATAGAGTCTTAATGAGTTACCATAGTGGTAAGATCAATGAAAGCACCAATGTTATGCTCTTACATTCAACAAGAAAGATAGCAGAAAATATAATGGAAGAAACAGAGGAAATAGATTGGAAACTGAAATATTTAGATAATTCAACTATCTTTTAGTTACAATATCAATTTATTTATATTCCTAATGTTTAAACACGGATAAAATCAGTTAGTCCGCTAGGGGTCTTCTTCTCTCTGCTACTTCTACGCTCTCCCCCAACTTCCTGATTTGTCATTGTAGGATTGATAGCTCGTTGCTCATTTTCTGGTGTTGTGGTTGTTGCCTCATTCATGATATAAACAACTTGGTATTGCTTAAGCAAGTCTCGAGCTTAAGGCCTTGTGCATGTAGGAAAACCCTTGCTGGAAGATTCACCCACCAAAATCAGGTGTGCAACTCGTGTTAGTCCGAATTAGTCAGTGCAAAGCCTTGGGAACCAGAAGGGCAACCAAAAAAATCACTTTTAAATAATCTTATATTCTCTAACAAAACATATCAGATAATATTATATCCTAAAAATCTTATTTCAAAAAATAATCTCTTATTCGATGATCAAACTCACAAAAGACTGTCAATAAATCACTATTTTTTAACAATGGCATCTGGATTTTATTAAAGATCAAGAAACATATTACAAATACAATGCATCAAAAAGAGAGATAGAAAGGGACTAGTCCACTAAAAATCTCAAACAAATCTGCAAAGAAAAGCAAACGCTTCCATAGAGATTAGCATACCATCAAAACCCAAAAACTTTCATGAATTCCTTATCTCTAGCCAAACGAGACACTTTGCGGGATAAAAAGGAGTGGTGAACGAACCAAACTATCAGGCAGATTGCTAGAGTTCTGATTACATCGGCTAACAAACCATCAAACAAGTGGGGATTAATCTTTACTATGACCACCGACATAATCAAATCAGAAAACTAGTGTAGGATCTCTATACGAGCACCAAACAACCACTAAGGTATGCTGAAATCGTGTCAAACGGCAGATGAGACGAACCACAAAAGTCAACAAAAGCGTACCATAAAGACTGAGAAAACATGTGCCACAAGAGCAGAGATTTTTATTAAAAATATAAAAAAAAACTGAAAAAAAATAAATTATATAAAAGCAAGTGAAAAAATGAAAAATATAAAAGTGGGTATCGCCGCCCATAAATCACTACTTCATATTGTGTTTCACGTCCGGCACATTGCGTCAAAGTGAATTAACATTGGCCGGTGGTGTCACGTTGTTATAACCTTCGCAGTGTTGAATCTTTGACTTACAAAATAAAGTAGGAAAGATTGGGGGGGAAAGGTTGGGAACTATAAAGTGATTTGTTTGTTGTTTGATCAAAAGAAAATTAAAAAAGAGACGAAATTGTTGGCTTGGTTTTCTCTTTCTAGGACCAAAGCTTGTGTTGCTTCTTTCTAGGGGTTCATAACCCCATATGGTTGCTTGCTTTTCCTTCTTTCTTTTCCTACTGTTTTAGCCATTACCAACTCTAAAAGAGTCGCGTGAGTGAGTGGAGTTTTCCCGACTTGCTTTTCTTTCAATAACCGTACGAATTAGAGTTGAGACGTATGCCAATTATCTTTGATTTTGCTGTTGATGTTAACCACTAATGCCCAATAATGCAAGCAAGTTTTCATGATGTGGGATGCCAATCATAATTTATAATCCTAGCATAGGAATAGGAGTATCTGGACTCTGAAGCTAGACAAACGCCATTGTTGTTTTCATTTGATTACAAGTACAATGAAAATGAAGATTTGTCGCAGTACTTAACATGGGAAATAGTGGTGGTACGAATATTTTAATCCCAATCTGTGTAAAATCTGAGCTTCGTTGTCCTTTCTTGGAATGCACGTTGCTGATAAGCCAGTACCCAGCAGAGTGAAAAAGCAATCTGGAATGCGGAAAAAAGATGCCACAAGGCAACTTTTCCAGTTGTAAAGGCAAAATTAAGTCATTTTTCTTCTCATTTTGTTATTCAAACCTTTGAAAAACATGCACTTGAAAGAAAAAAGTATGAACTCTGCCATGTTCACAACACCTTTTCATGCAATTATGCAGACCCTTTTGAAATATACTTTGGCAAATATATGTCTCCTATATAATCATATATCATATGATTAGATTAGATTAGATCATATCATATCAGATTAGAGAGCATGAAGTCGAGCAAGATTCTGTGTGTCACTTTCTTCCCCATACTATCCTTTTGGACACATCTAAGATATCAGAAAAAAAAGCATAAAGTAAAAGCAGCTGTCCCTCTCCCCTATAGGAGGTCCTCAAATGTCATTATTTGTTCTAAAAACCCTTTCTTTTTCTTTACCCTACCCATGAAAATATGACAGTATGGCACTGAATTATGGCAGAATCCCCTTTTTTTCAAATCCTTATTTACCCTTTTAATTACCACACTAATCAATGCTTATCTTTTTGGCCCATTTTTATCTGCACCAGACTAAAAAGAATGCCCCTTTTTCTTGCAGGGGTTAAATGTCTTTGTGCCTTACACGAAACAAAAGCATGACATGGCCATCATTTTCCTTTCTACAATTAGAAAACCATAAACAGTAGATGAAAGTTTTGTCTGTTAGCCACGGTTTGGAGACAATCCAATCCTACCCATATAGGCTATAGCTATTAGCTAATAGCTAAGCAAGCTCCTTTCAGAAGAATACACTGATAAAACAAAGTTCCCAGAAAACGCCATGTGAACAGATAGACTTGTTGAATTTGATGGTGGAGTGATGTTCAATTTGAGATTTGGACCCCCAACTGCTCAGATCCTGGCATTGCCATCTCCCCCATACAAGCTCAAATGAATGTGCCCACACAAAAAGTTGTTTATCCCATTGCTTCTTTTTGGCTTATAAATTGGATACCCTTTGAGTCAATTTCATCTCTTCAGATTTGAGAATACATCCACCACATCCTGTCTTTAAATAACTTGTTCCAGCTTTAAGCTTTTTAAGACCGAAAATGTTATTGGATAAAGAAAAACAGCCTTTGAAGCTGCTAACTGCTGGGTTTTGCATAAATTGTTGTTGATTAGGATTTAGGGGTGAAGAGTTGTGGTAGAACACGACTGTTCCAAAATGGGGGAGTTTTTTCTTTAAATCACGACCTGCAGATGACGATGGGTTTGAAGGAGATACAAAAGTTGGGACTCCTTTTAAGGAAACAAAATTGAGTAAAGAAACCATGGAAATTAGTGCAGCATCCGTACGACAGGAATTCCAGAACCCTAAATCCAATGCGGAATTGACACCTTTGAGGGAGGGAGGGAGCGGCTCTAATCTCTTTAGGATTAATCAAATTCTTTCATGGCTTTATAAGGAAATTCAGATTAAAAAGTCATCACCTCACTTATTACAACTATTTAATAAACGTACGTCTTCTTCTTCTTATCCACTTGATGTTTAGAACAATATTATATCCTATCCGGTTGTAATTTAAATTATTTAACTTCTTATTTTTCTAGAAAATTTTATATTTTACGTTTAGATACAATCCACTAAATATAATATTTAAAAGTGTTATATTTTGATACACAATTAAATTTTTTTTACATAACTCTTCATATTTAAGTTATAAAATATAAACCTAAATTCTTAACCCTAGCACCCTAAGCTCTAAATTATAACAATAAATTTATACCTTAAGCATTAAACCCTTAAACACTAAAGCCTAACTTAAATTCTAAACCCTAAAATTAAAAAGGCTTGTGTAAAGTTTACACAAACGTGTGTATAAGTATTTTCCTACTTAAAAAATGTTATATTTTGATACACAAAACGTGTAAAAAAATTACATAACCCATATTTAAGCTACAGAATCTAAAACCTAAATCCTTAGTCTTAACACCCTAAAACCTAACCCTAAACCCTAAATTATAGATTATAACAATAAACTTTAAATTTTATACCTTAAAGCCTAAACCATAAACCACAACCTAAATCTCTAAACTCTAAATTTAAAAAGAAACTTGTGTATCAAAATATTTTCTATTTAAAAATAAATAAATATATATATCTAGATCTGGTGTGTACTTATTTTTGAACGAACCATTTATAAAATTAAAATAACAGCGTTAATACAATGGATATTTCGACTGAATTCTCTAGGAATAGTTCAGTTTTTATTTACTCACTATTCTTTTTTCAAGAAGAATCGTAAAAATAACTACGATCCAATTCATTTTTCAATGGTGGATGTGGCAAAATGACAATCTTTTATTTTCTCTGTATATATGTATGTGTGTGTATATCTAGGCTTGTTCATAAATTAGTGGTAAGCTCTTATTTGTGCCTGCATTTTGGTTAATAATGAGTTAAAAATGAACACCCATGTGCAGTTGGTTCATCATACAAGTTTATAGCCGTTTATAGATTAAAAAAAGTTAAACTACACAGTTAGGTTATCCAACTTTCACAAATTTTAATTTTGATCACTAAAAAGATTTGCAAACTACACATTGACGTTAAACATTGTTTGCATTTCAACAACATGTGTTATATTTTATTTTCATTTTAGCCATTCCGTTAAAATTTTGTATTTTTTTCTCATTTCAATCACGCACTTTAGTCTTTATTGTCATTTTAGTCACTCACGTTAAATTGGGTAAAATAAAAGTCTCCCCTAATTTTTTTTTACCCTGATAAAAGTCTCCCGTTAAAAAGATCTAAGTGATTAAAATGACAGTAAAGTCAAAGATAAAATGACTAAAACGTAAACAATGGAAATAAAACTGAACGGGAGTGACTAAAATTAAAATAAAATCTAACATGAGTGATTGAAATGCAAATAATGTCTAACGGCAGTGACTAATTTGCAATTTTTTTTTATTTTTAGTGACCATAATGAAAATTTGTAAAAGTTAAATGACTAAGTTTACCATAAAAATTAAAGTGGACCATAAGGACGAATGAAATTGACAATTTTTAAAAAAAAAACAATAATTGGGAAAAAGATACAAATTTCAAATCACTACAATAGTTCACATTAGCTTGAAGTCTTTATATAACAGCTTCGAATGAAGCAGGTTCCTTTCAGAATTCGCTGTCTCTAAACACTGTAGTTTAACTTTGATCCTTATAATTCTCCAGCAGACCAATGATTTTTTCCAAATACTTGAAGCTGAGAACGGAGAAGCATTAAAAGAAACCTCGGTCTCTCTCTTTTCTATAAACATCTTCTCAATTGTTGTCAGTTTAGCATACCAAAAACAGAGTTCCTTGGAAAAAAAAGATCAGCTCAGGTTCTTGCTTTTTGGTCAAATCATGAAGCAGCTCTGTTCTTCAGGTTCCCAGGATGCTTTGAATTTCATCTTCCCACCAAAAGGTACATGCAAAATTCAATCATTACTCAATATACATTCATACATTGCTTTTTTTTTTTCTCCTGTAGAAAACCAAATAGTTTATATGTAATGGGGAACGTGTTACTGAGTTAAAATTGTGGATTATACAGAGGAGAAGAATTCGAAGAGGAAGGAAATTTACAGCAGGGAATTCCAGGCAATGTTAGATGATTTAGAGGAAGAAGACAGGCTGGAAGAAGTTGATGATCAAGCTACTGAAAAGAAAAGGCGATTATCCATCACTCAAGTCAAGGCCTTGGAGAAGAATTTCGAGTTGGAAAACAAGTTAGACCCGGAGAGAAAGGTGAAATTAGCTCAAGAATTAGGGCTTCAGACAAGGCAAGTTGCTATTTGGTTCCAAAACCGCCGTGCCCGTTGGAAGACCAAGCAGTTGGAGAAAGACTACGTTGTCCTTAAATCCAAATATGACGCTCTCAAGCTTGATTACGACAAACTTGAACAGGAGAAACAAACCTTAGCTGCAGAGGTATGGATTATTCATCAAAATCCCATCTTTTCAGCGAGTTAAAATTGATGAAGTTTAATATGATATTTTGGATGTTAAATTGCAGTTGATGGAACTGAAAGGTAAGCTTAAAGAAGAGAATTCAGAAAGCAGCAGCCAGTCTGTTAAAGAAGATTCTTCAAAATTTTCACAGCAAATCAAAGACCATGGTTTCTGTGAAAATGATGATGATTCCAATGGAATTGTCAAAGAAGAAAGGAATGGAAATGCTCAATTGTTGATATCACCATCATCTTCTTCTTCTTTCCAGATCAATGGATATTGCTCGTCTTCGGATTCATCGAATCATCACTGGTTTCTACCATTCGACACGAGCTCGATTCCGGGTAATATGTACCAACCGCAGTTGGTGAAGGTGGAAGAGCAATGTGCGTTTACAGCTGAGGAACCTTATAATTTCCTCTCGGTTGATCAAGCTCCGACACTTCAATGGTACTTCACAGGGCAGTAAAATCAATGAAGTGACCAAAATCATAAAGATGTTAAAGTTGTTGCTGAAGGAATAAATTAGCTAAAGTTTTGTAATTTAGGACTTCAGTAGTTTTGTTTTCCTATATGATCATTAGTTTATGCTTCAACAATGGACATTAGCAAAACTCTGCTGTAAAATTTATATGATATGATGACAGAAGCTAAACTCATAATATCCAATCGAATTCGAATCAAACTTTTCACTGATCGAAAGCTGTTTGAAAATTCAAGTGGCAGCTCCACAAAGGCCGGCCGGCCAATGTCCATATCCGATGGTCCTACCAAGCAGCTCCCTTTGTTTTCATGTGTGTGACCGCCGCTGATTTGACTTCAAAACCGGAAGCTTTTGAATGTAGAAATTAAAAGATGCATCTTTTTCAAAGTAATTGTGGTATTTAAAGCTGGCAACGTGGGGCATTGCTGAAATGCAAGATATGAGTGGGCAGCCAAAGCTGTATTCCATATAAGAATGGCAAGAAAAAAACCCAGCTCATAGGTATAGACAAAGGAGAAGCTCTTTAAACTTTTGTTTTGCCCGTTTATGATGGGCGCGCCATCAGCCCATGTGGTTGGTAAAAAGTAGATCCCGACCTAGAACACCAAACAATATTGAATGGCAAGAGTTTAACTTTAACCAGAGACTTTTCTTTTAAGAGATATCAGTACACTTAGTACTGAGAACAAGGCAATTATCTTTTTGATATCTTTCGTATTCATTTTATCACTCACCTTTAAGACATCTTTAAAGTTGGAAACCAAAGTGACAAAGATCCCAACACATGAAATTTTGTTTAAAAATGCATGATTGATAACTTGTTAGAGAAAGCTGGAATAGTTTCCAAGGATGATGCTTTGGTCGGGATTTTAGAACACCCGTTTGAGTAGAGTTGGATTTTTCAACTTTTACAAACTGCTATTGTTGCGTCCAAACCTTAGTTGGGGCTGCAACGGTCGTTTCTAATAGTTAAAAAATTCAACTATTATCAAACCCGTTCACAAGCCAATTGGGAGCTATTTGGCAAACACCCGTTCTAAGCGGCTTAACGCAACCAAAATCGAAACTTCAAGTGGTGTGTTTTCCAGACTCCAGTGTTGTAGTTTGGGTGGGAAAGAGACAGACCAGAAAAGGCAAAAGCTGCTGCGACTCTTGGCTCCCCCAAGTCGCTTTCATGTCAGAGATGGGTCCCATATGTTTTGACTGTTAATGCCCCTATGGAATCTAGCTTTTTTTTCCATGACGTTTGTGACAATCCCTAGAACCCACCACTTTCTTCTTCACCATCAATCTATCCAGTCCTTTGAAGCCAAACCCCAATCCAGATCGGAGTATTCGATTCTCCTTTTCCGATGAACAATAAACTTTGCAAATATATGAATCCAACATTTTTTTATTTAAAAAAACATTACACGACATTTAAGCTCTAATTTTTGACGTCAGTATAAAGTCTTTTTTAAGTTTTAACTCTTAATTTATTAGGTTGACGGCTAAACGTGGCCTATTTAATTACGCCATATTTTGTCAAAAAGTGACAAAATCCATACAGTATATGAATATCATATCACCATGATTTATGAAAATGGGATCGACACGACATTTAAAGCACGTTTATACCGTTCACAGTAGCAGCCAGCAGGGGCTTGAATTTGTTGTGCACAAATTGGCACATTTGTCGTCGACATTATCTTTGTTAGTTGAATAATGAAGCAAAAGGCAATGCAACTTTAACATTTGAGAAAGCGACTAAATGACACTATTAATTCGTTTTCCTCTATATAAATACGAGTCCTTAATTGGAATAGAAATATTCCCCTATTTTCGGTGCCTTTTTTATACTTCATACTAAAAAATAATAATTAAATTTATGATTTAAGATTAAAGATTAAGGTAGGTTTTAAGGAATATGAGTATGGTGTATCTTTTAGGGTTTAGGGTTTATAATTTAGAAATAAGGCTTAGAATCTAATTTTTTAGTATTGAGACATAAAAATGAGCACTGAAAAGTGGCATAAGATTTTTGTCCCATTAATTGGATCTTAATTCAATTAATATTACTATTATCGTAAAATCCAATGAATTACATGTTTAAATGAATTTAAAAATGACAGTGGTTCGAATCCTAGCATTGTGAACAGGAACGGAGCTAGAATCAAACATTATGAGGGGTAATACTCTATTAAGCATTTAAATTTAAAAATTGGGAGGTGCAAAGACCTTATTTGAGTAGCAATTAAATTTAGAACGACCTCAAATGTTATTATACCAAAATATTTTGGGAGGGATACATAGTTCCATCCCTAATTGTGAATGAAACAAATTGAGTTGGGAGAGTTACCCCATAATGAGTATATGCATTACATGATCCAGATTAGTCAATACTCGATCTAGATTATTCAACCAATATGTTTGATATTGATATGGATTAGTCAGTCAATGGGTTCTCTGCAGTACTCGATTCAGATTATTCAGCCAATATATTGGATATTGATATGGATTAATCAGTCAATGAGCCCTCTGCACTACTATATTTAGATTATCCAGACAATGAGTGAACATCGGTGGTTAAACAGAAGTAATATTATATTTAAGTGAATGTAGTTATTTAGAAATTTAAGATAAACATAGATTAAGAAATCTATAGAAATATACATACAAAGATATGGCGAGCAAATGCTTATAAACAACAAGAAAGATCTATCGATGCGATCCAATAAAGTGTTTTTCCTCTTATGAAGAAATTTTTATTTATGTAAATAAAAATGATAGATATATTAAAAAATAGAATTCTATTATATTTTCTTTCACATGTTATTAGAATTTAATACTAGGAAAATATTTTTTTCTCATACAATTGGCTCAAGATGTTGGTGTATAGTATTAGTAGTAAACTAGTAATGAAGTAACTAGTAAGGTGTTTTTTCCCTCTTGAATTTCATAAATAAGAATCATTTTTATTATTTTTTATAAATTTATCATTCATCTCATTAAATAGGACAATACAAAGAAAATAATCAAGGATATAACAAATATGGTTCTATATGAAAATCTATTAATATGTTGAGTGGTTAAAAATATTCATATTATTATTATTTTTTTTTTGTATGAATTTAAATCCCATACATTTACCTTAAAATGTAATATCTCTCTATTTAATTAAAAATTATATCATTGTCTATGATAAAGTATAAACAACTACAACGATAATAAAGAATTCAACCTCCTCATCAATTATAATAATAATTCCATACAACATATTTCAACTACTAATTTCACATCCAAATACATCTATCTTGTCGCTTTTTAAAGTTAGTACCGGTAGATATATATTGTATAGATTTTGTTTTTGGCCCTCAATAACATGTTTTTTTTTTTCACTCCTATTTTCCGTAAAAGTAATAGTTGTGTTGATGCATTGATAAAGATGGGATACACATCAACGAGTATCGGTCAGACTTTTTATGCTGCTCTTTTGGAAGAAGCTGGAGGAATGAATTAACGTCATTCGGAAAGTCGGCTAAAGTTATTAGATTTTATTAATAAAAAGAGTTTAGAATTAACGGGTTTGTCCAATTGATTAAGTAGGTCTTATATTTGAGGTCTTATATATATAATTTTTTTTTATTGAGAAACTCATCCATCAAAATCAAGTGTACATATATTAGTCCGTCTGAATTAATCATAACAAAGGCTTGCAAAATCAAGAAGACAACAAAAAAAAATAAAAAAAAAGTTTATAAAAAGAAGGAGAAGAAACTTAACATGTAAGAGAATTATTTTTAATTTTTACATAATTTTATGCATAAAATGTATCTAAGTAAATATAGAATACTAAATCATAGATTATAGTTTTTTTTTACTAGATTTGAGGCTGGATGGTTTACACTTGACACCGTAGTGCCAAGAAAAGTAAGGAGAGACTTGCAGAGAAGGATTGTGTAGTTCGACTTCGTTTGTTGATTAAGAAAAACAAGAGACGTTGGGCTTTTGTTAGGGCCAAGGTGGCCTTATATGGGTAATGAGTTTAGGGGTTCATTATTCGCGGGTCAGCAAACAATGGTATGAGGCTTGGCTTTTTTTTTTTTTTTTGGGGGGGGGGGGGGGGGGGGTTGATTACATTTTGGGTACCATCAATTTTGAAGTTCCACAATGTTTTTAGTTTAAATACCTTTTAGGTGTAGTTTAAAATCATTCAAATCAAATTTTGACCATATTTTTATTCAAATATATATATTAACCCTTTGTAAACCTTAAAATTAGACATTTTTAAAAATATGTCTTAACCACTTATCAATTATATATAAAAAGAAAATAGAACAAGAAATGAGAATAAGGTTGATCATTTGACTTAGATTTTACGGGTTTCAATTTGATCTGACTTTTTTTTTATAAAAAAATGGTCAGATTTTTAAGATGAGATCGGATCGAGTCAAGTTTGGGTTTAAGGGGGAAAATGTTCTACCCGACCCGACCCGAAACATTAATTTAATTTTATTCTAAACATTTATATATATATATGTGTGTTTTTCAATTATCTTCCTATTTTGTCTAAAAATAATTATTATAATGTCCCCTCTCTATTTGTACATTTTCAATTAACTCCCTAGTTTATCAAATATTAATGAAATAATAATAATTTTTTATTTATGTCTGGTCGGTTTCAGTTTTTACTCTAAAATTTGAGTCGAATTCAAGTCAGATGAAACATCATATAATGTCAGGTTGGATCGAATTCGAGTGAAGGTGTTAAATTTTTGGGTTGAGTATAGGTCGACCAAAAACCCGACTCATTACCATCCTAAAGAGGGGTGGGAATGAGGTTGAGAATATCCAAAAACCGTGGAGATTCAAATCGACGGGCATGGAGAATAACCAAAATTTGCATCTACGGGGACATGGATGAGGAAGTTTTATCACCGAAGCTCAAATGGGGATGGGGACGAGAATTGCTATATTCGAACCGTGGAAATAACCGAACCGTATAAATAACTGTAGGGATTCCCAAAAATATCCGCAAGAATCTCGATATTTTACAACATTTTCAGAAATATATATACTTATTTATCTACATACCCCTGATATATATCTTATTACAAACACTAACTATAATATTATCACTTCAACTTTCTCTCAAACCTAGCCACACTAGGGTTTTTCAACATGTTTCTATCTTAGTTATTAGATATAAGTTAAAACTCTGGTCTAAATCTTCCCCAACACAACATCCTTTCAATCTTCATCATCTCATAACTGCTTCCAATCAAAGTATCTAAACTTTATATTTTTAAACTGAATTGACTATTTATTTTGGTTAATAAAATAATTATTTTGTTAAAAAAATTTGGACGAAATTTTTTCGAAAACTGCAAAGATTCGATCGAAAAAGATATAAGCACAAAAAATAACCGTAAGTGTTAGGAATTAAATAAAAATTGCAAAACTGTTTTCATCCCACCCGATTCTCACCCCTAGTCCTAAACGAGAATCCTATCATTTTGTCTTCACTTTCTAAAATTTAACAATTACTTATTGAGTCGAGATTTTGGACTTCTTTGGTTCAAACTTCAAACCGTAACTTTTTTAAGCCCAAACGTTCCCTGGGCCTACTATCGATCACTGTCGTTACTATTTGGAAATTAAAAAAAAAAAAGTATATGAAAAACCCTTAAACCCTTGTTTCACCATTTCCGTTCCTCTGATCCGCCAAATCCTAAAACCAGTAAGTTTCCTTATTGCGCCAATAATGGCTAATGATTATGGTTGTAGCTGCTATTTAATGGTATCTGCTTAATTAGGGTTTTCAGGTTAAAACGAGGGAACAAAATGCCGATTGGATTGATTATAGGGATAGGAAGGGCGTTCCGAAGGAAGCGTACCTCATCGCTCGATATTCTCTCGTCGAAACGAGCGCCCAGGGATTACTACAAGGGGAAGAATTGCAAGTCTACCGGTTTCCACACTCGCAAAGGTTTCCATTCTCTTGCCCATCTTTTAATCCGCTTCCAGTTTTCTGGACTGTTACATGAACGTTGAAATGTAATTGCTTGAATTGCGAATGTATCTCTGAGGCTGAAAAATATGCTGTAGGTGGATATGTTGTGATGCAGGAGAAGTTGCCAAACTATGTTGTTCCTGATTTGACTGACTTCAAGGTATTTTTTATTCATTCCTTAACATTTTTTAAAAAAGTTTTGATTTATCTTTCGTGGATAGAGCATTCTATATTAGCTGCAAAACACTGCATTTTATAAACATCATGGAGGTGTTATGATTCATGACCATAGGAATTTGTTTTCTTAGGACTTGGACTTTGTAGGTGCTATAGAAGCATTGCGGTGACAGTGCTTGAATTGGATCTTTTGAATTTTTATATTTCAGCTGAGAGTTGGCATTTTTTTGTGTGATCTGTATGCACTTGAGAAATTCACTGCATAGGTTTTGAAGGTAGAATTTGATTCATGCATAACACCAGGGGCTTGATCTCCTTATCTTGTTTCTCAAACAGTTTGAGCTTGTTACTTTGTGATATAAATTATCTGCATCTATTGTTGATCTTGGGTTGCTGCTTCTGTTCGTGCAGCTCAAATCTTATGTATCTCAGTGCCCGGCGGAGGCTGCTGAATCAGCTAAATAATAAGATGGAGGATTTCTTGATCTTCTTGCCTTCATCATCCAACGACTATCATGTTAAACAAAATCGAACGTGTTCTTGTGGTGTCCAGTAACTGGCTCGGTCTATTGTCAATTCTTCATTTCTATGCATTTAACCATTGTAATGCCTGCAATTATTGAGATCAGGTTGCTTAAGAGGACATCATTAGTTTACTATTTGTTGCAATGGTAATATTTTCATCACTTTAGCTGAAATATTTGTATCTGATATAAGAAGATTGAAAAGATCAATTACACTCCACTTTTTCCGCACCCAATTGAATTGTTGAGTTCACAAATTTCATAAGTTGAGTGTCTTTTGATAGACTGGTTTTATTGTTAACTGTTACTGTATTGACTTAGGCCCTGTCTGCCAGGGTTCCAACGCCCGTTTCGCTCCCAAACCATTTTCTTGTTAAACGGCCATTGGTTTGATCCCTAACGGGCGTTTGCCCACCATTTTTAGCGCCCGAATAGGCGTTTGCCCACCATTTTTGGCCAACAAGTGTTTGCCTCCCAACGGCTGTTTGCCACAACAATGGCAAAGGCGATAACCTTGTTGACGTGGTAGTCAACCTGACTTGGCTATGTTTGATTTTTTTTGGATTTACTGTGAGAGCTATTTTAATTATGGAAAAAATTATAAAAAATAAAAAATATTTTAAAGTAATAAAATAATTTAAAGTTAATTGAAATCAATAAGAAATTCTATTTAAAAATAATCAATAAGAAATTTATTGAAATAAATTGTTAACATTTTAAACCAATTTGATTTAGAGCAACTCAATGTACCAATGTACCATCAATACCTAATGTTAGTGCACAGTGTATACATCAAAAGGCAATAATTAATAAAAATAAAATTCTCAAAAATATCAACCTCTCTCCAATTCTTGAAAAAAAAGAAGAGAAACTTGCTTTAAAAAAATCTTTGGTTTTTCACCTACATTAACTTTGTCTTTCTCCCCCTTTACCTGCAAAACTTGCTTTCCAATGTTACCTTTTTATCTAGATTTAGGATATATAGCTTCAATCCCACCCATGAATGGCCTTAATGGATCTGGAATGATAACAGACCCATCTTCTTGCTGAAAATTCTCCAGCAAACATACAAGCATCCTTGGAACTGCACACGCTGTGGCATTTAGTGTATGAACAAATTTCGTTGCAGCCTGGTTTGTTTTACCCTTCTTGGAAGTTGTCGAGGGTGATTCCGATGGACGATAACGAATGCCAAGTCTGCGGCTTTGATAGTCAGTGCAATTCGATGCACTTGATATCTGTTTGCAGAAATGTGTTACACTTATACCTAAGATTAAAAGATATTTCATATCCCAAAAGAAAAAAAAATCAAAGGTATTTCAAAATACTCAGCAAACAGAATCATTTCATATTTCAAGGGTTAGCATTTCTAAAGAAAAAGAAGTCACCGATGGAAAAACTGACAGAATTTAACTTGTCATAGGTAGGCAAAAGGTTATTTTAATACCTCTCCATAGCGTTCTAAACCTGGCATCCATGCCTCGACATCAAATTTACGATAAGCTGGAGCACCCAGGTCCCCTGTAGCCATATCCAACGTTCTGCCAAGAAAGCAAAGGATTGTCACAAATAGCAGAATAAAACCAGTAGAGTGTATCAAAGATTAACGAGAGTCAATACTTGTAATGCAATCCTAGAGATGAAAAGAGGTCTTCTTCAATTTTAATAAGTTCCTCATGGTACATATCACTTTCTTCTTGTTTGCATAAAATAAACATTTCCACCTTGCTGAATTGGTGTACCCTATAAAGACCCCTGGAAACAAAATGGCACCAGTTAAGTTCGTTGAGAACTTTTGACTTTTCAGTGATTAAAGTTCAGTCTTCACCATTAGTCAGGTACAGGGATTATTGTGAGACATGCTAAAATAAAATTGGAATATAAGATAGCTAATCACCTTGTTGCTGTACCAGCAGCACCGGCCTCGGTACGGAAACAATGAGAAAATGCCACATATTTTATTGGTAATGAGGACTCAGCAACAATAGAGTCCATATGAATCCCCCCTACAGGAATCTCTGCAGTGCCGATGAGGCACTGGTCACTGTCTTCAATGGAATAAACCTGTATAGCATTTGAAGAAGTATCAATAAACCCACTGTGAAATACTAACTAAATTAAACTTGAAATTCCCAATTTGAAAGAGTTTCCTTGGAGAAATTAAGTATACAGTTACTAGAACATTGGAAATTGTGAAGATTCAAAAAGTTCAATAAAAGAGTTAGTAGCCCCCAATTCAAGCTGAATCCAAGCAATTGATATAATTCATGATCAAAATGATTCATTATGTTTGTCATCAGCTTTGAAGGTGATATGTGCGAACTGATAAGCACCTTCATATTTTATACAGCAAGTACCACTTTTTTTCTGGAAAAAGGGACTGCATCCAAAATACATGCAAACCTGTGTATTTTCTCCCCGAGGCTGGAATCCACATTTTTCAACAACAGATGACCTGACTACCTCTGGTGTAATCAGTGGTGTGAATCCCCTTTTCATGACTTCTGCCAGTGTCCAGTTAATGAGGGCCATTTCCAGCAGCACGGCTTCATTCCTCAGGTAATAAAATTTTGAACCACTTACCTATTCAACAAAATGTAAACCTCAGAACCCTTGTCATTTGGAAGTCACAGATGCTTCAAGCAAGCAATTTGGTATATAATCCCATTTGATAGGAAGTAAAGAAAATTTTTAATATAAATGAGAAACAAGTTTCACGAGGAAACTCAGTTTTTTATCATGATAGTGGATAAATTAAACCACAGTAATACGACAACATAATTTAATTTACTAATTAAAACACTTAATAAAGCATATCAACAAATTATAGATGCTTTAATCCCGAACACCAAAACGGAATACCTCAGCAGCAGCATCAAAATCAATGAGATCTAGTTCCTTTCCAATTTGAAGGTGATCCTTCACCGGGAAATCAAATTTACGGGGGCTACCAACCTAGAACAATACAAA
The DNA here is from genome assembly GCA_958450335.1 of Hibiscus tridactylites. Lineage (NCBI taxonomy): Eukaryota > Viridiplantae > Streptophyta > Magnoliopsida > Malvales > Malvaceae > Hibiscus > Hibiscus tridactylites. The sequence goes on from OY288277.1 coordinate 12,972,820, forward strand.
TTGAACATCAATGTTGTATGCAAGCAACAGAAAAAACAACACATAACTACTAGACACACAAGAAACCAATCAAATCAATATATACCATATTCCTCAACTTTGAACTATCTTCCCCTCCAATTGGAACATCCGGGTGAGTCATATTCGGTATACATTGAGCTTCAAGCTGAAGCTCATCTCTTAAATTGATAAGGTCTTCTTCCAAAGTAATAAGTGCTTCCTTAAGATTCTTTCCTGACTCACAAAACCACCAAAAGAAAAAAAAAGAATTAGACCACAAAAATGACACCAAGAAACAGCAAAACATTTGAGCAAATACCTTCTTCAACGAGCTTTTGACGTTCAGAAGGTTCCAATTTGCCTTTCATCTTGTTTGCAACATTATTCCTTTCCCCTCGAAGCCCCTCTACTTCCTGCAATCTGTCACCGGTAATAAGCTAACTGATATTTAAAGAAAGGACATCCCTTTCAAATTATGACTAATTTTGAAGATTAGTGAAGCAGAAAACGAAAAAAAAAGGAATAACCTTTTGAAGATTCAACATTTTATCATAAAGTTCAAGCACAAGCTCCAAATTTGCATTTGAATTCCTATTCTTGATATTAACAGCAACCTCTTCCTTGTTATCTCTTATCCACTTGAAATCTATCGCCGCCTTCCATTGCGGCTTCACAACTACAAAGAAAAAAAATGAAAATATCAACAATATAATATTTTTTAAAAAAATATTAATAATTCAATGTAATTACCTTTATTATCAGAGATTTGTGCTGCCGGAGCAGCAGCCACAGCCTGAGCTGAAAGGGCTCTGATAAGAACAGAAAAGGGAGGTGCTTTCGGAGGAGTGTGGCGGGAAAATAAAGCGAGGTTTAGGGTTTTGGGAAGTGTTCGGAAGATAAAGCGCGAGGATGAAGATGAGATTGGAATCGTCGCCATTTTGAGGGATTGGATTGTCGTCCCGCTTAAACGACACTGTAGCGCCATGCCTTTGGCCTCCGCGCACATGGCTTCTATAATATGAGATGGTCTATTTCTATTTTTCTTTTAGGCAAATTACACCAATGATCACCACACTTTTAGGGTGCGTTCATTTTGGTCATTAAACTTTTAAAAAATTCATTAAATCACCCAATTTTTGTTTCGGTTTCATTACGTTATCTTCCGTTACAAAAGAGTGACATGGTCAGTTAGTTTTTATTTTTTTTATTAAAATAATATACTTTGAGTCTCACTTTTAATTAAAGTGTCCATGTCATCATCATCTTCTCTGAATCTCATTGACAACTTCTTATGGATTCAGAAATATGCTTTTCAAATCGAACAAATTTCTTCCTTTATGTCCTGCAACACCAAAATTCATTTCTTTCTCACAATCCATTAAACTAACATATAAAAAATTGAGTCTTTAAAAAAATTTACCACAAAAGAAGAGAAGAGGTGAAGTATCTAATCCCAATATTGGTAAAAGAACCCAATGCTAAAAATCACATATTCTTTTTCTTTATGCTTTTTTTTCCTCTTTTAAAAAGTGAGTCATTTCATTTCCTTTCTAGTTTTTGGTGTTAACAAAAAAAGTGACAGAACAATAGCTGTAGGTTCGGAGTTTTCTAGCATGCGGCCGCCTAATATAAGGTTAATATACGGCGTTACCGGAAACATCATAAAGGTATACCGGAAACATGATTAGGTATACCGTATATGTTGATTTCGAAAGTATCGATATTTTTGGATATGTTGATTTCGAAAGTATCCATATTTCCGGTATACCTTATCATGTTTCCGGTATGCCTTTATGATGTTTCCGGTAACGTCGTATATTAGCCTTATATTAGGCGGTCGCATGCTAGAACTACCCTGTAGGTTCTCGAGTGAAAGAAAAAAGAGATTGGGGTTGAAGTTTAAAAGATGCCAAAGAGAAGCAACGAAATTTTCGGCCCACTCCCCAATGTGTGCGCGTGAGATTCAAAAGGTCAACCACAAGCAGACAAGTTTAATTAAAAGGAGACCCAAAATATATTATTTTAATAAAAAAATAAAAACTAACGGGCCATGTTACCCTTTTTTAATGGAAGATAACGGGAGGAATAGGAATGAAACCGAAATAAAAGTTGGGTGACTTTAATGAAATTTTAAAAGTTCGATGACCAAAAAGAACGCACCCTAAAAGTTAGGTGATCATTGGTGTACTTTACCCTTTTCTTTTTCTCATGTAAAGTTATAATCTTCTTGGCTTCATTTTAATTTTGGCCCCTGAACTTCTACCATTCTTTCACATTGGTTTGAACTTGTACCAACATTAAGGCTGTGACCAGCCAAGAATAAATATTTTGATTCTTTCTTATAATGATATTAAGTAGATGATAACATAGTCACATTATCACCCATTTAATGCCATTTTTAGGAAAATTTAATAAGAAGGGGCTAATAGTAATAGGGATGAAATACAAGTCCGAGTTACGGTAGGACAAAAAGATGTTTAAGGGTCAACGTGGGAGGAGACTACGAATTCAGGGGTTAAACGTACAATTAAACCTATCATCTTTTTTCGCAGAAAAAATGAAAAAAACGTTAACCAATCATTTCTGAACACGTGTTCATCTGTCTCGCGGAAAAGGATTATATAAAACAGCGTCGTTTCCGCTGCCATTTTGGGTTTTTCCAGTTAGCGGCTCAGAACGGCGTCGTAGGAGGATGTCGGCGCGACAAAGCGGAGGTTGTTGAGAAAAAGCCGGCGAGGTTCAACTTTGTGGACCAATAGGAAGCGAGTATCTCTCCGCGTTGATCCAGGAGACAATCTTAAATAATAGGGATCTTGGCCGTTGATGGAGGCTCAAAGAAACACAGCACAAAGAACTTTCAACCGTCCGATTTTGAACGTGTCACGTTTTCTTTTTTGGTCCACATCCGTTGCCTATAAATACATATACAATTTCTAATTCTTCCCCCATTTAAGATTCTTGCCTTCAAGTTTCCGAGTCGTATCATAGGCTTTTCTGTCTTTCTCTGAATCTCATCGCTTTCGTTTTCCGGAACTTTTTCTTTCTTCTTCTGAGGTAAGCGTAGTCTTAATTTCCAGGTTTTACGAGTTATTTTCTTGCAAGTTTTGTGAAACTTCAAAGATTTTCTCTTTTCTAATTTTGTTATTATTTGATTTGTCATGGTCAATATAGATGGCCCGTACGAAGCAAACTGCTCGTAAGTCTACCGGCGGTAAGGCTCCAAGGAAGCAGCTCGCCACTAAGGTTTTCTTTCTTCCTTTTGTTTTTCTTTACCTCGTCTTGATTTGTTCTTTCTTTTGGTTTAAAAGACCTTTTATTAAAAATTTATTTTGTGTTTTTCAGGCTGCTCGCAAGTCGGCACCGACGACCGGAGGCGTGAAGAAGCCTCACCGATATCGCCCTGGAACTGTAGCTCTGCGGTTAGTTGTCGTCGAATGACGGTTTTTCCCGTCTCTTTTTGTTTTCTTGTTTACACGAATTTGATTTAGGGTTTTCAATTGGATGCAGAGAAATCCGTAAGTACCAGAAAAGTACCGAACTTCTCATCAGGAAACTTCCATTCCAAAGGCTTGTTCGTGAAATTGCCCAGGACTTTAAGGTAATTAAGATTGAAATTGAGTTTACAAGGGAAGAAAAAGGCTTTCCATTCCAAATGTTATTTTCAATTTGCTGATTTTTGTTATGTGTGTGTGGATTGCAGACAGATCTGCGTTTCCAGAGCCATGCTGTGTTGGCGTTGCAAGAGGCCGCAGAGGCGTACTTGGTTGGACTGTTTGAAGATACCAACCTCTGCGCCATCCATGCTAAACGTGTGACAATCATGCCCAAGGACATTCAACTTGCCAGGAGGATTCGTGGTGAAAGGGCTTAATTAATTCACCTCTCTGGAATGGATACCCTGCTTTTGCTGCTAATGTTTTCTTAGGATAGTTTGATGTTTTTCAATTTGGGATGTAACTGAACTCCGTTGCTCTTATACTCTTTTAATCGACTGCTTTTAAGTCCTTAAAGCTAAATATAGTGTTTCTGTTTTGACAATTTAGTATGATCTTCACGGTCTCAGTATTGTTAAAAGAGATTAAGGTTTTAGCGATTCTCTTTATGTGTATGGGTTTCTGAAAGTAGTTCCCGTTTTGTTACACATGAAAAGCACGGGCCTGGATCCCTTTTAACAATTATCCTATATATATATGTTGAGCTACGCGAAAAATCTAATACTTGGTTACGATTTACTAATTTCGTTACCCGAACAAAACAATTCAGAAAAAGGCGAAACTCAAATTTTCTTTGGTGTTTCCAAATTCTGGTTGCACAATAAACAGACAAAAGCTTCGGCCTAAAGAAACTCGCTGCGAAGGGGATGCTCCTGAGCTGTTGAAGTTATAATATAAAATAAAGTTCCACCGGTACCTGAAATAGTCAATATAGGACTAGGAAGATAATTTTAATGTTAAAGAACCAATAATTGTTCAACCGAATACCCAGCTCTTGATGCTGTTCTGATACTGTGGTTAATAGAATGCTTTTCTATAGCCAAATTGCCATGGTTCTACATTTTTTTGGCTAAGGTCTAAGACTGAAACTTTGGTGAGATCAAACCAAGTAGAAAACAGGGAACAAGTAGTTATAGCCTATAGGATCTGAGCCAAAACGGCAGAGTTGATAACCATTCTAGAATAGATGGAACCTAAAGCCGTTACAATCCCAGTTTAAAAAAAAGACTGAAACTGATTATAACTGCACCAGTTAAAACGGAAAAGAAATAGAACAGGGTTCCAGCCTGGGAAACCAATGTGCAGGAAATTCCTTTTTATGAGCAACACAGTTGTATCATCCATTGATATAGTCTAGCTAGGGTACACGCCCAATTTTCTTATTAACTCATATCCTTTCCAGAAAAATTCTGTTTTCACCCAAGAAATTCATCTGTGGTTTAACAGTTGATACAACAGAAGAAAAGTCACACCAAGGGTTTTCTCATAGCCACGGGGAACCATCTACAGAGGACCTGGAAAAGTACCATTTTCCCTTTGCTCATTCCATCTGTCTATCTGAGAAACAAAAAAGAAAAACGAAAGTAATTGTTAGCTTAAAGGGTAAATAAACCAATTAGTCAAACATTGCAATTTGCAACATATGAAGATAGAATATAGCCTCAGAATCTGGAACAAAATAGTTTAAACTGGGGCTGGATGAATGGATTAATCAGAGCATAATCTCTTTTCCCCCATACTAGAAAATATCTTTCAATAAAATGATTTAGCACTGGCAAGAGCAATTATTTCATTACAGCCTCTTGCACAGTCATAATGTGTTAGGTTCTATTCTTATTCTTCTTCATGTTAGGTTCTGACGAAAATCTCTGGACCAACTGACAATGGACAGTCAGAGATCCTAAGGACCTCCTTTGTAATTGAACAGAATCGAGGCTTGAAGCTCAACTTAAACTTGAACGAACATTGACTTATATGTACATATTCAATATATAAAAAAATATTAAGAAAAAGGCTTCACTATGCACACGAGACTCTGGAATCAGGGATTGAAATACTTTAACTTGGGTTGACTCGTTACTCAAGTAGCTGAAATGTTTGAGCTCGGCTAGATACTGAAGATTGAAGAATCAAACTCGAGCATTCACCAAACTGAGCACAAGTAGCATGAGCAGTTGAAGCCATTTACTACAATATGCAACTTTGGTCTATTTTGGGGTTAAATAAAGTTGAACTCAGGGTTCATTGATCATGGTAGCTTTTAACTTTCACACTGTAAAAGTAACTGAACTAATTCACCAACAAATCTTTGACAGTCCAACATCAGATCATCTGTAACTAATATTCATAATATAACATACTTAGCAACACCGCTCAAAAAGATGAGGTTCAGAAGGCATTTCCGGATTTATGCATGTAATAAGAGCGACAAACGAAGCCATACAATAACAGTTAAAGAAATTATGCAATTGATTATGACAGAGAGCATTATATTATTGTTCTTAGGAGAAAATACACACCCATTCTCCAGGACACAGTGCACGATAATACTTGGCAAACTTATCACACTCTGGAGCATCTTCTCCTTTCGCGGCTACACAGCTGTATAAGACGAAAAGATAAAGACAAGTCAAGAAGCATTGCTAGAAGAAACAAGCATTTATACCATTATAAGATACAAAATTGTTAATAAGCATATAAGCATATTTTAACTAACCGATGGTACTCGATATATCGTGTGAAGCAATGCCTTGTTTGGTTTGTAGTTGGGAAGCGAAAATCTGCTGGGGCAGTCTCAAGCTGGATATCATAAAAGGACCACACTATGTTAGTGAAGCAATATAACATGTAAAAATGAGTTCCCAATACACATAAAGAACTCAAAGCAGTTCACAATAAAGATGATCAGCGGGGTAACCTTTATCTCTGGGGTTTCCTCAGCATCACCTGAGTTTTCGTCTGCAGCAGGTTCGCTGCTTTCCTCTGCATCAGCTGCAGCACCTTCAGCACTGTCCCCAGCAGCAGGAGGGGCTTCGGTGCTTCCCTCAACTGGAGCATGAGCCTCCTCCAATTTCTCAGTTACACCCCCAGAACCAGAGGTAGCATCAACTGGATTTTCAACCTCTTTTGCTTCCACTGGTTTTGGCACCACATCTGATTTCTCCTCTTTTTCCTTCAGTGCATATTGCTACATGTCCAAACATTCGAGATAAATTAAGTTCCAGGCATAGTAAGGTCAAATAATTCCCCCACTATACATGCACAAACAAGCAGAATCAGAGAACCTAGTATCAGCTCAACTATACAAAAGGTTATACATGAATGAGAAGTAGGGATTTCATTTAAGTTATCAATACAAGAAGTTGGAAAACAATGTTGCATCCTAGATAAACTTAAATGTAAGCACAACAAGCTTGAAGGAGATGATAGAAGTCCCAATTCATTATTCTAAAACAATTAAGAACCTTATTGTTCACACAACATGCTAATAAATGAATTTGCATGTAGCTCCTAAATGTCAACATCGACGATGCTGTGTTACCATGTGAATTGAGATGACCATGAAACAGTTGAAAACTAGAATCTCTTCTTTGGATGCTTAAGGCTTTAAGCCACCAAAATCTTTGGTCAGAAATTCCATTTGATCCAAGTATTATCACTTGCTTAAGCACCATAACCGGTAAAAGAGCCAATAAAGTTTGGATCAAAATGAAAAATTTCAATGAACATCACGAATGAAGCCCCCCAAAAGACCAACAAGTTTGAGAAGCATAAATTGGAAGAACCGGGATGGACAAGGGGGCTGGCGGGGAGGTCTCCCCCCTAAAAATTTGAAATTACTATACGAATTAGAAAATTCTTAGAATTTTTCTACCCCTAAATTTCGCCCCCCCCTAGCCTAGAGTCCTCCATCCGTCCTGGGAAGAATCTTAAGAAAAAAACATAGATTAACTTCATGAGTTTATTTAGTCAAAGACTTGCAAAACGAGAAGCTATCATATTTTCATAATGATGTTCCAGAAAATTGGACGTCAATTGTATTCGAGCATAGAGAATCAAAACCACTATCTCAAAAACTTCAGCCAGATCTATTTCATTCCAATTCAATTGAACTAAAATCTAAAAACCAAAATTGAAGATCCAAAACAGTCCCCAAAATTGCAGAAGGGGGAAGTAACGGAGATGGAAATTAGCAATATCTACAAGGAATAAAAATAAAGTACTAAAATGATTGCTTTACAAAAAGAGTACCTCAGAAAGGGAAAGGGGTTTTTCAGTTTGTGCATCCGCCATACCCGGAAGAGGAAGCGATCGACCGTTTCTTTAGTTGGCGAGTTCTACTATGGGGAGGAGCAACAACTCAGGATAATGAAGGCAAGAAAGACAAAGCGAAATAGGACTTCAACCTTCTACTACGGGCTACGGCAGTAAAATATTCGTCGGTGAACAAAAAAAAATGTTTAATGTATAAAGTACGGTTAGCTTTTAAATAATATTTTTTAAAAGGCGAGTGATTAAAAAAGAAAGGAGAAAGAAAATTATTGAGTGATTATCTGTGTAATTTACCCAATAAATAAAGTTAATGCAGCGTGAGCCACGTGTTAACGATTTCTCTTTTGACTGACTCCGCTGTTGGGCTATTGGGTCTCATATCCTGGGCCGACTTTTATAACTTGTCAGTGTGTGATGGTCACGTAAATATGTAACTATATAAAAATGGACATTGATAAATATAAAATAACATGATAAATACTTGAAATCCATTTTAATGTAAACAATTAATATTTCCAAATATTAAATTAACATTCAGAAATTTTCATTTTTAATAATCACGAAATCAAATATTGGAATGGCATGTACTGTTATACAATGGCGGAACTAAAATAAAATTATGAGAGGGCCGAAACAAAAATAGAGTATGAGAGGAGTCAAGTTAATTATTCTTAAAATTAATAATTTTTTTAAAAAATAACTTTATAATAGAAGGTTGAGATTTAACCTTTCTAATTTTAAAATTGACATATCTTAAAAAATAATTAGACCAAAAAATTTAATAAAATTTAATTTCATTAACTCCAAAACTAGTTGGATCTTAAAAAATAAAACCAATTTTTTTTTGAAAGAGATAAAAACTTAATTTTAACAATTTTAAAACTTTCAGAGATTAAGAATGTAATTAACCTATAAAAAGTTAAGGCGGGTCAGGTCCCGATATTCCGCCCATGCTGATATACAAGGACAATTCAAAGTTTTAAGAGTCGTGTACAATATGCTAAATGAGCCTTCTAATTTCAAAAATTAAATGTTTCTTGACTTAAAGTGGACGTTGTATGATAATTTTTGGGAAAAAATGAGTACTACATAACTCAAATCTATAAAGTGTAATATCATTTTGTTTTCTCATGTATTTTACCACTAGTATATATGACAAATCTTGTTTTTTTTTTCTTCTAAGTATTGCACTTAACTCATTTTTTGGTCAAAATCGAAATAACGTCAATCACTGTACCACTAATAGAGTGAATTTCATTTTTTTCTCAACTGAACAGGTCAATTGAATATACTCTGCTGCTAACCAGGAGTAACTGGACAATCTGGTCAAAAAAAAAACAAAAAAAAAACAGATTTTAGGATTATAAACGATACAACTTTTTCATCAGTTGTATTCATTATAGGGCCTGTTAGGCATTGCAAAAGCTTTGGTTGCAACATCAAACTCCTGCTACAGATCTTATTTGTTGTTTTATGACAATGTTTCTAAGTTTTACTACTCCCTGCGAACAACTGATTAGGTTAGGCAGATGTTATGTCCTAAATAATATCCTAGTTGTGAATTGTGATCACAATCACATAAACCACTTAACATAACATGCAGGATTTCATATGATGGATTATGGGCGATTGTAAAAATCTTTCAAAAAAAAAAACTAATCAAACCCATGTTGACAATTAAAAACAGAAACAACAGCTTATCTTGTGTTATATTGTCCAAAAAGATAGAATATTTGTGTATCCATAAATGGCTAAACTAAGATTAACAGATAAAAGCATAAACAACACAGATATAGCAAGAACAAACCTTACAGATAAAAGTTAAAACGTTTAATAAATACCTAGTCTTTAACTTTGTTCTCAACCCAATATTTTTACAAAAACAAAATATAACATAATTTGAACTTTCTGTCATGACAAAAGAAATAAATAAAAAAAAAGAGAGAGAAAAGAAAGCTTGTAAATTTTGACCAGGGCGATAAATTTTTCTTTCTTTATCCGGCCACTGGTAATTGAATAAAATTCCCCACAACCTAACCATGCACAGAAAAATATCTAACCCCACAATTTTCCCTCTTTGAAGGCTTACCTGAACTTAAAATTTATCGAAGGCCTCGCTATTTTGGGCTCGGCACTGTTGGTGACAGCGGGAATCCTAATTGACCCGAATTTGGAGAAAATAGCAAACTCGGGGAAAGTAAAGGATACGATGACCGTGGAGAATTTAGGCACCCGACTGGTAGTGATGATGACGGTAGCTGTGACTGGTTTGTCCCCATTGATGATACCTGTGGCGGATGTTGTTGTTGATGCGGCTGTTGAGTGGGAGCCGGCGGTAGCTGCTGCTGCTGTTGTGGAGCGCTTAAGTTGTTCCAACGGGGTGAGATGAGTGGGGCCAATGGTGGGAATCCCGAGAATTGCTTTGGAATGGAATCAACAGTGGAGGGTATGGAGCTTTGGAAGTATCGCAAATAGGCGGAGACCGGCGATTCGGCAGCCGTGTGCACAGCTGGAAACGGGGGGAGCGGCGAAAGAGGCGCCCCAGTCGGTGGCCTTTGAATGAAGCTATTACCGATGGGAGCGCTGATAAAAAGGGTAGGCTGAGAGCAACCGGGAGGGTTCGTGTTGGGGACGACACAGTTGACCATGGGAGCCGCAGGGCAGTTGCTAACGTGCGCCAACGGAGGAGGTCGGATCCTCTGGAGTCGTGAGCTTTGCGGCTTTGGGTGGTGGGTTAGTGGAGGAGCAGAGAACCGGTCGTGAGCCGGTGAACTGGTGAGTTTCTGTACGACATTCCTGAAATCGTTCTTGTTGATGTTGTAAACCGGTGGCTGGTGCTGTTGAGCCTGGAGACTACTTTGGCTGGGATTCTGTGGGTGAGGCTCAGAGGGTTGAGGTTGCTGCGGTGGCAGCGTGTGGTCAAAGGAAGCCTTTTTGATGATAGAAGGAGCGTTGGTGGAGGGTTTGGAAATCTTGTGAGAAAGCTGGTTGAGATGTTTAAGGTAACGATCTCGATTGTTAATATTGTTGACGTTGGGGCCACTGCTGCTGGTGGTGACGGTGGTGGAGGCAGCAGAAGAGTGAGAGTTTTGATCCATTTCAAAACAAAACAAAAAAGACCCAATCTTTCTCCCCACTAAAACTCCCCTTCTCTATCTCTACTGTATCAAACTAGATCTATAGAAACCTAAAATTTTCAGGTTTTCGAGGACAAAAAGAAAAAGAAGAAAACTGAAGCAACATGGCCTGTAAAAGAAGTCACAAAAACCTCTCTAATCTTGACCATCTTTTTATTCTTATCTAAACTCTGATGATGGAATGGAATGGATTAGAGTAAATTGTGATTGCGGGCGTCGACAATGTTGTTTCTTGTCGTGTTCCCACTTTCTAATGACCCAGCTTTGTAACCTTGTAAAGTAATGACTCACCCACCATGCTATCAAAACGGGCTCATTTTTCTCTCTTTATTTTTTTGGGGGAGAAAAGAATGTACTTATTTGAATTTTAATTGGGTGTGGGTCTGAATGGAAAGGTGTTTCCTTCCCTCAATTATGTGATTAAAGTAAGGATTTTTCAACCAAGAAATAATTGCTCCCTTTCGGAGTTACGAAAGGAAAAGGAATCTGGTCAAAGCTTCGTTATGTGAAACGAACCGCAATCTTCAATCCAAGTTGTGTGTCCTTCATTAGCCAAAACAAAGGCTGCAAAAAGGCTTTCCTTCTACTTTCATTGTTCAAATTCAAAATATGAAAAAGTGTAAGCCTTGTTTGTTTCTCCTCCTTTATCCTCTCGTCTTTTTACCTTTCCTTTTATTAGATTCAGAGCCTTAAAATCTGTGATTCATAGTTCCTTACAAGAGATGAGAAATTTGTATATTAAGTGAAGGAGAAATGATCTAAACTTGCATGGTGTTATATTTGGGACGACATGAATTAATAAAAATAGTGTCATTTCTATATAAAAAAAGAACCGACTATTGAATAATGGTGTAAATTCTGAGAAATCAAACTATTTAAGTCAAAAGTAAAACACTAAACCAGAAGTCCAATTCCCCTTAGCAATTTGAAGAGAAAAAGAGACAAGAATCTTTTTTTTTTCAAATCTTGACTTTCATTAACATAAAAGAGAGGGACCTACAAGCGGGGCCCACAACAAGGCCATCCAACCAAAAGAAAGAAAAAGACCATCCGTCAAGGAACGGAAACCTACGAGCCATGCAAGGCTTACAAGAGAAAAAAACACCGACATATCAAAATACCAGACTGAGGTCCCAAACACGTGGGACGTAAGCCCCATGCATAAAAACCCGCGACAACCATGCACGGTCACAGAGCACCATACTTGGAGCGAAACAGGAGAGAACCCAAACAAACGTGGAGCTAAGAAAGGCATAGGCATAGAAGCCGATCTTCGGCACCACACAATTGGGTTGAACATTGCAACGGGGGAGCCATAATAACCCGAAACACACTTCCATAGGAGAGTCCAAGGACAGTGTCTACAAAAATTGCTAATCAGATCGCTCCGGAAAGGGCTAAAATGTGAAACCTGACATATCCTTTCAGGAAAGCCTCCAAAACCCGAGCCTGAGAGCTCTATCCAGAGGCAGGCTTCCAGGAGATTGCTGGCCCTTGTCAAAGCAACGAGGTTAGAAAATCCATGAAGAAAGGAGAGCCTATTCACTAAACCCCTTCTCAGACCTGCACAAGCAACTTTACCGAAGAGAAAAACGGCCGAAAGGAAGTAAAGCAGATAAGAACCGCAGATCATTCCAACCCCTATCAGGGACATGGATCCACAGGGAAGGACTAGCCCGCTCAGAGGCCCATGGACCTTCCTTCCATGAGCTGCGGTGCGAAACAGTGTCATGGTAAACCCGGATAACTCCCATTGGAGTTATCCGATTCAAAATTCTGTTCGTGGAAAGGATTGACCTGAGCCTTCAGATTGGGGGGGACTATCACCTCTTCACCATCACTGAGCATTATCTCCTCGTTTAAGGAGAAGTTATCATCGATGCACATCGACGGAATTCGCGTAACTGTTTTACCATATGGATCCGTTCCTAGCTCGATGAGTCCAGCTTCATCAATGACCATCCTTGTGCATTCCATCGCAAACTTCATTCTAGCCGCTTTCCTGATAAGCGTAAGTCTTTTAGATCCAAAGGATTTACCTTTCTTCTTGCGTTTGACGTTTTGGATAATCAATGAAGTGTTGAAAATAGTTGCCGGAAATAATGCAGCATTGAGCATGTCATCCGAGGCTGCTGGGTCATTTTCAGTCAGGCACCAATTTGTCGGCCCAATTTGGACTATGGCCTTGGATATCTTATCCCATAACTCTCGACGTTTAACAGGCCCAAAAAGCAAGCTATCCACGTCCTCCCTTTCCTTTTGTTTTTTTTCGGAGACTTGCATCTGGTCCAATCCAGTAGCAAGGATATTGCCCCAAGCAGCAGTGGTGGTCTCCTTCGATGGATCAGGTGGCATGAAAGAAGCAATGCCCAAGTTCCTAGGAAAATTGGATACGATAGAAAGGCAATCCCCTTGTGCAGGGCTTGTTTTCATGCAATTCTTAATATTATCTGGTGTAATAGGATACCAACTAGACTCACCTTTTTCCAAGAGAGGTAAGTGGGGGTTGACTTTGCTTCCTATGTTAGAGGCTTGTCCTTTTTTCTTAACAAATCCGAAACCTGTGTGCATATCTACACCCGATTTTCCTTGTACGTTGGACCAGTGGTTATTACCTGCATCGTCCTTCTCTTTGTCGTTTTGTGAGTGTTGTGCAGAGCCCTTTTCCCCTACTAGCTTTGGGTTACCGGACTTATTATCGCCTCCATGAGCCGCCCTTAACCACGGGCCATATTTTCCGGCAAGCTTGACAATGATCACCTCATGCCTGCAATCTCGATCCATATGGCCTATACGCCCACACTGGAAGCAGAATCTCGGTAGCCCTTCATATCGGAACGCCACTTCCAGAGGATTGTCTTTTTTCCGATTTAACACGAAGCCCGTTTTCAACGGGTCCTCAACTCTGATGGCAACACGAATCTTCACTGGTTCGTGCCATATTATAGTTTCCTTTCTGTCGAGTGTCGAACCAAAATAGAGCGGGAACAGCTTGCCTATCCTTTTGACGTTGTCCGGTGTAGCGAGGCCAATGGGGAGGTTGTGGACTTGAATCCATAAGTCTTCCAGAGAGAAGTCGATCTCCTCGAGGGCCTTATCTGGTTTCCATTCTTTTAGAATTAGGAGATAGTCTTGAACCGACCACGGCTTTCGTTCAAGGATTCGATGTTTGTCCTCCGGGGACGTGAAGATGAACAGAAAGAAGTTCTTCCCCAGGTCATGACACTCCATTCCTGCACAGTTCCATGCCTTCTTGAGGACAGCCAAGACGATTAATTTTTTGATGGGGACTGAAGACAATATTTTCCCCAAGAGAGACAAGTTTTTCAAGGTGAGGTTCACATCATTGTCCTCATTTAGCTCCAGTTCATCAATGAACTCTTGGTTATTGGTGTTCTGGGCAGAGGGGTAGGTAGAGGACTCCTTATTAACTACACCTGTGCTGAGAATTTGGCGGCTGTCCATGCTGCATAGAGAAGTAAATGGTGTAATAAAAGGAGTCAAGGAATGACACAGAAACTTACAAGAGAGTTGGTTAGGGGTTTGGCAAAGCAAATAAAGGGTACGAAAGAGCCCAGATAGAAGAAAAAACGAGACTAAAGGGAAATGGATAAAAGAGACACCAAGCAGAGGCTCTAAGCCACCATCGTCTTCAAGTAGCTGACACACCAGACCACTCGAGCTTTCAGTTTTTGGCCAACTAAAGAACAAAGAAGCTGGTCTGTGGAGAGGCAGTGAAGAGAGAGAGAGCTTGCTTTAGTCGGCAAACCGAGTGATTTGTTAAACAAAAGAGACAAGAATCTGTGAAAACAAATGATGATGCAGACACATTTTTTGAGAGAGAGAGAGAGCCACAACCTTTCTGTTTTTTATATAGATGTACATATTTTTTAAATTAAAGGATGCTGCTGCTCAACTCCTGCGATATCCTACTACCACTACTAAGTACTAAGTTTAACAAGCTCTCCTTATATTTTTTTTTTATAAAAAAACTTTGAAATTACATATATAAATGGCCATTATACTATGATTTTAGATTCGATTTGACTACTATACTTTTAATTTGAAGTAATTAGACCATCATGCTATTAAAATATACTCAATTTGACCACTTGCCGTTAAAGCCTAATAAAATGAGTGACGCGACAGTTAGTAAAAATTTGTATTATTACATATTTGGTCCTCGTTATTTATACACTCTATCAGGTGATGACATGTGTCACTTGATTGGAGATGAAAAAATGAAAGCAACAAGATTGCCCCAAAAAGATTCAAACATAGGACCTTAGAATACATGTGGTGGGTGCTTACCACTAGGCGAAGCACAAATTTATTATATGAGGTGTAGCTTTTGATATATGTCTTAAATAGTTGTTAATGCCCTGAAAAATGAAAGCAAAGAAAATAGCCTTGGACAAATTCAAACCAAGAACCTTGTAGTGCAAAGGGTGTGTGCTTACCACTAGGTCAAGTATATTTTTATGATATAAAGTGCACCATTTAATATATATCTTATATAGTTGTTAATGCTTGAGAAAATGATGAAATGTTGTTTTAGAAAACTCGAACATGACATGCTTATGATGAATAAAAAACATCTAACCCAATTAATAAATCTAATAGTTCAATTAAAGTTAACAATATTTTGGATATATTTTAAATTTAAAAGTGCACAGTTTAATTGAATTATTAGATTTATTTAATTGGGTTAGATGTTTTTATGCATCATAAGTATTCATGTTCGAGTTTCCTAAAACACATTTTCTTCCTTTTTCCAAGCATTAACAACTATATAAGATATATATATATATATATTAAATGTTGTACTTTATATTATAAAAATATACTTGGTTTAGTGGTAAGCACACATCCCTTACACTACAAGGCCCTTGGTTTGAATCCGCCCAATTCCATTTTCTTTGCTTTCATTTTTTCTGGATATTAACAACCATTTAAGACATATATCAAATCCACCACACGCATTTCAAGGTTTCAGGTTCAAATCCACTTGGCGGCAATCTCATTGCATGTCATCACCTGATTAGAGGGAGAAATTAAATAAATAATTATTTTATTTTATTAAATTAAAATTAGTACCAAATTAATAGAGTGTATAAATAATGATGATCAAATGTGTAATTATATAAATTTTTACTAACTGCCACATCACTTATTATGTTAGTTTCAAACGACAAGTAGTCAAATTGAGTCCATTTTAACAGTATGGTGGTCTAATTACTTCGATTAAAAGTATGGTGATTAAATTGTATCTAAAACTATAGTATAATGATCATTTATACAGTTTACCCTCCATATTTCTAACATCTCTGCTT
Organism: Hibiscus tridactylites; assembly: GCA_958450335.1. Taxonomy (NCBI): domain Eukaryota; kingdom Viridiplantae; phylum Streptophyta; class Magnoliopsida; order Malvales; family Malvaceae; genus Hibiscus; species Hibiscus tridactylites. The sequence continues at coordinate 12,989,056 of OY288277.1, forward strand.
GTTAAATATATACCAATTTGGCACATTTTCAGATTTTATACTAATCTAATGCTTTTTGGGTCATGATCCCAACAATATTTGTTAAAATCTGTTAAATGGAGTTATATTTTTAGTGAGATTTCGACATCAATCCTTTATCTAAGCATAAGTTATGTATTTACTCCTGGTGCTCTAATTTGTCGAATTTAATCTTTGTAGCTTGTACTATATGGATTTTATTTTTTAGCATGTTTCAAACGGTACAAAGATACCATGACTAAATTACAGGGCTATATATATAATATGTTGTTCAGGGTTTTTGATTACTTGAGTTGTTCAAATTTACACTTAGCTCGAAAATTATAGAATCGAATTCAATTAAATATTATTTTAACTTTAAAATTGTACCGCATTATCGCTTTGATATTTAAATAATTGCAATTTAAGCTATATATATATAATATGTTGTCAATATTAATCAACTATTAAACTCAACTTAGTGGTTAAGTGTTGCGTGTAAATAAGACTATCACAAATAGTGTAAGTGTACACGACGCGAGTAGTAAAGTGATACTAGAATATCGGATATCGTCTCCACAGGGACTGGAAATAACTCTATCCTTAGATTGCTGCACAAGAAAAAGAAATAGTTTAAATGATTGTTTGGAGAAATCTTGAGTAATAACTAAAGTAAAAGATAAGGTAATCAAATTGAGAGAATAGGCCGGTATTGATTTGCTCAGTAGTGCAGGTGTTGCACTGTTCAGAGGAACTTCTGTTGTTATGTCGTCGTGCCTGTCGTGGCAGCACCTGTCGCGGCAGAGGTCCGTTGATGTCGCGATAACGATCAACAACTCTGTACTTCAAGTTTGGCAAGAATCCCTGTTATGACTTGTCCTATCCCTAGGCCCAAGTTCTGTTGATGAACACGTCTTGGATGATACCTCTCGGCGTGAATCAAAGGGTGAACACCAATGTTTGTGAATTCTTCTTTAGCCACTTAACCTTGTACTTATCCCTAAGCAAAGATGGTTTAACCATAAACTGGAAAACACGTATTTACTCCTTTCGAATGCTTAACTCTCCTGATATCAAGCAAATGGATAACCTCACAATGCTCTCCCGACGCTCTTATGAGATGTTGAAAACCAAAGTAAATAAACTTGAAGTTTTTATTACTTGAACAGAAAAATCCTAAGAACAACACAATCCTCACAACTACTTTACAAGATCAACCCTTAGCCCTAGGGGGAGTTTAGAACATGATGGAGAAGAGAAAACGACTAGGGTTTTGGGGGAAGGCGGCTAGGAGCTAGATATCCCTTGCCTAGTCGAATTACAAGCTTATATATAGGCCTTGGGTCCAAGTTTTCTAATATGGCAAGAATACAAGTTTAAATTAAAGTGCAACTCTATTAAAGACTAAATCTTCTGAGTAGATGTCTTTAATTCGTCCTCTTTTCTTACTTTGACTTTCCTCCTTGAACTTTGGGCCCGACCTTTCTTCTGCTACAGGGCTCAGAAAAATATGAGAGTAGTTCACGACAGACCGACTTGAAATCCTCTATCTGTCGAACTCCACTTCACTTTTCCACCATAGTGCCCTTGCTGTCGTCATCCCTGCCACGTCAGATGTCACGAAAAGCGGTGTTCTTCAAAAACTTGTTGCGTGTAAAATAGTCTATCGCAATTGTAGTGCAAGTATACACGACACAAGTAGTAAAGTGATACAAAGTATCGGATATCGTCTCCACAGGGATTGGGCTAATAGCTTTACCTAATTTCACTGCACGAAGTAAAAGGAATAGTTTGAGAGAATTGTCACGAATAATAAAGTAAAAACGTAAATAAAAGGAATTGAGATATCAAGATAGAGAGAATGGGCTGGTATTGAGTTGCTCGGTAGTGTAGGTATTGAATTGCTTAGGATCTCCAGTTTTGTCGTCGCACCCGTCGCCGACAGCACCTGTCGCGGCGTCTGTCCGTTAGCTGTCGCGGCAGCGAACACTAACTCCGTACTTCAAGCTTGGCAAGAATCCCAGATCTGCCTTGCCCTATCCCTAGGCACAAGTCTGTCGATGATCACGTCTTTGATGATACCTCCCGGCGTGAATCGAAGGATGAACACCGATGTATATGAATTCTTCCTTAGCCACTTAACCTCGCCTTATCCCTAAGCACGAGATGGTTCAACTATAAACTAGAGAACGCGCTTTTATCTCTTTCGTATACTTAACTCTCCCGATGCTAAGTAAATGAATAACCTCACAATGCTCTCCCGATGCTCTTGTAAGATATTAAAACCAAGATAAAAGAACTTGAAGTTTATTTTATTGAACTTGAAAAATCCTAAAACAAAGCAACCCTTGCAACTACTTTACAAAACAACCCGTAGCCCTAGGGGGAAATTAGAACATATCGGTGACAGGTAAACGGCAGGGTTTTGGTTTCGGTTATGGGGTAGTCGGCTATGCCCTAGGTTTAATCTATGCCCTTTATATAAGCTTTGGGCTCAAGTTATCTAAGGTAACAAGGATTACAACTTTAATTAAAAGTAAGACTCTAATAAAGATTAAATCTCTAAAGTATCCTACTTTCTAGCCGCCTCCTTGCTTTTAAGGATTTCCTCTCTTTTGAGCTTTGGCTTGACATATCTTTTGATCCGGGGCTTGGAAAATTATTTGGCTGCCACACGACAGACGAGCAGATTTTTCTCTATCCATCGATGTCCACTTCATTTTTCCTCTTCAATAATCTGCTGTCACCATGCTGTCGTGACGGGTCCATGACAGGTTCGTCTCCTTCAGCTGCTTGTTCAGTTCCGCCTTCCTGCTTATCTGCCCTTCGCCTGCCTTCATCGTCAACCAAGGCAGCTACCTGCAAAATACACCATCTTTTAGTAGAATCCGTGCCTTTTATATAATTGTGATATTTAATTGAAAACTAACCTAAATGCAATGCAATGATGCTTGAATGCAGCAGAAATATGGGTTAACAGGGTGTAAATAATAGGACTTTTACACACTCAACACACCCCCAAACTCAAGTCTTTGCTTGCCCTCAAGCAATTAAACCTAAAGAGAAATGAAAATTTTTTGTGTTGGCTTTCAAAAAGTGAACTGTCCCTTACCCGTCGCTCATTCTCTATGGTGGCAGCAACCTGTCGGAAGGGTTAGGATCTGTCCGGAATCTCCCTATAGCTCTCGTGCAGTGTGTGCATGCTTGTGAACAGTTATATGCTAAGACCCTCTTAGTTTCACTAGAATATTCAACTTCTTAACTTGAATTTTATGCCAAAGTTTACTTTCTTTTAGAAGGCACATTTTCATGCTTTTTCTTCTATTTTCAAGCTAAGTTTTTCTAGAGCTAGTTTTGGGCACCTCTAGTTAGCTTCCTAGAGCCGGTTTCGGGCACCTCTAGGTTTATTTTTGATTTTTGCTAAACTTCTTTCCTAGAGCCAGTGTTAGGCACCTCTAGGGGCTTTTCAAGCTCTAAGCATCCTATTCTAGTTTGGCTAAAATAAGTCTAAGCAAGATAACAGTCACAAAAGTGTTTAAATTTTCAGAACTATAGAAAGGCTCTAAACTTTTCCTTAACCTGTCCTATAGATGCTGCCACGACAGAGACGTCATGACAGGTAAGTTAATTTCACAGTTTTAAGCCAACAGTTTAAATATTTTTTTTTTAAAAGAAGAACTTAAAAAATTAACAAACTAATTAGACATAACAATTAAACAAAAGATGTGCTAAGGACTCCATTAAATATGGAGGGCTGCCACCCCCAAACTCGAGGGTTGCATTGCCCTCAATGCAAGATGACACTAAAAACAATTAAAGAAAAAAAAAGAAAAGTACATCACAAATATATAAAGGCAGGCAGCAAATAAGAGAGGAAAAAGAAATAAAAACTTAAATTTTAAGTGCTGTCCTCATCACTGCTGCTGACGCGGATCTGATGGTAGCGTCTGCGTTGGGGAGGTGGCTGGGCAGGTTCCTGGGCAGGTGGATCAACAGGTTCCTCGGCCTGTTGAGGTGCAGATTCCTCCTCCGGTTGGTGGACAGGGTCGTCAGCAGGTTGAAGGGCAGGTGGCTCCACTAGTCGAACATCAGAACTGCCGCTGCTATCCCAGCTGTTACTCGTGATAGCCTTGGACAGCATCCTCTTGTTGGCCACATGCTTGATACGCTTCACCCGTGTGAAGGCGCTGTCCAAGTTCCTCCGGACAAGGGGGCTGTCGTCAGTGGCAGCTCGCTTTGTTCCTCGAGGGGAGGTGTCTGCTGGTGGGCTGCCGGCTGCCGTCGGGGAAGGTGTGGAGGAGGCAGATTCTCCATGGGGAGAGACAGGTGGTGTGGGAGTAGGGGACGGGATATTGAAATAATGGGCGGGGAAGGTAGGGAAAAAGACATCCGAAAAATTCAAAGTATTGGTAATAAAGTTTACCGTGGCGTTGGAGAAGTCGCGGATGAATGTCATTAATCCCATCTGCCGCTCCTCTATCCTCAAGATGGCAGCTAAGATGTTGGCGTTCTGACCTGCCGGAGCGGTGTTGGTCGCAGCTTCTGGGGCAGGCTCGGTGGCAGGTTCATCATCAGATTCAGCAGGTGGGGCGTTTGGATCGAAGGCGTTGAGGGGCGTTACGACGATGATCTCCATAAGGCTGGAGATGTTGCTGTCGGTCCAGCCGCTGCCCTTCTTAATTTTGTCGGAAGGGTCCTCCGGTACGGCAGCGCAGCGGCAGAGGGCCGTGATGGTGAAGGGCAGGCATAGTCGTGAATCTGTTCTGAAGGCACAGTCGAGAATGCTTTCTCGCATGTACCTGCCCACGTTGATCGGCCTGTCATGCATGATAAAGTGGATGAGGGCAAGCCGCTGCCTGTTGACTGTCGTGTGGTGGGATGAGGGCAGGATACGCTTTTTAATAAAAGCGTTCCATAGTTTAGCCTCGGGGAGCAGCTGTGCCCGGTTGACGGAGTTGGGATTCTTTTTGCTGGTGCTCCATGTTGTGCCCCTTTCTGTCAACTCCCTCATGACAGCATCATGGCCGGCAGCGTCGAGGGTGTCCCAGAACTGTTGATGAGCATCATCGTTGGGGCCGAAGAAGAGGCCGAAGACATGGTTGATGCTGCTGGCGGTAAAAGGGACTGTCACTCCTCTGACGGTGACAGATGTTGCCGTCTTGCTCTCGATCGCCACATAGAACTCCCTTACCAGGGTGTCATTAAGCTCTGCCGGCTGCTCGGCAAAGTCTTCCCAGAGTTGCGCCGTGATAGCTTTCATGATGAACGGCCGGAGGCCAAAAAGAGGGGCATCTCTGTTGTAAATGAAGCTTCGTTCCTCCCAAAGTTCCTTGTTGGCGAACGGAGATGCTGCTGCGGAAGAGGAAGCGGCGGCAGCGTTCTGTCGGGTTTGTCGTGAAGACATGTTTGGTTGCAAGGGCTGTAAATGAAAGAAAAGAGATTAAACTAGAAGAGAATAGCAAGAGAGAAAATCTGAAGTGAGGAAAAATGAAAAGGAGAAGGGGTTTATATAGCTGTCGGGGGCTGCCCATTTAATGCCGCAACGGCAGGCGGGAATAACAGAGCGGCAGATTGAATGTTGCGTCTGACACGTCTGACGGACATTAATGCTGCGTCTGCCGCACGATTCTTCGTCTGCTGTGCGTCTGTTGACAGCCTATCAACTCCGTCTGCGCCGGCAGCCGAAACGACATGTTATTATAAATGGACTTTATTTGGGCTGATGGATGGGCGGTGGGCTTGGGCCACTTCTTCTTTCTCACTTGCCTCCTTTATTTCCTAAAAACTGAAATTAAAAACAAAATATTATTAAAATAAATCTAATTCCTAATAAATAATATTAATAATAATAAAAATAAAAATAAAAGAATTAGGTTAAATTAGGGATGCCTTGTGGGGCATCACCTAAAGTAACCACTTCCTGTATTCCTGGGGCTTCAGTCCCTTGATAGTGCTTGAGGCGTTGTCCATTGACTTTGAATTGGTGCCCGTCTTTTAATGATTGAATTGTAATGGCACCATGGGGGAAAACTTGAATTACTTGAAATGGTCCAGACCATCTAGATTTGAGCTTTCCTGGAAAGAGTTTCAACCTCGAATTAAACAACAACACAAGCTGCCCTGGGCAGAACTGTCGCGGCAGCAACTTCTTGTCATGCCACTTCTTTGTTTTCTCCTTGTATATTCTTGCGTTGTCGTAGGCCATTGTCCGTATTTCCTCGATTTCATTCAAATCTAACAGCCTTTTCTGACCTGCCTTGTCCAAGTCCATGTTCACTGCCTTGATTGCCCAATATGCCATGTGCTCTATCTCGACAGGCAGGTGACAGGTTTTCCCATAGATCAATCGAAATGGAGACATGCCCAATGGAGTCTTGAAAGCTGTCCTGTATGCCCATAATGCATCATTCAGAAGTAAAGACCAATCTTTCCTAGTTGGTTTGACCATTTTTTCAAGAATGTTCTTTACTTCCCTGTTGGAAATCTCAGCCTGTCCATTGGTCTGTGGGTGGTATGCTGTCGCGATCTTGTGCTTGACACCATATTTTCTCAAGGCGGCAGCAATTACCCTGTTGTCAAAATGTCTCCCTTCATCACTGATAATCGCCCTAGGGATGCCAAATCTAGAAAAAATGTTTTTGTGCAAAAACTTTTGGACTGTTTTGGCATCATTCTTTTGAGTTGCGATTGCTTCTACCCACTTGGAGACATAATATACTGCTAGGAGGATGTAAAGATTTCCACATGAGGATGGAAACGGTCCCATAAAATCAATCCCCCATACGTCGAAGATCTCGACTTCTAGGATATTCTGCAGTGGCATCTCGTTTCTCCTTGAGATGTTACCTGTCCGCTGGCACCTGTCACAGTTTTTGTAAAATTCCTGTGCGTCCTTATACAGTGTCGGCCAGTAAAAACCTGACTGCAGCACCTTGACAGCAATTTTGTTGCCTCCTAAGTGTCCTCCATATTGTGAAGCATGACAGTGATGGAGAATGTCCTCTTGTTCTTCTTGTGGTATACATCTCCTTATAACCTGATCTGCGCATAATTTGAAGAGAAGAGGTTCGTCCCAATAATAATGTTTAACATCATTTTGAAACCTCTTCCTGGCTTGGTAAGTAAGATCAGAAGGTAATATTCCGCTAACTATAAAATTAACGAAATCAGCATACCAAGGAAGGTTAGAAGACTTACCTGCCGCCATGGCTGTCGCGACAGCTATTGCGGCAGCAAAGAGCTGTTCATCTGGGAAGGTCTCTAGTATGTGTGTTTCATCTACAGGTAGACTTTGTCCCAATTCCAACCTCGACAAGTGGTCTGCCACCTGATTTTCTGTCCCCTTTTTATCTTTGATTTCAAGGTCGAATTCTTGTAATAGCAAGATCCATCGTATCAACCTAGGTTTTGCATCCTTCTTTGCGAACAAGTATTTAAGAGCAGAATGATCGGTGTGCACTATTACCTTCGTTCCAAGTATGTAAGAACGAAACTTGTCGATGGAAAACACCACAGCTAACAGCTCCTTTTCTGTGGTGGTATAATTCACTTGGGCATCATTCAATGTTTTGCTGGCATAATATATGACATGAAATAGCCTGTCCTTGCGCTGCCCAAGTGCTGCCCCGACAGCATAGTCACTAGCATCACACATAATTTCAAATGGCTGCGTCCAGTCTGGTGGCTGTACTATGGGGGCTGTCACTAGTTTTTCCTTTAGAACCTTGAATGCTTCAGTACATTCTTCATTAAAGTCAAAGGGTCGGTTCTGCTCTAAGAGATGACATAGGGGCTTTGTGATTTTTGAGAAATTTGCAATAAATCGCCTATAAAAACCAGCATGCCCTAAAAAACTCCTAATGCCCTTGACTGTGGTTGGCGGCGGCAGCTTCTCTATGACTTCAATCTTTGCCCTGTCGACTTCTATCCCACGGCAGCTAATCTTATAGCCTAAAACTATCCCTTCATCTACCATAAAATGGCATTTTTCCCAATTAAGAACAAGATTAGCTTTTTCACATCTTTCAAGTACCTTTTGAAGGTTGCCAAGGCAGCTCTCAAAATCGTCTCCAAAGACAGAAAAATCATCCATGAAGATCTCAAGGAAGTCCTCTACCATGTCGGAGAATATTGCCATCATGCACCTTTGGAAGGTGGCAGGTGCGTTACAGAGTCCAAACGGCATCCTCCTAAATGCGTATGTTCCATAAGGGCATGTGAAAGTCGTTTTCTCTTGGTCCTCCGGTGCAATAGCAATTTGATTATATCCTGAATAACCATCAAGAAAACAATAGTAAGGTTTACCCGCTAATCTATCAAGCATTTGATCAATAAAGGGTAAAGGAAAGTGGTCTTTTCGGGTAGCTTTATTAAGCTTCCGATAGTCCATACAAACCCTCCAACCGGTCACAGTCCTGGTTGGGATTAACTCGTTGTTTTCATCGGTTATCACAGTCATGCCTCCTTTCTTGGGAACACATTGCACCGGGCTTACCCATTTGCTATCGGAGATGGCGTAGATGATACCAGCGTCTAACCATTTAATTATTTCTTTACGCACTACCTCCTTCATTGCAAGGTTTAACCGCCTTTGGGCATCAATAGTCGGCTTATGATCTTCCTCTAAGAGGATTTTGTGCATACAGATTGCCGGACTAATGCCCTGAATGTCTGCTATGGTCCATCCTATCGCCCTTTTGTGCTGCCTCAACATGTCGATCAGCTGTCGTTCCTGTTCCTGCGGCAGCTTAGCAGAGATGATTACGGGTAGTGTTTTATCACTACCAAGATAAGCATATTTAAGCTGCCCTGGCAGGGGCTTAAGTTCTAAGACAGGTGGTTCAACAGTAGATGGCTTTTGGATTAAATGGTTATCCGAAGTGTAATTCAAGGGTTCGAATAACTTACCTGGGCGATAGTCTAACCAGTCTACCTCCTCATGACCTTCATTATCAGATGAATTGGATTCAGAGGAGTCGCTGTCGTCGATGCTGTCGTCGTTGCTGTCGTGACAGGCTTGTAAATGGTTGTCGCAGCAGTGACCAAATTTTATATCCTGGCAGCCCGACCTGATGCAGGGTTGATCAAAGGTCACCTCAATGATGGCCTTGCATTCTTCATCCACATCAGCATGTTTCATTGCTTGGAGAACATTCAACTTAATTTCTTGATCGTTTACGCGCATGGTGAGTTCTCCTTTTTCCACATCAATCAATGATCTTCCTGTGGCTAAGAAGGGTCGCCCAAGGATGACTGGTGCGTTCTCATCTGCCTCACAATCTAAAATAAGAAAGTCAGCAGGAAATATAAGCTTATCCACTCTTACCAAGATGTCTTCAATTTTTCCCTCGGGGTGAACGTAAGAGCGGTCGGCTAGCTGTAGGGTAACTGTCGTGGGCCGCGCCTTGCCAATACCTAGTTTCTGAAAAACAGATTTGGGCATTAGATTAACACTAGCACCAAGATCACATAATGCCTTACCCACAAATTTATCTCCGATTACGCAAGGTATGAGGAAGCTCCCTGGATCCTTCTTTTTCTGGGGTGGTTGTCGATGAAGAATACTCATGCAACCTTCTTGCATCCTTACCGTTTCAAATTCCCCAAGTTTAGATTTTTTAGACATGACATCCTTGAGAAATTTAGCATAACCGGGCATTTCCCTAACAGCATCTAGCAACGGAATGTTAATATGAACCTGTTTAAAAATATCATAAATCTTTTTAAGTTGAGATTCATGCTTAGCTTGCTGTATCCGTTGCGGAAAAGGTGGTGGAGGACGGTAATCAGCAATGCGTCCTTCCCACTGCATGCGAATCTGAGGACGATAATCTTCCTTTTTCTCCTCTGTCGCTTCTGCTGTCGTGACAGGCTCATCGGCAGCAGTCTGTTTGTCACCTGTCGGGGCAGTTTCCTCGGCATGTTTTTCCAAGGTCGATTCCCTTTCTTTTTCAGCTTCTTTTTCCGACCCTGGTAACTTTTTCCCACTCCTAGTAGTAATCGCCTTACATTGCTCATGAGGGGGCGTTCTAGCATTTTCAGTATTGCTAGGGAAACCTCCATTCTGCCGTGGCTTAATATGCTGCGACACCTGACCCATTTGTGTCTCTAGATATTTCAAGGTGGCCTCATGGTTTGTCATTCTCATCTTAGTCTCATCCATAAAGTCTTCCGTTTTCTTGACAAACTTATTGATGTTATCCATATACGTGCCAGTCTGAGACATAAAGGTGGCCAGAGTCTGCTCCAATATACTACTCGTGGCAGGTGGTGGCTGCTGTTGTTGCTGAGGCGGCAGGTTCTGCGGCAGGTTTTGCGGCTGTGGCTGCTGTCGCGTCAACAATCTCGGACCCCCCTGATTCTGATTATATGCTTGCGGATTTAGAGCATTGTTGGGGTTACTCCAGGAAAATTTGGGGTCTTTCCTCCAATTAGGGTTGTAATTGTTGGAATTATAGTTTGGCTTGTAATTTCCAACATATTTTCCTTCTTCTATATTTATAGGGCACTCATCTCTGCTATGATTTCCCTCACATGTAGCACAAACTTCCTCGACAGCAAACCCTCGTACTTCCTCTTCACTCAATAAGTGTTTCATGGCTTTAGTGAGGAATGCTACCTGAGATTTCATAGTGCTGTCGGCCTCATAATCCTTGACAGCAAGTACCCGTTTACCTTCTCTTCTAGCGGTTGGAAACTGCTCCTCATTTTTAGCCAGATGTTTCAGAACTTGCAGAGCCTCGTCTGGATCTTTGTCCAATAATAGTCCATTTGCTGCAGAATCAATTCGAATGCGAGTTTGTAAGTTAGCAGCATTATAAAACTTAGTTACCTGATTCCAGACGGGGAATCCATGCATTGGGCAGTTTCGAAGAAGAGTTGTGAATCTGTCCCAGGCCTCATGCATTGGCTCGTCATCTTCCTGTTGAAAAGTAGCAATTTCATTACGTAATCGCTCAGCTAAATGAGAAGGATTAAAACGAGACAAAAATTCACGAGTTAGATCTGCCCAAGTCATAATAGAACCCGGTGTAAGTTTATTCCACCAAGTTTTAGCTCTGTCCCTCAATGAATGGGGGAATAACCGAAGCCTCAGTATCTCCGGACTAACTCCTGGTAGTCTAAACGAACCACAGATCTCCTGGAACATTTTGAGATGCTCCCTGGCATCTTCTGTCGCAGAACCACCAAACTGCCCGGCGTTGTTGATCATACTTAACATGACAGGTTTAAGCTCGAAGTTGTCAACGTCAATATCCGGCAGCGTGGTCTCCAGCTCTACATGATCGTTCAGCATGTAGTCACGACATGACCGTCGTCTATCTGCCCCAGGCGGGTCGCCGACAGGTGGGTTATTATTGCCAAGGGGTGGTATGAAACCACCAGCAGGTTGGTTATGGCCCATCTGTTCTAGCTGTTCTTCAAGGTATTCGTTTCGGTCTAAGAGGTGGCGAATCTGTTTCTTGAGATTAAAGGAACGTTCAATCTCCGGATCTAATTTATACTCAGGATCTTCACCTCTTTTCGATCTGCGCATAAACAGGAAAACCTTGTGAAAAGCAAGAGTTTAAAAACACAAAAGAAAAATTAAAGAAAAACAAAAACAAAAATAAAAACGAAAATAAAAAAAAAAGTGCAAGGAAAGAAAGGTGTAGTTATGTTGCCAATCCCCGGCAACGGCGCCAAAAACTTGTTGCGTGTAAAATAGTCTATCGCAATTGTAGTGCAAGTATACACGACGCAAGTAGTAAAGTGATACAAAGTATCGGATATCGTCTCCACAGGGATTGGGCTAATAGCTTCACCTAATTTCACTGCACGAAGTAAAAGGAATAGTTTGAGAGAATTGTCACGAATAATAAAGTAAAAACGTAAATAAAAGGAATTGAGATATCAAGATAGAGAGAATGGGCTGGTATTGAGTTGCTCGGTAGTGTAGGTATTGAATTGCTTAGGATCTCCAGTTCTGTCGTCGCACCCGTCGCCGACAGCACCTGTCGCGGCGTCTGTCCGTTAGCTGTCGCGGCAGCGAACACTAACTCCGTACTTCAAGCTTGGCAAGAATCCCAGATCTGCCTTGCCCTATCCCTAGGCACAAGTCTGTCGATGATCACGTCTTTGATGATACCTCCCGGCGTGAATCGAAGGATGAACACCGATGTATATGAATTCTTCCTTAGCCACTTAACCTCGCCTTATCCCTAAGCACGAGATGGTTCAACTATAAACTAGAGAACGCGCTTTTATCTCTTTCGTATACTTAACTCTCCCGATGCTAAGTAAATGAATAACCTCACAATGCTCTCCCGATGCTCTTGTAAGATATTAAAACCAAGATAAAAGAACTTGAAGTTTATTTTATTGAACTTGAAAAATCCTAAAACAAAGCAACCCTTGCAACTACTTTACAAAACAACCCGTAGCCCTAGGGGGAAATTAGAACATATCGGTGACAGGTAAACGACAGGGTTTTGGTTTCGGTTATGGGGTAGTCGGCTATGCCCTAGGTTTAATCTATGCCCTTTATATAAGCTTTGGGCTCAAGTTATCTAAGGTAACAAGGATTACAACTTTAATTAAAAGTAAGACTCTAATAAAGATTAAATCTCTAAAGTATCCTACTTTCTAGCCGCCTCCTTGCTTTTAAGGATTTCCTCTCTTTTGAGCTTTGGCTTGACATATCTTTTGATCCGGGGCTTGGAAAATTATTTGGCTGCCACACGACAGACGAGCAGATTTTTCTCTATCCATCGATGTCCACTTCATTTTTCCTCTTCAATAATCTGCTGTCACCATGCTGTCGTGACGGGTCCATGACAGGTTCGTCTCCTTCAGCTGCTTGTTCAGTTCCGCCTTCCTGCTTATCTGCCCTTCGCCTGCCTTCATCGTCAACCAAGGCAGCTACCTGCAAAATACACCATCTTTTAGTAGAATCCGTGCCTTTTATATAATTGTGATATTTAATTGAAAACTAACCTAAATGCAATGCAATGATGCTTGAATGTAGCAGAAATATGGGTTAACAGGGTGTAAATAATAGGACTTTTACACACTCAACATACGTCCTTCCACTCTAGCTCCGCAACTCGCCTCTGCTCTTTGGCTACCCTGGATGCTGCCGCGGCATATACCTGCAATAAGTGACTGAAATCAGCAGCATCTGTGCAATTTTATCTAATTGTGATGTGTATGCAAAAATCTATCATAAATGCGACTAATCATGCTTGAGTGCAGCAAAAATATGGGTAAATGAGTGATAAAATATAGAACTTTTATGCACTCAACACACCCCCAAACTCAAGTCTGCTTCTGTCAAGTCTGCCATGATGCCATCATAGTCTGCCGACGACAGACTATTGACGAATCTCCTATGTGCATCTTCCTTTTTTCTCACATAGAGGCCGTAAAGAGTGTTCATGTAGGTTGCCTCAAGAGAAATTTCCTTGCCCCTAACGATCACTGTCGTGGCATCTTTACACGAGATGGCTGTATAGAACTCACGAACTAATGTGACGTTCATCTCCTCTGGTTGGACAACAAACATCTGCCACCTTAACATTATGATTTTCTTGGAGATGAATGGTTCGAGCCTTAGATCCCCTCTTTTCGAAGTGTAGGTGAACCCTCGTTACTCCCACATCTCCCGTTTCTGAAAAGAGTCGTAGTATCTCTTTTCCGAGTCTACCGTGTCAAACCGCCTGGGGATTCTGCTGTGGCTGGGTGTAGAGACTGTCGCGGCAGAGGTGGAGGCAGCACTTCTTCTGGTTGATCGAGTAGTCATTGTAAGGAACTGTGGAAAATAAAAGAAAACTTTTTAGAGCTAAAATTCTGGGAAGCAAAGTTGAGAGAATGAGAATGAGGTGAAAAATGAAATGAGAAGAGGGGTTTATATAGAACGAGGTTTTTCTGCCCGTTGGAACTGTAACGAGTGGCACAAATAACGGAGCCAGCTGTCACGCGGTTTCCTGACGCGTCTGTCACGCGTTTCTGTGTCTGCTACGCGTCTGTTACATGTTTCCGTGTCTGTCGCGACAGCTTCGTGACAGGCTGTATGTTCCGCGTCTGCCGTGAAAGCTGTAGTCCGGGTGTCACGACAGCCTTGTTCTTTTGGGCTTCTTGGGCTGTTGTGAGTGTGGTGGGCTAGTTCATTCCTTCTTTTTGCTTTGCTTCCTTTATTTACCTAAAAACTAAAATAACAAAATATTAAATTCTTATTTCCTAAAATAATAAAATAAATAAAATAAAATAAAACTAAGTTAAATTAGGGATGCCTTGAGGGGCATCTCCTAAAGTAACTACTTCCTGCACTCTTGGGGCTTCAGTCCCCTGATAGTGCTTCAGCCTTTGTTCATTGACTTTGAACTGGTGTCCGTCCTTGATTGATCTGATTGTAATGACACCATGAGGAAAAACTTGGACGACTTGGAAGGGTCCAGACCACCTAGATTTAAGCTTTCTTGGGAAAATCTTCAACCTAGAGTTGAACAACAACACTTTCTACCCTGGGCTAAACTGTCGTGGCAGCAGTTTTCTGTCGTGCCACTTCTTTGTTTTATCCTTGTAGATTTTGGCGTTGTCGTAGGCCATGGCTCTAATTTCTTCAATTTCGTTTAAGTCCAGTAGCCTTTTCTGCCATGCATTATCCCAGTCCATGTTAACTGTCTTGATAGCCCAATATGCCTTATGTTCTATATCGACATGAATGTGGCAAGTTTTTCCATAAACGAGGTGATATGGTGACATTCCCAATGGTGTTTTGAACGCGGTCCTATAGGCCCATAATGCATCATTTAGGTGAAGAGACCAATCCTTCCTAGTTGGGTTGACCATCTTTTCTAGGATGTTCTTCACTTCTCTGCTTGAGATTTCGGCCTGCCCATTGGTTTGGGGGTGATATGTTGTTGCGACCCTATGCTTTACTCCATACTTCTTTAGTGCACTAGCAATTACCCTGTTGTCAAAGTGTCTACCCTCATCACTAATGGTCGCCCTTGGGATGCCAAATCTTATGAAGATATTTTTGTGGAGGAATCTTTGCACAGTCTTGGCATCGTTCTTTTGAGTGGCGATAGCTTCTACCCACTTGGACACGTAATCTACTGCCAGCAGGATGTATAGATTCCCACAAGAGGCTGGGAATTGTCCCATGAAGTCAATTCCCCAAACATCGAAGATTTCGACTTCAAGTATATTCTGTAGTGGCATCTCATGCCTTCTAGATATGTTTCCAATTCTTTGGCATTTGTCACAACGCTTGTAAAAAGCTTGTGCATCCTTGAATAGTGTAGGCCAAAAGAGACCAGATTGTAGAACTTTGGCAGCAGTTTTACTTCCTCCAAAGTGTCCTCCGTAAGGGGCATCATGGCAGTGGTGGAGCACTTCTTCCTGTTCTTCCTCTGGTATGCATCTTCTAATGATATGATCTGCACAGTGCTTAAATAGAAGAAGTTCGTCCTAATAATAATGTTTTGCATCATTTTGGAACCTCTTCCTTGCTTGGTAGTTAAGTTCAGGAGGTAATAAACCACTAACAAGGTAATTTACTATATCAGCATACCAAGGGATTTCAGGAAGCTTACCTACCGCCATGGCTGTCGCGAAAGTGCTGGTGGCAGCGAACAATTGCTCGTCTGGGAAGGTCTCCAGTATGTTAGTCTTGTCTTTCTCTTGGTCCTTTCCCAACTCCAGTCTTGACAGGTGATCCGCTACTTGGTTTTCTGTTCTCTTTTTGTCCTTATGTCAATATCGAATTCTTGCAGCAGCAGAATCCAACATATCAATCTTGGCTTAGCATCCTTCTTGGTGAACATATATTTGAGTGCTGAGTGATCTGTATGGACCACCACTTTTGTTCCAAGTATATATGGTCAGAACTTGTCAATTGCAAACACCACTGCTAGTAACTCCTTCTCTGTTGTGGTGTAATTTATCTGGGAATCATTTAGAGTTTTGATGGCATAATAAATCACATGGAAGAGTTTCTCCTTCCTCTGCCCTAGTGCTGCCCCGACGACATAATCACTAGCGTCACACATTATCTCGAATGGTAAGCTCCATTTTGGTGGCTGCACTATTGGGGCTGTTAGTGTAGGTTATGTATTTAGGAATATTTCGTGTAATTAGAATCCCTTACTTTAAGGGATTATATCTTATCCTAGAATTAGTCTCTTTCCTAATTTATAGTTTCCTAAGATAGATATATATCTTGTATATAAATATGTAACAGATCTTTTCTAATGAATTAAGAGAGTGTGAATTACTCTGAATAATTACATAGTATCAGGTTAGAGCGATCCATCCAAATTTTGATCTCTTTTTCCTCAATCCCTAGTCATCTCTATTTTTTCCCATGGTTTTCGAACCCTCAGCATCCGAAATCAGTTCCTAGAACAGCCCTGCTCAATCTGATTTTCAGATTTCAGATTCATCTATTTCCCCAATAACCTCCTACAAACTAAATGGAAACAACTACCTCCCTTGGTCTCAGTCCGTCCGGCTATACATCACAGGAAGAAGGAAACTCGCCTATCTTTCTGACTCAATGCCAATTCCAGAAGAGACAGACCCAAAATACAACACATGGCTGAGTGAAAATACCATGATCATGTCATGGTTAATCAATTCCATGGTTCCTGAAGTAGGGGAGAATTTTATGTTATACCAAACTGCTGCATAAATTTGGAATGCAGCCCGAGATACTTATTCCAGTGTTGACAATACATCGGAGCTTTTTGGGATTGAGAACCACATTAAGGATCTCAGACAAGGAGATCTTACTGTTGCACAGTACTTTGGTATTCTCAATAAGTATTGGCAGCAACTAGACTTATATGAGAAGAATGATTGGAAGTGCCAGGAAGATAGCAACTTCTACAACCGACAAACAAATTAGAGGAGAGTTTTCCAGTTTTTGTCTGGACTGAATGGAGAATTCGATGGAGCAAGAGGAAGGATTCTTGCCACCAAACCTCTTCCTTTGGTTCGAGAATTTTTTTCAGAAATTAGGAGGGAGGAAAGCCGAAGATCTCTGATGGTGCCACCAGTTCAGCACACAGATGCTTCTGCTCTCTTCACTAGTTCCAACTCTAGGAACCAACAGAGGAGAAATCGACCCTGGTGTGAACATTTTAAGAAACCAGGTCATATGATAGATCAGTGTTGGAGGCTGCATGGGAAACCAGCAGATTGGAAGAACACACGATTTCAGAAGGAGGCTCATATTGCCTCTCAAGATGAGTCCTCCAGCAGTTTTAGCAAGAAGCAGATAGAGGAGCTGCGGCAGATTTTTAGTAGTATGACAACCAAGCCTACCAATAGAGCTTATACTGCTACTGAAGGTACTAATCCATATGCTTCCTCAGTACAATGGATAGTAGACTCGGGTGCATCTGATCATATGACAGGAAACATTGATGTCTTGGAGGAATATAGTGACATCAACCTCCAAGCTTCTATCAAATTGGCAGATGGCTCTCTTACTACAGTCAAAGGGAGTGGTTCTGTTAAATTAAACAAAAATCTGCTACTTTATAATGTTCTCTATGTTCCTAGACTTGCATGCAATCTATTGTCAGTCAGCAAATTGATCAAAGATTCTGGTTGTAATGTAGTGTTTGGTACTGGTGGTTGCATTTTTTAGGCACAGGGCTCGAAGATGGTGATTGGCAATGCTAGGCTGGGCCAAGGATTATACACACTTGGGAGGCGAGCTTCTCAGAATCATGCTCTATCCAGTGAACTTAGGAAACCAGTTTTATCTTCTGATCTCAATACCAATAACATTATGTTATGGCACTCTAGATTAGGTCATCCTAGTTTTTTCTATCTTTCCAAAATGTTACCAGAATTATTTATAAATAAAAATCCCTCTTTGTTTTCCTGTGAAATTTGTCAGTTAGCTAAACACACCAGAAAACCATATATTGCAGCCAAATTTGAACCAACAGCACCTTTTCCCATCATCCACAGTGACATTTGGGGCCCTTCTACTGTCAAAAATATTTCTGGGTATAAGTGGTTTGTATCTTTTATAGATGATTACTCTAGGACAACATGGGTATTCTTAATGAGAGAAAAGTCTGAAGTTGAGTCTATCTTTAAAAATTTTTATCAAAAGGTTGAAACCCAATTTGACACAAAATAAAAATTTTAAGGAGTGACAATGGGAGTGAGTATTTGAATAAATCTCTTGGATATTTCTTTAAGGAAAAAGGAATTGTTCATCTTACTTCTTGTGTCAATACACCTCAACAAAACGGGGTAGCCGAAAGAAAAAATAGACATCTTCTAGAGGTTACTAGGTCTCTTATGTTTGCTGCTAAGGCTCCTAAGTATCTTTGGGGAGATGCACTTCTTACAGCCACTTACCTCATCAATAGAATGCCAAGTAAGACCTTAGGTTTCCAAATTCCTACTGAGGTTTTGTTTAGACATTTTCCTCATTTTAAACCGTTAAACTCAAGTCTTTCTCCTCGGGTATTTGGGTGTACAGCATTTGTTCATATCCACAATAATAACAGAGGGAAATTAGATCCTAGGTCCATAAAGTGTGTGTTCTTGGGCTATTCTTCGAGTCAGAAGGGTTACAAGTGTTACTCACCATCCACGAAAAAGACCTATGTCTCCTTTGATGTTACATTTTTTAGAACCAACCTTATTTTTCAGGAACAGAAATTCAGGGGGAGAATTACAAGGAATTTCAGCATGTTCAAACCAATATTTCTTTACAACCAATCCTTTCTTTACCTATTACTGTTCCTCCACAGCCAGCTAGCACATTTCAAAGTCCGAGTGAGGGCAGTGGGAATAACCTAAACAATTCTGATGATGATTTACCTTCCCCATTATCTCAGCATCCTACTCCGTGCAAAACACCTTCCACCACTGCTAAAACTGCACCTAACAACGACATTGAAACCATAACACCCCAACCGAAGCAACTCACTGTTTACTCAAAGAGGAGGAAAGCTGTTGCTGAAGAAATCAGCCAACCTAGCATTTGCCGAAAACCAGATTCGGATCCTACTGCAGCTGAAACAGAAAGTAATAATGGTTCCCAAGAGGCTACTGCTGTTGACCTTGATGATTTTCCTATTACTATTAGGAAGGGGGTAAGAAAATGTACTGTTCATAGCATAAATAAGTATGTTGCATATGGGAAATTACAGCCTCATTTCAGGGTATTCACTGCCAGTATTAACAGTGTAAAAGTCCCAAGAACTGTGACAGAAGCATTTCAATCTCCTGAGTGGAAAAAGGCTGTGGAAGAGGAGATAAAAGCTTTGCAAAAGAATAAGACATGGAGTTTGACAGATTTGCCAGAAGGGAAGAAAGTTGTTGGATGCAAGTGGATATTCACGGTGAAATATCATTCAGATGGGAGTGTAGAAAGATACAAGGCAAGGCTGGTTGCCAAAGGTTTTTCTCAGTCCTATGGTATTGACTACCAAGAGACTTTTGCATCGGTTGCAAAATTGAATACCATCAGAATATTGTTGTCCGTGGCTGTTAACATGAACTGGAAATTACATCAGCTAGACATAAAGAATGCGTTTCTGAATGGGAACCTTGAGGAGGAAGTATATATGGAGGTCCCTCCGGGATTAGAAGGAAAGGTCACTAAGAAAACTGTGTGTAAGCTCAATAAATCCTTATATGGCTTAAAACAGTCTCCCAGAGCGTGGTTTGATCGATTTGCTAAGACTATGGCACATAATGGTTTCAAACAAAGCCAAGCGGATCACACACTATTCAGGAAAGTTGCATCAAGTGGTAAGATAACTCTCCTAATTGTCTATGTAGATGATATGATTATCACTGGCAATAATATAGAAGAAATAGAAAAGCTAAAGATGGATCTTGCAAAGGAGTTTGAAACCAAGGATTTAGGGAGTATGAGGTATTTCTTGGGTATGGAAGTCGCAAGGTCCAAGGAAGGGCTGGTCATAAACCAACGTAAGTATGTTTTGGATCTTCTTGCAGAAACGGGAATGCTCAGTTGCAAACCAGTTGAAACTCCAATAGAGCCGGGATTGAAGTTTTGCAAGGAAGGAACTGGAAATCCAGTAAACAAGGAAACCTACCAAAGGTTAGTTGGGAAGTTGATTTATCTTTCTCTTACCAGGCCTGATATTGCATACTCAGTTAGCATTGTCAGCCAACATATGAGTGACCCTCGAGAAGAACATTTGGAAGCTATTAACAGAATTCTAAGGTTCTTGAAGTTTACACCAGGAGCTGGACTTATATTTAGAAAAAATGAAGACAGAAC
The DNA here is from genome assembly GCA_958450335.1 of Hibiscus tridactylites. NCBI lineage: Eukaryota > Viridiplantae > Streptophyta > Magnoliopsida > Malvales > Malvaceae > Hibiscus > Hibiscus tridactylites. The sequence goes on from OY288277.1 coordinate 13,009,322, forward strand.
AGTGAAGGTTTATACGGATGCAAGCTGGGGAGGTGAATTAACTGATAGAAGGTCAGTTAGTGGCTACTGTGCATACGTTTGGGGTAATTTGGTGACTTGGAGAAGTAAGAAACAAGCAGTTGTTTCTCGAAGTAGTGCTGAGTCAGAGTTTAGAGCACTAACTCTTGGAATATGCGAAGGAATGTGGATCAAAAGACTCCTTACAGAACTGGACTTAGATGACAAGAATGATTTTGAGATATTTAGTGATAGCCAGTCAGCTATGAGTATAGCAAAAAACCCAGTACAACATGATATGACGAAGCACATTGAGATAGACAGACATTTTATTTACGAGAAGGTTAACAATGGAGTTGCAAAACTACAGTACATTCCAACAAAGAAACAACTGGCAGATATCTTCACCAAAGCTCTTCCACGAGTAACTTTCGATGAGCTATCATCCAAACTGGGTATATACAACATATATACACCAGTTTGAGGGGGAGTGTAGGTTATGTATTTAGGAATATTTCGTGTAATTAGAATCCCTTACTTTAAGGGATTATATCTTATCCTAGAATTAGTCTCTTTCCTAATTTATAGTTTCCTAAGATAGATATATATCTTGTATATAAATATGTAACAGATCTTTTCTAATGAATTAAGAGAGTGTGAATTACTCTGAATAATTACAGTTACCAGCTTTTCCTTCAATGTCTTGAATGCTTCAGTACATTCAACATTAAAGTCAAAGGGCCAGTTCTGTTCCAATAGGAGACACATGGGTTTAGTAATTTTCGAGAAATTGGCAATGAATCTTCGATAAAACCCTGCATGACCTAAGAAACTTCTTATTCCCTTGACTGTGATGGGTGGCGGCAGTTTCTCAATAACTTCGATTTTAGCTCTGTCTACCTCTATGTCGCGGCAGCTAACCTTGTGTCCCAACACTATTCCCTCGTCCACCATAAAGTGGCATTTTTTCCAGTTTAAAACAAGGTTTGCCTTTTCACATCTTTCAAGCACCTTCTGTAAATTGCCTAGGCAACCGTCGAATCTGTCTCCAAAGACGGAAAAGTCATCCATTAAGATCTCTAGGAAATCCTCCACCATGTCGGTGAATATTGCCATCATGCACCGTTGAAAGGTTGTTGGTGCATTGCAAAGTCCAAATGGCATTCTTCGAAAGGCGTACGTGTCGTATGGGCATGTGAATGTTGTTTTCTCTTGGTCCTCCGGTGCGATTGCGATTTGGTTATAACCTGAGTAACCATCAAGAAAACAATAGTAAGGCTTCCCCGTTAATCTATCTAACATTTGATCAATAAAAGGTAAGGGGAAGTGGTCTTTCCAGGTAGCTTTATTAAGCTTCCGGTAGTCCATACAAACCCTCCAACCGGTCACAGTCCTAGTTGGGATTAGTTCGTTATCCTTGTTTGTTACCGCAGTTATGCCTCCTTTTTGGGTACACATTGCATCGGGCTCACCCACTTGCTACCCGAGATGGCATATATTATTCCAGCATCAAGCCACTTGATGATTTCTTTTCGCACTACCTCTCGCATAGCTTCGTTCAGTCATCTTTGGGCATCAATCGTTGGCTTATGGTCATCCCTCGGGAGGATCTTATGCATGCAAATCGCTAGACTGATAACTTGGATGTCGGCAATGGTCCATCCAATAGCTTTCTTATACTGCTGTAGCATTCGGATCAGCTGTTGTTCTTGTTCCTACATCAACTTAGAAGAGATGATTATAAGCAACATATCATTAAGACCAAGAAAAACATATTTAAGTTGCCATGGCAGGGGTTTAAGGTCTAAAACAGGTGGCTGCTCAATGGAAGGCTTTTGGATCACATGTTCATTCGAGGTATAATTCAAAGGCTCGAAGAACTTACCTGGACGTGTGCCTATCCAATTTACCTCCTCAGGGCATTCAATATCGGATACATCTGTGTCTGAGGGGTCACTGTCGTCGATGCTATCGTGACAGTCTTTAAGGTGACTGCGGTGGCAGTGACCAAATTTCTTGTCGTGACAGTTCGATCTGATGCAGGGTTGGTCTAGGACTACTTCTGAAATTGCCTTGCATTCTTCCTCTACATCAGCTTGTTTTATTGCTTGGAGAACATTGAGCTTTATTTGTTAGTCATTGACTCTCATAGTCAGTTCTTCTTTCTCCACGTCGATCACTGTTCTGCTTGTGGCTAGGAAGGGTCGCCTCAGGATGATCGATGCATTTTCATCTACTTCACAATCTAAAATAAGAAAGTCAGCAGGAAAAATAAACTTATCCACTGTTACCAAGATATCTTCAATCTTTCCTTCCGGTTGTATGTAAGAGCGGTCTGTCAGTTGCAGCATGACTGTTGTGGGCCTTGCATGTCCAATACCTAGCTTCTGAAATATATATTTAGGCATTAGGTTAATAGTAGCACCAAGATCGCAAAATGCCTTACCCACAAACCTATCGCCAATTATGCATGGTATAATAAAGCTTCTAGGATCCTTCTTCTTTGGGGGTGGACGCTTATGCAGGATTGCCATGCATCCTTCTGTCATTATCATTGTTTCAAACTCCCCAAGTTTGGATCTCCTGGACATTGCATCCTTAAGAAACTTTGCATAACCAAGCATCTGCTTAATGGCCTCTAGCAGCGGGATGTTAATATGTACTTGCTTAAAAACATCAGAGATTTTCTTAAGCTGGTACTCCTGTTTCTATTTTTTCAACCGCTGTGGAAAAGGGGGTGGAGGACGACAATCTTCAAGGCGTCCTTCACATGGGAATCGGATCTGAAGAGGCTCACATTATTCGGCTTCCTCTGTCTTCTCATTTGTTTCTTCTACTGTCGTGGCAGGGGTGGCGGCAGCAGGCAGTTTTACTTCTGTCGGGGCAATATTCTCGACATGGGTCTCTAGGGTCGATTCCTTAACAGATGTGTCTTTTATTGTCGGCCCTTGCAGTTGTTTCCCACTCCTCGTTGTAATAGCTTTGCACTGCTCATGTGTGGGTTTTCTAGTGACCTCAGTGTCACTAGGGAATCCCCCGTTCTGCCTCAGGTTTATGAACTGTGAAACCTGGCCCATCTGTGTCTCTAGGGATTTTAGGGTAGCATCATGGTTTGTCATTGTCATCTCTATCTTATCCATGAAAGATTCAGTTTTCTTGACAAAGTGATCCATGTTTGCTATATATGCTCATGTTTGAGACATGAAGGTTGCCAGTGTCTGTTCCAGTATGCTCGTTGTGGCTACTGGTTGTTGTTGTGGCTGTTGTCGTGACAGAATTCTAGGACCTCCTTGGTTCTGATTATTCTGGACTGGAGGATTCAATGCATTGTTCAGGTTACTCCAGGAAAATTCCAGGTCCTTTCTCCAATTTGGGTTGTAGTTGTTGGAATCATAGCTTCTGTTCTTGTTATAATTACCAACATACATCCCTTCTTCCAGCTGTAAGGGACACTCATCTGTACTCTGGTTTCCGCTACAGGTTTCACATACCTCTTCGGCAGAAAATACAGCTTTAGAATCCTTCCGTTGCAGGTTTTCAACTATCTTAGTGAGGTATGCAATCTGAGTTTTGACCGAGTTATCAGATTCGTATTCCTTTACAGATACTCCTCGTCTACCTCCTCTTCGAGCTGTAGGAAACAGCTCATCGTTCTTTGCTAACTTTTTCAACACCAGCATTGCATCGTCTGGTTCTTTGTCCAATAATAACCCATTTGCTGCTGAATCTATCCTCATTCGAGTGTATGCATTGGATGCATTGTAGAATTTGACAACCTGATTCTATACAGGGAATCCATGCATTAGGCAGTTTCGTAAGAGAGTTGTAAATCTGTCCCACGCCTCATGCATTGGTTCGTCATCTTCCTGTTGAAAAGTGGCAATCTCGTTACGCAATCTTTCAGATAATTGATAAGGGTTAAAACGAGAAAGAAATTCACGACATAGATCCGCCCAAGTTCTTATTGAACCCGACGTTAACTTATTCTACCAGGTTTTTGCTCTATCCCTCAATGAATGAGGAAATAGCCGGAGCCTCAGTACTTCCGAGCTTATTCCTGGTTGCCTGAATGATCCACAGATCTCCTGGAAGGTTTTCAGGTGTTCGCGTGCATCCTCAGTAGCAGAACCACCAAATTGACAAGCAGAATTTATCATGTTGAACATCACAGGTTTTAGTTCGAAATGTTCAGCTTCCACATCTGGAAGCGTAATCTCCAGTTCAACATGGTCGTTATCCATGTAATCTAGACATGTCTGTCGTGCTGCTGGGGCAGCAAGAGGTTGCTGGCCGTTCTGGGCATCAATAGGAGGATCAACAACAACTCTGGGGTTATTGTTGTTGTTGAGGTTATCTCCCCCATTGCCTTGTCTTTCATTCACCATTGCTTACAGTCTTTCCACAAGATAGTTGTTTCTTTCTATCAAGAGTCAGGCTTGGTTCCTGAGATGATATGTTCGATCGATTTCTAGATCTAATTCGTACTCAGGTTCTTTACCACGTCTCGATCTACGCATAAGCAATAAGAGAACCTTGTGAAAAGCACGGGGAAAAATAAAACAACTAAAAATAGTAAATAAAAACAAAAATAAAAACAAGTACAGTAATAAAATGGTAAAGGTATGTTGCCAGTCCCCGACAACGGTGCCAAAAACTTGTTGCGTGTAAATAAGACTATCGCAAATAGTGCAAGTGTACACGACACAAGTAGTAAAGTGATACTAGAGTATCAGATATCCTCTCCACGGGGACTGGAAATAACTCTATCCTTAGATTGTTGCACAAGAAAAAGAAATAGTTTGAATGATTGTTTGGAGAAATCTTGAGTAATAACTAAAGTAAAAGATAAGGTAATCAAATTGAGAGAATAGGCCGGTATTTATTTGCTCAGTAGTGCATGTGTTGCACTGTTCAGAGGAACTTCTGTTGTTCTGTCGTCGTGCCTGTCGCGGCAGCACCTGTCGCGGCAGAGGTCCATTGATGTCGCAACAACGATCAACAACTCCGTACTTCAAGTTTGGCAAGAATCCCTGTTATGAGTTGTCCTATTCCTAGGCCCAAGTTCTGTTGATGAACACGTCTTGGATGATACCTCCCGGCATGAATCAAAGGGTGAACACCAATGTTTGTGAATTCTTCTTTAGCCACTTAACCTTGTACTTATCCCTAAGCCAAGATGGTTTAACCATAAACTGGAAAACACGTATTTACTCCTTTCGAATGCTTACCTCTCTCGATATCAAGCAAATGGATAACCTCACAATGCTCTCCCGATGCTCTTATGAGATGTTGAAAACCAGAGTAAATAAACTTGAAGTTTTTATTACTTGAACAGAAAAATCCTAAGAACAATACAATCCTTACAACTACTTTACAAGATCAACCCTTAGCCCTAAGGGGAGTTTAGAACATGATGGAGAAGGGAAAACGACTAGGGTTTTTGGGGAAGATGGCTAGGAGCTAGATATCCATTGCCTAGTCGAATTACAAGCCTATATATAGGCATTGGGTCCAAGTTTTCTAATATGGCAAGAATACAAGTTTAAATTAAAGTACAACTCTATTAAAGACTAAATCTTCTGAGTAGATGTCTTTAATTCGTCCTCTTTTCTTGCTTTGACTTTCTTCCTTGAACTTTGGGCCCGACCTTCCTTCTGCTACAAGGCTTAGAAAAATATGAGAGTAGTTCACGATAGACCATCTTGAAACCCTCTATCTGTCGAACTCCACCTCGCTCTTCCAGCAAGTGTCCTTGCTGTCGTCATCCCTGCCACGGCAGATGTCATGATAGGCGGTGTTCTACGTCCTTGATAAGCTCTTATAGATGCCACTTTTTGCTTGCTATTTTCTTTGTCTTGAGGACTTTTCACTACTTAATTGGTTGTATTTATTTCATTTTCTGTGCAGGGACTCAATTCTGGAATTAGCAGCAGAAAGGTGCATTTCTGCAGTTTTATTTATTTTTCTGGCCGTGGCTGACATCATGGGCACGATGCGTCTGACGTGGCAGTTTCTAGAAGATACAGTCAGCGCAAGGAAAGACTTTAGAAGAATCTGGAAGATCTAGTCAGCAAAATCTGAGCTTAGGATTTTTTAAATTTAAATTTCAAAACAAACATTTTAAATTAAGTTATCTTTTTTTCTATCTTTAGTAAATCTAAGCCTATAAATACCTTCTTTGGGTAAGGCTTTAGAACCATCTCTTGTTTATGAGTTCTTGTTGCTACTTGCCTTTATTTCAATAGAAATATTTTCTTGTTTCATCTTTGCTTTTTTATTTACTTTACTCTTCTTAAACATTTTCCCAAAAACATGCTAAGTATGATAATCAATATCATGCTTGGCTAATTTTCCCAAAAGCCGAGAGCTAGTACAAATCAATTTTATGCGTGAGAATTGAATATTTCTTAAATCCCTTCGGGATACATTTTCATCTTTCTGTTTAGATAGTTTGGCAATCGACCTTACTAAAATTTTTAAATGTTTTTCAAATAAAAAAGGATCCGTTGATCTGGAATCGTTTAATCATACAGTTGGGAGGAAGAATCGGCCTGTGGCACTTCGACTTCCTGTGAACACTCTTAGCGGCGGTCCGCTAAGGAAAGATGAAATTAGAAACGATTCTCAATGAGACAACTTCTGAGTCGGGCTTTTCCTTTTTTTAAACTAAGTATTTCAATGACGATAGACGTGGTTGGTTTATTTAAGAATCGTCTTTCGGAGATAGACTTGGGAAGATTGGTTACATGAGAGAAAAGCAAGTTATGATGGGTCGAGCCTCGTAGACTGTAACCGACATGAATCCCGCAGTGAAAATCTATTTTCAATGATTGCAGGAATTGACGAAACTAGCTCGAGGCTGTTTTCCTATTAGTGTTTTTTATTCATTCTTAACATTATTTACTTTTTTTTGTTTATTATTATCTTCATCACTTCAATCACACCAAACCCCCTTTTTTATTTATTTGTTTTAGCTACTTCTAGGATCTAAATCACGACAAGGCTCAGCCAGCGATTCTAACAGAACTCCTTGTGGGTCGACCCTCTTCCTCTATTCTACTTTAATTTCCTAACCCTATTATTATTTGAAGAAGCTTATTTATTTTGGCGAGTAGAACGACGCTTGTCAAAATTGGCACCGTTGCCGGAGAGTTTTATTTTTCGGCAATCACTGATTGTTTTGTTTGATTTTTATGACCAGGAGCAATCCGGGAAATCTAGTTGACCTTGACCCGGAGATTGAAACAAGAGCTCATAGAACTCACGGTGAAACACTTAGACGAAAGAAACAACAACGAGAACAAAACAGACAATAATCTGATCAAGAATTCATTTTTGAAACTACACCAGTCGAAGATCCTATACTAGAACCAGAACCAATGGCAGATCAAATGATTCGAGAACTAAATGCAGCCCCTGCTGTGCAACAACCACTATGCATCGCTTTTCCTAATGGCGAGACCCCTTTTCAACTAAAAATGGGTTTAATTCATCTCCTCCCTACATTCAAAGGTCTCCCTAGCGAAAGTCCACATAAACATCTCGTTGAATTCCATATGGTGTGCAGTAGAATGAAGCCGTAAGGGGTCTCGGAAGACCAAATCAAACTACGAGCATTTCCTTTTTCCTTAGCCGAATCGGCCAAGGAATGGTTATTTTATCTTCCGCCTAATTCAATTACTACATGGACTGAACTCTCTTGTATTTTTCTTGATAGGTACTTTCCTGCGGCAAAGGAGAGCGAGCTTAGGCGAAGCATCTTGGGAATCCAACAAAGGAGCGACAAATCTCTCTACGATTATTGGGAGAGGTTCAAAAAGTTATGCGCAAGTTTCCCGCAGCATGGCCTATCCGAACAAACCCTCCTTCAGTATCTCTACGAAGGGATGCTCCCAATGGATAAGAAGATGGTGGATGCCGCTAGCGTCGGCGCTCTCGTCAACATGACCCCTCTGCAGATAGAACATTAATCTCTACAATGTCTGCCAATTCACAATAATTCGACTCTTTAAGTGAACCTAGCCGACGGGTTCACGAAGTAAGAATTGTTTCACTTGAAGATAAAATAGACAAATTAACTGATATAGTTAATTCACTTGTTTCAGGAAAGATTGGAGCTCCAAAAGTCTGTGGAATTTGTACGATGTCGGATCACCCAACCGATCGCTGCCCAATGTTACAGAATGAATTTGGCGCCCAAGTCAATGCCATAAATAATTTTCCAGGACCTCCTCAAAGGCCTTATAACCCATTCGACAACACTTATAATCCAGGATGGAGGGACCATCCGAATCTGAGCTACGGAAACAACCAAATGGCCAACCCAAATTATCAGCCGAGACCTCCCCCTTTTCCCACTCAAATACCACAAAAAACTTCCCTTGAGACCATTGTCGAAAGGTTAGTTGTTTCACAAGAAAAATTCCAAACCCAAACACAATCCCATCTCCAGGAATTGACAAGGCTAGCTCGAGGCTATTTCGCATATTTGGACTTTCTTATTATTTTCTTTACTTCTGCATTTAATTCCACTATTTCATTTTCATTCAATATCAGATCACCCCCTTTTTATTTTTCTTGTTTTTACAGATATTCCAGGAAGCACTAATCAAAGCAACCTTCAGTCAAGAATTCCGACTAATCTCCATGTGGACCGACCTTCTTTCCTTATAACTACTTAATTTCTTCATTTTATTATTTGTTGAAAGAGGTTTATTTATTTATTTATTTTGACGGGTAAAACAACGCTTGTCAAAAGATTTTTTCTCAGTCTCCTTTGGCGGTTCTGGTGAAATTATTGTACCACTTCGCAAAGTAATCAGCTCACATTTTCCCTCGGATTTGTTTCGGTTTGAGAGGGCAATCGTCCTTGAGACTCTAGGCGGCCAATGGTTTGAGCTAGGTGGCTTATTTATTTGTCAATTTCCTTTATTTTCTTCGCATTGGGACAACACGATTAAGTGAGGGGAGGGTAAAGGATGACATTAATTTCGCCTTGCTTGTCATGTTTGCTTGATGGTATGATTGTTTGAATTGATTAGAAGAACGTCTCCTTTATTGTTGCTTGTTATTAAGCATGTTATGATTGTTTTTAGTTCATTAGAATACTTAATTTTAGCATGCTTGATAAATCGAATGGTATGACGAAGTCCAGTTTGACATTCCTTGCAATTCGTCTTGATTGTAATAGTTGAATTCCTCACATAGCTTAATCAATTAGCCCATTTTGTGAGAACTTGAGCCTTGAGCATGTACGACTATATTTTTATGCTCATTTTTCTTGATTGAGAATGTCAATTTGGATATTGGAATCTAGAACTTGTGGCTTGTATGCAATTTGAGATTACATTAGAATGTGATGCATTAATATGATTTAGGCACTAGGATTCACCCTTTCTTTTTACCCCACTAAAGGTTACCCTTTCTTTTCCCCTAGTGAACCAAGTTGAAGCTTAATTCCACTTTCTTTGTTTTCACCAAGATATTAAACCCAAGCCTTTTTTATTTATCCTTCTCTTTCACCTTTGACAAGACAAAAGTATGAATTTTGAGTTGTGCAATTATGTTCCACGAAAAAAAGAGGGCAGCAGCAAAAAAAAGAAAAAAAAAAGAAAAAAGAAAAAAAAAGAGCAAAAACTTTCGAAACAAAATAAAAAGGTTTGATGGTATTCATTTTAATTACCTTTGTTGCTTATGTTGCCTACATTTCCTAAGGTTATGAACATGTTTTAGTTACTTGTTAAAAATTTCTTGTCTTGATTATTCTAGCCTTATTTTAGCCTTTTTCCTACCTTCACCTCAGCCCCATTACACCCCAAATTTAAGTCCTAATGATTTTTGCATCTCATTTCTTAAAAGTAGTGGAGAATTGATCTTGCCACAAGCCTATGGAGACCCTTGTTCAATTTTGACTTTGAGAGAATTTGCTTTCTACACCCGAAACACTTTGAGCGATTTGAGTGCATCTTGGTGAGGATTAAGTTTAGGTTGGAATTTGATTATCACTTAATAGGCAATTGTAAGGGTGAAGACTTGTTCTTACTTGTATCCATTTATTTAGATTCATGCTTGATTCATGTCATTCTTAGTGCACTTGAACTCTCATGATTTTGCATAAAGCTTGCAACAGTTTAGGGAGATGGATTTTTTGATTAATTTCTTTCAAACATACTTGAGGGCAAGTATAAGACAAGTGTGGGGGAATTTGATAAGCTCTTATAGATGCCACTTTTTGCTTGCTATTTTCTTTGTCTTGAGGACTTTTCACTACTTAATTGGTTGCATTTATTTCATTTTCTGTGCAGGGACTCAATTCTGGAATTAGCAGCAGAAAGGTGCATTTCTGCAGTTTTATTTATTTTTCTTGTCGTGACTGACATCATGGGCACGACGCGTCTGACGTGACAGTTTCTAGAAGATACAGTCAGCGCAAGGAAAGACTCTGGAAGATCTAGTCAGCAAAATCCGAGCTTAAGATTTTTTAAATTTAAATTTCAAAACAAACATTTTAAATTAAGTTATCTTTTTTGCTATCTTTAGTAAATCTAAGCCTATAAATACCATCTTTGGGTAAGGCTTTAGAACCATCTCTTGTTTGTGAGTTCTTATTGTTACTTGCCTTTATTTCAATAGAAATATTTCACGCGTGAGAATTGAATATTTCTTAAATCCTTTCGGGATACATTTTCATCTTTCTGTTTAGATAGTTTGGCAATCGGCCTTACTAAAATTTTTAAACGTTTTTCAAATAAAAAAGGATCTGTTGATCTGGAATCGTTTAATCATACAGTTGGGAGGAAGAATCGGCCTATGGCACTTCGACTTCTTGTGAACACTCTTAGCGGCGGTCCGCTAAGGAAAGATGAAACCAGAAACGATTCTCAATGAGACAACTTCTGAGTCGGGCTTTTCCTATTTTTAAACTAAGTATTTCAATGACGATAGACGTGGTTGGTTTATTTAAGAATCGTCTTTCGGAGATAGACTTGGGAAGATTGGTTACATGAGAGAAAAGCAAGTTACGATGGGTTGGGCCTCGTAGACTGTAACCGACATGAATCCCGTAGTGAAAATCTATTTTCAATGATCGTAGGAATTGACGAAACTAGCTCGAGGCTGCTTTCCTATTAGTGATTTTTCTTCATTCTTAACATTATTTACTTTTTTGTTTATTATTGTCTTAATCACTTCGATCACACCAAACCCCTTTTTTTACTTGTTTTAGCTACTTTTTGAATTTAAATCACGACAAGGCTCGGCCAGCGATTCTAACAGAACTCCTTGTGGATCGACCCTCTTCCTCTATTCTATTTTAATTTCCTTATCCTATTATTATTTGAAGAGGCTTATTTATTTTATTTATTTTGGCGAGTAGAACGACGCTTGTCAGTCTTTCCACTCCAGCTCCGCAACTCGCCTCTGCTCTTTGGCTGCCCTGGATGCTGCCGCGGCAGATACCTGCAATAAGTGACTGAAATCAGCAGCATCTGTGTAATTTTATCTAATTGTGATGTGTATGCAAAAATCTATCCTAAATGTGACTAATCATGCTTGAGTGCAGCAAAAATCTATCCTAAATGTGACTAATCATGCTTGAGTGCAGCAAAAATATGGGTAAATGAGGGATAAAATATAAAACTTTTATGCACTCAACATTAAGCATCCCTAATATTGATAGTTGATAGATTCATGAATACCTTTAATTCCACTTTTCCTTAGGGTTTGTTTGTTTTACTGTAATTGGTTTTCCTGAAAACGTTTTCATAACTTTTCGTTGTTTGGGTTCATGGAAAATGAAAAGGTCAATGGAAAAAACTGACCTTGTTTCAGTGTAAAATGACTTACCCATTGATTTTCAGTAAGTCGCTTTCCTTCCTCCCATTCTCTTTACAAATACTAACCTAAACCCTAAACCCTAAACATTAAAACCTAAACCCTACATGCTAACATAAAAACTAAACCCTAAACCTTAAATCTTGAATCCTAAACCCTAAATACTAAATGTTAAAACTTAAACATTAATAAAACCCTAACCCTAAACCCTAACCCCTAAACCTTAAATGTTAACATAAACATTAAACCCTAAACACTAAACACTAACACAAACCCTAAACCCTAAATACTAAATACTAACATAAACATTAAACACTAACAATAAACCCTAAACATTAAACACTAACATAAACCTTAAACCCTAAATCAGAACTTAAACCATAAACCCTAAATCCTAATCACTGAATGATAAACGATAAACCCTAAAACTTTTATGCTAAACCCTAAACACTAAAATAACCACAAACCATAAACACTAACCCATAAACACAAAACCTTAAACATTATATCCTAAACATAAACACTAAACCCTAAACACTAAATGCTAACATAAACACTACATAAACCTTAAGCCCTAAATATTAAACCCCAAACACAAACATAAAACCTTACCCTAAACACTAACTCTTAAAACCTAAATGCTAACATAAACAATAAACCATAAACAATAAACACTAACATAAACCCTAAACCCTAAATACTAACATAAACACTAAACCCAAAAACATAAACACTAACCTAAACCTTAACATAAACCATAAACCCTAAACCCTAAATACTAAACCTTAAATACTAACATAAACCTTAAACACTAAACACTAACCCATAAACCCTAAATACTAACATAAACACTAAACACTAACATAACCTTAAACCCTAAATGATAACCTAAACCCTAAATAATAAAACCTAGCACTAAACTATAAACCATAAACACTACATTAAACCTTAAATAATAAAACCTTACACTAAACTCTAAACCATAATCACTAAACCATAAACCCTAAATGTAGCCATAAACTCTAAATCATAAACTATAAACCATAAACCCCAAACCCCAAACCCTCAACATAATATCTAAACCCTAAATCTTAAATATTAATCCCTAAATGCTACCATAAACCCTAAATACTAATCTAAACCATAAACCATAAATGCTATCATAAACCCTAAACAATAACATAAAGCTTAAGCCATGTTTTGATTGGAACTTGTTTTTAGCATTATCGATGCTTGTTTGTGGGCTGTTCATGAAATTTTCAGGAAACTCTACCAAACAGTGTAGAATGAATTGTACAACATCATCCAAACACCGAAAAATGGTTTCTGCAATTAGTTTTTCCAAAAACTGTAGTTTATTTTTCAGAATTCATTTTCCGAATACAATTTTCAGTGAAACAAACAAACCCTTATTTTAGTTTCCCCCAAGAAAATAACTATAAACTTTCATTCTATGTGCATGATACCCACTTAGTTATGCTGTTGTAAAAAGTCATGTGACACTCTACAAACGTGTTACCTGAAATGGTATGTAAAACGTAATATATTAAAATTTAAAAATCTTTTAGAAAATCTAAAATTTAGGGAAAATAAAAGAACAATTTTATTTTTCTCATTTTTAGATATTTTTAATTTTCAAATATAAGAATATATATTAGGGTAAACTAGTTAGGTGACCACCGAACTATTTGAGCGTACCTATTTTGACCATCGAACTAGGCAACTCGTCAATCAGACCACTAAAATTTTAAATTGATCCTATTTTTGACCATTGCCGTTAAAAAACTAACAGAGTGTGACGTAGCAGTTAATGTAAATTTATAAAATTACACATTTGGTCCTTTTTATTTACCTATTATATCAATTTGATCCTAATTTTAATTTAGTTAAATAAAATTAATCAACCAATCAGATGATGACACATGTCATTACCTAATTGGATAAATTTACTCAAATTTAAATGTATTTTTTCCTGCATCAAGTGGTGACATGTCACCACCTGGTTAAAGGAAAATTAAAGAAGAATGGAATGGTCTTAGGGTAGAGTGAATTTGAGACATATAAGGGGATATACCAAAGCCTTTACCACTGCACCCTTTTATATACATATCTTATAATGCAACAAATGTTAGAGAAAATTAAATAATAATTGTTGAAAGGGACTCGAATCTAGATTAGTTGGGATGTGTAAAATCACACAAACCACCAAATCAAATAATTAATTAAAAATAAAACATTTTAAATATGTTTAAAGCATTAATTAAAGCAAGATTTAAAATGAAAATAGATTTATGATTTTTTTGTTTTTAAATTAAATCGAATTTTTTTTCTTTTTCATATATATAATGTTAAATTGGGTTATTTAATTTTAATCAAAATGAAAGTAATTTCATATATATATATATATATTATTTAAAATGAAAGTAATTTCATATTTAATCGAGTATAATTATTAGTAGTATATATTGTGAAATGCTTTACAAACAAAAAAGACTACATAACATCCTTCGGATTAAAACTGGTAAGTTTATAATTGAGTTAATGGCTGGTATTAGAATAATATTGGAGGCTTAATGACGTTATTGCCAAATAAAAACGAAAAGTCTTGGATGTCTAATTTTTTTTAGTGAGCACCCCCCCCCCCCCCCCCCCCCCCCCCGCGTTTGGTTTGAGATGATTAAATTTTTTGGGTAAATTACACAGATCATCACTCAACAATTTTCTCTCTCCTATTTTGGTCACTCAACTTTCAATTTTTCTAATGTACTAACTCAACTTTATACATTCAACGTTTTTAGTCACTCATGAATATTTTTTTAATTACATGGCATTATTATTATTATTTAATATAAAACAATTTAAAATAAAAAAACCCAGAAAAATCAAAGTATCCGGCGGCCGCCACCGTCGATGGCTGTAGATGGTGGCCATTCGGTCTCATATTTCACCGGTGAGTTCTCCTCACTCCCCTGAGTCTGAATCTGGCTTCCATTTTGCCAGAAAGTGCTCCAAAATCCACAAAAAAGAGATCAAAACGTTTATATCGAGATTCACGAGTTTCAAGATATTTTCCGATGAAACAATTACTGGATTAGGACTCAGCGTGTCAAAACGAGTCGCCCAGTGTAATTTGGGGTCAAACTGCCACCGATTTTGAAGGCCGATGGTGGTCGACGGTGGCCGCCGGTGATGACAACCGGCGAGAGTTATTTTAAATATTTTTAAAAGTAAATAATAATAAAATATTATTTTATTATTTATTTTAAATTGTTTTTATATTTAATTAGAAAAATTAAAAGTTGAGTGACCAAAATAAGAGAGAGAAGATTGTTGAGTGATGACCTGTGCATTTTACCCATTTTTTTAAAGTATTTGTTTGTTAATTTTTGTTATCAGCAGTCGTTTTTGGTGGTTTTGCTGATTCTATAGATAAATAAAATTCATCTTCCGTTGATGAATGTTTTACTTTTCAAATTTTTTTTTGCTTTGTTAGATTCATATTACATTTGTTTTTCCTTCATCTGCCTTTATATCAGTTATAATCTGTCTTTATGACAGTTGTCTATCTTTTAATAGTTTTGCGTTCGGATGACGAGTATCAATGAGCGATTGTCAGCGAAAAAGGCCTATATGTATATGATTATGATCTTCTTTTGTGGTTGTGCCGTTATGCCAAGAACAAGTAACGCAAGGATTTGCTTTCTTTATAGAGCACTTTCTGGTCAAAATAGTTTGTTCACTGGATTTTTTTTCAGAAGATTGTTCAAGTTCTTCTAAACGTGATAAGTTTTGTATTTTAATTTCTTACACGCTTCTTAAAATTTTATTATTTTATTTTTACGCATTAATTTTTTAATTTTTTGAACTGTAATTCTTTTATAATCCTTTCACATTAAATATAATCAAGTATTTAAAAAAAACCCGAAAAGTCTAGCTTTAAAAACTAAATAGATAAGGGTTTTGTCGGTTTGTAGGAATATTAAACATGGAATTAATATTCTACTAAAGGAATGATAAAGATTCGCATGTCAATGTTATGTTAACTTTACCTTTGGATCTTTGACCACTTGTTTAACTCGTTCGCCATTCCTCTCCGAGTTTGAACAATCGACTCTATTCTCTTTTTCTATTATTTATTATTATTTTCGTTTTATTTATGGTTTTGAAGTATGGTTTCATACATGAGATATGGTGTGCTATGGATCAAGGTTTTAAAAAAATTAGATTAATTATACATCTGTTTTCACCTTTTTAAATTTATGTTCCGTTCTACTTCAAATTCTGATTTCATCCCTGCTACAAACACAGGTAACCACTCCACAAACGCCTTTTAATAATTTCTAACTTTGTTTTATTGCCATTATAATTTTAAATTTAAATTCGTGTCAGTAATAGGGGTGGGCAAAAATACCCGACTCGAAAACCCGACGACCCGAACCTAAAATGTCGAGTAATTCCCGAAAAAATTACCCGACCCGACAAATTTACCGGGACACGGGCCGAAAGTTTCCCCTTACCGGGTACCCGACCCGACCCGATAAAAATTAATATATATATATATATATATATATATATATTTACAATTATATTTTTATTTTATGTTTCTTAATATTTTCACTCTAAAATTAAGTTTAAATCCCTACATTTTTTCTATGTTTTGTATTATATTCTTTTAAGTTTTAAGTTTAATTTTTTTAAAATATTTTTTTGTTTAACATGTGATTTTTTTTTAATTTTAAAATAAAAAAAATAAAAAAATAGTAATCGAGTACCCGATTACCCGGGTACCCGAATATAATGGGCCGGGACACGGGCCGCTTAATGAGGTGCCCGGATGAACCGGGTACCCGACAATGCCCACCCCTAGTCAGTAACAAAATGGATAAATTACTTAAATAATCATTAAACAATTATAATTTTTTATAGTTAATATATTAATTGTCAATTGACTTATTTAAGTATGAAAATATTTAAGACATTTGTTGTTAACAATTAACATAAAAGCTGATGTGAAAATTAAAAAATAGTATAATGATACACTTTATCATCATTACTCACATATTCTATCAAATTATCTTAATTTTATTTTAATTCATTAGATTTAATCATAGAATCAAATGATGACACCGAAAGAGTCGAATTCAAACCATTTGAGAAAGTAGTGAGCACTCAAACTATTCATCCAAAACTATCACTTAATTAATATAATTTAAATAGAAAGTTGGTTCAATTTATAAAATTAATAGATTATCGGTCAAAATAAAAAATCTCATAATTAAGTGATTGTTCAAGTAATTTACTGTAATAAAATATGAATTCAACAAGTAGTTCCGGTGGAAAAGCGGATGATGTTCATCCTAGGAGATCTGAGTTCAATCGCTCAGGGGCGGAACATCTATAGGACTAGAGGGGGCATGCCCCCCAAATTTTGAGAAATTCAAATTTTACCCCTGAATTTTTTTTTTAAAAAAATAATTTGCCCCCTCAAAGTGAGTTAGTCGGAGGGACGGAGGTCGTAGGGTTCAGATCAGCGCTGAGAAGGAGAGTTGGAGTGAGAGTCGGCGAGCTTATGCCCGTCAACATCAGGTAGGTGGAGGTGTGCGAGGTGTTTCTAGGGGTGCTGGTCGTCGTTTTCAGGGGAATGACGTTCGTCGTTCTGGTTCTAGCCTAAGGCCTGGGTTTGCCGTTTTCGTAAACTTCGTTAGTAAGAGGATTCACTATACTGCTTTTAGGAAGACCTTCTCTGAGTATGGCAAGGTTATTAGTGTTTTTATTGCTTACCAAAACCCAAGGAGGCTCAAGTCGGCATCCACCTTTGCTTTTGTTCGATTTGAAAAAAAACTGAAGCTTTGAACGCGGTTAAGTTTGGAAATAACCGACGGTTGGATGGCTTTAATGTTAAGGTGTTCCTGGAGAACAGCGAAGCTAAGTCCCCTTCTCTCCCGAAAGGCTTTGTTGAAGCTGTCTCTAATGGACCGAAAGAGCCAGGCTTGGCTGGTTCGAAGTCTAATGTCTGTTTGGGTGGATATGGAACTAGAGATAAACGTTCCTATAAAGAAGCTCTACTGGATAATCCTTCGCCCTTGGGGGATTTGCTAGATGCAAGGTCTAGTGGCTCAGTTTGTGAGAAATGTAAGGGGTGTCTCAAGGGGGTGGCTGGTGCTTCACCGAGTCTATCGGTTCCTGTAAATCTGGAGCTTGCTTCCTCGGAAGATTGGTTGCATCGCTGTCTCGTTGTTCAAATTAAAGGTATGTATGATGCGGGCTGCGTCCAACAAGCTTTGCGCGCAGATGGGTTTAAGGTTGACGTTTGCTCTTGGATTGGCTTTTACGCGGTGATAAAATTCGAGGAAGAGGAACAGATTCCGATATTATGGGATCTGCGTGAATCGATGATGAGAACATGGTTTGACGATGTTAATAATTTCCAGAGTTTTAAAGATAATAAGAAGCTTAAAGTATGGGTTTGCATGGAAGGCGTCCCGCTGTCGATTTGGTTTGATACTGTCTTCTCTATGATAGGTAACAGAATTGGTTCTGTTATTAAAGTCGATGAAGACACCGCAAAGAGAGCAAAGTTGGATGTTGCTCGGGTTCTCATTGCGATCGGGTGTCTCTCGGAGGTTCCTCCGTCTATTTCTGTTTCTGCTTTTGGTGAGGTATTTAATATCAGGTTGTTTACGGCGGAATATGACGATGAACGGTGTTGGCTTGATGATGAGGAGTCGAAGAGTCAGGAGGCTGAAGTGAGTTCTTGGCAGGGTGATGATATCTGTCAGGAGAATGTTAATTTGGCGGCGGCTATAGTTCCCGAGTCAGCTAGCGTTAGATCCAATGATATAGATCCGTTGGTGGGGACGGGTCCTTTATCCGCGGTCAACTCTATATCGGGTGGGTCCTTTGTTGACCATAACATTGGGTCTAACTCTGATATGGGTCGTACTGAAGCTAACAATTTGATTGATGTCCATATACAACATGTATCGGGCCCAGCTGAATGTTCTGAAAATAGCTCCTTCGGGGAGCCCATTATAGACGCTTTAACGGGGTGTTTTATTATCAAGCCCAAGTTAGTTAAGCAATTGGAAGATGGTTCACTGTCCCTGATTCTCAGACCAAACTGTGCGAAAAATTCGTTCTTCAGTGGGTTCCTTGTCTGGAAAAGCTCTAGCGGAAAGTGGGGATGATGGAGGCAAGGATCAAAGTCGGTTGTCTCTTTTTGCCTCCCCAAGCGAGTTGTCTGGTTTTTGCCATGTTCCGCCGTTGAAGGAAGTTGGTCCTTATGAAGGGATCGACGAGAATGAAGCCCTTGCCACTATTGAGGTATGTGAATCTATGGGTTTGTCTTTCAATGCTAGTAAAGCTGCTGTGGTAAGCCGTCTCTTGGAAATCGATAGTACAGATCGAGTGTAATTCAAGATAGTTGGTTGGGCTTTGTGGTTCTATTTTTTTCTTGTCGGTGTTTACAGCTTTTTTATAATGAAGAAAAATTTATTTGTTTCTTGGAACATTCAGGGCTTAGGGAGATTTGACAAAAAGGCAGCGGTTAAACGAGCGATTCGTCACTCGAAACCCTCGGTAGTTTTTATTTAGGAATCTAAATTACAAGTTGTTAACGATAGGATCTGCAGTGTGATTGGTGGTAATCTTGCGAATTTTAATTTTGAGTTCTCTGCGTCTGTTGGATCAGCAGGGGGTTTAATCTCCATGTGGGATTCGAAGTTCTTTGAATGTGAATACTCGTGGAAAGACAAGTCATATATTGTCTTGGTTGGTAAATTCGTTGAAACTGGGATTCAATGTGTTCTTGTGAATATATATGCCCCATGTTCGGATGCAGAGAGAAAAGATGTTTTCGACGAGCTAAAGACTAAGCTGGTTAGAGTGAATTCATCTTTGATCATTGGTGGAGATTTTAATGTGGTTAGAGACAGGTCGGAAAGAATTGGGAGCAGTTTTAACAAGAGGGCAGTGGAAGATTTTGAGGTTTTTATTGAAGATTTGGGGTTATCAGATTTGCCTCTTCACGGTGGTTCCTTCACCTGGTCAAATTTCAGAGATAATCCATCTTTTAGTCGGTTGGATAGGTTCTTGGTGTCTGATGATATTCTGGATTTGTGGCCTGATCTATGTCAATTGGGTCTTCCGAAATCTCTTTCGGATCATAATCTGATATCCTTAGCTTGCTTAGGGGATTGTTGGGGGCCCCGCCCTTTCAAGTGGTTCGAATCATCTATGGAGCATGAAGATTATCTGGAGCTGATCTGGAATGTGTGCAGTAACCCTTCGAAACAGAATATAATGATGTTGCTTGGCGAGTGCAAAAGAGTAACTAAAAGCTGGACTGCCTCTAAGAAAAGGTGTGATAGTGGTTCGATTGAGGCCCTTGAAAAGAACTGTGCAGTGCTAGAGGAGGCTATATCGAAAGGAGATCTTCATTTAATTAGTGATCTCAAAGCTGCTAAGGCTCTATTGTGGAAGGCTTATCAGAAAAACGAAAAAGATTGGTTGCAAAAGTCGCGTCTCAAATGGTTTGAACTGGGTGACAAAAATACTAAGTATTTTCATGTCGTTGCTTCCTCAAGAAGGTGCAGAAATTATATTGATAAAATAGCGCATGAGAATATTGTGTACACTGTTCCTTCGGATATTAAGGGTATTATTTCAGACTCTTTTAAAGATGGGTTCAATTCTTCAAAGACCATTCCCATTGATAAGTTCGATTGTGAGCTGAAGTGCATTAGTCCCTCTGAAGCGGGGCTGCTCGAAAAACCCTTCTCTCTTCAAGAAATTTGGGATGCGTTATCCTTTATGGACGGCTCGCGCGCCCCTGGACCCGATGGCTTCAATATGAACTTCCTCAAGCAATTCTGGCCTTCTCTTAAAGGGGAAGTTCTTACCTTTTTCGAGCAATTCCAGAGTGAAAGAGTAACAGACTTCTCATTTAATCGCTCTTACATTCAGCTCATCCCCAAAGTGAAAGCTCCGGCCTCGATTAATGATTATAGACCAATTAGACTTGTGGGTTCTGTTTATAAATTGTTGGCCAAGACCCTTGCATTGAGACTTAAAGCAGTTCTACCAAGTATCATTGGAGATAGTCAATTTGCTTTTTGTGCTGGGCGACAAATTCTTGATTGCTCCCTGATAGCAAATGAAGTTATAGATTATTCCAGAAGACAAGGTCTGCAAAGTGTGGTCTTTAAAGTTGATTTTCGGAAAGCGTATGATTCAGTGGATTGGAAATTTCTGATGTTTGTGATGAAGGCTATGGGTTTCGGGGAGTTGTTCTGCGGGTGGATTCTAACATGTATCTCGTCAGCTTCCATTTCTGTTCTTGTTAATGGTTCTCCCTCTGATTTCTTCTCCATCAGTAGGGGTCTTAGACAAGGGTGCCCCTTATCCCCTTTGTTGTTCAACTTGGTGGCCGAGGCGTTAAGCGCCTTCTTATCCAAAGCAGTCTCTCTTGATTTTTTCGGTGGTGTGAAGATTGGCCTTGAGCCGATCGAGGTCTCTCATCTACAATTCGCAGATGACCTTATCATATTATGCGGTGCTAGCGAGACTCAAGTAAGAAATGTGGTGAGGCTGTTAAAGGGATTTGAAGTCGTATCGGGGCTGAAACTAAATTTGAAGAAATCTTCTCCTTTTGGCATTAATGTTGATAATGTAGTGCTGGACGAATGGGCTGCGCTTCTAAGGTGTAGTAGGGGTTCATTTCCGTGTTCTTATCTTGGACTTCCGCTTGGAGCTAGTAAGAATTCTGCCCAACTGTGGGATCCGATTGTTTCGAGAGTGAAGACCAAAATTTCAGCCTTGTCCACCAGATTTTTATCGTTCGCTGGTAGGATCACTTTGGTCAAAGCTACCTTGGCCAACTTACCAATCTATTTCATCTCCATGTTTCCATTGCCCAAATCTGTCAGCTCCGAATTAACAAGATTGGTAACAAACTTTTTATGGAATCAGAAGGAGAAGAAGAAGATTCATTGGATTAGATGGGAAGTGTTGTGCCTTCCGAAGCATTTTGGCGGGTTGGGGTTGATTAATTTCAGTCTAAAAAATAGAGCCCTCTTGAATAAATGGATTTAGCGCTTTGGCACGGAGGTAAATTGTTATTGGCGAAGGGTGATTTCGGCTAAATACGAAAGGGGATCTTCCTCTCTGTTACCTTCTAATCTTAGAGCTTCGAACAAATCGTGGCTATGGAGAGGTATCATTGCTCCTCTCTCGGATCCTAACAATACCTTTCTTAGTAATATAAAGATGATTGTTGGAGATGGGAAGAACGTTGCTTTTTGGCTGGATAATTGGTCTGGATGTGGTCCTTTGAAGCTGGCGTTTCCTCGAATCTTTTCTTTAGCAGAAAAGCAGATTGGGACAGTAGCTGACTTTGGTGCTCTCGACAATGGTTGTTGGACTTGGAACATCCCTCTTCGTCGAAGGCTGTTTGATTGGGAGAATGATGTATGGGCTGAATTTTTGCAGTGTATAAACAGCGTGCGCCCTGGTAGGATTCAGAGCGATAGTATCAGATGGACTGGTTCGGGTAACGGCTTGTATTCGACCAAATCTTTTTGTGAGCTTTCAAGGAGGGGAAACTTTGTTCAGGATGAGGTATGGAAAAAGGTTTGGGTTAACTTAGCCCCACCTAAGGTTGAGGTTTTTATATGGAGTGTTTTTCATGGGAAAATTTCGACTAAAGACCTCTTAGTAAAACGGGGCGTTAATATTTCGGGTTTTCTCTGTCCGTTTTGTAATATTGCGGAGTAGTCTATAAACCACCTTTTTTGCAAATGCTTCTTTTCTTGGTTGATTTGGCAGAGGTGGTGCGCCTTATGGGATGTTAATTTTGTTTGTCCAAGTAACTTCAAGGACTTAATGGCTTGCTGGATAGCTTTGGGACATCGATTCAAGAGTAATGAAGTCTGGTTGATGGCTTTTCAGTGCTTAGTATGGTCATTATGGCTGTATCGAAATGACGTTGTTTTCAAGGGTTCAGCTATTTCGGTGAACACCCTGATTGAAATCTGTTTTGTGCGCATGTCTTTTTGGTGCAAGGCTAAATGGCCGTTGAATTCCCTAGCTCCTTCGGACCTAATCCAGAATCCTTCTCTTTTCAAAGTTGTTGATGTTAGTAGCAACAAATCTGCGTATTCAAATTGGCTTGCTCTGGAGGTCGGGTCCCTAAAATTCCAGGTTGATGGGGCGGTGGCAGGTGGCGTTGGGAAGGCTGGTATTGGCGGTGTTTGTCTTAATCATGATAATGTAATTTTGATTCAATTTTCGAAATATGCAGGGTTGATCGATGTCTCTTCCGCTGAACTTTTGGCTGTCCTAGAAGCATGTCGAGTGTTTCGGAGCTCCCCTTGGTTTGGTAAAACCAAGCTGATTATTGAGTCTGATTGTAGTAGTGTTGTTGAATGGATCAATAAGCCTACTCTAGCTCCGGTTGTTTTCAGATCTTTGGTTGATGAGTGTGCTGCTTTTTGTTCACAGTTTGGTTGGAGCATTCATGGGATTCCCCGTGAGTTGAATGCTACGGCGGACAGGTTGGCTAAGTCTGGGATTTCCAGATCGACGCCGCTGTTTTGGGTGCAAAATCGAGCAGGTGAGAGGCAGCGTTGACGAAGTAAGGGAAGGCAGGTTGGTGTTTTCTGCCTGCACGTGTTTTTTACGGCCCTGCAGCAGTGATGTTTTTGAGTTTCTTGTCTGGGCGCGGGAATGGCTTGCCCACCTTTCTCCTTTTAGAATTGGCATGCTCATTTGTTGCTTTTGGTCCTTTATGTTTCATGAATTTCGTGTCTATACATTGTGGTAGTCGGGCATGTCAAACTTTTATGGTTTTGCTGCTGGGTTTTTTATGGTGTTAGGTTGTAATACACTACTTCGGGACACTCTTTTTCCTTCATTTTAGGTGTAGGGAGGTTTTTTAATGAGGTCCGAAGTAGTGCCGTTTTATAATAAAAGTTACAAATTTTCAAAAAAAAAACACATATTAAGCTACAAAAGTTTGAATGTTTTTAATTAAATTCTCTCTTAAAATTTTAAAAAATTCTGATTAAATCTCTCGAATAATTAAAATTTTTAGTTAAACCTTCAAAATTTTCAAAAATTTTCGTTTGAGCCTCTAAATTTAAAAAAAATATTTTGGCGCCCCTAAACTCTTACTCTAAGTTCCGCTACTGCAATCGCTTTATTTACAAGGTGTATGTGCATTGTCAAATGGTTAAGAATATATATAAACATATACTATCTTGTAAATTGTAATCACCTTTAGACTATTCAATTTTTTTTACTGAATATTAAAAATAATTCTTTAAATTGATTTAGATTCAGTTTTGGATTGAAAAGAAAAAGAACGAATCTGGTCGGTAAAAACTTTACTCTTGAAGAGCCCAGCAGGGGCGCAGCGGGTAGGAACCTTGGCACCTTAATTAGATTGGGGCAGTTTCCTTTTAGTCCTTATTAAAACATAAACTTTTAATTTAAGCCCTTTTAGGCTTTAGACTTTACTTAAATTGAAAATTTTCACTTTTGACCCTTAGAAATTCTTTTAACACAATTTTTTGAACATTGACCCTTCTAAAATTTTACAAATTATCCGGGTCCCAAAAAATAGCTTCGCCCTTAGAGAGAAATTGGTAATTAGCCATACGTTCCTATTTCTAAACGAATTTTCAATTTAGTACTTGTAATGATAAAGGTCAATTTATATGCTAGGACTTATACTATGCATAAGTTGTAGATTTAGTACTTGTACTCTAATTTAGTCATTTAGTACCAGCACTTTTTAAAATTTAAAATGTCAATCGTGATTCAAATAATAGAGAGACAATATAGTTAAATTACATGATTTAGAATTATCGTATTGGAGAATACGAACTAAATCTACAACTAACATATAATATAGAACTAATGGAAGAAATTTATTTAATAAATTTCACAGTTAAAAACCCGAAAAAATACAAGAACTCGAAATGGTCAATTTAAAAGACAAATACTAAATCCACAACTTATGCATAGTACATATAATGATCATAAAAATTTAACCTGATATAACTCCAATAATGATGCAATAGACTCTTTAGACAATCATGTTAAAGGTTCGAATCTTAAAATTGTAAATAAAATAAGATGAACTGAGAGGATCGTTTCAAAATGAACATCTACACTATCCAAATAGTAATTATTTAACCCATAGATCAAATATGAAGTAAGGGTATAATATTCCCTTTGCATTTGAACCATATTGGTATTTGGTGAGTGAGTTTTGCTATTGGTACATGTCTTGTGAGTGCATGATGGACTGCTGCAAGTTTGGAATTTGGAATCGAGAAGGATTAAGGCTTCGTTCGGAATGATCGTGGACGCCCGTTTACATGAGAAGCTCGTTTTGAGGAGAAGTTGGATTTTCAACCTTTTGGGAAACACTCCATTTGAAGCACCAATCAGACGAAGAAACATTCATTTGAAACGCTTGGAATGACCATTCGATATTACTTCTCCGTTCGACAGTCTAACGTTCGTTTGAAAAGCATTGTGGAACTAGCCCTAAGCTTTAGATGGATTGTCTGACGGTAGTGAATCTCTTGCAAAAGGACTCGTCATGTTCTTCCTCGGAGCAATAGTTCGAGATATCAAGAAAAATGATGCAATGGATTTGGGAAGTTAAGCTAAAACATGTTTACAACATGAAAAAGTTGACAAAATCCAAATCTAGACCCACAATTAATAACGTCTAAGACTTCAAACTCTCATTAGAAATTTGTAAATTCTGTTGAAATTATACTTTGTCTATACATAAATAATTAAAAAAAACATGTAACTCAAACATCACATCTAAGCTGTTGGTAAATGTGATGAATGAGCCATCCTGTAATGAACTTGTAAGCCTTTTGTGTTAAGTTAATTCCATCCCAACTTATGTATCTGTCCGGATTTTGGCATACTGCCACACCTGGTGCTCCGCACACTTTGTTGAACTCGAACTCGTAATCACCTCCGATCCCGCAACAAGCCGTTCGTGTTGAATTGGAGTCGAAACCTATTCATATTTACAACCAATACATATATTAATAACTCAAACAATTTGGTTTATCTATGAATGTAAAGAAACTTACCAAGAAATGTAGCTTTGCTCAACAGTTTCATGTATGCATTGTAATAGTCGGCATATACTATGATCACATTAGGAAATTGTTTTCTCAATTCTTTTATAGCTTGTTTAAGAAGGGCATTGTGATGGATCGACAAGTTGTTCAAGTCCTTGAGGCAATGAAAACCGTCGTAAGCGTCGGAGCCATTGGATCGAAACCTCGCGAGATAGATCGGAAAACAGCCTGCCGGAAAGTTTCCGGGCACAATCACTCGAGTAGCACCGTAACCGACGACTCTCTGTGACAATCAAGAACAAAGTGATTAATTAGTTCAGTTATGAGTTGTGACATTGAAATGATGGAGTACAAGTCAAGAAACATACAGTTACAGCATCCTTTATGGCTTGAATAACCAAAGGTGCCATGGATGTGAGTTGATCAGGGGATTTGCCTTGAAACAAAGCGTAGTTATAATCATTGCCTCCAATCTCCCCAACAATGAAAAGAGCCGTTTTCAGTTTCTGGAAACAATCTATGAGACAAAACATAAAGCATCATAGTTTACGTTATGGTTATGTATATATTCAGACTAACAATTTCTCTGCAGAATTTACCTTCATCGTCGCGGCATATGCCATTAAAATGAGTGAACATCCAGTCAAGCTGCATGCTAAGAGAAGTGTTGGAAGCAGGAGCAACCACTCTGTTTTGAGCTAGAATTTCCACAGGCAAAGCGGTGGAGCCGGCAACCGCGAAATTCACACCACGGCCACGAGTAAACAGTGCATCTCTGTTTAGGTAGGGCTGGAGAAATGGGATTCCAGCGGATAAAGCTGTCAAAATCACAAGGAAATTAAGTTTATTTACTACATATATGACTAAACATCATACGGAAAACTCCTGAAAAGGTAGAGACATGTATGATTATAGACAAACATAATTAAGGTGGTTGGACTGCAACTTAATTAATGCCTTAATATCATGGCCTTTTCAAAGTTAAACTCTCTTTTCTTTTCAAAGCAAATTGAGCTGGAAACTAACTTTTCCAAATAATTTTGTCAGTTGGTCACGTTGTTGATTCTTTTTCCTATTTCAAAAAGTTCAACAAAAAAAAACTATATACACTGTATACTCGCAAAGCATGGTTTTGAATGAAGAAAACAAATTACCTAGAAAATCGATGATAAGTAAGCCATTGGAGCACCTGCCGGTTGCATTCTTGAAGAAGGTTTCGCCGTACGGAAGCCTAGCACACGGAGAAAAAGGGTCCTCTCGGATCAGATTTCCGGTGTCCGATATTGAATCCCCGAGCTGATATATGGCATCAAACTTGCAAGTCCTGAGAATGCCGGCGTTGCATGGAGGCGAAAGAAGAAAAAGAAATAGGGAGCAAAAGAGGACAGTAACTTGAGAACGAAGATTGCTAGCCATTTCAATTTTCAATAGAGAAACAAATAAGTTGGAAGGAAAATTTTTTGGATAATATCTATGACTTTTTTTGGGGGGGATCGAATCTATGACTTAGAACTTCCTCACACAACTGAGATGATATTTATATATGGCGGAAAAGTAACTTTGTACCAAAAAAAATAATCAGGGAATCAGGACATGAGAACAGAAATTTGTTGTGATTTTCAGACGTCACTATTTAATGCTCCCACATTAAAATTTTAAGGTTTAAATTTTATGATTAAAATTTAAGATTTGAATTTAAAATTAGAATTTAAGAAAATGGAGTTAGTGTATTTTTAAGATTTAAAATTTAGAATTTAAGTTTAGGGCTTAGAATTTAATTTTTTTTAGTGTTGGACTTAGAAAAAAACTGAAAAAAAATTTGTGTCCTCTTAGTTAAGGCTATAAATTTAAACAACGGTTCATATTAGTTCGATTTCTATTCATTTACGTTTGCCTGTCAAACTAAATAAATTATCATAATAAGATTTTAAGGCCCATTTATTAAAGATTCGAATAGTAACAAAGAAGGTACAAGTTATTTATATTCATGAACAAATTTATTTCTGTTCGGTTAAGCTCATTTAATAAATCCTTTAAAATTAATTTGTTTAAAACGTCTGCTTGTTGTTTGATTATAAAACTGGTTTATTGATACATTAATTTTGTACAAGCTTATAAGCTGTCAATAAATATACTGACAAAAGTTATTAATAAATTAATAATATAATGCTAAAAAATCTCCTACTAATAGTTATTTTAGTCCATATTTTTTGAATTAATTTAACCTTCTAATATTTTATTTTAGGTCAAAATCACCCCTCTGCGGATGAAAATTATTAATTAAATAACAATAAATAACTTGAAATTACTTTGACAAAATGATGCGCTAGAAGAAAAAATATTTTATATTTATACAATTTTATAAAAATATTTTTTGACTGATATATCACTATGTAAAGTTAGCATATTTGTCTATATGACATTGCTATCATGACACGCATTGCTATGTAAATTTGTCACCTTATTTAAAAAAATGTTTTTTCATTTAAATTATTTTAAATTTGATCTATTTGGCTTTGTATCCTAATGATACATGTCATATATTATAATATTTTTACATATATTTTTTCAATCGACCTTTCAACTTTTTACGAAGCTCTGGATTTGGTAACCATTCTTCGTATATTAACTCTACCGGCCAATAATTTTAGTTCGAGATCGTGTTGAACTGAATTCTACATATATATGTAATATTCTTCAGTTTATAACACTTATTCGCAAAACCGTAAAGGTCAAGACGAAAATACAAACATGCGGCGTGTGCATGAGAGCAAGGGTATCTAAATGCTTGGAATGCACCACAATCACACCATCTCTGATGAAGGTTTATAGTGAACATTTGTTACTCACCTCGGACTGTAGCTTCGACAGAAATTTTCCATCAATGTGGGTCGAATGGTCTTACTCGCATAGAGGTGGTTTTGCCTTGAAGTTTGATCATTCTATCCTGCAGAGTTTTAGACCAATATTGTCCGTTATTTATTCGGGAGTTAACTTCCTGCCCTTTGTCGGACCATACTTTACTCAATTTAAAGTAAGTCTCCAACACAATACTTGCAACTGAGAGATGGCGTGTTCCTTTAAGCACCGGGTTTATAGCCTCTGCAAGGTTAGTTGTCATATGACCATGACGCCGACCTTCGTCATAGGCTTGTGACCATCTTTTCTTGGGGATGTCATTTGTAAAATTAAACACATTTACACCGTATCGCCTCAACTTTTTAACCTCTCTTCAAATTTTGGTTGAACTAGTTAATAGCCTATTTAAAAAAATAAGTTAAATAAATCAACATTATCACCTTAAAAAATTAATTTTTTTATAAACAACAAATAACAACTTACCCGCGTCTAAAATTTCTTTCCAGATCTGATTGTTTCTGTACCGCGTCTTCGCATTTGCCGCAATATGTTGTATACAATATGCTGGATATGCATGTGGAGGTTTCCATAAACTCCTACGTATTTCAATTACTGATATGAGTGCAGTCTCTCTATCAGAAATCATGCAAATCCCATCTTTTTTTACTACATGATCGTGTAGATGCTTCAAAAAGAATTTTCATCCATCCGTGTT
This sequence comes from Hibiscus tridactylites, assembly GCA_958450335.1. Lineage (NCBI taxonomy): Eukaryota > Viridiplantae > Streptophyta > Magnoliopsida > Malvales > Malvaceae > Hibiscus > Hibiscus tridactylites. Next base: position 13,038,839 of record OY288277.1, read on the forward strand.
TTCCTTTTCAACTATGGCAAAGGCAATTGAGAATATATTATTATCTCCATCTTGTGCAACAGCCACGAGTAATATATGACCGCACTTCTCATACAGCCAGGTACCATCCACTTGAATTATGCGTTTACAGAATGGGAACCCTTCAATGCACGCATTGAACGCCCAAAATAACTTACTAAATATTCTTTTACCAAGAATTAATTCACCTTGTAAGTTGAACGCCAGTTTTGTTTCATATTCTACCACGGTTCCCGGTATGAATAGTTGCATTGCTCGTAAAAAAGCTGGTAGCTCAATATACGATTTATCCCAATCACCATATAGTTGCGCCACCGCCTTCTGCTTTGCCATCCACGCCTTATAGTAAGATGAAATATAACCAAGCTGAGTTCGGATAGATGCCACTAACACTGCAATCGAAATTATTTGTTTATGTTCAACCAATGCCATGGTGTAAGCACATATTAGTTTAGAGTTTAAATTAATGTGGTTTTGTGATAAAGTCATATTGGTACATGTGTGCTGGTCAATGAACCGTGACACCTCCCACATATCAATCCTCTTCTTGTATGAAGTTCTTACCCACCAAGGACAATTGCTCTTCCAATGACAACACCTGCTCATGAACTGCTAGTTTTGCAGTTTCTTTTGTTTCGAATTCAGCCTTCGGTACCAATTCTCCAAAGTTCAAAGATGATGAAGAACCAGAACCAAATACGCGAGCTTGATATTCCGGATCTTGCATTGTAGTATAATCCACTTCATTCATGCGAGTTGCTGGAGGTTCATAGGCTGGATAAATGGGTTCCGATTGCTGGGGCTCTGGTTCAACATAACCCCAAACTGGCTACTCTTTTCCCAACCCGAGTTTAGCAACAGTCGTGTCCCAAACATCATCTTCAACATCGATACCATTACGATGTTACAATGTGTTGATGAACTCATTCTCTGTAAATTATCAAACAAAAAACATAAGTAAACACTAAAATTTGGTTTTTTTATTAAAATTTAAAAAAACAAAAAACGAATTAAAATTACAAAATATAAAACTTACCGAATTTGACGAGAAATCGTCCGAATATATCTTCAATCACCGTCTGTATAAAAATCTTCAAAAACTCTCACCTAAATTTTCAACTCAAACTTTTTAATTTTTTTCTCAATCCCTACACACTCATCTTCTTCTCTATATCATATATATATATATATACATACACAATATTAAAAAAAACTTAAAATTATCTGCCACCCTAAAATTATAGACTTGTACGTAACTGCATGCATGCAACCCTTGTGGAACAGCACCTCTCCATGTAGAAATGGCGAGGTCCCCTGCCAGCCCGCTCTGCATGGCCCATGCATGCCACCCAAATTGTGCGCCTGCCACCCTGCTCGCTACCAAGCCGCGCCAAAATGCTGCCAGAAGAGACATCACCGTTTACACCTGGCAAAATCCAAAGACGCCGTTTGCACCTGGCGAGTTAATGTGAAAATTGGCCTATTTCCCTAAAACATTTCTAATCCACCCCTTTCCCTAATAAAAAAAACTTTAGTTGGCCTATATGGTCAATTTTACCGTAATTAAGGGTTAGGAGTGGTTTTAGCTTTGGTCATTATGAACTAACCTGGATATCTTTGTGTGAATGAAAAACAAACTATTCAAAACCTGGATCATAAATTATAACGTAACAAAATGTGAACATTAGTGTGCTCTTATGGCCAGCTGATCAACCGAATAAAATGCAGGAAAAAGAAAAGAAAAATCAAGGAAAGCCTTCATAATCATTCAATTCTCCCCAAACTTTTAGCTCAACTTCTTCCCACGACTCTGCTGTTCTAAGTTCCTTCCATGCTTTAAACAGATCACCCAATGCATTCTCATCATGCAAGATACAGAAGCACCTGTGCATCCAAATATCCCGTATGAATTTTGCAGCTCTCAATGGGAAAGAAAGTAACTGCCCGATTACTTACATGGCATGGTATGAAAGTCGTCCAAACTTCTCATCGCTACCGTTCATTGATCCTTGCTTTGGTTTTTTCCTCATCAAAGGAAGTTTGTAGCTTCTCAAAAACTGTTTAAGCAGAGTTGAATTCCCTCTAAAGACATCTAAATGCAAGGGTATCATGTCATACATGGAATCACCTGAAATATCCAATTACTCCCTCTTCACTGTTTCGTAGTTTTCTTCAAGAAAAAAATAGTCATTTTGGGGGGAAATATTGAATTCATTTTTGTTCTAAAACATGGGAAAAAGCTGCTCTGCTTAAAACCATAATGCGTATATGAGAAGTTCTGTAATTTAAATATTTAATAGGTATAAGAAAATATCATATGGTTCTTGAAGACATTAATCTCACCTTCTCACTACATGTATGTTTGCAAATCAATTTTTCATAAGGTGCAGCATAGTATCGGTTAGCATTAGTAAACTCTCATATCTAAACCAAAACAGGAAGAAAGGATGATGAATTACAAACAAAAATGTAGCTTTAATCATAGCAAAGTGAAATGAAGTCAAACTAAAGAAGTGCACTGACCCACAGAAAGATTGCTGAAATCAAGTATGTAACTAGGCCGCCAAGATTTTGCTTCCCCACCATTACTATGCCCATTCGCTGAACCATTATTAGTCGATGCAGGAATTCCATTTGAGCAAGATTTACATTCCATATAAATATTGTCATCCATAATATCTTTGTGTATCCAGGACCAGCGCTTACCGACTTTTTTCTTGCCATTTTCCTATCAATAATCAATGGCATCAGGTATAATTGTACAAGTTCTGCCCATAAGATTAAGAGGAAACAGAGATCATAAGAAAAAGGATAGTGAGACTACAAAAAACCTCGTATATAAAAAGCAGCTTCATAAAATCATCTGGAAGGTATGCCTCAGCTTTCTCTATAAGCGATTTAGGAATCACACCACCCCTGTAAATTTAGTGTAGAGTTTCAGAGGAATTGTATAATCAAACGCTATGATAAAGTAAATACATTAAGAAAAAAAACACTTCATCTAAGAAGATGTTATGCTCTTTGAGTAATATGCTAAAACTCCCAGTGAATGACAACACAGCAATAACAGGATAACAAACTAGCAGTTTGAAGCGAATTGATCTGGATGCACGGATACAAGAACAAGAGTAGAGCTCTGAACCACTCCGAAAAAGAAAATAAAGATCAAAGACAAATTTCTAGAAGGTGGCAGAAATGGTTCCCGCAGAAATGATAGAAGAACAGATCAATGTCTGTGTGGTTGGTGTCATTCTCAAGAATCCTGGAGCATGCAATGTTTTAAGGGGAAACAAGGTACTAGTTTGGACGGACACAAAGAAATAAACACAATATAATTCGTTTCAAAACTAAGAGATAAAAATAAGGAACATCTCTGTCAAACTAGTTATTATATGTTGATCAACGATCTCCATCCACAAATTAGATATTAATAAGTATACCGATCACTCAAGCGGCTGGAAGCATTCTTCTTCTCCTGAATTAGAGTTCTCACAAAGATTTTCCATTCAACTGGAATATAAGATTCGTTGGAAATAAACTCCATGTCCATTCCATTAGCAAAGGAAAACCCCTTATTCTGTTCAAAATCTGAAAGAGCTGAATTACTGAAGGAAGGGTAGGGCAACATATGAAGGTTTCGTAGCTGCTCTCCTAAAAAGGAAGGTAAGTTAAGCACATCTTCCCATGGCAGTATATCTCTTCTGCAATAGAAATTTAATAGAAGGTTAACAAGTGTACCAATCTACTTTTGAAATCTCTGGTTCTTGAAGTAAAAGTTCATTCAAAAATAAGGAAGAAATTGTAAAATAAGTACTTACATTTTAGCAAATATCTTTCCTTTGCAACAGTTTGTTATAAGATAAGGCAGCAAAATAATAGTGGATTCTTCTGAACTGTCTGGTCCATATTCTGGCGACACAGCTTTTCTGTATTTAAACAACTTCTTGCTTCGAACACCAAAAGGAAAAGCATCACCTGTGCCATTCTCTGGAATCAAATCGCAGTTTCTAATCACATCAGGCACTGTTTTACCATCCCAAGAATCAATTTTGTAAGATCCATTTTCCAAGCGTAGAATCCCACTAGCCAATACATTCGGAATGTGGTTTTTTAGAGGAGAGCTAACTTCAGAGAGAATGCTGTAGAATTCAAGCTGCAAAGCATGGATGTAAAACGTACAGTATGTAAAAGACTCATGGATGTGAGGAGCGTAAAATAAATAAACATATATGGCTACCTCAGTGCCTAAATCAAATATTGAAGATTGTGGCCCTCCTTCAGCAAAGATTTTGACCACATATTCATCCATTACGTAGACCTGTTGCAGAAGATCTAGAACAGTCAGTTGAGATACAAAGGTTCTTTGTTGATAACATGATCGAGTTTATAAAACATGTTTGGTCATCAACAGATGACATAGAGCTCATATCCTTTAGCAACAAAATCCCTATCAACATGTTGCAGAAGACCATTGTTTGAATGCCACTATTCTCTAATACTCCTTGTCTCTAAGGATTTATGCTAAAAGTTAATGTGCCCGGTGGAATATGGTTATTGTGACACTGGTGGGAAACGTGCCTCTTTACAAGATAATGACAAGTTTTGGGATATCATTGAAGTGATTTCTCACAAGTTTTTCCCCTAACTTCCCATTCGTAAGAGAAATAAACTCACAGGATTGCTGCCCGTTCCTACAGGAAGCTTTGCATTCTCATTGGGAAAAGGCAAATTGTGAAAGAAGCATATTTTCCCCACACAATCCCACCATCTGTCAGCATTTAGAGCAAGACAAGCTCCCTAAGACAATAAGAGAAGAAGTCGATAATATTAAGTTAGAAACAAAATAAACAATCACATGCTATTCCAAAGCTTTTGACAAGGCAAGAACAAGAGATAAATATCTAGTAAACACCGTAGAGAGTGTTTGCGAGAGAAGAAAACCTGCCAGACATAATTATCCAAATATGTGAGAAGAGTTTTGTTATCAAGAAAATATTCTATAAAATCTGAGGGTTTCTATTTGTCTTTTTCAACAATTTGCGGTTTATTTTAAGGCAGAATATCTTTGAAGAATATGCCTGGTTAATCTCTCATAAACGTGTGTACTTTGCTTAGTCAACTCATCCATGGAAAGGGAAAAAGAAGAAGAAGATGAAAATAGACTGGCCTGATTGGAAGAAGATACTCCTTGTGCAAGAAATGTGACATACCTTCCAAATCATCTCTCTCATGCTTGGATTTCCGAGCCAAAGCTTGGAAAGCCATTCTCTCAAATCTCGCGGCCCTATGGAATTGTCCAAGTTCCATGGAGAACTAAAGTGGTCCAGCTCACTATTCCGAAACATGGCCAAGTAATTTATATCATAAGAAAAATCGTGTTCCGATAAATTATAGCTTCCATCTACAGTTTCTTTTCCATTTTCACTCTCTTGAGACCTTAGAATTCTGACATTTTTCTTTTTCTTTGTCTGGTCTGAGTACTTAAAATTGTCTTTTTCATTGGCCATGTTCTTCTCGATGATCTCTAAACTTTCTTCATCAAGAGCAAGCAAACCAGCACGAGAAACTCCTCTATGACAGTAACCTGGAGCCATATCTAGACATACAAATTCGAAGTTTCTAGAATTCACAAAATTTTGTGTCACGGCAATGCTTGTTTCCAGATTCAGGACACAGTGCCACCATCCGCTAGGAACAAAAATTGTTTCCCCAGGCAGTTGAGTACACTCAATTGGCTTGTTTTCATTTGCCAGAAGTGGATAGAAATCAAGCCACCACTGTACACAGGCAAAGAAGGATCCAGAAAATGTGACAACTAAGAGATAAAACACAGGACCTGGGATATTAGAACCATATACCTGCAATGATGATGGAGTATCAACGCTAATATCACCATCATCGTTGTCTACATTCATTGTAACACCCAATGGAACTGTTCCAGGAGGATACAACGCCCACCTGTTCAAAAAATTTAAGACATGACATCCTGGATGCCAGCTCTTCAACTACAATGAAGCAGCGAAAGAGACTATCCTATGCAGCCAAAAATAAATTGTAAGCCCGCTTATGCAACGGTATAAGGTCAAACGGATAAAAGTCAACATTTAATAAATATGCTAAAGGATATTAACATATGACCTCAATGAACAGACATGTACTATGTTAAACTTGATTGAGGCACATTGCGTAAAATCCAAAATCACCAACATGAAAGCATTTTATGAATACAGAGGTAATTTATCAAATTACCTTTTACGACCACAAAGAAGAGTATTCCAGGCACTGGTAAGTGCTGGATCAACATGCCAAGATGCACCAGACCTCGCCGGCCCAATAACAAGCCATCGGAATGGAGGTCTTCTATCTTTCTCTAAAATATCAAAGAAGTCTTCTAGGAATATTTCGGGCACCGTGTAATCTTTCAACAAGCCAGGAGCAGATTCTCCAAACTGCATGACAAACAATCAAAGTACTTCCAAAGCTTTCCAAAAAGGTCACTATCTGATTAACTATAATCCTGCACTGAAGGGGAAAAAAGGTATGAATGTCATGACTACCTTAGGCTCACCTTGTCATCGAAAATATAAAGAGGATCCTCATCATGTTGTTGTTTCATGTAAGATACATAATCCTTGAATTTCATTGAAATTTTTAAAGAGGAAGAAATCTTGAATGCTATATCTCCATATTTGGCCACAAGCTGGTCAATCGTCCAAGTACTCCTTGCAGGCCAAGTATCGGCCAATCCATTAATCAAAACCTGAAATGTTAATCCGCAAGAACCCCATGCAAAAAGCATGCCAGTACTTATTTAAAGTTGCTGATGCAGAATAACTGATTAACAAAGGGCAAAATATATACAAATATGGTGTAACTGAATTCTTCTAATGGATAAAATAAAAATATGCAGTAAAAGTCTACAATCATTACGGTCATTTGAAGTAGTGAGTTCAACACGAGTAATAAAAACATATACCATACCGGTTTAATTCCATCATATTCGCGATGAAACTGTTCCGCGGATATGTTTCTTTTTCTTTCGACATTTCCATCATCAAAAGAAAACCCGTCTAATGTAGTATGGCACCTATATAATCTCCTGTATAAGAATGGAGAGATAAATCCTAGCCAAAAGAAAAAGAAGAAAAGTAAAATCAATACTATAATTTCCAAAAAAAAAAAAGAATTTGTTTCTAGTAAAACAAAGCACGAGGAAAATTTACCATCAAACTGCAATGGTTTTCTACAAAACTCTATATACTCGTTCGGCAAGTTCTCTCTGAATTGCAAAATAAAATAAAATCCCCACAAAATTAGAGAAGATGCTAAAAATGAGTCAAAAAGGAAATCAAGAATTTAAATCTTAGTTGCAAGAAGCACGATACAAATGTAATGTTGTCTTTTTCCAGGAGCCTTTGTATTGAATTTGAACATTTTCTTTCTTGAGACAAACACTCATCCAAAGCGGCTCTTCGTTGCAGAATATATACATAAAACTAACAGAATCAAACACCAAAAGAAATTTCAATCAAAAGAGAGGATAATCGAATGGAGCATGCAATAATTGGAAAACTAAAGACGAAGATGGACAAAGAACTAAAATTAAAAATAAAAACCTGCTGGCACAAGCGAGACGAGCGAGGTCTGGAGGAGTGAGATAATCTAAGATGGCGCAAATAACTTCGTCGGGGAGAAATTTGAAATCCCCGAGGGAGTCGGCTCGCCGGTCTTTGATCGGGGAAGCGTGGGATTGATGAGGCATTTCCATTGAAGAAGGGGGGGGGGATGGGGGATCGATCGAAGCAAAGTAGCAAACAGAAAATAGTAGAAAGAAATAAGGAAAGTGTAAGCGAAGAATTGGTTTGGTGTCGTCTTTTAAATATGTTTGCTCGGAAATAAAGAACGCATGGACTGCTGCCAAGTAGCCAACTTCTTTCTTTCGCGCGCTTTTGCCGTTCGCTCCGCGTTATTTGCTCACGCGCCTTTCCCTTTTCCCTTTTTAATTTCTTTTCTTAAATTCTTGATTATACAAATAATAATTTAAGATGGGTTGAACTCGATTTTAAAAATTTGAATTTTAATTTAAGTATTTAATATAATTTTTAAAAACACGTTTAAATAATTAAGAAATGATATTGATTATCGATCACCATACCACATAGATAAAACACATAATACTTTGAATTCAACTAGGTCTTGTTTGGTAAAGAAATATTTGAGCTAAAATTAATAGTTTTTTAAAATTAAAGGTTTTGACATAAGAGTTATAAACACACTTTTACCTTTAACAATTATAAAAAATCTCCAAATAACATAAATTTAACTCATTTTTATTTAATTTTTTCAACATCACGTATTTACATTGTGACATTTGTAAACTAATATTTTTGTGTTTTTTTATTCTCACACATTTATATTTGTATTTAAATTTAATAATTAATTAAATTGTATTAAAAATAATTATATAAATAATAAATTAATATATAGTTCTTTGCTTAGTAATATTATATTGAAAATTATTTTTCATAATCTAATTAATATTAATAGATACAAAATATTGATAACTAATAAACTATTTAAATAAGTATCGAATATAATCATGTCCTTGTATATGTTTTTACTTGTTTAAATAACCAATCCGCTATCAGTTATCCACTAATTGTTAAACATGACCTAAATAATGAGTTAAAAAAACGCACAAGACATTGATGACCACATGCCATATATTTTGCATAGATTCGTTTTAAAAATATAATATTAATAGATAAAACGCAAATGTTTTCCCTTTTTCTTTTGGGTAAAATACTGCAGGGGTTACTTTCGTTTCCCGTTGTACGGATTTAGTCACCACTTTTAAAAAGTGCCAATAAATAGTCATCTACGTTTTCGATGTATAAAGACTTGGTCACTCCGACGTTATAGTCCGTTAATCCCCTAACGAATTACTGATGTGGCGGAATTAATTAAATGGCAATATCAACATGTATTCCCGCGTATTAAAAAGGAACATGACTTGGTACAGTGCTTTCCTTTAATTTAATTAATTTAAGATGGACAAGCCAAGATCCGTGGTGCCGATGCATGGCCTGCCGTCGAACTCCATTCCGCGGAACACCAATCCAACATTGAAGCCTTTTCAAATGCGAATTTCGAATTGCCTCCAGAAACTCTCGCCGTAGGCGATCAAAAAGCTTCAACGCTTGTACCTCAAAGTACACTTGAGCACAACGAGAAAGTGATTAAAGCAGAGGAACCAGAAGCAGAAAAAGATCCTTTTTTCTGCGAGTGAAGCCATAAATAAGCAAGAAGATTTAGTTGGAGGGTTCAAGAAGGCGAAGGATCCATCAGCTAATGATTTAACATTGGCATTGGCAGGGTTAGAGGTGACTACACTGCCTCCTGCTGAAGCAACCCAATATACTGATATTACTGTTGAAGGGTTTGAGGGGAAGTATGAAAGAATCGAATTCGACGGTGGACAGGCTACACTTGAAGAAGCTTTTGAAGGGTTTAGTGATGCTTGGGTGGAGGCTTGGATGCTTCTGAGTATTTAGAAAATAAGAAGGTTAAGAAACGGGAAGGGCATAGTGGGCTTGAACTTTTGCAGACTGGGGACAATGCTGCCCCTCCAACTGCTGCCAATGCTGATGGAGGGAAGTCTCTTGAGAATCTTTTGGCGAAGTCGACTGAGATGAAAGGTCCCGAAATGTATATTAAGGGAATGTTGTAAGTGACGCCTTGGAAAGGCATGGGGATGGTGCCGTCAGCTTGGAGGAGATTGACGGAGCGACCATCGTTGTGGGTGAAAGTGGCGGTTTTGGGTCGGAGGGAAGGGTAGTGGGAGGAGGTGCTTGTTGCGGAATACGGTCGTCGGATAGAGCAAAAAACGCAACTGATAATTTGAGAAAATAACAATGAAGATAAAAGAGACACAGATTTTACGTGGAAAACCCCTAAATAATATAGGGTAAAAACCACGGACAAAGGTAGAAGAATTTCACTATGAGAAAATAGGAATTACAACTTCTCTCAATCTAACAAGGAGAAAACAATGACAATTCTCTCTTGATAAAAAGGAGAAAACAACTCTAAAAAAACTCTCTAACTTCTCTAGTATTTGGGAGGATATTAGAATGATTTGGGATGTGTAAGAATGGCAAATGGCTAGGCTATTTATAGTTGAGCTTTAGGGACTAACTTATAAATAACTTAAAGTTTAAGGACTAAAATTGTAATTTTTCTATGCCATTCTTTTCAACCTTGGCTGCAACTACCATGGAAAATTACCATGGTAAATTTCAAAGCAATGTCAGGTGCATTAAAGCACCGATTTGCTTGACTTTCAACAATCTCCCACTTGAAGATTTGATTGGAACAATCATATCTTCACACCATTCTTTCTACCTCGTACTTTCCATGTTGCTTACGTCTCTAACAAGCCACAAGAGGATCGACACCAAGTAAACTTATCAGTGTTGATTGCTTTTGTCATGAAATCTGCTATGTTGTCATCGGTATGGATCTTCTGCATATCTATCGTCCCTTCTTCCAGTTTCTCACGAATGAAGTGGTATTGGACCCGAATGTGTTTTGTTCTTGAGTGAAAAGCAGGATTCCTTGCAAGATGCAAGGCGCTCTGACTGTCACAAAACAAAGAGACATTCTCTTGTTTGTGCCCGAGCTCCTCCAATAACATTTTCAACCATATTGCTTCTTTACTGGCTTGTGTAGCTGCTACATATTCTGCCTCCGTTGTTGACGTAGCCACAACCGATTGCAGTTTTGAAACCCAGCTTACAGCTCCACCAGCAACTGTAAACACATACCATGTTGTAGATTTGCTTTTATCCAAATCTCCTGCATAGTCAGAATCGACATACCCGCTGATAAGAAAGTCTGATCCCCCGTAACATAATGCAACATTTAAGGTCCCTTTGATGTATCTCAGGATCCTTTTCACAGCATTCCAATGCTCTCTTCCTGGATTCGCCATGTACCGACTAACTACTCCCACTGCTTGTGCAATGTCTGGTCTTGTACAAATCATAGCAAACATTAAACTTCCCACTGCTGATGCATACGGTACTCGAGACATCTCCCTCCTCTCTTCTTCACTGCTAGGACTCATACTGGAGGATAATTTAAAGTTAATAGGAAGAGGGGTAGAAATTGGCTTACAATCTTGCATGCTGAATCGTGACAAGATCTTTTTCAAGTAATTCTTTTGTGAAAGCCAAATCTTCCTACTACTTTTATCTCGGTGAATTTGCATCCCTAGAATCTTGTTTGCTGGTCCCAAGTCCTTCATTTCAAATTCCCTAGCCAGTCGTGCCTTTAATTCTTCAATATGATCTTTGTTGGGGCCTGCAACCAACATGTCATCTACATACAACAGCAATATAACAAAATCATTTTCACCAAACCTCTTGAAGTAAGCACAAGGGTCTGCATTAAGTCTGTTGTATTCAAGGCTCATGATGAAGGAGTCAAATCTCTTGTACCAACACCTCGGCGCCTGCTTTAAACCGTACAGAGATTTGTTCAACCTACAAACCAAGTTCTTCTTTTCTTTTTCTTCAAAACCTTCAGGCTGGAGCATGTAGATCTCTTCTTCAAGATCTCTATGAAGAAAAGCTGTTTTAACATCTAGCTGTTCTAGATGTAAATTCAATGTAGCACACATTGCCAGGACAACTCGAACTGTTGTTAGTCGAACCACAAGAGAAAAGATTTCATTGAAATCAATACCTTCTTTCTGAGCATATCCTTTGACCACCAGTCTTGCACGATACCTCTCCACTTGATCGTCACCATTTCTCTTGATTTTGAAGACCCATTTGTTACCAATTGGCTTCCTTCCTTGTGGTAGTGGCACAAGTTCCCATGTATTATTTTTATGAAGGGCTTCGATTTCTTCTTGCATTGTCGCCATCCACTGTGAAGCATCTGAGTTGTTCATTGCCTCCTCGAATGATGATGGCTCACCGCCCTCCGTTAAAAGGCAGTATGCAACAATACCTTCTATAACATAATCTGAGTGCCAATTGGGGCGTCTTCTCACACGATCTGATTGACGAGTTGTTGGAGCTTCAGAATTCTCTGGTTCTGGTTCCTCGAGCTCTGGTTCTGCTTCAGAACAATCTCTCTGTTCAAACTCATTTTCAACATGTATCTGTGTAGTCTCTGGCTTTTCTTTATCAGTGCTATCATCTTCTTCTTTTCTTTGCAGCTTATCTTCTACAAAAATAACATCTCTGCTGATAATCACTTTGCGGGCAGTGGGATCCCACAAGCGATACCCCTTTACTCCATCAGCATACCCCAAGAATTTACATTTTTTGGATTTTGGATCCAACTTTGAAATTTCTTGGGCACTGTACATCACGTACACAATACTTCCAAATATATGGAGGTTTGAATAATCAACTGGTTTACCAGTCCACATCTCCATCGGTGTCTTCAACTCAATTGCAGTTGATGGAGCCCGATTCACCAAATAACATGCGGTATTGACTGCTTCTGCCCAGAAAGCTTTCTCTAGTCCTGCAGCTCTCAACATTGCTCGTGTTCTTTCTAACAGAGTTCTGTTCATCCGCTCTGCCACTCCATTTTGTTGAGGAGTGTATACTGTTGTGAACTGTCTTTTGATGCCCTCTTTTCTGCAGAAGTCATCAAATTCATCACTTGTATATTCACCTCCATTATCTGATCTGAAACACTTGATTTTATTTCCAGAATCAAGTTCCACCCGCGCTTTGAAAACTTTGAAGGTTGAAAACACATCTGCCTTCCTCTTGATAGGATACACCCAACATCTCCTAGAGTGGTCATCAATGAACGAGACAAAATACTTTGCTCCGCCTAGGGATGCGACCGGTGCTTGCCATACATCAGAATGAACCAATTCTAGAACAGACTTGCCTCTAGAATTTGATGTGTTGAATTTTAATCGATGCTGCTTACTTGTAATACAATGTTCACACAAAGGAAGTGATACCTTTGTTAAACCCGGAAGTAGCTTTTGCTCCACAAGGACTTTCATTCCCTGTTCTGACATGTGTCCAAGTTTCTGATGCCATAACATGGTAGAATCTGAACTACATGAGGCAACAGAGGCTTCTGCTTCTAGCAAGGTCTCTCCCTTCAGCATGTACAAATTTGCCGCTATCTTTTCACCTTTCATCACTACAAGCGCTCCATGGAACACCTTTATGATTCCTTTCTGTGTTTCAATCTTGCTTGCATTATTATCCAACAATCCGTAGGATAATAAGTTTTTCTTCAAGCCTTTCACGTGTCGCACATCTCGAACAACTTTGATTGTCCCGTCATACATTTTCAATTTGATGGTTCCAACGCCAACAATCTCCAAGGCATGATCATTGCAGCTGTACACAGATCCTCCTGAGATAGGTTCATAATTATAGAACCATTCTCTTCTTGAGGTCATGTGATATGTGGCTCCCGAGTCAATAAGCCATATGTCTGCAAATCTTTTTCTGCCTTCCATGGCTGTTGCTGTTTCACAACAGAGAGCATCTCCATCATCTGAAGTGTTTGCCATATTTCCTTGAGGATTGGAGTTTTTAGGTAAACTCCAACAATCCTTCTTCATGTGACCCTTCTTTCCACAGTTGTAGCACTTTAAATTCTTCTTACTCCTTGACTTTGATCTACCATGATTGTGACTGCTACTTTGGCCACGTTCTGTTGATCTTCCTCTCATCACCGTTAAGGCCTCTGCTTGTTGCAGATTTCCTTGTCTATCTTCCTTATTCTTGCGCCGATTTTCTTCTTCCAGAACAGCAGCTGCAACGTCATCGAAGACTAGATCATTGGTAAGGTTGTTGTTTGTCAAGTTGATGATGAGTTGATCATACGAATCATGTAGACTTTGAAGCAGAAGTTCAGCACGTTCTTGTGACTCTATTTTATAGCTTAGGGATGTAAGCTGAGAAAATAGAGTATTCAACGTGTTTAAGTGCTCTGTCACTGAAGTAGATTCTGACATCCGAAGAGTGTACAATTTTCTCTTAAGGAAAATTTTATTGTGCAACGATTTGGCCTCGTATAATTTTGTGAGGTGATCCCAAATCTCCTTGGCTGTCTTCTTCTCCTCGATGCTTGATAGAAATTCATCTGCTAATGCTAAATGAAGGTCTGCAATAGCATTCTCGTCCATCTCATTCCATTTCTTGTTATCCGTAAAATCTGCCGGCCTTTCGCTGATAGCCGCTAGACATCCGTTTTTTCTTAGGATGGCCTTTATCTTCAATTTCCACAGTGAGAAATTTCTCCCATTGAACTTTTCAATATCAAATTTCGTTGCCATAGCTTCTATTTCAGATAGCTCCCACTATTTCACCTTTTTGACGTGAATAGTGCCCACCACCTTCAATGAATGAGTAATATCTAACTTACTTTCTTATGATGGAGGATCCACTTTTCAGTGGCAACCAACAGAGAATACGGTAAGTAGATATACGCACCCAAATTAGGCTCTGATACCAATTGTTGCGGAATACGGTCGTCGGATAGAGCAAAAAACACAACTGATAATTTGAGAAAATAACAATGAAGATAAAAGAGACACAGATTTTACGTGGAAAACCCCTAAATAATATAGGGTAAAAACCACGGACAAAGGTAGAAGAATTTCACTATGAGAAAATAGGAATTACAACTTCTCTCAATCTAACAAGGAGAAAACAATGACAATTCTCTCTTGATAAAAAGGAGAAAACAACTCTAAAAAACTCTCTAACTTCTCTAGTATTTGGGAGGATATTAGAATGATTTGGGATGTGTAAGAATGGCAAATGGCTAGGCTATTTATAGTTGAGCTTTAGGGACTAACTTATAAATAACTTAAAGTTTAAGGACTAAAATTGTAATTTTTCTATGCCATTCTTTTCAACCTTGGCTGCAACTACCATGGAAAATTACCATGGTAAATTTCAAAGCAATGTCAGGTGCATTAAAGCACCGATTTGCTTGACTTTCAACAGTGCTGGCGGATTAGCCATTTGTTGTCTTCGGTGTAGGGGAGGGAGGAAGGGCCGCGTTGGGAGAGGACGAAGGAAAGGAATTGTTGGATTTGTAGGGGGTCCAGCGGCGAAGTTAACGGCGGTTGAACCATTGCGCGGCGGAGGATCTTGGAAGCGAAAAGATGGAAGAGAATAAACTGAGAGAGAGAGATAAGTGTTTTTGGAATTTACTTAGCAAATTATCTATTATAGAAAATTTACCCAAATTTTCTATATTTTTCACCATATCTTCATTTGTGTGAGATTGAGTGAAGTGTGGAGTGTGTGAGAGTGAAAAACGTGAGATAAAGTGCAAGTGAGGTGTGTGCAAATTGATATGGAGAGTGACGTGAGTCGTGAGGTGTGCAAGTGAGAAAGATGTTCGTGGTATGTTTCGAGTAGGGGTTGGATCCAAGGTCTACGGCCAATCTGTTTATAGATGCCACATGCATAGGCGAGAAGATTATAAACAATGAAGACTGCTTTATCCTGAAGCTGGAGACGAGTGCAGCCGTTCGCGAGGCGCAGAGCGAACCGAACTACGAGATAATCAACCACACAATCTGGGGTTACTTCAGCCAGCGATCGGGTCTCATGATTCAGTTCGAGGATTCGAGGCTGCTGATGATGAAGAACAAAGACGACAACGACGTGTTCTGGGAGACGAGGACCGAGTCGGTAATGGATGACTACAAATGCACCGATGGCGTAACATCACACATTCCGAGAAAACAAGCGTTACGGTGTTCAGGTACGGCGAGCAATCGACTAACCACAAGCGGCAAATCGAGGAGAAATGGAAGATTGAAGATGTTGATTTCAATGTCTGGGGTTTGACGAAAGAGGATTTTCTCCCGCCATTTAATTAATTCCGCCGCATCAGCAATCCGTTAGGAGATTAACGGACTATAACGTCGGAGTGACCAAGTCTTTACATATCGAAAACGTAGATGACCACTTATTGACACTTTTCAAAAGTGGTGACTAAATTTGTACAAACAGGAAACGAAAGTGACCTCTGCAGTAGTTTACCCTTTTCTTTTTTCATTTGAAAACAACAATTCTTGCCTTTTTTGTATGTGTATGACCACAATATTCTTGATATTTAGAATTCAGTCACAGCTTAACGTTTTTATTCTTCTCAAATCCGAACGTTCTTTTTCCAGTATACACATACAATACAGGACATAACTCAAGAACCCCAAACTAAAAAAAAAAGAATACTAGTAGTGCCAGTAACAACTTAACATCGGAAAAAAACATGGGACAAACATCTTGGTAAGGTAGGTGGCTGGATCCTTGAGCGCCACTTTACAGCCCTGTGATCAGTGGTTGCTGTGAGTTGATCCTCCTCTTTCTAAGGCGCTCTGCAATAATGAAGGCAAGCTCGAGTGATTGAGAGGCATTGAGCCGAGGGTCACAGTGGGTGTGGTAGCGTGAACCCAAGTCATCGAATGTAACGGTCCGGGATCCACCGATGCATTCTGTCACATTTTGGCCTGTCATCTCAAGATGAACACCTCCGGGATGGCTTCCCTCTTGCTCGTGCACATCAAAGAAAGCTCTCACTTCAGCCTGTCAAAATGGAAGTGAATTGGTTAAGTTATTGGAGAATAATTGGCAGCCGTATAAAAGTAGGAATGAAACAACATAATCATTCAAAGTGCTATCAAAATTCAATTGAGGCTCATCAAGAGGGTTAAATAATCTGTAAAGAGATTTTTTATTGCAAAATGTGTTTTGAATCAAATCATAAGATACGGAAATATTACCACCTACAAATCTGAAAACTAATTCCTACCTAAAATTATTATAATCATGCTTAAGTAATCTCACTTAATAATTTGGTCCAAGCAACTTTAAGAAATAGTCCCTTTCTCACCTACCCCACCATAATATAATTGGCTTCAAAACTCTCCGTCAGGAAAAATGCAATAATTTCTTATTTGAAGATACAAAATGCAACCACCCAATATGATTGATTCGATTTATTTACATTATGAATGCAATAATGAGTGAACCTTCATTGTTAAAAGCAAGCTTATTGCCTTAGTTGAGCAAATTCCACTAACCCCTCCAATCTCCATGATAATATGTTTTACTTCAAAACTGTTTTCCTAGAAAACGCCATAATTTTCCATTTGAAACAGAAAGTCCAAAATGTGACACCCAAATGGACCACTTTGGTTTTTCTCATATTAAAATGCTCCTAAGAGTGAAATAAAATCATGCTTATTTCCATACAAGATGTCTGTCATTTCACATTATTGTGAGAAAGTATTAACTGGACTCGGTAATTTCTGGGGACCCTAATTCAAAGGGGTAAGTGAATTACACACAAAATGACAATTTATGCCACCAATGAATTAACAGTAAATATTTGTTCACGTAAGAGGTTAAGTAATGATTAACATACCCTTATGGAATCGAAGGGGCGAGTTTTGAGACCGCAAGGAGCCTTGATGGTGTTTCCGTGCATAGGATCACTGACCCAAGTGACAATTTGCCCAGAACGGCGCACTGCCCTAATTAGATGAGGAAGCTTCACTCTCATGTTCTCAGCACCCATTCTTGTGATCACTGTAATCCTTCCAGGTTTGTTCTGAGGGTTCAAAATCTCGATCAGCTTCACTAGCTCATTTGGATCCATCTTATCGCTCACCTGTAGCAAATATCCTACTTGTTAGTCATCTCATTTCCACCAACTTAAAACAATAAAATAATTATTCGCAAAAAAAAAAAAGACTGAAGCATCATTAGACTTATATTTTATACAACTTGAGTATTTGAAAACATTACACTTGGATGTTATTACCTTAATCCCAAGGGGATTAGCAACTCCTCTCAAAAACTCAACATGAGCACCATCCAACTGTCTTGTCCGTTCCCCAACCCATAGGAAATGAGCAGAACAGTCATAGTAACGGCCAGAAGTAGAATCAAGGCGGGTAAGAGACTGTTCGTACGGCAAGAGCAAGCACTCATGGGAAGTCCAGAAATCGGTTGTTGTCATGATAGGATGGTCAAGTGTTAGTCCAGCTGCAGCCATAAATCCAAGGGCCTCATCCACACGGCTTGCTAGTTCTCGGTACCTGCCACGTACCAGAAAAGGGTCCAAAAAATTAACTTCTAAGAGGAAAATCCACATGTGATTTCCATGACAAAGTAACAGTTTAGAATCTATCATTTATTCACACCAAAGACAGAAGATAAAGAAAGCAACCAGTAAAAATCTAAACTAAAAGCTTGTGGATTCTAAATTTAACAAGAAAAAAGTAACACAAGGATACCTCGGAAAAGCTCTAACAATAATAATACTCGACGCCATCCATAAAAATGACACACTTAGATTAATAAATTAAATTATTATCGCAACAAAGCGGATATTCATATTCAGCTTGTGGTTAAAGGTACAGATCATGACAAAACAAGAGGTAATGACCATATGACTTCCCTATCACACCAACTTAATTCCATATCTAAAACGTCCAAAAAAATATCAACAGAGTTGAAATTGAATACAGTGTCAAGGCATGCAAAAACAGGGGGGAAAAGTAGAGTCAATTGGGACGGGATCAAAATATTTTACCTATCTCCTTGCTCGCTGTGTTCGGTGAAGTCCATATTCCATTGAGTAACCCTTTGCATAGCAGCATAACCTCCGGTGGCAAAAGCTCTCAAAAGATTCAACGTAGCTGCCGATTGACAATAAGCTCTAATCATTCTATGGGGATCAGGAATCCTTGACTTTTCGTCGAAAGCATCCCCGTTGACGTTATCTCCTCTGTAGCTCGGCAGCTTCACTCCATCCTTTTCCTCGAATGGATCCGATCTCGGCTTTGCAAACTGCCCTGCCATTCTTCCAACCTAATAAACAAAAACAGAAATATAAGCCAACGCTGAAGTAAAAGCAATTGGAGGGAAATAATGTTAAATTGTGAGGTAATTTTATTTAAATTTTGACCTTGATAACGGGCATTTGTCCACCGAACATCAAAACGGCCCCCATCTGAAGAAGGATCCGGAAAGTGTCCCGAATGTTATTGGCGTTGAACTCTTTGAAACTCTCAGCGCAATCTCCGCCTTGTAACAGAAAAGCGTTTCCCATAGCGGCTTCCCCGAGCTTCTCCTCCAGACTCCGCGCCTCTCCAGCAAAGACAATCGGAGGGAAATCATCCAGAGTCCTGAGAACCGACTCAAGCTCCGCCTGATCAGGATATTCCGGCAGCTGCAAAGCCTTCTTAGACTTCCAGCTGTCCACGGTCCATTTCCCGGAAACCGCATTTTGCGGAGGAGCAACGGAGGACGCAGTGGCAGATTTGGTTGCAGCGAGCGGAGCAGTAGCAGGCTGCTTGACGGATTTGTCGGAGACGATGGGGTTCTTAGGGGAGTCAGAAGAATGGACGGCGGAGATCCGAAGGAGAGACAATGGCTTAGCCTTGGAGAAAGGCGATGACGGCTGAGATTGAAAGATGGAGTTGGTGGGGAGAATGGAGGGGTTGGTGAGAGCCATTTTTGTTGTTTGGAGATGGCTTTGCTTTGATATTTTTGGTGAGAGGTGGTAGGTACCTGGAGACGCAGAGCTGATGCTAAGGAGGCTTTTATAAAACAGGGGGGCGGGTGACAAAAAAAAAAAGCAATGGCTTTCAAGTCTTTTTTTGCTTCGTGTTTCGCGTTAGGGACAATAACGTAATAAACAAATAAATGGTGGCGTCAGGCTGGTGTCTGGTAGAGACGTGGTTTTGGTGTGGTAGTTGGGATATGGGGGTGTTTTCGGTATTTAATCATACAGGGTATTTTGGTAATGTTCACTTAGGTGTCCAAACACAAACTTACCTAAACCCTACTACTAAATAATAATGGGTTGGTGTCGATTTGACCACTATATTTTTAATTGTGTTAAATATACCACATAACTATTTAATTGGTTTCAATGTAGCCACCCGCCATTAAATCTTAACGGGAAGATGATGTGGCAGTTAAAAACAAATTGATATAATTACACATTTAATCCCTATTACTTAGGCATTCTATCAATTTAGTTCTAATTTTTATTTAATAAAACAATTAATTATTTAATTAAGTGATGCCACGTGTCACCACCTCATTGGATGACTTTAACTATTTATATTTGAGTTAATAATTTTATTTTACCCCTCCAATCAGGTGGTGACACGTGTCACCACCCATTAAAGGAAGAAAATAAAATCTACTCCACAATGGGAGCAGTAAGATTCAAACCAAGGACCACTTAAAGAAAGGTGTGCACATTTACCATCAAGCCAAACACACATTTGTGATTTTATGTACAACATTTATTATGTATGTCAAAGTCAATCTATGTGTGTTTGGCTCACTCTTGTACCGAACAATGAACCTTTCCCACGGACTATGTCAAGATTTGGCCTTCACAGACACAATATGGCCATCCCACCAGCTTCCATTATCTGTGAAGGAAGAAAGAATCTTAATTACATCCCTAGACGCTGATTACTAAAAAGAAAAAAAATACTACAATGAAACTCAGATCCTACTCAAAATTCCAAACGAATCGCCACAACCAATATAAGAATCTTTCTTCGCCTTCTCCCATCTAGTTTTGTTATTTTCTTATCATTTCCTCGGGGCGGAGTTTCAGAGACGAGATCATCCAAAAATGAGCAATCCAATTGTTCCCAAAATGGCAGTAACTAAAGCAACACCTAGAACATCTTAATTAAATCCCTAGACGTTGATTGCTAAAAAGTACTATCAACAACTTCGTAACCTAAATCGATATACAACATAATCTACCGGACGAGGAACTCCTCACAGTTTCAACAAATTTATGAAATGTTTTTCGACTTGAACGCAAAATTAGTCACATCTACATTTCTGCATCAAATCCATAGAAATCAGCTTCCATTCAAAGATGAGAATGGAGATAATGGAAGCTGGTGGCATGGACGGATTGTGTCTGTGAAGGCCAAATCTTGTGAATTTTCCGATAGTCCGTGAGAAAGGTTCACTGTTTGGTACAGGAGTGAGCCAAACACACAGTCTGACTTTGACATACATAATAAATGTTGTATAATAAAGCATAAATGCGTGTTTGGCTTGATGGTAAGTAGGCACACCTCTTTTCAAGAGGTCTTTGGTTCGAATCCTACTGCTCCTATTGTGGAGTAGATTTTATTTTCTTCCTTTAATGGGTGGTGACACGTGTCACCACCTCATTGGAGGGGTAAAATAAAATTATTAACTCAAATATAAATAGTTAAAGTCATCCAATGAGGTGGTGACACGTGGCATCACTTAATTAAATAATTAATTGTTTTATTAAATAAAAATTATGACTAAATTGATAGAATGCCTCAGTAATAGGGATTAAATGTGTAATTATACCAATTTGTTTTTAACTGCCACATCATCTTCCCGTTAGGATTTAATGGCAGGTGCCTACATTGAAACCAATTAAATAGTTATGTGGTATATTTAACACAATTGAAAATATAGTGGTCTAATCGACACCAACCCCATAGTTCGGTGGTCATTAGTATAGTTTACCCAATAATAATATAGCCTCTTGTGCCAATTGTGAGAACTCGGGAATGCGTGTTTTTTTTATGCAGCATTATTTCGAGAAAAAAAATTATTACTAAGGAGAATAATTTTTTTTAATTATATACTCATGTTTAATTTTAAAAAAAAAATCTACAAGGGATAATACTATATTCTAAATAGTAGTTTTTTTCTCCAAAATAATAGAAATGTCATTTCCACCTTTTTATTATGTATTAAATAATTCATACCACTTTAGATTAAAATATTTTTAAAATAATATTTTGTATTCAAATAAAACATTATTTTCTATTTCTCTAATAATTTTTGTTTTGTTTTGATATATTAAAACAATTCTTTATCTTGTTTGGCAAAGCTAGCGAACCATGGTAGTTTAGGGGTGAGTCGATTTCAAGCACCTCCGGATTCTATTGTTGCTTTACTCGTGCAAGAAGAATGTGAGAATAGTAAGTAGATTGACTCTGATCATCTAATTTAGTTTTTGTTTTTTCTCTTTTTAATTATGTTAGTTAAGTTTATGGTTTGTAAGAGATGTTATTTGGGTATTCTTTTCCTCCACATAGCATTAAAGAGTTTTTTAACGAGGCCTGAATAATATTGACAACTTATCTTCTCCTTTCACCGAAAAATAATAATTTTTTATCTAACCTAAATTGTTGCATGATAAAATATATAAACTACACTCATCATTAAAAAATAATAATAAATATTAGAAATAATTTTTAATATTATTTCTTTTCTAAAGAATAATATTTTTTATTTATAAGGTAAAAATTTGTATTATTCAATTTTAAATCACATTACATTTTATTTAAAAAATTAGATTTTAAATAATGATTTCTGGTTTTAAAAATAATGTAAATTGGGTAATAAAACATATAAATATAATATTTATAGTTAGTTATAAGTATATTTGTTTTAATAGTGAATGTGATGATTATTATAGAAGCTTATGAATTTATTTATTTTTTCTGTATTTTTCAAATATATAATTACAATAAATCATAAATATATAATATTCTATAATAACATCAAAAATTATATTCAATTGTTTGTATAAGATTTTTATAATAAAAAATTATTTAAATTAAAAATAATATAAAATTATATTTCCCAATTACAACCTGGGCCACGATTGGACCCAACCAATTAATAGGAAAATAACGAACCAAAACCCCTGTCAAGCGAAGCCGAAGCTTGAAAGGATCATAGATTTGGAAACAGTATTTTCTCAAAAATATCCTACCTCTCGCCTAACGCATTTGTTCATGGATATGTTTTGACTTTTTGTTACAACAATTTACTAATTTAAGTATAGAGATAAATAATATTCAAAAAAAATATAGAGATAAATGGAATATAATTAGGGTTGTTTGGTTCACGGAATTTAATATTATTTTTGGGAATAAAATTCACGAAATGATTTATTATTTGATATATTATTAGTAATGTTACATTATTTTGTTTGGTTTGGTTGATATGAATGTAAAATTACAAAGTTTAGTTGATGGGTTATAAGATTACCATAATATATATTTTACAAAATTATCATTGTGATATATTTTTTAATTAGTCAAACTTCTAATATTAAAGTAAAAATATTTATATGGAAATTTCATAGGAAATATATTTTTCTATTATTTTTAATTTATATATTTTTATTTTATAAAGTTCTTACACATATTATTGAATATAGTTTTAATGTTATAGTACAATATCATATATTTAAATATTTGTGATTTATTATAATTATATATTTGAAAATTAAAGAAAAAATAAATTCATACACTTTTATAATAGACATCACATTGGCTACTAAATCAAATATACTAATAACTAACTATAAATATTATAATTATATATTTTATTACTCAATTTACATTAATTTTAAAATTAGAAGTCTTTCTTTAAAATCTAAAATCTCAAACAAAATTTGTAATGTGATTTAAAATTGAATAATGCATATTTTTACCATATAAATAAATAATATTATTCTTTAGAGAATAAATAATATTAAAAATTATTACTAATAATAATTATTATTTTCTAATGATGAGTGTGATTTATATATATTATTATGCAACAATTTAGGTTAGATAAGGAATTGTTTTAACATATCAAAACAAAAATATTTTTTAGGAAATAAAAAATAATGATTTATTTGAATACAAAACATTATTTCAAGGGTAATTTAGTCCAAAATAGTAAAAATTATCTAATACATAAGAATAGGGTAAGAATGTCATTCCCAACATTTTGGAGGAAAAGAAATTATTATTGAGAATGTAGTATTAACCCTGTAGGGAATTTTCTTAAACCAAACATTGCAAGAAACAAATATATTTGATTATTCATCATTTAATAAAAATAAATTTAATAAACCATTGATTTATTTTCTCTCTTTAACATTATACGTTTGGTATTTTTTTTCTTATAATTTTTATTTAATATTTAAATTTGTAGATATTTTATTAATGAGAATTAAATTTACATTTGCCAAACAACATATTCATATTCGACACTTAAACTTAATTCAATATAAAGATACAATATTAAAGATCACATTTGAAAAATAATAAAAATGATGACTTTTTAAAGTACAATTTGATATAATGTATATATTACTCGAACCTCTTCCTACTTATAAATAAAAAAAATATTAAATGGTTACATATAATATCACACCATCATTTATATTGCATTAATGACAATATTAATCGAACTAAATTTAATCGACAAATATATTAGTTAAGAAATATGAAATGTATTGAATTTTGTGGTAAGTGTGGAAAAGTCAAAATAGTAGAAATACAAAAAGACCCCTCACCAATCTCACGAAAAGTGTGTATTGCCTTGGTTGAGTATAGGGGTGTTCATTGTCGAATATCATATTGGATCTAGTTTTTTCGGATATCTAATTTTTTAGATTGATAATATTGATTGGTATCTGATGTAAAAGAAAATCGGATATTTGGATATTCAGATACTAGATAACCGGATTAGATATTCGGATATTCGAAATATAGTTTGATTTAACTATTTTTTTCGAATTTGAAGATTGTATTTATGAAATTTTTGGAATTTCGACTATAACAAACAACAAATTGCTAAATATAACAACATTCACATTTATGAAAATTTTGATTTTTTAAATTTTCGAATATAACAAGCATCAAGTTGTTAAATATAACAAAATTAATATTCATAAAATTTTGAATTTGTGATTTTTTGAATAATCTGAATTTAAAATATCGCGTTACGCATTTGATTCAGAAAATCAAATATTTGATCCAAAATAAAAATCAGACCGAATATTCAAATTTTCAAATAGAACTAATAGATAATTGGATGAGATCTATCGGATACTTTTGAACGGATAAAAATCATCTGCTCCTTTTCGGTGCCTCTACGTATGCTCCAACACTAAAAAACACAACAAAATTAAATTCCAAGCCCTAACCCTAAATTCTAAATTCTAAACCATACCCTAAATTTTTAAGCCCTAACCATAACCCCTAACCTAAAACTCTAAACCTTAAATTCTAAATTTAATTTTAAGTGTGAGACATAAATAAGAGCACCGAAAAATGTAGAGAATTTTCATCCTTTTAAACGCGCCTACTTGAGTATTCTGGACTCTGGTGGGTTGGAAAATTTATTACAAAGACTTTTGGGTCGTTGGGAGTGGGGGAAGGCAAAGGCTGGACGACGGAGGGAAAAGTAACCTCACCTACCCTCCCTACTTCCTGCAATTTCAACCCTTCCTAATCCCAAACACACGTGTCAGTTCACACGTGAGCATATGATTTTGGCATATTCCCTTCTCCATACTACAATTATTATAAATTTTATCAAACAAAAAAATACTGCAATTATTATAAAGGAATCGCTGGTCCTGCTTATATACACATATTGATTAAGAATGGTTTTGTCATATTTTCAAAAAACTATTTTCGAAATTATTTCTATGAATTTATTATTTTTACTGTATTTAAAAAATAATAATTTTCTTTTTAAGCAATTAGGGGGGATCGGGGGACAACCATTTTTTCTATTATTTTCAAATATTTATGTTTTACCTCTCAACTTCAAATCTTAACTTTGTCCTGATTTAATACGGAAAAACTTGTTAGCAAGTAAAACTCTGAAGGAATAAACCACCATGAGTCGCTGCTTCCCATATTGTTAATAAAAAATAATAAAAATGATTTTCTATTCAAATAGTATTTTTGTTTGTTCACGTGTAGTTGTTTTGAGAATTTTTTAAAAATACAATTGAAGGGAAATTATCTCTGACCATGTCCTTAATTAGATACATGTATGTGTACTACAAGTCTTTGATGCAGTTATTGATTCAAATAATGTTGCTGAATGTTTTGATAATTATGGTCGAGTAGTTCAGTAAGTTCAAAAGACCAAATTTTAAGGATGATTTTGTTATTCAAACAATTAAGATAATAATAATAATGATAACAATAATAATAATTTTATTTAATATATTAAAATTACGGGAAAATAATTAACATACTTTTATTATTATAAATGACATATTAGAAAAAAGAAAGTTGGTTTTAGTACATTGATTTTCTCTAGTTCTTTGACCTAGTCGGTCTATCTTACGATGCTTTATTTGACTATAAGTAGTCAAAAAAATGTGACTGCTAAAATAAAGTTAGTTAAATTAATAATTCTTATGTAAAATGAAAAGAAGCAAGATATTGTGACCTAACTATTTCAACAACTATTATCATCCATATAATTCAAACTTAACACATCTTTTTTTATAGAACCGTAAACCATACGCGCTTTACAGTTTTATTTGTAAACTTTTTGGGTAAAATTTGGATAAATAGGCGGTGTGACTTCATATTTTCACTATAAAATTTAAATTTTTGTACTTTGATCTTAAAAAATTAAACCCTATACTCTAATTACTATACACTAACTTTAAATTATAAATCATATAACCTAAACCCCTAAAACTTAATACCTAAAATTAAAAAAACACCAAAAAAAAGAACAAAAAGAAAGGAGGATTTTCGGCCGGAAATAATACCGAGCTATGTCTCAGCGAGCCTGAGAAATCCCCAAATTCAGCTACAAGAAGGGAGGAAAATTTAGCTACGATTAAAGTGGGGAAATGCTTAGGATATCACTTCCAGGCGACGAAGGAAGAGATTATAAACCATATCGAGACCCTCGAAGAGAAGGAGGAAGAGTAGAAAGGCCGATTGCTGTGCCTGTGCGATGTGAGTATCAATCTCCCTATGCAAAGTATTTTATTATCATGGAACGTGAGGGGAATGGGTAGAGCGGAGAAGATTCGAGCTGTTTGTAAGCTGATTTCTGAAACTAGAGTGAAAGTGGCATTCCTTCAAGAAACGAAATTAAAGGAAATTAAGCCCTGGGTATCTAAAAGAATTCTGGGACGATGGCTAGGGGGAATAGAAGTGGCGGAATCAAATGGAGCCTCTGATTAGTTTGTGGGATAAAAAATTCCTAGCGGTAGAGAGTTCAATGGTGCTACCAAGATCGATTATTCTGATTGGAGTTTTGAAGAAGTGGAACCTGAGGTGTGCATTTATCAACATATACGGACCAAACGAAGCAGCAGCTAAGAGGGATTTTTTCCAACAAATTTCAAACACTATTGCGCAAATTGACTTACCAGTAGTTGTGGGCGGAGACTTTAATATCGTAAAGGCTGCCGAGGAACGTTGGGGAGAGTCTTGCAGTGGGGGCAGAACAGGTACCTTGGTAAATTTCATCCAAGAGAATGGGTTGATTGATTTGCCACTCCAAGGAGGTCCCTTCACATGGTCCCGTGGGGGTGTACAACCAGCAGCTAGCAGGTTAGACAGAATCCTGGTGTCTCCAGAGGTCCTTTCTTGCTTCCGAAATTGCGTTCAGATTGCCTTGCCAAAGAGTATCTCCGACCATAAGCCTGTGGTGCTGAAAGAAGAAGTGGTGAGAAGTCGGAATAGACCATTTAAATGGTTCAATAATTGGGGTGATGAAGCAGATTATAGTAAGCACATTAGGGAGGTATGTGAAGCTGCTTATGGGGAAGGGACACATAAGCTACTGCAGAGGGTCAAGGAAGCCACTATTTCCTGGGCAAAAGCTAGTGCGAGCAAAAACAAAAATTCTACAAAAGAGATCGAAGATAAAATTGAAGGAAAAGACCAAGCCATTTTGGCAAACCCAGGCAAGGCTGAGTTCGTCCAGGAGGCTGCATCCCTTCGAGCCGAGTTGTGGAGTAAATTAAGGAAGGAAGAAAGAAACTGGTTGCAAAAGTCCAGACTCAAGTGGTTCACCGAGGGCGACAGAAACACGAAGTTCTTCCACCTAACGGCTACACTACGGAGCAGGGCGAATAGAATTGATAAAATTCGCGTGGGTAGCAACTATGTCGAAGGAGAAAAGCAGATCGCAGACGCTTTCTTCAACCATTTCAAGGGGGAGTACAACTACACTACTTCAATAGCAGTGGAGAGTTTGGACCTGGAGTTTAAAAAAATCAGTGTTAGTTCAGCTGCATCACTGGAAGCTCCCTTCACGGAAGGGGAAGTGTGGGATGCGATCCAAAAGACAGACGGTAATCGGGCCCCAGGGCCGGACGACTTCAACCTTAATTTTTACAAGAAATTTTGGGGAGTGCTGAAGCAAGATGTAATGAATATGATGAATGCTTTCTATGAGGGAAAGAGTCTGGAAGAGTCTGTAAATCACTCCTTCATTGCTTTGATCCCGAAGACAGATTGTCCGGAAAAGGTCGGGGACTATAGGCCCATCTCTTTAGTGGGGAGCCTGTACAAGATTGTAGCAAAAGTCCTATCGAACAGGCTAGCTAGATGCATCACGGAAGTAATTGGAGATCAGCAATTCGCCTTCATAAAAGGTAAACAAGCAGTGGACTGTGCTTTAATTGCAAATGAAGTAATCGATGAAGCTGTGCGGAAGAAGAAGAACTCGGTTATGTTCAAGGCGGACTTTCAAAAAGCCTATGATTCCGTAGAATGGAACTTCTTGGACCTCATTCAAAACTATATGGGTTTTGGAGCGAAATGGAGAGGGTGGATCATGTTGTGTGTTTCATCGGCAGAAATCTCAATACTAATAAATGGGTTTCCAACAAAACGGTTCAAAATTAAGAAGGGGCTGCGGCAAGGCTGCCCACTGTCTCCCATGCTGTTTAATCTCGTTGGAGAAGCGCTAAGCCTATCTTTGAAAAAGGCAGAAGAAAAGGAGCTCATCAAAGGCATAGAAATCGGGAAGAATGGACTGAGAATTTCTCATCTGCAATTCGCAGATGATTTGGTAATTTTTCTGGATGCAAAAAAAGAATACGTGCAGAACACGAAGAGAATTCTAAAGATATTTGAGCTAGCATCGGGCCTCCGACTGAATGAGAAGAAGACAAAGTTATTTGGGATAGAAACTGAACCAAACAAAATTCAGGAATGGGCAGCGAAAGTAAACTGCAGTCATGATCAACTACCTACATCATACCTTGGGCTCCCACTTGGTATTAAACGAAATCTAGCTAGCTTATGGAAACCGATCGTGGGAAAATTCAGAAGTACCTATGCGGATGGAAAGGTAAACTATTATCCTTTGGTGGTAAGTTGACTCTGATTAAGTCTGTACTGTCAAACCTACCAGTGTATTTTCTATCGATATTCAAAATGCCAAGAAGAGTTGCTGCAGAATTAAACAGTACTTTAGCAAGATTCTTAAGGGGGTGGCCAAAGCAAAAGTCAATTCATTGGGTGAAATGGGAAGATTGTTGTAAACCGAAACTGAATGGAGGCCTGGGTATCGTGGATATGGAAGTAAAAAATAGGTCGCTCCTGAACAAATGGGTTTGGAGGTACAGCTTAGAAGAAGAGCAACTATGGAGAACCTTAATTCGGGAGAAATATGGTTACAACCAGCATGCCTTACTCCCTAAGAAAGCTCCTAGTAAAACAGTCTCGTGGATATGGAAAGACATTGTGAAACCTCTAAATACGGAGGATGATCTATTCTTAAAAAAATTCAGGTGGATACTAGGTGATGGGAGTAAAATAGATTTCTGGGAAGACGAATGGGCAACCGAGAAACCACTTAAGGTGCTGTTCCCTAGAATTTTCAGTCTAGCACTCCGAAAGAATGGGAAAGTTAGGGAGTTTGGAAAACAGACAAACGGCAGATGGATTTGGAATGTGGAACTACGAAGAACATTGTTCGAGTGGGAAAGAGAGCTGTGGGATCAATTCTTATATGTTCTGGAAAATGCAGGGTCACCATCCCAATCTTCGGATAGGGTGATATGGGCTGGATCGACCCAGGGAATATACAAACCAAAATTCTACTGCGATTTAGTCAACCCAGTCGAAGAGCAGAATAAGATGTGGAAACAAATATGGGCAAACCTTGCGCCCCTAAAGGTTGAATTCTTTATATGGAGGGCAATACAAGGAAGAATACCCACGCTCAAGGAACTGTCAAGAAGAGGTATGGGTGGGGCAACCTCAAATATGTGTGTATATTGCAATAACTCGGAGGAGACAGCGGACCATCTGCTATGTCAGTGCAAAGTCTCGTGGAGCGTATGGCAAAGATGGGAGAGCACGTGGAATCTCAAAATCACGATGCCGGGGAGCTTCCGAACATTGTTACAAGTCTGGTTCTCTCAACCTATCAATGCTGACAAAAAACCAATATGGTTCATGGCTCTGTTTGGTATTTCTTGGACCATATGGCTATCAAGAAATGAAAGAGTATTTAGCAACAAAATTTTGCCGGTTGACCAGATTTTTGATTTGGTTGTGTTAAGAATAGGGCATTGGGCAAAATGTAAGTGGCCAAATGCGATCGCCTCCCTAACTGACTTTCGAAGGATGCCAAATGTAGAGAGAGTTTTATCGATACCTGCAGGAAGACCCAAAGCAGGGTCATGGGAACCACCGAGTAATGGTTGGATGAAATTTAATGTTGATGCCGCGGTAAAAGGGAGCTTTGGCAGTGCTGGGATCGGAGGGGTGCTGAGAAATCAAGATGGGGTAATTCTATTGAAGTTCTCGAAACATATCGGTAGAAACAATCCCACAATGGCGGAGTTGCTGGGCACTGCGGAAGCATGTGAAATATATGAAAGATCGAGTTGGGGAGCTTCCCATCCAGTCTTGATTGAATCCGATAGTAGCCTAGCGGTTCATTGGATTAATAACAATGAGGGTGCCCCGATCGGATTCAAAGATGTGGCGTCGACCATCAGTATAAAGTGCAGGTCAAATGGATGAAAGGTTGGGATTGCTTATAGAGAATCAAATGACCTTGCGCATGCTATGACAAGGGACGGTATGTTGAGGAGGGAAACAAACTGGATCCGAAATGAAGGTTGAGCCAGCTGTAGCGAATGTGGAGCCAGACGTAAGTACCATGGAGGAAGTGTGCAGCTGAGAGTACCAAACAATGATGGAAAGCCTTGTTATTCGAGGGGACCAGGAAATGAATTGTGATGGAAACCAAAGTGTATCAAGCTAGGTCTGCCAGCGTTTCGTGTAATGTAAGGCAGTTTGGATGTAGTCATGGATTTTATGCACTCTTTTTCCTCCATTAGGGTTAGGGAGGTTTTTTAATGAGGCATAAATCCATGTCGAAAACTTCCTGAATAAATAAACATCTCACCTTTAAAAAAAAAACACTTGTAAACTAAAGTTTACACGGCTTGTGTATCAAAAACTCTTTCCTAATTTTTTTGGTTTGATATATGTGTCAGTTTTTTAAAATATAAATAAATTAAAATCACGGTGTATAAAATTATTGCTAAAACACTGTGTTATTTATTTATTTATTGGGTAAAGTACACAGACGGTCACTAAATTATACCATAAAAATAAAAGGGTAACTAAACTTTTAAAAATGATAAAATGACAATTAAACTTTATGTTTTGTTACAAAAAGATAATTGTGCCGTTAACCTCCATTAAAATAGTGACATGACTGTTAATTTTTTTTTGTATAATAGCACATTTAGTCCTCAATAGTTACACATTCAATTAATATAGTCATAATTCGAAGAAATTCAATAAATTTAAGGCTTAAATGAAAAAATAAGTGCTTAAAGTATACTTTTTTTGAACTTTATGTGTTTAAAGTTTTTTTTTTGTAAAAATAGGTGCCTAAAGTTTCAATTGTTACAATTTTAGGTGCCTCGGTGTTAATGGCCGTTAAAAAAACTTGTTAGCCAATTATAATATGACACATGGCATGTTTATTTTTTAATTTTTAAATTATTTAATAAAATTGAAAAAATTGAAAATTTCAAAACCCCCTAAATTCCAGAAAAGACTCAATTACATAAATTCCTAAATCTCGAAATGCCTAAATCTCTCAACCCGGCCACTCCCGTCGTCGTTAGCCACGATTTCAGGGACGGAATGGAGTGTACTCCTCTCTCTCAAGCACCCATGCACCAATCGTCGTCGTTCATTCGCCGCTCGTCGCAAATCGTTTGAATGATTTTTTTGAATATTTTGGCCTTCGTCCAGCGTTTTGCACGACTTCAGTCTATTTCCGGTGACAAGGATGTAGGGTAAATGGCCGTGGTGGTCCGACGACGGATGTGGTAGGCGGTGACGTGGCCATCGGCGATGAAATCGATTCAAATCGTGATTTGAGTTTTGGTGAGTTAGGGATTTCGAATTTGGGAGCTATTTTGTGAATTTTGGAAACTTAGAGATTTTTTTAAAAATAAGTTTATAAAATAAAAGAAGTTACAAAATAAAATAAAATAAAAATATTTTTTAAAAGAAGTTAACGATAGTTAACACGAGACACCTAAAACTATAATGGTTGAAACTTTGGGCACCTATTTTTACAAAAAAAATATACCTTTGGCACCTAAAATTCAAAAGTGGTATAGTTTAGGTACCTATTTTTCATTTAAGCATAAATTTAACCCTCAATTTTTATACATTTTTATAATTTAGTCCTAATTCTGCAAAATTTATAACTAAAAACAACGTTAAATTTATAACAAAGTGTAAAAATTGAGGGTTAAATTTAGTCATAATTACACACATGTCAGTATGTTCTTAGCTATAATTTTTTAGAATTAGGACTCAATTATAACAAAGTGTAAAAATTGAGGGTTAAATTTATTAAATTTCTTCGAATTATGACTAAATCGATTGAATATGTAACTATGAAGGACTAAATATGCTATTATACAAAAAAAATTAACTAACCATGTCACTTCTTTAAAGGAGGTTAACGACACAGTTATCATTTTGTAAAAGAATATAAAGTTTAATTATCATTTTATCATTTTTAAAAGTTTAGTTATCATTTTATTTTTTTGTATATAGTTTAGTGATCGTCTGTGTACTTTACTCTTATTTTTTTATAATTTATCTTGGGAAATTGGTGGACAAGTGAAGGAAATAAAAAGAAAGTAGAAGCAGAGATAGGCTTTGGCCCAAACAATAAGAGAGATGCTGACAAGTAAAAGTCACAGACAGACACTAATGGTGGACCCCGTCGGTCAAAAAGTAATTTGGTCCCAACCAACCAAAAATATAACTATCACCTTTTTTAACCGAATATTTCTAAGTTAAAAACTAAAAACCATATATTATTTTTTTACTAAAGAAAAAATTATTAAAAAAACTAAAAACAAAAAAATACTGCCATCTAAATATGGTTTTTATGTATAACAAACATCTAAACATAACATATATTTGGATTAATTAAATAACTAATTCTTTTATTTTTTTATTTGGTCAGAGTATAAAATAATGGCATTTGACTGATGGATGTAATTTTTTTTAAATACATTTTATTAAATTGACCTTATTATAGATTTTTTAAACAAATTTAATCTTCATTAAATTGAAATTTATTTATACGAAAGTTCATATAACTCCATTCGTTAAAATCAATTTAAATTTTATTTTAACATATTATTAACCTAATTTATGTATTAAATAAAGTTTCAAAAAGATTCATTGGTTCTTGAGAATCTCATTCTTTTAAAGAAAAAGTCAATATGACAATTGGACTTATTTTGTATCTATGTGACTCTTAAATTGAGCAAAATTTTATTGTGGCTCTTTAAACGTCATAAACTATCGTTGATCATTATAGTATTAATGTGATAGTCAACGATATTGATGTGATAGTTCATTATCAGAGATGATGTGATGAATCAATTATTAAGGTAAAGCAGGGTAGTTCATGGCCCTAGAAATAGATAGGAAAAAAAGTAGTGTGAGTATTGGATGTGAGTAATCTTCTAATATGATTTTTAATGAATGAAAATAGTATTTTCTTTTTAATTTTCAGTTTTCAAATGTATCAAATGAAATGAAAATGGCTGCTTGTTAATATAAACGAAAATACCCAATTTATTATTGCAAGTGGAATATGCGTGAGGGATAGACAAGGCATGTTAATGTTGGGACCAATTTTGTGTATAAGAAAAATTATTAAATGAACCCGGCTCACTACATCATATTGTGGTTTCAACCAATAAGGTTCATTCACTCTAAAATAACTACATACTCTTTATTAACATATAGAAAAAAAGGTGAAGATTCACCTTAAACAAAAATGAGATGAATAGACCTTATTGGCTAAAACTGCGAATAACGTATTAAACCGGGTCCATCTAATAATTTTTGGTAAGACTGCGTCTGTGTTGCGTTAAAATATGGTTGTATAAGATACAATAGACTAGCGAGACAGATCTGACGGGCTAATTTATGTTGGCGGGGGACCATTGTTTAATGTTAAAAGCTCAAACACGCGTTCGATGTGTCATTTTGAAACTAAAACCAATAACTAAATCAACTAGATGTAAATTTTCATAGTTCCTGGCTCCTGCCCTCGAATTTTAATTAATTAATTTTAGAAAATGTGAATGTGCCATCTGATCGTTTGTTAGTTGTTTTTTCCGATCGAATATGTATGATTTTGTTATGCACGCGCCAAATGCTGATCTGGATCCAAGAAATGCCACAATCAACTAGATGGAAATTTTCATAGTTCCTGGCTCATGCCCTTGAATTTTAATTAATTAATTTTAGAAAATGTAAATGTGCCATCTGATCGTATATTAGTTATTTTTTCCGATCAAATATGTATGATTTTGTTATGCACACGCCAAATGTTGATCTAGATCCAAGAAATGCCACGAAGGATGACTCTCTAGCAGAGAATGTTGCACTAGAATTACGAAGGAGCATCAGGGAAAAGAAGCCTTCGACAACCCTAACAGATTTTGTCCAATACTTGAAATGAAAGTATAAATCATTTGATTGTTTTATTTTCAAAGGATATGTAAAAAATCTTGCAAGTTCTAAACTTTTAATCCTTCCTCTCCCTTTTCTTCTCTCTGTTTTTCAATCATATTTCTTCCATACAATTAATCCATAACATTGGTGCTTTCATTGTCCACTGAGCTATGGTGAACAATACCGAAGCCATTAAAACACTCCAGGAAACTTCCTCTCGCCATGACCAAACACTTACCGAGCTTCAAGCTACAATCACCAAAAATACCCACACACTCCAAGATGTACTGTGAAAGTTAACCACTCTCACTGAACAGTTGGGCCAGTCTGCTCAGTCTAGCGTTGTTCAAGAGGGATCTGGTGAAGCGAGATTGCTTCGCAAAAAAGGCAAATTGCGTGGCGACAATGAGGAGGGTTTTCCCTTTCCGCCGTAACCTGTTTTTGTGGAGTTGCCCCTCTTCACCGGCAAAGATCCTGAAGAATGGATCGCTTCCGCCCAGGATTTCTTTGACTTCTACACACTGAGGATCATCACAGAGTCATTATGGCGTCTTTTCACATGGACGGTGTTGCCAAAAATGGTTTTTGCTGTATGCAGCGTCAAAGGCAACTTGCAGGGTGGGATCATCTAGTCGAGCAATCCGCAAGCGATTTGCAGTGGTAGAGATCGAATTTTTAGAGGGTCGGTTAACCAAACTCACTTAGACGATGACCGTTGAAGAGTGACAGTCTCGATTTGAGGATTTGGTGTTGCGCACGACTAACCTACCCGAGGTTTTTTTGACCCAATGCTTTATCTCGGGTCTCCGCTCCGACATTAAAAATGAGGTGCTATCACATCGGGCTACGACTATAACTGAGACCATGTCTTTGGCCCGTTTCCATGAAGCCCGCATGAATGAGATGAAACAGTTGATGGGTGGTGGCTAGGGGCCCAAATCCCCTCCCTTTTACCCACGACGCCACTTACTACTTTTAGGCCACGTACTATGCCGGGTAGGCCACCTCATCTCGTGGCTAGGGGCCCAAAACCCATACTTCTTCTCAACCAAGACGATTATCGATCACCGAAGCTCAAGCACGACGAGACAAAGGTCTCTGCTATTATTGCGATGCCAAATATGTCAAAGGTCATCGCTGCACTGATCCTCAGTTCTTCTAGCTTGATGATTCTGTTGAGGAAGAAATTCGCGATGCGCCCATTGTAGATGTATAGGATGAGGTGACTACGTTGAAACATGGCGACTACGTTGAAACATAGCGACCACTCTTTGGTGTCCTTCAATGCCCTCACGAGCTGTTATACACCAAAAACCTTGATAATCACCGGCGAGATTCAAGGACGTCATGTGCGCATTCTGATTGACGACAGTAGTACACATAATTTCATCCAAACTCGTGTGGCTCGTCATTTGGGGTTACCCATTACTGCCACCCCAACTTTTCAGGTTCTTGTCAGTAACGACGAAAAGATTTGGACCGAAGGCTGCGTTCGTGAGTTGAATGTGCGTGTCCAACAGACCTAGTTCCATACCGACTTTTATGTCTTGCCTTTAGAGGGCACCAAGATGGTACTTGAGGTTGCTTGGTTAGCCATTTTGGGGCCCGTTACAATAAATTTTGCCCAGTTAACTCATAAATTTCAACTCAATTTGGTTCGCCATCATTGGCAAGGTGTGAGGGATATGGGGCCTCAACAGATGCAAGTCCAATCTCTCCGGCGTCTACAATCCACTGGCTTTGTGGTCGTTTTCTACCAATTACAGTTGGGCGGTACTTCACACCAACCTGTGAGTCCCATTGTCGAGGATATGCAACTTTTAGTCGATGAATTTCCATTGGTTTTTCAACCACTGGGCGATTTGCCCCCTGCTCGCGCGACCGATCATTCAATTCACCTTTCCCCTGGCTCGAATCCCGTCAACGTTCAACCCTATAGATATCCTCATTTTTAGAAAGGGGAAATAGAGCGTCAAGTCCATCAAATGTTGGCTAATGATCTAATTCATCGAAGAAATAATCCCTTTTTCTTCACCGGTATTGTTGGTAAAAAAGAAGGATGTGTCTTGGCAGTTTTGTGTCGATTACTGGGCCCTTAATGCGATTACTGTCAAAGATAAGTTTCCCATACCAATTTCTAGAGAGTTGAGAGGTTCTCAATTCTTTTCTAAACTTGATTTACTGGCAGGATACCATCAAATTCGCGTGCAATCTGAGGATGTCCATAAGACGACTTTCCACACCCACGAAGGCCATTATGAGTTTCGTGTTATGCCGTTTGGTCTAACGAACGCACCGTCCATATTCCAAACGACTATGAATGATGTTTTTTCCCCTTGTCTCTGTAGCTTTGTGCTTATCTTCTTGGACGACATTCTTATTTACAGTCACGATTGGCCCACTCATTTGTATCATGTTCGACAGGTTCTGGAAATTTTGAAACTTCATGGTTTTGTGGCTAAGCTCTCCAAGTGTATGTCTGGTTAGACTTAAATAGAGTATCTCAGTCATGTGGTGTCACGCGAGGGATTAGCGGTCGATTCTAGCAAGGTACAAGCCATCAGTTCTTGTCCTACACCTTCTACTCTAACTGAAGTTCGAGGCTTTTTAGGCCTTGCCAGCTACTACCACCGATTTATCAAAGGCTTAGCCACTTTAGCTTCTCCCTTATCTGACTTATTGAGCAAGGGTGATTCTTTTGTTTGGCCGTCATCGACTCAAACTGCCTTTGATATGCTCAAATAGAAATTGGGTTCAGCTACAGTTTTAGGACTTCCTGATCTCACTAAGGAGTTTGTGGTCGAAACCGATGCATTTGGCGTCAAGATTGGTGCAGTTCTGACTCAGGATAATCGACTGATAACATTCTACAACCAGAAATTGAGCCCTCGAATGCAGGCTACTTCTATATACCATAGGGAGATGTATGCAATTACACAGTCTGTGGGTAAATGGAGGCCATATCTGTTGGGACGTCGGTTTATCATCATCACCGACCATAAAGCCTTACGAGAGTTAACCCAACAAACTATCTAGAAACCAGAGCATCAAAAATGGCTTTCTAAACTAATTGGCTGCGATTTTGAAATCCAGTATCGCTCGGGCAAACTAAATACTGTCGCGGATGCTCTTTCGAGGGATGTGACTGCCACTTTCATGGCCTTCTCGAGGACCTTGTTAAGGATTATAGATGATATTCGTTTGGCGACTCATACAAACGTCGACCTGCGGGAATTGTTGGACCAAGTAAACAAAGGCATCGTGAGGCCTTCTGAGTATACACTCCACGATGGATTACTGTTGTATCATGGTAAGATTCTAATTCCTAACGAGACTTCAGTTCGCGTTGTTCTTCTTTGTGAGTTCCATACTTCAGTTGTGGGTGGTCACGTTGGGGTTTCTCGTACTTTTAGTCAGCTGCCAGCTAATATTCACTGGAAAGGAATGCACAATGATGTTCGAGTTTTTGTTCAGAACTGCCAAACCTGTCAACGAATGAAGAGTGATAGTTTAAGTCCGACAGGTTTGTTGCAACCCCTTCCCATTCCCCAACGCGTGTTCGGAGATATTTCCATGGATTTCATCATTGGTTTGTCTCCGTCCAAGGGAAAAGAAACGATTATGGTGGTGGTGGATCGTCTCACTAAGTATGGGCACTTTTTCGCCCTTCCTTGACACTTCGATAGTAAGTTGATTGCTCAGATAATGGTTTATGGCGTAGTGAAATTACATGGTATTCTCCGTTCTATCGTTAACGATATGGTGTGATAAGGTTTTTCTCCGAAACCGTTAAATGTGAGCCTTATCACTATTTTTCTTTTAAAAAAAGGGGTTTATTTAAAGAAAAAGGAGAAATTCTTATTTTGGAAAACTTGTGAAAATTTGGAGTCGCCACCGGCCACTGAGGTAGGCCGGACACCATAAAACCAGAGATTCATTTTAAAACGGGTTCGGGAGTTGGTTACGCGTGGGGTAGGGTTAGCGTCCCCATCACGCCTGGAAATCGATACCAAATTGCTCGTTGCCTTTTGATCGATAGTAATTATTTAAAAACCGAAGTGAATTTAATAAAAATGTCCTTAATTGAAAATGCGACTTAAATAGAACGGGCTATATCGGATCGTGGCTTTAGAATTAATTAAACATTTAATTAAGAAGGATGACGGTACATCGGACCATAGACTAAACCGACATCAAATAAGGCTGACTGCCGTGTTAGTTTAGGGTTCGGATCTCGTACGTCACCTTTATGCATGATGCGGGCAAATAAGGGATGATGCGTGCTATTTCCATTTTTTGTGCTCTCGC
The DNA here is from genome assembly GCA_958450335.1 of Hibiscus tridactylites. Taxonomy (NCBI): domain Eukaryota; kingdom Viridiplantae; phylum Streptophyta; class Magnoliopsida; order Malvales; family Malvaceae; genus Hibiscus; species Hibiscus tridactylites. The sequence goes on from OY288277.1 coordinate 13,078,035, forward strand.
TTACCTGAAGGCGGTGAAAATTAGCCCGAGTATCCGATAGACATCCATTAAGTTAGGACTGTCGTTTTCGGATACCGGGGTTAATTAATACCCCTCTCGTGTTTGATTTTTAGATTAATTAATTAACATACCAAATCATTAATGGTTTCATGAATGACAAATACGAGTGTGTCACAAAAAACACAACACCATAATAAATATTTCGAATGGAAATAAAGCAAGATAAAATAACAACATGGGAATTTAAATAAAAAAATCCGGAAAAGGACCGGACGAATATAAAACGCGTAATTAAGTGCGATGAATTAAATAACGGGAATTGAAGTGCTAGAAATTAATATGTTAGTAGTTAGATTAAAAGTTAGATTAGGAGTTAGAAATTACACTAAACGAGCCATAATAATACGGATCATACCCCGTTGCGGGTCACCGTAAGGCCGAACACGAATCACATTCGAACAAGACAAAGGTGCAAAATAATAACATATATAGCATGAAATATATACATAAGATAATCATGATATGTGTGCATATATAACATAGTATAATATATATGATATAACGTGTAGCATGCAACATATATGTACTATGAATATTATATATGTAAAGTATAGTTATAATATATATACTATATACACCATACTACACACGTACGGACCAAAAAAGGAATAGAAACTAAAAGGGGACCTAAAGTGCAATAATACCTTTAAAAAAATCTATTTGATGGGAAATAAGGGCTAAATTGGGAAGACGCAAAACTTCAAAAGGGCCAAAACAGTGATTATCCCACCCGAAAACAGATTAAAACAGAAATAGGGGTGAAATTGTAAACACTGAAAAACATACGAGGACTGCGGGCGGGATTTTAAAATGAGGAAGCCCTCACTACGTAATATCAAGGACGCGGAAGGGCTCCCGGTGTGATTACAGAGACACGGAAGGATTTAAAATATAATTAAACCAACTTTAAAATAAAAAAACCTATATAAATTAAGTTTAAAACGTTTTAACCCTTTTTACAAACCCTAATCTAAAACCAGAACTCCCCCCTTCTTTGAAACATCGAGAACGCTGCTCCGGTCGCCGTTAATCGGAACCGGAGATCTAAAAAAAAAACTCCTCCTTTTTCTGAAACCAAAACAAACCTCTTTGTCATCTTTCGAAATCCCAACCCAGAAAACCAGAAAACCCAAAATCCTTTCTTTTCGAAAGACTTTCAAAACAGAACCTAAAAAACACTATCAAAACCCTTTCTCAATATTTGCCTCTCACCGACTCACCGTGTATGGTCTCGGGAGAGACCAGGGAGTTTGTCGCCGGCGAGATAGGCAAAAGGATGAGAAGGAGATGAAGCGACGTCGAGGTAAAAAAAACCTTAACTTCTATTTTTTGTATTTTTTTATTTTTTGCTTCGAACTGTAAAACGAAAAAGATAATATCTGTGAAACTTTTTGTATTGATTTCTGCAATTCGGATTACAAGTTTTTCTGAAAAGCTCTATAAAAACCTCTCATGCTCTCTAAAAATCTCTGATTACAATTTTTCTCCCTCGCCGCATGCCCCCTGCATTGCATGTTGCTTCGGCTTTTATAGCCGGAATATTACACCATTTTTACATTTTCTAAAATATGAAATTGCTGGAAATTGCTGGTTGTCGTTTGTTTGTATTCATGTTACGATTTGCGGTTATTGCCTCTGCCATTTCTGTTTCTTCTTTTCTTTGGCGTTTTTGCAATTTTCTGACGCCTTTGTTTGTTTTGTTTGCATGTGATGTTTGATGGTCGAGAGGGGACCAGTCTGAGAAACGGGCGACGTGGAGCGATCGTAGCCGCCGACGAGGCATCCGGACGGTTGTGGTAGGAAGCTGAAAGGGTGCGCGGTGTAGTGCACGTGCGCGTCTGGGGACTGAAGCGTCGCGCGTGGCTCCTATGCGCCTGGGTGATTCGATCTGAGCCGTTCGATGTCCCAAGCTTGATCCGACGGCTGAGAGGCGTGCGGCGCTAGGACCACCACGGAGGGCCTCTAGGGTTTTTTTTGCTTCCTTGATCGATCTGGACCGTTAGATCTGGATCCCAGATCTAACGGTGGAGAGTGGTGGCGACTGCACAAGATAAGAGGCACATTAGGGTTTTTTTTAGATTAGATTAGGTTTATTTTGCTTTGGGCCGACCGGGCCTTGTATCAATTGTAATGGACTGTTAATGGACTTTAAAATACAATTTGCGGCTTATGTTATTTAATATATCGGACTTATTTATATTATTTCTTTTTTGTCTTTTATTCTAATAATAATAATAATAATACCATAGTATCTAATCGGTAATTATAACAACAGGAAACAACATTAATAATATATAAGATAATGGTAGAAATAATAAGGATCTATAATGATAATATGATAAGGATGATAACAAATGTGGTGGTAAAGTTAATAAACATGACCGAAAGTGACAAGAAGCATAACAACCATAGTATATAGTATACGAATAACCTTAATAATAATGGAAGGACTAATGATAATAGCTGAAAATATTTACACCAATAATTCAATATGCAAGTGTTAATTAGCCCAAGCCCAATATGCATGGACAAAGCCCAAATGGATAAAGCCCAATATGCGCATGCAAGACCCAATCTTATTTAAGCAGATTTAAAAGGGGCTAATCAGCCCGGACAAAATTAGTGATTACAGTTGCCCCTCTTTGCTTGTATTTGTGAAACAAGAACAAAGCAAAGACTATAAACACTAATTTCGTCCAACTTCCCTGTTTGGGTGGTTTGCTCCTCCGAAGCGGCAGGAACGGGGTTGGTAGCGTTGGTATGTCTCCCTGAACGGTGAGGGACATAGTTAATTCATTCTCCCTGAGCGGCAAAGAACGAACTTCTAAAAGTAACTGGTCAACGTTGGCGTGTCCTCCCTGAGCGGTAAAGGACAGAGTCGATTCATTCTCCCTAAGCTGCAAAGAATAATCTTCCAATAGCGTACTGGACGATGTTGGCATGTCCTCCCTGAGCGGCAAAGGACATAGCTGATTCATTCTCCCTGAGCGGCAAAAGCAAACTGGACATGCTTTCTAGCTCTTCTGTCCAGGGATCCTTTTTGCTCTCAGATCAGGATGCGGCGAGTATGAAATTCTTCGCCTGAAACTACATTTGCTCTTCCGAAGCGGCAGGAATAAAGTTGGTAGCGTAGGTTTGTCCTCCCTGAACGGCAAAGGACATAGTTGATTCATTTTCCCTAAGCGGCAAAGAATAAACCCAATAGTGTGCTCTCCCGAAGCGGCGAGAGCGAACTGGATAACGTTGGCATGTCCTCCCTGAGCGGCAAAGGTCGTAGCTGATTCTTTCTCCCTGAGCGGCAAAGAATAAATTTCCAATAGCAAACTGGACAACGTTGATATGTCCTCCATGAGCGGAAAAGGACGTGGCTGATTCATTCTCCCTGAGCGGCAAAGAATAAACCTTCGATAGCTTAAACAACGTTGGTATGTCCTCCCTGAGCGGCAAAGGACGTGGCTGATTCATTCTCCCTGAGCGGCAAAGAATGGAACAACATTGATATGTCCTCCCTGAGCGGCAAAGGATGTGGCTGATTCATTCTCCCTGAGCGGCAAAGAATAAACCTTCGATAGCTTAAACAACGTTGGTATGTCCTCCCTGAGCGGCAAAGGACGTGGCTGATTCATTCTCCCTGAGCGGCAAAGAATGGAACAACCTTGATATGTCCTCCCTGAGCGGCAAAGGACGTGGCTGATTCATTCTCCCTGAACGACAAAGAATGGAACAACATTGATATGTCCTCCCTGAGCGGCAAAGGACGTGGCTGATTCATTCTCCCTGAGCGGCAAAGAATAAACCCAATAATTTGTTTTCCCGAAGCGGCGAAAACACTGAGCAGGCCTTCCGGCTTAACTACCCGAAAACTTTGAACTCTCTCGTTATGATAAAAAAACTACAGGTCAGCTTATTTCTTTTGCATTTTTCCCAAACGCACAGGGATCAACGGTTTTGAATTGCCTTTACCGGTAACTGTTTGCTCCGGGCTAGTTGTACCATTCCCCTGGGTACAATCAGTCTTCACCAATAATGAGAATTAGATTTTAAAAAAGAAAAAAAAACATCCTTAAAGAAGGATAACATAGAGAAAATTGGAATTTTTAGAATAACATCCTTGGAAGGATAAAATTGAATTTTAAGAAAAACATCCTTTAGAAAGGATAAGATTGAGAAATCTGAGTTTTAAGAAAAACTATCCTTTAGGAAGGATAAGAATTGAGAAATTCGAGTTTTGAGAAAAACATCCTTTAGAAAGGATAGGATTGAGAAATCCAATTTTAAGAAAAGCATCCTTTAGAAAGGATAGGATTGAGAAATCCGAGTTTTAAGAAAAACATCCTTTAGGAAGGATAGGATTGAGAAATCCAGTTTTAAGAAAAACATCCTTTAGGAAGGATACGATTGAGAAATCGAGCTTTAAGAAAAACATCATTTAGAAAGGATAAAATTGAGAAATTTGAATTGTGAGAAAAATATCCTTTAGAAAGGATAAAATTGAGAAATTTGAATTCTGGGAAAAACATCCTTTAGAAAGGATAAAAAAATAGGGATTAAGAACCTTGATACCAGTCAAAGGATTCTTGAGATCTATTTTTCTTCTCGTAGAGCCGTAGATCCACCCCTTTATCAATCTTCAAATACCTGTTCAAAAATAAACAAATGCTATGGTGGTATGAGTTAGCATGCTCCTAACATAGGGATGTCTAACTATCAATGATGCATGAGCGTATTTCATAATGCAATGATGCGTATGGCCATGAGAATGCAAAGATGCATGAATTTTGTTTGTATTCTCTGAGGTCGGTGGTTATCATATTGGGACTACAACCACTCATCAGTCACATATCCTGACGGAATTTTGTTTTCGTCTGTCGTTGCTCATTCCCTGAGTCCAACGGTCTGAATCGCAATCATAATCATTAGCCTAGTATCTTTAAGTTGTGCCATCTCCCATCTACTCTGATTCGAAATCCTATGTGCAAAAGCCCTTGTTGCCTCACGGACAAAGATGCCCCAATGGTCTTTCATCGTCACATATCACGTAGTGCCTCTCAATTTTGGGTCTCACTACCGACGATGCATTTATCTGAGGTCCTAACAACCCGGGAAACAATACCCCCCCAAAAGTCATACTCATCATTCTTTCTTTTCAAAACTTCAAAAGGCCTTTCTCGACCAGTCCTTGAACTTTGTTTTCTAGTGCCCCTCTAGGTACTGACGACTTTACCTCGAGCCATGGTCAGTCCGCTTGTTCATTCCAATAAAGGAGACTTATGAAAATAATAAATTCAATATATATATACATTTTAAAGGATCACGACAAGTGATATTTAAGAAAATCAAGTTTTGGGTCTTTGAAAAAAGGTCGACCCGAGTGACATTTTCTGAATGTTGCAAGAATGCACATATGAAATCTTTTCTGGGCTATTAGGCTTCCGAGAGGAGCGACTCCCATTCCTGGTGTCTACCCGATTAAAAATGGCTCTCTTTAGCTCACTAACTCACCATGCCCCATCCTTCCCTCTTTTCTGGTCTCAATCAGGCATTAGAAGTGTGTCAATCCTTGAAGAAAGGTTAACCCCGATAGGCGGGATGTGATCTGAAGACAAATTTATCCGCCCGCGTATGGTCCAAATGGTCTTTTATGGCTTGTAATGTAGGCTAAGGCTCACGGCTACGAAAGAAAGGGTAAATAGGCCCAAACAAGTGTTTAAGGGTGGTGAAACCAAGGATCAATTTTTCCAGCGGGAAGTCTCCATATTATGCTCAAATGAAATGCTATTCCTTCTCTTGTTTCTTTGGGATCGCTCTAGACCGCCCCTTTTTGGGGTTTTCACCCTAGAGTTCTTTTCCTTTCGTCAAATGTAGTTTTGGATCAATTTGCACCTTCACATTGTATTAGTGCAGGCTTTTGATCAAAGGCGAACAATCTTTCGAGGCTCATCTAAGTAGAGGTTCATTTGGATAGGGAATCCTCTTGTCCCTTTTCTTTATCCGCTTCTCTCTCTTTTCAAAATTGCACTTTTCACTTGAGTGCCTTTGCTTTTAGTTTCTTCAACTTTTATGTCGGTAACTTTTGACTTGATTTGGGTAGCTCTTTGAGAACCAACCTTTCTTTCGCTGTTTCCTTTTAATCCCCTCAGTTCACAAGGCATCATTCTCATGTCATAATTAGAATCCAATGCCATTTACTTGTCCATAGACTTCTATCTCATTTGCCCCCGGTGTAGGGGTGATCCTTGGTTTAGGTTCGATCAGAAGAAGAAAAAAAGTTCAACAGGCTCAAACGGGGATATCAATGGGAATATTTTTTTATTTTCTTTCTATGTGAAGGGAATTGAAGGAATGCCAAATGTCCTCTCATACACGGATATCAAAATTGGTCTTCAGGTGGTAGAAGTTTTAGGGTTATCACTTCATTCAAGAACCTTAGACAACAATGCCCGAGAGGAAGATTCACTCAATGGGAGTGGCCCATTATTCCTAAACACTCGTTGTCACCCCTCTCTTGGCCTGAGTAGAACAGATGGTGCTTCCATTCGTATCATTCCCACAACATTTGGTTTTTCTTATCAAAGTATTTTGTGTAAAAATATATACATGTATAAAGAATAAATGAAATGTCTAAAAGAAATTAAGAAATATAAAAGGCTTGCAAAAGTCTCCTTCATTGAAGATAAAACAAACGGACATCACAAAAGCCCTTACAAAAGATGCTAGCTATCATGGGCCAACATTACAAATTTAAACATGCACATTAAAGAGGAAAAGATATGATAACAAAATGTAGGATGCAACAGAAATTCCCCACCACCACGACACCGAACCCGGCTTTTCGCACTCGGTATTCCTACTTAAACTTAGGTTTTCCATTCTCGAAGGAGAGCACTCTATTCTCAACAAGCTTGTGGGTCCTACGCTTTAGAAGCACGCACTCTTCCGTTGTGTGGTTGAAATCCCCAGAATGATATTCACACGGAATCCTGGCACCAAACACATTGGTATTAAAATAATTGTACCGCTTCGGGGGTGGCGGCCTCAGGAGCTTGTTCTGAATCAGCAGAGGTAACAGCTCAGAATTGATCGTCGGGAAACACGCCTTCGTCTTCTTGTCAACCTCTCCTACAACGTGCTCTTTAGCTTTCCTTTTTTCCCCTTTCCTTAGATAAGGCTCACCTTCTTCAATTTTATCGGGGTCCATCGCTTTAGTGGGCTCTTTTGGAAATTCTTTTGACCCCGTAAGCCGGCCTGACCCTTCCGTATCATGATCGGGACAGCCACTAACGTCCGTATATTTCGCCGATGCTCGCGACTTTGCCTTATCCACCACGTCAACTTGATCTCCTCCTAGCTTTACCTCATTATCCGTAGTTGGAAACCTGATTATCAAACCCGGGCTTTTTGTCTCAAATTCCAACACCCCAAGGTTTAGAAGAACCTGGACTTTGCGCTTAAAGCTCGTGCATTTCTCAATCGAGTGCCCCCGAATTCTGGCGTGGTAATCACAATGCTCTTCCTCACGGAACCAACTGGGATACGGAGACGATGGGGTTTTAACAAAGCAAGGTGCCACCACTCGAGCATGCAACAGTTTTGAGTACAACTCTTGGTAACTGAAAGGACTGGGGGTGAACTGATCATTCCCTTTCTCAATCTCTTTCATCTTCTTTGAGCCTTGAGGAATCCTGACCATAGTTCGAGATTGCGAAATTGTAACGCTCTTTGGGGCTTCTTGGCAATCTTGTCGCTCTTGAGCTGATTCTTCCTTCGTTGGAGAAGACAAGCTTCTCCTAATAGAATCTTCGATCTTATCTAACGCCAATTCAACGGGGAATTCTGAAGTAGTGCGGTTCACCTCATACTGGCCAATGACGACCTGGTCTTCATCAGACAAAGCTTATTTCATCCCAAAGTCATGACCCACCTTCTCACTATTCTCGGTCCGGGGGTTTCCCCTCACGCCACTTCTTTCGATCACCACAGTTATCATAGCCCTTAATTCACTGATTTGCCCTATTGTTTCATCTTGGAACATCTTCACATAAGCGATCGTCTCTTTCTGGTTTTGAACCAAATGCTCTTGGAGCTGTTCGAGCTTATCGACCCTAGCCATTAGGTCATTCATGCTTTTGAAACTATATTGGCTTGAAGTCATTCTCTTCTATTTTCTCTCTGAGGTGAGGACTTCCCCCAATTAGTGATTCATATGATGCAACGAACGTACAAAAGAGTATTATTAAAAAAAATGCTACATGAATGCAAAGGTGCATTAATTTTATTGAATGCCATGTGACATATGTACAACATTGGGTTAAGAGTAATCAATCAAAATGTATAATTGAATGCAAAGGTACATTAATTTGATGGACATTAATTTTATTTGTTTAATGAATGAATGAATGAATGGATGAATGTGTCACATGTACAACGGAAACATATGATTAAAGGTGATCAATTAAAATGTATAATTGAATGCAAAGGTGCATAAATACAATGTGTCGTGTGGACAACATATGGTTAAGAGTAATCAATCAAAATGTAATTGGATGCAAAGGTGCATAAATGCACTGTATCGTATGGACAACATATGGTTAAGAGTAATCAATCAAAATGTAATTGAATGCAAAGGTGCATAAATGCACTGTGTCGTATGGACAACATATGGTTAGAAGTAATCAATCAAAATGTAATTGAATGCAAAGGTGCATAAATGCACTGTGTCGTATGGACAACATATGGTTAGAAGTAATCAATCAAAATGTAATTGAATGCAAAGGTGCATTTCATGCATACAATGTGTCACATGTACAACAAAAATGCATGGCTAAAGGTAATTAAACAAAATGCATAATTGAAATGCAAAGAGCAACACTGAGTTCGGCAAATATCCTCGTTAAACAACTCATCCATGGGAACCTTGGTCCGTTACAATGATCGGATAAAACCCACTACATGCAGTTCTTAAGCTAGCGTCTAGGCCGACGATTTTCTTCAAGACTCACTCAATCTCTTCTTCTTTCTTGAAATGATCTTTTGCTAGGAATCGGGCGTTCTTTCATATCCTCGTTAACAAGTAGGCCAACTCTCGGTCCTGCCCCCAAGTGGTATAGGCGACAAATTATGATTAATCCACTGTCGATATTGGTACTCTTGGCTTGCTCTTGGGAAGGGTCCCACTGAGCCTAACCTTCAAAGCGCATCGTGGGTGAGGTCGGAATTCCCTCTGACTTGAAATATTTTTCTTGTTCTAGATTGAGACTTGATTGTTGACTCAAGGCGGCGAAGTGCCCGAGAAACTTTCGATCTTGCCCCGAAAAGCTCGGTTGCTGTTCGGTGTGGTTCTCGCTAATTTCCTTGCAAGACTCGGTATTCCCCAACTGTTATAGTCAAATCAAAGCTGCCAATCGTGGAACAAATATAGGTTGAACTCCAAAATTTGGAGTATCGGTCACTTTCCTGGAACGTCTAACACATATGTGAGGTGTCTCTTTTGTCTTTTTTTTTTGAAAGTCTTTCTTGTCTTGGAACCCTAACCATGTAGTTGCTCTCCTCATGGCCATATTTTCGTCGAGGTCTTTCTCATTATTGTTACAGACCACATTTCTCACTAATCAAGTCTTTAATTTCAGACTATTTCCAACTCAATGTGCTCTTTATGCAATGATAAAATATGCAAAATAAGAGGAGAAGAAAAAAAGGGGAGGGGGAGAAAAAATGAAAGTGTTAGTCGTACAGATAAATGCAAATTAATAAGCAAGCAAGGGGAACCAGATATTTACAAAAAAGAATCATAGGTATAAGAAATCAGCAAGGAAAAAAAACAAAACCTAGACACTATAAACTCTAGGGTTATCCGCATGGCTCTAATGGGGTAGGCTTCTTATATTCTCATTCATGAGTTTGGTTCTAAATAAGGGTACCCGAACCTATCTCATCACCTACTAAGGCAATAAGAACCCCAATTCTGGCCCATTACAGGCTTGCGAACTGGTTTCGGTTCGAGGGAAAGCACGACCTAATGACGTGGAGGGCTGCTCACGTATCAAAGGCGTGGATTCCGGAAGTGAATTACCGACCCGTGGAGGGATACTCACGTGGGTATGGGCGTTTCACTCCCACTTAAGGGTAGCTCGGGTATAGAGCTTGATGATCATGATGCAACACATGTCGGTGACTCCTTCGAAATTAAATGAGAAATTAATTCGAATGCCACAAAATTTCAAAGCCCGTTCAACTTAAGTGGTATTTTCATAAAAGAACAAACTCATTAGCTTCACTTCGAATTTTAAATATTTTCTATCGATTAAATGGCAACAAGCGTTTTATTGGCTTAACTCTCATTTTTTGTTTTGTAAAAAACAAAAATTTAGTCCCCAGTGGAGTCGCCATGCTGTGATAAGGTTTTTCTCCGAAACCGTTAAATGTGAGCCTTATCACTATTTTTCTTTTAAAAAAAGGGGGTTTATTTAAAGAAAAAGGAGAAATTCTTATTTTGGAAAACTTGTGAAAATTTGGAGTCGCCACCGGCCACTGAGGTAGGCCGGACACTATAAAACCAGAGATTCATTTTAAAACGGGTTCGGGAGTTGGTTACGCGTGGGGTAGGGTTAGCGTCCCCATCACGCCCGGAAATCGGTACCAAATTGCTCGTTGCCTTTTGATCGATAGTAATTATTTAAAAACCGAAGTGAATTTAATAAAAATGTCCTTAATTGAAAATGCGACTTAAATAGAACGGGCTATATCGGATCGTGGCTTTAGAATTAATTAAACATTTAATTAAGAAGGATGACGGTACATCGGACCATAGACTAAACCGACATCAAATAAGGCTGACTGCCGTGTTAGTTTAGGGTTCGGATCTCGTACGTCACCTTTATGCATGATGCGGGCAAATAAGGGATGATGCGTGCTATTTCCATTTTTTGTGCTCTCGCTTACCTGAAGGCGGTGAAAATTAGCCCGAGTATCCGATAGACATCCATTAAGTTAGGACTGTCGTTTTCGGATACCGGGGTTAATTAATACCGCTCTCGTGTTTGATTTTTAGATTAATTAATTAACATACCAAATCATTAATGGTTTCATGAATGACAAATACGAGTGTGTCACAAAAAACACAACACCATAATAAATAATTCGAATGGAAATAAAGCAAGATAAAATAACAACATGGGAATTTAAATAAAAAAAATCCGGAAAAGGACCGGACGAATATAAAACGCGTAATTAAGTGCGATGAATTAAATAACGGGAATTGAAGTGCTAGAAATTAATATGTTAGTAGTTAGATTAAAAGTTAGATTAGGAGTTAGAAATTACACTAAACGAGCCATAATAATACGGATCATACCCCGTTGCGGGTCACCGTAAGGCCGAACACGAATCACATTCGAACAAGACAAAGGTGCAAAATAATAACATATATAGCATGAAATATATACATAAGATAATCATGATATGTGTGCATATATAACATAGTATAATATATATGATATAACGTGTAGCATGCAACATATATGTACTATGAATATTATATATGTAAAGTATAATTATAATATATATACTATATACACCATACTACACACGTACGGACCAAAAAAGGAATAGAAACTAAAAGGGGACCTAAAGTGCAATAATACGTTTAAAAAAAATCTATTTGATGGGAAATAAGGGCTAAATTGGGAAGACGCAAAACTTCAAAAGGGCCAAAACAGTGATTATCCCACCCGAAAACAGATTAAAACGGAAATAGGGGTGAAATTGTAAACACTGAAAAACATACGAGGACTGCGGGCGGGATTTTAAAATGCGGAAGCCCTCACTACGTAATATCAAGGACGCGGAAGGGCTCCCGGTGTGATTACAGAGACACGGAAGGATTTAAAATATAATTAAACCAACTTTAAAATAAAAAAACCTATATAAATTAAGTTTAAAACGTTTTAACCCTTTTTACAAACCCTAATCTAAAACCAGAACTCCCCCTTCTTTGAAACATCGAGAACGCCGCTCCGGTCGCCGTTAATCGGCGCCGGAGATCTAAAAAAAAAACTCCTCCTTTTTCTGAAACCAAAACAAACCTCTTTGTCATCTTTTGAAATCCCAACCCAGAAAACCAGAAAACCCAAAATCCTTTCTTTTCGAAAGACTTTCAAAACAGAACCTAAAAAACACTATCAAAACCCTTTCTCAATATTTGCCTCTCACCGACTCACCGTGTATGGTCTCGGGAGAGACCAGGGAGTTTGTCGCCGGCGAGATAGGCAAAAGGATGAGAAGGAGATGAAGCGACGTCGAGGTAAAAAAAAACCTTAACTTCTATTTTTTGTATTTTTTATTTTTTGCTTCGAACTGTAAAACGAAAAAGATAATACCTGTGAAACTTTTTGTATTAATTTCTGCAATTCGGATTACAAGTTTTTCTGAAAAGCTCTCTAAAAACCTCTCATGCTCTCTAAAAACCTCTGATTACAATTTTTCTCCCCCGCCGCATGCCCCCTGCATTGCATGTTGCTTCGGCTTTTATAGCCGGAATATTACACCATTTTTACATTTTCTAAAATATGAAATTGCTGGAAATTGCTGGTTGTCGTTTGTTTGTATTCATGCTGCGATTTGCGGTTATTGCCTCTGCCATTTCTGTTTCTTCTTTTCTTTGGCGTTTTTGCAATTTTCTGACGCCTTTGTTTGTTTTGTTTGCATGTGATGTTTGATGGTCGAGAGGGGACCAGTCTGAGAAACGGGCGACGTGGAGCGATCGTAGCCGCCGACGAGGCATCCGGACGGTTGTGGTAGGAAGCTGAAAGGGTGCGCGGTGTAGTGCACGTGCGCGTCTGGGGACTGAAGCGTCGCGCGTGGCTCCTATGCGCCTGGGTGATTCGATCTGAGCCGTTCGATGTCCCAAGCTTGATCCGACGGCTGAGAGGCGTGCGGCGCTAGGACCACCACGGAGGGCCTCTAGGGTTTTTTTTGCTTCCTTGATCGATCTGGACCGTTAGATCTGGATCCTAGATCTAACGGTGGAGAGTGGTGGCGACTGCACAAGATAAGAGGCACATTAGGGTTTTTTTTAGATTAGATTAGGTTTATTTTGCTTTGGGCCGACCGGGCCTTGTATCAATTGTAATGGACTGTTAATGGACTTTAAAATACAATTTGCGGCTTATGTTATTTAATATATCGGGCTTATTTATATTATTTCTTTTTTGTCTTTTATTCTAATAATAATAATAATAATACCATAGTATCTAATCGGTAATTATAACAACAGGAAACAACATTAATAATATATAAGATAATGGTAGAAATAATAAGGATCTATAATGATAATATGATAAGGATGATAACAAATGTGGTGGTAAAGTTAATAAACATGACCGAAAGTGACAAGAAGCATAACAACCATAGTATATAGTATACGAATAACCTTAATAATAATGGAAGGACTAATGATAATAGCTGAAAATATTTACACCAATAATTCAATATGCAAGTGTTAATTAGCCCAAGCCCAATATGCATGGACAAAGCCCAAATGGATAAAGCCCAATATGCGCATGCAAGACCCAATCTTATTTAAGCAGATTTAAAAGGGGCTAATCAGCCCGGACAAAATTAGTGATTACATATGGACCGAGTTTTTATTAGTGGATTTTGAACTGAGTTGGCTCGTCTTCAAGGCATCGAGCTGTGTATGAGCTCAGCTTACCATCCTCAGACCGACAGACAAACAGAGGCTTTAAACTGTTGTTTAGAAATGTATTTACGTTGTTTGACCGGTGACGATCTACGTACTTGGGTAAACCATCTGGCCTGGGCTAAGTACTGGTATAACACTGCTTATCAAGCACCCGTCGGTATGACACCTTTTCGAGCCCTGTATGGTTGTGAGCCTCCAACTCTACTTAGTTAGATGGACAAGGGTTCCTCCAATACTTAAATCGATCAGAAGTTGAAAGAAAGAGATCTTTTGTTGCGCGACTTGAAGCTGAATTTGTCTCGAGCCCAAAATCGAATGAAGTTGCAAGCTGACAAACATCGCCACGATCTGGAATTCAAGCCTGGTGACTGGGTTTTCATTCGCTTACAACAATTTCGTCAATTATCTCTGCGGTTAAAAAAACAACAGAAATTGAGCCCTAGATTTTTTGGGCCCTATCAAGTTGTTAAACGCATAGATAATGTTGCTTACAAGTTGGACCTGCCTGAGTCGTCGCGCATCCTTCAAGTCTTTCATATTTTCCAGTTAAAGCATTGTAAAGGTCAACCATTAGAACAGATAACTTCCCTGCCCTTGTTGATTGATCTTGCATTGCCACACCTTGAGGATAAGGTAGCTTTTCGGGACGAGGGTGATATTATGCACGCTCCAAATGCTGATATGGATCCAGAAAATGCCACGAAAGATGACTCTCCAGCGGGGAATGTTGCACCAAAATTACGTAGGAGCATTAGGGAAAAGAATCATTCGACAACTCTAACAGATTTTGTCCTATACTAAAAAAGAGAGTATAAATCATTTGGTTGCTTTATTTTCAAAGTATATGTAAAAACTCTCAAAAGTTTTAAACTTTTAATCCTTCCTCTCCCTTTTCTTCTCTCTGTTTCTCAATCATATTTCTTCTATACCGTTAATTCATAACATATTTCATTGCAAAGAAAAAAAATTTCTAGCCTAAAATAGAGAAAAAATTACATTCGAATGATTAAGCAAAACAACAAACACAAAATCCCTCCCCAGGAAACCCACGCCGGGTTAAAATCACTCAAAGTGAACAAACAACCATGCATGTACCACCCAAATCCCAATCTACCCATCCAACAAATCATTGATCACTCAACGCAGAGAAAACAAACGCAACCTTTACCAGCACAGTCCCAAGACCAGCCACTCTTGGCTAATCTTCAATTTATTGTACGAAAACCACGACGATCGCTCTACTCTGCCCTTTGCTAACGAATTCGCCACCACATTCGCTTTTCGAAATATATGAGCAAAACACACATTTGGCAGCCGAGAACATATATTATCAATTGTCGAATATTTTAAAAGATTTTATGGATCCGCTTTCTTAAAACATTTTGATTTCTCATCGTTATTGTACTAAAGTAACACTACTGTTTTTTTTAAAACAGTCTTACCTCTCAAACAGTTTTAAGAATATTTTATCATGTACATCAATACAAATTGTTACTCCATATTTATTAAAATCAAATCAAGAGGGGGGAATTAAAATTTGAAGTACGATCGGAATACAATAAAAAAAACTGAAAAATTAAAAATTCGTCGGCAACAATAAAAATTCAAGCCCAGAAACATGAAAACTCCAAGCCCATATAAAGAATGTAATAAACAAGAATCGGGGAGATACTGATTTATTCTACCCAAGTGGTTAGCTAAAGAATTAGCTTCAGATTTCGCTTTATTGCATATATTGTATTTCTTAACATTTTATGTTGCCCATATTCATTATCTATCACCATCTTTTGATAGTATTATTCAAATACATTTTTTTATCAATTAAAGAGGTATTACACTTTCATACCGAGATTCGAAACCATATAAAATGAGACAATATAAACATTTATAACCACTAAATCAATTAGTGAATCTCATCAAACACAATTTATTGAAAGAAAATAATCCAATCATGTCACTTTGGATCATTTCATAGATTATTGCATATAAATTATTAATATTAAGTCAGTAAATAATGTGAAAGTTTAATAATATTATCCAATTGATTAAGTCGTTAAATTTCGGAAAATATATAGATTGAATTCTACAAATTAAAATAACGAAACTAACATTTCAATTTCCGTGAAGTTTAAAGATAAAAATCGATTGTTTTTAAGTATTTTTAAGTTAAATAACATTTTTTACCTCTTGAACTTGTACATAATTATCATTCCAGTATCTAAAGAATATTTTTTAGTTCAGTTTAATCTCTAAATTTTTCACCCACAATACATATTACCTATCTTATTTTCCCTTACAAAAACATATAATATATTTTAAATTTGAAATGTATTTAAAAGTTTCATTAAAATATTTAAAAAACTAGATTTTTAAATATTAAAATGATAACTTTTGGATTTTTTATATCTTTATGATCTTTAAGTTTTTTTTTCAAATCTAATATATATTATGCGGTATAGGACACGTTTTTAGAAAATCTTTATTTTTTGCAACATTAAAATTCAAAACTTTTTAAATAATAAAACACGCCTTTAAAGAATAAAATACTAATATTTTTAATTTGCTTTAGCGTGCGGTCGCAAAAGTCAAAATTTTTATCTCTGTTCCCAAGACCCAGCCATTGTCTGAATTAGAGCTTTTGGAATATAGTGGTGTACTAAATTACATATAATAAGATTCAAAAGACGCTAAGTCACATGGTTACATGTGACTAAACCATAATTCCAAATCTTTAACAGACACTTATCATCATCATAATTATATATATATATAATCACAATAAATGTAAGGATTAAACTCATTCAAAATAAAATAAAATAAGTATTTTTTGTCACTCGACCAATTAAGTAAGTCTTTATTATCACCATTATTAATAATAATTTTATCACTATCAATACTTCGGAGAAAAAACATATTGTCTCATTTAAGAATTTGTTAGTTGCCATTAAAAAACGGTTAGCTGATAACTTAATGAATGGTTTTAGTATGAAAAAAAATTGGGCTCATTTTAAAAAATTTGTGTTCGAATAACTTTATTTGAAAAAGTATATATTTTATCAAATAATTAAGAAAATGTATAAATAAATACTGCTTTGTAATCAGTATCAAACTATTAAAAAATTGTTAGATGATACAAAGAAAAGGACCGATTTTGCATAAGTTTTCTTTTTAAACTAATTTTTTAGTTAGGCATCCATATAAATATTAGTAAAATATCATTCAAATTTTATAGTATTAAAATTATTATAAATATCATTATATGATATTTTCAAAATGAAAATTTTACGTTATAATTAATAAGATTAATATAGTAAATTTCGTTAAAGATTAAATTGATTATTACGTCAATTTTATTAATTGTCGCATTAATTTTTCCTTTAAAAATTAAAGGGTGATAACTATTGTATATATTTTTTAATATTTTAAGTAACTAATTTATAACAATTTTTTGACTGTTTAACATTTTAAACTCAAAATGATTCGACTAAAAACTTATCTATCAAATATTATTTGGGTAGTTTAATTTATTTTTTCCTAAACGAAAACGGTAGTTTGACAAGTAAAAACAGAATACAGTTTGGATATTAAAATCTAAAATTATTAGATGCCACTTAAAAAATAGATTAATAGTAAAAATTTAATTAATACAAAGACTGTTCCCAAAAAAATCAAGTGATTATTTTTCATGGAATGTTCGAGCTCCAAAAAAAATGGAGGGAGATTGTGTAGTTGTGTGGTCTGAGGAGAAAACCAAGTGATTTGGAGTAATGAATTTCAGTAAATTTATTCAAAAGTTTAAAGGTAAATTACTCATGACAATGATATTAGATTAGTCTGAAATTCATTTGTTTATTGGATTTGGAGGAATACACAAATATCTTATTTCCTATTGGTGGGATTTCAAAAGAGTATATAATGCTAAAGTTGTTAGGAGTTAAAGATTAATAGAAAGGAGTTAATAGTATAATCAAAGTGATTTTGTTATAAAAAGTTTAATTAATAGAAAGTTCATTATGACTGCTCCGAAGATTTCGGAGATTTCTCTCAACCCTAGCGTTGACGCTAATTCGGATGGGTTGTTGCCGTCTCCCGGCAGACTGGTGGGCCGGCCGCCAGACGACAAGGAGGATTCATCGTTGCTAATTGAAAGTGCGAACACGTCTGCGGATCCGACGTTGGAGGTGGCGCTTGGGTCGTTGGAGGCGGCGATGGAAGTGGTTGGTGATGAGGCTTTAGGAACAGGTACTGCTGCAGAGGCCATGGTTTGCGATACAACACGTCTAACCGGGGAGAAGGATGATCCACTGGGTGGAAGTGTGGTGGCAGGGGGCGGCTCCTAGCCCTCCTACTATGACAGAACCACCTAATATAAAGATGACGTTTAGGGACATGGTGCTTGGCCGAAACATGGGGAAGCAGGGGGCGAATATGATTTTAGAATTGGATGTTGAATTAAAACCGGAGGATGTCAAGGTACGTTTTGTAGAAGGTACTCCAACCATTGATTTTTCGGAGCGACTACACTCTGAAATTGATGCAAAGTTGGCGAATTCGGTTGTTGTTAGACTTTTGGGACGGTCGATAGGATATGCCGCCTTGCTTTCGCGTATTAAGAACTTATGGAATCCTAGTGGGGAAATATCTGTAACGGGGTTTTTTTCGTCCGCTACTTTTGGAAAAGAAGCATTTAATTTAAAACAAGGGGGAATTTTGAAAACAATTCGAGTTCGGGTTTTGGAAAAATCCCTTTAAAAGAAATCTTTTTTTTTTCGGTTTGGAGTCGCCACCGGCCACTATGGTAGGCCAGACACCGTAAAAACAAAACCAGAGATTCGTTTGAAAGGGTTCGGGAGTTGGTTACGTGTGGGGTAGGGTTAGCGTCCCCATCACGCCCGGAAATCGGTACCAAAACAATTGTTGCTTTTAATTGATGGAAATTATTTAAAATTTAAGAAGACTTTAATTAGGGGTTCTTGATTGAAAACCAAATTTTAATCGTACGAGCTCTTTCAAATTGGTGGTATCGAATTAATTTACCATTTAATTAAAAAGGATGACGGTACACCGGACCAAAAACTAAACCGACATCATATAAGACTAACTGCCGTGTTAGTTTAGGGTTCGGATCCCGTACGTCACCTTTATGCATGATGCAAGCAGATAAATATGGTGCTATGGTCTTGTCTGTTTTATTTACAGATTTACCTTTAGACGATTCGAATTAATCCGAGTATTCGCGGGACATCCAGTAAGCTAGGTATGTCGACCCGAATACGCGAATTAATAAGTATCTCCGTTTTAAAATTTAAAATTCATTAACATGTAAATCAAGTCATTAAAAATCACATGAAATGACATCAAAAATGCATGTCACACAAACATATTCGAATCATCATAAAAGACCAAGCATGCACATATTAAAAAACATACATTATATACACATTAAACGAACATAACAAGATGCAAAACGACATATATTCGATGCAAACACGTACTAAACGGGAATGAATAATAATATAACCAAAATGACATACAATATAAATAAAAATGCAAACTGGCAGGGGCTGCAAATGTAATAAACCCATTAAAAACTGATTAAAACGTGAAACTAGACTCAATTAAAACGAGGCAGAAACCTACAGGGACTAAAAAGGGCATTTTACCATCCGGAAACTGATTAAAACAACACAGGGACGAAACTGAACACTTTTAAAAACCTAAAGGGACCAGGGAAGGGATTTATCGCCGCGGAAGCCCTCCCCGCGCAATTAAAATGACGCGGAGGGGCTTATAATGCGATTAAACCGATAATAAGAAAACAGTATATAAGCCACATTAAAACACCATTGACCCTTCTTATATCATTAACCCTAAAACCGAAAGAAGCTTACCCCTTTCCCTCTGAAAAATCCGGCGCCGCAAGGGTTCCGGTCGCCGTTGCCGGCGTCGGAACCCTAAAAAAAAACCTTTTTTATTTTCTTTCCGAAACCAAAACCAAAATCTTTTTTTCTGTTTTAAACCTTTGAAACCCAAAACCAAAGTTAAAAAACTTTTTGTATTCTAAAAAATCGAGACCGAAAAAAACAAACTCCCTCACCGGCTCACATGCATGGCCTCGGGAAGGGCCACAGAGCTTATCGCCGGCGAGGAAGGCGGACCGACGAGACGCGAAGGTAAAACATGGTTTCCCTTTTCTGTTTTTTGTTATTGATTCGAAATGAGAAATGAAAACTATGGTACCTCTGAAAACTGAGATCTCTGCTTGTATTGATATCGGAAATTCGCTTACAATGTCTCTCTCTCTCTCTGAATTTTTTGAATCCGAAAATCCTCCTCTATTACAATTTTTTCTCTCTAAAAATCCCCCCTTTAAATTGCATTTTGCTTTGGCTTTTATAAGCCCAATAATACAGATTTTGTGAATTACATGAAATAGGAGTAAAATTCCTATTGGTTGCCTATGATTTTGTTGGTATTCATCTGCTGAAATCTGTTATTTTTGCCTTTGCAATTCTGTTGCATTTTGTTGCGTTTCCGGACTCTGAAATTGTTGTCTGTTTGCTGCATGTGAGGCCGTTCGGGATGGAGGGGACCAGAGGGACGGGACGTGGCCGGCGTCGTGGAGCAATCCATGCCGTTGAAGACGGATCTGGACGGCCTGAGGGCATTCGAAAAGGCACACGCGCGCGAGTGGGAGCTGAAGGGACGCGGACGCGCGGGCGCGTGGAGGCTCCAGAAGGTTCTCCGCGTTAATCTCGGCCGTCCGATGGTCTGGAGGGGTGCGGCGCAAGGGCTTCAGCAGACAGCTCCTAGGGTTTTTTGGTCTTGGCTCGATCGGGGCCGTTGGATCTCCCCTCCAGATCCAACGGTTGAGATGGGGTGGCGGCTGCATGACAAAAGTTAGGGCATTAGGGTTAGCAGATTAGGGTTTTCTGTTAGGGCCCTAATTGGGCTATAATGTGTATAATATTTTTTTGGGCCTGTAAATTGGACTTGAAATAGATAAAGTGGGCTTTTTATTTAATTAAATGTTGGGCTTATATTTAATTAATGTCTTCTTTGTTTTTCCAGATTTAATTATTGACAATAATATTAATAGTAGATACAATTATAATATTAGATAATAATAATAATAATAAATGTAATAATAATAATAAATGTAATAAGATAATATTAATGAGTATATGGTACTAATAATAAATAGATAAATAGTATTAATGATAGTAATGGAGGATAATATAGCATAAGTAATGAGCATAATAACATGAGAATTTTATAATATGACAATGTTTATACCGACAACCCTAATAAATAATATATGTACATACATACACTGTTTTTTGTCTTTTTTTTATTTTTTGTTTTTTCATAACGCATATATAAGAAAGTAACAACGCCCGTTATTAAAGAAAAATAAAATAAAATGGGTTTTGACACCCCGGACAAAATGGGTGATTACAGCTGCCCCTCTTTGCTTATACTTGTGAAACAAGGATAAAGCAAAGGCCATAAACACCAATTTTGTCCGACTTCCCTGTTTGGATTCCAAGTCACCATGCACTTGAACTACTGGCGGTTCGGAAGTCGGTGCGGGAAAATACAACGGTCGCGGAGGCTTGAAGTTGTTTCTCTCATTTCAACATTCTTCAACCCTTCGAGGTCTGAACATATAGACAAATATTCAAAAAGCTCCATTCTCCGAGTGCCCGAACAGATAGGCGGGTTCTATTCTCCAAGAGCCTGAACGGATAGGCGAGTTCCATTCTCCAAGAGCCTGAACGGATAGGCTGGTTCTATTCTCCAAGGGTCTGAATAGATAGGCGGGTTCCATTCTCCAAGAGCCTGAACGGATAGGCTGGTTTCATTCTTCAAGAGCCTGATCAGATAGGCGGGTTCCATTCTTCAAGAGCCTGATCTGTTAGGCGGGTTCCATTCTCCAAGAGCCTGAACGGATAGGCTGGTTTCATTCTTCAAGAGCCTGATCAGATAGGCGGGTTCCATTCTCCAAGAGCCTGATCTGATAGGCGGGTTCCATTCTCCAAGAGCCTGAACGGATAAGCTGGTTTCATTCTTCAAGAGCCTGATCAGATAGGCGGGTTCCATTCTCCAAGGGCCTGATCGGATAGGCGAGCTTCCTTTTATGAGAAAAGCTTTGATATTCCATTCTTCACGAGCCTGAACGGATAGGCGAGCTTCCTTGTATGAGAAAAGCTTTGATATTCCATTCTTCACGAGCCTGAACGGATAGGCGAGCTTCCTTGTATGAGAAAAGCTTTGATATTCCATTCTTCACGAGCCTGAACGGATAGGCGAGCTTCCTTGTATGAGAAAAGCTTTGATATTCCATTCTTCGCGAGCCTGAACGGATAGGCGAGCTTCCTTGTATGAGAAAAGCTTTGGTATTCCATTCTTCACGAGCCTGAACGGATAGGCGAGCTTCCTTGTATGAGAAAAGCTTTGATATTCCATTCTTCACGAGCCTGAACGGATAGGCGAGCTTCCTTTTATGAGAAAAGCTTTGAAATATCTGTCAAAAATAGGTAAAAATGATATGATTATGTGAGTTAGCATGCCCCTAATCCTAGGGATGCCTAACTACAAGTGATGCATGAATTAAGACATCAAAATGCTCGGATGCTTCTACTCTCCGAGTTGGCCAACCTCGACCTTCTTCTTGTCTCTTCTTCTTCTCAATCTCTTTGGGCCTTCTTATCTTTGCCAAATCTCAATCTTTTGGTCTCTTCTCGAAAGATGACCGCTGACTTTCGTTGGTCAAACTAGACATAGCACTTCTCGTAGTGCTCGTTCTCAAAACATTGCCCCCTATTCCCGCTGGGTGCTAAATTATTCTCTTCGTCTTCACTCAACGCGGTGACTTTTCTCTTCTTCTCAACATTAGGGGAAGCATATGCCCCCAAGTCCCTGAACTTTTTCTCTTAAGTTCATTTTCTGAAGCGCTCGGACACTTTCACTCTTTGGATTGGTCCACCTTGACCTTCTCCTTCTTCTTCTTAATCTAACCTGGCTTTCTCCTTGCCAAATCTCAATCTTTTAATTTCTTCTCGAAAGATAACCACTGACTTTCACTGGTCATACTGGTCATAACACTTATCGTAGTGCTTGCTTTCAAAATATTGCCCCCTTTTCAAACTGGGTGCTGAATTATTTTCTTCGTCTTAACTTAATATGACGGCTTCATCTCTTCTCAACAACGGGGGAAACACATGCCCCCAAGTCCCTGAACTATAGCATGTAGGAACTTATTACGATCTTCACCATAGCCACTGACAAGCTGTCATTTGTATTCAGGGCATTGCATTCTAAGCTTTATCCTCGAAGTAATGGGAAAATTATTGTGTTTACAAAAGATTTAGGTTGCATCTTTTTAATTTCAAAAATGAGATGCGTTTTTAAAAACTATTTTTTCTTTTCACATCAGGGATATATCAAGTCAAATTAAATACCCCGAATATCAAGTGCACGAACGACACTACTGTGGCTTACCAAGGATTGCCTCAAGCATCATGTGTCTAGGAGACCTCGAAAGCTGAGCTGATGTCTGAAAATGTGACATACTCTCCAAGTTATTTCGGCTTTTAATCAATTAGATTTATCTTCTGTAGGCTTTGCCTTTATCAATTCTTTATAATTTTGGGGAAGTCAACTCATCACATTCCTTTGGCTCGAAATAAATGATGGAGCAAACAACAAAACCCCGAGCTACTCGGCATTGTCATGATTTGAAAATATTACCATCACTCATGTAGCTAAAGTGGATGGTGCATAGCAACCTTGTTGGTCTTTTGCTACAGCGGAGTGCCCCAAAAATTCCACACTCATATCCGAAGATGCCTATTACCAGGCTTCGAACATTGGAGTGCTTTTGTTAGTTTTTATTATTCTCTCTTTTTTGTCTCTCTTCTTTTTCTTTTTATTTCTCTCTTTTTCTTTTTCTTTCTCTTTTTTCTTTTCTTTTCTTTTTCTTTTTCTTTTTTTTCTCCTTTTCTTTTCTCTTTTTTCTTTTTTTCTTTCTCTTTTCTTCTCTCGGTACGGGGGGTTTCCGGTTATTCTCCCGGAGGCATTAATTTTAATTAGGTGACCAAATTAACTTGGGGTGTAAGCCACATATTCATCATCTTCAAAGCTTTCGATTTCCGCTAGACAAAGGCGGCTCGAAGTCAACCACTGGGGTCAAAGTCAATGTCCCTTATGCAATTGATATACGGGGACTTAATAGAAAAGTATATACACAAAATGAAAATGCAATTGAAACATAATGCATCCTTTCATTGAAATTTTAAAATATGCAAACTTGGGCCCTTACAGAAAAATCTTTGCTACCTTCGGGCAAAGAGCAGCAAAGTGGATTCCACACATCACTTCTTGGAAAAAATTAAAATGCAATGAAATGAAAGCAAACAAGCTTGGATGCGTTAAACTCTTGATTAAATTGGCCATCCATCCCACCCCTCAAACTCCTTCGAGGAACTCAACCTCCTTATTGTCCATTAACTCCTGGATCAACTGCTTAAATTCCGGGCAACCCTGAATCTCGTGCCCCGTAGTCTGATGGAACTCACAGAAGGATTCAAGACCATCACATGCTTCATTCGGACCCTTCTCAATTAAGCCCGCTGTACACAATTGCTCATACACCCAACTCAGAGGTGACTTGATCTCAGACACTTCCATCCTTGTCTTCTTCGTATCAACTTCTTCAAGAGCATTCACGCCTCGACTTCCGTGGTTCGGAAGCGGATTGGTCGTCACATTGGGCTTCTCCAACTCGAGGACCCCGTTGTTAATCATGTTTTGCACGAGCTTCTTGAATGCTAAGCAGTTCTCTATCGTGTGCCCCGGTACTCCGCCGTGGTACTCACAGTGTGCCTTCTCATCGTACCACGCAGGGTAAGGCGGCTGGAAGGGAGTAACATGATACGGGCGAACCAGATCGGCCTCGTATAGGTGCTTGTACACCTCTTTGTATGGTATGGGTAGAGGAGTGAAGGTTATCCTCTCTTGCTCCTTTCTGGGGGCCCTATTCTCTCTTCGGTTCTGGCCTTGCGCATTCCCAACTACGGCTTGAGGCGCTGAAACTGTGAAGTGCTTAGAAGCCTCGTAAGCACCGACATTGTTCACCTCATGGTCCTTCTTCTTAAACTGCTTTCGGGCATTCTCTCCTCCATCAATCCTACCACTCTTGATAGCTGCTTCGATCCGCTCACCGGTCATAACCATATCTGAGAAGTTACCGATAGGGTTGCTTATCATGCGGTCATAGAGGGTCCCTTTCAAAGTGTCAACAAACATAGGGGAGATCTCATTCTCACGAAGTGGGGGTTGAACTTGTGCCGCCACATCCCGCCAACGCTGGGCGTACTCACGGAGGCTCTCGTTGTGCCTTTGCTCCAAACCTTGTAGCATGAGTCGGTTCGGAACCATGTCGGTTATATGCCTATACTGATCAGTGAAAGCCTTGGCCAAATCCTTCCACGACCTAATTTGAGCACGAGTCAACTGATTGTACCACCTCACCGCAGGCCCCACTAAACTGTATTGGAAGCAGTGAATTAGCAACTTCTCATTGTCGATGAAACCCGTCATCTTTCTACAAAACATGGTTATGTGAGCAGTAGGGCAAGTTGTCCCGTCAAACTTCTCAAACTCCGACGTCTTGAACTTGGGCGGGATTATCAGATCCGGAACCAAGCTGAGGTCTCTGGCATTCATCCCATATGCCCCCTCTTCTTCTTCTTTTGTACGGAATTTCTCCTCGAGGTCTTTCCGGGTCTCTTCTAGTTGTTTTGAGAACTCGGCTTTCACTTTGTTTAAGTTCTCGATCTCATCCAAGTCCGGGACACTATCCCCAACATTCTCCGTATTAAAAATCAGACCCGATGGAACATGGGTAGAGGCGCCCGCCTGGTGTGATGTTGCCCCATCTCCTTGGGTAGCCGCTCCTTGCGAGGGCTTAGGGGTATCGGTGACAAAGCCCGGGGAATACGAAGGGTCACCCTTATCCTGACTAGGGTTTCCAACAGCACCCTTTCCTTTCAGATTTGCTTGCAATAGCTGGGATATCTCGTTCATCATATCTTTTTGGGACTTGATAATGGTGTCCCTCAACTCTTGCTGGGCTCGCTCTAACTGACCTCTCAAATCAGCTTCTAACTTAGCGAAACTTTCCTCCATTTGTCTCTTTTGGTGGCGAGTAAAGTGTGGGTGCGGAATCTTCGGAAGTCACGAATGCTGCCATGACCTCGAACAATTAATTCCAAGACTTAATGATGTAATGCATGGTATGTCGAATGCAAAACAAAAACAAATGATTGAAGGCAAAAAAAAACACAAAATCGAATGCAAAGAAATGTTGAATCGACGAACATCCTTATCAAACAACTTTCCATGACGGAGATCGAGTCTTCTTACAACGCGGTAAGAAAATAAACACCTAGGTTATGATTTTAACAATTTTGCCCCTTTCCTTTAAACTAGGGTTCCGGAACCTCCGTTGCTGTGGACTCTTTCTCCCGTTGTGAAAGTTTTCAACTTAGACTGTTCTCGAATCAACACTTCGTATGAAAATGCGATGAGTATGCAAACATAATCAAAATAAGACAAAAAGGCAACTGGGTTAGTAACACCAATAATGAATACTTGAACAAATAAACAGAAAACACCAAAGCAGATTAACAAAACAAGACCTAATAGCACGAATTCTAATTCTACGGTTATCCGCATGGCTCTAACCGGGGTAGGCTTCTTAAATTCTCACTCATGTGGTTCGGTTCTAACAAGGGTACCCGAACCTATCTCATCACCTACTAAGGTAACAAGAACCCCAATTCTGGCCCATTACAAGCTTGCGAATTGGTTTCGGTTCGAGGGAAAGCACGACCTAATGACGTGGAGGGCTGCTCACTTATCAAAGGTGTGGATTCCGGAAGTGAATTACCGACCCGTGGAGGGAGACTCACGTGGGTATGGGCGTTTCACTCCCACTTAAGGGACGAAGCTCGGGTATAGAGCTTAATGCGTGATGCAACACATGTCGGTGGTTCCTTTGAAATTAAATGAAGAATTAATTAGAGACCACCAATTATCAAAGCTCGTGTACTTAAAGTCTTATTTTCAAAGAAGAACCATCTCGTTAAAGTCAAATTAAATTCCAAAAATTTCCATCATTAAAAGCAATAATTATTTCTTTGGCCTAACTCTCTTTTTGTTTTGAAAAACAAAATTGTCCCCAGCGGAGTCGCCAAGCTGTAACGGAGTTTTTTTCGTCCCGCTACTTTTGGAAAAGAAGCATTTAATTTAAAACAAGGGGGAATTTTGAAAACAATTCGAGTTCGGGTTTTGGAAAAATCCCTTTAAAAGAAATCTTTTTTTTTTCTCGGTTTGGGGCCGCCACCGGCCACTATGGTAGGCTAGACACCGTAAAAACAAAACCAGAGATTCGTTTGAAAGGGTTCAGGAGTTGGTTACGTGTGGGGTAGGGTTAGCGTCCCCATCACGCCCGGAAATCGGTACCAAAACAATTGTTGCTTTTAATTGATGGAAATTATTTAAAATTTAAGAAGACTTTAATTAGGGGTTCTTGATTGAAAACCAAACTTTAATCGTACGAGCTCTTTCAAATTGGTGGTATCGAATTAATTTACCATTTAATTAAAAAGGATGACGGTACACCGGACCAAAAACTAAACCGACATCATATAAGACTGACTGCCGTGTTAGTTTAGGGTTCGGATCCCGTACGTCACCTTTATGCATGATGCAAGCAGATAAATATGGTGCTATGGTCTTGTCTGTTTTATTTACAGATTTACCTTTAGACGATTCGAATTAATCCGAATATTCGCGGGACATCCAGTAAGCTAGGTATGTCGACCCGAATACGCGAATTAATAAGTATCTCCGTTTTAAAATTTAAAATTCATTAACATGTAAATCAAGTCATTAAAAATCACATGAAATGACATCAAAAATGCATGTCACACAAACATATTCGAATCATCATAAAAGACCAAGCATGCACATATTAAAAAACATACATTATATACACATTAAACGAACATAACAAGATGCAAAATGACATATATTCGATGCAAACACGTACTAAACGGGCATGAAAAATAATATAACCAAAATGACATACAATATAAATAAAAATGCAAACTGGCAGGGGCTGCAAATGTAATAAACCCATTAAAAACTGATTAAAACGTGAAACTGGACTCAATTAAAACGAGGCAGAAACCTACAGGGACTAAAAAGGGCATTTTACCATCCGGAAACTGATTAAAACAACACAAGGACGAAACTGAACACTTTTAAAAACCTAAAGGGACCAGGGAAGGGATTTATCGCCGCGGAAGCCCTCCCCGCGCAATTAAAGTGACGCGGAGGGGCTTATAATGCGATTAAACCGATAATAAGAAAACAGTATATAAGCCACATTAAAACACCATTGACCCTTCTTATATCATTAACCCTAAAACCGAAAGAAGCTTACCCCTTTCCCTCTGAAAAATCCGGCGCCGCAAGGGTTCCGGTCGCCGTTGCCGGCGCCGGAACCCTAAAAAAAAACCTTTTTTATTTTCTTTCCGAAACCAAAACCAAAATCTTTTTTTCTGTTTTAAACCTTTGAAACCCAAAACCAAAGTTAAAAAACTTTTTGTATTCTAAAAAATCGAGACCGAAAAAAACAAACTCCCTCACCGGCTCACATGCATGGCCTCGGGAAGGGCCACAGAGCTTATCGCCGGCGAGGAAGGCGGACCGACGAGACGCGAAGGTAAAACACGGTTTCCCTTTTCTGTTTTTTGTTATTGATTCGAAATGAGAAATGAAAACTATGGTACCTCTGAAAACTGAGATCTCTGCTTGTATTGATATCGGAAATTCGCTTACAATGTCTCTCTCTCTCTCTGAATTTTTTGAATCCGAAAATCCTCCTCTATTACAATTTTTTCTCTTTAAAAATCCCCCCTTTAAATTGCATTTTGCTTTGGCTTTTATAAGCCCAATAATACAGATTTTGTGAATTACATGAAATAGGAGTAAAATTCCTATTGGTTGCCTATGATTTTGTTGGTATTCATCTGCTGAAATCTGTTATTTTTGCCTCTGCAATTCTGTTGCATTTTGTTGCGTTTCCGGACTCTGAAATTGTTGTCTGTTTGCTGCATGTGAGGCCGTTCGGGATGGAGGGGACCAGAGGGACGGGACGTGGCCGGCGTCGTGGAGCAATCCATGCCGTTGAAGACGGATCTGGACGGCCTGAGGGCATTCGAAAAGGCACACGCGCGCGAGTGGGAGCTGAAGGGACGCGGACGCGCGGGCGCGTGAAGGCTCCAGAAGGTTCTCCGCGTTAATCTCGGTCGTCCGATGGTCTGGAGGGGTGCGGCGCAAGGGCTTCAGCAGACAGCTCCTAGGGTTTTTTGGTCTTGGCTCGATCGGGGCCGTTGGATCTCCCCTCCAGATCCAACGGTTGAGATGGGGTGGCGGCTGCATGACAAAAGTTAGGGCATTAGGGTTAGCAGATTAGGGTTTTCTGTTAGGGCCCTAATTGGGCTATAATGTGTATAATATTTTTTTGGGCTTGTAAATTGGACTTGAAATAGATAAAGTGGGCTTTTTATTTAATTAAATGTTGGGCTTATATTTAATTAATGTCTTTTTTGTTTTTCCAGATTTAATTATTGACAATAATATTAATAGTAGATACAATTATAATATTAGATAATAATAATAATAATAAATGTAATAATAATAATAAATGTAATAAGATAATATTAATGAGTATATGGTACTAATAATAAATAGATAAATAGTATTAATGATAGTAATGGAGGATAATATAGCATAAGTAATGAGCATAATAACATGAGAATTTTATAATATGACAATGTTTATACCGACAACCCTAATAAATAATATATGTACATACATACACTGTTTTTTGTCTTTTCTTTATTTTTTGTTTTTTCATAACGCATATATAAGAAAGTAACAACGCCCGTTATTAAAGAAAAATAAAATAAAATGGGTTTTGACACCCCGGACAAAATGGGTGATTACAATATCGTTGATCGATTTGGACAACGATTATTTTCTAGTTCGGTTTGCTAGCGAGGAAGATTGTGAGAAGGTGTTAACCGGCGGCCCTTGGTTGATTTATGGATCCTACCTCACGGTACAACCATGGAGTAGGAGTTTCTCGACTTCGATTGATCATCCGGATCAAATTGTTGTATGGGTACGGTTGCCGGGCTTACCGTACCGATATTACACTAAAAGTATTTTCCGCTACATTGCCGGAACATTGGGGAGAGTGGTGCAAGTAGATTATAACACGGCGGAAGGAAAGAGAGGACGGTTTGCGCGATTGGCAATTATGGTCAATTTGAATAAACCGTTAGCACCGTATATTGTTATTGATGGCCGGAAACAACGACTTGAGTACGAGGGGCTGCCGATAATTTGTTTTTCTTGTGGCAAGTATGGGTATACTCTAGAGGCTTGCAAGCCTACGGGCGAGGTAGCGCAGCAAGAGGTTAATGTTACTAATGATTTTGAGGCACAAGTAGAGAAAGGAAAATTTGGGTCGTGGATGCAGGTTGTTAACCGACGACAACGTAAGAGTAGCAACGTTGGTGAGGGCACTCGTTTAGGCAATGGAATGCGCACTGATCGGAGTGCAAAGGGAGGACGTTTTGAGGCACTTCGAATTATCGATGTTGAGAATGGTGATGGTGCGGGGAATGAGGCATCTAACCCGATTAGGGTGGATAACCCAAAAACGGCAGGGGGTTCGGATGGCGCAAAAGGGAATATGTCGAGCAGTTGTAGTAACAAGAAGGGGAAAGGCAAATTGGTGGTTCCGCAACCGGTAATGTCACAAAGGTTGACGAGAGAATTGGGCAGCTCTTCGAAGGTTGCGGAGGAGGTTCAGCGGAATGCTAGTGTGTTGGCGGATGAGCTCAATGGTGAGGCCAACGGAACTGCTGTTGGTTGTGAGCCGCGTCCAGCGCAAGAGGTGGCATCAATGGAGATTGTGGTTCCGGTAGCTAGCAAGTTGGACCCTCGTAGTCATACGGCTGTTAAGGTGATTCCACAAGGCTCTAGTGAGGCAGAGAAGGTAACACATGGAGGTAGAGATGGTGGATTTGTCGGTAATGGGGTGGCATCAACGGAGCAGCGACTATCGAAAATCAAGTCCGTGGCACGGAAGAGTCCGTATGTTGTAAAGAAGAATCTAGCTGCACGACAAGAAAATAAGGACCCTAACAAAGACCAAGTTGTGGATGTTGGACAGTGGATATCAAAGATGACGGCCGAGTTGAAGGATAAGCCATCTAATAGCGTGGCGAACCTCCTACCCCCACCCTCGCCGTTGACGGAAGCACGGGGAAAGGTTCAGTGGCGAGATAACACGGTGTTTGAGGACAAAGGAGGGACGGTTTGATTGCCTTTCCCCTTAGCTTCTCCTTTATTTAATGATTAAAGTACTTTTTTGGAACGTCCAGGGCGCGTCAGTCCCTGATTTTAATCGTTATTTGAAGTTAATTTTCAGAACGCAGGATCCTGACATTGTTGCGTTGATGGAGCCTCGGATTAGTGGAAGGAAGGCGGATGCCTTTATTCGACGACACGGTTTTGATCACTCTTTTCGGATTGAAGCCTGTGGCTTTTCTGGAGGGATTTGGGTTCTTTGGAAGAATACGGTCAGTGTTGATGTTCTTGCTGTGTCTCACCAGTTTATTCATGTGAGTTGTGTGCATCAGGATAGTAGGAAATGTTGCGTCTTGACCGTGGTTTATGGGAGTCCGGATAGTAGGCGTCGGAATCAGCTTTGGAATGCGTTGTCCGCCTTGCAGCCGCAGTCTGATAAGCCTTGGATTTTGGGAGGGGATTTTAATGCAATCCCATGTGTCGCGGATCGCATGGGTGGTTCGAGTAAGCGCGATGGTGTCTGCAAGAAGATGGGGCATTTTTTACTTCAGGCGGGGTTGTCTTGTTTGGATTTTCATGGGTCGCGCTACACTTGGAAGCGAGGAACTCTACATCAAAGACTAGACCGTTGTATTGGTAATGATTTGTGGTGGGAGAGTTGGCCGGATTCTTGCGTGTATCATTTGGCAAGGATTGGTTCCGATCATCGCCCGATTTTTATGGTGGGGAATTCGCCTAGCTCTAACCAGGTACATGCGAGTTTCAAGTATCTAGCTGCATGGCAAGATAACCTGGATTTTACTGATATGTTGGCTAGTATTTGGAGGACTACGGGGGATATCATGACCAATCTTTGCAATTTCGCTAAGGAAGCGAGCACTTGGAACAAGGAGGTTTTTGGTAACATTATTAAGAAGAAATCTCGTCTTTTAGCCCGGATACAAGGGATTGAAAAGAAATTAGAGTTTCCCCCTAGTGTGTTCCTTAGTGAGCTTGAGGTTACTTTGAAAAATGAATTGAATGAGGTTTTAGCACAGGAAGAGAGCTTGTGGTTTCAGCGTGCCTGGACCCAGTGGATTCGCGATGGTGACCGGAATACGCGCTTCTATCATCGTACTACCAAGGCGAGGCAAGTTCGGCGTAAGGTGACCATGATTAAGTTACAAAATGGTGTCTGGAGTGATGATAGTGCCGAGATCAAGCGAGGCGTGGTGGAGTTCTTTCACAAGCTCTTTACATCGTCTTCGTCTAGCTTACCTTAATGGAGTATTCGTGGGCGGTTTGCGGTTTTATCGGACCTGGAAAGGTCACGTTTAGTACTGCCGGTTGAGGAGGACGAGGTGCGAAAGGCGTTGTTTGACATAGAGCCCTTGAAAGCCCCCGGATTTGACGGTGTGCACGCTATGTTCTACCAGAGGAATTGGCCCATCTTGAAGGAGAGCGTTGTTAGTTTTGTCCGTGATTGTTTTAACTATTGGGAGATTTGTGATGTGATTAATAAGACTATTTTGGTCTTAATCCCAAAAGTGGTGCCGCCAGAAACTTTTGGACACTTCTGGCCGATTAGCTTGTGCTCGGTGGTGTACAAAACTTTTACTAAGGTCATAGTCAATCGTCTCAAGCCGCTGTTGCCTAATTTGATTTCATCATCTCAAGTTAGTTTTGTTCCGGGCAGAAATATCATGGACAATGTGATTTTAACGCAGGAGGTTATACACACTATGCGTTCTAAACGTGGGCAAAAAGGGTGGATGGCCTTGATGATCGATCTTGAAAAAGCCTATGATAGGCTTGAATGGGGTTTTATCGCGGATACTTTAGCTGATGCTGGGCTACCTGAGGATTTTGTTCACTTGATCATGTGTTGTATAACGTCCATCACAACTAATATAAGTTGGAACGGTGAGTTGACGGATAGTTTCACTCCTACCCGTGGGATTCGCCAAGGAGACCCGATGTCACCATACATCTTTGTGTTATGTATGGAGCGGTTATCTCAGGCTATTGATGTGGAAATTGCGAATGGAAGGTGGTCGGAGATCAGATTGAGTCGGGGTGGACCTGGTATTTCGCATTTATTTTTTGCGGATGATATTGTTTTGTTTTCTGAAGCCAGTATGTCGCAAATGCATGTTATTAGCCGTGTGCTGGGTTTATTCTGTGATGCTTCAGGTCATAAGGTTAGTAGGCCTAAGACTAACATCTTTTTTTCGAGTAATACTCCTGTGTATTTAAGGTCTTCTATTGTTGGTGGGTACGGTTTTTCTGAAGTTGCGGATTTGGGGAAGTATTTGGGGATCCATTTACTTCATAATAGAGTTTCTCGAGTGACATATAGTTATCTGATTGATAAAGTGAAGGACCAATTGAACTCGAGATCGTTTCGGGCTCTTGCTTTTGCGGGGCGTGTAACTTTGGCTAAGTCTGTGCTACAGGCGATTCCCACTTATACGATGCAAGCTTCATGGCTTCCGAAATGTGTTTGCATGGAAATTGAAAAGCTTATCCGTGGGTTCATTTGGGGAAGTAGTGGTGATCATAAGGGTATTAATCTAGTTCGTTGGGATGAGGTGCAAAGACCCATGCTGGAAGGTGGTCTTGGTTTGAGGAAATTAGAATTAGTTAATCACTCTTTTCTTATGAAATTGGGCTATCAGGTGCTTACGGAAAATGACAAGCTCTGGGTTCGGGTTGTTCGAGCCAAGTATAAGGTGGAGGGTGCCTTACCGGGGAGTGTTACGGTTCGTAATGATCGTCGTTTGTGGGCCGACATTAGCAATGTTTGGGATAAGGTCGTCGATGTAACACCCGGGTTTGGGGGCCGGGAGAAAATAATATTAAAATATTATTTCGGGTTTCGGTTTTTATAATTAAAATAATAAATTAATATTTGGGCTTTGTATTTTCAAAACGAATTATTTTATGTTGGACTTAAGTTGTTTTGGAATCAATTTCATGGATTTTAAACATGGATGAGATATGTCATCTCATTAATGGCAAAGGTGTAATTAAAAGGGTCTCCCATTTTTAAAACCCTTTTAATTTAAAAGACCACTTTAATTCCTATCTCCATCTTCTTTTTTCCTCTCCTTCACACCAAAAACCTACTCCCTCTCCAAATCTCCATTCCTTCATCCCCATGCTCTTTGTTGGTGATTTTTGAAAGGTAAAACCGTTTCTAACTTGTCCTCATCTTCCTCTTTAAGATGATACCTTTAATTTTCATAAAGCTCATAGATTTTGAAGTTTAGGGTTTTGAGTTTTTAGGATAAAAATGCAAACTTTAATGTCTTTAATTTGAGCTTTCGATTTGTTGAAGTTATATATGTTGTTTACTACCCATAAGACCCAACATAGATGATTTTTACATGATTTTAACATGATTCCCGAAATTGGGTAAAAATGGGTTTTTTGAAGGGTTTTGGGTGATTTTTGGGGGTTGTTTTAGGTGGGAATTGATAGCCCAATGGTAGTGCTATGGTTAGGGGTTGATTTGGGGTCATTTTTGGGTGCAATGAGTGTTGGAAACATGGATTTTGGAAGGGGTATGTGGGCTGTCTGAGATTGCAAAGTATGGGGTTTGGTCATGGCTTGCAACGTTGTAAATTGTGATTGAATTGTATTCCGGGTTGGTCTTTTGATGTTGGGCTGATTTGGAATTGTTTGAATTGTGTTTGAGGTTGTTTGGAAGCGGGAATTTGTGTTGGAGAAGCCTCAGGAAGAAATCCGGAAATTTGAGAGAGGTTGCTTGCTTGGCTTGGAGCTTGGAAGCTTAGGTGAGTGGTTAAACATTTTTTTAAAAATGGTTTTGAGTAATTGGTTCAAGCATGTGAACCTAAGATGGGCTTGGTAAACCCACCTAGAGTTGGGATTAGAGTGGTAGCCTAATCCCAAGCTTTAATTAGAGACTTTGGTTGCACTCTTTAATGGTTGTCTATGCCTTGTGTTAAATTGTGATGATGTTGATTATATATATATATTGTATACATGTATGTTGAGGCATGTTGGATGCATTGTTATATGCATGATGATGATAGATGTGATATGATTATACACATGTGCAAAATATGATGTGATATGTTTGATAATGATGTACATGTGGTGTTGTCATGTGAAATGAGATTATGAGGTGATTGCTTGATCCGAGGATCATGGTAAGTACATGCTAGGCATGGAAATGTGGTTTGTGCATGACGGTAAGTCATGGTGAGTACGTGCTGAGCACGGAAGTTGTTAATAAATGATATTGTGGAATGTGTTAGTATTGGCACTAGTATGCTTGGGTACAAATGATCGATCATTAGGATGTTTAGTGTGCACACGTGAGTCAAAATGCGCGCGTGGTCTTGATGCTGGTAGTCATCAAGATGGAGTACGGGTTCGCCCGGAAATCTTCTTATATATCTATGTGTCGGTGATGAGTGGAATCCCATCGACGGGCGTGAGGATGAGTGGAATCCCCTCCGCGTGAAATGAGGCGTGAGGATGAGTGGAATCCCCTCCGCGTGAACGGTGATGAGTGTAATCCCACCGTCAGGTAATGGTAGAGTTGTTGGATGTGAGTTCCAACGGTTATCCGGGTATTCGAGTCATAGCTAGGTGCCAATACGAATTGTAGTTTATGTTGCCAATATGTGGATAATTGTGAGCCAATGTAATTCGGGATGTGTTGCTAACATGGTTTAATATATGTGATTTCATATGTTGTGGTTTTAAACATGTTGAGCATGAAATGAAATTGAATATATGATCATGCATCATCTATATTTATGGCTCGTATGGATCAGAGGTAAGGTCATGCATTTTATCTTGGTTGTAGCTCGTGCTTGGACCCTGCATTGTCGAAGGTTTGTTTTATGAGCTTACACTCACTAAGCTTTTATGCTTACGCTCTCTTTTGTTCGACAATGCAGATAAATAGCTTGTGGGTGGCAAGGGCAAGGAAAGGACTCCAAGTGTTGCTTACGGTTAGCTCAAGTATGATAGTTAAATTTAAAGATTGTAATAGTAAAGCAATGGGATAGGTGTCGTGTTATGATGCTTTTAGAATATGTTGTTGTTGATGTTGTTTAGGAGCATGTTAGACTCCCCGTATGTGTTTGTTAATTCGGCTTTTGGGATGTATGCCTTGCTTGAAACCATGCTAGTATTGTTGTGCCTTGGTGTTTAGTCTTGTTATGATGATGCTCAAGCATGCTAGTATTGTTGGGTTACCTTAAGTTTAATTGATATGGTGTTGTAGGGTGTTTTGGGGCACCCTTGTGCCTTAAAACAGCCAAAACGAGTCTGCAGATAGGGGGTGTTTCGGAACGGGTCACCCAGTTCCGATACGGCTCCTTTGCAAATGGCCTACCGTTTCGAAACGGATGGGGGTCGTTTCGGAACATTTTTGCTACTGGAATTTTGAGAAATTGACGAGATAAAGGCGTTCCGAAACGGGCCTTTGATGTTTCGAAACGGTCAAATCTCGTTGACCACGAGAAATTGACCGTCAGGGTCGTTTCGATACGGGTCATCCCTGTTTCGAAACGGTCACCCTATGGTTGACCCTGGCCTGTTGACTAAGTCAAGGCGTTTCAGAACACCCTAAGGGCGTTTCGAAACGGCCTGCTGTAAAGGACTAAAATGAGCTGTTTAATGTTTTGGTTGGTCGGTGTATGTTACGTTGTTTGTATTTTCCGTTGTTGTGCTCTACATAGGATTAAATTATGCCTATAGGCAAGATAAAATAAAAAGAAATTTTCTGGGTCGTTAACCGAGGGGAAGCCTTAACGGGTTCCGCTTCGGTTTTCCCCGTGTGGCCCACTCGGATCGGTCATCCGACCAGACCGGGACAAGGGGGTTACAGTCGAGGGGATGAGGTGGATTGTCCGGGATGGGTGTACGGTGGATTTTTGGTATGATACATGGCTAGGTGAGTTGGGACAGCTTGTGGAGTATTTCCACGATGATATGCAGCCCGAGCCTTGCCCGGTGGTGGCCTATACGACGGTTGACGAGCAATGGGACGTGCAAGCCCCCCGTGCGGTGTTGCCGGAAGGGGTGGTGTAGCAGGTTTTGGCGTGTTATCCGCCCGCCGGTCGCCTAGGCCCAGACCAGCTTGGTTGGTATGATGACCAGCGACATCGGTTCACTGTTAAATCCGCCTATAATTCTCTATCGAGTGTTGGTGTTGCGGCAACTTCGGGGATTTGGAAACTTATGTGGAGGCTGCCTCTGCTATATCGGATTCGCACCTTTTTGTGGCTTGTTGCACGAAGCCGGCTGCTGACAAATGCGGAAAGGATGAGACGCCATATGACGGATGAGGAACGGTGTGGGGTTTGTGGTAATGGTGTCGAGGATGTACTCCACGTGCTACGCGATTGCAGCGTCGCGCGAGGGGTGTGGCGGACCTTCTTTGGCGAGAGCAACAGTTTTTTCAATCTTGATTTAGAAGGTATAGGTGGTGCACATGGTCGGGATTGGCACTTGTTATTTCCGATCATTTGTTGGAAGTTGTAGTTGAGGAGAAATCAAAAGCTTTTCGATCCGGATTTTGTTGAAAAGGAGGACTTGCGGTTTGCGAGTTTACGGTATTTGGAGGAAGTTAAAGGAGCGAATGCGTCGGCCGTTGGAGTTGGGATTACCACGGCTAGCATGACATTGCGGGGAAACCGTTGGACGTGCCCCCCAAGTGAGTGGGTGAAGATTAACGTTGATGGTGCCGTGAACACTTTGACGGGTGAGGCGTCGGTGGGGGGAGTTTGCCGCACGGATGGGGTTGATTGGATGATAGGTTTTGCTCGCCATATTGGATGTTGTTCGGCATTGATAGCGGAGCTTTGGGCGATTTTGGAAGGGCTGATTCGTGGATGGAGCTTTGGGTTTCGGAAAATCATTATCGAATCGGATTGTCATGAGGCGATTGGCCTTGTCCTGCAAAATCCTACGGTACGTACGGATAATGCTCTTGTTGTTGCGATTGCGGATGTAGTAAAACGTGGGTGGGAGGTCTCCTTTGAGCATGTCAATAGGGAGTCGAATTGTGTGGCGGATTGGTTGGCGAAGGATATACGAGGTGCCAGTTTGTGCACGAAGACTTGAGAGGAGCCTCCTGCGGATATCTTGATTTTACTTGACGCGGATAGGTATAATGGTGTGAATTTTCATTCGGATGGCATAGGTCGATGGTTGAGGTTTGTTCTATGTTGGGGGTTAGTCGTCTTTTCTTGTATCGCCTTCCTTTGTAGCTCTAAAACATGTACTCTTTTTCCTCCGTTAGGTTTAGAGAGGTTTTTTAACGAGGCACGTGTTAGATGCTTTTCCCCTTTTAATCGAAAAAAAAGTGATTTTGTTAATAGTTTGAAAAATATGATTGTATAGATGTTATACAGAGCGAGAGAAGAGAACCGCACCAAAAAGCCTAATTGAAAATGACGAGCCGGACGGCCCATTTGAAATTGAAAAAGTTATGTACAGTTTGCTTGTGGAGTGGGAGGCAGGACAAACATCCAAAGTAACTGTATACAAATGCATTCTTTTTTTAGATGATTGGGAAAATTAAAAAGATAAAACTAAGTTCACATTGAAGCATAAGATACATTTCGATACAAGAAACACATGATTTCATATTCAAAAGCATTTTATGTATTGAACCAAGCAAATGAAAGAAGCTATGGAGATGGAGGCCAACCCAACAATCCTGCATCTTCACCGTTCCCTTCGTAGAATCTTAGCTCAAGTTCCTCGAATCTCCCCTCGTCGTGCCACATTCCGTCGTAGATGTCGTAATCATCCATTTCAAATTCCCAACCCAAATACTCGGAATTGTCGGAGTAGTCTGAGCAATCATCATCCCATTCATCCATTTCATAGTAGTCCATGACATAGGGTCCCAAGACCTTCAATTTCGGAAAATTTTCCCTCACGACTTGATTATCGAGTTTAACATCCCAGCAACCTCTTAAGTCCAAAAATTCAAGCTGGGGACAGCAAGAAAGGATGTTCATAACACTCCCTGTGCTGATAAGATGGTATGCCATCTCGAGGTGCTTGAGCCTAGGCATCGAAGCCGCTATGGCATTCGCCTCATCGTCCTGTGAGAGCTTGCCTGCTGCATCCAGTGGGTGCATGTTGCGGCACAGGGTGACTAGCAGTTTACAATGCTTCCCAATGGCCTCTAGAGCACGGGCACCGATTTTGCCACAGTAACTCAAATCCAAAACAGTGATTGTGGACAGCCTCCCAGCAGTTCGTTCAACTATTGAATCACTCATTTCGCTTCTCCGCAGTTGCAAAGCCTGAAGGGCACCGGCACTTGCAGAAAACAGGAAGGAAAAAAGAGAGGTAAATTCAATATCACTTCAAAGTGTACATTGAACAATGATCAGTTATATATGTTCCTTGAAACATTACAATTGTCTCATTGGAAATCTTATCACATACTTACTTCTCTGTGATGAAGGAGAAAATGGAATCATTGTGGAGGCCTGAAACACACAACTTGCGGAGAGATCCGGTGCTTCGGGCGATGAGCATTCGAAGCATCCGATCGAGATGGCCCGGCTGACATCGATTGCTCCACTCTTCAATGTCAACCTCTTGCCAACAATAGGGACCTGTGACAGCCTTTCTCCAGGATTTGCAGACACTGGGAATGATTGTTAGTACCTCTTGTAGGGACAAGTTGCTGAAGATTAACCCAAGTGCATCAGGAATTAGTTCATCCCAGTTTCGAAATTCGCTATGCTCTTCCATCTGTTCTTCATTCAGGAAATGGTGGGCAAAAGGGAAACACAAGAAGAATCACTTAACACAAAACCAACGGCAAAGAGAAAGTGTAGATGATAGCAAATTAGCATATGAAATAAAGTAAATCAACTTTATCTACCCGGAGGAAAATAATTACTCTTTTTTAAGAGAAGAATCAAAAGAAAGAAGTGTAATTGAGAGTAGAATACTGCACCCACCACGCAAGGAAAGAGGTGATTATTGTATAATAGAAGAAAACAATGAAACCAATTTATAGATCCAAAAAGTTGAGGAAAAAAAAACAAGTGATCTTGATGCAAAAATTCATGTCACATGTGAAAGAAAGGAGCAATCAAACAAAGTACAGTAACAACTTGTCTGAAGGAGTTAAAACTTAAAACTGATATTCTTAACTGGTTAGTAAAAAAAGCAGAGTAAAAGAAACAACTCAGAAATGGTGAGCTTTCATTTTCGTACTGGGAAAACAGCATGAACACGACAGAGAAATACGAATTCAAAAACATAAAATCGAAAGAAATAAGAAAAACCTAAGATGGGTTACCTTCACTTTTGTTGCAATTTGGACCGTGCGAAAGAATCCCAGTACATCAGCCTGAACCGCGGGGTTAAAGGAGAAAAGTAACTCCTGAAGAGAGAAAATAAGAGTAAAGAAAACAACAAAAACAAGTGTATCTGATTCTACCCACCTAACCAAGGGCAAAGAAGAAGAAGAGAGGAACCAATAGTAAAAACAAGAAGTTACAAAAAACAGAGAGAAGGGATATAATTATAAATATATCTACATTATACAATCTTGAGTGACAGAAGAAAGGAGGGAAGGAGGCGTGGAGGGGTAGCTTTTAGTGCGAAAATGGGTTTGTTAATGACAGATTTGGAATAATAAAGGCATCGATTTCATGCCCTGTATTTATGTCTTTTTGAACTGAAAGTGAAAGGTAAATATTTGACAATGACTGAAGGCTGAAAGCACATTAGATATTTTTGTGTGCGTTTTAAGGAAGAACAGCGATTGGGGATGGTTGGCAAAACCGGTTTTAGAGGGAAAGCCTGTTAATGGTTTTATCATAAAGTCTTATCTTTGATTCGCCAATTGGCTAATGGCTATGGATTTTCAAAGCTTCTCGTTCTTGGAAATCTCAGTTTTCCTCCACTTTTCTTTCACAAATCTTTCAAACCAATCTTTTATTTTTTCAAAAAAAAAAAACTTACTTTGAAATTTGAAGGTGACTTGTAAGGTTGGTATGATCTTGGATCCATGAAAAATAGCATAAAATAAAAGGGTAATATAAAGCATTTAAATTTAAATTTAATGAATTCATTTGTTACATGAAAATGATGTAATAGAAAAGAGAATAAGAGAGTTGGTTGAACCTGACAAGTCCACATCTGCCACCGCCCAGTTTACACATGCACGATTTAAGTCTCTCTCGCCATGCAAGCTTACATTGGAATGTGGGTGGCCTCTGCCTTAACACATCTCTGTTACTGTATAAAGTTTGAGGGTTTAGATTAGTGACACGTTGAGGTGTATGACGTGGATTTTGAAATGAAAAGAATGATTTCTCAGAGTATGAAGATTAAGTAAATTCATCGCTTGTTATGACAAGTTATTGTTGTTTAAGTGTATTCGAATCTTTATCTTTTCGTGTTACAATAATAATACCATCAATTAAATTAAAACTCAGTCCATATAAACTTTAACTCACTTAAGAACCAAGTTGTGTTTATATTTTGGCATATGAATTTAGTTTCAGGAACAAAATTAAGATTAAATATCGATATGAGTCAAATTATTTAATTTCAAATAAGTATAAACCTATTTAATATTTAAATCCATAAATTATGGAAGACTTAAGTTGAATAGGATTTAAACTAATAAGTATTAAAAATGTCATTGTACCAAAAAGTTTGTGGTAGTGTCCCTTCCATTATATACACGTTTGTGTTGGGTTTCAAAATTCAATGTAGTAACTATTTTTTTTATCTAGATAGATACTTGAACTTGATTTTAGAGTTCAATTTGGTACCTAACTTATTTTTCTAAATTCAAATTGATATCAAAATTTAACATCCGATACAAATAGGTACTTATAATTTTAAACTAATTCAAACCAATAAACCAAGTTCAAGTATCTATTTGAACAATAAAATATAATTTCAGGCACATGGTTGAAAAAAAAACATGTATTAGATTGAAGCTTAAAGGAAAGTATAAATACTAATTAGATAAAAAAAAATATTGAATTAAATTTAAATGTCTAAATATATATAAGACTCTTGTATTTTTTTAAAATGTCATTTTCAAGCAATTTCTCTTTAACGGTTCTATTTCACCTAATACTTTGTTTTTTTTGCCCAGGCTTCTAACTGATACTCGATTCAAAGCATTTTACACGAAATTCTAAGAATTAATGTCGGGGAGCTTTCATGGATTATATATATTGAATATGGGTGTTTAAAAATATTTGATTCGACCGATCCATTAATCCGATTTGAAAATTTAGATATCCGATTCGATTTTAAATTTTTTGAATCGGATGCGGATCGCAATATTTCAAGTTTCGGATTATCTCAAAATTCAAAATTTCATGAATATTAATCTTGTTATATTTAACAATTCGGTGCTTCGGAAATTAAAAAAAATTCATATATGTAAATCTTGTTATATTTAGCAATTTGTTGTTTATTATATTCGAAATTTCGAAATTTTCATAAATATGACCTTCAAATTCTAAAAAATAGTTGAACCAAATTATATTTTCGGATAATCAGATATCCGAATATTCCATATCCGAATATGCGAATATCCAATTTTTTTTGAATGAGATACGAATCACTATATTATCGATCTAAAAACCCGAATATTCGAGGGGAAATGGATCGAATCTGATCTAATATCCGAAAATAAACATCCCTAATATTAACACACAACGGTAGTGATCTTGTTGGAAAAACATTTATTTCATGGTATATACTAAAAATTTAAAGGATAAATTATATTAATAACATTTGATCAAACACAATTATATTAATAATCACGTAAAAATTGATTATTTTAATCGAGTTAAAATTTAAGTCGCCATCTAATTTATTAGACCTTTCGAGATGGGAGAGAGTGGTGTGAGAGTCGAGAAGGGGAGTGTTGATTTTAGTAGTGGTGCTAGAGAGTTTCGGTCGTCTTCCGGCACTGGCGGGTGGGTAGCTTTTGTGGACAATCTGAGTAGGAGGGTTTCAAGAGGTACTCTATGGGAACTTTTTAGTCATCATGAAAACGTGTTGAAAGTCTTCATCACGTATATCAATAGAAAACTAAAATACAAAAACAGTACGCTTATCATTCATTTACCTTGCAAGCTACGAGGATCTGGAGCGGGTAATTGAAAATGTTAATAATATTTCTATTGATGGTAGACTAGTAGTCGTATCTCAAGCCAGATTTCCGCGAGACCAAAATAAATTGTTTTCTCGTAGTCCATTGGTTCCAAATATGAAGAGAAAGCCAAAGGTCAAGGAGGGTAAGGTTTCGGGGATCCCATATAGCATGGCGACAAACAAGAGAGTGACAAGACTTATAAGGATGTTTTGATGTGCAAGACTAGGGTTGAACACCATGACTATCCTTCTGGAAATTTTGAGAAGGTGGACAATCAGGGGTATGCTAATGGTTTAGATTATATCATTTCAATAGAGGAGACAATTTGGATTGATAATTCAGCTATTGGAATAATAAATAAGAATTTTGAAAGAGATTTTGTTGAGAAAGCCTTGGCCAGTGACGATATTAATGCTAAATTGGCTAAATGGGGTTTCGCCCATAACTCTTGTATTATCACCTTCAATTCTATGGCTGAAAAAGTAAAAGTGTGGAAAAATAAGAAAGAATAATGTCTTTTTGGTTTGATTTTCTAGATTAGAGGGTTATGGTGGATGGTATACCGTTATTCTATTGCTCAATTTCTCTATATAGGGTACCTATTCAATGCTGGTCAGAAGACTTCTTCTATACTCTAGTAAGAAGATGGGGGATCCTAATTAGCATTCATGAAGATACTAAAAACAAGGTTGACCTCGTTGTATCCAGAATGATCAT
Source organism: Hibiscus tridactylites (assembly GCA_958450335.1). NCBI lineage: Eukaryota > Viridiplantae > Streptophyta > Magnoliopsida > Malvales > Malvaceae > Hibiscus > Hibiscus tridactylites. The sequence continues at coordinate 13,122,095 of OY288277.1, forward strand.
TAGAGTGCCGAGTCAGTTATAGATTCTAAATTTGATCAGGGTTTAAGTTTTGAGAAGATCCTTTTTAATTGCGATTAAGACTGGTGAACAATTTCCGAAAGAGCCGAATTCAAGAGGGATATTTGATGAAGAAAATTTCACAGATGTTTGGCCGGAACAAAGGTTGTCGGTTCGACAAGAGGACGAGAAAGGGCAACATGTCAATGTATCTTCTCCGGTGGAATTACACGGCAGATAGGTTCCCAACAAATGAGATCATTAATGGTTAAACTGCTTCGAGTTTGGTGAATGGTGATGCTTCCGAGTTGAGTTCTTTATTAAGTCTGAGAGGTAGCTCAGATAACTTGAACGTAGCGGCTGATATTCCTCCTGATCTGAATAACATTCGTTGAATAAGCAAAAGAATATCTCATGTGTTAATATTTCAGAACTGGCCCCACCTGTGCATAACATATCAATTGATATGGGTTTAGACGAGCCTGAGCTGCCTCAAAATAAAATGAATGGGCGACAATGTTTTGATCCAAATTCTACTCTGGGCCACAAACAAACCCAAGTGGGTTGTGACTTTGTAGACATGATTATTGAAGACTCATTTGTCCAAACTCACGTGTCTGGTTATTCTCACCTATTCTTTGAAATTGTTTCCGATAGTTTTGAGGAAATTTCGTGCCTAGGAAACACGTCTTTTTCCAACGGTATTGCGAATAATACATTATTATAGAGAAAAGCTTCAGTACATTCCCATCCCCAATTTAATCTATCCGTTTCGTTGTGAAAGAATGATGATTTTTACAACGTCGGGCATCGTAGAGTAATCAGAAGCCAAATTTGGGATTCCTTAGAGAACTTGAAGAAAGGAGCGGCGTCTAAGGGTTTCGGTTTTTCCCATGAATCAGTCCATCTTAGTCACATTGAAGAAGCTCTTACGATTTGGGGAGTTAGCAATATCCTGGGTATCTTCTTTGAAGGTGAAAAAAAAGCTTTGGTGGAAAAGGTTGCTGAAATTGAAGCGAGTTCGAGCTAGAGGTATTCTTCATGTTGATTCCTTTTCTAGTAATTTACCTTCTTATTTATGGAGCTTTCTATAATTTCTTGGAACATTAGAGGGTTGGGCAAATTTGAAAAATCTAGTGCTATTAGAAGGTTGATGCTTAGTAAGAAACCTAAAATTCTATTTCTCTAGAAAACTAAAATGGCCAACTTCAATCCGTCGTTACTAAGGCTAATGGGATGTAATCATAGTTTCGAAAAAGCTATCTCCCCTTTGATTGGTTCTTCAGGGGGTCTTATTAGTGCGCGAGATTCATAATTTTGCATTGTCTCTAATACCTATATATTTAGGAGATTCATTGCTATAGTTAAAAAATTTCGTGGTAATCAACTCCTCTATGGTCTTGTTAATGTGCATGGTCCGTCGACTGATGCTGAAAAAGATAGCTTCTTTCGTGAACTTTTGACTTTTATGGGCAATCACATCGTTTCTTAGTGTTTGGGGGAGATTTTAACGGTTTCTTTAGCTACGAGGAAAAGATTAGAGTGACTAAAAGTCTTGCAAATATTGAATTGTTCATGTCCTTTATTGAAGAAGCAAATTTGGTTGACCTGCCCCTAAAGGGTGGTTCGTTCACATGGTCTAATAACATGAGAGAGCCTACCTTTGTCAGGCTTGACAGATTTTTTGTGGATGTGGCTTTTCTATCTACCTTTCATAATTTAAATCAATTTTTGTTGTCTAAATCTTTGTCGGATCACAATGCGTTATTACTGGAGAATAAAAGGTGCGATTGGGGGCCGAAACCCTTTAAAATTTTTAACTACCTTATGGATGAAGATAGCTTCGAGGAAACAATTGTGGAATTTTTTAGGCAGTTGAAAAATGGAAACAGAAGAATATGATTGCTCAGCTTACTTAAAGGCACTAAATCAACAATCAAAGATTGGACAGGGAATGAGGAATTTGGGTCAAACAGGGTCTATTTCGAATCTGAAATGTAAAATTTCATCGCTAGAAAAAGAAATTCAGTAGGGGATAACAAATAGAAATGCTTGGAAGTCTCTCGCTTTGTTAAGAAAGGAATTGTGGGCTCTTATAAGAAAGAAAGAGAGGATGTGACTGCATAATTTACGGTTGAAATGGTTCAATGATGGAGATCGAAATACACGTTTTTTTCACACCTCGGCATCTAATAGGCGAAGACTTAATTTAGTTCACTATATTGTAGTTAATAGTGAATCTGTCTCAGAACCAATTGCTGTAAAGGAGTGTATTTTCGACTATTTTTCAAAGGCTTACAATGTGAAGAATACTTTAGAGGTGGAAGACTTATTTTTGAAGTTTTGTAAAATTTCTTCATATCAAAAGGATTTTTTGGAGAGGAAGTTTTGCTAGAAAGAAGTCTGGGAGGCCATTGCTTCTACTGATAGTTATCGCGCCCTGAGGCCCGATGAATTCAATATGAGGTTATTTTAAAAATTTTGGCAGGTTATTAAAGTTGATCTCTTTAAATTCTTCGATGACTTCTTTCATGGTCGAGAGTGGGAAATGGAGTGAACCATTCTTTTATCAAGTTGATTTTAAAAAAGATTGGTCTCGAATCTTTTGAAGACTATGGGCTTATCACTCTAGTGGGAGGGATTTACAACTTTTTTCATAAGTTCTCACTAGAAAATTGAAACTCTGCATGGATTCAATTATTAGTAAATCATAGTTTGCATTTATCCCAGGGAGACAAATATTGAACTGTTCACTTATTGCAAACGAATGAATATATTATATGTACAAATCGGGTTTGAAATGGGCTATTTTCAAGATTGATTTCAGACTAGCTTATGATACAGTTGATTGGCAATTTCTAATCAGAATTATGAAGGAAATAGGCTTCGGTGATCTGTGGTGTAATTGGATTTATAAATGTATCTCGACTGCCTTAATCTCTATGTTGGTGAATGGTGTGCCGACTCTATGTTTCTCTTTGGTTAGAGGCTTGCGGCAAGGATGCTCACTTTTTTTGTTACTATTTAACTTAGTTGGAGGGATTGAAAAAGCATCTAATCAAGGGTTGTTCAATGGCTTTATAATAGAAATGGGGGAGAACACGCATAATTTATCTCATTTGTAATTTGCAGATGAACTTATGATCTTCTGCGGAGCTTTGCTGAGAAAAATTTTAAATGTCAAACGAATTTTACGGGTGTTCAAAGTGGCTTCAGGATTTCAGTTGAATCAAGCAAGAGTAGACTGATTGAAATTAATGTTGATGAAGATTTCCTAACTAGCTGGGCGTTCAAAGTTGGTTGTGCTAAGGGTCAATCATTGTAATTGAGGTGGAAATACCCCTCTCTTTATAGTTCCCTAACATTTATTTGTATCTAAATAGAGCACAAACTTTACTTGATGAACGACTAAAGTTGAAAAAAAATCATATCTATAAAGTAAAGTTCTAAGCAGACAAAGATTTTAATCTCTTTAAATCAGAGTTGATTTCATTTTTATTTAGAGTAAAATATATAATTTATCACCGAACTTTCTTCTTATATTATGTTGGTCACTCAATTTTAAAAACTTTCAGTTTTACTCACTAAACTTTCATCCGTTTTCTCATTAATAGTCCGGTGACATTGCTTATTTTATCAATATTTAGTTGTAAGAATTTTTTTATTAATATTTCTTTCATCAAAATTTTTTTTATTAATATTTGATTGACATGTATAATTTAAAACAAAAAAATATCCTTAAATTATATTATCAAACTCAATCTCAAAATACCAAACCCCAAATCTCACCGGCACCGCATCACCTTCCCCTCCCAAAAGCTTCATCGTCCCCCCTCCATAACCTTCTTCATAATTCCCCAATGTTATTTAGATGTTTCTTCTTCTAAAACATGTGTTCCAAAAACATTGGAATGATGGCCCGAAGAAGGATTTTGACTTCAAAGTGACAAAGTTAGAAATGATGATTTAGGAGTGAGATGTAATTGGCGAGCAGAGATTGGAAGTAGTCAAGAAACTAAGTTTGGAGTTAAGGGCGGTTGTTTGATTCAATGACATTATGATAAATTCCTCTATTGAAAAGTAGAAACAATCGGCGAGACTTGTACCTCTAGATAATACGACAATTCTAGTCAAGGTATCCAAAACGGCGCATATCAAAGGTATGGAAAAAATTGATTATATGAATCTTTCATTCCTCATCTCATTCTAAAACCTCCAACTCGGGTTCTTATGTTAAACGGACAACAAATTTGAATTTAAGAGGACGAAACGAGTTTGAAGGAAAAATTTGGGACTTATTGCCCACTGTCGGTGACAGCTAACACAGTAGCCAGTCGTGATGAGTGGTGGTCAGAATTTGGGCATAAAAAAAATAAAGGGAAAAAAAGAGAAAATAAAAGAGAAATGAAAAATATAGTTTTACAGGGATACAAAACGACAACATTTTGATACAAATAAGCTTTTCCAAACCAATGTCGTTTTGCTTCGGTGGGCCATGTCATAACACCGTTAATTATTTAATGGTGGAGTGACTAAAACATAAGTACTTCGAAAGTTCAGTGAGCAAATTAAATTTTTTAAAATTTAATGACCAAAATAAAAGTGAGAAGATAATAGAGTGATGAACTGTGTATTTTACCATTTTATTTATTTGATGAACAAAACTCTTACAAACGGTTAGGTGTGTACGAGTGTCGGGGTGTTGGATGCAGTCCGTGACACATGAATATTTGTAAGCCCATATGTGTAACTATTAAGGCCCATGATTTATTTGAATTAATATATTCCAAACATAAAAAGCTCATCAACGATATTTTACAAACTGTGTTTATACAGAACAATAGTAGAGCTCATCGTATACATGCATAAGTAACAACCTTCAGTTTTGTTTGCTTCACAACAGTGTTTTGCAGGTCGATGTTTGGGGATCCCACATAGCTGGGACCAAATACTTACGGCCGTTAACCCCAACTGCGTTATAGCTAGCCCCCGTCGTCTTCTCCACCAAAACCTCTCCTGGATACCCCGGGTACGCTCCTTTACCAAATATCCCCGTACACGCGCTCACCGCCTCCAGTGGCGCCGCTGCTGGCCCTTGAAAGTACCCGTTGTTGAACGGGTTTATCACCGTTCCCGCCAAAACCGTTGCCAAATTAATCACCATACCGTCAACCCCGACGTCTCCGTTAGGAGCAACCAGGGGAGGAGTTTGCGGCCCGTACACGGGTTGATGAAACGGCCAGGCGCAGTAGCCCGGACACTGACTCACCGAGTTACCCACCCAAGCGTAAGGGAACCTGCTCTTCTTAACCCGGACCGAACCATGTGTCCCGCACCTGCTCATGCAGAAACCATTAACCACCACGTCAGCGGAAGTCAAAACAACGTTGACCGCGTTACCGTGCCCGTACCCAGCTTTCAAAGCCAAAGCTGTGAGGTGGGAAGTTTTAAGAGCCTTGCCTAAAGAGTAGTTGTCATCAAGCGTTTGTTTCCCTACGATGACGCTGCTCAGACCTCCCCTGTATTTCCCAGTCGTTTGCCACCACGAGGAGACCGAGGGGGACAACGTCGTCTTCGGGGAGCTGAGCGAGCTTAAGAAGTCGACGATTACGGAACGCTGCGTAGACGAGAATTTACCATACCATATGAGATTAACAGTAATATTACCCTTAAGGAGGGGACCATTGTGGTATTTAAGAAGGGGTTGTTGTTGTTCAACGGATCGAGTGGTGGCCGAGGAAGAGGAAGGGAAAGCGAAGGAGAAGAGAAGCAAAAGAAGTGAAAAGCAAGGCATCGAAGCCATGAAAATTTCAGTAAGTACTAACTAATAACTGGTTGGAGCTTATGGTGTGAATTGGGTTTGGGCGACGTGGAAAGCAGTGAGGCGGGTATATATAGGAAGGAGGAAGGAGAACGGAGGGGACAGGTGGTGAAAAAGAGGGAAATGTTGGGTTTAAATGGAGGGTTGACTCCTTTGGGAAATAAAGGTGTACAATAACTATTTGGCGAGACTCTTTATTCCTTCGTCTTACGTCTTTATTAAGGGAAGGTCTGGTCATTGGCCAAGAACCGGTTCTTCCACCCCGCTACATTAAGTTTACAGTTCCCAACAGTTTTTGTATTTGTGAATCCATTGAATTTTTGTGGTGTACATCTAGAACCCTCCATTTTCCTATCAAGTGTGTGCCTTTTTTTTTTCGTTTATGGCACCGCCCTATTTCATTAGACCTCAGTGTCCAGTAGTCGTCTGGGAGATTAATGAACGCCACTAGTTGATATTGATTTAATAAATAACTACTAAATTTTCTTCCAGCAAAAAAAAAGCTGCCGTGGCGTATTTAAGAATTTTTTTGAAAGTGACACAAGTCAATAAATATTAAAATTTTAGCGTGAGTATAAGTTATAAAAAAATAAATATTAACTCATAAAAATTAAAAACAAAATAAAAATAAAAGTATGAACCTTAAAAAATTCAGACTAAGCACATGACCACCTAAATATTATCGTAGATCTGCCGCTTATAAGTACTAAATTACTAATAATTGGCTTTTTTTACCTTTGCGTTTTCATTAATGTACAAACTTATATATCTAATGTTATCAATTTAATAACAACAATAATAATCATCGTACTTTCAGATAATCAGATTGTTCATGAAATAAAAATATTTATGAGACTCAAGCTTTGGTTCGACTAAAACATTAACATGTATTTACCACCGATTCATGTTTGGCCCCATGCATATCATTACATAGCTCATGGTGCATTCCAGCTAGCTAGGCTCATTTCTAAAGTATTACTATCAACCAAAGGAATAATTCTTCGCACTGTGGTTTATTCTAGACGTTGCATTTTTAAAGATGATGCTTGAATTGAATCCAATGATTAAAGTATCGAAATGGGTCGATTCCAAAGTCACAATTTGTCAAACAATTGGTGGTCACGGATGCTAACTTTATAAAGTGGTGATCTTCTTTTAAACGACTGATCCGGCGGATGGCCCCAACTGCCTTATTTTGAGGTTAAAATGTTAAATCTAATGGTGGATATTCATCACCCTAAGTTTTATTAATACCCGGATGATAGTGGTTCGATATTTTGTTTGTTTGAATTAAGTTATGAGTTTGTTTTTTTATAATATTGATTTTATTGACTACACATGTCTTCTTATAAGATTTTTTTATAATAAGTCGTCAAAAAATTCATCAACAATACATAGAATCCTATATGTTAGTTAATAAATAAGTGTTTGATGCAGTGATAAAACACATAACATGAATCTTTTTAATTTTTTTTATTAAATGGAGAGGTATTATATTCACATTTTGAGATTCGAACCCATACAATATATGACAACATGAGCATTCTTAGCCACCATGCCAACTAGTAGATCTCCCCCTTAGTATATTCATCACTATATAACAATAACAATAACAATTATCTTATTGATCCCCATAGAATATTAATATTCTAACCTTCAATCAAAGAAAATCAATAAAAGTTTTGTTTCTTAACCTTCAATCAATTGTTGTTGGCTACTGACCCGAGAGAGATCCTTGTTGAGTTTCCGACTTTAGAAAAGAAAAGAGAACGACGACGGAAGCTTTCGTCACCACGACCTTGGACGATCGACGGGGAGCCGAACAGCAAGTAGAACAACGACGAAACGTGGAGGGATTTGCGATGATAAGAGCAGCACGACGGAGAGGCAAGGTTTAGGGATTGCACGATACAAATTGGGAAAATAAAATAAAAGTCTGACTTTGTGATAAAACGCCGAGTTTCGCTTATTGCGGCGTTTATTATAACAGACGCCGCTAACAGGATATCTATTGCGGCGTTTGTTCTAAAAACGCCACGAAATCGATAGTTTTTGCGGCGCTTGTTCGAAGAAACGCCACGATATCGCTATCTTTGCGGCGTTTTCCACTGCAAACGCCACTAAATGCTTTTTTTCTATTCCAAGAACACGGTATTATTGCGGCGTTTATTTAACCAAACGCCAGGATAAGTTATACAATAGCGGCGTTTGTTTCTAAAACGCCGCGAAAGTTGTAAATTTGTGGCGTTCTTCATTTAAACGCCGGGATAAGTCGAATACACGCGGCGTTTGTCTCATAAACGCCGCAAAAAACACCGCGATAGAACAAGTTTGGTGTAGTGATTTAAGTTATTGTGACCCCAAAAACAATGAATATATAATATTAGCTAACTAACAGGGAATCAAATTTAGAAAAATAAAAGAAATGTAGCCTCTTTGCATGAGTTGAGTTGGTTAATGTAAATATTATAAGTTTAGGATAAGAAGGGGTAAGCAAATTGTGAGACATGCACCATTCTTTAAGGGTGGTTTTGGTGCTATTTTAGGTAGTATTTTAAAATAAGAAAAGGGAACTATTCTTGATCATGATTCATGAATTGTTATTTAATAAACTAAATAAAGTGTTTAGCATGCTTATTGAGCCGATCTTCACATTGGTATTGGTAAGGTTAGTTGGGTTTTTTTTTCTTCTTTTTGCTGTAATTGATTAATATTTTTACTTATAATTTCTTAAAACTGTTCTTTAGTACAAAAATTTAACTAGTTTAACTGTATTAAAATTTAAAATATTCAATAACTCTAATTAGAAAAATATTTACTCATAATATTTGAACCAATGATGGCACCAAGAATCAAGGTTATGAAGTAAAGTATAACTAATCATAAATGAGGGTACAAAGTTCGAATAAATTTAAAATTGAGGGTTTAAATAGGTAAAAATACTATTATATTTTTTGATATTATTTTTTAGGGGGAATACAACCTTCCATGAGTTCCAACCCTTGCAATAGCTCAGCCCCTAACTTGAACCAAGATTATCCCGTCAAGTTCAAAAACCTATTTTATCGCTTCATATATATTAACATATTAAATACTTTTTTATATATTTCATAATCAAATTTGTATAATTTTTTCCAGATTACTTTAGTAACTCAAACTAAGAAACCAGAATCAATTTTCATCGATTACATTTCGTATTTGATCCGGTCTAAATCAAATAGAGAATACCTATCATATCGTAAAAAGAATGTTTCTATAGTAAAATCATATATATGTATGTATATGCATGACCGAGACGTTAAAAATCAATGAATCAATGGTCACTTTTTTTTCAATTTCATGTGGATCAATATTTTTATTATTGGATTTAACGAGCAAGGCGATACACGTGGCCAAATTTAGATTAGGTAAATCAGCGCCCCACTCAAAACTAAAAATGAAGTCAACAGCTGAAATTGCAAGTATCCATTTGAAGATTTGGTATGTGGCAAAGGCTAAGGCACTGACACCAAAGAAAAGGTCGGTCGGTGCATTCATAGTATGTTTTCTTTGGAGACAATGTGGGATATTGTTTGGTTAAAGAGTTAAGGCAAATCCCAGGCGTGGGAGAGGAATATGTCACGTCCCTAGAATTCTGACCCGTCGGACGTGCGGCCTTAGGCACCTTGGTGCGTGCGTGGAGCCTAAGTTAAGCCTGACGATCTAGGCAAGAGAGCCTGGATCCGTGCGGAAGACGTTTTAACACAATGTGTGACGGCCAAAGAAAAGTGATGTGGGATTAAGCCGGGCGAATGCCCGGCAGCTTTTATTGAACTTAACGAAAATATGGCTCAAGGCCAGAGAACAACTGAAAGAAAAGAAAAAGATGAATAATGAGGTGGGGGTAAGCCTCCTTAAATAGCCCCTCTAGTCCTAATCCTACTCTAACTAGGATAAACCAATGTCCTACTCCCTCAAGGAGATGGAATCCTTGTCCCAAAAGGATTCGTGGCCCCTAACCTCTAGGAAGGCCTTGCTTGTGTAGAGACGAGGCCCAAGGCCCCGTGTGCAGACCCTAGGGTGCGTCTGGCCGGCCCTCTCCAGCCCCTCCGGGTGCACTGTCGTCGGGACCCTAGGGTGCGGCGTGATCGGCCCTAGGGTGCGGCGTGATCTGTCCTAGGGTGCGGCGTGATCGGCCCTAGGGTGCGGCGTGATCGGCCCTAGGGTGCGGCGGCGTGATCGACCCTAGGGTGCGGCGTGATCTGCCCTAGGGTGCGGCGTGATCGGCCCTAGTGTGCGGCGTGATCGGCCCTAGGGTGCGGCGGCGTGACCGCCCCTAGGGTGCGGCGTGATCTGCCCTAGGGTGCGTCAGACTCGGTCCTCTCGGCTCCTCGGTGCGGGCGGCTGTCGGCACCCTTGTGTGCGTGTGCATCGGCCCTGATGGTGCGGCCCTAGGCCCCCACGCTGTGCCCCTTGTGTGCGGGTGCGTCAGCCCTGATGGTGCGGCCCTAGGCCCCCATGCTGTGCACCCGTGGTGCTGGCCCGTAGGCCCCTTGGTGTGCACCCGTGGTGCCTGTCCTTAGGCCCCTCGGTGTGCACCCTTGGTGCGGGCCCTTAGGCTTTCTGGTCCGCAAACCCAGCCCCTTGGGTTGCGGATGCTTCTCGTCGGTGTGGTGGAATGTACGCCCGAGGTGTGGCACTCTCGGTCTTCCCCGTGCTAAGCCCCTCGGTTGTCGACCCTTGGTGAGCACACACTCGTTTCCTCGATGTGTTGCTTCGTCCCATTGGCGAGCCTAGTGCTTTGGTGTGGTCTGGTGCTTCGGTTTCGGGGAGATGTTTGTTGGAATCAGTCCCCTTTGCCCCTTGATGCGCAGTTTGATCGGGTCGAAAAAATTTGTACGTGACATTCTCCCCCACTGGAATCGGCGACGCCCTCGTCGCTCAGCTAAGATGGTAACGACTCTTTTGTTTCTTGAACTGCCATACGGCCTTGGCTAGTTCCCAACTCCCTTTGCTGTCGGGAAGTCCTTTCCATAGGACAAAGTACTCATGACTTGGCCGTTGTCCCTGTCGTTGTACGACCCTTTCTGCCTGGATGTCTCCAATCTCATCAGCGAAGGAGACCGTTACCTTGCTGTGTGCTTGGTTTAAATTGCTTTGTGCTTCACCCATCTTACCCTGACGGTACCGTCTGAGTGAATTGACGTTGAACTCTCGATGCGTCTGGATGGTCGGTGGTAGTTCTAATTTGTAGGTGTTCTTTCCTACTTGCTTAGAAACTTTAAATGGACCCTCGTACCTTCGCACAAGCCTTTTTCCGGAGGTCGGATGGTGTGATACTCCGGTTAACCTGGCTAGGACCAAGTCTCCTACTTGGAAGTTCTTGTCCCGGCGTTTCCTGTTTTCCCGGTTCCTAGCTCGCCTCTTTGTCCTTTGCGAACCTGCCTGAGCGGGTGGACTTGTCGGTGGCACAAGCTCAATCTCGGGCTCAACCTCTCGCTTTGGTGGGAAAGTCCTTGGGTGTTCGAGTGAAACTCGCCTCGTCTTGGTCGGCTTCTCATGTGCCCTTGTTTTTCGGGGCGTTGGCATTTTCTTATGTCCCTCTTTGTGGAACTGAATGGTTGACACCATCTTGGCCCTAACTTCGGGTTGTCGCTTTGTCTTCACCGCGCATGGGCGCTTAGGGTCAAGTATGTACAAGCAATTGCAGAACGGAACGGGGAATGCCTTGATTCGGTCAAGGAAATCAATGCCGATTACTACATCAAAGTCGTCAAGAGGAATTACTTTGATGGTTTCTTTGCCCGACCAGTCGCCGATGTTGAGTTTGACTCCTTTTGCTATCCCGGTGATAGGAGTCGATGGACAATTCACGGTCTTAATAAATCCTTTTGCCTTCTCAATTCGAAGGCCAAGTCCTTCGGCTGTGTGTTCTGACACAAATAATTCTGAGGCGCCTGTGTCGATTAGCGCACTAAGTTCTTGGCCTGCCAAGGTGATGTCCACGAACATCAGTCCCTTCTCCTTGGAACTCTTCATAGTCTCCATGGAACTGATAATGGCATTTATTTTAGAGGGTTCTGGTTCGTCTTCACTATCATCTCCTTGGATGGCTGCCGCTTTCTCGAGTTCGGGACAATCCTTTTTCATGTGATTGCCTCCGCAAGTGTAACAACTAAAGTTGTTGTTGTTTCTTACCCACGGCTTACGGAGTTTGAAATCTCCGCTTGTTGGTTTCTTGGGTTCACCCTTGGGTTGTTCATCCCGATCTTCCTCGTCGTTGTCTTCGTACTTCGACTTTTGCCTTGGCTTGTCTGACTTCTTGTGTTCAAATTCTACAAGAGAGTCGGCTGCATCCAATGCTTTGGAAAGATCCTGGATTCCCATTCGATGTAACTCCATCCTTGCCCAACGTTGTAGCCCGCTTTTAAAGATGAAGAGAGCGTCGGCTTCACTCATGTTGTGAATTTGGAGCCTGAGTTCGGTAAATTTGTTGACGTATTCCCGGATTGAGCCGTCGTGTTTTAACCGATGAAGCTTCTCCCGAGCTTCTTCTTGAGCGTTCTTTGGGTAAAAGTGCTCTTTGAATTCGAATTGAAATTCTTTCCATGTTTTGATGGGGATCACCTCTCCTTTGGATTGGTAACACTTGTGACGCCACCATAGAAGAGCCGAATCAACTAAGTAAACGGAAGCGGTGTTTACCTTGGTTTCCTCGTCGTCGATGCCGGAGAGTCGGAAGTAATTCTCCAAGTTCCAAACGAAGTTGTCCACTTCTTGAGCATCCCTTGCTCCCTTGAACTCCTTCGGTTTTGGCACGTCGATCCTGGGTTTTGTTCCCACTGTTTGGTCCATCATGCCGGTTAGTACGGCATTTTTATAGAGGGATAATTCAGCATTGAGTTTCTTGATTTCTCCTAACAATTCTCCCCTCGTTGCCTCTATTGCAATTTGAAGGGAAATGTCTTGCCGGTTTAATCTCTCGTATGCTTCGTCGAGAAGTTTTCCCACTTCTTCTGCGACCTTATCTCTGAGGGGGCCGACTTCGGTTTCCAACTTTTCCAAGCGATCGTTGACAGCGTCGAGGGACTCAACCGACTCCTTTGCCCTGGTCTCGAGTCGTTCTGTCTTGTTCTCAAGTGCTGTTAAACGATCTTTCGAAGCGGCCCTTTTTTTGTCGGTTATTTGGGCCTCCGTGCCCTGTGACGTTGTCCCAGCTTCGTCTTTCTTGGCCATCTCGAGCAAACTCCTTTGCTCTGATACCACTTGTCACGTCCCTAGAATTCTGACCCGTCGGACGTGCGGCCTTAGGCACCTTGGTGCGTGCGTGGAGCCTAAGTTAAGCCTGACGATCTAGGCAAGAGAGCCTGGATCCGTGCGGAAGACGTTTTAACACAATGTGTGACGGCCAAAGAAAAGTGATGTGGGATTAAGCCGGGCGAATGCCCGGCAGCTTTTATTGAACTTAACGAAAATATGGCTCAAGGCCAGAGAACAACTGAAAGAAAAGAAAAAGATGAATAATGAGGTGGGGGTAAGCCTCCTTAAATAGCCCCTCTAGTCCTAATCCTACTCTAACTAGGATAAACCAATGTCCTACTCCCTCAAGGAGATGGAATCCTTGTCCCAAAAGGATTCGTGGCCCCTAACCTCTAGGAAGGCCTTGCTTGTGTAGAGACGAGGCCCAAGGCCCCGTGTGCAGACCCTAGGGTGCGTCTGGCCGGCCCTCTCCAGCCCCTCCGGGTGCACTGTCGTCGGGACCCTAGGGTGCGGCGTGATCGGCCCTAGGGTGCGGCGTGATCTGTCCTAGGGTGCGGCGTGATCGGCCCTAGGGTGCGGCGTGATCGGCCCTAGGGTGCGGCGGCGTGATCGACCCTAGGGTGCGGCGTGATCTGCCCTAGGGTGCGGCGTGATCGGCCCTAGTGTGCGGCGTGATCGGCCCTAGGGTGCGGCGGCGTGACCGCCCCTAGGGTGCGGCGTGATCTGCCCTAGGGTGCGTCAGACTCGGTCCTCTCGGCTCCTCGGTGCGGGCGGCTGTCGGCACCCTTGTGTGCGTGTGCATCGGCCCTGATGGTGCGGCCCTAGGCCCCCACGCTGTGCCCCTTGTGTGCGGGTGCGTCAGCCCTGATGGTGCGGCCCTAGGCCCCCATGCTGTGCACCCGTGGTGCTGGCCCGTAGGCCCCTTGGTGTGCACCCGTGGTGCCTGTCCTTAGGCCCCTCGGTGTGCACCCTTGGTGCGGGCCCTTAGGCTTTCTGGTCCGCAAACCCAGCCCCTTGGGTTGCGGATGCTTCTCGTCGGTGTGGTGGAATGTACGCCCGAGGTGTGGCCCTCTCGGTCTTCCCCGTGCTAAGCCCCTCGGTTGTCGACCCTTGGTGAGCACACACTCGTTTCCTCGATGTGTTGCTTCGTCCCATTGGCGAGCCTAGTGCTTTGGTGTGGTCTGGTGCTTCGGTTTCGGGGAGATGTTTGTTGGAATCAGTCCCCTTTGCCCCTTGATGCGCAGTTTGATCGGGTCGAAAAAATTTGTACGTGACAAATAGGATGAATTGTGGTGAAAGTCATGGAGTGGGATGGTCGGTGTGAATGTGATGTGGCTAAGCGTATGGCGTGAAGATGGCATGGGGCGTGTCTTTATGCGCTCTTGTCGTTACACTGAATGTGTGCGTTTTTAACACGGAGGCAGAGGCAGATGATACAAGGACCCCCTCAAAACTCAATTTTAAAACCCATTAATGTTCTTGGGTCCCTACCCTCTAAGCCTCTACTAATGTTAACTAACGTAAATTTTCTGAATCATCCATTTGAGGCCGACCTATATTGGAGCCTATAGGGGCCTTGCCCCCCTAAACTTGGTAAATTAGTCCTTCAGATTTAAATTTTTTTAATTTGGCCCATTCAAAAATTTTAAAAATATTATTATATTTTAATTTTTTTTAATTAAAATTCCTCCTAATTTTTTTTTAATTTTAAATAGGTATCCTCAACTTGGGTTGCTAAGATCTGCCTCTAAGATTAGTTATGTTAATTATATTTTTTTAATCAAACACTAGATTTTATTAAAATAAAGAGAAGAAATACACATACAAACATTCCTAAAATATAAAAATAAACGTAAAAAAGTAAAGAGTATGCAAACATGAATAGTAAATTTAAATCTTTATTAATGTTTTTCAAATTTATCAACATAACGAAATCTTGAAGTGCTCACTAGAAGAACACAAATCATTGAATTACTTCAATTAACAAAAAGAGAGAAAAACATCTTGGTTATCTCCACGAACAGTCAACCCACGTAATATTGTGCGGTAAAATTTAACTGTAACATACACTAGGTTGTAGACATCTTCAATATCAACGTGCCATAGACACAGACAAAAAACGTACTATAACGACAGATGAATAACATACCAAAACAACATACAAAAAACAAACAAAAAAAGAAAAAAAAATTATCGCCGGTAGATGAGGAAAATCGTCGCTATTAGCTTTTTTCTAGAGAAAAAAATAACCACGGTAGAAAAAAATATGATAGTAATTGTGGTTAATAATGAAATTTTAACAGGTTATAATTCCATACCAAGACATTTATGTTAAATATAAATTATACTATTACCAAAAAATAACAAAATTTAACATTGTTTTCTCAACATTCACGCTACAAATTTTCATTCCATGTACTTTATTACTTGTTTAAAATCTCTTACAGGTAACAGGATTCAAGCAATAAGTTTAACTTAATTAGACTTCATTCAGTTAATCCTAGTAGGATTTATGTGTTTTTTAGTTTTACCTTTTTTACTGTATCAAATCTTGATATTCTGTTGTATATACAGAAAAGAATACAAGATGAAAAATATTTGCAAGTATATATCTATTATTCAACCATGATGGAAAAATAACAATTCAATAAAAGAATCTCTGCCTAAAATATATTTTATACACCGACATGCTCTCATGTCTTATAATCTTCGTTTAAACTTTTAAGCCAGAGTAGCGCAAGTCGAGGTCGATGGGTCAAACAAAGCAGGAAGCAGATACTTTCTCCCGTTGACTCCATGTGCATTGTAGCTAGCACCAGTTGTTGCGTCCACCGGAAGGTCTCCGGCGTAGCCTGGATAAGCCCCTTTACCATAAATCCCGGGACATGCCGATGCAGCCTCCAGCGGTGCCTCTTTTGGACCCTGGTAGTACCCATTTCCGAACGGATTGGTCACAGTCCCAGCCAAGAGGCTAGCTAGATTGATCACTATCCCATCAAGACCAACATCATTGTTGGGTGCAACCAAAGGTGGGTTCTGCGGTCCGTAGATGGGCTGATGGAATGGCCAAGCGCATTGACCCGGGCACTGTGTCTCTGAGTTACCGACCCAAATGTAAGCGAACTTACTGTGTCCACTGCTTGAGCTTCGGCTTCCCGAAGCTGAACCATGGGTTCCGCACCTGCTCGAGCAGAACCCGTCTACAGCCACGTCGGCTGATGTCAAGACAACGTTAATGGCGTTCTTCTGAGCACCCTTTGATGCCAATTCCACGATTTGTTGAGTTGTGAGTGATTTTCCCAAAGAGTAGTTCTCGTCGAGGATTTGTGAACCCAAAGAGAGCGCAAGGGAAGAAGGTTTCTTGCTGAGCTGATAGTACTTTTGCGTGGCTTTCCACCAAGTAGCAACCGAGGGTTGAGCTGTCGTGGGCTTGGAAGATGCAACGGAAGAGACGAAATCGGAGACGATCGCACGTTGGGAAGGCTTGAACTTGCCATACCAAATGAGATTAACAGAGATTTTCCCAGATAGAAGAGGGCCGTTGTGGTATTGGAAAAGCAAAGGCTGCTCGGTTTGGTCTGACTCAACCAGCCTCCTTGCTTCTATGCTGAAGAGCAACGAAAAGACCAAGAAAACAAGAAACAGAACAACACTGGAAGTATCCAAAGAAGCCATGATAGAAGAACGAGGTTGAATGTTTTTTGAGGTAATTTTGGATGATGAGAAGTGAAACGAGGGAGGGGGTGTATTTATAGTGCAGATTTTTTAAGGAACGAAAGCGGTAAGAAAGAGGCGAAAATTAAAGAGAGAGGTGGGGAGTGGGGTGGCAATGGCATGACAGCCAATTGACGCGTTGTATTTTAATCAAGAATCTCGCAACAAATGCGTTAAAAAATACAGTGAAAAGCCAACTAAGGTGGATAAAGACAAAGAGACGTGAAGAAAATGACGAAATTGAGTGCTTATTCAGGTGAGGGGGGAGGGAAAACGCGTAATAGTGTTTGGGGAGTGTGCAGTAGAAGCCAATTTGGGGGACGTGGCTTTAGATTTTCCAAAGGAGCAAGTTGCTGGAATATCAAAGTTCCATAATTGTTGAAGAGAAACAACTTGAAACCATATAGTGGTAATAATGTTCATGGACGAAACATGTCTTGTTTTTGGTGTAATATGAACACGTAGCAAGTTATGTGTTGCAAGCACCTTTAATGATTTAAGATGTTTTGTTTTTTGGTGTTCTTTTTTTCCCTCCTATGTAAGGTGGTTGTTGTTGTTGCATTTGTTTGGTTTCCATCAAAATATCAACGATATTATTGGTACTTGGTAGAGATTTTTTTTAACAATATTATTGGTAGAGATTTAAATTATAATTGACGAATAGAAATTCTCTATTTTTTATGTTACCCTTGTTCTTGCCTCGTACTAAAAAAAAGTTTTGTAGTTTAGAGTTAAGGATTTAGGGTTAAGTGTTTAAGAAATTTGAGGCATGAATATTTTTTAAGATTTATGGTTTAAAATTTAAGATTTAAAATTTAGAGTTAGAGCTTAAAAATTGAATTTTATTTTGGTTTTGGTACATAAAAAAAAGACACCGAAGAGGATAGATGATTTTTGTCCATAATTGACAACATATTTTCCATTGATCATGAAATGTTTATCATAGTGTCACGACCCAAAATCCTTGGTCCGAGACAGTGGCGCAAAGATCCGCCCAAGAGGTTCAAGACGGATCATCGGGCTTGCCAAGACCACCGGACTTGACTCGACACTTGGAGAATGCTAGAGAGCCCGTCCACATTGATTCGATAAACATGACAAGAGACAATATATCAGAGGATATTATGGAGGAATATTGACATGTTCGGTGTGGAGGTCTATCCTAGGAAAGTTTCCTACTAATAGATGTAATTAGATAGGATCTTGATACTCTTTCCATAGATAGGTGATTTTGTAAGGATTTTAGCTAATCCTGGCCATCTGTGTAATTCGATCTAAACCATTCATTGGGAGAGAGCTCAACTATAAATAGAGAGTTTATACCCTCATTTGTATTCATTCATCATTTGAGTAATACACTTGGCTTTTACTCTAAACACTCTGTGGTGGGCGTGACAAGTGGTATTAGAGCGAGTCGAGGGAGCTTGCATAGTGATCGAGATGGCGAAACAAGGAGATGATGCTTCCACACAATAAGGCAAAGAGTGTCGTGGTGGAAACCATTGGAGACGACTAACAATGAATGAGGTAAAAGATTATCTTGAGGATTTTAATTATCGATCACTCTATCTTAAATCTCAAGTAGAGGACTTGTTTGAGAACGTGAAATCCGTCAAGGGTGGAACCTTGAAAGAGGTTTAGAAACTTCTTGACTCATTTCGTGAGAAGATGAGCGAGGACTTGAAGAGAGTCTCAGCAACGTTGGGGAAAGGGATCGTCAAACTTGTGGAATCCGTCGAGGCAACGAAGGAGACCCAATGTGTTTTCGAGTCCCGCCTTGAAAAAGTAGAGTCCATGGAGGACAGGTTCAAGGACGAGACGCGACGAGTTCTCAACGAGGTGAAGACTAGTCGAGGGAGTAATGCTTGTGAAGCCAAGGTGAAGGCTTTGCGGATCGAGGTGAATGAGCTCAATGAAGAGCTACTCAGTTGCAAGGCTGCAATGAGTGAATCGGGTGTGCTCAAGAATTTTTTAGAGGGACTTGGACCGGGTGTGAAGCTCGCATTGGAGCAAGACACCGCCCAGATGCTTTTAGAGGCCCAACATGTGGCCGAGTTACTCACTGAGCCTGCAGGAGACAAGCCAGCTAGTGAGGAGACGTCCAAGCCCATGACGAGTAATAGTGGGAGTGGTGAGGCTAAGCCCGTGCCGACTAGAAGGTGAGCAAAAAGCTTTAGTTCTATTTCTGTGACGGTTCTCATGTTATCAGGGACTGTCCCAAGAAGAATCGCCTTGCTGCACTCATCAAAATAGAAGATGAGCCAGAAGGGGAAGTAGTGCGACTTGGCACAATTGCGAATGTTAATAAGCCAGGGAAGGATCATGGTGCGACTACATCTGTCAAAATAGCTGAGCCAAGGTCGAGACCCGGTGAGATAGCGAGTGCCAAAGCCGTCGAGCCGAGGGTAAAGAGGAAGCAACTAGAGTGCTATCATTGTAAGGGGCCTCACAAGTTGCGGAGTTGCCCAGTTCAAGCCAAGGTCAATCATAAGAAGAACAAAAAATGATAGACTTAAATCTCCAATTCAGATCAATCATGACCCTAAAACTACAACCAAGTTTAAAAAACTTAACTACTAGCAAGCTGCAATCGCTATAATTTTTAATTCAGAAGAACAAAGTTATCAACCACCACAGACCAAAGACTTTCAACTCACACCAGTTTATAGAAATTAGGCGTAAAAGAAAATGAGAATTATCTTGCAAAAACGAATAAGGGTCCAAATCATAAGAATTTCAAAGAATATCCACCATAGTCAAATTGCACTAAACAAAATGTGGAGAGCTAACTTGGTCAACTTTACTAAACTAACAAGTGCAATTATATTATTAGGATCTCAACACAGCAATAACTCTAGCAAACTAAAATTGTAGCTCAAACCATCTGACAAAGTGATATGACAATAAACCTTCGTTGTAGCATATTTAATCTGAGATTAGATTGGAAACTGGATGAGTCTCGAATAAAGGATCCAGACTTGAGATTGAAAAAGCAGAGTTGAAACGGTAGATACCGAACCACCACTTGACCGAATCTAGATGAGATGAATATCGAAAGAGAAGCACCTAATCATATCATGGCATCGCAGGCAAACGTGTAACTGGAAACAGACTTGAATCACGACATTAGTTTTGATGCATCTGAAAAGACAGATGGACAATCTGATTTAGTGTTGAGATCTAAAGCACGGTGGAGGAGAATGGCGAAGCAAACCGATCGCCGATTGAGGAAGCAACGGAATCGAAATAAGAAGCACCGACAGATCTGAAACGGCAGCAGCAGAGCGGATCAAAGGACGTCAGGACCGTTGATGGCGAATAATACCATGTGAGAACGAACTCATGACAGTTGCCGTAGTAGATGATGAACGATGAAGAGGAAATGAGATAACGGTGGTTAGGGATTTTAGTTAAACATGAAAACCAAGTCAATGAATTAAATCTGGTGTATGTTTCTCGTAATAAAAGGTGGGTTTATATAACCCAAAATTATAACAAACTACAAACAAATTTAACAAAACTAATGGGCTGAAACAGCTGACCCAACTGACTCCAAAATGCTAAGAAACTAATTATTTTATTTTCTAACATTATTAATCATAATATTTTACTGGTTTTTAAAATAATTTGATGCAACATGTCGTTTAAATTAAGAAAATAAAAAAATATTTATAAATCATTAATAAATTAAATTAATATCCATGTTATAACGGTTGTTCAAACTAAGTTATTCCACATTTTCCCTAAAAATATATAATTTATATTTTTTTCCTTATAATTTATTAATGATTTGTAAATATTTTTAAGTTATTCCACATTTTCCCTAAAAATATATAATTTATTAATGAGTACTATCTCCAAAAATTTTAAAAATAAAAAAATGAAATAATAATAAAATTGTATTTTAATCTCTAAAAATATATTTTTATATCACTTTCTTATAAATTTAAGTATTTTAAATGACCCCTCAATAAGTAAAATTGAGTTTCGCTTCGTACTAAAACTAAGTTATTCCACATTTCCCCCTTTAACCGTTATTGGGGAAGAAATAAAACCAATTCTTTCCTATCCTTCATTAAACTTCCATTCAGATTGATATGTCCAAGGTTTATACTGTTTTAGCAAAGATCGTCGTATTTATCTCTTCCCAGTTCCCAGGATAGGCCAGGGAAAAAGGGCACTCAATGAATAATTGTAGAGAACCAGAAAATGCTTAGAACTTAGAAGCATGAACAAGACTACTAGACTAGTGTTCCTGTAGGTCCCCGTTTTCATAAGCTGGGCCAATGTAATCGAAAAGCAGAATTTGAAGTTTCTCGAGTGAAGTAAAGCTTATATATGGGTGATTGATTTGAATCACGAACTGAAACCCCAAAGTGAGAATTGTCGAAATGAACAAAGCAAACCCGAGTAGTTTGCTGATATTTTATTATCCGCATAAGCATAATAAATCAACAAATGAAAGAATTAAACCCTAAACCATGTACATTCAGCTGACACTTGTATGCTCATCGAGGCTTCAAATGGTTAGACCAAAGTTGAGCAAGATGATGTTGAAGGATCATAAAGAGCAGGAAGCAAGTATTTCCTCCCATTGTCACCATGAGCATTGTAGCTAGCACCGGTTGTTGCGTCTACAAGTAGGTTTCCTGCATAGCCGGGGTAAGCTCCTTTACCATAAACGCCAGGACAAGCTGATGAAGCCTCCAATGGTGCCTCGACTGGGCCCTGGAAGTAACCTTTCCCGAAAGGGTTTGTTACAGTCCCGGCAAAGAGGCTAGCCAAGTTGATCACCATCCCATCGAGACCTACATTGTTGTTTGGTGCAATCAAAGGTGCGGTTTGTGGCCCGTAGATTGGCTGGTGGAAGGGCCAGGCACATTGACCGGGGCACTGGGTCTGGGAGTTACCAACCCAGATGTAAGCGAATTTGGAGTACTTATTGGCCTTGATGTGGCCACTGGTTGAGCCCAAGGCAGACCCATGAGTCCCACATCGGCTCATGCAAAACCCTTCAACAGCAACATCCGACGCTGTTAAGACGACGTTGATAGTATTCTTTTTGTCACCCTTTGAGGCTAACTCAACGATTTGTTTGTTTTTGAGCGACTTTCCAAGTTAATAGTTTTCCTCGAGTATCTGCTTTCCCAAAGACAGGGAAAACGACGATTTCCTGGAGGTGAGGTGGTAGTATTTCTCCGTGATTTTCCACCACTGGGCAACCGAGGGCTGGCTGTTTTGAGGCGGTACGGTTGAGGAAAGGGAGGTAACTAAATCAGAGACAATAGCCCTCTCGGAAGGCTTGAACTTGCCGTGTTAAGAGAATTCTAGAGTATTAGCTGTATTGGAATATTAGCTGTTAAGTTGTTATAAGTTGTTGGGCTTTTGTAACAAACAAAATGAGTCAGCAGGTTAGTTAGCCGTTTGGGCTATAAGACTA
Source organism: Hibiscus tridactylites (assembly GCA_958450335.1). NCBI lineage: Eukaryota > Viridiplantae > Streptophyta > Magnoliopsida > Malvales > Malvaceae > Hibiscus > Hibiscus tridactylites. The sequence continues at coordinate 13,144,306 of OY288277.1, forward strand.
GTATTGGGCCATTTTGTATTGACCAGCTTTTCAATCAATTGAATAAAACAGAATACTCTCTCTTCTTCTTCTCTTTTCAAATCCCTAATTCCCAATTCCATTTTTACCGAGATTGTTCATAGATTCACATGGTATCAGTCGCTTTGGTTTCTTGATCCGGCGTTCTTTGTGTTAAAATCCTGCGATCATGCCAGAGGCTTCACTGGATCCAGAGGCTGAGCATTCCATGTCCTTCTCCAGCGATGACGGTGTCTCAGCTCATACGTTCGCCAATAAACAGATCAGTGTCCATCTCGACGACGACAACTTTCTTCTGTGGCAGCAGCAAGTTAAATTGATGGTTCGTGGTCTCGGTCTAGAGCATTTCCTCGACGAAGAGACTCCGATTCCGGCTAAACTTGTTACGAGTAGTGATGGCGAGCGCACCGTTAATCCGCTCTATTTGAAGTTTATTAAGCAAGACAGTTCGCTTGCTTCGTGGTTGTTATCCACAATCAGTCCTCGAATCCTTTCGCGTCTGGTTCGATCGGAGACTTCCGCGGCGATTTGGAGCTCTGTTGTTCGACGGTACTCTAAGTTGTCCACGACTCGACTGATGGGTCTCCACTGTCGGCTTAGGTCAATGAAGAAAGGTAATCTCTCCATGCTCGATTTTACCTCTCAAGTTCAAGATATCTGTGATATGTTCACCACTTGTGGTAATCCTGTCTCTGAGCTTGAGCAAGTGGCGTCTGTTCTCAATGGACTTCCCGTCGAATATGAACCGACCGTGGCGGTGATTTCTGCGAGTGAAAAGCCCTATTCATTCGATGCGGCTGTTTCTCTTCTAATTGATGCTGAGACGCGTCTCAATGATCCTATCCGACTTCCGATTGGGATCCACAACATTGTGTTTCAGTCAACTGAGGAATCTGGTGAGGAAGTCCCTGATCTGTCGCGTCGGTCTCATGCTCCTCCTCGTGGTGGTGGCCGTCCTCCTGCTTCGAATTTCTCTGGTGGTCGATTTAAGGGGCGTTCTCGTCCGCAGTGTCAGCTCTGCGGCAAGATCGGTCATCTGGTTGACCATTGCTGGTACCGGTTTGACCACAGTTTCAAGGGTGGTGGTTCAGCTAAGTCCTCTGATGCTCAGGCTCACACTTGTTGTTGCCCTCATGATTCATATGAGGAGCAATATACTCCTTTTGTTTCTACTGAATCTCCTGTTACTAATCCTTCTGCTCCGATTGACAGTCCTCAAGTTAATTTTCTTCGTGCTGCTCCTACTGCTACATGGTGTCCTGATTCGGGAGCGACTCATCACGTCACCAGTGATGCTGGCTGTGTTCAAGCGGGTCGATCCTACAGTGGCCATGGCAAAGTGCATATAGGTGATGGATCTTCTCTTGACATTACTAAGATTGGTAAATCTTCCTTGCTTACTGAATCTAGAGATCTTGTGCTTGATCAATTGCTGTGTGTACCTAGAATCACCAGAAATTTGTTGTCAGTTTCAAAGTTCACTGCTGATAATTCTGTATATTTTGAATTTCATGCCAATTGCTGTTATGTGAAGGATGAGACTACTGGGAGTGTTTTACTTGAGGGCTCTCAGGAACAAGGATTGTATCAGTTTCATGCTTCGTTTGGTTCAAGTTCAGCTTTTGCCTACACAACTTCAAGACAGGATTACTCTGGTTTCTGGCTTTGGCACAGGAGGTTGGGGCATCATGCATCTGATGTTGTGAGTTTTGTTCTTAATAAACAAGTTATTGTTGATAGAAATACAGTTTGTAATGCTTGCCAACTTGGTAAATGTCATGCTCTGCCATTTAAGGATTCTATTACTGTTTACACTCAGCCTTTTCAGTTGGTAGAAGTAGATGTTTGGGGACCCTCTTCTGTTTCTTCTGATGGATATAGATTTTATATCTCTTTTGTTGACTTGTTCAGTAGAAATACTTGGATATACTTGTTAAAACATAAGTCAGATGCCTCTGTAGCTTTCAATCTGTTCTATAAACTTGTGCAAACTCAGTTTTCTACCTCTTTACTTGCTGTTCAAACAGATGGTGGGGGAGAGTTTAGGTTTCTTGAAAATGATCTAAAAGTTCTAGGTATACAACATAGGGTAACATGTCCTAGAACCTCCCAGCAGAATGGGGTAGTTGAAAGAAAACACAAACACATAATTGAAACTGCCTTATCCTTGCTTGCACAAGCATCACTTCCCCTAAAATTTTGGTCTTTTGCTGTCCTTAGTGCTGTATATCTCATAAATAGGATGCCTTCTAAAACACTTAACAACAAATCTCCATTTCAAGTTCTATTTCATAAAACACCTAATTACAATTTTCTTAGAGTGTTTGGTTGTCTATGCTATCCCTCTTTGAGATCCTATAACCACCATAAATTGGACTTTAGATCAAAACCTTGCATTTTCTTAGGATATTCTCCTAAACACCATGGATACAATTGTCTAGATCCATCCACTGGTCGATTATATATTTCTAGGCATGTGGTCTTTGATGAAGGAGTGTTTCCTGGTTTTAAGGATGGTACCTCAGACTCTCCCAACAATTTAAATACTTTTAGATCCCCTGAGTTGCTTGTTGATGATGATTTGGCAAATGTCAGTGGTGAATCTAGTCCCTCATCTACTTCTAGTGATCAGTCTGTTAGGCATCAGGATGATGCACATTCTGCTGAGCATCAGAATGTTGAGAATATACCAGTTGAGACTGCATCAACACCACCTGTTTTTCAACCTCATCAGGACACTGAAATACCTCATGTTGGTGAAGATGAGTGTGTGACTGGTCAAGGTACTTCAGATCAGTGTGTTGAGGATAATGGAGTGAATGACACTGTTCTTGTTGAGGAAGACACTACTACTCAGTCACTCCTAGCTGAAGAAATCACTCCTGTTGTTCAGATTGAAGAGGATAATGTTGGTCAAATTCCACCACAAAATTTTCCTAGCCCCAGTCCCATATCTCATCCTATGGTCACAAGGAGTAAACTTGGTATTTTTTAAATCAAAGATTTACAATCTTCATCTTGATGAAATCCCACAAGATGTTCATATTGCCTTGCAACACCCAGAATGGAAAGATGCAGTGATGGCAGAATACAATGCTTTGTTGCAGAATGATACATGGGAGCTTGTATCTTTGCCCTTGAATAAGAAAGCCATAGGATGTAAATGGATATTTAAGGTGAAAAGGAAGTCAGATGGATCAGTGGAGAGGTTCAAGGCTCGACTGGTTGCAAAAGGGTACTCTCAAATGGCTGGACATGACTTCACTGATACTTTCAGTCCAGTAGTCAAATCTTTTACTGTAAATGTACTACTTTCAGTTGCTGTTACAAATGGGTGGCTTGTTAGGCAAGTTGATGTCAACAATGCCTTTCTTAAAGGAGATCTTGATGAGGATGTATTCATGCAACAGCCTGAAGGTTTTCAGTATACAGATGCCAATGGTATGCCTTTAGTATGCAAGCTAAAAAAGGCATTATATGGTCTGAGACAGGCCCCCAGAAATTGGTATACAAAACTCAAAGATTTTTTAGTCTTTTTGGGTTTCAAAGTTTCCAGAGCAGATGTTTCATTGTTTGTGTATAAATCTGCATCTCTCACTACTTATGTTGTAGTTTATGTAGATGACATACTGCTTACTGGTTCTTGTTCTGAGCATGTTAACAGTGTGATTCTTCAATTGAATTCCCAGTTTTCTGTTAAAGATTTGGGTATTCTTCAATATTTTCTTGGTATTGAGGTCATATCTCTTCCTGGTGGTTTGTTCTTGTCTCAAAGAAAGTATATCACTGAGCTCCTCATTCAGACTGAATCTCAGGATCTCAATTCAGCTGCAACTCCTTTAGCTTTAACACCAAAGCTGAGTAAGAATGATGGTGAACCACTTGCTGATCCACATCAATACAGAAGTGTTGTAGGTGCCCTGCAGTACATCTGTCACACTAGGCCTGATATTTGTTTTGCTGTGAACAAAATTGCTCAGTTCATGCAACATCCCACTGATATACACTGGTTGGCTGTGAAGCGTGTTCTCAGATATTTGAAGGGGACACTCGATTTTGGCCTTTGGTTTTCTTCTTTATCAACTGGTCTTCCATTAGTTTCTTTTTCGGATGCTGACTGGGGAAGTGACCCTGATGACAGAAGATCAGTTTCTGGTTATAGTGTTTTTCTGGGTACTCATTTGATTTCTTGGAGCTCTCGCAAGCAAAGGTCTGTGTCTCGTTCCACAGCTGAAGCAGAGTTTCGCAGTCTTGCTGATGCCACTTCAGAGATTATGTGGTTGACAGCTCTTTTGCATGATATGAACATTGTCTGTACTGATATTCCTGTGTTGTGGAGTGACAACACAAGTGCTGTGGCCATGGCTGCCAATCCAGTCATGCACACAAAGACGAAGCACGTTGAACTAGATTTATTCTTTGTTCGTGAAAAGGTTCTCTCAAGAGAAGTTCAAGTTAACTATGTCCCTGCTTGTGACCAGGTTGCTGACATTTTTACAAAGGCTATTACCACTGGCAAATTTGAAGAATTCAGATTCAAACTCAATGTTCGAAGTTTTTCAGAATTGAAGAAGCATGGGAAATGTTAAGAGAATTCTAGAGTATTAGCTGTATTGGAATATTAGCTGTTAAGTTGTTATAAGTTGTTGGGCTTTTGTAACAAACAAAATGAGTCAGCAGGTTAGTTAGCCGTTTGGGCTATAAGACTAGTATTGGGCCATTTTGTATTGACCAGCTTTTCAATCAATTGAATAAAACAGAATACTCTCTCTTCTTCTTCTCTTTTCAAATCCCTAATTCCCAATTCCATTTTGTTTGAGCAGTTTCAATTATGTTGTACCGAGATTGTTCATAGATTCACATGCCGTACCAAATCAAATTGACTGTGATTTTTCCGGAAAGAAGGGGACCATTGTGGTATGTCAGGAGCTGAGGCTGGTCTTGCACCACTTCACTCAGCTTCCTTCCGGCCAAAGAGATCGGAAACAGAGAAATCGCAAGGAAAAGTTTCAAGACACTTCGAGCAACGAAAGAACCCATTTTTTTATTTTGACAAGAAAGAAGAGAAAATTGCTGGTTTGGGGAAGTGAGAAAAGCAATATAAAAAAGCTGACAAAGGTTTGAGCTTGGGTTTGATGAGTGGGAAAAGGATATATATAGTCCTGGGAATTGAGTTTATCTATTCAACTTTTTTGAATTAAGAAAAAGGAGTGACAGTAAACTTTGAAAAAAAGTGATCCAGTTGTTCACCCAAGCGTGTTTTTAATTCAAAAAAACGGATGAACAAATGTATTGTTGGAAATAACAGATGATATGAGTTTAAATTATTTTGTTTATAAAAATATATGTCTATTGTTAAAAAAATAAAAAAAATATTTATAAATATATACTATTTTATAGTTAAATTATTTCAAAAATATTTATTTGGTGTTCATTCTCTTGTGACCCGGCTTCGAGCACCACTAATACATATTATGCATAACGTCTTTAACTAAAAAAAGTTGAACAGATATCATACCTTTCACATCACATCAGAATATTCAAAAAAAAATATATATTTTTCCCTCGCAAAACTGCAGAGGAAGCAGATATAATAAACGCTATGAAATGACAGGGTGGAGTTAATTTTATTGAGGAAGCTTGCTGGCTGTCAGAGAGTGGGCAAAGCGGGGAATCCAAGGTGATTTGGCACGTGAGTTACGCTCTTTGTGGCTCATTTTGATAGGCCTTGGCGGTTAGCTGGATCATGCTAAGGACAAGCAACGGAATGCCGTGGACTTGTTGCTGCCTTGCAGGTTAACGTTGGCGCTGTGGTTTTAAAGTTCGAACTTCAACAATTCATAAAATAGGGATACAAATTACAATAAAGCAAGTTATTATCTAATACTATTTACTAAAATTTTAATTAAATCAGTACAACTTTCTTAATGCATGTATATTTTCCTAAACAATAAATAGATTCGAGTATAACTGTATAAGTATGTTGGTCAATATCTGTCAGTTTTGATCATTGTTTTTTCTAACCAAAGTACAAAAATTTATCCCCTTTTAGTGGTTTTATACATGCTCAACAATAAAAACCAGACATTAACTTTAAATCTTGAATTATAAATTTCAAAAATTAAAATTTACCCTTCAACTGTAATCTTAACTTGTCTAATGTTGGAGCAGACAACCAAAATTGGACAAAGAATTTATATTCATACAAACATCACTTATTATAACTATTTAACAAATATGTGGATTTTTAGAACATTTAATCACGACAAGGATTCCATTTCTTTAGTGGCTTACAATACCAAATTAAAAAGTATAACAGTTCAAATAAAATTATATAACCCCAAATTCACGAGCTTAATTATAAAAAATACATCTAAGAAAGTAGCAATCACGAGGCATAATATTTTTTTGTCATAATCATCGATTCATAACACAAAGAGCAATTACAATTTTACAAAGCTGTAAAAGGTCAGCAGGAGGGGAAAAATCAGTTGTGAGGACAAACATTTCTCTTCAAGGACTTCGCAACCCAATCTGCCACCTAATTACAAGATCGTCGAATAAAAAAAAAAACAAATAGCTTCGAAAAAAGAACAAAGAGAGACAATATCTCTTTCAATCAAGGCAGTTTCTCATTTGGTGTGGGTTCCATGAATGATTCGACAAATAAGACCTTCATTATCAGATTCAATAAGGACTTTTTTAAAACTTTGGTGTGCGGCTGAAATCATACCCCATTCAGATAGCCAGAGCCTCGGCTAAAGTGGCTGAAGAAGAAAAGCAAAGGGACGTTGAGCCTCCTATGATAAATCCCTCATGATTTCGAAAAATAGCAGCAGTCCCATGCACATCATGAGAAAAACAAGAACCATTACTAGAGTTAAATTCAGCGTAGGCTTGTTCGACAATTCTCCAAGTCTCGATTGGATCATCCAAGCAACCCGAAAAGAAAAAAATTATTTCTGAGCCTTCCATAAATGCCACAAAAGAAAAGTAATAAGGCAAAGACTTTCAGAACACCGAATTCTATCACCGAACTTTAAAAGAAAAAATCAGGATTTATTGAAATTTGAGAAACCTTTTTTTTATTATAATTAAAGTCTGAAGCTCGTCAGACGGCTTGAGCAAAAGGGCCAAAGAATAAGATATGTTTTTTTTTACTCTTTTGCTCAAACTGTCTCGCGAGCTTCGGGCTTTAGTTATAGTCTGAAAAAGGACGGGAAACATAATATTTTGTTATCTACTGCTTGCTTAAATAAAATGATTCTTACATCCCAATTGTTTTCTAATAAAAGAATAAAAATATTATCTTAAAACAATGTTATATTAGGTTGAATCAATGAATCGGTTGCCTATGAGTCCACTTACAATGCCCTAAAGTCCCGAGATACTAAAAAAATATAAAAGTATTACTGTTAATTAAAAAAAAACAACTATTACTGCACCGTGTGTGAAGGAATTTTCATATAGTATTACCTGCCTTGTAACATACTTGCAGACAATTTCACATATATATATCCAGTTTCATGCCCCAACTCGCGGAGAAATTATTATATAGACCCGGTTCATCACATTATCTGTAGTTTTATCCATTAAAAATTATTTAATTAATTTTTTATATCATTAATTTATTTATAATTAATTTTTATGTAACCACATACTCTCTATTTACATGACAAAAAAAAAGAGGATTCATTTTTGGAAAAATGACATGAAAGAAAAAAAATTGTTGACTGGTTTTTAATGAGTGAGATTAAAAATGACGTTGCGAACGGGTCCATGTAATAATTCAGATAAACTACACTAGTGGCCACCTAACTATTAAGTGATATCTATTTTGACCATTGAACTAAGCAAATCATCAATCATATCACCAAATTTTTTAAATTGACTTATTTTTACCACCGTCGTTAAAAAACTAACAGAGGGGTGACATGACAGTTAACGAAAATTTGTAAAATTGTATATTTGATCCATGTTATTTACTTATCAAATCAATTTAATTCTAATTTTATTTTAATTAAATAAAATTAATCAACCAGTCAGATGATGACACATGTCATCACTTAATTGGATTAATTTAATCAAATTTTAATTTATTTGATTAGTATATATTTCCCTCCAATTTAAAGGAAAATTAAAGAAGAATGAAGAATGACATTTGGGTGGTTTAAACCTAGGACCAAGAGAGTAAATTCCAACACCTTTATCTCAGAGTCAAGATACTCTTATACATATAGTATAATGCAATAAATGTTAGGAAATAAAGAAGTGAAAGCTATTGAAAGGAGACTCAAACCTAGATCACTTGAGATGTGTATAATCACACAAACATTTAATTAATTTAAATCTAAAAATTATTAAATATTCAATTTAAAAAATTGATTTAAAAGAAAAATAAATTAAATTTAAAATATTTGAATAGTTTTTCCTTTTTCATATTTAAATTAAATCGAATATTTAATATTTTAATGTTAAAATATAATAAACCATGATCATGATCTCAAAACTAAACTAAACTTGAAGAAGTAATGTTTTCTTTTCATGTCCCTTACCATATTCGTTCTCTTTGTCTGCAATTTGGATGGTACTGTTCTGATGTCTCCAAGTTTATCAAAATTATGAGTTCTTCTCAAAGAGGTTATCAGTTCCAATATCCAGGAAAAGATAATGCATTTGGAAACCAGCATTTTGAGATATTCTGAAGTCAATTATACATACTTTCTCAGTTGAGACTCCACTGAAGTGATAATGTCAACTGTTGCATTTCCCCCGCTCCATCGACATTGCTTATTCATTTGCAAGTCCATGATTTTGCTGCTGGAATTTTTTAATTCATATAGCCCTGTTAAAAAATGTGGTTAAACGTGTGAGTAGTATATTATATTCCGTCAGCATCGCACTTAGACACCTCGAAAGCCGCCAAAGCAGTAGCATCCGATGAGCTCGGGCAGAGCATCCAGATTCCAGCCTGTCTGAGACCGGATGAGCTTGCTTTTGTTCCCATACTTGCAAACATGGTCACCCCCAGGCCCCAAAGCTTTGAATTCCTCGAGCCCTGCACGAGTGATGCTTTGAAACTAATAAAATATTTGAACATTCAACCGTTGATACTACAGGCATAAAAGTAACATCAAAGCCATTGACAAACAATATTGCATTAATTGAGAAATAACTGTGGAAGAAAATGGGGGCTGGGGGATTTCCATCTATCTATTTGATGACATGACATCCATCTCTGTAAAGCATGGGATGGGAAAGGCTCTCAGCCTCTGCTCTATTTCTTACAGCTATAGGTCAGTTTGAGCAACTAAATATTATGGAATATTCCCATGATGTTTTGTCTGTGGATAATGAAATTAAAGGTTTGTTTGTTTCACTTAAAATGTTGCACTGTAAAATGTTTTTTTGCTGTTTGGTTAATTTTTTTGAAAATAATTTTTAAAATCAGTAAATAATTATACATATTTTATTATTTTTTCTAATTTTTATTTTTTTAAAGTTATTAAAAATTAATTTTATTGTTAAAAAATTATACTTTACTGTTTTTTGAATATAATTTTTTTTTTGAATATAAACAATGTTTTGGCATTTGGCAGTGCACGTATTTTTTTAGCGATGAATTTCTTATCCTTCTTTGATGCGCTTACTTCTACCGTCAAACTCTCTAAAGCACATGCCTCCATCAAAACATACTCAACGAACTTAATACTATATCAGAAGCTGTCGAAAGGGGAAAAATTTGAAAGGGGATAAAACAAAGGAAGCAAAGGAAGCGGTTGGATTACCTGAGAAGATGAGCTCTGCTCTTTGGTGAGAGCGAGTTTTCCACACGGTGAGAAGATGAGCTATGCTCCTTGTCGGTGAGAAGATGAGAAGCTTTGGAAAATGACTTCCCCTTTCCAACACGGGAAGTTGTTTTCCGTAAAAATATTAGGGATTTTCCTTTGACCATAAAACATTTTTCTTTGACTAAAAGTTTTTCTTGAACCAAACACAGGAAAACTAAAAAAATATTTTCCCAAAAATTATTTTCCTCCAAACAAACAGACCCTAAATGATGAAGCTACACCACACCCACGTCTCCAGTCTACATACAAGAGGTTAAACTTTAAAGAATATTTTCTTGCAGAACATTGCATCTAGTACAGAACCCCTACACTTCTTAATTTATGAACTTAAGCTTAGTTTGGCATTGCTTTTAAAAAGTGCGGTCGAAAAAATAATTTTAAAAGTGCGGTAGAAAAATGATTTTGTAAAGTTGGGTTTAAGATTTTAGTGTTTGTTATTACTGTCAGAAAGTGATTTTGGAAAGATAAAATGTTTATTTTAGAGATCATGTTATAAAATATAAAATATATTAATTTAATCATATTTAAATTCATTAATATTATAACAAATGAAATAGATAATTTAAAATTATAAAACAATTTTTATTTTATATTAAAATATTTTTAAAATAATATATAAAATATGAATTATTTTTTTAGAAAAATATAAATTTTAAGTATATAAATTATTTTATAAATATTTTAAAATAATATGCGAAATATATTAATTTAAATTGAATTCATTAAAACCAGAGAAAAATGACGTTGTTTGTTAAAGTTTTAATGAGGGGTAATTTGGACTTTTTCGTTTCAAACGAGATTCTTAAACCCAAAAAATTATAAATTGTAGATTTTTAGTTTGAGCCTATAATCCCGTTTGTAAACTGAATTTTCACCCAAAAATTGCATTGTTTGCCATTGATTTTGCTTAAAAAAGTGATTTTGGGCTTATAATATCAACCAAAAACAGGCCCTTAAGTAGGGGTGATAATGAGCCTGACCGACTCGCGAGCTACTCGGGCTCGGCTCGGTCAAAACTCGGCTCGAGTGAGTTCGACTCGGGCTCGACTCGAGACCTTAACAAGCCGAGCCGAGTCGACCCTAGCTCGGCTCGAAAAGCTCGTGAACAAGCTCGGAATAATTATATATATATATATATATATATATATATATATATATATATAAACACTAAAATTAATGTGTTTAACAAAAGATACAACAATTAAGAAAAAAAACCACTTCTAAATTATAGTTGTATTAAACAACAATTATAGTTGTAATTCTTTAAATTCACTTCTAATAATTTTTAGATTATTTTCTAACACTTATATTAGTAGATTACTAAAATTTAATGACTGAATTAGATTAAAATAAACTTTACACTCTAAATTAAAATAAATAAAGGACTAAGATAATTAAACTAAGAAATAACATGGCTGAAATGAGTATTTACCTATCCCTATAAAGCTTGAAGGGGAAGAAAATAGCTTACACTTACAATACACACCCAATATCCCACATCTTTAACATACATAAAGCAAGGAGAGCAAGCATCCTATAAATAGGTGCTTAAACTTTAAACAATAAGCTAATTCACTCTTGGCATTTTGGTTGAGATCATGTAAACATGGATTTTTTGTGCCCAATGATTTTTAGTTGAAATGGCTTTAAATTTGAGCTTTTAAAGTTCGGATTATTTTAATAATCCTTGAGTTTAGCATTGCTTTATTTGAGTCAAGCTGAGCTTGATGAGCTTCAAGCTCGAGTCGAGTTTAATAAGATTCTAAGATCCTATTTTTGTCCTTAACCCTCCAAATATATCATTGCTTAAAAAAAGCAAAAGAAAAGGCGGGAATTATTTTAAAACAAATATTAAAAAAGGAACAAATTTAAACTAAAGATTCAGAAATAAGAGTATCAAAACAGATGCAGTTTATGAGTTATGAGAGCCATAAACCCTGCAACTTTCAAGTATATAACTATCAAATAGGGACGGACCCAGAACTTTAGGTAAGAGGGGCGAACCTATAAATTTCTAGGGGCAAACTTATAGAAGTTTAGGGGGGGCGAAAATACATTTTTAATAGAAAATACATAGAAAAATTCTAAAATTTTTCTAAATCATATATGATTTTCAAAATTTTAGGGGGTGCGGTTGCCCCCTAGCACCCCTCGGTCCATCCCTGCTATCAAACATTATAAAAAACAATGGATCTCACGCCCAACCTCCCTAGCTAGGCAGTTTTAATTGACCTATAAAGGATATTTTTAACTAAATTACCTATACAAGTTTTGATCAATTTTTTTTTTACCTATACAGGTGTTCAAAAGTCCATTCCGAAGAAACCATGTTAATTTGGTTATAAGAAAACAGGTTTTCTGTCGCTTAATAATCGTTTGGCAAAAAATCATTTGTGGAAAGATTTTAAATTGGAGTTACAAGAATACATAATGAATCAGAATGTTGTTAGGTGTATATCCATTTAGTAAAACAACACTTCAAGCATCTTGCACATCACAAATAGGTTACACTAGGAAAACATCAGTTCCAAATTGTACATTCTATGTTAAAAATACTACAACCATATTTAAATTATTTAGTTAAACAAAATCTAAAATTATTAACAATAATTGAGGATAAACATCCATCTATCTAGCCACTAGCTCTTCCTTCTTAAGTCAGGGTATTAATTAGTCGACTTCTTTTACATTACAATCAACACCAACAAACAAAAAGAAAGAGAGAATTTATTTTAAATAAAACAGTCAGTCAGAAACAAATTAAAGCTAAAAGTTTTTAGATGAGATTATTGAGATTAAAGAAAAACTGTAATACTTGCAACTTTGAAGTCTGTCTTAAACTATCAAAAATTAAAATCTATGACGAAACTGGAGCACAACTATACTCGCTATTTAGTTCTAATTCACCAAGAAAAACACTTACATAGTTACATGGGTGCACTCTAACTAATTAACCATTGATAATAATTTGACAAAAATCATTGCGGGGAGATGTTAAATTAGAGTTATAATAATAGAAAATGAATTACAAAATAGAAACTTGTATATATATTCAGTCAAACAATCCTTCGGACGTTCGGTACAATACAAAAAAAATTGGACCAGAAAAACATCAAGTTTGATAACAGGCATAAGTATCTCATGTACTTCATCGAATTTAACACCATCTCTATTCAAGAGAAATTAGCTATATGTATTACTTGATAATTTTATGGCAAAAATCTCTTATGGGGAGATTTTAGATTAGAGTTATAAAAATACAGAAAAAATCAAACTGTAAGAAGTCGTATATCCATTCAGTCAAACAACACCTTCGATGTTTGGCACAACACAAATAGGCTGCACCAGAAAAACAGTGGCTGGCTGTAGAGTGTCCACGAGTTCTATATTTTGTACACATTTCTGTCCTTTTTATTGTTATTCTTAAGCTCATTTAGGCATATTTAGGTGCATTGCATGCATAATAACAGTATTTTCTCTTTTACCATACTTTTTTAAATATTTTATGTTTGGTTAAGAAAACATACTGTTTTAGTTTAGTTTTTATTTTCATGTGCGGTAGCTGTGGAGAGAAGGAGAGGACATCAGCGAACAGGAAAAGCTGGAATAAAAGGAGATGTACTGAAGCAGTTCCAGATGCCGCCAAGGACGTTGCCGAAACAGCATTGCCGCCAAGTGCCGCCCAGGTAAAAGATACACCGACTTAGCCAAGATGGGTCGCGATTGAAAGAGGGCAATTCACTGAACCCAATGAGCCCAGTCTTGTAATTTTCTGAAGCCTGTAGCAGCCGATAGAGTTTATCTAAGATTGATAAGTAGGAGTGCTTATCCTTACTTGCGGGAGAAGGCAACATCCAAAGAGTCCACATTCAAGTCAAAAAGGAGTCTGTATTTAATATAAAAATACTTTAAGAACTTCTATTTCAAGGAGGACTCAAACTTAGGCCACGAGCCCTATATATACCCAATGTATGTGAGGGTATATGGGCATGACGAGGGATGCACACATGAATAGCTGCATAACGGAGAGATACCTAGATAGATGTGAGTTATTGGGGGTCGCGGCCCAACTCTCCTAGGGTTTAGGCGCTTGTATGTAAAATAGTTGTGAGAAACGGTTGTAATAGCTTTGAGTTATTTTCAATAAAATTCCAAGTTTGCTTAATCTATGCACTTCATTCTTTCAATTAGTCCTAACCAGTCAGTTGAGAGAATCCATTTGTCGGGCACGAAAGTGTAAGGCTCACGAAAGGGTTAAGCACGGTCACAACATGTTGGGGTGTGACTAACTTGGTTCCCAAAAGTTCACAAGTTTCAGCGGTTAAAAGGGATCGCCAACCGAACTGACTAGCATGTGTTAGGTTTACGCAGAGATTGCTAGGCATTGCCTACGTCATGCTAGCTTTCGCGCATATTTCCTATAAATAGAGAGGATCACTGTTGACTATCTCGCCGAACTTGGAATGACTGCTAGACTTGCCTCCAAGACTTATTCTTACTCCACTTGCCGAGACAACGAAAGTTGCAAGGGCAATGACCCGCTGCGGCCGCGTGACAGGGTCGTAGCTGCCGTCTGCCATTACCCGCCGAGGCAACAAATCATGGCAGTGCAAAACACTCTTAGGCTTTACAATGCAGTCTACACACTACTGAGCTGCAATTGTCTTACCCAATCTATCGACCAAATCTCCCCTATCTTTTCTCTCATCACTATCTTTATTTTACTTGTGTTTTTATATTTCCACATTATGAGATTTGATTGTGTATTTACTAAATTTTCGTGCAGGAAACCATTCATAGAAGCTTCTCCAATCCCTGTGGGATACGATATCTTTTATACTATAACTTGACAAGAGTGTGCACTTGCGCTCATAAATAGAGAACACCCAAACGCTCTACAAGTTTTTGGCGTCATTGTCGGGGATTGGCAACAACAACCGTGTTTGAATTTCTGCACTTTCACTTTAGTTTTTTCACAATAAATCTCTCTTTATTTTATTTTTTTTTAAAAAAAATTTACATCTTTTTTTCTTTGGTGTATGTCCCGCCAGGGCGGCAAAGATGGCAACAAACACCCACATGAGGAGGGGAAGGACATGCCAGACGAAAAGCCAAATGCAAAGCCCTCATGAAGTGGTTATGTTTGGGAAAAACGCTACCCAACATAACCTAATTTTTATTATTTTTTAATTTTATTTTATTTTTATTGCATTAGGATTAGATTTAATTTTCAGCTAACTTTTTAATTTATTTCAGGTTAGGAATGAAGGCAAGACCAAGAAAGATGAAAGAATAAAGGAAAAGCCAAACCAGCGGCCAAGTCAGCCCAAGGCAGATGAGCGTAACGGCTAGCAGCTTCATAACGGCTAGCCGCAACAATTACATTTGCAGTAGCGAGCAGAACGACTATCTGCATAACGGCTAGAATCTCGTTATTCGTGCCACAATAATTGCCGCCCGTTAACAGCGTGCCCGCCAAGGCAGCAGAGAGAAGAAGCTATATAAGGCCAACTATTCTCTCCCCATTCTTCACTTTGCTCTCTCATTTACTCTCAATTCTTTCTGCCATCTTTGCTTTCAAGATTTCACTTGCTTTATTTTCTTTCAATTTCTTTTTCGTTCTTAGGAAAATACAACTGTCTCACAGCTATGACCACATCACAACAACCCGCCTCCACCTCCATGCCTCTTTTCCTAAGGTTCTTGAACCCAACTGTCGAGGCAACCTACAAGAAGTACTACGCGGAGCGACAACTCTGGGAAGAAATGGGGTTCCAATACACCAAGCCTGATGGGGATTTTGGTCCCGAACCCTCCCTATTCGAAAGGATTCACAACTTGGGCTGGGACCTGTTCGCACGGCAGCCATAAGGGATAAACAACAACCATGTGCGAGAGTTCTACACCCACAAACCTACACCGGGAAAACCTTTCGTGTATGTCCGCGGAGAAGGTGTTAAGTTCACGGCGGATACCATCAACAGTTTCTACAGCATAGAAATCCGCGACAATCTGCATGAAGAATGTGAGTCCTACCTCACGGCGGCTGACTATAGGGGTGTTCATTGTCGGATATCGGATCGGATCCGATCCGGTTTTTTCGGATATTCGGGTTTTCGGATCGGCAATATAGTGATCCGTATTCGATCCGGAAAAAATCGGATATCCGGTTATTCTGATACCGGATAATCGGATCGGATATTCGGATATCCGATTATCCGAACATATAATTTGATTCAACTATTTTTTCGAATTTGAAGTTCGTATTTATGAAAATTTCGAAATTTCGAATATAACAAACAACAAATTGCTAAATATAACAAGATTCACATCTATGAAATATTCAATTTTTTAAATTTTCGGACATAACAAACATCAAATTGTTAAATATAACAAGATTAATATTTAAAAAATATTAGATTTTCGGGTTTTCGGATAATCCGAAACTTGTAATATTGCGATCTGTATCCGATCCGGAAAATCTATAATCGGATCGGATATTCGATCCGAAAATAAAAATCGGATCGGATATCCGAATTTTCAGATCGGATCAACGGATAATCGAATCGAATCGGTCGGATCAGATATTTTTGAACACCCCTAGCTGACTATGACAAGATCAAGAAAGAAATCTGCAAGCCCAACACCAAGTGGCTAACAGAAAAGAACAATGGGTCAGTTAACCGCCACGATCTGCTGCCGGAGGCAGTCTTTTGGAGCAACTTCATCCAACGCCGCTTGAGGCCCACCACACACGGATCAACAGTTAACAAGCCGCGACTAGCCCTTATCTACAACATTATGAAGGGGCGGCCAATCAATGTTGGCGAAGTAATCCTAGAGGAAATTTATGCCCACGCAGACAAGCCAAATGCCAAGGGACCCCTCGTCTTCCCTACACTCATCACGTGCCTATGCGCCAACTTTCGCGTGCCGCCACACCCTAAAGACACAATACTTCATGCCAAGGAAGGTTGGACAAGAATAGCACGTCAACAAATGATGCATGGCCTAGAACCGGAAACACCTTCAACCGCCCAACAGTTATCCCAACCTGCCGCCACCCCAGCCGCAGCGGGTAGTACTGAAGCTGCCCTTCCCTACGCCGTGATCCCACTACTGTGCAACCTCGTCGAAAGCTGCCAAAGGATCGAGCACAAACAGGTGATCTTCACCAAATATATTGCGAAGGTGAAAGAGGCCTTTGTGGCCTACTTGCTTGACAAATACCATGATGATGGCCCACAGTTTCCCGCATTCCCATCGAAGTTAGCAACATCCAAGCCAATCCATATAACACCCAGACCAACTACTACTCCAGCCGCCGCCGACAGCGAGGGGTCACACATCCGCCTCAAGAGAAGGATCTCGCTCACTCCCATCCAGCCGCACTACCTCACCTCCTCATCCGAGTCAGAAAAAGAAGAAGAGTCCATTGTTGTCTCCCAGTAGCAAAGAAGGCTACTGCCAAAGATGTCGACGACTTAGACATGAAGATCTCAGATGCATTTGATGATGAACCGGCAAAGGCAATAAGAAAGAGAAAACGACCAACAACCGAGCCTCAGGGTGGAGGACCTAAAGGACAATCCAAGAAATCCACCCTAGCCGCATCCAGCCGTTGCGTAGCACGAAAAAGAGCCTAGTCGCCAGACCATCTGCCACGCGCCGCCTAGTTTTGCCCGCCTCCTCAACATCCTCCTCTGACGTAGCAGCAACAGAGGGGAACTCCCTTAGTCTATAGCACATTTTTCCTTTTTATTTTTCTATTTTATTTTTCCATATTTATTTTTATTTTTTATGTTTTATTTTCTGTTTTCTTTTTAATTTTGTAAAGGCATTGAGGACAATGCCAACCTTGAGTTTGAGGGGAATAGTCCTTTTTATCTTTAGGATCATTTAGCAGTATATAGGGTCTTATGTAAATTCCGCCATCTACACTAAATGAAGTAGAAATTTTTAGCTCAAAACTTGTGCCTATGATAGTTAGCCGACTATTTATATTCACACCATACTAATAATTTTAACCTAACTATGGGAAGAAACATGGAAAATACTTAGAAATTTTTTCTTTTTGCCAATTATTCTCACATTGTCTGTTAAATGCTGGATTTTTGCTTGAATTCTAAGTTTAACACTGCATGCCTTACTTAATAAAAATTCCTTGATTGGATACATGTTTGCCGCCGCGGTAGCACATGGCAGCAAAACAAAAATGAAGAAAACCCTAGAAGTGCCCGAAACAGGCTCTAGGCAGGATGTTTAAATACCCTAGAGGTGCCCGAAACAGGCTCTAGGAAGGATCATGAGCAAGGACACTCCACTGCTATCAAAGTCAACGTATCTAAACAAAGTGACAGACAAATTAGCAAGAGTGAATGAAAGCCTTCACGAGATGACTCTATTCGAAAGGTTCGGAGTTTTGTAGAATGCACCTATCTTAGCCTCAGACCCAAAGAATAGTTGTGATGAGCTGAAGCCCTTAAATCCCTGATCAGAAAAAAGAGACAGAAGTGCCTAACTGTGTTGCCAAGGTAGCAACTCGTATCCTCTCTAATAATTTAATTATTTTAGGCATTCTTTGTTAACTTAGCCATCTCAGCATGTTTAGCATTGACACAGACCTGCACACTCACTACATTGGCATTAAGAAAATTAAAATATAAGTTATTTCATGTCATTCCCTATCACTAACATAAAATAGGTGCCACGGCCTTGAGGTAAGAAACCAAGTTAAAGGCTAAAGTTTCTATTAATTTTGTGCAAGGGGTAGATTTACTATCTAGGTTGCATTGCTTGAAGACAAGAAATAGTTCGAGTTTAGGGGTGTGTAGAGTGTCCACAAGTTCTATATTTTGTACACATTCCTGCCTTTGTTATTGTTATTCTTAAGCTCATTTAGGCATATTTATGAGCATTGCATGCATAATAAAAATATTTTGTCTTTTACCATGCTTTTATTGAATATTTTATATTTGGTTAAGAAAATATATTGTTTTAGTTTAGTTTTTATTTTCAGGTGCGGTAGATGTGGAGAGAAGGAGAGGACATGAGAGAACAGAAAAAGCTGGAACAAAAGATGTTGTACTGAAGCAGTTTCAGATGTCGTCAGGGACGCTGTCGAAGCAGCATTGCCGCCAAGTGCCACCCAGGCAGGAGTTACACCGCCTTAGCCAAGATGGGTCGCGATTGAAAGAGGGCAATTCCATGAACCCAATGGGCCCAGTCTTGCAATTTTCTGAAGCCTGTAGCGGCCGGTAGAGCTGATCCAAGATTGATAAGTATGAGTGTTTATCCTTACTTGCGGGAGAAGGCAACATCCAAATAGTCCATATTCAAGTCAAAAAAGAGTCTATATTTAATGTAAAAATACTTTAAGAACTTCTATTTCAAGGAGGGCTCAAACTTAGGCCATGAGCCCTATATATACCCAAGGTATGTGAGGGTATAGGGGCATGACGAGGGATACACGCATGAATAACGGCATAACAGATAGATAGCTAGATAGATGAGAGTTGTTGGGGATCGCGACCCAACTCTCCTAGAGTTTAGGCGTTTGTATGTAAAGTAGTTGTGAGAAACGGTTGTAATAGCTTTGAGTTGTTTTCAATAAAATTCCAAGTTTGCTTAATATATGCACTTCATTCTTTCAATTAGTCCTAACCAGTAAGTTGAGAGAATCTATTTGTCGGGCACGAAAATGTAAGGCTTACGAAAGGGTTAAGCACGGTCACAACATATTGGGGCGTGACTAACTTGGTTCCCAAAAGTTCACAAGTTTCAGCGACTAAAAGGGATCACCAACCGAACTGACTAGCCTGTGTTAGGTTTACGCAGAGATTGCTAAGTATTGCCTACGTCACGCTAGCTTTTGCACATCTTTTCCTAGAAATAAGGAGGATCATTGTCAAATATCATGTCGAACTTGGAATGACCGCCAGACTTGCCGCCAAGACTTATTCTCACTCTACTTGTCGAGACAACGAAAGTTGCAAGGGCAATAACCCGTTGCGGCCGCGTAACAGGGTCGTAGCTGCCGCTTGCCATTACCCGTCGAGGTAGCTGTAGAGCGTTAGGGTGTTCTCCATTTATGAATTTAAGTGCACACTCTTGTCAATTTATAGTATAAAAGATATCTACTCCCATAGGGATTGGAGCAACTCCTATGAATGGTCTCATGCACAAAGATTTAGTAAATGCGCAATTAAATCTCAAGTGTGGAAATAAAAACACAAATAAAAGAAAGATAGTGATGAGATAGATGATAGGGAGATATTTAGGCGATAGGCTGGGTAACGCAAGTGCAGCTTAGTAGCCTGTGGACTGCATTGTATAGGTTGAGCATGTTTTGTGCTGCCATGAATTACTGCCTCGGCGGGATGGCAGATGGCAAACTACGACCCTGTCACGCGGCCGCAGCAGGTCACTGCCACTGCATGAGTGTACTGTCTCGACAGATGGAACGAAAAGAAGTCCTGGCGGCAAGTCTGGCAGACATTCCAAGTTCGGCAGAATAGTCGACAATGATCCCTCATATTTCTAGGTTAGGATGCTCGAGAGCTAACTTGTGGACTAGTGTGGAACCAAGTTAGTCAACTCGGTTGGTAATCCCTTTTAGCTGCTAAAACTTGTGAACTAATGTGGAACCAAGTTAGTCACGCCTTTGCAAGTTGTGACCGTGCTTAAACCTTTCGTGAGCCTTGCACTTTCGTGCCCGACAAATGGATTTTCTCTTCAATTGACTGGTGTAGACTAATTGAACGAACAAAGAGCATAGATTAAGCAAACTCAAAATTTTATTGAAAACAACTCAAAACTATACAATTGTTTCCCTCAAACTACTTTACATACACGCGTCTAAACCTTAGGAGAGTTGGGCCGCGACCCCTAACAACTCCAACCTATCTAACTATCCCCCCATCTATCCTCTCGTCCTCAGATATGCTAGGTGCTATCCGAGATGCCCCTATACCCTTACATACTTTGGGTATATATAGGGCTCATGGCCTAAGTTTGAGTCCTCCTTGAAGTAGGAGTTCTAAAAGTAAGTTACTTTAGATACAAACTCCTTTATACTTTAAATTTGGACTCTTTGGACGTTGCCTTCTTCCGCAAGTATGGATAAGTGCTTCTACTTATCGGTCTCGGATCAACTCTACCGGCTGCTACAGGCTTCAGAAAATTGCAAGACCGGGCTTAGGAAATTGCCCTCTTAAAATCGCGACCTATCTTGGCTAAGTCGGTGTAACTCCTGCCCAGGCGGCACTTGGCGGCAATGCTGCTTCGGCAACGTCCTTGGTGACATCTTGAGTTGCTTCAGTACAACTCCTTTGGTTTTAGCCTTCTATTTTGTCATGTCATGTCCCCTCCCCTCCTAGTTATAGCACCTGTAAATATAAACTGAACTAAAACAGTAACTTTTCTCAACCAAACATAAAATATTCAATAAAAACATGGTAAAAGAGAAGATGTTGTTATAATGCATGCAATGCACCTAAATATGCCTAAATGAGCTTAAGAACAACAATAATAAGGGCAGAAATGTGTACAAAATATAGAACTCATGGACACTATACAACAGCAAATCATGGCAGTTCAAAACACTCTTAGGCTTTACAATGCAGTCTACACACTACTGAGCTGCAATTGTCTTACCCAATCTATCGACCAAATCTCCCCTATCTTCCCTCTCATCATTATCTTTATTTTATTTGTGTTTTTATATTTTCACTTTATGAGATTTGATTGTGCATTTACTAAATCTTCGTGCAGGAAACCATTCATAGAAGTTGCTCTAATCCTTGTGGGAGACGATATCTTTTATACTATAACTTGACAAGAGTGTGCACTTGCGCTCATAAATAGAGAACTCCCAAACGCTCTGCACTGACTGAACATAACGCCATGTAATTCATCACTTTCATTTTTATTTAGCGGAATATCTCTCTATTTATTGCTTATAGAAAAGAAAGTTTCAGATAGTGTATTCTCTGTAAATAAGACTACATCCATGTCTATATTATTTAATAAAATAAAATCTAAAATTATTAACAATCATTGTGGCTAAACATCCATTGAAACAGATCTAACCTTATCACTCCAGTAATTATTCTTTTTCAAGCTAGCGTATTAACTAGTCAAGTTCTTTTACACAAAAATCAACATAACGCAAATAAAAAAAAGAAAAGGGGAATTGTTTTAAATAAAATATTCACTCAGAAACAAATTAAAGCTGAAAGTTTCAGAAATTCAAGCATACATCAAGGAATATGCAGTTATTGAGAGCAAGGAAAAACTGCAATACCTGTAATTTTAAAGTTTGTCGTGAACTATCAAACATTTAAAATTATAATGAAACAATTGCAGAACCATACTTGCTAGCCAGCTCTAATTAACCAAGAAAGACTCTTACAAAGGTAACATCTAACTAATTAACCCTTGATAGTAATTCGGTAAAATTCACTTGCGAGGAGAAGTTAAATTAGACTTATAAGAGTAGAGAACGAATCACAAAATAAGAATTTGTATATTCATTCAGTCAAACAATCTTCAGATGTTTGACACACATCACAAATAGGCTGCACCAAGAAAACATCAAGGATAAGACCAAACATAAGTACCTCTTGTACTTAATCACCTTCATCTCTGTTCAAGAGAATTTGCCTCTATTTATTGCCCATATAAAATATTCTCAATTAAAAACTCAACGACTATTTTTGGTTTTAATAACATGAAATTAATAATTAAACCACCACCATTATAACATTTTTTTGCATCTATCGAAAGAGTTCATTGCTTTATCAAGTCACCAATTTCCCTTAATGTAGGTAAAAAATATCAAATTCTTTTGCAAATCAACAGTTATATAATACCAAAAAATAACCCCTTGGATGTTTAGCGCAGCAGAAACAAGTTGCACCAAGAAAGTAAGAAGGTTAAGACTGGGTATTAGTACCTCTAATACTTCATCACCAGTCACCACCATCTTCATTCATGAGAGTTTTGATATATTTATTGGTACCATTGTGGCTTTATCTCCATATCCATCGAAATAGGCCATTGCTTTGCCAAGCTACTAGTTTCCCTTAATCGGTTAATCAAGGGATAAATTTTGACAAGTTCTTTTACAAATGAACAACACGCCAACAAAAAAGCAAATGAATGAACTATTTCAAATTAATAATTTCGGCAAGAACAAATTTGAGCTAAAATTTAAGAAATTCTGAGCAATCAATGCAGACTCAATTTTCAAGAGCTAAGAACCCTGCAGGTGCTCAATTATATCATGAACTATCAAACATTATGAACAACAATGAACCTCAAGCTCAACTACGCTGGCTAGGCAATTCTAATTCACCAAGAGAGAAGATTTCTAACTAAACAACCTATGATGCAGGTGCTCAAAAGTTCCATTCCGAAGAAATCATGTTAGTTTGGTTCTAGAGATTCTCGTCTCTTAATAGTCATCATTTGGCCAAAATCATTTGCAAGGAGATTTAAAATTGAAGTTATAAGAATACAAAATAAACCAGAATGTAAGAAGTTGCATATCCATTCAGTCAAACAACCCTCTGGGTGTTTAGCACAATACAAATAGGCTACACCAGGAAAACATCAAAGATGTGACCGAGCATTAGTACCTCTTGTACTTCATCACCTTCATCTCTATTCCGGAAAATCTCTATATATTTATTGCTTAAAAAGTTACAGATATCACATTCATTGTTAAAAAGACTACAACCATGTTTAGTTTACTCAATAAAATTAAATCTAAAATTATTAACAACCGTTGTGGCTAAATAACCATCGAAACAAATCTAGCTTTATCTAGCAACTAGGTATTCCTTCTAAAGCCAAGGCATTACATCTGTCAAGTTTTTTTTACACAATAATCAACATAATACCAAAATCAAAAGGTAAAGGGAGATTCACTTTAAATAAACAAACAATTAGGAATAAATTATTGATAAAAAAAATTGAGAATCAAGTCAGATGCAATTTTTGAGAATAAGGACTAATTGCTAAATTCGGTTTAAAAAATCTAATACTTTTTTAAATTAAATTTCTTTTATTTTAAATCAATTATTTTTATATCAAATATCTAATATTTTAATAAATGTTTGATTTATTTTAAATATGAAAAAAATATTCGAATATTTAAATCGAATTTCTTTTCTTTTAAATCAAATATTTAATAATTTTTAGATTTAAATTAAATCGAATGTTTGTGTGATTATACACATCCCAAGTGATCTAAGTTCGAGTCATCTTTCAATCATTTTTACTTTTTTTCCCTAACATTTACTGCAGTATAAGATATGTATATAAAAGCATGAATTTGCATCACTAAGAGTAGCTTGGCTTAGTGGTAAAGGTGTGAGAATTTACCCTTTTGGTCCCATGTTTGAACCACCCTAATGTCATTTCCATTCTTCTTTAATTTTCTTTTAACATTTACTGCAGTACAAGAATTTTCTTTTAACATTTATTGTAGTATAAGATGCATATACAATAGTGTGCAACTTGTATCAATAAGAGCCAGCTTGGCTCAGTGGTATAGGTGTGTGGTTTCACCCACTAGGTCCCAAATTCGAACTGCACTAAAGTCATTCTTCATTCTTCTTAAGTTTTCCTTTAACTAGGTGGTGACACTGATTGGAGAGAAATATATATGAAATATTAAATAAAATAAATTAAAATTTGAGTAAATTGATCTAATTGGGTGATGACACATGTCGTCATTTGATTGGTCGATTAATTTTATTTAATTAAAATAAAATTAGGATCAATTTGATTTAATAAGTCTAGTGGTTTGATTGACAAGTTTGATAGTTTAGTGGTCAAAATAAGTACGCCCTAATAGTTCGGTGGTCACTTGAGTAGTTTACCTTTTTTATTTACTTTTTAATTTGTATTTGATATGACATGATTAGATCAATAAAATAACTTCAAAAGTGAAACTGTCTAAAATAGTGTTTATTATTATTTTTTGATAAATCTTATAAAATTCTAATCGTACTTAGAGAAAAGGAAAAAAGACTTTAGGAGAAGGAAAAATGAATTTCTAATAGGTCTAAAATTTGTGACCTAAAAAAATATAAAAGAACAAATATTAACAATTTAGTTAACTGGTTAAATATGCTTGCTCGAATAGTGTTTATTATAGGCAATCTTACATTATTTAAAAACATGCGATAATAACATTTCCACCAATATTCACAAACAAATGAACAATAATCCTGACAAATAGTATTTTAATATCGGTCTCATGATTATGTTAGAAACCAAATATGATGACAACATTTTAGAGTTATATTATCTTGTAATTGAATATATATATATATATATTTTATATTAGTACATAAATATGTATTTGACATATCAAAGAGAGTGTAACAAATATAAAATGTGACGTAATGAAGACAAAGCCCTTGTAAGATGAGAAAGGAAAAAAAAAGTGGGAAAAGACGAGTTAAAAATAGCGAGGATTGCTTCATATTTATGAATGGAAATCGCTTGTCCTTTTATCATACTTTCTTTTATATTTTTAGTTTAAAATAGTATGTTTAAGATTTAAAGTTTAGAGTTTAAAATTAAGAGTTATAGTTAAAATTTTAAAAAACTAAAAGTATGGTGCATATTTTAGGGTGTAAATTTTTACCCTATACTTAATTTGTTGTTAGTTGAAAAGCGAAGAACTCGTAGAGTTGTTTTAAGTAATGAATGGATGATGTGACGCAAGTTATCAAATTTGAACAATTGATAAATCATGGTTGATGCTATTTACAAATTACTTTTAAAATTGTTTATATTTTCTTGCTTATATTTAAAAATTATATCAATTTACTTTTTATTATTTTTTTAAATTGTTTGTTATTTTCTCGTAAATATTATATTATTTCTATAATATAATAAAAATATTATAATAATAATTTATTGTTAAATAATTACATTTGATCGGTTGGTCAAGCCGTTTATCTTTGTTTTCTTCTATTCTTTTAGGTCGTGGGTTTTGAGCTCACTAGGAGCACTCTCTTATTCCCCTATAGTCCTTTTTTTTCCTTAGAATACAGTTATTTAACTGTAGTTTTGATCTGATGGACTCACTTGATTTGATTGTATCGTAAAAATGACTAAATAAAAGTATCAAATTGAAAACAAAAATATTTTAGGATCAAATTGATAAAAAAATATAAATTTTTGGACCAAAACTATTAATAAAAATATAAAAAAAGTGAATGAAATTAAAGTTCGGATATCAATTTAAAAACAAATATATTGGAGCATGAAGTTTTACGTGCTCTCCTCAATGCTAGCTCTTGTTTACTCCCTTGAACCATTGGACCTTTTATTGAGTCATCAGGTCCACTATGATGATTTGAAACAATTTGGGTCAAATCTATGGTTTATGTAAACTTAGGCAGTATCACTGTGTGACACCTGGTCAGCTGACTGAGTTTGCTTGGGGGGTTGGCTAATAGCCCAGTTCTGCATTTTTGTGGGTTATTGGGCCTGATTTAGTATGTGGGGACTCTTCAATTCTACCATCATAAATTTTGACAGTGACCAAAGGTAAGTTGGCGTCCGCTTGAACAAGCTTGAGTTTTTTTTCTAGCATTTTTCTCAATTCCTTTGAGCTTGGCACAGATATATAAAAACTTTATAATTTCTAACCCAAAGGACAAAAGAAATTCAGAAGATGTTGAAGCTAAATTGTTTTCATTTTTATTAAGGGAATGTGCTTCCCTTCTTTCCGTTCAAAGTTCATACAGTGTAGTTCTGTAAAAAGATGTTAAAACTCTTAATGAATGAATCACTTGAGAGAAAAATAGAATAAGGGGGGAAAATCAGCATAAGGCAGTTGATTAGTCCTCCCATAGGCCATAGCAGTAAGTTGATGCAGTAATACTCACCTATGGCTAAATTGTTGAGAATATGAGGTGATGAGAAGAACATAAAAAAACTTATCAAAGATTGTACAGTTTGAACATTTTGGCAGGGATGATGAGTTCTTCTTCCCTTTCAGGTTTTTGGACTTTCAGAAGTGATGGCCCCGGCTTCTGTTTCTGTGGAGGGAGACTGCTGAGTCTGAGAATCTGAGACCAAAATCAGAAACAAAATTTGTGATGAACATACATATCTACAAGTGAAAACAGCAAACTAATGATGAAGATGCAAGAGTCTAGTATGTATATTTCTTTGGTTAGAGAAATAATGCACCAGCATGTGAATTGTGATGTTTCACTGAGAAACAGGGGCCCTCTGCCTGCCTGCCTTCCATGTTAAGTCTTTGTTCATCACATTTGGAAAACCAATATCTCCCAGCATAAAAAAATTATGAAATCCCAGTCAATCCAATTGATGTAATTCAGATGTAGGAACATGAGAAATGGTTAAAAGTTAAAACAGTGGGCAGTGAATAACATGGTTAGTGGGGCTCTCCATATTCAAACCATCATCCCCAATACTGAAAGCACATGCAGTCACTATTTGTTTACACAATGCTCCTCTGTCATGACTTTCTATTTGACCCATCATTCGGGTCATGCCAATAACCACACAGCTCATTCACATGTTTGAGGTTACCCATGTGGCCCCATGCTACACTAAAACCCTAATGGAGTACTATATATTATCTGTGTCAGAATGTGTGGGTGAATCAGAGTGAGGTGGCAGAAAAATTACCACCACTTACCAAGAATGAATACCAAAAGGCATATCAGCATTTGGCACAGGTTCATTCTTTTACTCACAAGAAGTGAATTTGAAACCCCAATATAACTCAGTATCATCATATATGTGGAACCTAAAGAATGCTGGTTGGTAAAAAAATTTGAAAGGGATAGTGTGTGACAAGAATTATTTACCTGCAGAAGAGGGAAAGGGATGCCTGGTGAGATGAAAGGGTGGGGGAGGATAGTTGGAGAAGGAACCCTCCATTTGTGTAGGATAGTAAAGATAGGACGGTCCGGCGACACGTTGAGCCTGGGGTGCAGGAAATGTTCCCCTGGGAGCTTGCAAAGAGTAGCCAAAATGATACGGTGACCCCATTGTTGTAGATGAGGATCCATACAGTTGATGATAGTATTGTGCCTGCTGGAATTGTGGATTATACATAGCCTGCATTGCCATTCAAATAACATTCCTTACCCAACATTGTTGGCCGAACTACTTGCTTTATATTGAACAACTTAGATATTAATGGTGTTAACTTTCAGCTGAATTATGTTACGAAATCGACAGAGAAATAGGTTTTTCATCGCTTACTTGGTGGTACCCGTATTCAGGACTGTAAGTTGGGAACCTGGAAAGATGGAATTCATCAACAACAAAAAAATAGTAGAAATATGAGCAAATGACTAAAGATAAAGATCAACAACTTGGAAGCAAATTGCAAGAAGCAGCATTCGTATACAATAAGGAATTAGTACTAGCCAGCGTATAAAATCCAAGAGACTACTTGCAGCACTACCTTAAGGTCACACCATGGTAGTAATTGTTAGTACTAATATCAATATCTGTTCTGGTAGATACTGAAAATTAATTCAAGGTATCGATTTAATAAAGTTTTATACACCGGTGTGTGCTCGTGTGTGTTTTTCGTTTTCTACAAACAATATACTATGTATTTTAGTTGACATTTTCCCTAAAATCAAATGCAGGTAGCAGTGCTTAAACATATGAGAAGATGTGTGCATGAATCATGATCTTAGATGATAAGTGAAAGGTATCCTAAGCTCAACTGGTATCGAAAATATGATCATGGTACATCAGGTAAATGTAAAAAGGAATAGAACAGAGGGAAGAATAGTTGGATTTCATCATTATAACAAATCTCTATGTTTATTTGATTTCCGTGCTTTTAACCATTTTATATTTGAAGTTAATGTTTTTTACCCTTTTCCTTTAACATCTGCTAGCAAAACCCAAACTAAAAGTTTAAGCTGAAGTAGAGAAGTTGGTCTATTTTTCTTATTTATTTATTTATACTATTTTTGTTTTTACTCTGTGCTAGCAAATAGAAAGTGCATAATATGATAATACAGAACATGCTAATAGCAGGCTAAAAATAAAAGATGTATCCCTTTTTATGAACTTAAATATATATATATAGGGGACCACTTTGAATTTTATATAATATATAGGCATTACAAAGCATAAACATGTCCTCTGCTACTCTTACTGATTTTCCAGTTTGATCAACAGTTTCCTCATATACCACAGAAACTAAACCAGATTATCATTTATAAATATAATTTTTAAATTAATAGATCATAAATATACCCTAAAAATAATAATGACAACCCTATATTACTTTTTCTTTAGCGAAAACAACGCCTTTAGCATTTTTGAAGACTCGGTGTCAGGCCAGTATGTGACACGTACATTGTATCATTGACTGCATTGGTATTGTAAGGTTCCCATTCTTTTTACCTTGTTTTTTTATCCTAGTGGCGACAATTTTCTAGTCAAATGCATGATCATTTTACTATGTACAGTTCTGATATGCCAACTGCATCGAGAAAACACACAACTAAGCATAATGTAATTATTTTAACACAAAAAAAATCCCAGGTTAAAATTTTTAATGGCATGCATGTATGATGAACCACCTCCTCTAGCCTGATTTGATTGAAAACAACTTGGAGTACTCACCCATAAGGTGGATACATGACCGGAGGTAGCGGCGGCGGCGGTGGTGGAGGCACTGCTGCTGCAACTCCACTATACGACGGTGTGCCTTGCTGTGCAACTCCCTGAAAAGGACTGCTACCTTGATTTCTTCCTGCATTAAAATACATCATATCCATTTCAGTATTGTCGCCATCTGTTTTTTCCTTGACTCTCAATAAATGAGGAAAAGTGCAGCTCATATGAAAGAGTATGGGGACCTCGTGGCGGTGAAGGTCTAGGCCTTCCAAGTGAAGCAATGTTACAATTTGCTCTTCTTCCGCCGATCACAGGATTTGGCTCAACACAAGCCCTCCGAGCTGACTCAGGATCACGGAAAGTAACCTACACAAATGTAGTGATATTGACATGTTGAATAAGAAACTTAGCCGTTAACAGGGTAATAATAAGAACTTACAAAGCCATATCCTTTAGATTTGCCAGTGTTTTTATCAGTGATGATAACAGCTTCAAGAATCTCTCCGAACTGCTCAAAATAGCTATGCATTTCCTCGGTGGGGGTCTCCCAAGCTAGTCCCCCGACAAACACTTTGGTAAGCGTTGTGTCACCAAAAGACGATCGATAATGTGGATAAGCCATTGCGTCTAAACAAACAAAGCAAGAAACGGGTAACTTTCCTTTTGCATGAAAACTCTCTTTTTGGAGGGATCACGTAATTACAGTTGACAAGAAGGGATGAGAAAGCCGAATCTTCTGCAATTCCACCTCATTCCCCTCGCTTGCTCCTCTACTGTGCTTGTCTCTATATCCATTCCCCAGCCCCCCTCTTTTGTGTGCACAAAGGAATCATTGAAGAGGGTCAGAGAATGAGATGAAGCCTTGTTTATGATGTTACACAAGTTGTTGCCGGTTGTTATTATTTGATGAGTTGGTTAATAAAAGAGAAAGCCAGAAAGGGAAAAGAAGAAAACACTAGTTTAAAGACAGAGAGACCCGACAGCTGCAAACGTTAATTTGCTGTCTATTGAGAGAGTGAGGGGTAGGGGCTTGGCTTCGTCATATCCAATGACAGCTGAGCCTGCGTGACTGCACGCACTTCACCATGTCTTCACTGTCGCTGCGTTAATATACTCTCCTAAGGCTAAACCCCTCCATCAGTAGTTGTGTTTTTTTTTCTGGTTTACTTTTTCCATGTGCTGTCTTTTTCAAGTCTTCACCTCAAAAATTGAACTTGATTGTTTATCTATGCATATAAAAGAAGTACACAGATAATTTATCTAACACCAATAATACTAAGAATTATGATTTACATACAGACAGTATTGAATGTGATTGGCGTGTCTTGTCTTGAACAACATTACATTAGTGGATTGCTTTTCGAGGGGAAATAAAACCACTAATAATTAATATAATAAAAACATTGATTGCAGGCCCTACTCACATTATAATATATCGGATATATTAAAGAACCAGGCTTTTATAAGCTGGAAGAACATTTACAAATCAAACAATTCATCATTGAAAGGACCATTTACAAAGTTAATGTAAACTCGATTCAAATATATAAACATATACAAAATCTACAACACTTAAATTATATTTCAATTTACTTTCCTCCCTTTTTGCTCTTCCCTTTTCTTATTCATCAAAATAAGTTAAAGCTTGCTGCATATCTGACAAGCTTATAGAAAGTAATAAGTTGTTGATATGCGGTTAGTGTTAAACCAAATTTGGGGTGTACAATTTTGAACTTTTTTCTAGTTTGATAAGTACTTGCAACAAAACTAGATCCTTGCATATTCCCACATGAATCCATGTTCCAAACCACAAGCTGTTAGATACAAAAAGCCAACTTCCGCACAAGAATATATATATATATATATATATATATATATATATATTATCAAAGAATATAACAGTTGGGATCACGTACAAAAAAACCACTGAACGGCGATGGAAAATCATGTGCCAACGAGGGAGTCGTTGGGCGGGTGCGTGCGTTTGGAAAAACCAAATCATTAATCATTCTCCTTTAATTTGGTCAATCATATTATATAAACAAAGCTGATATGAAGCTAGAAAAAGTCGGGGTTTAGCAGACTAAAGGCATTCTAATTATATGTATTGTATATTGGTAATGGGTGAGCATTATATTGTCCACAAGTGCCAGCGAAAAGCACAAAGCCTCGCCCTTTTCCCTCGAAGGATTCTTCTACACTTCCCGATTGGAAATGCATCCTTTGTTGTAAAACACACTCCATATTGCTTTTTATTGTGTTTTTTGGTAAACAAAACCCTTTATTTTTATACGTGGAGTTTATCTAAGCTAGTTTGTTGGCAGTGCCAGCGTTAGAGACGATGAGACAGCTATAAGGGAACCCTTTAGTGTTTTTTTCTTTTCTTTTATGAAAACTGTGCAAGTCCGTGAACTGGCTGGCTGTTTTCTCCACGTGGGGGTCGTATCATTCTTTGAGAACAATGAGCTGGACTTCATCTACTTTATTTTATTGTTATTTATTAGTATGTTTTTATACTCCTATTGTTTTCATGATTTCGAAATTGGCCCTTTTTGACCTTGTGATGAACCGTTGTTTAAGCATCTGATACCCAAAATCTATTTCTTCTTCCACTTTCTTTTTGGGTATTTTCAGCTAATATATTCTTGATCAACTTCATTGTATTGTAGGTCTTAAATTATATGGACCATAAATAAATGGAAAGGGAAAGTTTTTGAGATTAGCAACAATATGTCTTTTATTGCAACTGATGTTAGAAGTTAGAACAAATCTTTGCAAATTGCAGTAGTGTGTTAAAGTAACATCCTGGATCCATGGAAGGGGCCCAAGCTATGTGTGGAAAATCAGAAGAGTAGGGTTAAAAGATCTTTGACTTATAGGTGACCAATATGTAGACATTGTCTCCAAAGACATAGAAGCTGTTTTTAGTTGTTTAGTAAATGTTCTCTTGCAAGATTTATACAATGTCATGTGATGTCTGTGACTCTGAGATTTAGGTTTGAAGGTGTAGGCACCTATATTAGGCATTCAAAGACCTAACTGGGGGGGGGGGGGGGGGGGGGGGGGGGGGACTCAAACTGGAAACCCTACTCCTGGGTTAAATAATGGCCCTTCATGATCTCTGATCTCTTCTCTTCCCATGATGAATGAAACCTAACATTTTGAACCATAATAGTTTACCAAAATACGGTCACCAATTTAAAGATTTCATAAATCTACAAGTTTTTTTTAATATGGATTATATTCAACAGCGAAAGAATTACAAAAAATCGTACTTTTTACAAGAAAAATATAATGCAAAATAAAATAACAAAAATATAAAGGTGTAAAAGACGTTAAAATATCAAACCTGACATTGTCAGAAGAAATCTTCTGAAATAAAAATCCAAAAAACTATAACTTTTCCTTGAGTGCTTTTTGAATATAGTAAAAATTCTTCCGCAACTTGTTCTTGGCATGTCAGCACAATCACAAAGTTTTATTAAATCATGGTCGAGTGATTTTCTCTCTATATTTTAGTATAATTTTTAAATATATTAATGTGATTACATAGTAGTACTTTATAATTTCATAATTTTATTTTTTAAGTAAATTATATTAACTGTAATTTAATGCTAAATATATTATTTTTCTTTTAAAAATTATAAACATATTATTTAATTAAAATATTATTATTAGCATATCACTTAATTAAGATTATTTATATTCACAGATAATTAAAATGGGGTTGCTGATATGTTGACAAAGTTGATAGACATCGGTAGGACATGATATTTTTGACACTATTTTTTAATAGTCTTAATGTGATTATAAAATAGTATTTGTTCATGTTTTTCTTAACCTTTGATATGCCACATACTTTACAAATAAAATATATTAAACTCAAATCTCTTAAGGTAATAAGAAGTATTTGTTCATACTTTTCGACACTCTACCCTCACATATTGATGATTTTAGTACATAAAACAAATTAATTTGTAATGACTTTGATCTTTCTAAAAAATCAAATTACTCATTATTGAAATTAAAAGGACCCAAAAAAAATTTAGCATATAATTTCAAAGTGAAATCTTCTATGCTGACTGTGACCGGACAAAGGAAATATTCTTTTACTCTCATATGTGCAGATTTCATGGTTTTCGGTGGGCTTTATGTGAATAAATAAATCGATTTTTTAAAAACTTGGGCAACTTTTTGTATAAAATGTCGTTTTGGGCTGGGCCTAAATTTGGCATTTGAAAACTCGTTATTGCTTAAACTGATACAAACATGAAACATGTATAGGCACTATTGTCTCTTTCTCTCCCTCTCTCTCTCTCTTTTATATTTGAAGTTTTAAATTACAATCATATAAAAGATACAAAATTTTATCATACTTATGTTATGTGAAAAAAAAATATTTTTTATGAATAAGCTATGCAGATATAAAAGATATAAATTGTGTTGTTTGTATAGGTTGGATGTTTGATGTAACAGCTTTGTTGCTCTTTGGGTAATAAAAAACAATTATTCAAAAAAAAAATAGCTTGACACCGAACTGATTAAATAGTTGGTTATATTCATTTTCTTTAATTTGCTGTTATTTACATCAAAAATCTGTTTTAAATAATAAAATTAAATTAACTCTGTATATGATGAACTTTGAATAAATTTTTAAAAATATTAAGTTACTAAGAAAAATGCTCATTAAATACTACCATTGCCTTATAATAACAACTCAATATGAAAACAACATTTCACGTTCTTTTAAAGGGAGATTCCCCCTTTTTAGATCCTTTTTTCTTTCGTTTTTGTACCTGGTTAATCGGTTTTATTCTTTCAATTTTATTTTTAACCACATCAAATCGTGATTAAACCGTGCTGAGATTTTGGTCTAATAAAATATATAAAAAGAATTATAGAGGTTTAACCCCGATAACTATAGAACATATTAAACAAATATAATAACTTCAAGCCATTTCAATATATGGGGTGGTGGCGCAGTTGGCTAGCGCGTAGGTCTCATAGCTTCTGAGTTATCCTGAGGTCGAGAGTTCGAGCCTCTCTCACCCCATAATTGTTCTTTTTATAGGCAATATTGTCTCCCTCGTCATGCTTATGCTATTCCTCGTCATGCGTGCCTATCAAATTGGATGGTTGGATGGGCTTTATCCTTTATGTTTCTTCGGCTGAATCGGGATCAGACACCGACCCATATGCACTTTTCAGTTCTGTTAAAATGTGGACCCATCGAAGTTGCCATGTGAATTGAGTGAGAATTTCATCCAATGGTTGGATCTATTTTATGTTTCTTCCGGTCCCGTATCGGGAAAAAAATGGGTCCCGATGCATGTTGTGGTTGTTGCAATCTTATAACAATTATTACTTGCTTTCATGGTCACCACCTCGCCATTCTTATCAACTCATCTCTAATTCTTGTTCTCTTTAGTAAGACGGATATTACTTTGGGTTAATTTCCATTAGATCCTATAGTATTAAAAAAACAATTATACGGTATTTTTGTTATTAAAATATTTAACTCGAGTACTTAAATTTTGAATCAGTTTAATCTAACTTTAAATTATGTTTGCATTAAAAATGTTGATTCATCTCTTTGTTTTTATCTTTTGAATTGTAACATGTAACCTCTTTTAATTATGTCTTTTCTCTAAATTTTGTGGCCGGGAACTGACGAGGTTTTAAATTCGTAAGGTTTAGCAAGTTGCTGTTGGTCCAAATGGAAATGTCATGATCATGATAGAAACCAAACTTTGAGTGGGGCTAATTCAATAAATACAATGAATCGGGTTAATTCAAATTCAAAGAAGTTTCTGGACTTCATCTGATTGGTTAATTTCTTGTGCGTGGATGACAAGGGTAATTTTCTTAACAATGGCGGTAAGCCTGTCGGGGGACCTATGAGAATTAACCATTCTGATATGGAGAGCTCACATGCGAAAATCTCAATGATTATAAGAAATAGAAGACGCATGAAAATTATGACTCACACATTTTTAAACACGTCACATGCAGTGGGGATTTAGCCTTAATGCTAATCATAGAGATAGGTTGGCAATTTCTTAGACAATATATAGTGTGTGGTTTTTGGTTTTTAAATTTATTATATTATTATTAATGAGTTGGTGGAAGTGATAAGCAATTTAGTATCGTTTAAGTAGATTTTGAGCTCGAAGTCTTGTAGATGCAGAAAATACTCATTAAAAGACCCACTCACCAAAATTAGGTGTGCGATGCGAATTAATTCAGATTAGTCAAAGAAAAATTATGAAAAACCGGGAGAGCAACAATTTTTTTTATTATTGTATTGGATCACGACATTTACTTTTTTTTTAACTTCAGTTAAGTAACAAAATATCTATCGAAGCATAAAGTTTGAACATATAACCTCGTCTCCAAGATAACCATCCCGATAATGCGTCTATTGTGACATTTTCCTTCACTTGTTCCGGGTGATGCTTTGGTCGTCGCCCTAATGATAGCCGATTTCCCACTAAGTTTGTGGAGTGTGGGCTGTCATTTTCATCGACTTTGTCCGTGTGTAACTTGTAAGTGCCGGGTTCTACAGATATGAGAAACTATGGATTATTGGGCTAATAAGGCACCCAGAATACAACTAATTAAGCCTGCATTTGTTTATTACTCTCTCTGTTTCATTAATGTTGTTTTATTACTCCTTTTTTATCTCATTAATGTTGTTTTATTACTCTCTTTTTTATCTCATTAATGAGTTAAAGTTAAAAAATTTGAGTTAAGTATCTCACCTGGCGAATACATTCGCAAGAATGAAACTCAAAAGAATTTAACGGGGTCCGCACAAGCGGTGGAGCATATGATTTAATTCGATGCAAAGCGAAGAATTTTACCAGGGCTTGACATGCCGCGAATCCTCTTGAAAGAGAGGGGTGCATTTGGGAACGCGGGCATAGGTAGTGCATGGTTGTCATCAGCTCGTGTCGTAAGGTGTTGGGTTAAGTCCCGCAATGAGCGCAACCCTCGTGTTTAGTTGCCACTGTTGAATTTGGAACCCTAAACAGACTGCCAGTGATAAGCCAGAGAACAAAAAAATCAATAAAAGATAAATTTAATGGGATAAAGAAAGTAATTAGCATTGGAGTCATCCCAATAGGTTATTCCCCAAGTCTATGAGCTAGAAAACGTATCTACTTTTTTTTTAAATAGAAACCGTTAATTTTATAAAATGATAGAATAACCAAAATTACAATAAGAGTTTACAACTATTGTCGTAAATTAAATACATAATTTGGACATTTTCTTAAAACTAGCCACTTTAGATCATACAAGGACCATACATAAAAAATGTTAAAAACACATCCAAAAGACTTGAACGGAAACTATCCATGAGTGCAAACTGCATATTCAAATTCAATTTGAGGGTCTAGAGAAGAAAAATCAGCAGGATTACAAATAAGCGTCATCTTAATCAATCGCAGCGACATTAAGTCCAACCCTAAAAAACATAAAATAACAGCAAACAACCGAAAAAAACTTGTTATAATATATAGATAAATATGCCATAAAAATAAAAAATATTACAAAGGTAAAATTGTTTTTACTAAAAAATTAAAAATAAAGAAAACAGGTCTGTTGATCGGCAACCAACATCAAACGGATGCCGCCATCGGCTAAGTAAAATAAAACCAAAAAACAGCGGTAATGTTGTGAGAGAAAAATAGGCTTTCTTTGTGTTTGAGAAAAAACTATCAAAGGGAATCTACCGCGTATTTGTCACTTTACTTTTTTTTATCTAGCTTAAAAAAACGTATCTACTTTGTTCGTGTTTTAATTATTTATAACATGCTCATCCCTTGTGTTCTCGTGGTAAAGATAAATATTCATCATCTCTTAAGACTCAGGTCCGAGCACAGTAACGTATATTGTGTGTGTCGTTTTTAAAAAGACTAAAAAATTTAAACAGATGATCCCCTTACATCACACCAGCTTAGGTGACAGGGAAAATGAGAAAAAGTAGAAGGTAATATTTATATTTTAGGCAATAAATCAATACAAGTAATAGATTATCAGTGTTAGGGATGTGTAATTTTAGATATCAAATATGATTCGATCCAAAATTTTGAATACTAAAATTTTCGAAACACTAAAATATTAATATGCATCAAACTTGAAAATTGAATAATTAATTTTTCGGATATTCAAACTTTTAGATCGAATATCTGTATCCGAAACATATGACTTTGTTTGACAAATAAATAACATTTTATATTTTTTAGAAGGGTTGTGCTATTGACAGCCCTTAGGGTTGTCAATAAGAATACTATAGATTCTTGTAATTAATGTTTTTTTTGTTTTTTAAAGAAATATAGTAGAATGTAATTAATTACATTACTAAAAAGTTGTGCTTTATTAATTTAAATTTTTTAATTTAATTAAACAATAAAACCCCAAATCTTAAACCACAAACCCTAAATTCAAACTCCAAACCTCAAACTTAAATCCTAAATCATAAACCTTAAACCTTAAACCCAAACAATAAACCCTAAAACCTAAACCATAAACCATAAACTATAACCGTAAATTTAAATCCCTAAACTCTTAACCCTAAACAACAAAACCATTTTAAGTGAGTATTAATTACATTAAACAACCTAAAATTAATTAAACATGATTTTTAGGAATGTATTTAATTATATTTTACTAGATTTCATTACAAAGCAAAACAAACATTAATTACAAAGCAAAACAAACATTAATTATAAGAATCTATAGAGTTCTTATTGACAGCCCTTAAGGCTGTCAATAGCAAAATCCTTTTTGGAATTATAAAACATATGTTAATCTATGAATTAAGTTAAAAATTCAAACTATATGAATTAAAAATAGGGTAATGTTCACAAATAGTCCCTTTCGTTTGGTGTTTGTTCTAGTTTGGTCACCAGATTTCAAAACAGCTTATTGTGGTCCCTTACGTTTATAATCTGTTTTATTTTAGTCACTTTTCCGTCATTCTCCGTTAGAGGAGTAACGGCCGGCTGGCATGGCAATTTTAAAATTAAAAAATTCCACGTGTATAATACACGTGTATTATGTTTATACACATGGACTGCACCCTCACGTGTATAATACCCTCACGTGTGAACCTGCACGTGTCAATCCCAACATAGGAGCATGCACATTTTCATGGCGGATCTGTACGGTGGCGCGCCATACTCGAATCCGGAACCCGAAGAAATTTCCACTATCCTTAACCAACTCCTTCACAATTCTTCATCTTCGCCATCTTCATCTTCGTGCATGCAATTCAAGGGAAAGAACATTCATTCTCTTCCGTCTCAAGTGCCGGGAATTTTGGCGCTGGCATCTAACTCCGGCGTTGCGATGGCGATTTCGGTTGTGGATCGGTACGGCCTCGGCGGATTTGCTGTTGGAGCAGAATCAGGGCCTCGAGTAAAATTCTCTGATCCTAAAATGTATTTTGGAGCCAACATTAAAGATAGCTCGGACAATGCGTTATCTTCTGCTGGCGGTTTCAGTTATGACAGCGAGGTAAAAGAGTTTGATATAATATTCTTAAAGTTGCAAAGATCTTTTCCATTTAATTAAAAAAAGAAAAAATGGTGAAATATTTAAATTTTTTTTCTCCAATCGGGAAATCTTTGAATAAGGTTACTATTTAATCTGGAAGGTTCCGGATGCATCGGAGTTTCCATCAAATCAAGAACGGCCACGGAGTTCATCGAAGCGAAGCAGAGCAGCCGAAGTTCATAATTTGTCAGAAAAGGATTGACTTCCTTAACAGTTTTTTTGTAACTTTTTTTTAGAATAGAAGAATCTATAAGAAATTTGATATGTTTTTGTTTGGCAGAGGAAGAGGAGTCGGATTAATGAGAAAATGAAAGCTTTACAGAATCTAATTCCAAACTCTAACAAGGTATCTAAAGACTAAAATAATCCATAACCAGAAAAAAGCCCTTTTTTCTTCTAATAAATGATTTTGATCCTTTCTTTTTGGAGTGATAGGCGGACAAGGCTTCAATGCTTGACGAGGCCATCGAGTATTTAAAACAGCTTCAGCTTCAAGTACAGGTGAGTATTCTCTTCTGCTTCTGCCATATATGTTTGTGTTCTCTTACTATGTTGTTCTCAATTTTTAGTGTTAATTCTTACGTGTTAGATTTTGTTGTTTATTACTCAAATACGACATCCCAGCTGCCCCATGTTTTCTAAAGACTGGATTTTAATTAACTATGCCTTTCCGGATTTAAAAATCTTTGTTAAAGATTCTGCAATATTGGCATTTAACAATTTTATGACACTAAGTTTGATAATGTCTACTACATAATACTCTATTATCCAATAACAATAGGACAAAGCAGTTTCTGCAATTGTTTTCTACTAATGAGCCTGCATTTAGGAGAAACGGGGGCGGTTAGGCATTAATGCGTTTAGTTTCACGCTTAGATTGTTTTGTTTCTGGTGATGGCCGTGGACATGATCCAAGGAGAGGGATTTTTATTTTGTACATTTATAATTTGTTATGATGATAAGATCATTTGTTTGATTTGCTGCACATGATAGCATTGGAAGTTCTTAAACACCGAGATTAGATGAAATGATAAAATAGTGCACTTGTTTTTAAATCTTAGTTCCATTGTCATTGCAGATGTTGTCGATGAGAAATGGAATGAGTTTGTACCCTATGTGTTTACCTGGAGTACCATAGCCAATGCAAATGCCTTCTACAGGCATGGGCTACAATGAGGGACATGGGTTCTTTAAATAAAAGGAAGAAGAAAAAAAGAAAAGGAAGAACCAAGTGGATCAGGAACGCTTCCTCTTTTTATGACAAGGAGCTGAGTTCTAAGCTAAAAAAAAACTAACCTCTTGATTTTCAGACACTGAAGAAACGAGAATTCAGGGTTTGGAAATGATTATGCATTCAACCTCAACACACCCACAAAGCTTATAGCTTTATCTGGGTTTTCATACACTGAAGAAAACAATAGGTAAAGGTGAGGGATTTGGTAAAAGAGAGAGGAAGGAAGAGATTCAGCTGGGTTAAAGAGAGAGCAGTCCATGTGTATAAACATAATACACGTGTATTATACACGTGGAATTTTTTAATTTTAAAATTTCCATGTCAGCCGGCCGTTACTCCTCTAACGGAGAATGACGGAAGAGTGACTAAAATAAAACAGATTATAAACGTAAGGGACCACAATAAGCTGTTTTGAAATCTGGTGACCAAACTAGAACAAACACCAAACGAAATGGACTATTTATGAACATTACCCTTAAAAATAATAGTTTCACCAAAAAATATAACATCATTAGAAATTTTTTTATAAAAATCTACTAATAAAATCGGATTAAGAAATAAATTAAAATTGTTAATAATGAAATAAATATCACATGTATTTATGAATCTTATAATAAAATGTTAATAGCAAATATCAATATTGGGAGCCTTGTTTGTATATAAAATTTGTAAATTATTCTCCAATAACGTCAAATTCAAGTAAAAAATACACACA
This sequence comes from Hibiscus tridactylites, assembly GCA_958450335.1. NCBI lineage: Eukaryota > Viridiplantae > Streptophyta > Magnoliopsida > Malvales > Malvaceae > Hibiscus > Hibiscus tridactylites. The sequence continues at coordinate 13,185,335 of OY288277.1, forward strand.
AATTTTTTAAATATTAAGTGCTTAGATTCAAAAATCATATACTCAAGGCTTAAGGTTAGACATGTCTAAACTCTAAAGGGTTAAAAACTTTTATTTTTTATTTTTGAATAATCCAAAACTACAATTTAGGTGACTCGTATTCAATTTTTTCTCAAATATTCCATTCAAAGTAAACAGAAATAAAAAATAGACCATGCATATTAGATCGATTTACCCAGATTAGACTTTATACACACTCCCTAGTGAGCACCTAAGCGTGATGAAGAAAAGATATAATTTGGGTCGTTTTCTACTATTCAGTTTTATCCATTCTTTTGTTTATGTTTAGTACACTCGAAAGTAAAAATAATTATTTTAAATTTATATATTTGTCGGTAAGATTATTTATTTTTCTGTGGAGAAAGATATTGAACATTCATCTATTTTTTTTTTAAAATGACATATATTTTGACACCAAGTGAAGTACATAAAGATGCGACAAAAGTTCAAATATCAATTTAGACTAAAACTCTAAATACAATCACAACAATAAACAAATACTACCTTGTAATCACCTTCAAACAATTCAAAACTCTAAATATTGTTCATTCTATTTATTAATAGTATTTTAGACAAACATGTATACATGTGAACACTACTTATTTTTATAAGGAGATAAGATTTTTTTTAAAAGTAGATGGATCTTTAATACCTTTCTTCACAGAAAAAATAAATGATCTCACATATAAATATATAAATTTAAAATTGTTGTTTTTACATTCGATTGTACAAGACATAAATAAAGGAAGATATAAAACCAAATAGTAAAAAAAACGATATAAAATTTTATCACTTCCTCTTCAGATATAGGTGCTCACAATCTATTACTCCCTTCGTCCCATTAATTTGGTCTCTTATTGACTTTTATGGTCAACTTTTCTCAACTTTGACTTATTATTATTTAAAATTTATAATTGATAAAAATATGAAAAAATATATTTTAAAAACCTCCGATCAAGTAGTTCTAAAATATATAATTTACAAATTTAAAAATTTAATATAATTATAGTCAAAGTTTAATTTTTTTAACTTTTAAGAAGCCAATAAGGGACATATTTAGTGGGACGGAGGAAGTACTAGTATTGGTTTCTTGCCTAAAATATAAACATTATTATCTGATTTTCACTCTTTCTTTTTTTCTTTCTTATTTTTAGAATAATAAAATTTTCAATCATATTTATATTCTTGAGTTAATAGAGTGAGATAATTAATTAATGAAGTAATAACTTTTATCTTTTATTTTAAATTTATACTTTTTTGTTATTTATTTGAGTTTAAAATTTTACATTTAAAGTGTCATGTCAACTGAATAAATTATTCACTGGATATATAAAATTTTCTCTTGCATGTATGCATAAGTTAGAAAAAACTAATTAAAATAAATATAATTTACTTCAACCTTATTTTAAGGTCAAAATAATTTATAGTCAATCATGTAATAAAATTTCCCACTTTAATGTAGTGGTTGGGCGTGAGGTGTTTGCTTGTGTGTCTCTAGTTTGAAGGTGAAAATTTTGTATATACTTACTAGGTCATCTATTCACCTGATATGGCAATATAAGTAAAAAATTTGTTTAAATTGTATGTTCATTAAATTATTGACATTACTCCTAATAAATTATTGGTATTAGCCTTAATAAATTTTAGAAAAAATAGTATTATGATTCCTATTTTTTATGATGAGAGAACATAGTATTAATATGAAATGAGTTTTGTATATTTTTTTATGCATTCCCCTTAAATAATTTTTAATGATTTGTTTATTCGGAAAAAAATATTATGATATTATAATAATGGGAGACATTCACTTTTGCCGTGAATGCTTTGTTGAAAAGGGACGGTCACTTCGCTTAAGCTATATAAGGACACTCTTTTCGAATATTGTAAAATTTTCAAGACTCTTGTTGAGATTTTAAAAGAATTGCATCATGATAGTACAACAAACTAAATATTTCTTTAAGTTAGCTTAGTTTCTCTTCTTATTATATTAAAAATAAAATATTAATTATATTACATTTATAGTTTTGAAAAAAAAATATTAGAGAAACTTTGCGCGGTTGATGATATCTGAAAGTATGCTTGGAGTCGGGGTCCGAAGGTTGGAACTTGAAACGGACAATGCGTATGTGTTTAAGATACTTACATTTGAGTCGATCGCTCTATGTGGTAATGCAATGCGATTTCGGTTCGCACAATGTTTCAATTTGGGTGAGAGATACGTTCAAAGTTGATTCGTAGAAATCAAAATAAAATTGTCGATGTCTTTGTCGCTGCAAGCCAAGGGAGACCTATTAGTGAAACTATATTTGAATATCCACCTAGTTTCGCGAGGAACCTAGATTTTTTCTATCTCTCTTTCTAAACAAAAATAATAATTATTGGGCAGAGATGTTAGGGAGAGAATTCAATCGAGTCAAATAATTTTTTTTGAGTTAATAGAGTTTACAAGTCTTATTTTACAATTCAAATTTTATTTGAAAATTTTTTATTCAAGTCGAGTCGAGTTTTTGTACAAATTTAATTGCAATTATTTATATTCTTTATAGTACAAATTATTTGCCATTTAAACAATTTTCAATATCTATATAAGATATACTTATATATTTCTTTATATTTATCGCACGATATATACATATATTAAACATAGTTGAGTGACTAGACTCAATCTTCTACAGGACCTAAAGTATCCATCCCACAACATCACAGAGCGAACCAATAGACTCCAACTATTCCTGAAACCATCAAAGCAAATTGTGATGTCTTTTTTAACCCATCCTCGGGATCGGTTAAGAGGCAACTAATTACAACTTAATTACAACCTAGACTCACTCACCATGTCTAGCAACCAAAGCTCACAAATCGAGCTTTGGGGTCACTCTCTAACAAGAGAAAACTTAGTAAACTAGAAATCCCTCAAAATGTATGTGTTTGCACTAATAAGCTTTACCCTAAACTTAATACACTTAAGCATACATTGACAATTAAGCTCAACAAGTGTAGCCTATACAAAGATTGAGAATTTGAGCAGTAAGACATATTTTTATCATAATGTTGTTGACTTTAGGATCATTAGTCTTGCATAGATGCTTGGAGGTCCCTTTTATACTTTCAAATGAGCTTCTAGCCGTTAGAGACCGTTGGGTTGATTGGAGGCGTTGGGGCCTTTATTTCCTGCAAAAAATGTTGTTCTGAAGTTGTATGTATCGATACGCGGGTAGCCATATTGGTACGCATTCTTCAGAAACTAGTCGTTGAAGTCTTTCCAGCTTATGTGTATCGATACACTTATAGGCGTATTGGTACGACCTGCAATTCAAATAGCCATTGAAAAAATAACCGTTGAAAACAAATTGGCATATCGATACTCGATACAACCGTATCGGTACATATACTAGTCGTTGAGGGTTTTGTAAAACACCAGTATCAAAACGCCACGTAGCATATCTATACATGTCCTCTCTATATCGGTACTACCAAGCCGTATCGGTACAAGTTTTGGCTACTGAAATTTTTCTGTAGCTGAAACCCTAAAGCGTATCGATACAGGGTATACTGTATCGTACGATGGCTTAAAAAAACAAAGGTTTGGCTACTTTAAAGACAATTTAAATCATTCTAAAGCCTTGTAAAATTCATCAAACATATTTTCAAGTTGTTTGGATTTATAAATATTTTGAAACCTTTTTAATTTAGTCTAAAATAATTTATCAATTATATCAAAACAAACATCTAGCCAAATTTAATAATTAGGATTGAAATAAAAGTTTCTTTTAACAATCGTGATTAAAATGATATCATCATAATTTTTTTTTTTGAAAATGAATACATCAGTTTTATTCATAAAGAAAAATCAAGATAAAAGTTTATAACTTGACCCAGACCAATTCGTAAAACGAAAACTAACGCCATTATAAACAAGACCAAAGAAAAGGTAAAAACCTAAATCAAATTCTCGAAACAAAATAGATACAAATCATCACCAAAGCTCGACGATAAAGGTAAAAAACATCAACAACAACATTTAAAAATGCATATTGCAAATTTGGGGTACGTTGACAACATGTTTATTACCACAACTCAATCGCGAACAAGAGCGATGAGTAACTTGTATCTAGATCCAGTTCGAGGGTCCAAAGCCAAGAGATCAACAGGATAACCAAACGAGCGTCATCTTGATCAGTCGTGGCGACGTCCAATCCACTCGTGAAGCAAAACGAAAAAACGTGCCAATAAGCAGAAAAGCGTGTCAAGAGCCAGAAAATACGTACCAAAAAATAGATGAAAACATGTCACAAAGACAAATTTATTGAAAAAAAAAGTTGAAATAAAAAAAAAAACAAAGCAAAAAGGTAAAAGAGAGATTCTAGTCCAGTTTCAAGTAGTTGGCTTTGGAAAGACATTTTAAAATCATTCCAGAGCAACGACGAGATTGGTTCATGCTTGAGGAATAATGCGATAAGTCACGTAGGGGACGGTCGCTCAATCCTTTTTTGGTTAGACTATGGTTAGGAGATGCTCCTTTGATGATTAACTTTCCTCGGGTATACGCTCTTTCAATTAATAAAACGGGACGAGTAGCTGATTTTGGATCCAAACAAGCCCTTGGCTGCTCATGGAAAATTTCACTTCGGAGAAGGATTTTTTATTGGGAACAGGAGCAGTGGTCATCTCTTATGAACCTTCTGAATAGTTTTAAGCCTATTAATTTGGAGGTAGATTGCTTATTGTGAAAAAATTCAGGTGATGGGCGTTTTTCATCAAGAGAGTGCTACAATTCGCTATTCCCGACTAACGTACAATCTCAGTTCTGGAAATCCTATGTGTGGCAAGGACTAGCGCCTCCAGGGGTAGATTTTTTCCTTTGGCAGTTGTTCAAAAACAGGTTACCTGTCAAGACAGAATTATTGAAGTGGGGAATGAATTCTCTTGAGGATCTAAATTGTCCCTTTTGCGGTACCAGCCTTGAGACCATAAAGCATCTTTTTTTCTCCTGCAGAGTTGCTTGGGATCTATGGACGAAACTCGCGAGCTATTGGAATCTCAACCTGGTTCTTCATGTAGATGCGGATGTGGCTATCAGTTATTGGCACCATGCGAAACCCGGCTCGGCAAAGGAGAATTTCTGGCATCTCATTTCTAGTGCCATCTTGTGGTCTATTTGGTTGTCTCGAAACGAGACTATCTTCAAGAAACTTAGACCGGATCCCAGCAATTTATTGTTCATCACTAAATACCGACTGGCATTATGGTTCATGGCACGTAATCCATCATTTACTTGTTCCATGGACGATTTATTTGGAACCCTGCATTGTCAGACAGTTTTTAGTGGCTAGTTTTCCAAGTAAAGTTCGGAAGTTTTGGTCCCCTTCTCCTCTAGGATTTTTGAAGCTTAATGTCGATGGGGCTGTACCTAGGAGTGGTGGCTCGGGTGAAATTGGCGGAATTATCAAAAATCGGTTGGGGGAAAGGGGGCGTCATTCTCGGAATCGTGTGGGCATGGTCCTCTAATATTGGCTGAAATTGAAGCGTTGAAACGTGGAATTCAATTGTTTATGGAAATCCCTGGTGGTAAGCATCTAAGACTCATAATTGAGTCTGACAGCAAACTTCTGGTTAGTTGGTTATCAGAACCGACTTCATGCCCTGTGGTTTTCAAGAATTCTATCCAAGCTCTCGTAGATTTTTGCAAGGAGAACAGTGGTAACACCTGGGTTCGGGGGTCAGGTGAAAATAATAATTCAAAAAAATGGTTCGGGTTTCAGTTCTTGATTTTTAAATAATAAAATAATGGTTTGGGCCTCGGGTTTTAAGACAAGTAAAAATTTAATTGGGCCATTTTCTAAACTAACCCAAATATCCATGGGTGTCATCCATTGTAGTTATCTCAATTCATTAAGGGTGTTTTGGTCTTTTGACTTCCCCATTTTAAACAAACATAAAATAAACCCTTTTGGCTCATCTTCTACATCTCACCATCCCCATTTGACGTTAAAGAGCTCCCACCCCTCCTAAATACTATTCCATTCCATAACTCACCCATTCGTGAAGATTTTTCAAAGGTAAGGTCGTTTTTGACTTGCTCTCATCGTCCTCTACGAGTACATACCCTTGTTTCCTAGAAAACTCATGATTTTTGTAATTTGGGTGTTTTGAAATTTTGATTAAAAATGTCATTTTTAACATCCTTAACTTAGGTTTTTGATTTATTAATGTTGTATGAGTTGTTTTAAATCTAAAGGGACCAATGGGTACGATTTTTACAAGGTTTTGGGGTGTTTCCCGGAATGGGGTTTTTGGGAGGTTTTAAGTTGAGTTTTGGGGGTGTTTTAGGTGGAATCTTGAGGGCTGATGGTTAGGCTATATGTAAGTGTTGTTTTGAAGGTTTTAGGGAGCAATTTAAGGGTTGGAAACATTGGTTTTAAGGGGTGCAAAAGGGCTACTCGGGATTAGGAATTTTGGGCTTGTTTTCAATGGAAAAATTGATGTCTTGTGCTTGGTATGTAATCCGGGTTGATTATTTTGGAACATGGACTGATTTGGGATTGTTTGCTTGGTGTTGGAATGTTTAGAAACGAGAAATTTGGTTGGTGAAGCTTCGGGGACAAATCCGGGGATTTTTGAGTCTTGAGCTTGGTTTTCGATCTTCTCTTGGGTAACAACAGTGAGTAGAATTATTGGTTTTTGCATTGTGCTCGATATGGATTCTTTTGGGGTTTGGGTGGAACCTTGAGAGGTCACCTAAACCCGAGTGTAAGCCTATCTACTCTCATGTTGTTGTGATATGTTGAATGTGTATACGTTGTGATTATTGAGTGCATTTTTAAGTTGTTAATGTTGTAGTCGTGTTGAGTTCGTGCCTCACGTGATGGTGGTCTAAACTACAGTGATGTGTAGTCCCACCGGTAGTGACTAGTAGAGCAGTACTTTGATGTGTAGTCCCATTGGAAATCCACTAGTCGAAACGGTGATGTGTAGTCCCACCGTATGTGTATGCTGGTTGTGCTTGTGCAAACCATGTGTTGTGGTTGAGATAGACCTTCGTGCATCCATTGTTTCTTGCATATAAAACGCGTTTTGGAAAAACTGCATGTTGTGAATTGTAGAGCCTCTCTCACTAAGCTAGTTGGCTTATGCCCTCTCTTTGTTTCCAACGTGCAAATCGTTAGAGTTCGGGAGGCAAGCGGGCGAGGGAGGAGCTTTTGGAGTTCTCAAGCTAGTTCAAGTATGGTTTGCTTTTTGTAATAATGCCTAGACAATGGGGTATAGAGTTTTAGGAGTTGGGGTCAAACTCCTTAGGAAATTTATGTTTGAGCATGTTAAACTCATGGTTGTGTTATGCTTTTGTTTCATGGATTGCGGTTTATGCTTGTTATGTTGCTTATGTGAACATGCCTAGATATGTATGTTGTTGGCCTGCGAATGCTTTAAGCTTCAATATCAAGTGTATGGTGCCTTATGTTTGCTAAGTATGCCCCTTTTGCTAAATTGCATGAAGTCTTGATTTGTATGATTTTTCGTTAGATTAAATACCTCCCATGTTAAATCCCGATTGTGGTTTGATGTATGTATGTTTGTATGTGCTTAGGGGAGTCCAAAAATGCATCTAGAGTCGTGTTTGGGGTTACCAAGTTCGGAATTGAGGAATTGCAGAGCAGGGGTATCGATACGGTTAGACTCGTATCGATACGGCCTTCTTGTTCCAGGCCACGCGTTTCAGTACGCGAGGGGGGCGTATCGATACCTTTTTGGTCACTGAAGTTACTGTCCATTTTGGTATCGAAACGGGCCTCTGGCGTACCGATACGGTCTTCTTAGCGTTGACCGTTGGGGAGAGTATCGATACACTCTTTGGGTGTGTCGATACGGTCTCCACGGGTTGACTCTGACCATTTGACCTAGTCAAGGCGTATCGATACACCCCTTAGGCGTATCGATACCGCCTGCAGTTTAAATTTGGGCTGTTAAATGTTGTTTTGGGTTCGCTTGATTGTCTCGTGTACGTTGTTCCGTTGTTTGATCACTTAGGATTTTAATACTCCTCTAGACAAGATTAAAATGAAAGAAAAAATATAGGGTTGCTAACCGAAGGGGAGCCTTAGTGGGTTTCACTTCGGTTTTCCCCGTGTGGCCCATTCGGACCGGTCATCCGGCCAGACCGGGACGAGGGGGTTACAACAGCTGTGTTGTGCGACATATTTCCAGGGCATTCAACTCTACCGCTGATGTATTGGCAAAAGCAGGGATTGGGTAGGCTTTTTACGCGCCCAGGGTTTGATTTCTGGCTTGCATTATTGGGTAGAGGCTGTTTGATGAGTTCTAAGTTTTGGGATGTTAAGCCTCAAATTGTAATACCTATAGGCCTGACTTAAATTTACGTCCTTGAAGTTCTCTTTTCCTCCATTAGGTTTAGGGAGGTTTTTAATGAGGTCTCAAGGTTGTAGTGTATGATCTCTTTATAATCAATAATCATACATTTACCGATAAAAAAAGTAAAAGAGGATGACCGATGGTCGACAACCAATTTTAAGACGGATCTTTCCGCCAACCTTACAACGTAGATGAAACGGTTAGGTTAAAAAAAGTCAAAGCGACTAAAAAGGGAAAAAAAAAAGAAGAGAAAGAAGCATCTAGGTTTTTCTCTTTATATAAAATATTGTGAATGAGCCTATATATTTGAATTGATAGCATCATAAAAATTAGGTGACTTAATTCCTAGAATCATAAAAATTGAATGGGACGATTACAAGCATTTTTTGTTTAAGTGATCAAATTGATGGCGCCCAAATTTGGACCGCCATTTTAATCAATTTACCAAAAAAACAATAATATATATATATATATATATATATATATATATATATAATTTTTCGAACATTGCGATGCAAATAACAAGATAAGAAAAAACAACAAGATACCAACAACCACGTGGCTGCACCAGTAGCTCATTCCTTATACCAAAGGTGGCTCGTGAGTTCAGCACCTGGGTCCAGCCCATCTGCCGTTGCCAGTTGAAATCAACAACGTACCAAGGTTCAGCATCTCGCCAAGAAATACCCGATTAGGCCCTTCAATTCATAAATTATATCAAATTGACCATTTGACCGACATTGACCATTACAATATTGACGTAGCAGTACACGATGTTGATGTGGCAGTTAATGGTGATGACGTGACAGTACACATGGGATGATGATAATGTGGCAGAGGGATTGAATTGATTTTTTTAATCAAATTCGAGAGCATAATTGATTTTTTTGTCGAGTTATGGGTATAATTGATTTTAATTTAAAGTTCGATAACTTTTTAATATTAAAATTAAAAAAAATTAGGAAATTGTTAAAATTTTAAAATAGGATAAATAATTTTTTTAATTTCAAGTTAATTTAATGGACAAATAATTTGATGTAGAGAAATGAAAGATAATTTTAGTTTTATTACTACTCTAAATCTCTAATACAAGGGTGATTCCATTAAAACTACATTTAAGGAATATTAGTATGTCTAAACAAGAAATAGTCGAAGACTTTTTGCGATGATTTATAATACTTTTAAATTTTGATTTTTTATATTTATAGTTTTTGATGTTTTACTAATTTTTTAAATTCGTTATAGTATTTTATTTTTAATATTTTATGAATATTTTAATATTTTTTTAATTTTAGCTTAATGATTAAGTAAGTTATCGAACTTTCAATTAAAACTAGTGGTTTTCTTAAACTCGGCAAAAAATCGTTTATACTCTCGAATTCAGTTAAAATAACCAATTCAGCCCTTCTGCCACATCATCATCACACGTGTACTGCAATAACATTATTGTTGACTGTCACGTCGGTATCGTTGACTGTCGGTCAACGTCGACCGAAAGGCCAATTTGTTGCAAGTTGTGAATTGATGGACTTAATTAGTACGTTTTTTAACAAATGGCTAAATTAATTATTTTTGAGTCGAACTCATAAAAAAAATTACCTCTTTAGCAAAAAATGCAACATCAACGCAAGCTTATAAGTGAAGTTTAGCAATTAATTAATTCCGGAAAGGAAAAAAGAAGTCCTAGTCTCCTACAGCATTATTATATTAATCATTACTTAACCCGGTAAGTGATCCTTAAACTTGATTCGATATGTCCCAAAAAACGTGTCAACACCATTTGTTACGACTCTCAATTGCTATAAAATAAATGCGTCTAAAGCCAACTAAAAAGGGGAGAGGAATATTTAATTGTTTTATACGTGTAAAGGCTTTGAATTTGTGTCGACAGACTTGGAAAATAAATTATTGGCAATTTAGAGGATAGATCTTCGTGGTCCTGACTATTTCACCGACGCAAATCAATCAACGCTAATTCTGGGCTCTGATTATGGGGGAAGGTATCATTATTATTTTAGGGTCAAAGCAGCGGGTTTACCATTTCATGTGAAAAGGATCACCGACGTCGTTTTTACGATAAACGTATTTGACTTAGATTGATTTATTATAATAATAATAATAATTATTATTATTATTATTATTATTATTATTATTATTATTATTATTATTATTATTATTATTATTATTATTTTCGCATTTGTTTGACCTTTTAGACGACTATCATCAAGTGGGATTGTGGGAATCATATTTTATCCTTAAAATACTAAATTATTTAAATTTAGAAATATAATACTAGTGACTAATTTGTATAACGTATAATAGACGATTTAGTTGTAATTATATTGAAAGAATTATACTCACAATTTATTGTAATAACCACATTGGGATATTTATTTAAAAAAAAGTTAAAATACCTTTGATTTTTTTAAATTGACTGTGTGTGCAATAAAATATGTATAAGATTAATTTTGAGTAGGACTAGTTAATTTTTAGCTGATGTTAAATTTTGAATTTAAACATTTTCTATTTTTTTTCATATAATGCGATATGATTGTGTATTTAAAATGTTTTAAATATTTTTTTTGAATAAAACGGTACCGCCTAGGAGCTTTATTGAATTTAATAAGTAAAAGATGAAACGACAGATGCCATAAAGGCAAGGCAGACAGTCAGGGATAAGTTCCCTAAAAACCAAAAGAAAGAGAAAAACAAAAGGAAACTAAATGCTCCGGGCGATCCAAACTTTCCGACTCCAAATCTTCAAAACCTTATGGCTCACGATCGAAAAAGCAAAAAAGGGTAAAAGATGCATGTTGAAACCCCCAATCTGAAACTATACACCTCAATCGGAAACCTACGGAGGGTCCAGATGTCGCCGATCTGCATCCACCGCAAGGAGAACCGTTGCCGGCGCGTCTTCCACCCAGAAACAATCATCCTGGGCTCGTCTTCCACAATCTGCCATTGCATGTGCAGATCGATTGCCACTCCGACCAACGAAGACGAACTCACACCGTCTGAAGCGTCTGGAGATACTCTTGGCTTCTGCTATCAACGGCCGCACCATCGATCTGTCATCCGTCTGCGTTCGTAACTTCTCGATGACGGTCCGACTATCACCTCCAACCAAGATGTCCTGAAAATCCAGATCCGCCGCAAAACGAAGACCTTGAACACAGGCCACCGCTTCTGCTTCAAAGACCGAAAGAACCCCTGTATTTGCCTGGTGAGTCGATCCTAAAACTAAACCTTGGTTGTTTCTTAGAATAATCCCTGACCAAGATTTGTTTTCTGTTGAGCAGTAACTTGCGTCAAAGTTGAGTTTAACGAAGGGTTCATGGGGTAGAGACCATGAGACATCCACTCGAGTATGCGGATGGGAGACTAATGAGGAGACCTTCTGCAATTCGGCACAATAACCTCTAATGAAAGTCACCACTGTAAGGGCCTCTTGATTTACTCCTTCATGGATTAATTTATTACGTGCAAACCATAAACTCCAAATTGTGATTACAACTTCGATATGCCTAGAATTATGAATATTCCTGAACACCCACACTAACCACGTAGAAAAGATTAGCAACTGTTGATGAGGCCAATGAAACTGCTGTAATCTCCAGACATTCTTAGCGAAAGGACAATCAAAAGCCACATGAGACACATTTTCCACCGTTGCTGAACATCTCAGACATGAACTTGAAGCAGCTACTCTTTTAATACATAAATTGTGCATAGTAGGAACATAATTCATAATGAATTTCCACACTGTAATCTTTACTTTAGAAGGGCATTTCAAATTCCATAAAGTTTTAAAAAGGAACTTAAAATCTGCATCAACACTCTGATTATTTAACAGTAAACGATAGGCACTACGAACTGAATAGTTACCTGATAGCTCACAACCCCAAACGCGAATATCATCCTGCTTCACCTCTGAGAGTCGGATAGAAAGGATATCCTTCGCATCTGTTGCATTAAACGAATTACGGACTACCAGTTCGTTCCACCGACGATCATCCTCATCTATTAAGTCGGCCACAACACGGAGTTCCGGCACTGACGGGGAAGAAATTAGCCGAGGAGGGAAACCAGGGAGCCAGAAGTCATTCCATATAGAGACCGACTGTCCAGCATCGACCCTCCAAACAAGGCCCATCTCTAGCATTTTCTTTGCAGCCCAAATACTGCGCCAAATATAAGATGGGTTTGATCCAACCCGAGAATTCATAAAGTCCACCGTAGGGAAATATTTAGCTTTTAAAACTCGACCCACAAGTGATGATGGGTTGGTTAGGATCCTCCAGCCTTGTTTAGCCAATAAAGCCACATTAAACTTACCCAAAATCACGAAACCCCATTCCTCCCTCTTCCTTAGAAACGCAAAGCTCACTCCAGGAACACCAGTGAATTCCTCTTTTGTCAGCTTTCTTTTGCCACCAATATTTTGCAAACTTTGCCTGTAACTCCTGACATAAGGTCTTAGGAAGAAGAAAGACCGACATCGCATACAAAGGTAAAGCTTGAAGAACAGCCTTTATATAAACTTCCTTGCCCCCATCGAAAGCAATCTAGGAGACCAAATAGCTAAACTCTTCGAACACTTCTCAGCCAAGAACTTTAGGGATCTTTTTTTGTCACCACCTACCATAGAGGGTAGGCCTAAATATTTCTCAAGTGACGATTGAGTCTGAACAGCCAACACCCGACAAACATCTTCCTTATTTGCGTCAATAACATTAGAACTAAAGAAAACAGAAGACTTGGAGAAGTTGATACACTGACCCGAACATCTAGAGTACAAAGCCAGCAAGTTCTTTAACTGCACCGCTCCCTCTGCCGTTGCCTCCCCAAATATAATGCTGTCATCAGCAAATAAGAGATGAGATATTAACGGAGCCTCTCGAGTAATCCGAGCCCCCTTTAATAAACCCCTTGAAATAGCACCACGTAATAAAGCCGAGAGACCCTCACTACAAAGGAGGAAAAGATAAGGACTTAGGGGATCTCCTTGCCGGAGTCCCCTCGTAGGCTTAAAATACTCGCTCAAACCCCCATTAATAACCACCGCATATTCAACCGTACTGATGCACTTGGAAATAATAGAGATCCACTGTTCTTCAAAGCCCAATTTCCTCATAACAGATTCTAAGAAGGGCCATTCAACCATGTCATAGGCCTTACTCATATCGAGTTTAAGAGCAAAAGAACCCCTCTTCCCCGTACGCCTATTTTTAAGGCAGTGAAGAACCTCATACGCGGCAATAATATTATCCGATATGAGGCGTCCCGGAAGAAAAGCACATTGTGCTTCATCGATACAACCCGAAAGAGCCTGTTGAAATCTATTAGCCAGGACCTTCGCCACTATCTTATATAGGACATTACATAGACTAATTGGGCGAAAATTAGACATGGTGGTCGGATCATTTACCTTAGGCACCAAGACAATGTGTGTAGAATTAATTTCCGAAATATCCTGCACCCCCAGAATCACTTCTATACAATAGTCGGCAACCTCCTTGCCAACTACATGCCAAAACCTCTGATAAAAAACTGCTCCGATTCCATCCTTGCCCGAAGCTTTCAAAGCACCCATGGAACGAACTGCAGTCAGAACCTCTTCTCGGGAAAAAGGCTGTAATAAAGAGCGATTCATCTCTGGGGAAACCCTCTCTGCAATATCTTCAAGGATAAATGAAGGTTCTTCAACACCCTTCGTCGTATAGAGGGTTGTAAAAAATTTAACAGCTTCTGAACAGATTCCCTCATCAGATTCGATAATCTCATCGTTCGCACCGCATAATCTTCGAATACGGTTGTGATTACGTCTTTGAGAGGCAAAATTATGAAAGAAACTCGTGTTACGATCCCCATTCTTGAGCCAATTTGCTCGAGCTCTTTGTTCCCAGTATAGTTCTTCTCTGTCCGCCTCGAGGTTTAAGGCAATTTTAGTATCAAGCATCTCCCCAAGAATCTCATCTGATGGTTGTAACTCTGATAATTCCTTGAGCCTATTTTTCAGATCCTCCACGGTAACCCTTTTTTCCTTTCGAATTTTCTTGAACCAACGATTTAAGCCTTCACCTACCCATCTAAGACGCGATGGAACCGATCCAGTAGATTCGGACCAGAGACGAACAACTTCTTGTTCACAAGAATCCTCAACCAACCATGCAGCCTCGAACCGAAAGTGGTCAAACCGCTTTTGGTTACAAACCATGGCTTTTGTGTTGAGCAAAAGTGGACAGTGGTCAGAAATAGTGTGTGGAAGATGTACTAAATCGAACTGAGAGAAAAGAGACCACCAAGAGTCGCTAGCAACCCCTCTATCTAACCTTTCTCTGATATTGTTACTCGAGAGACGGCCCCATTCCCAAGTATACCAAGGTCCCCGAAAACCCACGTCTTTAAGAGAACAGTCTTCTAAAGCAGAACAGAAATTGTTCATTTGGGAAGAACTACGCAAACGGCCACCAGACTTTTCAGAAGCGAACATCAACTCATTGAAATCCCCCATCACCAACCAGGGGAAATTGGGTAGGTCGTTAAGTTGTCGGAGTAAGTTCCATGAGGCGGCTCTATTTTCTACCTCCGGGGCGCCGTAAAAGCCAGTAAACCTCCATGAATGTCCATCTAAATCTTCTTCGAAAACTACGTCAATGTGCCACTCCGAAAAGGACCGAAGAGAGACTGAACAAGAAGACTTCCAAGCTAACGACAAACCTCCACTACGTCCCCGAGAATTAACATCTAAACCAAATTGAAAACCAAGACTTTTCCTTATTTTCTCCATTTGGGCCCCTTGTAATTTTGTTTCAATAAAAAAAAATTACAGTTGGATTAACGTCTCTTAATAGATTCCTGAGACGTCCAACAGTCCGAGACTGGCCCAAGCCCCGGACATTCCAGCTTAGGATTTTCATTGGGCCCGGCTGGCCCGTTGATCAGGGCCTGCCGAAAAACTAGTAGATGGCTCTGTCGAATCAGAAAGTGAAACCACCGAACCCGCCAATAAAGCACGTTTCCTTTTAACCCCTTCCGATAAAGATTCCTCATTATCCTCCTCAGCAGATACCATTTGGATATCACCAAAATTAATCTTTCCTTCTTTTTGAATCTCAGAAATAACAACAATTGGATTTATTAATTGCGGATTTTTCTCATTTCCAACATCAATCCCCTGAACACCTTGAATCCCTCCTAAATCTGGACTCTTTAAAATTCTTTTATCCATATCCGATTTTGGAGTATGTGAAATACCCTGATTTTCCGCCCAATTATTGCTAATTTCTCGCCAAAAATTCCTCCCTTCCTCCCGGAGCCACCTGCTCGTAAAACTCGCCGCCGACCGTCTTGTAACTGCCCTCAAACTGAGATCCCATCCAAAAGTAATCTCCTCTTTCGGAACAGTTAACCGGACTGGACAGAAAGTTTCCCCGTGCCCCAGCTTTCCACACACGAAGCAGAAGAGAGAGAGCTTCTCATATTCAAATCGAACATAGTGTGAACTCCCATTTTTCAGGACAAACTTCTTCCGCCTCTTAATAGGTTTGCGAGTATCCATACTAGCCCTTATACGTAGGATTCCTTTATAGCCCAGATGAGAAGCTTCCGAGTCATAGTCGATGAAAGAACCTAAAAAATTCCCCAACTGCTGCGCAACTTTTTCCGAAACATAACCAAGGGGAATTTCATGTGCCAAAACCCAAAAAGAAACATTAAAAAGAGGGACTTGATTCGGATCCTCCCCTGGTTGCATCCGATGAGTAATCAGGAGATGAGTATTGAAGTTCCACGGACCCCCCGCTTCAATTCGATCGATATCAACATTGTGAAAGAAACGAAAGAGAAATCGTTCATTACCCAGATCTGTAATAGAAACTCCTCCTAACGGCCTCCATAAGTTAGCAAGCGTCATTTTCATAGATTGAAAGTGAATGGCGCTGGAGGTCAAAAAACGACCAACAAAACAAAGATCATAGGAGATAATAGACTGCTGGTCCCCTTCTTCGAACGCCACTTCCAAATCCTCGTCGTCCTCAATAGAGAGTCCACCCAAATCATCTTCAACTTGAGATGCCATGATCGAAAGAGAAAACCAGGAAAACGTGACAAAAGTCAGAGAAGCGTGCTAAAAAGTAGAGTTTTGCGTGCCAAAAGACAGAGAAAAGCGTGCTAAGAAGCTACTTGCAATAAAATTAAAATGTTTTAAATATTTAAGTTACATATGAGATATGAGAAATTATATCATTAATCATTCCCGTCACGTCATCCATAAGACCAACTAATAAAATGTATTTATTTTTTTATTTTTTTTATTTTACCATGTGAATCTTCACTCATATTTATTGTAAATTAAATTTAAAAATCTTCACTTGGTAAAAGGATAACATAAAAACATTAATGAAATAGATGCATTTTATTAGTTGATCTCATGAATGACGTGGTAGGAATGACCCATGATATAATTTCAAGTGTACATATTTTTGGTTTCTTTGCTAGATTATTATGTAAAAAAGATATTATGATTAACATATTTTAATCCATACATTTGGGTATTTTAGAAACTTGATCATATTTTATTTATTATGTAAATTAATTTTTATATAGAGTAAAACATATTAGATATTTTTTTTATTAAAAACATTATGTTTAAAAAAATATAAAGGATTAATTTCACCAAAAAATAAAAGATTAATTAGTATTATTGGCAAATTTTATAAAGAAAGTAGTACACAGGGGTGTATAATTATTCATGTAATTAAAAAAGTTAATAATAATAATAATAATAATAATAATAATAATAATAATAATAATAATAATAATAATAATTTATAATAAAAAACATGTGCAACTTTCTCTCTAAAATCGCCATCTCATGCGAGTTTATAAACTATGCAGTTAATATCATAGGCTAACCGAGTTAAAGCTCAATCGGAAATAATAAAAATAATTTTTTAATTGACAATTGATACTATTACAAAAATGTTCTTCATTTTATTTGCTTTTATATAATCTCCAAATAAATTGTTAAAAACTATTAATTAATATTTTAAATTTAATAAAATTTATAAAAGTATTTTATCACTTTCATTTTTTCATAAATTATTTCTATTTTATTTAATTTGTTTGAGCGGGTAACAAATAACTGAATAAGATGAGTCCCGTTCAAATTGTTTCCTACTTTCAGTTTCCACGCTCAACATTCACTGCACTGATCACATAAAAGTTAATCAAACAAACAACTCACAAATCTGTACGGAAAATAATAATAATAATAATAATAATAATAATAATAATAATGTATCTAAGATCTTTTGGACTCGCCTGTTACCGTATCCGGCGCCTCCATAACTGACACGTCAGTATTTTATCTCACCGACAAAGGGAACGCGGCAGTCCGGGACCCATAGTTTGTTCTCCGACCTTTTTCTTAAAGGGAAAAAAGGTCTAATTGTAAATGCTCAAAATCTGCAGTATTTGGCTATTTGCATGTGAGTGTAATTAATTGCTGTTTTACCATTACAACTAGGAAGTCTCCAAACTCCAAAGTGAAATCTAAATGCTAATTCCCATGACTCTTTTGGTGTCTTAATGATATTCACCTTTATTTGATTTTGAATTAATTTCATGAAAACTGCTTGATCCAATGCGGCGGTCACAATACCCTATGTGACCAGATAACTGTATTTGAAACAACAAAAGTGTTCATTGATTGTTGAAACTTGAAACAGATTATTATTCTAATTTTATCGAATTTTTATGTTTGATCACTAAATTGTATAAAAATGTATTTTTTATCACTACAAATTTGAAGATTTTAAAATGTTCATTAAATTTAGTCGACTATTATAAAATGATTAATACACTATAAAATAATGATAAGTTTCTATAAGTTTAAGGTTTTTTATAATAGCTTGATATGTTTAATGATAATTTTATACTTTTTTAAATTTTAATGACTAAAAAATATTTTTTGTTTAGTTTAGTGACATTAGTCTAAATTATAAACAATATATCCAATTTATGATTTTTTAACTGAGAAGAGCATATGGTCTTATTGAATAACTAAAGAGAACATGTAATAAAAATATAATTTTAACAAATAACAACCTACAAAAAATAAATAAACTAATCACATTCACTGATTATTTTTTAAAATTATAAAAAAAACATAAACTAGTTACTAAATAATGAAAATGTGATCATATATGAAAAGAGTTAATAGAAACTCAAACATGCAACTTAGAAAAATAGAAGATATAAAAACTCCAATGCCGACAGTGAATGGTAAACATAAACAACGATAACATGAATGACACGGAAATTAAAATTTGCAACAAAAAAAAGATGAAAAAAATCTAGAAAAGAAAATGTAAAAGAGTGTAACAAAAATTATAACAAAGCAGAGTGATAGAAACTTAATCAGTTTTGGGTAGCATAATATTTTGTATGATAGTTTGGTCGCTTATTATTATTTTTTTCATTTTGTTATGTGTCTCAGTTGGATAGAGACAAGAAGATTTAAAAAAAGTTTTTAAATTTTAATGATATGTTATTTTCTATAAAAGTATTCACTTTTATTTGCACTTTTAGGGTTTTAAGAGATTTTGGTGGATTAACTCTTTTTATTCTCATTCTAGATGCATTGTATTTATAATATTTTTATATTTTTTTAATAAAAATTTAGTGGTCGTTATTATAAAAAATGTTAATTTTAACGTCTTAAACAATTAATGATAAAAAACCTAGAAAACGAAAAAAAAATAAATGAAACCTTAAACGGTTATGGGTTTTCTTAACAAAATTTAGTTAATGGTTATATTTGATATCACCATTTTTATACATAAAAATAAAGATAAATCATTTACCTTGAAAAACATTTTCTTTTGATGACTTGTGCTAGCTGGAATTACATTGAGATTGGTTTTCTATTACTTTATTTTATATAGTTTTATGTTTTATAAAATAATAGGTGTTCATATTTTTTAATCTTTTAATAAATATATTTATAGATATCGAAAAATCAAAACTTTATACTTATTATGATTAAAAAAATCCAAATGAACCGACCTTCAGGATTTTTGTTTTTTAATATGATTTTTTTTCGCCAATTAAAATATAAATTTACGAGGGAGGATTTGTCGCTGTCTAGTTTTTCCGGCACGAGTCAAATATTATGTTCTAATAAACCAAAATATAGATCTTAAATCACTAGCGTGCTGTCGGGTTTATAACAGCTTTGGATCTCAAATTCACATTAATTACACATTAATTGTGCCGATGACCATACATGTGAACCACAAGCATAATAATACTTTTAGATTAAATTTAATAATATTTATATTTTTTATAAAATATAATATTTATATTTTATATTCATTTTACGTTATATGTTTAAAGTTTGAGAACATATCTCTTAAGAATATTTGATATAAGAAATAAAAATATTTTTCGTTGATAATATTATTGAATTAAAATAAAAAACATATAAAAACAATATATATTTAAAACTAATATAAGAGATAATTAAAAATCTATTAAATAATGAATAATCTTATAAATACATACTTGATTTGAAATTTTTAATATTATATCCTCTTGTTACCTTAATTTAAATTTTTTTTTAAAATAATATCTTTTATTTTTATCTCGAAACTTTCCTATCCCTGTGGCTGTCAAACAGGCTAATAAATTAGGATGAGTCTACCACGTGCGACGAACACCGATGAACACCACTAATGATGAACATTGATGAACACCATTAAATTAATTAATAAAGATTTAAAATTTCAAGGACCCATCAAATAATTAATAATTACTTTAAAAAATTTAATTAAATTATTTTTTATATATATTAAATTTTTATTTTTTAATAAGAGTAAACTATATATTTAGTACTTCACCTATTTCTGTATTTCTATTAAACTCTTATTATTTAAATATTATTTTAATTTGACCTTATTCTTTATAAAAAAAATAATTTAACCCTCAACCTAAAACCCTAAATTATTAAACCTTTAACCCTTAAACTCTTACATCTATACCCTAAATCATAGATTGGCCCTAAAAATTAACGCAATAGGCTAAACCGAGTCCTTATGACTGATACTCGGATGCAATCTAATTCTGATTACTTGTTATTGGAGCTTAATCGCAATGTTTCAGACCACATCTCATTATTTTTTTCTAAATCGATAGTGGATTAGGGTCTTAGGCCGTTCAAGTTCATTAATGCCTGGACGTAGAAAGAAGATTGTGGAAGGATTGTAAGAAATGCTATATATGGCCTTGACAGTTATGTGAGAGATATCTCAATCAATTGTAGAGAAAATAAATGAGATTGAAGACTGACAAACATGCTCAATTATTGGAACAGAAAATAAGTGAAGATTTGGGGAGGAAAAATTGAAGGAATTAAAACAAACTAAATTAAAACATGGGATCAACTAAAAGCACAAGAAGACCTATGGCGACAAAAATTCATGATGAACTGGTTGAAACAAGGTGATTCGATCACTGCCTTCTTCAACAGGGTGGTAAAAATTAGAGCCAAAAAAAGAAGAAAAGAAATCACTGGTTTTAATCTTCGGGGCAGCAAGTGTGGAGAGCAAATAAAATAAAGCAGATTTTTAGAGCCAATCATGATTTAGGGTATAAGTTTAAGAGTTTGAGGATTTAAGGTTTAATAGTTTAGTGTTTTAAGTTGAGGGTTAAGTGTTAAATTATTTTTTATAAAGAATAGGGTCAAATTGAAATAATATTTAAATAATGAGGGTTCAATAGAAATACAGAAATATGTGAGGTACTAAATATATAGTTTAGCCTTATTAAAAACTAAAATTTTAATACATATATAAAAGTAATTTAATTAATTTTTTAAATAATTATTAATTATTTGATGAGTCCTTGAAATTTTAAATCTTTATTAATTAATTTAATAGTGTTCATCAATGTTCATCATTAGTGGTGTTCATCGGTGTTCGTCGCACGTTGTAAAATTTTCAATAAATTATTATTTTCCATTATTTTATTACAAATTGTCTCATTACTTTAAGGTTATTTATTACAATTTTTCACCATTTCTAAAAAGTACATTACACTCATGGTAAGCTAATTATTTTCAAGCATATTTTACAAGTAAAATAATTATTTGACAAGTACCACGAACTAACTTGCCTCAGTGGTTAAAAGAACAATTATTGTTCTTAGAAATCACAGATTTGAGCACCAGCAGCTATAGCAGGGTGATTGAGTATACATTATCAAATAATTGAGAGTATATTCAGAACATATACTACTTATAATCACCGTAGCTTTCAAAAAAAAAATTGACGAGTACAAATAATATTAATTTTAATTATTCAAACATACTTAAAATATTAAAAAATTACCACTATTAATCCTAACCGCTCGCTTCTCTTTTATTTTTCTTTGAACCCTAGTCATTTGTTTTTTTTTTGTCTAATTGGCGGCGATATCAGTTTTGGTGTTGGTTGCTGATCGTTGATAATTAATATTTATTTTGTTCTCTTTTGGTTGGTTTGTTTTTTTTCTTCATACACATTGTTACATTTTTTCCCTGCCTATGTGTTAGGTATCTGTCTTATGACACATGTCTATGGTTACTTTTGCATATTTTTGGTGTTCGCACAGTGACCCTCACGACATTTTTTCTTCTGATTCGTGTTCGTTGGCTGTAACATAATGTCGATTCCCTTCCAGGTTGTTTACTGATGTAATCTATAGCGGATCATTGATTTGACTTCAAACTGTTTCAAGGTGGCAATTTAAAATTTTTAAAAGTTGTAGAAGCTTAAATAAAAATTTTCAATGATTTTGAAGTTTTAATTTAAAATTTTCATAAAAATTTAGGGGTTTAACTAAAATTTTCAAAGAAATTAAGACTTGTCAAAAACTTTTAAAAATTTTAGGAGAGGATTTAGTCAAAATTATTTGAAAATTTTAAAATATAATAACAAATTTTATTTTTTGGAGGGGGCAAATTAATATTTTAGAACATTTTAAAGGACCAAACGTGCCATTGTAAAATTGGGGGGGGGGGGGGGGGGGGGGAAGGCCCCATAGGCTCCAAAGAGTATCCACCCCTCCGTGGAGATTTTATTTGGTACAAATTAATTGTTTAATTTTACTGATGCAACGTTTATATTTGCTTCTTAAATTTTTTATATTATTTTTTGTTATTTTTTATATCATGTTTTGATTTTATTATTGTTTATCAATAAAATTGATTGGTTGATGTGTAAAAAATATTTAAATTTAAAACTTTTAACTTGAATAAGTTAAATTTTTCAATATTATTATCAAACAACTACTTAATCTATCTTTTCAATATCATGACGGTGTCTGTCTATAATTAGCAACATTTGGGTATTAAATAAGTCGTTTTTTCTTGTTTCATTTTGCAACAACTCATCTGAGCTTAAATTTCACACCAAAGGTAAAAAAAAGTTGCGTGAACAGTAACAACAAACTCAGTAAAATTTACTACAAATAGATTAGATTTCAAGAAAGTTCTTTGTAGATTTTGTTTTCAGGAAAAATAGGGGAATCTTGGAGATCCCAGTTGAAATTTTTATCGTTGTTGAAGTATTCTAAGGTTCTTAATTTGCCAGTAAATATTTGAAGTTGATCGGTGAAACAAGTTTTACTGCAAAATTATCGGGGCGAGAGTCTCTTACAACTAAATTTTTTAATTAAATCACGCGATTAATTTATATAATGACACCTTGTAAAACTATCAATTTATAATACTTATCTTAATTTTTATTTAATCGGTTTTGAAATTTAAATAAAAAATTTACGAACTTCGATTAAAAAATTTCACCTAAATCCCTTTTTCCTTTTTCTATTTGCATGATTACTACGCTAATATAAAAGGGGATTAGTTTTTTCCAGCTTTTCACGAGCTCTGTCTCGATTGGATCCTTGCGAAAAATCGCTTACATTTCTTACAGTATCAAAGGGAGCTCGCAAATCGCATTGAAGAGAACAAGGGGGAAAGGGTTTTCTACATTAAACAAAAGGAGAATTTTCTTCTTAAATCTCCGTTTGATGAGAATTCGCTGATTTTGAGGCTGATTTTGCGCTATTTCCCCATTTCTAACTCTGCTCTCACAAATAAGGTACCTGTTTCCCTCCTTCTGAGTGTTTTCTAACAGTTTAAATTTGTTTGATTGCCATGACTTCTGATTTTCAAATATTTGATCCCGCTTGAGTTTTGCTCATTTGATTATGGGAATTCATTGGATTATAGTATCGGGTATCAAAGATAATCTGATTTTAATGAAAAAGACGTGATTTTGAATGTAAATGAGCTTACTCTTTATTACTTTCAGGTGGCGGCACTCACAGTTTTTTTGTATGGAAATGTATTTACTTTACTTCCCTTAATTTTCTTCCTTTTGTAGTTTCAGTCTTAGAATCATTCGGAAAGTCACTTCTTCTTGTTCTTCCTTTGGTGGTTTAAATTTTGATCTTCTTAGAGTTTCACTTTTAGGAGGGTTTATGGATTTAGTAGCTTACAATTGGGAAAAATCTCATTTTGATCTTATTGAAGTGCAGAATGCCATCGGTTAATTTAAAATCGTTTCACGGTTGTCCTTTTAAGACTTAACGTTTGTTTAGAGGAATAGTACTGGTTAGCTTGTTTCGGAGAGTGATTTGAGTTATTTCTTGAAACTCTGACCCCTTTTTTCCCCATCTGGCTTACTGTTGGGATTTCAGGTTAGTAAAATGCCGCGGCCTCTGCATCGAGGTGTATCTGGTATACGGGTCTCAGGCAACAGCAATGATTTTTGGGATGCCCAAGTGAAGGATAAAACAGAAAAGGTTATTGTCACTGAGAATGGTTTTGCATCTGATCCCTTAAGTGTTGGGTCTCCAAGAAGCCGGCATAGGTTAACAATGCTGTGTTTGAAGTTAAGTTTAGTTGTGACTGTGATTCTTGCTCTTACGGGATCATTTTGGTGGGCAGTCTCCATTTCAACATCATCTAGAGGTCATATATTTCGTGGTTATAGGCGACTTCAAGAGCAGCTTGTTTCTGATTTGTGGGATATAGGGGAGCTTTCTCTTGGTCCATCAAGGTTGAAAGAAATGGAATTCTGTCCTGAAGAGTCTGAGAATTATATTCCTTGCTTTAATGTTTCAGAGAATCTTGCTTTGGGCTATTCTGATGGTAATGAGTACGATCGATTATGTGGGCATGGGTCAGGGCAAAGTTGTTTAGTTCTTCCACCTGTGAACTATAAGATTCCTCTTAGGTGGCCAACTGGAAGAGATGTCATTTGGGTTGCAAATGTTAAAATTACTGGTCAAGAGGTATTTTCCTCTGGCAGTTTCACCAAGAGGTGGGTGGATGTTTATCTTGTTGGATAAATTTCGCGTCTAATTGATTTCATCTACCTTCCTTTCCCCCTGATCCATTTTTATTCCTTATAAATGTGTTTCTTCAACTCTTTGCTTTGTGCTATTGCAGAATGATGATGATGGAGGAAGAGCAGATTTCTTTCCGTTCAGCGTCACTCATGTTTGATGGTGTAGAAGATTATTCTCATCAGATTGCTGAAATGATTGGACTGAGAAATGAATCTAACTTCATACAAGCTGGGGTAAGCTGAACTTTTCCATGGAACATACATGTTGAGCTCCTAGTGCTCCATTCTTTATGATTTTCCCCCTTTGTCTATTTTATTCTAGTTAGGTTATTTCTGTTTAAGCCTCGTGGTTGGTCTACTTTTTGAAGTTATTATCACCTCTTACTTGACTCATTGTTGATGATACTTTTTTGCTTGCTCATTGCAACTTTCTGAAATATGAACCTGAATTAGCTTAAAGCCTTCTTAACCAAAAGCAAATAATGTTTCTTTTCCCAATACATGCACTGAATTTAAGGCTACTGTTGCAGATAAGAACCATCTTGGATATAGGATGTGGTTATGGTAGCTTTGGAGCTCATCTCTTTTCCAAACAGCTCTTAACCATGTGTATTGCAAACTACGAATCATCAGGAAGCCAAGTTCAACTCACTCTCGAAAGGGGCCTTCCTGCAATGATTGGTTCTTTTAATTCAAAACAATTGCCATATCCATCTCTTTCATTTGATATGCTGCACTGTGCACGCTGCGGTATTGACTGGGATGAAAAAGGTATCAACTAACGGTTTGAATTTTTTTAGTGCAAAATTTTCTTCTTTCTCCATCAATTCATACTCCAACTATCCCGATATTTTATAATTTCTCATGTTACTAGAATCAATTTGTGTTGGGACATAGACATAGGGCTAGAATCATTAGTTTCGGACAGAAAAAAAAAAGGCTTGGTTAAATATTATGTATATAAAAGTTCCCTAATGACTGTTTTAGATGCATTTGTTTGCAGTTAATGCCTGCTAATTGATGGATAATTTAACAGAATACACAAATTTATTGGTCAATTTCCATTTTTTTTTTGCTTAAAGTTCTATAGATTTGTCTCACGGTCACCAAATCTCTTATTTGCTAATTTGAATTTGTTATCATGTGTTGTCTCATGAAAGTGAATTCTGTCAATATTTTTTTGTGAGTTTAAGCTTGTTATAATGCAACTTTTATGTCAAAATGTGTGCTACAGATGGTATTTTCTTGATTGAAGCTGATAGAGTTCTAAAGCCTGGTGGATACTTTGTGTGGACTTCACCTCATACCAATGTTCATGCTTTTCTTCGTAACAAAGAGATGCAGAAAAGGTGGAACTCTGTTCGTGATTTTGCAGAAAATATCTGCTGGGAGTTGATATCACAACAAGATGAAACTGTTGTCTGGAAAAAGACCCCTAAAAAGAGTTGTTACAATTCCCGGTAAGGCAATTTTCTTAAAATCATTGTATATTTTGATTATACGAATCCAGGAATCCTTATTACACAACTGTACTATTTGATCTTGATATTGTTATTATTTATGCATGTGTCCAGGAAGCCTGGTTCTGGTCCTTCTATATGTAGCAAAAGAGAAGATGTGGAATCTCCATATTATCAACCTCTTCAAAACTGCATAGGTGGAACAAATAGCCGCCGATGGGTTCCTATTGAGGAGAGGGTAACATGGCCTTCTAGGTCTAATTTGAACAAGAATGAACTAGCACTATATGGTAATTTTATGTTTCAAGGTTATGTTAGAGCTAGATTCCATCTAGCAATGACAGACAGAAAAAATTCTGACTGCCACTTTGATTTATGTTTTATCAGGTCTACACCCAGAAGAACTCAACGAGGACACTGCACACTATAAAACAACTGTTCATAATTATTGGTCTCTTCTTTCACCCCTGATATTCTCAGATCATCCAAAGAGACCTGGTGACGAGGATCCTTCTCCACCTTATAACATGCTCAGGAATGTGCTAGACATGAACTCTCGCTATGGTGGTTTTAATGCTGCATTACTGGAAGCAGGGAAGTCTGCCTGGGTCATGAACGTAGTCCCAACAAGTGGACCCAACTACCTTCCCCTGATTCTTGACAGAGGCTATATTGGTGTATTACACAATTGGTGATTCTCTCCTCTAGCTATAACATTTTTTCTTTGTTGCAATGTTGTTCGATATTTTCTTTACATGAGGCTGGAATATGAACCGTCTTATGGTATTTCCTATGCTGGCAAATAGGAGGTATCTTTATATGAAGCTTGCTATAAGCCGTCATATAGTTTGGTCTCTTCAGTATTCCACTTTTAGCTCCGAGAGTAAACTAAAATAATATGCAACAAATGAAGAACGCATTTATATATTAAGACTTGAAGTGAACTCGCTAGACCATAACTATTTTGCTTAAAGTTTGATGTCTTTACTGAAACTCGAGTTTGAAGTTAGGACATCATATTAATCGATTAGGTTCATATTGATTAACCCACATGTTCCATAATGCTTTTTTGTGCAACATATACGTTTCCCTTTTTGTTTCATGTTTTATGTCTAATAATCCATCTGCATCAATTTTCAGGTGTGAAGCATTTCCAACATATCCTAGAACTTATGATATGGTGCATGCGGAAGGACTTCTATCCCTTGAGACTAGTCAACATCACAGGTGCACAATGCTTGATCTTTTCATGGAGATAGACAGATTGCTTCGTCCAGAGGTACTAAATCAAAGCTATCATTTTATTTAATCAGGCTACGCTTTAGTTCCCTTTGTGGTTACCTCCTACCATTTCTCTGTTCCTGATCAGTGGCTTAAGTTTAATGCTTAATGTGTTATTACGTGCCAAACACCTTTCTTGTCATTATAATCAATAATCTACACAAACACACAAGTAAAGGAAAAAATAAGCAAACACTTATTTATCCGGTCTTTCTCCGTAACGGTTGTTAATTTAATAACTTTTGTTGCTAGATTTTCAAGGTTGATATTACATTTCTCTTGTAGATTTGAATGCCTGTAGGAATATTTGTGTCTGACAATAATTGCATGGAAGGTTAAGATTTGATATAAATTAAGAGATCCAATTACCAGAGAATCGCTTCTTCTATCAATACCGCTCAAAGTAGCATTCATATAAAGTCGTATGCATTAAGCAGTCTCATTTTACTTCAGTACCATGTTCTTGTATTTAATTAATTATACCGCAGAAGATGATCTCATCATAGTCAGGGATACATTTTGGTCTTATATTTGATAAAAACTAGTGTTCTAGAAACACGATCCACACTTTTGTACCATACAAACAGCTATACATATGTTAAATTCCATCAACTCTGAATGTACCTTTCGAATGCTACCGATGTTTTCTGCTATGTTTTAATTCATTCATCGGTTGATGCAGGGTTGGGTGATAATTCACGATACGGCTCCTCTGATCAATAAAGCTAGGGCTCTAACCGTGCAGTTGAAGTGGGATGCGAGAGTCATAGAAATCGAAAGCAACAGTGATGAGAGACTTCTTATCTGTCAGAAACCATTTTTTAAGAGGCAACCAACAAGCTAATTACAATTTCTAGAGAAACCCCGAAGTTCTCCGAGTCTTGGTATTCAAATTCATTTTGTGCATTTTGAACAGAGGAAGAAAGCAGCAAAAGATAGTAGATGAAAACGAAAACCGTAAGGCATACATACGATCTGTAATTAATCAAATCGGAGGCGCCATTGCAAGTGAGAAAGCATAGATTAGGTTTAAAATTCTCATGTCTTTGTCTCATTATTACTATACCAACACATGATTTAAGGTTGTGAAAAAGGTTTACAGATTAAGCTTCTAGCTGTGCAGCACAGAGAAAAAGAAAAGGAGAGGGAAAGAAAGAATTGCTTGTAAGTGCAATTATGATGAAAATTTATAATTCATGTTATGTTTTGTCTACCGAATCAATATATAGCACACTTGAATTTAGATTTCTTTTTGGGTTTGAGTTAAATTATGAGTTGAATATTGAGTTCAGTCATCAGTGTTCCTCTTGCTTCAACAATGCAAGAGTTTAATCATGTAATCCATAGAAGCAAATTTCATGCATCAACACTTGATTATACCACACAATCTCAAATCAAATTACCAAAAACACAACTCCAACATAACAATAGAGATGTCTGCATAGCAGCAGCAAGCAGTCTTTATGGTCACACTAACAAAGCAAAATAAAGAAAAAAAGGTCCCGTGACTTTCCAGGTAAATATCTAACGGGATGAAGAAGCCTGTGCAGGTGGCTTCAGAGATAAGTGATGACGACTTCGGCTGTTCGATTTATTTTTCCTCTTCTGCCCGATTCCCACATTGCCTCTATGCACGCTGGAGGATGTTGAACCACCTTGTGTTGTTCTTTTTGATGCTTTTCTTCTAGAGCTCCAACTGCCACTTCCTAGTGCAGCTTTGGCAACACTATCAGTGAGCAGTTCCCTTGCCCTTTGTGGTTTAATGGGTTGCTTGTTCAGGTATGCGAGCTTAGGGAGTAAGCTACAAACCGACTTTCGCAGCTGGTCATCGCTAATGTTGCTCTGGACTGGATTTCCCAACAGATTCAATGCTTGCAATGAGTTGTAGTTTGCAACAAGCTGGCCCAGTGCCTTTGTTGTTGTTATCTTGTTGAAGCTCAGGTCTAAGACTGTTAACTTCAAGAACCTATGCAGTCCTTCCACATCACTTATCTTGTTCCCAGCAAGGTACAGTTCTTTGATCAGCGTGCAGTTTGACAACCCTGGCATCATTAAACACACACACACGAAATGATCTTTTAGAATTACATGCAAGTTGTTTAAGGAGAATGTTTTCGTAAAACAGGTTCATTCATGAATTAGTTACCATGTCCTATCCGAGCAATGCGGTTATAACTAAGGTCAACGACTCGCAATCGAGTTAATTCTCTAAGTCCTTCAATGGTGCTGATCTTGTTTCTTGACAAGTTGAGTATGTGAATGCCCTTTGGAAGTGAACCGGGAGTAATATGGGCTGCCGAGAAAGCAAGAGTCATAATCAGTATCATATATCAGTATCATATATGATTAGTTATCATCTTAAACGAACATCAAGTTTTTTCAAGAGCTTACTTATAAAATTGTTCGACAAATTGAGAGACCGAAGGCTGGAGAAACCTGAGATGATTGGAATGGCTTTCAAACCTATTCCTGATATGTGTGCAACGGTTGAGGAAGAATTGAGAGTCTGAATGACACTATTGGCATGTAAAATCTCCTCAGACAGATTTAAGTGGGATGTGCTTCTTGCTAGTGAGTTCCCAGTGTCTGGAGAAGGTGGAAATGTGATGCCCTTTTCATCATTTACATCATCAGCAGGCTGCGGAATTTGGGTTTCGAGATCTCTCACCCACTCATCAACTCTTGTGAAGGATGAGGATGGAGCGGGGAATGCAACCCATTGGTTCTGAGGCCATAAACCAGAAACTCCATTTTGAAAACCATTCCAGCTCTGGTTGTCATCGCAGTTTCCGGTGAAGTCTTTGTTCAAGGAATCTCCCGTAAACGATCCCGGTAATTCCATATTGCTCAACTTCATTGCTTGATGTAGCTCAATTGTATCTGAAGAGTACCCACCTTGCTGGTTCAAAGTAGCAGTGATAGGAACAGGTTGAGGTCTCGTTGTCCAATTGTGAGAGTTCCGGTGGCTCCACAGTAACAATTTCCACCACAACCTTCTGCTTCTGGAAGGTAGAACTTGACTGGAAGAATGCTTTTTCAACATCACTCGGTCTGCACTATACCGAGTCATCACAGAAGCAGGGCTACCGGGATTAAAATTGTCCACTCCTCTTGCAGACAACTCCTGCAATTCTTCAAATGACTTGGATGGAGGCAACTGATCACCTACCTTTCTTAGCACATCCCTTGTCTCCAAATCCGAACACGAGCGCTTAAGCTTTGGTGAAGCCCATAACTCAACCCTCCTCAATCCAGGATCACTAATATGTCCACTTTGGACCATGTCAACAACCCTTTCGACATCTTTCCCTGCTGAGTACATAAAATCTTCCTTTGCTTCAGTTTCAAATGAATCCGAGGAAGCCACCCTTTTGGTTCTGAAATCAAATTCTTCAGTTGTGTTAGCCACATGGGCTTGGAGATCAAAGTCAGAGAACTCTCTCTTAATTGAGGCATTCTCTTCATGTTCATCTTCCCCTTCATATGCTTTCTCTACTGCTTCACATCCAACAGGGCTCTCATGGTTGATTACCTTGACATTGCAATCCTCCTTAAAGCCAACAGGTACAGGGACTGTAAAAGTTGTCAATTTTAATTCATCGCTCTCGAAAGGCTGCACCGGTTGTTCGAGCTTAATCTGGAGTGTTCTACCTTTGTTTCGTTCATCAGAATTTGATGATGCATCATCCCCCTAAAGATAGACAGATTCAGGATCAGAATATCAGATGAACCAGAAAATCATTACATACACAAAATTGAAGCATAATGTAATTTTTTAAAACCCCTATCTCACCTTATCTTTCTTTTTCTTCGCAGTCAATAATTTGAAACAATTGAATTTCGCCATTTTATGAAGGACTTGGTCAAAATCTCAAAGAAGCCTGAATATATATATGCAGTGTTTATTTTGGTTCTTCCTCCTCTTGAACGTATGAACAATTGATGCTCACATCTCTAACCGATTCTAATTCAGCTTTGATAATGAAACTCGAGTTTGCAAAGATCATGACATCGGAGAATGATTGTTCAAATGTTAGCCATAATCAACAGGAAGGCACCACACCAACGACCGAGTGCAATCGGATGGTGAAGGGCCATCAGAAAAGAAAGGGCCGATGCCTTCTCCGGCTCGAGAAGGTCTCACTAGATTGTCGGCCAGAATTGAAATCCCAGCTTCTCTTCAGAAGCTTCACTGAATCCGTCTTTTAAACCTCTCCTGTTCAAGAAAAGAGCAACCGCCAACCAGGTGGGTAAGAAAACTCCAAATTACTATCTTTTTAAGAAACAAAGTCAAATCTAATTAACCCCATTGCAAACAAATGAATTAAAACATTATCAGGACTGGGATTCTTAATTGAAAGCTTGGATCTAGAATGCACATTAAGTTTCTGGCACGGGTAATTTACTACTCGTACTTAAAAGGAACATAAGAACAAACGAAAGTAACCTGTTTGAAGCAAAACTCCGCCAGATTGTTGATCAAAACCAAGTAATCTTGATATCAACGAAGAAGATTCCAAGCTTTAAAAAAACAAAGAAGAGACTGGGAATAGCAACAGTTTTGGGAGCTATAGTAAAACAACATACGCGCATGAAACACGGAGTAATGGTTGTAAATGATTATGGAATGGAATCTCAACCTACCCTTTTAAAAAATATTATAAATTCGACTGTTCTCATGTATTTTGTTATGGCTGATTTGGGTGAAAAACCCCTTTTTAAATATTATTTTAAATAATGGCTCCCAAAAACATTTATTTGGCAAAATGGCCCCCTTTCTTGCCAGGTCGGCAGACCTCGCGTTTTGTAGAACGCGAGGTACGATATCGCGTTGTACAGAACGCGAGGTCTGTCGACGTGGCGTTCCTGTCCGTTTTAACGGTTTAACAGTACCTCGCGTTCTGCAGAACGCGAGGTCCCCGAGATATTGAAAAGGCGGCTTGGATATATCGGACGGACCTCGCGTTCTGTAGGACGCGAGGTCTGTCCACTCCAGCCTAAACCGCAAGCAAAAACATGTTTAAGTAGGCCTGTTCGATCCCAATTTCGAGCGTGTAAATGCTATATTTTTAGCGATCATCGAGTTTGGGGTCGTAGTACTGAAAATTGTCTATCGTATGATACCAACATGGTTAATTTCCGTCCATTCTACAATGGTTTAAAATGTCTTCGAAAATCCTATGCTAGCATACTTTTTTCGATTGAAGTTGTATTTCAACTAATGTCGATTTTCTGTTTTTTAATCCTATTAAATTTATTAAAAACAAAAATTAAATAAACATTATAAAGTTTAATTATAATATTCAAAACAAAATTATAATTCATAAATAAAATTAGAATACGACATTATAAAATTTTAAAGTGTTTTACATAAATATTAAAAACATAAGTAGAAAACAAAAAAAAAAACTAATAATGCCTATGTCCACCCGTTCCGCAGTCGGGTGGATGACGCTCACGATCCGGATACCTCCTCCGTCCATCGTGTGGTGGTCCCTGGTCCCTATCATCCTGACCATCGTGCGCGATCTGCGGATCTGTGCTGGGCCTAGGCGGGGAGTAAAACAAACTACCCATCGGCGTATTCTCCACCATGTGAAACTCATACTGAGGTGGATAATCGATAAGTAGAAGGTCAGTCGTGGGCGTCTGGGGGCGATAGGCATCAGTGGAGCCGAACTGGGGTGGAGGCATCGTCTGCTGGAAAGCCGATGGACCGCTATGCAATGGTGGGGCAGAAGATGATGCCCCTGGAGTGTCATATCGTGGTCTCGGACCGCGCTGCGTCGACTGCCTCTGGGTCTGGGACTGGCTCTGGGTCTGGCTCGCTCGCCCGCTCCCGCGTGGGCGATTTTGGGGTCGCTGGGGAAGCCCGGCTTGCAGCTCCTCCGGAGTAAGGATATGTCGCATCCCATTGTCCCTATACCACTGGCCATAATTGAAAGTGACCGAAGGACCCCCTTCTGTAATTGGTTGGAGAAAATGTGGGCGTCTGAGAAATCGTTGACCCCAAAGCGCTATCCAGACAGCGTGGTGCTCGGCCCAGTCAGTCTCCGTCTTCCCCTGACGCGTAAGATGGTGGAACTCGTCCATATTTTGCGGAGGGCGTGGAACATCTTGGATGTACCCGAACTGTCGGAGTACCCGATCCGCAGAATGCCACACGCAAACTTCGTAGTTCAGCAGCGGAACTACGGAAATCCAGAGGTCTCGCTGTCGATGTTGCACAATATCAGCTGGAGTAATGTTGTGAATCTCCTCTGAATCGTAGGGCGTCCACACGAACTAAAAAGAATGAAAAAAGTTAGTAAAATTTCTATATGAAATATTATTGGAAAAAATAGTATGGAAAAAACCAAAATAATTGTTGAATTACCTCGTCCTCCGTTAAGCCATCGAATCTATATCTGTATGCTTTCTGGGAGTCCGGTAGGCCGACGTGGGATAGGTTGGCGGTCCACCTTTAAATAATGAAAAAGATCGTTAAATAAAATAATTTAATAAAAAAATATAGTAGATTATGTAGTACCTCCGTATAAGCGGAAATGACAGAGGACTGGGAATCCGAAGCTGTGGTGCCAAAGTAGGGATTCGAAGCCAAACCCAAGCCTGCAGGAATAAACAGCATCCTCCCATCGATGCTTTGGAGGCGTCAACGTTTCTGCAGAGGTCTCTGATAAGAAACGCCAAGACAGCTGACCCCCAAGATTTTTGTCCAGACTCGGCTAAATTTGTGAGATGATGAAGCCACATAACGTGAACTTTGTTGCGAGTTTTGTCGGGCATTAATATCCCGCCAATAATGCGCAAGATGTGGGCTCGCGCATACCGCTGTGAAAATATAAATTAATAAAGGCATCCTAATTAAAAAAATTGTAAGTTCATCCTAATAAATAAAATTGTAAGTATCCTAAATATTTAATGTAGGCAACCTAAATATTTAATAAAGTATCCTACATAATTACTGAATTCATCCTAAAAATTTATCATAAAAAATTGTAAGTATCCTAAATATTTAATGTAGGCAACCTAAATATTTAATAAAGTATCCTAAGTATCCTATTCATCATAAAAAATTCCCTAAACGCTAATGTGTAAATAAATAATTTTAATTTAATAATAAATGTAATAAAAGCATACTAAATATAATAAAAAAATACCTCAAGTGTAACATCATCCGCATCGGGGGGAGGGTTTCCAAAGTTCTCCTCCAAGTACGGTAGAGAAATTTTCCCTCCGTCCCACGCTCTATCAGGGGGCATCACCCCAATTTGTTCAGCAAATAGGAGTGGCCAATGTCCCATCGCTACGCCAGTAATAACGCTGCCATCTATAGGCAACCCGAGAATGTAGGCAACATCCTGCAACGTAATTGTTGCCTCGCCAAATGGAAGATGGAATGTGTGCGTCTCGGGTCTCCACCGTTCTATCAGTGCGCTGATCAACGACGGTCTAACCTTCACCCCCCTATATAGCGAGCTATGTGCCCAAAGCCAGCCCGCTCAATCAATTTCATAACAGCAGGAATGGGTGCGACGGTGATACGGTTAACGTAACATTGTAAGTTACGTTCGTATCCCTGAAAAAAATAAAATAAAATAGTTAGTAAAAATAAAAGAATAAAATTTAATTAATTCAGCCTAAATTTTTTTTAGAAATTAATAGGGAAAAAAATAATACCTCTGAATTGTTGCGCCAATATTCACTGCAGTGACTCGCTCGGTTGCGTAGCAAGGGCTCCATGTGATCGAACGATATATAAAAGTTGCTGACAAATTTTTGTGAAATTTGTATAGAAATCGCGTTCTGTGGAGGTTTTTAGAAAAAAAACCTCAAATTAAAATAGAAATTAAAATTAAAATAATAATAATAATAATAATAATAATAACAACAACACTAATATTAAGGACAATAATATTTGAGTTTTTAAAGCGGTAAACTTATTTAATAATATTTAATTTTATAAATTTGAATTATAATAATAACAATAAAAATAAAAAGAAAGAATATAATAATAATAATAATAATAATAATAATAATAACAACAACAACAATAATAATAAATACGCGTTATATTTTCTCAGTAGTAACTAAAAACAATAATAATAAATCCGTATAGTAAGAACAATAATAATAACAACAACAATGAAGCATACTAAATACGCGTTATATTTTCAGTAGTAACTAAAAATAACGACATAGCGCAATATTTTGGAAGTTAAATTAAAACAAAACTTCCAAAATATGCGCTATGTTGCCATTAGTAGCTTCAAGCGAAAACTGCGTACGTGAATACAGGAAA
The DNA here is from genome assembly GCA_958450335.1 of Hibiscus tridactylites. Classification (NCBI taxonomy): domain Eukaryota; kingdom Viridiplantae; phylum Streptophyta; class Magnoliopsida; order Malvales; family Malvaceae; genus Hibiscus; species Hibiscus tridactylites. Next base: position 13,221,184 of record OY288277.1, read on the forward strand.
AAATATATCTCGGTGCTCCTTGCCACTCCAAGAGTTTGCTATTTATAGAGGGTTTATGGTTGACATGGCAACCTCGCGTTCTGTAGGACGCGAGATCATTCAAACCTCGCGTTGTACAGAACGCGAGGTCTTTGAGATGTGTATATATATATATGTATGCACGCAGATGAATTTTTGTAAGCAGTTAAGAAAAAAATTAGGTCAGTTGAAAATGAGTTCGTGTAATGCTGCTTTTTTTTCCGTTGCAATTTTTATGTCCGAAATTTTGTTCATTTATGATAGTTGGAGTTCACTTAAAAATTTGTGTTCCGCGGGGGTACATACCTTAATATTTACCGACATATCGCAATATTTTGGAGGTTGTGTGCTGCAGTAGTGGCTTCGATGGCTGCTTCTGTAGCCGCCGTCGAGAGGATCCCCGACTACAGTTTTGAAACGAGTTCGTGTAATGTGGATCAAAGCTGCTACCATTAACTCATTTCAGATGCGGCGTGGCAGTCAACATTTACATCTGGATTTCGCTCTCTGCTTCTTTCAGTCGGGACCTCCGATCAAATTTGCTCGCCAGAGCTGCTGAATATATTGTTTCGAATTTTATAGATAATTTATGTAGTTGTCTCAAGTTACTTATTAAAGAATACATGTTGAAAGTTTTGTTAAATTAAATTCGACTTAAATTTGCTTATGTGGTGTTTTTCCTTTCCTATAAATACCCACGAATTCCACCATCATTTACTCATTCCAAATTCTCTCTAAACACCCAATCTTTGCTTAGCTTATGACAAAATTTAAGGCAACATTTTGTTTTCTCGATACTTATTTTGAGTCAACAATCACCGGCAAAATGTCACTGAAAGATTTAATACAGTTGACAACAATCGAGGTTAGTAAACACACCGACAAAGAAATTGCGGCCATGGAATGTCGAATCCCATCACCGTCAGCTAATGAAACGCACTACGTTATGAAGCTTACGAACGAAACAGACGTTCGTAACATGTATGATCGGCTCAATGCCGTCGGAGCTAGAGACGTCGATTTCAATGTTAAGTTTGTCAACGCCGGCGAAGGTAGTACGTCTGCACCCGTAGAACCTGCTCCGAACACTGAACACGCACCGTCTTCACCGGATGTTGATGCGGCTGTGGAGGAGCTGCAACTTTTTATGTACAGGCGTAGACAAAGAAAACAACAGATGATCGAAGAACTAAACCTTAGTTCAGACGTGTCCACTGACTACGATGATTCAGATTAACCATTAACTTATGAAATGATCTTCCAATTATGTTATATGACGTCTTATTTCATCCTTTATGAATGTTAAACGGACTTCAAATTATGTAAAATTAGTAGTACTCAATTACATACATTATAAGCACCAGTAATTTTTAAATATACAATACTACAATTGTCTCAAATTCTCGAACATGTTCTCAATTACAGAAACAAACAAATAGTGAATAGTACGGTTATTATAACTTCTGACGGAATGTCTGAAACAAAGCATTTAAAGTGACATCGCGCTCTATAGAACGCGATGTCTTTATAACATCGCGTTCTATAGAACGCGAGGTAACATATATCGCGTTCTATAGAACGCGAGGTACTGTTGTTCCCTGCCTCCCATCAGATCTATCCCTTACTTGTCGAACGTAAGGGGACTGCCTCCCAGGCACACACACGCCATTCCTGCCTCCCATCAACTCTATCCCTTACCTGCTTATCGGTTTTAGGTAATGGACAAGCAAAGTAACGTCTCTGAACCATTATTTGCCTTACACAACCAGATTCTCCTGGATTGCAAGGGCAAATAATTTTGCCTATATATGAACCCTAACCATAAAACGAAAATATAAGTTTCAATTGGTAATCAATTCCTAGAATTTTCTAAGTATCAAAATTTCAAAAGTCTTTTAAAATATTCAAATGGCCGGACGAGGCGTTACTACGAAAGTTTACTACGATGGTCAGATATTCGAGGGTACTGAAGAGGGGGTCCTTTTTTACTGCGAAGATCCGGTAACGATAAAGCTTCCGAGGAGATTATCGTTCAAGAAGTTGGTCAAGGAACTGGAGGCAAAAGTTCCTCATTTCAATAATCATCGTTTGTCCGACGTGAAGTATCGGGTGCCAATATCTATAGACCCTTTACGGTACACTGTATGCCAAATTGCGGCAAATGCTGATGTGCAAATGATGATGGAAGCCCACTTCGAGTATTCAATCGGGGGGCCCCTCGAGCTGTATGTATCGTTCTCCGAGTCTCATCCAGTTGTCGAAATACCAAGCTGGGGCCGGGCGAATTTCGACTTCGATCCGAATGCCAACGTTGATAGCCCGACCGCAGGTCTACGACGTGATTTTGGCCTACTCTGTCGAGACAACGAAGTTGGTGCATCGTCATCTGCTCCTCCAAGGCAGTCCTGCGTAGCTAGTATCGGGTTCGACCTCAACCAACCCCCAAACGATGAATTCGATGCACCAACAAATGCATCGTACAGTCCATACGATCCATACAATCCATACAATCCTTATAGTTTTGGGGGGGAAGGAACGTCGGCTCCTTACGTTACGCACGACCATGAAGCATCATATGGCCGACACTCAATGTATGTCTCTGGCACCGACTACGGTCAACCATCTATGGGGAGACATTCTTCTTTTGGGGGTGAGGGAGCGTCGTCTTCTTACGCTATGCACGACCATGATTCATCATATGGACGACACTCAACGTATGTCCCTAGCACAGAGTACGTTCAACCATCAATGGGAATACATTCTTCTTATGGTGATCTTGATTTTGGTCTTGGAAATGAGGTTCCTGAGCGATCTCGTGAGAGGTCTCCCGCTCCTCGACCCCAATCCTCGCCTCAAAGGGTAGTGATTCCAGAAGCTCTACTATTCCAGCTCCCGGAGGATGCTCCTGACGAAGAACCGATTAGAGAACCCGGGCCAGACGGAGACGAGCTGGGGCCATTCTATCCGGAACCAGAAGACTTGACAGAGTTACCAGAAGACCCAGAAGACATTGTCGTTCCACCACCAGATTTGGACGAAGAACCGACTGCCACCAACTTTCCTGTAGACGCAAGACCAATTTCTATGTTCCAGCCACCATCCCACTTCACAACGGTTGATATGGATGCAATGGACGTCCCTGATTTTCCCCATGACGACACAATAGATGGCCGAGTCCACCGTTCTGATGGTGAACTAAGAATTGGTATGGCGTTCGCGAACAAGGAAATTGCGGTGGCGGCAGTTAAGCAGTACAACCTTCGTCATAATGTTGAGACGACGGTGAAGAAAACCCAAGCCAAATACTACAAGGCTGAGTGCGTCCAAAAGGATCAAGGCTGTAAATGGAAAATCCGTATATCAGACTTGAAGAGGGCAGGCAACCGTTGGAAAATAACAAAACTTGAGGGGCCCCATACATGCACCGTTGGTAGCCTCAACCAGGATTACAAGAACCTGGATGCAAAGTACCTCGCGAACATCTTTTCCACACTGGTGAAAACAAATCCCACTGTGTCGGTCCCCACATGTCAGGCTGCAGCTCTAGCTGTCACCGGCTTCCGTCCAGGTTATTCGAAAGCATGGTATGCAAGGAAAAAGGCCAAAGAGGAATTGTATGGCCGATGGGAGGAATCTTACATAGAGTTGCGCCCGTGGCTTAATCTCCTGCAGAAACACATCCCCAGAATGGTTGTCAAACTTGATACGGTTCTGGCATACGAAAATGATCGTGTCGTCCGAGGTGTTTGTCAATTCCACCGGTTATTTTGGACTTTCCCCCAGTGCATCCACGCATTCAAGCACTGCAAACCGATGGTCCAAATCGACGGCACATGGTTGTACGGAAAATATACACAGATCCTACTTCTAGCTATAGCACAGGACGGCAATCGCAAATGCATTCCTGTTGCATTCGCAATCGTCCCGAAGGAGGATTTGGAGTCTTGGACGTTCTTCCTTACGAACCTACGAAAATATGTCCTTGATCCTGTAATACGAAGAAGAAGTGATGAAGGGGTGTGTGTTATTTCTGACAGAGGCACAGCGCTGCTGTGGGCGATAGAAAATTTGGGTGATTATTGGAAGCCTCCATACATTCACCACCGTTTTTGCTTGCGGCACATAGCCGCAAACTACCTGCTGAAATACAAGAATCGTGATGAACGTCAAATGGTGCTCGATATGGGTACGTCATTTATGTCATTTTCATTTACTATATTACTTGTTACTCGCTTCAATTTACGACCTTTTTCATGTGTTTTTCGACCATAACTATTCAACTGTCATCCCGTAGGCAACTCGCACTACAAACAAGAGGTGGCTGAACTGCTCGAGGAACTGAGAGCGAGAAACAAAAAGGGCGCTGAATACCTTGAAAATATCCCAAAGGAAAAATGGCTTCGATCGTATGACGAGGGTAAACGTTATGGTCACATGACAACGAACTTGGCTGAGGCAGTGAACTCATCACTGAAGGGAGTTCGGCAGTTGCCTATCACTTCCATTGTCAAAGCGACCTATTATCGTTTAGCTACCCTTTTTGCAACCTTGGGCAAGCAAGCAACTGAGTACATGGCAGGTGGACACAAAGTCCATCCAGATTTCCGCGACAGACTGCATATTCAAGTGGCCCAATCAAGACAGGTGCAAGCAACCCTCTTCTCGCGAGAAGGACACTTGTTTCGTGTTGCGGAATTTTCCAGGCGGATAGAAGGCATTCAGCACAACGCTTACGTTGTAGATCTGAGGGCAAAAACCTGCGAGTGCGGAATATTCCAAACTTTCAAATACCCGTGCGCACACGCCATTGCTGCTTGCAGTAACCAACGAATAGAATACATGCGTATGGTTGATCCGGTATACTTACTCAAAACGGTGCTTAAAGTTTACGAAAAAGAGTTTCCTCCAATCGGAAATGAGGTTGATCCAAATGATGTGGACACTGAACCGATCATACGCCCAGATCCAGCACTACTACGAGCCAAAGGACGTCCACCTTCTACAAGAATATATTGTGCCGAGGATTTGGTCGAACATCGAGAGAAAACCGGACAAAAGAAGCATTGTTCTATATGTCGAAATACTGGGCACACAGCTCCTAAGTGTCCTAATCGCTCAGCCCCTCGTATTAATTAATTATTTTTAATTTGTATATGCGAGTTCGCACATGACAATCTAATCAATAAAGTCAGTTTACTTCTATTTATACAGTACGCCATCTTATATTTTCAATCATTCAAAAAAATATGTTATGATAGTGTTTTCGAAGCAACGATAAGTCAGTGTACAATTGACGAAAATTGACCGTGTCAATGTCATACGATAGAGAATTTTCAGTACTACAACCCCATACTCGATGTTACCTAAAAATTTATAATTTATACGTATGAAATTCTGCTCGAACATGCCTATCGACATTAGTTGAAATACAACTTCAATCGAAAAAAGTATGCTAGCATAAGGTTTTCGAAGCCATTTTAAACCATTGTAGAATGGACGGAAATTAACCATGTTGGTATCATACGATAGACAATTTTCAGTACTACGACCCCAAACTCGATGATCGCTAAAAATATAGCATTTACACGCTCGAAATTGGGTTCGAACAGGCCTACTTACACATGTTTTTGCTTGCGGTTTAGGCTGGAATTGGACAGACCTCGCGTCCTACAGAACGCGAGGTCCGTCCGATATATCCAAGCCGCCTTTTCAATATCTCGGGGACCTCGCGTTCTGCAGAACGCGAGGTACTGTTAAACCGTTAAAACGGACAGGAACGCCGCGTCGACAGACCTCGCGTTCTGTACAACGCGATATCGTACCTCGCGTTCTACAAAACGCGAGGTCTGCCGACCTGGCAAGAAAGGGGGCCATTTTGCCAAATAAATATTTTTGGGAGCCATTATTTAAAATAATATTTTAAAAGGGGTTTTTCACCCAAATCAGCCTTTTGTTCTACTATTTTTATTATTCTTTTTTGACTAATCGAAATTACGTGCACCGTTGGATTGACATAAGGGTTATCCAGTTCTGGAAAATTAAAGATTGTTTTGGTACGAGATTGATGTTACGGACATACGGTTGAAGAGTTTCATGGGACTCTCTGCCTTTTTTACTCGGAATTTCATGTAAAATCGGCACATACTCTGATTGGGTTTTCTTCAGTTTTCACTCTTCTCATAACTTATATGCTTTCAAAGATTACCCGGATCAATAATTGAGTCATCATCATCGCCTTGGGCACCATCATTCTTCATAAAACCAATCAATCAGCATTAACAAAATTATTCCCAAAATTCATCAGGACTGCAGGAAACAGAGGGTTTTGAATGCACATGCTATGATATTGTCGTATTGATCTATACTTCTTAGCTACTCCCGGGATATAATTGCTTCAACTATCACATCTCCCCCACCAACACAGTTTGAATTATTGTTGTCATCCCAAAATTTTTAACCGCCAAATCAGCATAAAAGAAAGAAAATTTTACAACGGACTTTGCACACTGTTAAATTGCTCAAGATTATTAAATTTTTTAATAAAAATTAAAATTTTTAAAGATTAAACTTATAATTAAAATTATTTCAAAAAAATTAAAAATTAAATTTAATAAATCTTTTATATTCCTTTATAGTATATTTAATTGATATATTTTATAAAGTTAGTACGTGAGATATAAATCACTTTTTTGCATTACATCATTTTATTTAGGCTTAATAGTAAAAAAATGTGCCTAACCTATAGTTTTTGTTCTAGTTTGGTGCCTAACATTTTTTAGGTCACTTTGATGCCTAACATTTTATTCTGTAACTCAAATTTAGTTTTTCCGCCAACAACCGTTAAAAAATTATGTTAACCAATTATAACATAACATGTGACATATTTTATATATTTATTTAATTTATAACTTACTTAAAAATTATATACTTCTTAAAAAACCTCAAAGTTTTAATTTCTTTCAAACAAACCCTCAAATTATATCTCCATCACCGTTCGGCATCCCCACACGTCGACAGTTCATCGTTTGGCATCCAAGCGTCGGGAAGGTCTCACTGTTCAACATCCCCCACCCTCTAGCCGTCGATCAGAAGCCCAACCGGTCTCTTTTTTCTTCATTTTTGGATGTTCGTCAACGGAGCAATTGACGGTTCATTCGTCGGTTTTCAACGACGGAATCATGGAGCTTTCGGTCGTAGGGGGCTGACGAAGGCAAGGGTGGCCAGTGGTGGTTGAATCGGTGGTGGGAGGGGAGGAATTTAAGGATCTAGAGTTTGGATTTGGGGTTTTAGAGAAATTAAAGATTTTGAGTTTTTTTTTATAAAATAGAAGATTTTCTGATTTTTAGGAAAATAAAAAATTAAAGAAAATACCAGAATATGCCATGTGTCATGTTTTTATTGGATAATAAAAAAAATTAATGTCTGTCACGGAAAAATCCAATCTAATTTACGAAATGAAACATTATACACCAAAGTAGCCCAAGATAAACGTTAGACACCAAGCCAAAACAAAGAGCGTAGGTTGAGCATCTTTCTAACTATTAAGCCTTTTATTTACACTGATCTCCCATATTTTCCAGGACAAATAAATGAATTATCGAGTTAGGTGTAAAAGTATGCTGATTTGATTTCATTAAAATCGAAAAGGTTGGGTGTTTTTACCAAGCTATTTCAGGTGCAACACAACCCGTTATACAAGGAAATGAACAAGAAATGTACATGACCAAGAGAAAATGCAAAATATTTCTTACCAAACGGCGCTTTTTACGGTTGATCTTGATTTTGATTGCGACAATAAGAAATTTGGAGTTTAAAAGCTCTGCCCAGACCTGAAACCGACCTTTTATTTAAGTCATGAATTTGTCATTGTTTCATTTGTTGCCAATGGGACATTAATCAGTTTTTCATGAATTTCAACTTCTTTTTCTAAATTGTATGGAGGTAATATAGCTCTTGGGATCAACAAGGGCCATGAATAGTGTGCCGAAAAGATACAGGAATATGAGAAATAGGAATCTTCAAACTTTACCGACAAGCCTGGGTACAATGATAAGACACGGTTTTTTAAAAAGAGAATTCGAGTTCTAATTTTGAAAGGAACATTGTTAGAACGAATCTCATACATAAACCATAAAATAAACATACATTTTACCTAAAAAACCTTCAAACTTTCGAAAACAAAATATAAATATCAAACATAGAAAAAAAAACAATGTGATTTTTTGACCGAAAGAAACCATTCTTGACTGTTACGATATTGACATAACAATCTACGATGCTAACTTGAAAAAAAAAACATTTTTAATAAATTATTAAATTTTAATATTCAAAAATATTAAAATCTTACTAAAATAAAAAATTAAAAATATAAAAATAACAAATAATAAATCATACAATATTAAAAAAAATTCATCAGAAAAATTAACTAACACTCGTAAGCCTCAGTCTAACCTGCAAGAAATTATTAAAAATATTAAAACATTAATTTAAATAAATTTATTATAAATTCATTACAAGCTTCTCATTTAAATTGATATCGAATTAATCTATCATACGGATTAATCAACCAATTAATATAATATGTAGATATAGAAAAATCATTCGATTTTCTTTCTTTGATTTGCCTAGGAAAAATATTTAAGCTAAAACCCGTGATCGAGTCCAAAATAATAGAATTGGATAACAATTTAGCCAGCCCAAGTTAAAAAGGGTCAGATATGGATTCAAATATTTCAGGTTTAACATTAACCCATTTAGATCCGTGTTAGACCGTTTATTTTCCCTTTCTAATCAGCGCTGGCAACGAGAAATCTTGCTCCCTGTTTTTATTTCGCCAACCGCAGTCCAAATATTTATATCTAACGTCACTCAATTGTTAGTAAGATTATAAATAAATTATTTAATTTAGAAAAAATTACAATTGAGTCATTTAATTTTAAAATGTCACAACTAAGTCATTCAATTAACAATTTGTTGCCAACATGTGACTAGATTGTTAAATGTTATGCGGAATAATAATGTTGTCCGAAATAATAACAATTTTATTCCTTTAAATTTATACATTTCATTAAATTAATTTTAATTTAAAATAATTTAATAGATTTAACTCTTAATATTAAAAAATTTATTAATCTATTATTTACTTTTCTCCCAAAATACTTTGTTCTTTATTGTACATCGTCATCCCTTGACACTCACCATTATTGGAAGGAATTTGCTTCGTAGCACAAGAACCTGCTGATAAAAATATCCCCAATGTCTCGTTTCAATAGTATAATCATGTGGCCGGGTTGCTACTTTTTATATGAGCGAATAACAAATTCCTGCACAACCACAATCCTAAAAAAACAATAAAAATATATTTAGTTTTTACGACACGTCAATGATGACAAAAAAAATTGAGTGTAACATCAGAAAAAAAAAAACATTGTTCACTTTCTTTTTATTTGGTGTTCCACACAAAACAATAAACACAGTGATCTGTTTATAAAATTTAACATTATATAAGATATTAAAAGCACTTTAAAACAATAGGAAACTAATATAAAAACAATGTTATTTTTTAATAGTCTAAAGATGATCATAAGATAGTATCCGTTCGTAGATATTTTTAAGTCATTAACAATGCACATACTTTGCAGACAAAATAATTGAACCTGAGTCTTCTAAGATAAACATCATTCGCTTTTTCACTGGAACCACTTGTTGGGTTCCATATCACGTCACTGTTCTATATACTCCCTCCGTCCCATTTAATATGTCTGGTATTGACTTTTTTTTGTCATTTTTTAACTTTAATTCATTATTACTTTAAATTTATTATAGATACAAATGTGAAACAATATGTTTTAGAAATTTCCAATCAAGTAGTCTAATAATATCTATTTTATAAAATTTAAATTAACTTTTAAAAAGTCAATACTAGACATATTGAGTGAGACAGATGAAGTAATATTTAACGACGTAACATCATGTTTTTAACAATCTATTAATTAAGTGATTTAATTGTAACTTTTTTAAAATTGAATGACCAATTTACAAACTTACGATCATCGCAAAAGAAGTGTGGACCGCAGTGGATTACAATCAACGGTGGTTCCTCCCAGTCAACATCACTACGCCCCATGTGATCACAGTCCTGGTCAGTCCAACGATCAAAATTTCTCCTAAATCACCCACATGCACCGCATTGATTGAATCCTCATACGCACCCAACATTTTTCAAGGGTTTTTTTTTTTTTGACTTTTCGCACTAGAGTCCCCTCTCAGAGAACTCAACCCGGACCGTCGATTCACCCTCTCCATCAAACAACATCCAACGGCCAGATAACAAAGTACGGCATTCCTTAAAAAGTAGTTTCCCTTCATTTCCCCCGTCTCTTCCAAACCGCAAAATCTAAAAGATCGAAGACTCGGAGACAAATAACGAAGCGATGGAGAAGGAAAGAGAGCAACAAGTTTACTTGGCAAGACTCGCCGAGCAAGCTGAAAGATATGACGGTAAATATTTCGGCGGATCTCTCTATTTATTCGCGAGTTTTTTTTTGTTTATTTTGTAATTCCTTATTTTTCTCTGATTTGATTGATAGTCTTATTTTGTTTCGTTTTGTCTTTGTTACTTGGTTTCTAGTTTGATCTGTAGGTTAGAGAACAATAGAAGCTTTGGTTCTGATTTGATGATAATATACTGAAAATAGCCAAATAGGTGATGGAGTTGAAAATTGACAGTGAAAGCAAGTATTTCGATTTTCTTCTGTTACATTTTAAAAGAGAAAAAATGTAGCAGTAGATGGATTCCGGCTTATCTAGGCATAACGAAGTCCGATTTGATAAAGCAGCTGCTAGTATTTTTAACTAATTGAAGTTACAAAACAGAAATGAAATGCTTGTTTTTTTACTTTTATGTGAAATTATTATGTTTGAATTGCTTCCATTTTCTTATATTGCTCATATTTTAACGAAAACCGGGTTTCCTTTTATATTTGCTATTAAATTGCGCATTTTAACAACTTTTGGAGAAACAAAAGGAAAACTAGCACGCACACACACACATAAACATTTCCATAGAAGAGATTTTTAAGGTTTGCCTTTTATAAAGAATAAAATTCTGTAGGACTCCTTTTCTAATTTGTCGAAACTTCAGCTCATTCAGAATATTTTTGAACCGTAAAACATCTTATTATTTCAGAGATGGTTGAGGCAATGAATAGTGTTGCTAGGTTGGATGTTGAACTGACTGTGGAGGAGAGGAATCTATTATCTGTGGGATATAAGAATGTGATTGGAGCAAGAAGGGCATCTTGGCGGATACTGTCTTCAATTGAACAGAAGGAGGAGGCCAAGGGTAATGAACAAAATGTGAAGAGGATAAAGGAGTACAGGCAGAGGGTTGAAGATGAGCTTGCAAAGATATGCAATGATATACTCTCAGTCATTGATAAGCACCTCATTCCATCTTCCTCGACAGGGGAATCAACTGTTTTCTACCAGAAAATGTGATCATCTTTCTTGCCTTTATGTTTTTATGGGAGCTGCAAGTGTGATTCTTATTTGTTGCCTTTTCTTTAACAGGAAAGGAGATTATTTTCGTTATTTGGCGGAATTTAAGGCAGGAGATGATCGTAAAGAAGCTGCTGATCAGTCGCTTAAGGCTTATGAGGTGTGCAAAACTCCCCCCCCCCCCCCCCCCCCCCCAAAAAAAAAAAAAAACAAAATAAAATAAAATTCCTTGTTTTGCCTTTCATCAGCCCTCTCATCCTATTTTGATTTTGCACCACCAGTTGGGCAGTATTTATTGTTATTTATATTGTAGGCTGCCACCGTCACTGCAAGCTCAGATTTGCCTCCAACTCACCCAATTAGACTCGGCTTGGCATTGAACTTCTCTGTTTTCTATTATGAGATATTAAATTCTCCCGAGAGGTTAGAAATTAGAATGCATCTCTCTCTCTCTCTTTCTTGCACGCCGACATGTAGTCTTCTTGAAAATTTGTTTTCACTTGGGAGAATGACGGCAATGCTAATATTTCCTTTCATTCTGTGGTAGTTTCAGAAATAGTTTCCTTGGTAACCATTGTTTGTTGTTTACTTATTTAGCAGCAGGTGTTTTACTAATGTGATACAATATATGAGCAGGGCTTGTCATCTGGCTAAACAAGCATTTGACGAGGCTATTGCGGAGCTTGATAGCCTGAATGAAGAGTCTTACAAGGATAGCACACTTATTATGCAGCTTCTCAGGGACAATCTCACCTTATGGACCTCAGATCTGCCAGAGGAAGGAGGTAAATGCTGTGTGTGCATGTCTGTGATTAATAAGTGAATCTATATGTATGGCAACATTATGATTGCTATGGTTTATGTATTGTCTGACTGAATTTTATGTATTTATAGTTAGTTTCAAGAAGCATGATCTAGTAAATACTAATCACCTTCTGATGATGCTATCGATTTCTATTTTACAACTGCCTCCGAAAATTTCATTGTTGCAATTGTTATTTGATATTCCAGGTGAGCAATCAAAAGCGGATGAAGCTCAGGCAGAGGTAAGAAAATGTTAAATTGTGAGCAATTTTTAAGTTGGACTGATCATTGTTCAACTGGTGACTTCTATCTCTGGCATTTTAGATGTCTATGGTGGTGCATATCTTGATTGATTTCTCCCTGTTTCTTTTTTGCTTCTAACAAATAAACTTTTTTTTCTTCTTGTTTTGTATTTTGGCAGAGTTAATTGGCTGAAAAAGTAGTCTTTTAAGATCGGGCTTGTCAAGGTAGGAAAGGGGCTTGCTTCTAGAGTGACCTGCTTTCAGCTCGTGGTTAGTACCGGGATTTGTGAGCTATGGATTGGTTCGATTGTTCATCAGATGTTTTAAGGCTGTTGTTATTCCGTGTTCTCTTATGTTTAAACATAATTGAATCTGTTATGTTAGTCTCATGACCTATTTTCTTATGTTATTCAATATCAATGTCTAACTGGTCTGTGCGCTGCACTCTATCATTGGTCAATTTATTGCTTGGATGTGATCACTGATCATAAACATGGCTTAAATGTCTAACTAGTCCCATGCCATTAGTGCACTGACTTTGTAAGTTATAAAATCACAGGCCTTTGATCGAACCTGGTCGTTAATTGGAAGATGTAACAGTAAGATAATTCTCCGTATGACCATTAAATTGTTTGCAAATGGTGGCAGATTGATACCATATGGTGATTGAATTTCTTTTGTGGAAGAATTAATTCCTAGCAATAATGCGTACACTATGGATTCCCCCAACAAAATAAGCATCCGATGCTTTGGAGAATGGAGAATCTCCTTTGAAAAGCTTGATAGATTCTGCGTCTCTCTGTTAACTTTCATGTTTCTGATGGACGTAGAAAGAAAATAAATACATAAAACCTATGCGGTTTCAAGTTTGCATCTTCTCTGCTCCAATGGAAGATAAATTATGGTTTTCATTGTTGGGAATGGCCTGCAAATCAACTAGAAATGATTTCAAATGCCTGTAATACTCCTTGGGCTTCTCTACGTTGAAAGCATGTCCCGCGTCCTTGATGACAACGAGGTGAGCATTATCCCCCAGGTGCCTACAATGCCTCGATCAGTGGAAAGCCAGAAGTAAATTGATTTCCCAAGCTTTGAAAAAGATGCTAACCTTTTTAACCTGTGACCCAATTCCAATGGGAATATTTTGTCATTTTCTCCCCATAAAATCAACGTGGGCTGAAAAATAGTAGAACCACCAAAGTTGAATCAAACTTTGTCTAGAAAAGGCAATCAAATGGTTACGATTTACGAATTAAGATAAACCTGAGAGATTTTGGGAATGTTTGAAAAATTCCGATCTTTGGGTATTGCTCGGATCAGCTGTTTCTTCTCTTCGGTATACTCGGTACACATAACCTGCCCATATGTATGCCCAATGATTATGACACACAAAGAAAAAGATAACCCCAAAGAAATGCTGACATGTTGAGACACCCAATTGGCTATTAACGAAGACGAGAAATTTGTGCTGGTTGTAGAGACTAAAACTGTTGTTGGTTCACTTACGTCAATAAAATCTGCTAGCAGACAAGAGGGCACCAAACTCTTAGGAGGCGGCTTGAACAGAGAAAAATCCAGTAGTTCCCTGAGCTTCTCTGGCGTTTGGGGTACCAAAATCCGAGCAGCTTCCTCCAAATCCGATACCCTGAAAACCCCTTCCTTCAAATCTTTCTCTTCCATGCAGACCCCAGCGCAGCATATCACCACTCTTTCAACAGCCTCGCCGAACTGTGCTGCTAAACTGTACCCAACAAACCCACCATAGCTGAGGCCTACCAGGCTGAGTTTCCTCACCGAGTTGGCCTCCATAACTCGCATCACGCACTGAGCCTGGAACGCGTCGGAGCGTTCAGGCCGAGTCGTGTAGGAGTCTCCGAAGAAGAGGAGGTCCGGTACGAAGATGTTGAAGAAAGGGATCAGCTTCCGAATGATGTCACCCCATTGCCACATAGCGTTGGCCCCCAGTCCGTGGATGAGTAGGAGGTTAGGCTTGGAGTCTTTGAGGATCTTGGGGACCCAACAGTGCATGACGGTGCCATCTTGGAGGTCCGTGGTGGTGGATCGGAGCCCTGCTTTGATGAAAGATGATCTGTAGCACCGGTTTCGGGCTGTGGTTAAACTGAAACACCTTGTCATTTTTTCTCTCTCAAGGAACTGTAGAATCATACAACATAAACCATTCCCAAGGGAGTGAAATGATTGTTCTCTAATCACTAGATGTGATGGATTTTGGTTTAGTTTTTGTAATCTAGGAGGGACACAGCAGTATTTGACAAATAAAATTTGTGGGTATAAAAAGAGTTGTGTAATTACTAATTAGATCTTGGTCGGACTTGAGAGCTATTAAAAAAAAGGCAGAAGAAAGGTAAGAGTTGAAGACATGTAAATGTAATCTGACCAACCAAAGAGATTGGAGTCATTTTTCTTATGGCAACTTCATTTATTTATTCTTATCTTTTTCTTCTTCTTCTAGACATTAACTGCTACTGCCTACTGCCTGTTAGACTAATGGAGTTAGTTGTAATTGGTTTAGTTTGTTATTAGTTAGTTGGGCTTGTTAGTTAGTAAGGCTGATATTACTTTGGGTTATAAATACCCAATATTATTGTAATTCAAAAAAACACAATCAATGAAAAAGAGTTTCAAGATTACTTTTATTTCTCTCTAAAATCCCTAATCACCGTTCCTCTTCTTAGTTCTTCCATCTCCGTTCACCTATCACCAGCCTTGATGGCTGAATTCTCACATGGTATCAGTCGCCGGCGGTCCTGACGCCGTTTCCGATTTTGCTTCCGTTCGTCTCTAATCGTCCTGGTTTCGATTTCGCTTCCGCTCTTCTCCGTTCTCGGCTCCGTCTTGTCCGTCGTTTCGCTCTCGGTCTCGTGTTCGACAACTCACGCTCCCCTGGTTCCTTCCTCTTCGATCGTGCTCTGTTTGTTCTGGTTTCTTAAGTTTCGCTCGTGGTCAATTTGTTCGCCTGTTCTGGTTTCTTCAGTTCCGATCGTGGCCAATCTGTTACTGTTCAATTCTGTTCAATTTGTTCTCCTCACGCTTTGATTGAGGTCAGATTGTACCTATTCTCATTTGTGTCTTGCTTTCTCATTTGCTTTGACTATGGTGAATGTTATTGAGGTTGCCAGTGATGGTGATGTTGCGTATCACGGTGGTTCTGACTAGTCACACCTATTCTCTAACAAACGGATCAAGATCTAAATCTGGTCGAAGTTATTTGCCGATACCAAAATCAACACACCGTTCTTCTTCTTGTTTGGTTACTTCCAATCGGCTTATATTCAAGTATTCATCGTCACTTATATTCGGATTTTTATGGTGCCTTCTCGGTTTGTTCCCTTTCTCTACTATTTTTCAGTTGATCTGTAATGTGCAATCTGGTTTGGTTGTTTGCCGCATTCTGGATGTTGAGGAATTTGAATTGCATATTGGATTGATACATGAACAGCTCGATTGATTGATGTTAGAAGTTGCTTGTAATCTATGGAAAGGTTGTTCACTGTGTCACTTATTGGTGATCATCGGACATATCCTGATAGGTTAGCTCTTAGCACCGGCAATATTGTTAGCACCTTTCCTCTTTGATAAAGACCAGTTTTGCTCTTCTGTTAGAATAAAGGGAAAAAATGGTTGCTACTGCCTAAGTGTTAACTTGCTGATTTCTTTGAAATCGTTTCTTAAAGGCCTTCTTGAAGTATGAACTAAGTGGCAATTGTTGCATTAGATTGGTCAACTGATTTGGTGAACAGAGTTTTTGTGGTTCCTATTGCTAAGGAGTGTGCTGGTTGATATTCACAAAATAATTCCTTGTGGATTCTTCATTGTTGCTCTCTGGATCTTCTTTTCTACTTTCTGGTTAACATTCGCTTTCACTGATGTTGTTTGGGTATGGCTGATATTCAGCTGCTGGTTTCTATTGCTAAGATTTTAAAATTCTTCATTGCTGCTTATTTCTTCCACAATGTGCTTTTGGCACTTGATGTTTAATAACCAAGTGATCATAGAAGAAGAAAAATCTCTGGGGAATGTGAGTGTTTAACAACCCTGCATTCCATTAACCAGACAAAATAGGATGTTTTCTTGCTCGGAAGAGGGCTTCAGATTGCATCCGGGAGTTTGTAGCTTAACCGCCTTGCTCCCAACAAAAAGAAGGATCGAATAAGTGAGGAATGAAGACAGTGAAGAAAGAAAGATTTCTGAAGGAATTTTGGATAAAAATTGTAGCACAAGAAGGTGAGCAAAGAAGAACGAAAGAAAAATGAATTTCTTCGATTCTCGGTAAGCCACCAAACAAGGAGTATAAGTTTGCTTTAAGAAATTCCGGATGAAATAAGAATTTCAGTTCACAAACTACCAGCTCAAAGTTTCAGGGTATTCAAAATTTTCATTGAAGAAGTTGAAGAAGATTGAGAAAGTTGAGAAAGCATGGAGAATGTTAGACTAATGGAGTTAGTTGTAATTGGTTTAGTTTGTTATTAGTTAGTTGGGCTTGTTAGTTAGTAAGGCTGATATTACTTTAGGTTATAAATACCCAATATTATTGTAATTCAAAAAAACACAATCAATGAAAAAGAGTTTCAAGATTACTTTTATTTCTCTCTAAAATCCCTAATCACCGTTCCTCTTCTTAGTTCCTCCATCTCCGTTCACCTATCACCAGCCTTGATGGCTGAATTCTCACACTGCCAATAGGTGCGAGTATGGCACTGTGGATCACATCACGTGCTTGATAAGATTGAATAAAAATAGAATTTTTGTGTAAAAGGAGTAAACAGATGGTGCTGTCGGGACCATGTGTTTTCCTTTTTATAAACATCACTCAATTTTTTGGGTGTTAAAATTTTTGTTATAAGAAAATCCTTTTAATTTTTAGACAGTTGAACTCGTGGACTGATCCAATGACAAAAGATCATGTTTTTTTATTTAGGTAATTTGGATTTTAATACTATGTGTGCACGGTGTGTGTCTTTTATTAAAGGACAACGAAAATTGAACAGATACTACCTTATAATCACACCAACATATTTAAAAAAAAATTAGACAGTTAACATTTTAGAGATAAAAATCCTCTGCCCCTTTTCAGTTCCCTTATATATGCCCTAATACTAAAAAATTAAATTTCAAGCCATAAATTCTAAATCATAAACCATACACTCTATATCTTAAAAAATACACCATACCATAAATTCGTTAAACCCTAACCATAAACTCTAAACCTAATTTTAAGTGTAGAAGCATAAATAAGAGCATCAAAAAGTGGTTGAAGATTTTCATAATTTTTAGTTACTCAAACGTTAACTATTTTTTTTATTCTATATTTACATGTTGCAATTTCCCATCCTTTTCTTTTATTCATAATAGTCAAGGGCAGGCAGTAGGGTTAAGTTTAGTTTTGTTCAACTTCCATGGAAAGATGTGGACGTAAGTCGTTGAACAGTTTCCAGTTGTGTGCAACGCCGTCTCTCTCAAGGGTAAAAATCCTATGCCTTCTAACCATGCCTCCTTCTATGTCCCTTGCCTAAAAATACTTAAAAATTAAATCTTGCTCGATAACCCTAATTTTCATATTCTAAACCCCAAACTTTAAACCCTAAAAAATATACCCTACCTTTAATTTCCTACACCCTAACTCTAAGCCCCAACCTTATACCCCAAACCCTAAATCTTAAATCAACTATTTTAAAGTGAGGGCACAAATAGGGGCATACTTTGGGGGCAAATGATTTCCATCCCTCTCTCAAAGCTCCCATCTGAACCCAAACTTTGCTTCAATCTTGGGCCTGTACATTTTGGAAGTAGTGGGCCTTTTATTTTTAAAATGTTTAACGTCACACTTGTTCTTTTAAAATGTGCAATGAATTGTTTATACTTTGTGACAATGTTCAATGTTGTGTATTATATTTACCTTGGTTAATATTGTTAATAAGGGTTGTATTTGAACTATCACTTTATGTATTATTATGGAACATGTGTTAACATTTTTAGTGAGTGCCAAATCAGTGGATGAAAATTTACATGTATTATAATAATACCCAAAACTATAGTTCAAGTACTACATTGGATATTTTGTCAAAATACGAGGACCACAATTGTCTTTTTAAAAAGTACAAGTACCAAAATAAATATTTTATGAAAGTACATGTACCAAATGTGGTATTGGGTAATTATTCCATGCACAAGTTTACACAAATGCCTTACTTTTTGGGTTTAGGGTTTAATAGTTTAAATGTATTAGTTTTAAATTTATGGGTTGCTCATAAAATTATGGGTTTGTGGGTTAAAATTTACGGTTTATAGTTTAAACCCTAAATCTTTAACCATATCACCATAAAACATAAACCTTAAATTCTAATCATGAACCCTAAGTTCTAAACCCCTAAACTAAAACCCCTAAACTCTAAAGCATAAACTAAAACCTTAAACTCTAAAATTGAGGCAATTGTAGAAACAAAAAATTTCCACCATTTGTATATGAGATAGTAATCCATGTGACTTATTTTTTTGTTTTTTAATCCATCCAATAAAGCAAATCCTAAATTTAATACTGTGAAGAAATTAGGATCACTTTGTGCCTAACTTCAACTATTTTCGTCAATAAGAGTTCACTAATTAATTGTTTCCGAAAATTAGTCATTGAATTAATAATGAAGGTAAGGTTGACGTTGAACAGAAGCAACATAACCGAACTTGGTTGAAAAGCAAACTTTTAATTCAAAAAAATTGCAGGATTCAAACGTTGTGTTTTAAATACCTTATAATCTTCATTAAGAAATCAAACAATATCAAACATTGAAACCTACTGGACAAACGAATTTACATTAGGCAAATCATGTGTTTTGCTTTTGAATCCTAAATTCCGAGATTCCATTTCTGCAGAACTTCAAGGACTACTACCGGCAAGTATGTATTTTCATGTAGGTCTGATCTGCAAATTGGCATCCTGTGTAAAACAAACTCTTATATACTGCAGGCCGAGAGCAATATGATTTAAAAAGTTCTATCCCCTAAATCTAACAACGACGCATGATATGTCATCTTTGCTCCTTCTCTTGACTGCTTCGGCGATCAGTTGCTTTGCGGCCTTCTGTGGGTCTTTGAACCTTCTAGCAATATCAACAGCCTCTTGATTAGCCATCACCTGGATTAAGCATATGCAAAGGGAAGAAGAATCACTCCTACAACACTATTGCCAGTTCATGCATCTTTGAGATTATGTGCATAAAGTAATGAGAGGAGGCATTAAAACTTAATGATTTACCTTCCAAAGACCATCACTCGCCAGGACTAAAACATCTGTGTTGCTATCTACATTGGCGTTTCGAATGTCAGGATCTGATCGCAGATGTGATTTAAGGCTCTTGTCTCCAAAAGCACGTGAAACTGCCAGTTGTCCGTTAACTCTAGGAACATCTCCTGTTAAGCATGCAAAACAAATTTAACAATCTCAAAATGAAAAAAGTTATAAGAGCAAGAGCCGTATGTTTCGCTCAATAGTGAAATTTTCTATGGATTAGAATTAGATGAACTGATGTTTTCTGGCCTTCAATGATTCTTTTGTGTTATCTTTGCATGCATTTCAGGCCAAGCCAACAAACGACAAGCAAAAGAATAAACTAGATATAAAAACATGGCATTTCCATTTCAATGGCTACATCAAGAAAAATGCAAAGGAAGCCCATCATGTAGACTTTCAGTTAAAGTAACTACATCTACATCAACAGATTTGACCATTCAACTGTCTTGCCAAAACATTAATTATGAGTTATAACCATAATAGACTACATCTACATGTGCGTGAGCTTAAGAATGAACTTGTAAAAATTGGCTGTAGTAAAAAGACCTGGCATATTTGAGACAAATCCTCCTCTGTTCTCAATGCTGCCTCGTTCAGTGTTCGGGTCATGATCGGTAGTCATCTGTATGGCCTGACCCCTGCTTGAAAGAACTGCACGTGAATCTCCAACGTTTGCCACCCATAGGTTGTTTATTCCATTTATCAATATTGCAGTAACAGAAGTGGATCCACCTCGACCCAAGTCAGAGCTACGTGAAAGAATTGCCTGGTCTGTTTTGTCATAAGCTTTTGAAATGGCTCTGCAGGGATCAACCCAAAAATCTTCCTAGAAAAAGTAAGAAATTAAAGTATAAGCTGATTTGAAAGTAATGAGCCAAAACATGTTCTTACCCCTTTAAAAATTGTATGGCACATCTCACCTCCTTTAGTATATTGGCAAATAAATGCTTTTGTAGGTAGGCAGCTACACTATCTCCCAGATGACCATCGTAGATAGCGAAAAGCCCTAACTCGTGTCCTTGAATCTGCACGAACTTAGCGACATGGTAATCCTCCATGGGATGACTAGCTTTCCCTTTTACTAGGCTGAAACCAAACCTCATCATACCCTCGCTGCTTTTTCCCTTACCAGAAGTAGATGATGAACGCCCTCCTCCAAGCTAAAAAGATCAAATGGTAATAGTCTCTTAGTAAACCTCATGTAGCCACACTTCTTAACATCAAACATGTTGATCAACACAACATCAGGGAAAAGATGAGTCAATAACAAAGGGGGGGGGGACCCAATATATAGAACCATATGATGAATGTCTTATACCAGACTGTTGAGCAAACAGATAAAACAAAACAAAACTTATTACGTAATCCATTGCAAATACGAATGACCGAGAGCAAATTCTTAACTGCCACTCTCCCTCTGTCGAAACCGGTTCAGCAATACATTCTTACAGTGTACAAAACATGTCTAACTATGCCATAGAGCTCATGATGAGGAAGTGTTCATGAAAAATTCAAGTAATCCCAACACACATCTAACATGAATGAAGAGGAAGTGTTCATGAAAAATTCTAGTAATCCCAACACAGAACCTTTCCTAAGTAGCTTGTATAAGATACTCCTACTGAAATCAAAGCAACACAACATAAAAATTAATCAAACAACTGAGCCATACAAAAATACCAAAGCTTCATCCCAATTAATTGAAGTTTTATTTACCCAAATATAGGATTATTATGAAGAGCTTAAAGAGTAGAGCGAATATACTTTACCTGAGAGGAATTAAAGCAGCACAACCAATCCATAGAAAATAAAATTTCTGCAAAACCTCTAATTTGACTGACAAAATTCCCTTCAGCAAAAGTTCCTGGTGACATCATCAGAACCCCAACAAAAATATATCATTAAAGGAAAACCCTTTAAACCACAATACTTGAAAGCTAAAACCCTAAAAGCCACCAAAAATAAAAACTGGGTATGAAAGAATCACCAAGAAAATGAATCAATTCAAAGGCAAAAATATGCCTTGCTTCTGCTACTGGCTGCTGGGTGAAGTTGGTGTCTGCTAAAGGAGATCCTTTTTTGCTTATCAGTTTATTTCTCCTTTTTCTCCCTCCTTGTTGTTGGGGTTTTCAACCTCTCTTGTTATAGGATGGCTTTTATTAGTTTGCACAAGCAATTGAATAACATTTGAAAACTTTTTCTCTAAAGGGTGAAATAATATTAAAAAGAAAGCAATTTGGAGAGAAAGAATGGAGCTTTTGCCTGTATGATTATTTGCAACCGTTCAAGGAAGAGTCTTTCGTAGCTATTCCATTTGATATGAAATATCATACTAATATTTATGTGAAAAGGGAAATGTTAGCTCTGTTAAAAAAAAAAGGAATTGTTAGCACTAGGAAAAAGGCTGCCACATAGCAGACTTCTTCTTGTTGACTTTGCTGTTTAGTCTCTCCCTCTTTTTTAATCTGTTTTCCATTTTTGGGGCACTTTCATTGTCTATGTCCTAAAGCTTTATAATTCTTATTTTATTTTTGGTTAAACTACATAAAAGGTCACATTTGTATCATTTTCCTTCTATTTTGATCATTCAATTTTCAAAACTTACACTTTAATCACTTACTTTATCGATTACTCATACAATGGTCACTCGAACTTTTTTTTGAAAACACTCAAACTTTTATTCGTGTTACATTGTGACACGATAACAAAAATAATTAATTTTTAATTTGATTTCTTAACTTCGAACTAAATTATGAATTTAATGTTTTCTACATTTTTAACTATACTTTTAGATAAGATTTTTAAAAAATAAAAATTATTTTAAAACTGTACAAAATTTTGATTTTAAAAAAAGTTAAAATAAATATATGAGATTTTTAAAATTATATAGAATTATAAAAAATGTATAATGACTGGTAACATTGGAACAGATGATGATGTTCATCCAGGAGACTTGTGTTCAATTCATTTTATCTGCAAGTTGTGTGTCTTATCAAAATGTTAAGAAAAAGTATAAACAAATAATACTTTTTATTTGTCCAACAAAAAATACTTAATTTAGCTTTTTAGAAACAAATTAAATAAATATTTTTTACTATACAATAATTTCTGAAAGTTAAATGAACACAATAGAAAACCAATGAAACACAAGCTACTTTTTGTGAAGTTTACTCTTTTAATTTTTTTATTAAAAAACAAAAATGTATAGTAAAAATCTCAATTAAACGAAATTTAGACTCTTATCAAAGATTTCAACTATGTTAGTTGGCGCAACGATTTTGATTTATCTTTTTGTAAGTTAAGTATTAACTTAAGGGATAAAAATCACTATAAAATTAAATTTTAAATTCTAATCTTAAATTTTAAATTTTAAACTCTACACCTATGCCTAATTTTAAGCATGTGGCATAAGTAGAGGCACCGAAAAAGGCAGATGATTTCCATCCTTAATTTAAGTGCATAGTTAGCTAGCTTAATACTTAACTAAAACGTAAATCTGATTACCAACTCCCTAACTGGCAACCCATCCAGCTCTAATTTAAAATTAAAGCCTTTTTTTTCAGTAAGCACGTTTGTTTTAAGATTAACTAAAATCCTTACTTTGATGTATGTGGAAATCTGTCAAAACTAAAGAGATATAAACGAATGTTAATATAAAATATTAATCTATCGGGGGATTAAGCAATTTGAGTTACAGTTTAACAAGACTTTATCTATATAATTTTTTACTATATTATAATAAAAAGTGTTTTTTCCAACGTTATTAATTTAGCAACAGTGAAAATATTTTTAATATCAATTTGTTGATATAAAAAACAACAAATATTTTTGTACATATATTTTGATATATAAAATTTTAAGTTGATCCAACACCCAAATTATATTTTAAAAATACTATTGTTCATAAAAAGTTCAATTTTAATGGTTTGATAATTAATTTAGTTGATATTATTAATGTCACAACGTTTAAGAAGGGAGGTTCATGTACACTAAAGTGCAATTATCTCTGACTTAAGAGTTAAAAGTTATAGTTTATGCATTATAATTTATAACTAAAAATAAATACTTTTACCAACAATTTGTCAGTCTGATTGGATGAGATACTAGGTCCCTTGAGTAAGGCTACCAGTTTAAATCTTGACATTGTAAATCGAGAAAATTGGATTGGGGAATCGCTCCTCTATTGTACCTTTACAAAAATTACTCTGAATTAATCGGCCAATAAATATTATAGTAGTGATTAAACCAAAAATAAATATGTTCATGTAAAATATATGGGTAAACTATCTGTTTGACCACCAAACTATTGTGAAAGTTTTAAAATGACCACCATAGAAAAAAACGCTCCATTTCACTACCCAAACTATTAAAATGGGATCATTTTGGCCACCTGCCGTTAATGGGCTAACGGAAGGTGACGTGGCAGTTAAAAAATTAAAGGTATAATCACACATTTGGTCCTTATTATTTACACATTCTTTCAATTTAGTCCCTCTGAAGAAAAATCACAAAAATCCTACATAACTCTCCCATTCATCTTCTTCCCCACAACACCCAAAGCTATTGAAGAAAAATCAAAACCCAATTTAGTCCCTTTGTAGTACCCACAGATAGTTTACCCTAAAATTAAAAGGGTGAGAGAGGGAAATGGAGAAAGTGGTATCGGAGACGGAAGAGCTGCCGAAGGCGATCGTGCGACGGGTGGTGAAGGAGAAGCTGTCGGAGTGTTCACCGGATTACGATTTCAACGTTCACAAAGATGACCTCCTCGCTTTCAGTGAAAGCGCCCGCATCTTCATCCATTACCTTTCCGCCACGTAAGTCAAACAAAACAAAATCCCCAAATGCTTGATGTTATGATTTATTTAGGGTTTATTGGTGAATCAGGGCGAATGATATATGCAAGGAATCGAGGAGGCAAACAATGAACGCGGAGGATGTGTTTAAAGCACTTGAAGAAATTGAATTCTCGGAATTCGTTAAACCCCTTAGGGCTTCCCTTGCTGGTTAGTTTAGCTTCTCTGGGAATGGTTGAATACCCAATCTGTTTTTTCTCTTTGGTTTAGGGTAAATGAACAATGGAAAACGATTGATGGGTGGGTGAGATTTATTGATTTGTTGCAGAGTTCAGGAAGAAGAATGCTGAGAAAAAAGGCGGAGCAGCCAAGGAAAACGAGGCTAATAAAAAGAAGAGAAAATTAGATGATTCATCTGCCAAAAATGGAACCAAAACCAAGCAAAAGAAACATGATACTGATAAAGAAGAAGAAGAGGTAGAGGTAGAAGAACAGGAAGAAGAAGAAGAAGATAATCATGAAAGTGAGTAATTAAGCTTACTGTTGTTAAACTAGGAATTGTAATCCCCATTAAATGTTTCTTTACATTTTTCATTCCCTTTTGAGATGGATTGCAACTTTCCTTTGTTTTATTTTGAAATTTATGTACCTTAGCTTAACTTTAATGGATTTAATGGTTGGATTTTAACTCAAAACTCACTTCGTTAAGCAAGAAAAAGAAAGCAAAAACACAATAATAGAGGCTAAAATGTTTGTGCTTTAATCATTAATAAGGAAATGAGCATAACAGCATAATCAAATGAAGTATATCTGTTTCATGGACACTCAATTTGATGAATGGGTTTTGATTTTTCTTCAATAGCTTTGGGTGTTGTGGGGAAGAAGATGAATGAGAGAGTTATGTAGGATTTGGGTGATTTTTCTTCAGAGGGACTAAATTGAAAGAATGTGTAAATAATAAGGACCAAATGTGTGATTATACCTTTAATTTTTTAACTGCCACGTCACCTTCCGTTAGCCCATTAACGGCAGGTGGCCAAAATGATCCCATTTTAATAGTTTGGGTAGTGAAATGGAGCGTTTTTTTCTATGGTGGTCATTTTAAAACTTTCACAATAGTTTGGTGGTCAAACAGATAGTTTACCCAAAATATATTTAAAATTTGTAATTAATCCCAATAAAATGATTGAATTACGCTGTTAAAAATGATTAAATTACGCGGGTATAAAATTATAAAGAAGTCAACGATGAATGGAATCTTTCTCTTTAATCATAAACGTATGGCAGCACCTTTTGTAAAGCAATATTATTAACCTGAAACAATTTGTTGCTAAATGCCATGGATGGCCGATGATCTCAGCCGCAGCCACCAACGAAACATCTCCATGTTTTTTCACGTATTGTGGGCTCTGCGTCAACGGCGTCGCCACCGTCATAATACGCACGTTTTTATTTACTTCGGGTTTAATTAAGAATCATGCTTTTTATTTTTAATCGTTTGGAAATATCTGTATAATATTTTCAATTCAATGATACAAGGATATTAATTTGACTACCTTTATTTATTTTACAATAAAAGAAGCTAGCCATACTAAATTGAACTCGTCAATATACTAGATTATGGGTGAGTAAAATTCGACTCGAAAAACCGAAATTTTCGACTTGAGGCGAAAAATTTTGAATTGTAAAATGAAAATTCGAATAACTTGAATAACTAGAAATTTTTAGTAATTAGTGGATTGATTTTCAAGTTTGAGTCAAGTTCATCAATTTTTTCTGATATATATATATATACCAATATAAAAAAATATGAAGAAATATATGTCATATATGAAAAAATATGATGAAATATATATGCATATAATATATGATTAGAGAAATCATTTAAATTAGAATCAAAGCATACTATTACATGATAAATAATTACAATTAAATTTGTATAGTAATTCGAAAACTCAACTCGAACTCGAATTTCATAAACTCGACTCGAATCGAAAAAAAATCAAATAAAGTTTGAGTTGTAAAATATGACACGTCAACTCGAATAACTCAAATTTTTTTAACTTGACTAAACTCAACTCGACCACCCCTATACTAGATTTTACAATAAGACAAGTGCTGGCGCAGCTTACTTGATTAGACTTGTTTTATTGGTGCTTTTGTTTCAAAGGATTTGCAATACTACACAAGGTACAAATAAGAATCAGATAAATGTAGTAGTACTTTTCTCTCTCTTCAAATCTATAGTTATGATCGTGTAAAAGAATGGAAATCCAAATAGATGGAAAAAAATATGAATTACACTACAATCATTTCTTATAATGAGTTAAAAGTAAATACATAAACATAGTTTTATTTGAGGACTACACATTTCTATATTCCTATCTTATAAAAGAAACAAAATACTATACAGGAAGATTATGTAATATGATACAACATTGAGAAATATAGGACTTAGATCAGCACAGCCGTATCAACCTTAAGTTTCATACACACAGGAGGTCAACTGCTGATCAAGTTAGAATGGCGATAACAGATGTGGTAGATGACACTGTCATCCCACAAGATCGGCCATTCTGGCATTCTCCGACTACAAAATTCCGGTCTTTGAAAGTGTTATTTGTTTACCTGTAAAGAAAGGATTTCTATATTCCTATCTTATAAAAGAAACAAAATACTATACAGGAAGATTATGTAATATGATACAACATTGAGAAATATAGGACTTAGATCAGCACAGCCGTATCAACCTTAAGTTTCATACACACAGGAGGTCAACTGCTGATCAAGTTAGAATGGCGATAACAGATGTGGTAGATGACACTGTCATCCCACAAGATCGGCCATTCTGGCATTCTCCGACTACAAAATTCCGGTCTTTGAAAGTGTTATTTGTTTACCTGTAAAAAAAGAAAGGATTTAAATGAGTCATATTTTAGTCATGGTTATGCTTATGTTCCACTAATGATCAGTTTGATGCATCTCAAGTGTTTCAGTCTTTATGACCCCTGAAAAATGAATCAAATGTTCTTACCCGGTTTGAGATAAACGCCTTCATTTTACTATTTGGCGAGACTGCGGATGCCTCGGTAAATAAGATGAGCTCGTACCGATACCGTTTTCATCACCAATGAACTGCTATGAATAACTAGAAGCTGGAGGAGACCAAACTGGTACAACTCCTCCGTTCCTTCCTCTCCTACTAGTGCTAGTAGATGAATTTGCCGTGGAATCCTCAGCATTTCCAACCCCATTGGGAGATTAAATTGCAGAAAAGTGTTGTTGTTCTGAACCGCCCGCTGAATTCCTTGGTTTAATGTGTCTCTTTGTAGTTCTTGATGTATATTAACGTTTCTTGGAACCTCTGCTCTGCTATCTTTTGCTGAAGTTCTAAGATCCGAAGAAGTTTCTTCATGTACACCTCTCACAAAAGAAGAAGTCATGCTAGGAACCATCTGATCTTCATATCTCCGAGTTGTGGCCGGAGCATTGTTCCTTGCAGATTCAATGTTTTCCTCCATTTGTATGTCTTGAGGGAAGGCAAATGGCGCGGATTCGGTTGAGTCTCCAAGGCCTTCCTCAGTTCCATTCTCAATTGCCGCTCTTGAAGCTGCTTCTAGTTGCCACATCTCCAAAAGTGCTTCTTGCAACCTATCTTTTGCTGCATCTATTCCTACAATGGGCAGGGGATAATTTGTTCCGAGCTCGATTTCAGCAGCTTAGAGTACAGATTAAGGAGCATTCCATGGATGGTGAATCCAATCTGTTGGCAATCTTGCAAGTTCAGGAAGCCACCTTCGGACATATTTTCCATGTGGATCAAATTTCTAACCCTCAAACTGTCAAAAACTTTAATTGGATAAGAGAACTGACTCTGTATATCATCCAAGAAAAATCGGATAGATAACAATCCATGTAATAAATTTCAAACACGCTTGCATTATATGACTGATGGATTTCTCATGTTTTTGGTAAACAAATACCACAATGAAACTGGATAAGAGGGACTAAAGGAGACTAAAACATTTACAAATTTATGCATGCAAGCATACTTGAGATTAAAAAAAGTTATGGTATTATATGTTGCTTCGATAGCAAGAAACTATGAGGTTTACACAGGGGGTCAAATACCATTACTGAAAAGATCTCAGCAACAATCTTTTCTACAATATGAAAACTAATAACATGAACTTTGATAAACTTTACTGGTAATTGCAGTACATTTTATATATACAAATTCATAATGAGATTAACATGTCGACTTAAAGCCCTACATAGGAGAGCATAAATATGGAATGAGTTAGAAAATGGAAAAATATAGTTATATCATTATTATTAGCTTAAAGCCAAGTAGCAAGGACAATCTGCAACACAGCTAACAAGAATTTCAGCCAAACTTGTGGATTATCAATTCGGTCAAACTCGTGACCGGATATATACTGCCAACCAAGAGCATCACTCTCTAAATCTGCATCTAAAAGGGTGTCCCAAAAATACTTCATACCCCATCTCCATGGAAGCTGCAGAACTTTTACAAAGAAACTAGAAACTACGACTCTTATCCGGTCATGTAGCCAGCCAGTGGCCCACAACTCTCTCATTCCAGCATCCACTAGTGGGTAGCCAGTTCTACCTTCTCTCCATGCCTTAAAATAGCCCTCATCTACTATCCAAGGGAAAAACTTTAGATGCCCAAGAAGAGGCCTTTCATGGCTGTAAGGATGGTTAAAGCTCATGTATCTTGAATATTCCCTCAGACCAATCGATTCGAGAAACAAGTTAACACTCTCTTCACCAGCTTTGTTCCCTTCATTGGCCCATAGAACCTGCTTCATGCGGACTAGATGGAAGACTTTTCTCACACTCACTTCCCCAAAGTGCAAGTGGGGAGAAAGAAATGAGGTGGTGGCACTATCAGCCTTTCTTCTATTCTTAGAGTACTCTAGCAGATGTCCATTGATGAATGTGGTCAAAGCCTTATCGACATTGCTCCAACCAGGTGACCATGCTCGAGCTAAAAGTGCATTGCTTCCCTTTTCCGATTCATCTTCAAACACCAATTGATCTGAATAGCAAGTTGTCACGTCACCTAAAACAGAGAGACACAATAAACATGTACTACTTGAACAAGGATAATTTTGAGATAAAGGTAAACAAGAAAGGAGATAGCAGATCCCCTTGTCTTAAGCCTCTGCCAGCTGAGAAATTTTTTATTTTCTCCCCGTTCAGGACCGGGGAGAAAGAAGTGGATGAGACGCATTTCATAACTCTGGTAACCCAACATTCACTGAAACCCAACCCTTCCATAACAAAACGAAGTAAATCCCATTCCACTTTATCATAAGCTTTTTCGAAGTCAATCTTCAGAGCCATAAACCCCTTATTTCCTTTCTTTGCTCGTTTGATCGTGTGGAACACCTCGTTTGCAGGGATGATGTTATCATGAATAGATTTGCCTTGGACAAAAGCTGACTGAGAATGAGGAATAATATCCAGGAGGAATATCTTCAGTCTTGTTGCCAGAATTTTAGTGATCACCTTCATCGAGAAGTTGCAGAGACTAATGGGTCTGAAGTGGGACACCTCCGATGGGTTTGGTTTCTTAGGGATGAGAGCAATATTGGTTTTGTTTAGCTCAGAACCCAACACTCCTTCATTGAAAAAGACCGAAACCATCCCAATTAGATCCTCTTTAATAATTTCCCAGAATGAATGGTAAAAGCTTCCAGGAAAGCCATCCGGACCAGGTACTTTAGATGCTCCCATAGCAAAGACAACTCTTCTTATCTCTTCCTCAGACACCAGTTTGCCCATCTCAGAGTTTATACGTTCGGTTACCAACTGGGGAATGAATTCCCTGAGACGTTGGAAATCTATAGAGTGATCTTTGGAGAACAATTTTTTATAGTGTTGCAGAAGATGGTCAACAATGTCCGAAGGGTTTTCCAACCAAGCTCCATCCTCTCGCATAAGACGGACTATGGAATTAATCCTTCGATGTTGGATGGTGGTAGCATGGAAGAACTTTGTATTTCTGTCTCCCCACTTTAGCCAGTTGACTCTTGATCTCTGGTGCCAATACCTCTCTTCTTTCTCCCATTCGGAATCCAACTCCTTCTTCATTTGTCTAAACTTCTCCAGTTTTGAACTAGAGGTTTTCCTCCCCTGGAGATGCTTGATCTTATTCGATAGCACCCTCTTTCTTTCGTTTTTCATCTTTGTTTTCATTTTACTCCATTTAATGAGAGCCCGTATGGTGCTTCAAATCCTCTTCCCAAAAGTAAACATATTTCTCCCTACTGTGGGTGTCGACCATCTGCTAGATACTATTTGTGAGCAGTCCTCTTCTAAGAGCCACTTGTTCTCGAACTTAAACTCCCTCTTAAATCTCCTAGGGTACCCCTCCATGAGTAAAACAATGG
The DNA here is from genome assembly GCA_958450335.1 of Hibiscus tridactylites. Lineage (NCBI taxonomy): Eukaryota > Viridiplantae > Streptophyta > Magnoliopsida > Malvales > Malvaceae > Hibiscus > Hibiscus tridactylites. The sequence continues at coordinate 13,252,271 of OY288277.1, forward strand.
GAGCATGGTCAAAGGCCATAGCGATGTCTAAGAGTCCCAAGGCTTTTGGGAACGTCAGAATCCACTCGGCAGAACACAGAACACGGTTCAACTTCTCGTAGATTGAGCCCTCTCCACTTCTCTAGTTAAACCATGTAAAGTTACCTCCCTTGATTGGAAGTTCAACAAGGCCAGTAAGGTCGATAAAGTCGAGGAAGCATTTAACCTCATCAAGGTTAACAGGTTTACCTCCTTCCTTTTCTTCTTGTCGAATTACCACATTGGAATCTCCTATAATCAGCCATTTATCACTCTGGGTTCTTCGTAACTGGCTTAACTCTTCCCAGAAAGATTATCTATCTTCTCTATATGGGGGGCCGTATATGAAAGTTCCGAACCATTCACCTCCATTCTGATAGACCACTTTCGTATCAATGAAGTTTTTTGTGTGTTTGAGGACAGTGAGGTGTGCGTCCTCAGTCCACCAGAGAGCAAGACCCCCGACAATTCCTTTTGGTTCGACATAGAAAGATGAGGTCATTTTCATCTTCATTTTAATTTTGTCTAAGTACCTCTTTTTCTGTTTTGTTTCACTGAGAAATAATATCGCCGGTATGTGCTTTGCCACCGAGTCATGTAGAGCTCTGACCGTTTCTCTATTTCCCAAATCGCGTACATTCCATGTCAGACTAGACATTCTAAGGAAGCAAGATATGCTCTTACAATACAGGTAGCTTACCCGAATACCAGGGACTCGGCGAGCAACTTAACTTCGCAAAACGACGGTCTTCGGAAACAAGCTTTATCGGCTAAAAGGCAGAGATGAGAGAAAATCTCTCCTTTTACAGATTGCCAGCTTAACAGACACCCCTTAACAGGCAGCAGGGAGCAAACAGATCCAATAATAGCCACACGATAAAGCGGGCGGCCCCAGGCCTGAGACGAGTTGAACCTTCCCCAACCGAAGTGCAAGATGTTGTGATCAAAAGGTAAACACCAGAAAAGAGTCGCCGAGATACATCATGTACATCAAAGAATCAAGCAAAACTCATAGAAACAGCCACAAAAATTCCAAGAAACCAAGATACTGAAACAGCAATGAAAAGCCAAAGCTTGGACAGAAAAAACCGGAAATGCCAACCTTCAATAACCTTGACGCTACAAGAGAGGGGAAAGCACACAAAAATTCTTCTTAAAATTGTGTAAAGGTTCCTTGAATAAATGCATTAATTTTTTATAGATAATTAAGAGATGCTATCATGCTATATTGCTATATGGAAATGTAAAATTCTAACAATTCATTGTTTTGACATTTCTATCTCCATAGAAAATAAATTCCTCATGCTAATTGCTAAATGGCTTGGACCTACGTACTGTTTATATGCAGTGAGAGAGTAGGCATATGTGGATTAAAGTTTTGGGCTTAAAACAGAGAGTTGTAAGTAGTAACTAGTAATACATTACCCAACCTATCCTTTTTCCATAATACATCTTCCACCTTTGAATCATGTCTCATTTTGGAAATTGTCATATTTTTGGGCTTAAATGCTCAATTAGATTAAACTTGTTTTTTTTTTACGTTGGGATTAAATTTTATGTTTGTTATTGGATTCGGATCTGAGTAATCTGGTTCAATTCAAACTATTATTTAAATAAAACAATTTTTATTTAACTTTAATTATAAAAATATATAAATACTCTGATGTATAAAACAAAATTTTAAATTAGATTCGACTGGATTTGAGCAATCGATTTTTTTTTTTCAATCAAGTTAGGCCATCAAAATTTTGAATTGGTGTTGCTTGCGGAAGTGGAAAATTTAATGGAATTAATTCAACTTATTACCAAAAGAGAGTCAACTATTCATTTATGACTAAAACGAAAAATCTTCATTAAGAAAATGTCGGCATCGAAGACGTAAAGCTTTTTTCTTTTAACATAGAGGAGTGAGACAAATCCCCAATAACTAGAGCTCAGCTGGGAGCCTGGGACATATCTCGTGGAAGATGTAAAGCACTAAAGCTTTATCTTTTGTTAAGAAGAATTTCTTTTTATATATATATATATTGAGTTAGGATTAACTTACACAATGTAAAACTCTTTAAGCTTTACACGTTTTCTGGATTGTTAGATGGAGGGAATGGATGTCTCAGATTAACTCCTTACTTTTCTTTTCAAGTGATAATCTTCACATATTTACTGTTAATCTCATCCATTCGTTTCACTCATCCAATGGTCCAAAAAATATATAAAACTTAAAGAGTTTCACACATGTCACCACCTAATTAAATAATTAACTTATTTTATTAGATTAAAATTATGACTAAATTGATAGATTTTTTTAAATATAGGCGACCGAATGTGTAATTATACCAATTTTATTTAACAACATCGTCAACTTTTCTATTATTTTTAACGGTTGGTGATCACATTAATACCATTTAAATAGTTTGGTGGCTTAATTACTTAGAAAAAAAAGTAATGTGGTTAAATCGTAACTTCTCTAATAATATGATGGTCAATTAAATATTTTACTCTAGATTTAAATATTAGTACAAAATATTGGGCAGCTCTTGGATTGATATTAATTGTTTGCAACACAAAAGAGAGATAAAAGGAACTAGCTAGCTTAAACCGAATTAACTAGGCAAGATGGTCGTTTGCCAGGCATAGTATACATTTATTCCATTTTCGAAGTACATTTATCACCGAGAGTTGTGGATTTATAATGGCTTTGAAGCTGACGTGAGGATAATAACGGTTCAAGAGTAAAATGATTTGTTTAAATTTAAAAGTTTTGTAATATTATACATAACGAGTGAAAAGAAGATGATGTTCATTCTAGAAGATATGAATTTAAGTAATTTTTATTTAAGAAAATTAAATAAAAATTAAAAAATTAACTCATTTTTTATTTAATATTATATACAAGGCAATTGAACTCATATCTCCTATAATGAACATCATTCATTTTTCTACTGAGACCACTTAATGGGTTCAAAATCAACTCATTTTTAACTGGTCGTATTTTAAGTAAAATTATTTGTTTTTATGATTAGTATTGTTGTCGCTTAACATATAAGATGTAATTTTGATGTGTTTAGACACATGCATTTTTTTTTAATTTTTTAGAAAGAGATTTTAATAGTTTAAATATTATATAAAACAAATTTCAAATTAAAACCTAATTTAATTCAAGTTGAATAATATTATTAAATTTAATCAATATTTAAGTAGCAACATCATAATTTTTTTTCTTCAAAAAAATCATAATTTGTTTATAAACCGTCATCATTTTTAAAGTGGCAAATTTACTCCATATGTCTCTTAAACAAACAAAATTCCATTCAGCAAAAGAGAAAAGTTACTTCCACCTAAATATTAGTACTTTGGTAATTTGATTAGTATGTGATAGTGATAATTTGATTTTTATATTATATTTTCGATCACATCAGTTTTTTTTGTTGATAAATGTTGTTTTATTTATCTAAGGACCATCCAATAAAATTATCCTTTACAACCAAGCAACCCTTATATCTCAATTAAATATAAGAAATTTTTTTAATAGCTTTGTGCTTAAAATTTGATTGTGATAAAGTTTAAAAATCACATGTAATTTTTTAGGATAAACTATATAAATGACAATCATATTATTGGTAAGGTCGTAATTTTGCCGCCTTACTTTTTTAAGCAATTAAAACATCATACTATTAAATTATATGTAATGTGATCACTAGCCGTTAAAACCTAACGGAGAGAGTGACGTGGCAGTTAGTAAAAATTTGTATAATTATACATGTCACATTAAAATTTGTATAGTTAAAATTAGAATCAAATGTGTAATTATACAAACTTTTACTAACTGCCACATCACTCTCTCCGTTATGTTTTAACGGCTGGTGGTCACATTGCATCTAATTTAATAGTATGGTGGTTTAATTGCTTAGAAAAAATAAGGTGGTCAAATCGCGACCTTACCAATAATATGGTGGTTATTTATATAATTTATTTTTTTAATAGGACGTAAAAAAATTCTATACCTATTTAATTTTAGGGTAAACTAACCCAATGACCACTATACTATGGTAAATGTATTAAAATGACCACATTAAAAAATCGACTCAATTGACCACCCAAACTATTGAAATTGGATCAATTAAAGCACCAGCCGTTAATGGGCTAACGGAAGGTGACGTGACAGTTAAAAAAATAAAGGTATAATTACACAATTGGTCCTCTTTACTTATACACTCTATTAATTTGATCCTAATTTTAATTTAATAAAATAAATTAATTATTTATTGGTATAATAAAATAAATTAATTATTTAATTAGGTGATGACACATGTCACCATCTTATTGAAGGATTTTAATTATTTTTATTTAATTTAATTAATTAATTTCCCCCTCCAATCAGGTGATGACACGTGTCACCTGATTGGAGAAGGAAAAATGAAAGCAATGAAAAGCCTTCAAGGGGATTAAACCCACAACCTCAACCATAAGCAAGAAGGTCAAATATGCTTGCCACTAGGCCAAACACATTTTTGTGATGTAAGTTACATCATTTAATATATGTTTTAAATACTTGTTAATGCCCGGAAAAATGAAAACAAGGAGAATGGCCTTTGATAGATTCGAACCAGTGCTCCTGGAGTAAAAGTAAAGTGTGTTTATCACTAGACCAAGCATATTTTTAAGATATAATGTACAACATTTAATATATGTCTTGAATATTTGTTAATGCCCGAAAAAATAAAATAACAGAAAATGCGGTTTTAGAAAAATCGAACATAAAATATTTAACCCAATATATTTTTGATTTATTTAATTAAATTTTAATTTATTTAATTGGGTTAAATATTTTATGTTAGATTTAACCCAATATTTAAACCATGTTTTATTTCCTTTTATTTTCCCGGAAAAAAAATATGTCTTAAATAAATCAAAATTATATTGGGTTAAATATTTTATGTTCGATTTTCTTAAAACTACATTTTCTTTTCTTTATTTTTTCGGGCATTAACAATTATTAAAGATATATATTAAATATTGTACACCTCATCGTAGAAATATGTTTGGTCTAGTGGTAATCATGCTTTACTTTTATTCCAAGGGCACTGGTTTGAATCCACCAAAGGTCATTTTCCTTGTTTTCATTTTTTTCGGGCATTAACACGTATTTAAAACATATATTAAATGTTGTAACTTACATCACAAAAATGTGCTTGGCCCAATGGCAAGCATGCTTGTCCTTCTCTCTTGTCATTGAGGTTATAGGTTCAATCCCCTTTAGAATTTTCATTGCATTCATTTTTCCTTCTCCAATCAAGTGACACGTGTCACCAAATAATTTATTTATTTTATTAAATTAAAATTAGAATCAAATTAATAGAGTGTATAAGTAACGAGGATCAACTGTGTAATTATACCTTTATTTTTTTTAACTGACATGTCACTTTCCGTTAGCCCATTAACGGCTGGTGCTTTAATTGATCCAATTTCAATAGTTTAGGTGGTCAATTGTGTCGATTTTTTTAATGTGATCATTTTAATACATTTACTATAGTATAATGGTCATTGGTTTAGTTTACCCTTAATTTTACTTGTGGAATCTAAACACACTACCGCGAAATAGTTTTCCAAATATAATTATATACATTTGTACTGCTTAGTTACGAGGATTAAAGAGAAGGTATCTGATTAAATAATTAACGAATATTAATCTGCATTTTGCCTGCAGAAGGTTTTCGTTTGTAAAGAGTAGTTAGAGAAGTTTGATTTATTTTCTAGCAAGGGATTGACTGTGCCACTTCCTTCAACTAAACCAATCCAATATATTTACACAGTCTTCTGAATTAAAAGGTGATGTCTGGGTTAGGTTTCTTTTCCTCTCATCCCTCATATTTAAAACAGAAAGTCAAATTTTATCACCACCCAATCCTACCCGAAACATTAGATTAGATACTACTCAAAGTTTCATATGTCACTGTAATTAATTATATATACATAGCATAAATGAAATCACTAGGAATGACTTCATATATATATATATATATTCACATACGTGTGTCGGTCTTGAGTAATTTCAATGGTAAAGGATAATATTTTTCTTTTTAGGTGATTCTGGTTCCAACAAGATAATATGAGAATACTAAAAAGATGGATGATCATAGGATATGCAGGTGGTGGTTACAACGGTCCAACAATGGCTACTAGTGGGCAGTGGCAACGTCAATCAATACTATCTCAAACCACTAGCTAGTTCCTTGCTCATTGAGAAATTACAGACTGCAGATGAGAACTATTGAAAACAGTTACGAGAAAAAGCTCAAAATGCATGTAAATGGTGACGAAAAAGTGAATAATACAATGGAATATCCAAATCCATACAAACAAAAGGCTGTGTATGATTACAGGATGAAAAACAAAAAGCCCTGGTTTCATCATCTGATTATTATCCCCAAATTATGCATACGTATAAAATCGGCTGTATAAATATACATAGGTGGTTGGCGATAATACAGTGTACGCAGTTTATACATGCAGTAAAGAACTAAAGCTTCAGATGGATGCCATAGTTATCTACAGAAACAGATGCACACTCCAACTCCAAGACTATCTAAGAAATCTCCTGCATGATAGAGTCGTGGAAATAGAGTTCAGACCAGTAGGGAGAAGCGGCTCCATTGTTGCCGGAACTACTGCTGGCATCTCCAGCGTTGCTTAGTGATGTCTCGGTTGCTGTCGGAGGAATATCTTGGGATGGAAAAAGCCAAGACGATGAGTTCTTGGTTTGGTTATCTCCTTGGCCGAGCATCGTAAAGCTGGAAAAGTTCCCCATTTGATCATTATTCAACGACGTTTGGGAACCGAAAGGGACTTGTGGGTTGAGTAAATGAGGTACCGGAGTGGGGTGGTGGAGTTGTTGAGAAGCAGGGTTTCCAAAAGAAAACTGGGATGAACTTGGAATAACCTGGTTTAAGTTAAGAGCTTCCATTTCTGCAATGTTGTTTTGGGATTGGAGGAGTAATTGTAGGTTCTGAAGCTTAGCCAACTGAGCAGCTTCCGCGAGGGCTATTAGTTGAGGCAAGCTTGCAAAGATGTCAATTCTTGGTTGATGGGTCATCGGGTCAATACCCATTTGAATCAGTTTTTTCTTTAAATGTGTATTCCAGAAGTTCTTGATCTCATTATCTGTGCGTCCTGGTAAATGTGTTGCAATGGCTGACCACCTGAAAAAAAAATATATACTCATGTAAGAATTAAAACATCACATTCACTAGCTTAGGAGTAGAGTTAGATTACTTGTTTCCAAGAATGGAATGCAAATGCAGAATCGTTTGTTCTTCGTCTTGAGAAAATTTCCCCCTCTTGATGTCAGGCCTCAAGTAATTTGTCCACCTTAACCTACAGCTTTTGCCACATCTGTTGAGACCTGAAACCAATGAAAATTTTTAACAAAAAAGATGATGAAGATAGGATTAAAATTGGAGGATAATTAACCTGCAAGCTTAGGGAGGGCTCTCCAGCTACCATGGCCGTGTCGTTTTATGTATTGAACCAGCTTTTGGTCTTCCTGGGGAGTCCAAGGTCCTTTCTTGAGGCCATTCTCGTCACAACTAGCTGGTCTCCCCATGATCCACCCTATTTTTTCTTTATTTGTTTCCCCTTTCTCACCACCAAAACTTTCCTCAACCATGCTTTTATATATACACACTCTTTCGTCCTCTCATTGGATTGTTTAATTGCTAGTATTAAAAAAAATGCTTCCACATTTTTGTTTTTCAGAGTGTGGACTGTGAATTTGATGAGTTATTTTAATGCATTGCAGGACTTTTTGCAACAATCACAGTAAATCAGTAATAAGGAATTTTAATAGACATGTGTGACAAGTAAAGGGTAATTATATGTTAATTATTTATGTCGACTGTACAAATTATAATTACACAATTACAAAAGTTCAAATTTTAAAATAATATTAATTATAAAATTGAATAGCGTAATTACAATGTTTCTCACCTATAAGATTAAAGGTGTGTAATCGAGAATCTCTAATTACACTCGATTCAACAGAACTTACAAATTACAATAATTGGCATCTTATATAACATCTATATAATTACACATAATTACAATTTCAATTATCACGGGGCTTACCAAATGGGTCGCTCAATTAATAAACGATAAATTGTCTATTTAGTCATTCAACTAATATGGTTGGTCGCCCAACTATTTAAATTTTTATTTTAGTCATTAATATTATGTTTTATTTCTATTTTGGTCACCCTTATTAGAAAGATAATGAAAATAATGATGTGGCCTAATATAATTACATGTACAATTCTCAAAACTTATGTATTCTATCAATTTAATTATAATTCAACAAATTTAATCCTCTATATTGACAAATTTTGTCAATTTAGTCATTAAACACATCATCATCCGACATTAACCACCGCAAATTTGCAAGTCAAAAGTGAAAAAATTGATAAGGAGGAAGAAATATTTCTTCCCGCGCCAAAGGGTATCTGACGTTGAGGAAGAATCTCCTCATTGAATAGAGTTTCCTTATATTTTTTTCTTCCAAAACATTAAATCTTGAATGTTTATGTGCTTAGTCAACTTTAGAGTGATAAACCCGAAAATACTCCGTTCTAATGACGAAACAAAGAGCTAAAAACTGTTAAACAAGTTCCAGCACCAGCTGAGTGCAAAGTAGAAGGAAATTATGTAGGAGGGTGTTTCATTTTGTTTTAGGGTTAAGCAAATAAACTATGGAAAGTGCTTTGGAATTGCTTATTATGTTTATGTCATTCAATTGTTTTGCTTTTTCTTCAAAAGTTGAGCGGCAATGTGCTGCAATTAGGGTTGTTCGTGATGTAGAGATTGAACATTTGCTCACTGCTTCGCGTTTATTATGTCCACACTGTAGTAAAGAGCAGTTTCAGGCACTTACATTGCAATTTTTCAACGTAAAGCATAGTAGTAACACCCCTTGATGAGGGAGGAAATTTTTCTCTCCTCAATTTCTTTTTTTCTTTTTTTTTACTTGTAAATTTGCAGATGATGATATATTTAACAACTAAATTGATAAAACTTGTAAATATAAAGATTTAAATTTGTTTAATTATTTTAAATTAGGAACAAAATTGATAAAATTATAAGTTTTTGTGACCATATATGTTGTCATACCAAACCATATAATTATATCCCTCCTTTTTTAATCGTTAGTGGCCAAAACAAAATAAAAATATAGCATCAATGATTAAAATATACCAAACCATATAATTCTCAATATCTTTGTACTCTTAGCACCTTATCCCGCTAAATCAATGTATGGGGACACATCATATACGTAGTGGAAATTATACGATATAATATAATGCACCAATAGTTGTAGACGATTTTTCCATATATATATATATATATTTTAAATCAGCACATAATGGCTTTCGAATTTAGGATAAATTGATTTTGTCAAAGTCTTCAGCATCTTGAGATGACTTAACATTCAGTGTATACCTCATCCAAAATTTTTAAATAATTTTCAACTAACAATATATTCCTAAATTTTTATTTTTCGACCCTAATTCTGTAATTTAGCCGTGTTTAACAGAGTTATTTAATTTTGTTTCATCAGTTATTGAGATTTGCAATAATGGTTGGGGTATTAGTTATTGCTGTGAATCTTTTAGGTTAGAATTAGATTAATTCCGTGGTTTCTTACTTGTGCAAGGTTCGGAACTTACCTTATTCCATAAGCAAAGCTCTTTCTAACCTAAACTCTCTCTTAATTAGTAGTCAACGTCAATTGCCCACGGCCAAAAGTGTGAGAGATTTGGCCATACCTTTCTCATTTCTTTCTACACAAACCTTACACTCAAAGTAAACCCTAAATCTTCCATTTACACATTAATTATTTTAAAAAATGCATCTGCTGGATATAAATTTCCCATTATTTTATTCCAAACCACAGACTTTTTTGTATTGAAAACATAAACCACCCCAATCTCTCATCAAATTAGTTGGGACTTTTCATACAAAAAACAAAATAGTTCAAAAGTTTGGTCCTTCAACCAAGATTCCGTGTCTGGCGGCCGAGGGGATGATTTGAATAAATAAAGGGTAAAATACATCACATGCAACTTAATTATAGGTTTAATAACAATTATGTTACCTTTTTCTAAAGTAATAATAATTTAGTTATTCACTTAAAATTTTATGACAAACATGTCATTCTATTGTTAAATAGAAACATGATATGATATAATAACAATTTGAGTCCCAAAATATATATATTTTATTACTTTGATCCCAGTTCAGAAATAATCCAATAAATTTAGCCTTTCATTTTTAAAAATTTCAACATTGCACCCTCATGAGACACCCTCCAACCACTTTACTGCACTCCATGATATTGTCCCTATACTTGATAACTGACAAATATGATAGCTCAATAGACATGATCACTTCACTACTGGGCAGCTGACAAACTAATGAGATAGACACATTATAACATTAACATCGTCTGCTAATAGATATAATCATTCCACTAATGGATTTTTTGAATATATGAAAATTTTAAATATAAAAGGGTTAAGTTTATTGAATTATTCAAATTAGGACCAAATTAATATAATGTATATATTTTGAGACTAAAATTGTTATTATACCAAGCGATTTGTTCAATTTTAACAACAAGGTGTCATGCTTTGTTATAAAATTTCAATAGAGAAGTATTACTTTTAAAAGAAAAATTACATGTTTATTACTAAACTTATTATCGAATGATTTGCTATTTATTTTACCCGTAAATAAACCTTTTGATGCTTGACAAAATTTCATCAATTTTGAAATTTTAACTATTAAAATATAATGAATTAACTACAAAATAAGTGCTTAAACTATGCTTCTTTTGTGCAATAGGTGTTTAAACTATTTTTAGTTGAAATAGGTGCCTAAACTTTCATTTTTGGTTGAAATAGGTGCCCAAGTAGGTGCCAAAATTGGCTTTAAAATAAGCCAAAAAATAAAAGTTTAGACACCTATTTCAGCCAAAATGAAAATTTAGGCACATATTTCAACCAAAAAATAGTTTAAACACCTATTAAAAAAAGAGATATAATTTGGTCACTTGTTTTATAGTTTTGCCAAATACAATCTACCCCAAGTTTTCAAGTGTCAGCTAAACAAACTGATTTGCTAGCTTCACCAAGTTTTCACCCGATGCATCTAAAGAACCAACGGCTGACGGCTCTTGCTATAACTTCTTGTTCTTAATAGCCACGTCCCATCACTCCCACGTTCATCATCTTAGTAAAGCTCAAGTTCGATTCAAAAAAATTATTTTTGTTGATCTCGGTACGAAAATACACGGTTCAAAAGTTAAAAGAATCTTGAAAGTTCAAATTATAATAAACTGATCAGATCTGTTAAAAATATATAACAAAGGGATCTTCTATGAATTTTACCTTTAAATTACCGACATATCATGCAAAGGATCTGCGTATCCTACTTAATATTTTTTTTATTATTTTGTTGTAAAGTCAAAATTTTCTCACTGTTGAATTAATTCGATTATTTTCTCAACTCCCTGAACAGTATCTGTTTTCCTTTCTTCTTCCTAAATTTTTAATGCTAAATTGGCCTCCCTGTGGGCTGTAACCCACGACCATCGTATCTTTCACTAGAAAGAAAAGCAAAGCAAAGCTTGATGACATGAATGGCTTATGGATTAAGTTTGTTTCCCTAGAAAATACTGCAAACCAATTTTTAAAAACAAGTGTTTTAAGTCCCTGACGAGTGACGGGTAACCTAATTCAGGACCCTGAGATATGCTTTTAAGAAACGGCAATAAATGTAGTTTGATTTCTAATAGTTTTTTGATTGGCTGATTCTGGGAATAGCTAGGGTCTTCCGCAGGCTCTAACTTGTAAACCCCCATTTTCTCACAAGCTTTTGTTTTATACCTTGTAACCTGGTGTTCTTGATAAGTATATACAGATTTCAATATATTGTGTTTGCATGGCCACTGCTCGTTCTCCAGAGTCCAGACTGTTAAGGAAAAACGGATTTTGGTGACCAGAATTTCAAATGTTTTCAGTGGTTGCAGGCTTTGTGAGTCATATGAGACAAAGCCAATACTGTCAATTTTTTTGCCCAACCAAACTATGAGGGATTTTAAATATGTTATGGAAAAGTCATAGGAATTGTTTATCATCCGGATCAAGTAGGTTTGTTTATTGCGAAGCTATGGTTTTTAAATGTGCTATGTAGCTTGGAGTTTAAGGCATTTACGAGTTGACAAACAGATGGTTAATCAAGCAGTTACGCTCAACATCTGTGAACTTCACAATTACAAATTGACTAAAACAGATGGTTTTATACAAAGCGACTTCCCCGAATGATCCTCAAATTCAGGGAAATCAATTTTTTTTTTGCTAAGCAAATTTTGTGATTCAGAAATTTAAACATTACTGCTTTTTGTTTATATAATGTACTTTTTTTGGGGTTAGTGAATAGAAATCTTCAGCCTTTTTTGGTGCTCCTATTTAAGCTCTTACGCTTAAAATTAAGTTTAAGGTTTAAAATTTAAAATTTTAGGTTATAGTTATGTTTAGGGTTTAAAAATTTTAGGGTATGCTGTATTTTTAGGGTATAAAGTGTAGGTTTAGGATTTAAAATTTAAAGTTGGGACTTAAAATTTAATTTTATAATATTTTTATTATTGTGACATAAGTAGGGGCACCGAAAAGTATATAAAATTTTTATCCCGTTAGTGGCTCCAAAAATAAGTCAATAGTATAAAAGTGGGTAAATGTAGTTGGACCGAATACTTAAACATGAGGCCGTTATTATTTATAGTTTCTATTTTTGACGTGTCTAAATTTATTTATATAAATTCACAAAAGTAATTTTTGTATATTTTATTAAACATATTGGGAGCAAATACATGGTGCAAATCACCGTACTATAAGCCATATGGACTTTGTGGTAAAATTTAAAAGAAGAAGAGATTCTATTGAAGCATTACATCAATGGAAATTCTATTATCGGCTGGTTTAATAAAAAATATTGGCTTAAACTAAAAATAAGCGTTTAAAGTATATATTTTTTGAACATTAGGTGCTTAAAGTATTATCTTGTAAAAATAGATGTTTGAAGTATCAAAAGTTATAATTTTAAGTACTTACCGTTAATGTGTGTCAAAAAAATCTTTAACTAATCAATGCTTGACACGTAACACTAATTTGATTTTTCTAAAAAAATTTAAACAAAAACACCCAAAAAATTCAATTTATCATAAAATCTCAAAATTTTGAAACTTTTACAAAACAGTCTCCAAATTCTTAAAATTACCCAAACCTAAAACCCCAAATCGCCACCGCTTTCGCCGTCGATTGCCGCCCCTGAACACACCCCTTTGGTCGCTGGATCAAGGCAATCATTCCTCCCAACATGACGTCGTCGAAAACGTCAAACGACGTGCAGTCGAACATCGAAGGCAATTGACGACAAAAGCGGCAATGATTTGAGGGTTTAAATTTGGATAATTTTATGGATTGTTTTGTAAAAATTGTAAACTTTCAGTAAAAAACCTAAATCATCACTCAACTTTGAGCTATAACTTATTTTGGTCATTGAACTTTCAAAACAATCAATCTACTCACTGAACTTTTAACATTGTGTTCTCTAATCACTCCTTTGTTAAATATTTAACATTGTTACGATACGGATTATTTTTATTATGACATGACAATTTCATTAATATTTAATTAAAAATATAATTTAAAATAAAAATCAATTTCCTTCAACATTAGAAAAAATTATTCTTTGTCTTCTGCAACTATATCGGCGTCGTTGGGGTCTACAGCCACCGCTGTCTGCCATGAAAGGTGGCCATTGAAGCTAGATTTTCTTTAAAAGACTCATCTCATCGTACTGAGTCTGAATCTGGTGACTATTTCACCAAATGACGCTCCCAAGTCCACGAATCTCGATTGAAACATCTCGATTTCTTTGTCTCTGGTCTCTTTCTTTCGTCATTGGATTGAGCCGAAACTAAAATAAGTTGTTCTTGGTTTTATTTCGTTGCTCTCCACCCTTGGGATTGAAGGACGGAGGCACCAGTCTTCGCGAACGAATTTCGACCGACGAGTGAGTACTCTTTTTCTCTCCACTTCTGATTCTTTTTCTTTTTGAGTTTATTGGCTGTTGATTTTCCTTTTTCTGATTTATATTCTCTTTGATTTTTGGTATAAAGAATGATGGTTTTGGTTTTGAAGATGAAGACTAGTAATCGACTGTGATGGATAGCGACTGATGAATATAAGTAATGAGTGTTTGGGTAAAACAAATTTATAATGGTGACGGTAGTATAATTTAGGTGCTGTTGGGTGACGATGGTGCGAGTAAAGGCTGGTGATGATGTGTTGGATTGTGCGTGAGGTTGGTTCCGACGTTACTTGGGTGTTGCAGATGATAGCAGTGTGTGTGAGGGTTGAGAAACGATTTGAAAATTTGCAACAATTGATTTACAAGATCAAATAAGAAATTGTTTGGTGAATTGTAGTTGCTGGTTGTGTATGTTATCGTGAGTGATGGAGAATGGAGCACAAGGCGTGGGTGAGGATGAATGGAAATTTACAATAAATGAGGAAAGTTGGAAATTATTTTAAATTATATTTCTAATTAAATATGTCATAATAAAAAATAATAAAATATTTCATGAAACATTTAACAGAAGAGTGATGAAAAAAACACAATGTTGAAAGTTTAATGATCAGTGATCAAAATAAGTTCGAGAACAAAGTTGAATGATGATTTAAGTATTTTACCCAAAAATAAATTATATGTATTACGTGTCAAGCATTGATTGGTTAAATATTTTTTAACACCCATTAACCGTAGGCGTCTAAAATTATAATTTTAAAACTTTAGACATTTATTTTTACAAAATAATACTTTAAGCAGCTAAAGTTAAAAAAAATTGTACTTTGAGCACCTATTTTTGAGTTAAACCAAAAATATTGCACGTCTCTTTAATGCCAACTGTATTATTTTTATTATGATGACATATGTTGTGAATTCTACTTTCATCAAATAAATATCGACTGTAAATATTGATGAGGTAAAATTATAAAATAAGGATTGTAATATCAATTTAAATATTATCTTAATTCGTTAAACTTTTTAAATAAGATATTCCGTCTATCCTATGAAATTTATCCCTTATTAATTTTGTTGGGGTCAATTATTTTTAACTTTAATTCGTAATTATTTAAAATTTATTACTAATAAAAATATAAAAAAATATATTTTAAAAGTCTCTAATAAAGTAGTTTTTAAATATATTTTTTATAAAATTTAATTATTTAAAATATTTAATATAATTATAATTAAATTTTAAAATTTTTTACTTTTAAAAAATTAATAAGAGACAATTTTAATGGGACAGAGAGAGTACAATGTTTGAATTTCGGGTTATGTATGAAATAAACTGGATTAGAAAGTATTAGATATTTGTAATTCAGCTTAATCAAATATGGATAATTATTCAAAATAAAATACTATCTTAAGCTGTTTCTATGTTTTTGTGATGCGCGTTGTTAGTAACAGACTGAATAAATTGCATTTCCAGAACTTCAAACATAATTTTTCATATGATTGGTAACAGATTGCAAGCAACAGAAATCATTCCGAAGCCTTTTCAATCGGCTGAGCACAATTGGATTACATACACTAGCTAATGCCAAAGGCATAATCAAAATTTTGCCCTTCCATGCGAAGTGCCAAAATCGGCTGCTAGGAAGTTTTCTTCTTCCCATTCTTAAGCAGAGAAAGTTCATTCGGATTCGGTGTTGCGGCACCTCCAAAACCGCTATGTTGCGGCCGCAATTTAATACTATGGATGCAATACAAACACGTTTCGCTAAATTGACGCCAGTGACTTTTTTTCATGTCTTTTTGCCCAAAGACGGTGACAAATATTCGAATCCTTAACAAAAGTTCCAAATAATTTGGAAGCGTCAATTGCAAACCATTCATAAAATGCCTAAATGCATTTTATGCACCCAAGGTCCCTAAAAATGCTTATATGAATTACCAAGGCCCTGATCTTAATCATGTGTGTGCTGGAAGAAATTATAAACAAAATCAAGATTCTAAATTCAATCAGCAACCGGATGCAGGGTCTATAATCAAGAAAAGAATTTAAGATGTCAATCAAGGTTTCCATTGGTCTCTTGTCAGGTACAAAAATACGTGAACATCAATGATAAGTTGAAATGAATAATTCTTACCACTCTGTATCTTTGTGCTCTGATCATTTTAGGGTCAATGTACAGAATCCTACCAGTCCTTTTACCGAGAGGATCCACTGTCTCTCTTCAATTCACTTTGAGAACAATTTTCATAAACTCATATACAAAATAACTGATCGAAGCAGAAGGAAGGACCTGAAGGCGAAAAAAATATAATAATTAAAAGGTAAGTTAAAAAAATGGCATCAGACGTGATGTTTTATTATGGTGAAAAGCATACGAACCACAAGTAGTGTGTTTGTGTGTGTCTCTCTCTTTTTAGGGGGTAAAATATCCCATTTAAACAATTAGCAGATCAAATGTTACGACTATATAATAATGTAGAAATTAGAAAATAATCAAATTCAAAAAACTTCAGACAGCACCACAGAAACATGTTTGTGAGATGAACTCTCATGTTCTAGTGTTATATTGATTGTTTGACCCCCCCACCCCAATTCTGCATTATAGAGGGATAATTAGCATAAAGTTTTTGAGAATCAATCGGTGAGAATTTTTAAAAGCTTATCCACTTACTTGTAGCAAGCTGGGAATTAGCCCAGCATAGAGAGCAGAAATTCCTCCTTGCTCAACGATCCTGACACCAGTTGCCAGTGCACCCATTTTGCTTGCCTGGACTTGCAATTGCAACTGTCTTCTCACAACTTCAAATGGGTAAGTAGCAACTTCGGCACAAGCACCAGCAATAGCCCCATATAGTAACGTCCTCATTGGTCCCAACTCTAGCTGATCCAAAGCATTCAGCTCCTGTCCTATTTGAGTCATGTTCTCAATTCTTTTCCTACCCTCCGGGGAACGCAGATAAGCGGATTTCAACATATCATACACACTATAGAATACTGCGGCTGAAGGTGCCATGCTTACAATAGAGGGCACTAGACCTTTGTAGAGAGAAAAGAATCCTTCAGTTTGGACCATGTGGCGAAAAGCACCAATTACACCGCCTAAGGCTTCTCCACCTGGTGCCACTATCTTGGTTCGGATCTGTACAACAACAGTAAACAAGTAGTAACTAGCTACCCTCCAAGAAAAAAGAGGAATAAATCTACAAAAGGATATGAACAAAATGAAACTATCCATAGTCAGAAAAAAAGGACCTCCCAAAGTATAGCTAGTCACAATGAACCTAGATTTGACAAAATCAATGACAGGTCAAAATAGCAATCCTACATTGGTGAGCAAATCATATTTTAATCCAGATTGAAGTATCACACACTCAAGCTAGAATCAAACTTCGTTATTCTGTAGAAATCTCAAATAATACTTTGCTACCATATAGGATTATGGTAATTAAGAAAGTAAGATGTCCATGGAGCCACTATCTTTCACCTTGGTTGGTTAAAAAATTATTATGTTAGACATGACATTGTGATGACAATAATGGAAATCATCTCGATCTGTTGGTCCAGCAACTGTACTCCTAAGACTCGAGACTAGACGAGAACATTAGAATTGGCCTCTTATAAATTTGCTAAACCTCTAATAACAAAAAGGATTAAAAGCTGCCCATGTGCTATTTATAACAGTTGCTCCTAATGTACAATGTAGAAGTGGATACAGCCAATAATTGAACATGCCTACACGACTTAGAACAGACTGAAGATAGAACAATGAAAAGAAAAAAATCTTACAGTATCAAGCGGTAAGCAGAGAACAGTAGCAGTAATGCCGGCTGCAGCACCAGCAATGAATCTCTCAGAATTTGTAGTCTCCTCATTTCCAGACAGTCTAAGCAATTGCTTCCTATACGTATCGTAGGCATAAAAATTCACAGCTTTGAATGGAGCCGTGCGAAGAACATTAATTAAGTTCCCCTTCCAAAATCCAAGTAATCCTTGCGTCAAACCAATCTTCTTAACAAGCTCAAGTATATTCATTTGTTCACCACGCACTATATATTCCAGCTTTAATCTCTCTAACGGAGCAACAAATGTTCTATAACATTTCAAGCAATAATTAGGAATGCATAGGAATCTAGGCAAAAAGGGAAAGGCGCGTGGCTAAATTACGAACGAAATTTGTTAAGGTTACCTGGAAACCATGGCCGCGATGGCTCCAGCCCACAAATGCTTTGTAGTATTGACTGCGCCACGTCGCGTTACCCTAACATTCCGTTTGGCTTCAGCCACAACCCCGTTGTTGCTCTTCTTTACTTCATTTTGTAGCTGAAATTCCTTGTGCTCTGAAACAAGCCCATCGTTGCTCAAACTAACGGACAAAAAAAACACGTCCTTAACAGGAACCGCCTCACGCTTTTGCCTACGAGCAACACAAGCCGTTTTCCTGGAAGATGAGAAATCTTTGAAAGGGGAAACGAAGTCGAGAAGGGAAGAGGGGAAATAGGGGTCGATGAATAAGCCACCGGGGACGATTAAATTTGAATTGGAGGGAAAAGGGAGGTGGGTTTGGCAGTTGGGGAGGGAGTTCTTGAATTGGAGACGGAATTTGGGCATTGTTAAAAACGGAGGTGGAAATGGCGGGGCCTCTTGATTTGGGGAAAGCTTATTATGTTAGGGAATGGAGGGGGGAGGGGTTAAATGGGGCGGTGATGGAGAAGGGAGTGAGGTAAATGGTGGGGAGAATTCGGCCGCGGCTTTGCATCCATCGCCGAACCAGCTATAGTACAAGCTCTGCCTCTTTTACCTCTTGTACTCTTGTGCGAGTAACCGAATTGGTTTCGTTGCCCTGATTTCTTTACTGTTATTTCCTCTTTATGTTCTCTCTCGGCTTCAGGCGTTAGTTGAACAACTTGCAAATAATTTGAACTCATTAAAACTTAATTAATTGTCGATTTTTTGAGCTTGACTCGAGATTTTAGCGGGTTGAGTCGAGCAAGACCTAACTTGACTCCATAAGTTCGTGAACAAATTATTATTTTTTATAAATTTTTTATCATATTTTGATGTCTAGTTTAAAAAATTATGTTCCAAGAAGTTTAAATCTAGGTAAAAACTTTAGGAAAGTTCAATGAGTTAGTAGATAATTTACCCATAAAATATTTGGTTTCAAATTTCCAAAACGTTTTATATTTATCGAGAATTCGAAAAGTTACTTTGTATTAATAAGAAATTAAAATATAATAATTAGTTTTTTATTTTATTATTATTTTTTGCATAAAGGGGAAAAAGTATTCCGTTCTCATATAAAAAATACGATTGAAAGTTAAAACTCTTAAGACATCTACTCAGTCCTCATGTTTTTTTCCTGAATTTGTATGTTTATATTAAACTCTAATAGTATCAATAGATTTTACTTATATTTAAAAAAACAAGGTAAAAATTTTAGCGAGTTTAATGAGCAACGAGATTTTTTAACGAGTACGAGTCGAGCAAAAATTTATTAAGCTTACCGAACAACGAATTGAGTCGATCAACGATATTTCTTAATAAACATAATGAGTCGAGCACTATTTAACTCGCGATCGACTTACTCGATAATCACTCTATTCTTTTCCTTTTGACTTACTAGTATTATTTAGTAGGAACCATCCAAGTGGATACATGAACTTTTCTAAGAAATCCACAATTATCCCACTATCTATAATGAATAAAATAAAAAAATATTACATTAAAATTAAAAAATATATCTATTTTAGCATTTAATTTTTCTCTTTTTTTGACTTTTAAATCTTTATTTTTTGTTACATTAAATCAAATGAAAAAATAACATATTTATTAAGTTGATGTCAAATGTTTTACTTTTGTCAAATTAATTATTTTATTTTTTGTGTGTAAAAATAAAAAGATTCCAAATATTTAATAAATGAAATAGATTTAAAACTAAAATATATAAAATATGCATTTTAATTTGTATAAAATTGAATTATTAAAATTTGTCACTTTATTCATCTGTTTAATTTAATAAAAAAATTCAGAGCTCAAAAGATACAAAAAAATTAAGCTAATTTTTTTAGTTCAAAGTATCATTAAGTCAAATGATTTAATTATGTTTTTTCTTGCTTATGGATAAAATAAAAGAAAATATTTTGATATACAAGTTTATAATTAGGTTTAGAGATTAGGGTTTTATTTTAGGGTTTAGGGGTTTAGTGTGTAGAATTTAAGATTTATGATTATAATTTAGAATTTAAGGTTTAAAGTGATAGGGTTTGAGATTTTGGTTTTAAAATTTATAGATGGGTTGTGTATTTTTTTGATTAAATAGAGATATTACATTCCCATACCGGGATTCGAACCCATACAAGATGAGACAAGATGAGCATCCTTAGCCATTAGGTCAATTAATAAATCTCATAATTGTGTAACTTTTACACAACTGGTGTATCAAAATATAACCCTAACATAAATATCCTCAAACAAGTTCAAAAATTCAATTAAATTCATATCTCTTTTGCTCTCAATTGAGCCCTTAATAGTTAATACAAGAAGTTGAATAAATCAAGTCTTTTGTCAAAGTTAACATTTTTGTGCCATTATCACGTAACATCGTGCTATCGCACACGACCCTTCTAGATCTTTTTAAATTACATTTGGATATTTATCTTAATTAAATAATTAAAAAATATATAATTATTAAAATATTTAAAATAAAAAATACTTAATAATATAAAAAATTGTTTTAAAATTTTAAAGACTCTAAAATATAATAAAATATTTTAAAATTATGAAAACGTTAAAAAATATCTGAAATCATTAAAAATATTACAACCCTTCCCCCCTAATCCAAAAATTGCTAATAATTATCTATTTTAATAATATTGTTTCTAATAGTTGAACACGATTTTTTAAAAATACAATATATCTTATCGTTACATCTAACAATCGAAACTAAAACAACTCTATTTTATAAAATAATTTTTGATATATTTTTATAAGATTTAAATATTCAAAATAATTGAGTTTAGACGCTTAAAAATCAATATTACTTGAAATAAAATATTTCAAAGATTTTTTAGTGCTTATTCGAAAATAAAATCAAAGTATAGGTTTAGTCACTCGTATTATTTTTCAACTCAATAATCGATATATGTGATAGCTCAATAGACATAGTTACTTCACTAGTCACTACTACACAAATGACAAAGTAATGAAACGTATCCATTATAATTTTAATGTTGCTTACTAGTAGATATAATCACCTCACTAATAAAAAATTTAAATACGAACGTATTAAATTTATTAAATTGTTTTGAATTAGGACTAAATTAATAGAGTGTATATGTTTTAAGGACAACCTTTGCTATTATAACAAACCGTTTGTTTCAATTTTAATGGCATAGTAACCCGATTGTCATAAACTTTTAATTAACGACTAAATTTTTAATTTTTATGGAAAATGACATGTTTATTACTAAATTTATAATTTTAATTAAATGATTAAGTTGTTTCTTTTAGAAGAAAACTGACTTTTTTAGTACCAGACATAGACTAAATTATTAAATTTTAGAAAGAATGATACGTTTGTTTATTGGGTAAACTACTGCAGGGGTCACTTACGTTTAGTATCTGTACAGAGTTAGTCACCACTTTTGAAAAGTGCATATTAGTAGTCCTCTACGTTTTCGATGTGTAAATACTTGGTCACTCAGACGTTAACTCCGTTAGTCCCCTAACGGATTGCTGATGTGGCGAAAGGATAAATTACTGCACTAGCCATTAAAATTTATCTCATGTACATTTTTTCTCCTCAATTTAAAAAAGTAAACATTATAGTCACTAATAAAAATATTTCTTTATAATTTCACCCTTAAATTTTTAAAAATTCATTTTTCAATCCTAAAATTTTACAATCAATTAACACAATAATATTATAAATGCTTAGATGAAAAAAGGTGCCCAAAGTATACCCTTTGAAACTTAGGTGCCCAAATTGCTCCTATTTAATAACTCAAACTTAAAAATTTAGTCCACTAACTACTAAAAAATTCGAGTTATTGGAATTTCTATTTTATAATTCAAACTTTATTTTGAATTTTTGAGTCGAGTTTATCAAATTACAAGTCGAGTATTTTCACATCAAACCAAAAAATTTAATTTTTTCGAGTCAAGTCGAGTTATTGGAATTTTTATTTTATAATTCAAACTTTATTTTGAATTTTTGAGTCGAGTTTATGAAATTACAAGTCGAGTATTTTCACATCAAACCAAAAAAATTAATTTTTTCGAGTCAAGTCGAGTTATTGGAATTTCTATTTTATAATTCAAACTTTATTTTGAATTTTTGAGTCGAGTTTATGAAATTATGAGTCGAGTATTTTCACATCAAACCAAAAATTAAATTTTTTTCGAGTCAAGTCGAGTTATTGGAATTTCTATTTTATAATTCAAACTTTATTTTGAATTTTTGAGTCGAGTTTATGAAATTATGAGTCGAGTATTTTCACATCAAACCAAAAAATTTAATTTTTTCGAGTCAAGTCGAGTTATTGGAATTTCTATTTTATAATTCAAACTTTATTTTCAGTTTTTGAGTCGAGTTTATGAAATTATGAGTCGAGTATTTTCACATCAAACCAAAAAAATTAATTTTTTCGAGTCAAGTCGAGTTATTGGAATTTTTATTTTATAATTCAAACTTTATTTTGAATTTTTTAGTCGAGTTTATGAAATTATGAGTCGAGTTTATTGGAATTATACAACTTGTGAAGTTGGAAAGTCTGAAGTTTGAGAAATACGGATGTGTGTCAACCTGAAACCTTATGTTGTTATTGCATTTGCACAGCACAAAGTTCCTCACATTACATATAACAATCATTTATGCTCAAATCTTAGGCACCGCAGTAACCTTTAAGACCAGGTCTAGTATTTAAAAAATTAAATTTTTTGGTTTGATGTGAAAATACTCGACTCATAATTTCATAAATTCGACTCAAAAATTCAAAATAAAGTTTGAATTATAAAATAGAAATTCCAATAACTCGACTTGACTCGAAAAAATTAAATTTTTTGGTTTGATGTGAAAATACTCGACTCATAATTTCATAAACTCGACTCAAAAATTCAAAATAAAGTTTGAATTATAAAATAGAAATTCCAATAACTCGACTTGACTCGAAAAAATTAATTTTTTTTAGTTTGATGTGAAAATACTCGACTTGTAATTTCATAAACACAACTCAAAAATTTAAAATAAAGTTTGAATTATAAAATAGAAATTCCAATAACTCGACTTGACTCGAAAAAATTAAATTTTTTGGTTTGATGTGAAAATACTCGACTCATAATTTCATAAACTCGACTCAAAAATTCAAAATAAAGTTTGAATTATAAAATAGAAATTCCAATAACTCGAATTTTTTAGTAGTTAGTGGACTAAATTTTTAAGTTTGAGTTATTAAATAAGAGCAATTTGGGCACCTAAGTTTCAAAGGGTATACTTTGGGCACCTATTTTTCATCTAAGCATTTATAATATTATTGTGTTAATTGATTGTAAAGTTTTAGGATTGAAAAATGAATTTTTAAAAATTTAAGGGTGAAATTATAAAGAAATATTTTTATTAGTGACTATAATGTTTACTTTTTTAAATTGAGGAGAAAAAATGTACATGAGATAAATTTTAATGGCTATTGCAGTAATTTATCCTTTCGCCACATCAGCAATCCTTTAGGGGACTAACGGAGTTAACGTCGGAGTGACCAAGTATTTACACATCGAAAACGTAGACGACTACTAATATGCACTTTTCAAAAGTGGTGACTAACTCTGTACAGACGCTAAACGTAAGTGACCCCTGCAGTAGTTTATTTTACCCTAAAATATTAAACATTTATACAAAAAAATAGTTGGACCTTATTTTAATTTAAACCAATATTAATGTTGCCATAGGACCGATCGCATGCAATTGACTTCCTCCGTTCTATAAATACCATATCTCCTTCGCGCGTAGTCCATTTTCAAAATTTCTCACTCTGAAGAATTTCGGGTTTTAGAGGGAGAGAGCTGAAAGAAAGCCATTGAAGCAAAATTCCTGGGCTTCGTTGGTATATTTGACCTTCGATCTTTGAAGATGCAGAAACTAGGGTTTCCAAGCGTAAAAAACTTGGATCATTTCAAATCCTTATCACGATCCGGCTCCGGACCCGCGAAAACCTCCCAATTCTCTTCACGCCCGTCTTCGGATTCAAGTTCTCTGGGAAGTTTCGCAAATTTGAAACTTACCGCAGGTTTTAATCGAGAAATTTTGCTTTAATTATGTAAGTTATCGAACAATTCGAACAATTTTGATGATTCTTGGTGTGATTTGTTTGCTTCTAGAGAAACTTGTTAAAGAGCAAGCTTCTGTGAAGACCGATCTCGATCTGGCGGTACTCCTATCTCTACTTCGGCACTCTTATCCCTCTTGTTTGTTAAAGAGGAACCTGTTTGTTTGTTCTTCGATCATATACTATGGTTTAGTCTCACGAGATAATGAAGGTCTCTTCATTTTCACTTTCAACAACTGCAGAATTGTAAGCTGAAGAAATCAATGGAGCATATCCGTCTATTAGAGGAAAAGTTGCAGAATGCTTTCAACGAGAATGCTAAGCTCAAAGTAAAGCAAAAGGAGGATGAGAAGCTCTGGAAAGGCCTGGAGTCCAAATTCTCGTCAACAAATACTCTTTGTGATCAACTCACCGAAACGTTGCATCATTTGGCCAGTCAGGTTCAGAATGGTAGGAGTTTTATACATGTGTGCGATGCAATGTCTGAAAATTCATTTTTTTTAATGATATATTGTGTAATGTTTTAAGTATTTTTAATTTTATGTTCTTAAATAGCTGAGAAAGATAAGGAGTCTTTTGAAGTCAAAGTGTCTGAAAGTTCAAAAGCGATAGACTCACTGAATGAACATATGGATGGCCTTTCACTGAAGTTAAGTTCTGCTGAGGAAACTATCAGAAACCGTGAGTTACTTTTATTTTCTTCCCACAATATCACTATTCTTATTTTATGTTGATTGTTACTTTTTATTTATTTTAACACGAACAAGAGCAGAGCACATTGCATTATGCGATTTATCATTCTTCAATGTGTTGGACATTTGGTATTTTCAAATTTCAATGCAGGTGGAAAGCAAATAGAAGAACTCAAATTTGAGAAAGAGGGAAATGATAGGTTTTACAGGGATGAACAGCGCAAAACTGCGAACCTCATTGAGGAAAAAGGTGAGCACATAGCATGGCTGAGTTCGTATAGAGGCTTTCTCATGTATGTTGAAAGAGTACTAAGTGGCTGCATCAGTTATTAGATAATTTCACATGAATGCATAGCCTGATTTGATTCTAGATTAACGTTTTGGAAGATGTTTGAAGTTTCTTCATGAATATATAACATACATGCCTCATATTTCAATCTTTCCAGCATTGCACAAATAAACTACTTGAATCAAGCTAGGGGCAGATTCTGCCTAAAACATCAAGATAGAATAGGATAAAAAGTGGTAATTTTATTCTAAAATTGATAACCATGCTGTAATTATCATTCAGTTACACTCTTGTGAAATTGACTCTAGTTCTTATCATATTAGTCTTGCTAGTTGCTAATGATCCTGATTGGCAAGACCATTGCATAAGGTTTTTACCAATTTGACTTCAGGATGCTTGGCTTTTCAGAACTTGCATATTTTGAAGAAAAAAAAAGACATTTCAATTTTAAACAGGTCAAGATAACAATACCTTTTGATTGAAGAAAGCATTACTGGAGCATGTTGATTGATTATGAGGTGTAACTTTTAGCCATGAAAACCATAGTGTTTAATTCATTAAAAGCATCTTTGTGGAATCTTTTGCATGCAGATGCTCTAATAAAGAAATTTGAAGCAACCATAGCTGCAAGTAAACAGGCTGCTGAGAGTTTGAACTCTAAAATGGGAGAAGTTCAGCTTGAGTTAAGATCAAAAGAGGATGAGATAAAATGTTTGCTAACCAATCAGGAGAAGTTGGAGAAAGAAAACAGTGATATTCTGTTGAGCAATAATGAATATGCTAAAAAGCTATCAATATCACTCCAGGAGATTAAACATCTTGAAGGTTTTGTTGCTGTGTTGGCTGCACAGTTGGTTGAGTTGGATAAACAAAATTTGACTTTTTCCGACAAGTTTGACGAAATAAATTCTCTCTATGGCACTTGCTTTAAGTTAGTCCAACAGGAGAGAGATCTTGCTGCTGAACATGCTCAAAAGAAGTATGAGCAACTCCATGATAAATTCTTGTGCATAACATCGGAAAGGAATGCATTAGAATTGGTTAACCAGAAGTTAAACAGTAAGATCATTGAACTTCAGAGAGCCCAAGAGTCTGTTATGGAGCAACTTTCAGAAGAACGCCATGTAGCTGAAAAGAGAATCCAGAAATTGGAGTCTGAAGCAGAAAATCTAGTCTCAAAGAAGATTGAAACAGAAAAGTTGGTTTCAGAACTGGAGGAGAAGATTGACACACTGTCCGAAAGTTCAAGATCATCTGAAAATAAAATGGTTTAAATATAAATTCAGTTCAAATTTTATCTATTTGAGCTATTCTTATTACTAATATAAGCCTATTTGCTTGTCCTACAGCAAGATCTATTGCTGAAAATTTCAACTTTGGAAATGGATAATAAAGATAATGCAGAGAAAATGCAAGCTGATATTCAGGGACAAAAGGAAGAAATTGACAATTTGGAAAAGGAGCTGGAGAAACATGAGGCACAGGTAGTTTCTTTGGAGACACAAGTTGGTCAGCTGCGGGCCGCGGTAGAGGAAAAAGAACAGCTTATCCTGCAATATAAAGAAAGGGAAAAGAATCTGGAACTTCAAATTTCTGAGGTTTACAAAACAGTAATAGAATATGTAAATTTCAAACTTTTATGCAGTCTTCAAAAATAAATTTAAGTTTCTGTATGTTTCTGCAGAATCAGGCAATTATAGCAACCGCTGAAAGTAAACTTGTGGAAGCAAGGTCTCAATATGATGTGATGCTAGAAAGTAAGCAGCTAGAGTTATCTAGACATTTGAAAGAGATATCTCAGAGAAATGATCAGGTATTGTTTTTCCCTTCAATGCGATGTGAATCCTCAAAGATGGCAATCAGATTAATAATTTTGAGGAGTTTCCTCAGGCTATTAATGACATAAGGAGGAAGTATGACATGGAGAAGCAGGAGATTATTAAACTAGAAAAAGAGAAGGTTAGCTCATGATTGTCATGTGTTGCAATATGCAGAAAATAGCGGTTCTCACTTACTTAATCTTTCAGGCTGACAAAGTTGTTGGAGAAATGGAACAGAAATGTGACCAGAAGGTTGCAGAGTGCAAAGAAGAATTAAGGCTGCAGTTGTTGAGCATTGAAGAGGAAAATGCTACAATAGTATGGAACTGAAAACTAATGGAAACATAAGATCAAGTTTTTTTTTATCTATATGGTGTCTTTCATGTCTTGTAGATCACTCGCCTTCAGCAGGAGCATGATAGAAAGGAACAAAATCTCAAAGCTGGCCATCATGAGGAGCTAAAACGTGCCCAACTTCAGGCAGAAGATGAATTGAGAAAGGCATTTAAACTTTCAAGCCTTAAGTTTCAATTATTCATGTTAGTATTAAATGCATTTCATTTGATAATAGTTTAAGAATTGGTCTAGAAAACAACATCGCTCAGGAATGAGCATGAAGTTCAGATGAAAGCATTGAGGTGTCAATTTGAAGATGAGTGCAAAAATCTTCAGGAGGAGTTAAGTCTCCAGAAGTCCAAAGTACGCATTTCCTTCCCCTTTTATTTAAAGGGCATAATATGTGCTCTGATCTATTAATATGTTGCAGGAAGACAGGCAGAGAGCTCTTTTACAATTACAGTGGAAGGTGATGAGTGACAAACCACAAGAGGAACAAGAAGTGAATTCAAGAAGGGTTGGCTTGTTTCTTTGATATATTGATCTCTCTCTATCTCTCTCTCTCTTCTCCTGTGCATGTAAAGAATAGAACAGACCATTAATTATCAAATTAAGTATTTCATATTGTCCAAATGTGCAGTACTGATTTCCATTGTTCAATGTGTTATAGCTAGGCTCTGTGATGATCACTTTCACCAAAATATTTCATTGTATAATGCTTGAATTATTAAGCCAGTTTCCAAGTTTAGGTATTAACTGGATTTAGATTCATTGTGCATTGAGCATGGTTGGAACTGTTTCTTTGCATGATTGACTGAATCTATGCTTTTGGAAAGGGAAGCAAAAGCAGATGGAGAGTAATGAAGCATCATAGAGTAGGAGGTCATGTATGTCACCAAATACCATTTTGGCAGTGAAGACCATACCTTAGATTTATGCTGAAATATTTTACTTCTTCACAGGCAACCTATACTAAAACAAACAGAAAAACATGCATATTTGCAGACAGGTCTATTTCTTGTTATAAGTTATTTGGAGTCAGAAACCATACTTTTTATGATTTGTCTTGGAGTCCTGTTTCAGACGTGGAATCTTTCAATAAGTATTATTCAAATGTAATTACATGTGGCGTTTTACAATCATCTAAATGCCATCAATTTGGTGGATCCTTGCAGGATTATTCCATTTCTTCAGTTAAGAGGAAGGGTTCTGGTTTTGAGAAAAGAACTCAACATGCTCTTGTAAGGCCGGAGGAAGAAGAGAAGGTAACAAAAAGAAGAAAAAAAATTGACTCCCTGACGAAATTTTAATGCTAATTATACAAGTCATTGTAATTGCTTTATATATTGTCTACTGAAATCACCATATTATATAAGGCATCTTAAACGTCCTTTTATATTGTTTACAGGAATCACCAATCCCAGGTGTAACACAAACACCAGTGTCAAAATTGTTGAAGAGAGTAGAAAATACCAACACAGGAAGTGTAATGAGCATTCCTAAGCATCATAAGAAGGTAAAATACTTCTGTTGCCTTTTTTTCCATTTGCAGTTAGGTTGGGAAGAGAAGGATAAACATTCATCTTTGATATATTTTGGTTAGCGGGTCCAGACACATCCTCAAAACTTCCTTAATCTTACCTTAATGCATGGCAGGTAACCCACCATGAATATGAAGTTGAAACTTCCAATGGACGAACAATTACAAAACGAAGAAAAACAAGAAGTACAGTCTTATTTGAGGTATGTACCTTGAACCATTTTGAGTCCATGAAAAGTTTACATCTTCGTTAGACAAACCAATGTGGAATAGGTAGGTCCATAGTGTGGTAAATTTGTGCATACACACTCACACACGCAATCCATGCTGAACTTCCTTGTTTGATGTTACATCAGGATCCAAGGAAACAAAAGAAGGTTCGGACACCAAAAGCTAATACCCCCGCAAGTTTTGCCAAGGTACTCAAAAGCTAAAGATAGTCACTATATCATATATTCATGTCATATTTCAAAATTAGAAGGCATTATTGCTTGAAAATGCAATTTATGTTTTTGAAGAAGACAAAACAAAAGGCAAAACTATCTAAATCATTAGAGGATCAATAGTTAAATTTACATTCTTTAATACCTTTCTCCTTCACGGTTCTGGCATCTAATAATGACATTGCTAAATTAATTGAACATATGAGTTGTGATTTTTGTTCTCGTTTGATTTAGACGTTTGGTTACATGTGTACCTTTATTGTGGATACTTTTAGAAACAGTAGAGTAAATAAATTCCGGTATGTTATTAAAAGAGTATGCCCTGCAACTAATAATTCCGTCCTTAGAAAAATGCTGAAGCTCAAATATTTAGCATGTTTGGCTCTGGATATAGTAATTGGAATGCAAGTGTAGACCGATTAACCTAAAACAAGAAATTAGGGACTGACATCTGAGAAACGGAACAAAAATAGATTAAACTGTTTATGGTAATGACCCGTTGTAACAACATATGCTTTAGTATTTAAGTTACAGTGTTATTGTCATCCCAATATTAGAGAAACTCATCATTGATGCATTCATCATAAAGGGAACGAAGGGAAGTCAACCAAATGCTACAAATATCGGCGATTTGTTTTCAGAAGGCTCTCTAAATCCATATGCAGACGACCCATATGCATTTGATTAAAGGTACTGTCATTTATCTATTCTAGGGATGAACTTCTAAACAAGATGCTTCTGTTTTTTTTTTTCAATATATTTTCCACCTTTTTTTTCTATTTTCTTTGGAATAGCAGAAACTATTTACCTTTGCTCTCCATTAGGCATTGAATTGGAGGAATATTTGACTTAAAAATGATGATCTCACTCAACCATATTGTACCACCTAAAATAGTCCAACTGGATTGATTTTTGGTTCTCGATCATTCTACCTAATTAAGAATTTGAGGTTCGATACGGAAGGCTTGATTGTTTAAGTTGCCTGTCCTTCTGAATTGGTTTAGCTAGGGATGGCAAAAATACCCGGCCCCGACCCGACCCGAGGTGCCCCGACCCGACCCGGCCGGGTATTTTTACTAAAATTTCGGGGATCGGGGCGGGGCGGGGCGGGGCGAGAAAAGCTTGAAGTCGGGGCGGGGCGGGTTCGGGTATTTGATAGAAATTCCCCGCCCCGCCCCGCCCCGCCCCGGTATATTTTTATATTTTTATATATATTTTTATTATATTTATAAAAAATATCATTATATTTAAACATTTTTATGTGTTTTAAAGTTGTTTTTTGTTTTTGTTTTGGTTCGTACATTTTGTAAAATTTGTTTAGATGTTCAAGTTTTAATATATTCGATTCTAACGGTCAATGATTCAAGTTTATTCTTTTAAATATGTAGTTTAACACGTGATAATTTAAAATTAGTTTTATTTTATTTTCTTATATAAGTTTGAAGTCCTTTGAAATCATAATTTGTGATTGTGGTGAAAGATTGATCGAATCTAACATTTACCGTCGACGAAGATTAATTTTTTTTTAATTTTTCGGGGCGGGTCGGGGCGGGGTCGGGTTTAAAGGTTATTGTATCGGGGCGGGTCGGGGCGGGTAAATTAATATTTTAATTCGGGGCGGGGCGGGGTCGGGTATAGTATCTTATAGGTCGGGGCGGGTTCGGGGCGGCCAAAAACCCGCCCCGCCCCGCCCCGTTGCCATCCCTAGGTTTAGCGTCAAATTATTGAAAAAGGATGAATTCTATTCTGTCATAAGATACTCTAAAGCATAACATCTTTTGAGTGTCTTTCCAAACTGTGGTTTCATCTAGATTTTTACTGTAGTTTTATCTTGCCATTGATGCTTGTTTGCAGGATAGATGTATCCGATGTTGACACCTGAAAGCAGCCTTATATTTTCCCTCATTTCAAAGAGCCTTTTTCGCTTGGTTCACTGGGTGGGCGCTGGAGATTAATTCAACCATTCTTTCCCGTTTGCAAGAAGCATGCGATGGTTCATTTTGTAAAAACAAAAATAGTTGAGACCATTTATCTGCTACATTCCGGCATGTAAATAACATTAGATAAAGGACGTTTGTGCAGTGTGTTCGGACAGAAGTCGTGATGATGATGGCTGGTAGATACATGGTTTTTAGCGTATAAGCTTGGTGTGCATTTGAGATATTATTGCTTTTATGATACTCATTGCTAAAATTCGCTCTAAATAAAGGGGGAAAAAGACAGTTTTCCCTCTAATATTTTTGGTAATATGCATGTTCATCTTACGATTCATATTCGGGGTGCGAGACCAACCCTCCGAACAATATCGTCTCCAAAGTTTGAACTCGCATCCTTGCATAGTTGCATGTTAATTGTTAATCTTACGGTTCATGTTCGAGGAGTAAGACCAATCGTCCCAACAATATCGTCTCCAAAGTTTGAACTCGCATCCTTTCTAATAGTGTAATGTGTATTAACAATACAACCCAACATTTATTGGTCTATCCAACATATATACTATTCATATGCAAGCAATAATAATTTTATTTCTGGTTTTTTTGGTGCAACTGTTTTGAGATTAATTAGCCAAACAAGTATTGGGTCAGGTGTTTCTTTCACGAATTTAACTTTTCACGAATTCCATGTAATTTGATTTAGTATTATGCAGATAATAGCAACAAGCCTTTCATGGTGAACAATAGTTTGTAGATAGCGTTCTTTGATTTAAGCACGATAGTGGTTTTAAGTTTTATCTAACAAGTCATTTTCCTCCCCATCTCGAGGGAATAACCTAGCAGAGCCCAATGCTGTCTTGACGAAGAAATTGGAAAATTTATTGTAGCATAAAATTGAACGACAGAATAATAATGAGTAAATTTGTTTGGCATATTGTTTGATATCACAGAAACAAGTAAATTTTCTCATCACGGTTCATAAGATTGATCTCCTAAATGATTGAAAAATATTTGAAAACCTTTTAGCTACAGCTAGGTTGCAGAGTAATTACAGAAGGGAAAGTCATCATCAAAGAGAAGATCAAGTGCTAGCTTCGTAAAGAAACTGGCAATCATCATAACCAAGATGGCTTGAAGAATCAGCTCCATCACTCCACAAAATTTGATTTTCTTCATCTTCAATCGCTCCTTCACTAACTCCACCTTCAGGCTTTCAATCTCTCTCCTCATCTTTTCCTTTACCAGCGTCTAGTGAGAGAAAACAACAGAAGGAAAGATGAAAGGGGATCTGAACCGTATCAAACAAAAAATAATCACGAACCTCAGCTTCGTCGTTGTTTGCTGCTTCGAATACGCGATCCACTGACGATTTCAGCGAAGAAAGCAGAAGCGCAGCTTTGGCACCACGAACTGCGATCTGCAATTTCCGAACCTCGTCTCTTGCTTCCACTTCAGTTCCTTCCATTCCTTCTTCTTCTCTCTGTGTATACGGAAAGCTGTTTTTGAAATCTGAACTCCGATCTTTATATACTCCTCAAAAACGAAGGGAAACCAAATCCGAATATTTGAAATTTGTTTTCGAAGGAGTTCCTTGGTGGGCCCGTTAAGCCCGTAGACTAGCTCAGCCTATGACTATGTAGAGCTTTGAGCCTAAGTTCGGTTTAAAGCTTAATTATTTCCCTCGAAAATACTCGTTTTCTAATTAATTTTTTTGTCACATAATTATCATTCTATTACCCGATTCAATCCAATTTATAGCAAATATCACGTGCCACTTTTCGATCAAAAGAATAAATAATTGAAGAAAATCTACCTGGTCCTCAAATTCTTATACTCGTGTTAGCAGAGGAGGAATATTTTCGTGTGTTGTTTTTGATGAAATTCCCGTCATATGTTATCATTGGTGATGGTTTCTAAGTTATATAAGTTGAATCCTATCATTTCCACGTGTGATTGCAATTAAGTTTATCGTCTTGGAAAGTGACCTTGTCCCCCTTGAGAATCATCATAACTATTTTGTGAATTTTAAGAGACTTTTTTGTGGGGGAAATCCTCTCAAACTTCTTAAGTTCATGTTTATATTATTATAGACGAATGATATGGTTTTTCATCTTTTTGTACAATCATTGAAATCCATATAAATTGGCTTTGTCTGAATGTTCTTCACTCTATAAGCTTGGGGTTTGGCCTTGCATCACCTTTACCGTTTCAGACTCGGACCACCGTTCATGTCTAAATCATCTCCAGCTCTATAATATTTGTGGATAGATATTCTACACACCGGTCTTAATTCACCAATTCTTTCTTGATGGGCATTAAAGGGACTGTTTTCTCATGTTATACGAGAACGTCTGCATTGTATTTGTAGTTGGTATTTATAATGTAAGATATTATAGGAAAAGAAAAATAGTGTTAAAACATTGTTTAGCTTCATCTCGCACTTGAATTCAATTCTACACCCACCACTACAACTGTTAACTCAATGAAACCAATAAATGCTGCTCAACAGTCTTAAGATATGTTAGTTGCACCATAATTTCTTATTAATCTCCATAAACCCATTCAGGTTTCTCCTGTGTACACATCGAAGGCACTTGACTGGTTTTTTTATTAGAAAAAAGTCCCTGGCTTTTGGTGTGTCATCTGGATGATCAGAGACTGGTTTAAGAAAACGGGTACGGCGACGGAGTTTCGGGGCCGTATTTAAGGGATAGCTATTGAGCCACCATTTTCTTACCAACTATAATATCCTTTTGCTTAAACAATATTAGAATATAAAGCATTACCATGTATGTACAATCATACAAGCCAGTACTATGTAAGTTAATGTCAGTTCTCTCTCGGTAGACATTTTTCATTGGGGATAAGAAGCTTATATATAAATTATGTGTACATATAAATCAGCTAAAACATCTAGAAAAGACTATAAAGCTTTTCGAGACGAATTAAGAGATACAAATTTAATTAACACACGTTGGAGTGGATTTGTTATCCTAAACATAAAAAGAACTTGATTGACCTTACTAGCACAGGAGGCTAAGCCTTTGCTTGAATAGCTTTGGAGGGCCTTGGTCTGGTGGGTGCATGAATTTGCAGTTAGGGCATGAAGGTGATGACTTGCAAAGCATCACCAACATGTGGCACCGCATGCACACCGTTGCTACCATCTCTTGCCCTTGCTGATCATCCTCCTCCACCGCCAACCATGAAAGGTTGCGAGTTAGTCCTCCCGATGAGTTGATCTTCTTATCGGCCATCGTGGGGCTGACAGGGTTTTGCTTGTCGAATAATTGGTGATCTGTTGTGTTAACTTTCCTTACCGATGAATCGCACAGCAGGTTTAGCTCAAGGTCTAAGCTCATGTGACCAGGGCTTGGGGGTTCAGGGCTTCTCCTTGGATCCTTACAAGTTCTCGTATGAGTCCTAGTATTATAAAAGTGTATCTGCCCTGACTGAACACAAAAGAAAGCAAAGCAACTATAAGGTTATAGGGGTTGTTTATGTAACAGTATATACTACTGTTGAAACATATTCTTCATCTAATTATACATATAATATATGTATGTATGTATGTAAGTATGTATACCTGAATATCAAGGCATCTTTGCCACTCCAAAGGTAATGGAGTCTCGAGCTGTAGCTCCATATCGAACATCGATTTCATGCTTTCAGGTTTTGATCGCTTGTCTGCAGTTTCTTCAAGATCATCTTGTGAATCTTCCAACTTTCTCTTCTTTGATGAATTCTCAAACTCCGGGATCGTATTTCTGATCATATCTGGAGGGGAGAGGAGGGCTTGAAAGGAAATCATATAGAAATTAAGAAGCACTCCAAAGCTAGCTATACAGTTTAAGCTATCTCGGTTTTCTGTCTTTTCAGATAGAGTGATCAAATGGGAGAAATGGTTTAGGTGGTTATATAGGCTGAAATTTGGGGTGTAAGGGCAAAGTTATTGATGGTAGAAAACTAACCAAAAGGAAGGGCCTACCTATGCATGACGTGCATTCCAAGTTGGCCTTCAATTAACTACACTGCTTCAACCCAAGCTGCTGCCATTCAAAGCTTAGATGTGAAGTTCTAACCAACCTCTCTCTTTGGTCAATTATACATAAATTTCACCTGATCCTGATGGCTCTTAGAACCCCTGCCGATTTAAAACTAAATCATGATCGTATATGCATTTCAGGCTCATCCTGATCACATTCACAGGCATAACAAATCAAATACTATCTTAACAAACATCATCATAATTAACCACGGTGAATCCCGACAGTGAAAAGATCTAAAACGGTATCGTGTCACGGTCGCTATTTAAATCCCGGAAAACCTAAGCTTAAACTTTGGTTACGTGGCACGGCGTGGGGTTTCTAAGTTTTGAAGCCATACTTGACAGTTGACAGTGAGGTGAGCAGAGGCAAAAGTTGTATTTAGTTTTGGATACTTAAGAAAGGCGGTGAGAGGTGTGGAAGGGGGGAGCTATGGACATTAAATGAGCAGAGTCTGTAAACAGTTGAAAGGGGGGGAACTTAGCCTTGAATGCCAATGGATCTTTAATAACATACAATAACTTCAACTTCCACAATTGGATTTGGGTCACTCAAAGAACTAAAACTTTTAAAGCTTTCAACACCCTCCTTTTGCTATTTCAACAAATCCCCATATCAATTAATCAATCCATGAACTCTAGCTTTTAAAGCTCTCAACACCCCCCCTTCAGCTATATCCAAATAAAAATTAAACCTTTCCCATCAGCTAAAACCACCATTCCATGCCTATCAATAATCTTAAGGTCCCCAAAATCCCACCTTTTCCCCCCTGTAACTCTGTAAGCAGTTTAATCCTCTTGCACCAGCAAGTTTCCAATTGTCCGTACAAGTTTTCTAAAATATAAAACCAATAACATCCGAATCTGTCACTATATTCATACATATATTAATATTGAACTCGCCCGTGATACGGGGAAAAGAAAAGGTGTTCACTTGAAAAAGGAAGACGGGGGGTAAGTAGTTTTTGATTGTATAAGGAAGAAGATGAAAATTTCACCAACCAAATATAAATTGGTGAGGGACCCTAAATAGAGACTAGACAGCAGATGGCATAAATACCCAACCCATTAAACGTCGTGGTTGTAATTTTTCCAAAATCAGGCAGTTTTCGTAACCTAATCAGCCCATCCGGGGATTGGAAATTAGTAATAATGTTGAGCAAAAACAAAAGGAAAGGGTTGAAATCCAATTAGAAAAAGGCAGGCATTGAGGGAGTCTACCTGCCTTCATTAACTCCCCGTCTTGAATGCAGAATTGAAGGGGAAGACCATTGGAAACCCACCTCGCTTTCGATTTCATCGTCACCGGTTTCCCCCTACTCGTGTTTTAATGCTCTCAACCCAACTCTTCTTCCCTTCATTTATGTTGGTCTTAATTTCAAAATCACTTCCCACTTATGAGAATAACTGTCAGAATCTACCACTCTCACTAATAAATCACATGCCAATCCTTTACACCCCCAAATTCATACACCCCCTTCTCACTTTCTTAAAACTCCAATTCAATGAATAATTAATTTGATTTACCGGCCTCAACCTCCGCATTTTTACTCAATTTTTCTGCTTTTTAATAATATTTACATATTTAACACTCAAAAAATATTAATTCTTGATCTAATATCGTTTGCAGAACTCATTTTTTAATGTGGTACGGCGAGTTTCATTAAAAAAACAAGAATTTATAAAAATCGTCATTTTAATATGACGCAAGTTCTATGAGTTTTTTTTTATAGACATTCGTTATTAATATAGCGAGTTCTATAACTTTTTATTTTGTAGTGACACTGATCATACCAGTTAGAAGAGTGCCTACAATGGGTGCTAGATTGAAAAAAAATGTTTTTAGGTGCCATATATGTGAATAATATTAAAAAATTATTTTGATATTTGGGTAAATCAGACCCAAT
This sequence comes from Hibiscus tridactylites, assembly GCA_958450335.1. NCBI lineage: Eukaryota > Viridiplantae > Streptophyta > Magnoliopsida > Malvales > Malvaceae > Hibiscus > Hibiscus tridactylites. Next base: position 13,289,745 of record OY288277.1, read on the forward strand.
AGAAATCATTTGTCCTTTTCGGTGCCCCTATTTATTTCTCTCACTGAAAAATTAGGTTTAAAATTTAAGGTGATAGTTAGTGTTGAGGGAATTAGGGTATGATGTATTTTTAGGGTTTATAGTTTATAATTTAGAATTTAGAGTTAAAGCTTAAAATTTATTTTTTAAATATTGATATATAAAAAGAGCTACCGAAAAAGGCATATGATTTTTGTTATAAAAAAAATACTCAATCCCCTTGTCAACATTACTATTACCCGAGCATTAGCAACTAAACACCGCCTACCTATTGGATCAAAAAAAACCCTAGCTAACTATATCCCTATTCATAGAATCAACGAAAGCTGAAATTTTAGATCTTTAAAAATTTAAATTCGGTTTTAATTATGTGTTATTAAATCTTACTTTAATTTAAATGAATCATGTGTTATGTTCAATAAAAATTATGTTAAAAATGCATAATGTTTAAGTCGATATTATTAATTTTTGGTCAAAAGAAGTCTATATTATTAATTATAGTAAAATGTTTTAATTTACAAAAAAACTCATTTTTGAAACAAAATACTTAACGTTTTACACAATTAAACTAAATATTAATCTAACACGTAGCATTAATCGCTTGCAAAATTTTGATTTTGTCATGGATGAAAATTATGAATTATTCATTTACTAAATATAAAACTTTTTCAACTGTGCTATAAACATATATATTTGTTGCCTTTCCGTTAAGTAAATTGGTATAGGAGAGAATATGAAAACTTTGTAAACCCTAATCTAAATTAGGGAAACAAAATGATCTAATTGCATCTTCTATAAAAGAGGTTATTAATGCTGTTGGTTGTGCCTTACGAACTAGCTAGTAGTCACCTGTCACTTGTATTAATTATAATAATGATAAGTGGTGACGTCCATTTTCGCCCTTTAACTAATAATTATATATTTTTTTGGTTACAATAACTATAAATTTTTATTCACCAACGAATATCTTTAAAATATTTTTTAAAGTTATTATAACAAAATATCAATATAATGGTATTGGACAAGTCTAACGTACAACAGATCTAGGGTGCGGTTAAAAACGATAAATTTTAAAATTTGTCTAAGAACTTAGAATGTTAACATTTTTTATAACATTTTAGGTTGATTTTTCATGACTTTTGACAAGTTTCGATACTTGCTTTTTCTATATAACATTTTAGGTTCTTGGACAAAGTATTGAAACTTGTCAAAAATAAAAAAAAATCAACCTAATATGTTATCTAAAAGTCTAATATTTTAAGTTCTTGGACAAATTTTAAAACTTATCTCCTTTCAGTCTTACCCTAACTCGGATGGAAATCCTCTACCCCTTTTCGGTGCCCCTACATATGCCCCCACGCTCAAAATTAACTTTAGGGTTTAGAGTTTAGGGTTTTAAGTTAGGGGTTGTGGTTAGAGTTTAGGGAATTTAGGGTAGGGTGTATTTTTTAGGGTATAGGGTTTAGGGTTTAGGATTTAAAATTTAGGGTTAGGACTTAGATTTTAATTTTGTAGTGTTTTTTAGTGTTGGGACATATGTAGGGGCACCGAAAAGGGGCAGACGAATTTTATCCCCCTAACTCACCCAATGATATTGATGAAGTTGGATAAAAAAGAAAATAAGTGGCTTGTAATTTGATTGATATTGTTGTTGTAATATTTAGAAAGTCATGGGTTTTAATGTACTTAATCATAATTGGTTTCGAGATAGAAAGGGAAAATTATGGGTAATTTAGTTATTACATTTTATACTTTCAAAAAAAGGGAAAATATACTTAATGTTATAAACATTTTTTATTTATAAATGTCCGCTATTATTAGAATTGTTGTACAATATAGGAATGTGTTATATTATTAATTTATTATGACTTTGATGTTTATTATAATTGAAGTTTTATATAATATCTACAATTTATATATATACAAAATTTGGGGAGGAATCTACACATCTTATTATAAAAATATAATATAATTCATCGCCTTTTCTCACATAATTTATTTTATAAATCGTTTACTTTATTATATTTTATAGCAATTAATACATCATTTTTAACAAAATAAAAATAACCTTAAATGGCGTATTTGGTCTAGTGGTAAGTAATTACTTTTCAAGAAATTTAATTGATGAAAGGGTGTTTTTTAGGTTTTGTACATTCAAGGGTAATTTATATTTTAGATCATCAAATTTAATATCTATTTTTATTTACAACGCAAACTTTTAATTAAACTAAATTATATTATTTAGATTTTATTATATATAAATTATTTAAAGATGTTAGCATAAGTAACTTATTTTATTAATAATAAAAATTAAATGATGTAATTTAATCAAACTAAAGATATATGATATAAATAAAAATAGATGTTAAATTCAATGATCTAAAATATAAATTACCCATACATTCAAACACGTCAACTTTCCTAAGAATATAACTTTTCATTAGGAATTACTCGTTCTCAAATATTGTGATTCTTTTGAATACATGTGGAAAAGTAACCTTATCATGCAGGTGAAAAGTTAAAAATTTAACTGAAACAAAAATACCCTTACCATTTTCTCCCACAATTTTAATACTTTTTAATTATAAAATCATGAAACTAATTTTTTCAATTTACACTATATTTCAGCACATGTTGAACATTTTAAATTGGTTTAAAATTTAACCATATATTATTTTTTATATAAAAATAATATCTTATAAAAATAAATAATTAAATTACGTTTTTGTTAATAAGAAGCTAACTTTTATTAAGATTAGTACCATTGAAAATTAACAAAATTGTACTTATTTGATGAGGGTAATTTCTCAATGCTCATGTGTACCAAACGTTACAATGATATTCTTCAGACAATCTTAGTAACCATAAGAATCACATCCTATTAGAATGTTAACACGTGAAAGTACCAAGCATCACCTAAGGGCGTGTTTAGAAATCACAAAGCAATTGTAAAATAATGTAATCAGTAGGGTATTTATTAGTTATTACCCCATTTGTAATTACAATGAATTATAATACATTGTACATGTTTGGTTGGCAAAATGTAATTACTCACAGTTTAGTTAGATTATTGAATAATAACGAGCTTAATCGAGCTCGAGTTCAAGAAATAATACAAAAATTGGTAAGTGATTTTCATCGAGCTCAATCTTTAGTAGCCTAAACTGATGTTTGAATAAAGTCGAATTAAGTATTGAACCTTAAATTTTAACTCGAACTCAAGCTTGCCATAATTCGAACCCGGCTTAATTACACCATAGGGTTGACGAATTATCTTGAATTTATTAATTAAAATTGATTTTCTATTTTTTTAAAAGTAATTGAATTGTGAATACAAGCTTCTTATTTTCTTTTGCATTTAGGCCTAATCAAGTAAAAGACGAGTATGAATATAAAAAACGAACAATATAACTCAATCCATGATCAAGTCTATTGTAACTGGACCTATTATGAATTATACAAAACATTATAGGAAGAATGACAAAGGTTATCTAGATTAAATATGAAATTATATGCCAATTGAAGACTTAATAAGAGCGTGATTGTCATTTGTAACTACAATAATAATTTATTGACGTAAATTACTATATAGAGTACCTCGAGTATTTAAATATTTTTTTGATATTATTCATGTCAATTTTACGATTTATGTTTGATTTTATGATCATCTTTTATAATAATATTGTCTTTAAAATTTAAACCTATTTTTCTCATTTGAAACCCATTTCAAGAAAACTAAAAAAAAACATAATTAAGAAAAGACCAAAGAAAGAAGGATAATATATATAAGATCCGATATTCGAATTTAAGGCAGCCATGGAAATAAAAGTAAACATTTTATTTAATTTTGCTACCCGAAGTCAAAAGAAATTAGAAAATTGTAAAGCCATGATAAGGCATATTTCAATGATATATGGAATTATGGATCATGTGTGAAAACTGAGAAGTGTTAACTTCACAATCGCATTCATTTAGTCACTACTTCGGCTACTTGTTTCACATGCGTGTAAGCCTAACAGTTCATCTAATTTATTATCTCTACTAAGACCGCAAAATATATTTATAAATTCTAATAGATATTAAAAACTTGTATTATATAACTAACAAGTGTTGAGTGCATTGTTAAGGTATATTGCACTCTCAAAGAAAGGACACGAGTTCAAATCTTAGAAATGATATTGTTGGAGGGACAACCTCATACACCAAACATAGACCCTAAGACAAACATGCATTTACCAAAAACAAAACTTGTATTATATACATGGAAGAAACTACTCTCGATCAGGGGTTGTGTCTCCCAAATTATTTTATACTAAGAAATATAATAAAGATTTTTACTTATTTTGAACCTTAATTGTTTAATTCATTTGAACTTTACATTATCGAATTTTATGGTTAATTGTATTTTATTTCAAAAACTTAATCTATGGTTGTTGCTTATTATATAAGCCTAAAGAAAATTTTGTATTATAAAAAATTTGAAACTACAATGACACGGGCCTCGTTAAAGAATTTTACTAAACCAAATAGAAGAAAAAAAAAAGAGTGCACTATATCAGTATCGACAACCGTCAAATTCGATACATCACCCCTACTGCAATTCCACAGCACTATCGAAAAAGCAAAAAACGCAGCACTGAGAATCCATGAACTCGTGGATCATGGATTTAGTGCTTACACCCAAAACTCATCACAAGCTCGTCACAAAAACATAAAAATGATTGAATACACATCTCGCGTAATTTAAAATTTACATATATTTTTTATTTTAGGGCTAAAAATTTAGTTTAGAATTTATAGTTTAAGGGTTTAGTTTATATGATTTAAAATCAAGAGGGGATATTAGAGTTTAAATTTTAGGGTTTTAAGATTAGAGATTTAATTTTTTAAAGAGTAAATATGTAGGTTTGTGTAATTTTTTTTAAACAACATATGTATAAAAAAGGCAAAAATGAACAAATAAGTAAATCTTAATTTGTATCTTGATTGTTGAAGTTGTCGTCTAAACATATTGAATTAGTCCAAAGAATAAATTTGGAACAAAACTCACTCACCAAATATACTTATTCGTACATGCAAGATTCATGCGTATCACCAGGTATATCTTTAGGAATTAACATAATTATAATTTTTGTTTAATTCATCAGGGTTTCTAGCTTTGAAATAATAAGAGTGCGTTTATAATAAATGCATGCACAGCAATTACAAAGTAAAAAGAAGGTGGTGATGAAGGGTGTTAACTGAAGCTGAAGAATAAGTGCAGCATTTATCTGTGGGGGGAACCCGAAAGCAGGACCACCATTTTCTCTCTTAGGAAGATGAAACATTAATGCATATTGGATATTCATCCATATGTGCAGATATAATGGTGCATTTATTGTTTCATCTATATATAGTTATATGTTGGATTCCGATCCCTATACATATATGTTGCTATATGCATCCCATTTCATTTCCATACATACATGCATGTGTATATGTATAGAGTAGGGTACCCTGGGGATTGTTGCAGAGAGTTTTCAGTCCCACTTGGGTTGCTGCTGCATTTTAATTGAGTTTGCCTAACAAACAGATCTATACGCTCCTTTCTTTTTCTTTCTTTCATTCCCATTCATTTTTACAAGTTTGATATATATCATGTTAAACGAGGTTTTTACATTCGGATTTAGTTTAGAGATGTTAGCAGCAGACCCAACAATGTTGCTATTTATTTTCTCAGTAGGTGAATACATTGGACACGGCAGAAGTTGCAGCTGCCCCGGGGACGTAGAAAAATGATTGTATATGAAGCTCTAATTATTTATTCAAATATTTTAAGTCCCTTGAGCCTTAATAAAAGAAACCTATTTTTTCTTTTATATATATAAAAGAAAGTTAAGAAACCCTTTTTTTAGATCGTGATTAAGATCCTCTAGAAACACTTAATTAATTCCTTTAAAGTTTTGACAGATGACAGCATAAATTAAAACAAAGCAGCAATTGAAATTCAAAAAGTATTCATTCTCATACGTCCTATGTCTTAATAAATTGCCGCATAAATAGGTCAAACAATCAACAAACTAATGAATTTGCCACACAAAAAAAAGAACACCAACAAACTAACGAAGACCGAAGCTTATACTAACATGATGGAAATTTTTTACCCCTACTTATATTCATACGTTGAAAATTACGTTTAGGGTTTATAGTTAGTGTTTAGAAAGTTTAGGGCAGAGTGTATTTTTAGGGTATAGAGTGTAGGATTTAAAATTTAGAATTTAAGGTTAAAATTTAAAATTAAATTTTATAATATTTTTTTAGTGTTGGAGCATAAATAAAGACACTAAAAAGGACAATTTTTTTTTATCCATAACTATTTTAATAATAGAACTTTATGATAGCTGAGAAAAAAAATATGGCTCATTTTTCTTGATTTTTTTGCGGCAACAATTGTCTTCATAGCAACTTTCTTGTGAAAAAATAGAGTTAAATACACACAACTTTTACTCTTAAAACAACTTTAACCATCAAAGAAAGATTCAAGTTCTACTATGAAGTAGGAGTAGAATACTACTATTTCATAGTTTTTAGAGTATCCATGAATATTATTTAAAAATGAATCAATTACATTTAATGCGATGCTATTATTGTAAATATTATATGAATAGGATAAAATTCGATATTGTATATAATCTTCTATTTAATATGTAATTCAATACATGAACTTTAATTTATTATATGGATACTTTTTTAATTTATTTATTATGATACTGATTTATTTATTAGATGATATACATAATACATGAATAGGGGTATAGTTACATTCCCTCCCTCATTTTTTAAAAAATTCTTAAATCGCCTTATATTATTTAAGGTATATTGATGTTTGGTTCCTTAGAATTTTTTTAATTTGACCCTTTGTAAAATTTAGAAAATATATGAATTTGATAACACTCGTGGTTTAAAAACTCATTCATTAATATTAGTTTAGCCTCTCTATTTTACTTTTAATCAATCAATTAAGCATATTTATGTTAATTACCAAGTTAATATGAAATAGCTTTACGCATAATTAAATTTAATTATATATTTTTTACATCAAAGGATTAATTTCATTATTTTATAATGGTGAAACAGGCCACAAAGTTAACCCGATCACATATGGGCTTAGGTAAAGAACTTTTAAAAATATTGAGTATCGATATTCGCAGTGGCGGATTTAAAAATATTTTTTAGAGTGAACAAAAGTTCAAATATTTTTTTAAAGTGGGCACAAGTCATAAAAATCAAAAAATTTCAGGGTTGACCCAAATTATAATTTTTATAAAAATTTAAAGATTAATTCATAAATGTATAAAAAAATCAAAACAAAATGTGTGCAAATTTTAAAGTTAAGCAGTTGCAATGGGAGCCGTTGTTTCTATGGCTTTCATTTCTTCGAACCTCGACTCCTTGACTTGAAATTTCAGTCCAGCATATAGCTTCATGTAATCTTCAAACACAAATTACGGGTACACGTTTTTCTTCTCATCTTCTGCTTCTTTAAAAAACTATTTTTTTTTCTTCTGAAAAAGTTAAGCAGTGAGATACGAAGAAGAGGCTATTTCATGACTATATTTCTAGTGCTTAGAAAGAAGTGTTTTTTTTTTCTGAAAAATTTAGTTAAATTTTTAGAGTAGTGTTGCAGAGAAAAAAAGAAAAGGGACGGAGAATTTGGGGTTTAGTTCAAATATTGGATGAGTTATTTTCTATTAGGATTAAATTGATATAATGTAACAATTTTATGGACTAAAATTGTTATTAAACCATGCCATGTCACAATTTCCATTAAATATTTAACGGCCGGTGACCAAAATGATAACGAAATGAAACGTTAGTGACGATTTTGACGAAAAAATTAGATGAGTGACCAAAACAAAAAAAAGAGAGTGATAGTTAGGTGACCGCCCGTGTAGTTTTCTCTGTAAAAAATAATTTAATTAAAATTTTATTTTAAATAATTATTAATTGTACGTTGAGTTTTTAAGAGTTTTAATCTTTATTAATCAATTTAATAATATTCAGCGGTGTTCAACGTTACTAGTGTTTAGCGATATTCGATGCCCGTTATAAAATTTTTCATTCTATAAATACATATTTATTAAAAGTCATGCTTATCCATTAATCAGAGTTACGTACTCATCCGACCTAGCAGGTCCAACCAAACCTAAGCTTAGACTAAGATAATTTTTTTTGAATATGCTGATGCGATGGAAGGATAGCATCTGTTCAACTTTCTAAGTCTTTTCAATAGACTAAGATAATTTTGATTTCAGGTTAGTTTGATTTGACTTGGTTTCCAAATTAAATAACAGATCATTCAAATATAACTATAATTCGTTATTATATAAATTATAAATACATATCGTCATAACTTGTAACTCATTATATAAATTTGACTTGATTTCAGGTTAGTTTAGTCTGGCCATTAAAAAAAGATTTTTTTGAAATTGAGTCGCGACCCGACCCGTTCATGAAGAGTGGTATCTCCCTAATTTGAAAATTCAAAATAATTAGTTGCGGTACCCATCGTTTGCATGAAAACGAGAAATGTTATTTTGAACAAGAAAAAAATGGTTGCAATATAATTAAGGCATCAACATCGTGCGGCAATGGCAGATTAATGGGGAACCAAATCACATGTTTCTCATTGATTGTTGATCAGACTATTTATAAATATCATTCCACATTAATACAGACATATGGAACCAACAACAATTAAAGTGTTCAAACATTTACAATTCCTCATGTTTTGTGGTTGTCGTATTAAACAAGTTAGTTTTAACGATGCTAAAATTTATTTACCTCTCATGTTTTAAAAACACGACAATAATAACTAGACACTTATTATTATAAAATTATAAAAAATAAGTTAATTAATTTTAAAATAAATAAAACTTTAAAAAGTAATTAAAATATAAAGTTAAGAAAATCAAAGCTTAATTTTATTAATTTTAACTGATAAAACTCTAAATCAATTTTTTATATAAAAAAGATAAAAACTTAATTGCAAGAGTTCAAAACCACTAATAGTCTAAAATGCAATTAAACCATTAAAATCAGAGCATGTGCCTCCATCTCTCAAGATAACAACTATTACATTAAGATCGAGTGGAGTGTCTTTGGGAAAGCATTAAAAAGAAGGTTTGGGAAAGCACAATGATGTGGCGAAGTTTACAGCTAGCTACACTGATGATTTGGCTCGCCGCTCGTGTGTCGAATTTTGATGAGAAATATTTCACTTTTTTTTTGTTTCTACATTATATTCATTCTAATAAGTATTAATCTAATTATCGTTATGAAATATTCAGTGTAAATATTTAAAGTATTAATATTTGAGGTAGGAATGGTGTATAATTTTATAAACAGTCAACAAATAGACCGATAACATCTCATTAAAAAGAAAGTACGGTGTATTTAATTTTAAAATTTCGGAGGATATACCATCATTTTATTTACAAACGATACATAAGATTTTTTTCACATTTGTTTTCTTTTTAATTTTTTTAAAAACAGCGAACGGTGTACGAGTCGAACGTCAATTTCGCGTTCGACGTTCGGCTGCACGTCGTTTGTCGTTTCTAGCGACGCCGTGTTGAGAGAAATGACCGTCTTGGCCCGGCAATCAAAGAGGTGTGCTCAGGGGCGGTGAAAGCGGTGGCGATTTGAAGGTTTGTGTTTGAGTAATTTTAAGGATTTAGGGACTGTTTTGTAAAAATTGTAAACTTTCGAGATTTTATGGTAAACAAAAAGTTTTTTGTTTTGAATTTTAAATTTTGAAAAAAATATACCACGTGTCAAGCATTGATTGATTAAAGTTTGTTTTTTAACACCCATTAACGATAGGCATCTAAAATCATAACTTTTAAAACTTCAGGCAACTATTTTTGCAAAATAATACTTTAAACACTTAAAAATAAAAAAAATATTTTGAACACTTATTTTTGGTGCACCCCTTTGTATCACATTGTTGCCACTAGATATTTTTAGAATTTTATTTTATTTAATTTTTACCCACTAAATCTTAAGCTCCTTAGGTTTCAAAGTTTGAACTCCAAAGCTCATTATATATTCAATTTAGTTCATACATTCACAAATATTTAAAATATAAAAAAATAAAAATGAAAACCCGGGTAAACAAGCTTATAAGTGAATCGATAAATGACCTGAACACACATTTGTTCGTGTTCATTCATTTATTAAACAGACATAAAAATTTTGTTTATACTTATTTATTTAACATAATCAACGAATGTTATACAAATGATTCACAAATAGTTTATCAAATGCTCTATTTATTTACACCATAGAGTTACACCCTTAAACCTATTTTAATTTAATTTATTATACTAACTTATGTATTCGTGAAATCTTTCGAACAAAAAACAATTGTGAAATGTTTATTCAAGTTTCTAGACGTCTGGAATCTGGATAGCCTGCCCTTATAAGCATACTATTACTATTACTATAACTATCTTAGCTAATAGCCATTTTAAATAAGGCCTCTCAAAAGAAACCAAGAGCAAAGGCCCAGGGCTGATATTCTTACAAGCAGAGTACTGTATTTATTAATAAAAGAGTATCACGAATTATATGAAATACTTTCATTTTCATTATTTAGCTGTTGCTACGTAGCTGTTTTATTTTATATAATTATTCAATATATTGAGAGTTAATATTTTTATTTATTTCACAAGCTGATTGAGTATTGTTTATTAAAATTAAAATAATACAAATTAAATAAAATGAGACATATACGTTTTCATTTTTTTGGTAGAATTAAAGTTTATAGTTCATATTTCGAATAATAATCTTTTAGCAAAATGATCTATTGGTCTTTAATTTTATTTTACCAATTTGTTATTTTGATTTTTAAACTTTTATCACGTTATATTTAACCCTCAAATTTTATTTTATTTTGTCAATTTAATCTAAATGCGACGAAACAAAAATAATATCGTCAAATTGATATAATCTATTTTTCTTTTTCAGTCATGTCATTAAAATTTTTGAAAAAAGAAATAATTTTGTCATTATTGAGATGTTGATAACTGATTTGTAATTTTTAATATTTTCTTTTTAAATTTCTAACGATCTTGACGTAATAAGTCGTTATTGTTTCGTCATGTTTAGATCAATTTAATAACAAAAAAAAAAAATTTAAGAACCAAAATATAATTCTTCCTCATCTTTTTATTTGTAGGAAGAACAAGTCTTAAATTAAATTGAAGATTCTAATATATAATGTAAAAGCATCCGTTAAATTCTCTTGCTTAATTTGTAAGGAGTCGAGATAAAGACGCGGGATTTGACATTAGGAAAATTGCGGCTGGATTCTTTTCCAACTGGAGTAGCTAAGGCGACGATGGAATGGAAAGCCCACTTCAAATTGGTCAGCTTATTCATCTCAAGACCCTTCACCTACTTGTATATGTTGAATAATTCTCTTTCTGGTGACATTCCTTCAGAAATGGGAAACCTTACCAACTTGCATGAACTTTATATTGATACCAACCAACTCACAGGTTCCATCCCTTCCAGTTTTGGTAACCTGAAATACTTGAGATTGCTCTACTTATCCTCCAACAGTCTTTCAGGATCGATCCCTTCTGAACTGGGGCATATGAAGTCGCTCAGCGAATTAGTACTTTATAGAAACAATCTTTCTGGTTTCATCCCTGCCTCATTTGGAAACTTGACAGGTCTTACCATTCTCCAAGTATATGAAAATAAACTTTTCGGTCCCATTCCTGAAGAGTTAGGAAAGTTACAATCATTGATTTTCCTAGAGTTGAGTCAAAACCAACTCAATGGCTCTGTTCCATCTTCATTTGTTAATTTGAGCAACTTGAAAACTTTGTTCCTCCGAGACAACCGGCTTTCCGGTCCCATACCTCAAGAATACCACTGGCAGAATACCACCTGAGCTTGGAGACTCAGTTCAGCTTCAAGCTCTAGATTTTTCTCCAAATCATTTAGTTGGGGAGATTCCGACGGAGCTGACAAAATTGACTTCTTTATCAAGGCTTATTCTGTCAGGGAATCAACTCTCTGGTGGTATACCAAGGGAAGTTGGATATTTTTTCAATCTCGAGTATCTCGATTTGTCGGAAAACAGATTGAGTCAGTTCATCCCCGAGACAATAGGAGGTATGTTGAAATTGCACTACTTCAATTTGAGTAGTAACAATTTCAGCCAGAGAATTACAGCTCAGATAGGCGAGTTAACTCAACTGACTGATTTAGATCTGAGTCATAACATGCTTTCAGGAGAGATTCCAAGTTTCCAACACAATTTCAATCTTTGAAGAGCTTGTCAACATTGAATGTCTCTTATAATAACCTCTCCGGTGGCATCACAATTTTCATTGAGCTCCGAGGCTTGGTCTATGTCGACATAGCGCATAACGAGCTGCAGGGTCCAATTCCTGATGTTCCCGCATTTCAAAATGCTTCAATACATGCATTAGAAGGAAACGAGGGCTTGTGTGGCAATATTAGTGGGTTGAAACCTTTGCAATCTTTCTAAAAAGGGCCACCGCAAGTTACTCTATGCAATCATGTTCCCTCTGTTGGGAGCTGCTATCCTTTCAATTGCTATTCTGGCTTCGTTTTTCGGCTTCAAAAGACAGAGAAAAGATGCAGACAAAGAAAGTGAAAGCAGCATGCATAATGATATCTTTGCAATATCGTCATTTGATGGGAAATTGTCGTATTCTGAGATCAAAAGTGCAACCAAAAACTTTAGTCCTCAGTGTTGCATTGGAAAGGGAGGATACTGTAGAGCTGTCATCAGGTGATATTGTAGCTGTGAAGAAAGTCCATCAACTGCATTCAGATGAAGTTAGAGCTGCAAAAGAATTCCAGAATGAAGTAACGGCTTTGATAGACATACGGCATCAGAATATCGTGAAGTTTTACGGGTTCTGTTGGTCTGCCGAGCACAAATTCTTGGTTTACAAATACCTCGAAAAAGGTAGTTTATCTACAAATTTAAGCAATGAACAAGCAGCAAAAGAATTGGATTGGGAAAAAGGGGTGAATGTTATAAAAGGGGTTGCTCATGCCTTGTCCTATTTGCACCATGTAGTTATAGAAATCTGTTGTAGCATGAAAGGTAGATCATCATTCTGTAATCGACTATATCTGTTTTTTTTTTCCTTTGCAGAGCTTTCCTACACAATGAAGGTTACAGAAAAGTGTGACGTTTATAGTTTCGGAGTGTTGATTATGGAAGTCATCATCGGATGGCGAATTGATCTCCACGCTACCATCTTGGACTCTTCAAATGCGCCCTCTGGTGGAAGATGTTTTGGATCAAAGGCCTTTACCTCCATCACCATACGTTCAGGACCAACTGATATCTGTGATGAAGATAGCTTTTATGTGCTTGGCTGACAATCCAAATTCTAGACCAACTATGTACGCTGTTTCTCAGCTGCTAGCCGACTGAATCATTTCCTCCCAAGGGTCTTATATTGAATTGCAGACCTGTTTCTCAGCTGTAACTCCCAATATTTTAATGTTGTGGCACTCCTTGTATACAAGTAGATTAGTAAGAATATTTTTCCCAACTTTTCATGTATCAGAATTTAGCTTACAACGTGTTAACAATTTATAAAGAACCATATATTTAGTTTTTACTCAGTAAAGTTGTTTCAATGTTCGAATCATATGTGTACAGGGACGAAGCCAAAATTTATTCAATGAGTGTTATTTTTTGAACGGTGCTCAAAGATGATTAATTATTTATAAAAGATGTGTCATTTATTTATATTTTTAATTTTTTACATACAAATTATATAAAAAAGAATTTTATGTATCATCAGAGGCTCCGCCCATGCATGTATATACATCGTTCATTTTATACCTATACAAAAAAATTCTAAGGATTTCAATTTTAAAAATGGTGAATATTCTATTAATTTAATAAACTATCAAACTGTATATACCACACTATTTGTATTTCAAAGTGGATATAATTTATACGTAATATTAATACCGATAAATGCACAAAATGCAGAGTGGTTAGACAGGTATAACACACCTTTGTATCGGTAACATCATTCACTACTTCACGACTGTTCTTAATAAAAGCTACACTTTACAGATCACATAAAATATAGTGAGGTGTTAGGGTTTGATGTCAAAACTTGAGAAATATCATATTCTAAAATTAATTCTATGAATAAACCAGATCAAATGTTATTCCGATTATGTCAATCACGGTGACGGGTGACCCCATTTTTTTATTTTGGTTTATATGCAGCGTTGAGTGTGGAACTATAAGCAGTAATAATCATGGTTAAAGGGGAAGCCAAAGCCCAAAAGACTCTGCTTTCCCAAAAGATTATGAACAGTTTTTCCTTAGTTATCATGATTGTAATCATTCCTTTTGAAGAAACAGGAACAGAGTGATTACCAGCCACATCATCTCCCTAAAATATCAACTACCATTGTCATTGCGATCCACGTGAGACCTAATTATTGGTAGGTTTTGACACCGATGATGTACATGACAGTGACATGTGTAACAGTTTCGTCGAGAATACTACACATTTAGTTGAATATTTTCTTTTTAGATTTTATTGAGAAAAAAACCCCTCTAAATAATATTTAATTAAATATTCTCTTTTTTCAAATATTATTTGAAGAAATATTTTTCCCATAAAATTTAAGAAAGAAAATATTCAACCAAATCGCCTGATAAAACTCAGGTGGCAAAAGTGGAATTTCCTTGAGACGCGGCATATCCCGACAGACACGTCTTAATTAAGTAGCGCTATGCTGTCCTTAAATTGCTACCACCTTCTTCTCGTTTTCGATTCTATACAGATTCAACAAGTAGAGGAAGAGAACAAAGAATGGCGACTCTTACAGTTCCCTCGGCAGTTCCATCAGTGTCTGAAGACTGTGAGCAACTACAAAAAGCCTTTTCAGGTCTCTCCTCTTCCAGTTTCTTATAACTCCCATCTTTTTTTATCCTATGTTAATCTAATTATGTTTACTTTGATCTTCTGAATACGATATACACTAGGATCTATAATGATTGACCCTTTTCCGAGTTTATTCTGAAATCGCAAATGGTTTTCATTTTACACCAAAAGAGATCCTTTCTTTTCCTGTGTCGGTGGGTGGGCGGAGGAGTGATCTTGCCATGTTTGCCAAGATCTATGTAGATTCTGTTGAAATACTGAAAAAGATGGTGTCATCAATTGATGAATGATGATGCCCGATCTTTGTTAAGCAAGTTGCTTGTTTTTTTATCTGCCCGATCTTTGTTAAGCAAGTTGCTTGTTTTTTTATCTGCCCGATATTGGCTTAGTAGTTTGATGTTCAGATCGGTTTGATGGTATGGTTCTATGGTGGTTTAAACTATATATCCGACCATAAATTTGTTCCGGTAATACGAGACTTGAGTTTGTTTATGTGTAAACATCTGTCTATACAAGAAAAAGAACTTTGAAGTGGCCGAGGTTTGATCTTTAAGTTTTTAGAAGGCCGTTTCTCCGAACATTGATGTAAGCCTTGGATTGATGTTTGATTGCAGGATGGGGAACTAACGAGAAATTAATCATAGATATATTAGGTCACAGAAATGCGGAGCAACGGAACTTGATTCGAAAAACATATGCTGAGACCTATGGAGAAGATCTCCTTAAGGCACTGGACAAGGAGCTCACAAGTGACTTTGAGGTTAGTTTTGCAAAACCACTTGCTTTATTCACTGGTAGACAGTATTCTATATGTGCTGGTCTTATTGCCTGGAAGGACGAATAACGGAAGTTGTTTTCTGAGATCTTATCAAACAGAGGCTGGTTCTGCTTTGGACTCTTGATCCCGCTGAACGTGATGCACTCTTGGCTAATGAAGCCACCAAAAGGTGGACTTCGAGCAATCAGGTCCTTATGGAAATAGCCTGCACAAGGTCTGCCAACCAACTGCTTCACGCGAGGCAGGCTTATCATGCTCGTTATAAGAAATCGCTTGAAGAGGATGTCGCTCATCACACAACTGGTGATTTCCGTAAGGTAAATTACACGGATGCTTGAGTTATCTGTAAAAACCAAATGAAGTTTTGGTCAACAAAGTTTTTAGTGTTTGTTCTTTGTTCTGAATGGCTCTGCTTACGAATGCGTTATGCGTCTCTATTCCTTTCAGCTTCTCCTACCTCTGGTGAGTGCATACAGATACGAGGGAGATGAGGTGAACATGAGCCTGGCAAAAACTGAGGCCAAGTTACTCCATGAGAAAATTTCAAACAAAGCTTACAGTGATGACGATGTCATCAAGGTTTTGGGTACGAGAAGCAAGGCACAGATCAATGCAACCTTGAATCACTACAAAAATGAATACGGAAATGATATAATCGAGGTATACAAAGTTGGATTGTGGGTTTTCAGATCCCCCCTATCTGTTTCGCATGTGTTATATTGAAGAATCTCCCTGACCCTGATAGGTTTTCCCTGGTCTTTGACTCTCCTATCTGCAGGACTTGGAGGCTGACCCTAAGGATGAGTTCCTTGCACTGGTAAGGTCCACGGTGAAGTGCCTGGTCTACCCTGAAAAGTATTTCGAGGAGATTCTTCGTCAAGCAATTAATAAACAAGGAACGGATGAAGGAGCTCTTACCAGAGTTATTTCCACCAGGGCAGAGTTCGATTTAAAGATCATAGCGGATGAGTACCAGCGAAGGAACAGTGTCCCACTGACTCGTGCTATTGTCAAGGACACTCATGGAGACTATGAAAAATTGCTGCTGGTACTTGCAGGACATGACGAGGCTTGAATCTTATATCGTGAAATGGTTGTGTTAAATAAAGAGTTTCTTTATGGTCTAGTGTGCTATGTTTTTCTATATGGTACTGTGAGTTTTATGATATCTGAGATGCAATAAAAGGCTTGTGATTGGTACTATATGGTGTGACTTCAGCAGAGCATATCCTTTCCCAGGAGTACATCTCCGTAAAGAAGCAATTCAAGTATATCTCCATAATATTCGTATTGAAGAACGTATGAAATCTAAAATGAAATTCAAACATCAGATTTGAAATATATTCCAAAGCAGTAAGTCCCTTGGTCTTAAACGTGATAAAAACATAAGACATCCCCAAGCTCGGAAGGATCGACAAAAGACAACAAGATAACAGGACATCCCCAAGTTCGGACGGATTGACAAAGACAACAAGATAACAGAATAATACAAGTTAAACTACATAATGAACAACTAGAAGCAAGATTTTCATCTACATCCTTAGTATTATTGAAGGTGATTCCACTGATCCGAAGCTGGAAGCCTTCCACCACAACAGCAGGCACCAGAGAATTCATGCACATTCTATGTATCTAGCAACCCAAGGACGTGACTACTTGTAGTGAACAGCAAGCAACTTTGGAAGCACAACAACATCGGCAAAGTGACCCTATGACTTTTTCAGGAGGTTCCGCGAGAATATTCTCTTGCAATATGGGCTGGTTCGCAAGATTGTGTGGGGACGGACAGCTCCAGCTAGTGTAGCATGAAGAGGGCCCTGCTTGAGATCAAATGCTTTGCAATGAAAATCGTGAATCTTTAGAGTAAAGCTACTTATACAAGAGATGAAAGGAGCTACTCAGAGAGATTTCATTGAAACTAGATCAAATACTATCAAAGCATGAAAATGGCAGACATGTCAAGTACTCGAACCTTGGTTACAGCTAAAGCAGATTGAATGACATAGTTGGCAAATGGGTCCTGCAATAATTGTTCAAAGTGTACAACACAGGTTAACTCGTGGATGATTTGCGACCGGCTTTCTGCAATATGCTTGAGGCATTTTTCGACCACATGACTGCTAAATTTCTGCATTGAGAGTTGAACATAGTGCCCTTTGAACTGAGAAAGCAAGTGCCTTTTGAACTGAGAAAGTAAGTTGCCAACAGCAGAGGGGACCTTTAGCTCTATGATGTACTGAACAACATAATTTCTGTTTTAGAAACAAGCAAATAATACAAATCAGGGAGAGATAAATTAAACAAAAAAATGCGTACATTAGAAGAAAAAAGAAGATAAATAAAGGCATGAAGAACTAACTATTGATAATGCAAAATCTGCAAGATACCAGGTTTGTCATATTTGTTCTTAATACCAAGCGAGTACATCCCATGATCATTTGACTTAACTTACAAGGAACAGAAATGGCTGGTGAATTATGTTTATTAAATAAATCTATGATTCTCAGAATCTTGATCCGTAGGCCATAGAAATTCCCAACGAACTGTGTCACATACATGAACTTTTTACATTAGATAAGGGTTTAAGTATTAGTTCAGATGATATAATTCATTAGCATGAAAAAAATCATATAACCACATAAAGCAACTGGTTTTTTGTGATCCATGTGTTTCATTAGCACAACAAAAGATATAGATACACAAATGGATTGATCTTTCTTTAATCCTGGTCCGAGTTTACTCATTGAACTTGATTGAAGCAAATTGATAAGCTAACTTATTAATCAAAACCACGATAAGAATTGTATTTGTCAGAAAACTAGGATGAAAGAAACAAACAAGAATCACTTAGCTTTATCTTATTACCCGAAAGGATCTTGAGCAAGAAGAAGCCCGTTTCTGGAAACTTGAGTAATTAGGTTATCTCGATGTTGTCCATTGGAATGAGAAATGCAGCGTTGCAACACACAGCATCCATGACGATGAGTGGCAATATCTACGCAAAATTGTGCAGCAGCATCAAAAATAATCTGCATTGGTAGTTAACAGAAACAAAGGACAAAAGGTTTTAGAATCAAACTCGACAAAATAAGCAGCAGCATCAAAGTAGAGACAGAAATTTTTACAAAGGAAGTGAACCAATGCCAGCCAACTACAGTTTGAATAAGAAATACACTTCTGGAAGAATTATATGTACGGTAGCATATGAGCAGACACAGAATGCGACAATCATGAAAATTGCAAGCTAAAAGAGATTCTCCGATGTACTAAGAACTCCTCAAGAATCGTGTTGGTTTAGTTACTATCTACCTCACACATATAATAGGCTGTTATAGGTTGGTTCCTCCCATGGAAAGAATGTACATACTAATAAATATTCAGAATGAATAGATTCCTTCACATTGGATCCTTGCATTCACGTCAACTGGTTCTCATGCAGTAGCAATATGCCAATACCTGTAATTGAGACAGTACCAGGAAGAAATGTTTCGGCCTGTTTACAAGGCGCACTTACCTATCATGAGTTAAACTATATGACGACATCTCATGATACACACACAAAAGATACCCTGCACTGACCAAGGGGAGAAACACAAACAAATATGTATTACATCAAACCGATCATGCAACAAAGCATAGGTAATAGGCCATAGGATAAAGACCTCCAAGATAATCATACAACTTTATTTAGAAGACTTGAACACCGTTGTCAGGATGCATCAATCTAAATAATTAACTAGAAATGAACCATGTAGTAGATTGACATGATGAAATGAGACTGTAGTTGATGGTCAAAACTATTGCCTAAGTAACAAATTATATATAAAAACAGAAGACCCATCATGATTAGGGTCATCTGTGATCACAAGTATTGAACCTCGGAAGTTAATTCACTCTCACATTTTACCTTATTATCTTCATTGTCAAGGCATTGCAAGCAGCGCTGCAAAACATGATTTCCATTGAGATCCTTGATAAGATCAAGAATTCCAGGTTTAAGAGCAGATTTGATAAGAGAAATCTGTTGTCTGGATTTGAGAGTCTCAATCAACTTCTGTACTACACGAGTACTGAAATATAGAAGTATATTAACTTAGCAACAAATATTTGTGTGTATTGGTATAGAAACGAAGAAAACAAAGAATATCACTAAAAAGAAAAGAGAATGAATAATTAAATGATAATGAAGCTGTTACCCATATGTGTTTAAGGAAATCCTCACTAGCTGCCCTGCTTCTTTTGTCACCATGAGAACTATCTGCAGTCTCTGTTCTTCAGTGCACACATCCAGCAACTTTTGCACAAGGTAG
Organism: Hibiscus tridactylites; assembly: GCA_958450335.1. Lineage (NCBI taxonomy): Eukaryota > Viridiplantae > Streptophyta > Magnoliopsida > Malvales > Malvaceae > Hibiscus > Hibiscus tridactylites. The sequence continues at coordinate 13,309,805 of OY288277.1, forward strand.
TTGCCAAAGGGATCCATCATAAGTTCAACAATGTTATCAATAATTTCATTGAATATTATTTGAATATCTAAAGAGCTTCCTTCTTCAAATATACTTTGTAAGAAGCGAGAATCATTCTGGTCCTTAGCCATATAATTAATACATCCTCGAAACTCAACCAAGGAATATGGACTTGGCATTAGTCGTACATTTTCTCCATGATTACTATCAAGTTTAGAGCTTTTCTCTTTAAGGTTTTGCATGGCAATCCCTTTGAGAGATTTTTTCTTACGGCAGTTGAATGAATCATGACCAAAGTTGTCAGCACCATACTTCAAATCTCTTCCTTGAATGATGACACTATGATCCTCCACAAAAGGAAACTTACTGTGCAAGAACCTAGGAGAACTCGAAGAATCAGTGACACCTCTACCTCCATTACCATCCATTCCACATTGCTGTGGGCAGACAAAAGAATTATCAAGGTAGGGCCTAGTACTGAAGGCATTCTGTAATAGAATTCCCCCATTGTCAATACTCCTGCACTGTTCCATTCTCTGCTCCAAAATATAGTTTCTCTGATTATTGTGCCAACTCGGTTTCGAAACGAAATCATTCTGATTGTAACCAATACCATAAGACCCCAATGAATCACCCCTTTCGCTTCCACCATGCAAACCAAGCAATGTGGACTTCATGACATCATTACCATCAAAACCCATAGAAACTTGTTGTGGAGAAGATTGAAACCCTTTGTAAAACACATCATACGAACCATACTTTCCAGTATTATAAGAAGAAATATCACCAACACAAAGGCCCAAACCATCTAGGTCGCTCTCGGATATCCTCCTTTCACCAGAATCAACTCCATCGATTTCTTCATCTCCAATATGCATTTGATACAGATTCTCCCACAAATCAAAACCATCATCGACCCATTTCTTTTCATTTGCAATCTTATTTCTGAAACGAATATCAGGTAATGATGTAGGATCCAACCAGGGTACATAATGATGAAAATTGGGTTGCTGCTGTTGTCGGTCTTCAAATGGTGAACTTATTTCAGGCGAAGGAAACCCATTAGAGAAGGAGCTTGAAGGATAAGAGGAAACTCGAGTCATGGGCGAATGGTGTTGACGATTGAGAAATGGAGGATTTTGAGGGCTCTCACTCGATAAAGTTTCAAGCTCACTGTTTCTTTTCATATCCCTTGTCATCATCATCTTCTCCTTCTCACCCACTTTAAACATCTTCCAAGAAACCCAAGAACAAAAAACGATAACTTTATAGATACAAAGAGAATACGTTTACAAGAAAGAATCAGAGTTAAAAAAGAACCCAAAACCCAGATATAAATTTCTGTTCTTAACGAAAGTTGATAAAAGAAAAGGAATACAGAAAGCTCACGGGGGAAAATAAAAAACGTTTCCTTTTCAGTAGACGATTGCTCTTTTGGCCGATTTGGGTTTTCTATTTAGAAAAGAAAGAAAACAGCAATGGGTTCTTTATGTATCTCGACGGTTACAAAAGGGATGATGGTGTACGGACTGGTTATGGTTTAAGCTCACTCCATTGCAGTAGGTGAGCAGGCACTACATTGTGAATATATATATACATACAGAGAGAGAGAGAAAGAGATTAAAGTTACGGTTTTTATTTTTTGTTGTTGGTTTTAATGAAATGCAAAACAGAATGCTTGATTTTCTCTGATGAATTGACTTAATTCTCTTAATCTATGCAATTAGTTTTAGTTTTTTTTTTTTTTATCAGTGAAAACGAATATTGGAATGATTTTATAGCCATTGGATTTGTTGAAATTTGGCTAATTCTCTATCATCACCGAATTCAAAGATTAAAATACAGTGTGGTCTGACCTTTTTAGATGTATACGATAGAGCTAACCGCACCGGATGCCGTATTCCTCTATATAACCTTAACTGTTAAGTTGATTAGTCAACACAAAAGACCGTGGAAGTTCCATTTTCTTGATGCCCAAGAAATTCAATTTGAAAAGGTAAAATTTTATATTGGAATAATTATTTGATACATTGGCGGTATAAGTAAAATTTTCACAATTGTCTTAGTTCTAGTTTTAATAATTTAGAATTTAGTGATTGTGAATAAAATTTAAGGTTTATAGTTAGAATTTAAGATTTATAGGTTAAAACTTAAATCCTTATCATATTATCCTAATCTTTAAACCCTAAATCCTAACACTAACCCCTAAATTTAAACATAAATCCTAAAATTTACACCATAAATACTCTTTAAACCCTAAAACTAAAGCACTTATAGAAACTAAAAGTTTTTACTGTCAGTGTATTGGATATAAATCCTTTATAATCTTTTAACATTTTACTTTTTTCTATTTTTTCTCATTAAGTGAGGGATATTTACATTATTAATTTTCTTTAGTTATTATTGTAGAAAATATATTTTAATATCTATTGTAATTTCATTTTCATTTCAAGATATATGACACTTTTTACATTAAAAATAAAAGTCGATGTGTGTTTTTGTCGACTTTAACAGAAAAATATAAAGTTCGTGTGTTTCTACCGAATTCAAGTAAAATAAAAGTAAAGTCGGTGTATGTTTATGTCGACTTTAAGCCACAATACATGTCACTTCAGTAAATCTCATTGATGTCATAAGAATCATCATAAATCTTAAAATAAAATAAAAACAGAATATAATACTATAATATTCGAAATAAAATATAAAAAAACACAACAAATATTATTGTAATTACTCTTTGTTGGGTCAAGTGTAACTTTATTGCACGTGTCTCGTCATATGTGGGAGTATGTACCCATTGAGATCGATTCAATTCTAAACATAAAATGTTTCAATATTAAGTGATAATGATTCTTAAGGACATAAGAACGAGTGTACGATACAACTACAAGCCTAATGGCTTGAAAATTAGTATAGTCCTTCAAAATCTGGGGCATATTTTACCTTTTTATCTTTAATGAAAGTTTATTATTCTAAAAATAAATACATGTGGGTCCTATTTAGATATATTATGACTTTATAATATTTAGACCCTTAAAAATAAACAATTTATATTAAAGAGACTAAATCTGAAGAAAAAAACATAATACACAGATCTTGTTATGTACAAATTGCCTAGTGTAGTGGTTTTTTCCTTTATTTAAAACAACATAACAAAATTTGATATATAAAAAATATATTTTGTAATTCTTCGATGATGAAAATGTCATTTTAATTTTACATGTTATATTGTATTACTATTATAAGCTGCTAATTTATTAATAACGATACTAATTACACTAAAACTAAATAAACTATATGGACGTTTATATAAAATATACAGCTTGTATGAAAAAGTTTTTAAACCAAATAATTTTATCATTCAATTGACTATTCATTAAAAACTACAGAAGTTTGCATTTTGCTTTAAAAAATTAGGGGTTTAAACATTTAATAAAAGTTTTTACAATATGTAGTAATTAAAATGGCAATGTCACAAAAGTAAATAAATAAAGTATCCTTAATTTTGGCATATATGGGGAAAATAAGTAAACCAAATTAAAACAGACAAACAAACATGAACCTTTGGCTGTATTCATGCTGTTCTGTTATCGTGTCTGCAACTGGCTTGTACCATTTCATTGCACAAGAGCATGCAAGCAGGGTGGCTGGCGCCGATAAATGAAGATGAAAATAATGACAAAACAAAACCCTGGCACAGTGGCACTCATGCTCTCTTCAAATACAAATATGCCAAACCAACAGCAGCTTGTCAGATAATGCTACGGACGTTCATGGTCTGCTCACCACGCTCATCCCCGCCACCTACTCAGGTTTTGGCTTCTCCATCCCCTTTTTAAACTTATTATTTTCTAAATTCACACTCATTTGTGATTAACTTTTATCGGTCCAACTAAGATGACAACGGGTGGGATAAGTTTTTGTCCGCCTCAAAACCGTTCTGATCTATAAGTTATTAAACTCAATTTTGCTCCGTCTCGAACTTAAATATTAATTTACCTAACCTAACATATTGATACTTAAATCCGAAACTGCCCCGCCCCGCCTCGACCTGAAAATTTAAAAAAAAAATAATCTTCGTCGACGATAAAAGTTGGATATGACCAATCCTCCACCATAATCACAAATAATGATTTTAAGGGACTTTAAACCTATATAAAAAAATAAAATAAAACCAATTTTAAATTACTCACATGTTAAATTACATATTTAAAAGAATAAACTTGAACTATTAACCGTCAGAATCGAATATATTAAAACTTGAACAACATGTAACAAAATTTTACGATAACCATAAACAAGAAAAAATAGCCTAAAATCTATAAAAATATTTATATACAGTGATATTTTATATAAATATAATAAAATATATATTAAAAATATATCGAGACATGGCGAGAAATTTCTAGCATATATTTGAACTTGCCTCACCTTCATCCCCAAAATTCTAGGAAAAATCTAGTCGGATCAGGACACTCCGAATCAAATTGGGACTGATATTTTTTCCATCCCTAGGTCCAACATGTTACGTGCATTTAAAGTGTTTTTTCTTAGTTTCTTTTTCTTTAAAAGTATCGTTTTTACTTTGGTCTTAGTGTTGCCGTTAAATTTTCCTTCCTCTCTTTATTTATTTTTATTTTTTTACTTTTAAATAAGGTTCAGAACTTCTCAACTCATTTTAAATTCATTCTTTTTACATATTTTATTGTATTTGTTTGTAAGAAAAGGGCCATGGTGGTGGCTAAAATAGGTTATCAACGGTGGATATAGGAAAGAAGATGAACTGGCAGTTAGAGCTTTGGTAAAATATACAAAGTAAATGAAAATTGAAATTTTATTAATTGTGGATCAAAGGGTAGGGTTCAAAACCCATTACAATGGTGTTGTATTTATATTTTCAAACTAACCGCCCAAATCGCCCAACAAACTATTAACTAACTATTAACTAATTGAGATTATTTTCAACTAATTATGTTTTAACAAACATAATTTATGACTCTAATTACAACTAATTAGTAATTGTCTAACATTCACTATATTTTTTTTCTCTTGTTGAACTTCTTCAATCTTTTTTATTGAGTTGGAGTTGAGTCCATAAGCTAACTCAGTGAGCTAGTTCAGGGAGTTGAGGAGTTGGTCTTTCTTCAATATTTTTCATCATTTCTTACTTTCTTTCTTCTTCACTATGCACAACATCATTTATCTTTACTCGAACAACACAAAACAAAAAATGTAGGTGAACTGGTACCCAAAGAAAAAAATCAACCGTCTCCAAATCTATCTTTACTTGAACATCTGCTTAACAATGTACATCTGTTTTTTTAGTGTACTGATAGAAAGAAGCTTTATTCAGCTTTCTTCCTTTCCTTTCTTCTTCGATAGTCCATCATACATTTTCATTTCTTCATTTTCTTCATCCACACAACAGCCTTCGAACTGTTGCAGGACTGAATATCACAACTCTATAACCAACTTTAACTAGCTTCCATCATCCCTCAATGTATCACAAATTATACACAGTTTCCACCAGTAATCACTACAACAACTTCAACAACAACCAACTTGCAAAGTTTCAAGAGAAACCACATTTTTCCTTTGAACAAAATCTTAACATGCATTAACTTCCAGAATGAATTAAAGCACAAACCACTGACCAAATTAAGAATAAATGGTCGCAATGCAGAACTAACATAATGTAACCCCCTCAGTCCGGCCTAGCCACTAGACCAACCCGAGGTGGTCACACGGGACTAACTGAAAATTTCTCTCTGATTAGCAACCCTAAAAGAGGAACAAGCTATTGAATTTATCATTTCTAGATGCTCTTTTTAGGACCTAGGTGAGGAGCACTCGCAGCGGATGAAAACACAACGAAACGAACCTCGAACCGGTAAACAAGCATATAGGGATCAAAAATATAATTCTAGCATAAAACAGGGACCTAACATGAAATTATTGTTACCATTTTGCAATTAGTTAGTTTTCATACTTGTATGCCAAAAAGCAGCTCCTTACAACCATCCAAACTCACTCAATCGATAACACATCAACCGGGGATCAAAACACAAGAACACAAAACTTAGGAGATGCCTTCAACTAACATAACTGCCAGGTGTTTCGAAACGACACTGCATGTTTCGAAACAGGGCTTCAAAAACAGATTTTCCATACGCAAATTGTTCTGAAACACCAAGGGGAGTTTCGAAACATCTAGGCATAATTCATGCTCGTTTCGATACTAACGAGCCTGTTTCGAAACCTCTGTGCACAGATTGGTCCAAAAAGAGAGCATAAGCTAAAGAGCTTAGTGAGCGGTGCTCAAAACCAAAGCAAAAACAATGCAGTTTTAAAACCATATAATTTGTTCATAAAATAAAACCTTCCTTAAAATCATTTCCTTACAACAAAGACAATAAACAAACTAGAATTACAACACAAGGTATAGCCTCAATAGTCAAAACTACAATACCACAGTTCATGCATTACCGATGCATATCAACCTTAACTTACCAAACTCATTCAAACCATGCATTACCGATGCATGTCAAAACTCAACTTACCAACACATGATCAAACACCATACCAAACATAATATAAATACATTGCGAATTAACACATGTATATTGGCCACAAAGTGATCCAGGATGCCACTACCCGCAGAGCTCAAGGTGATAGCACTAACCCTATCACTCTCAAATTTGATATACAGACACCTTGATGGCACTACCTCAATTCAGTCACATGCATTACCGATGCACAAAATTCTCTTCGGCCGAGATGCTAGTACCCGCAGAGCCCGTTGGTGATAGCACTACCCCTACCACTCGCATCACAATAGCACTACCCCTATTGTGAAACCGAAGGATACCACACACGTGAATTTTGTATAATAGAGCTCTCCACATCTTATTGATTGATCAACATATCCTATATATATATAATCTCATCGCTTGCCAATATACAATTTACCTCCAAGATTACCCACTGTTTTCAATTCATGAACATGATCATATCATCCCAATTCAAAACATATACAATGCATGGCATTTCTCAACATGATTTCGTAACCTTGAAATCATAACATCAACACATAGGATTTCATATAACAACATTTAAAACAACTCATTATGCATGAAAACAGTAGGATTTATCATAACCACCTATGCATACGCATCATCATCACAATAAACCAAAACAACTGGAAACAAGGTGAAAACAAGGGCGAAAACACCCAAACTTACGCTTGAGCTTAGATTGGTCTCTCAGACACAATCCAAACCCTTTAAAACATGTTCTTAACCATGTTAAGGTTTTAAAATCATTTCCACTCACCAGCAAACCACAAACACAAGCCGGAATGTCTATTTAAGCCTCCGGATCACCCAAAAACGCATCTGATGATTCAGAATCCAAAACCCCTCCTTCTAACCATTACAAAACAGAGCATTCGACTTTATTTCAACTCATAAATTTGCTGGAAAAACAGAGACTCGTCATCTAACCCAATTGGCCATCAAAACATATACGAAATAAGTTGAAAACATCGAATAAATCAACCCAAACAATCTCCAGCCAAAACCCAGCAAGATTATCATCATAAATACATCTAATAGCATCCAAAAACATTAACACGTCATCAAATAACTACCAGCTACTGATTTCTCATAAATCCAAGCCAAAAACCCAAAAATATCAATATGAAACTTCATCAACTCAACCAAATCCGGGATTCTTTTGATTAACCCATTATCTCAACATATCTCAACATCAAAAACATTGCCAACAACAATCTAAAACCCAACAAAACATGATCTAACAATGAAACTCACTAAACAACCGCTTTTAGCTTAATTTCACACTTTTTCATAAATATTTTTGTAAAACTTTTAATCTAAAACAATAAAATAATCAATAACATGAGAATATCAATAAAGAACCTTACATTAGAGGATAAAAACACAGCTCACCTCTAATGGTAGAATTTCCCCTTGATTTTCAAGAAAAAGCTTAAGAAATCTAAGAGAAAACAATTGGTTTTTTGAAGAAAATCATAAGGAAATGCTTTGATGATTAAAAATCAACTTAAAAAGAAGTTTACCTTTGAAAACTTGCTTCTAAGTTGCTTCTTGGTTGAAAAGAGAATGAAGGAAAACTTTTTGGAAGTTTTAACGTTAATTCTTGAAATGATATAAAACCCTTTTAAAAAATATGAATTAAAACCTTTTTAAAATCACTTTGGGGAATAAAATAAAAAGAGAAAAGTCTGAAATTAGACTTGGTTAATTAACTCTTTAAAGATTTAATGTTTTGATTATTTTACAAAATAGTCACTAAAACAATTTTGAAAATTCTCATTTTAGTCACTAGACCAAAATGTCATAATTGCGAAACTCATTTTCCAAAATTGATTTTGCATACGACATATATATAATATATAAGAATTTTAGAAAGTATTTTCACATTTTAAAAACACTCGAGGGCAACTTTCCATGAACTCGCCCCAAACTTACCCGAACTTCAAAAACAGGTTTGACCAACTCTAAAACTATCATCGAAACTCCTAAGCCCAAAACCAGGGCGTTACACATAATGTACCATTCATCAAATTCCAGCTTAGAACATAAGAACTATCAGATTATTCTTGACCAAGATATCAAATTACAGGCCAAACTTTTTAGACCGAGTCATTGGCGCAAACATCATGCAAAAAGGTTGTGCGCGATGCATCGGGCTTGCCAAGACCGTTAGACTTTGCCCAGCACTTAGAGAATGCTAGAAAGCTCACAAGCCCACCAGACTTAGTAAAATGGAGGATTCACCAGGGTAATTTGGGTGGTAAATGTGATAAGCAATCCTACTTATCACTTATATTATTTGAATATATTATTTAGATAATGTTGTGATATTTAGAGATTTTGTAAAGAGATAGAGTTAATCTCTACCTTCAATGTAATTTAAACTATACCATTGGATCTGGGGGAGTTCAACTATAAATAGAGGCTCCTCAGCTTAGTTGTAATTTATTCACTCATTCATTCTCTCTTTGAGTAATAAAAGAAGCATTTACTCTAAACTCTCTAAGTGTTCTTCATTGTTCTTAAGTGTTCTTCGTTATTCTTGTTGCCATCACTTTCAGTTGTTCTTTTATCAGCTTCCATGTAAAACGATCTTGCGTTCTAGAGCTTAGAAATGTTTGATCTTCTAGAGCGAGAATCTAGTTTGACTTAGGCGATTGTCATGAGAACATAGCCTAAGGTCATGTGGTTTTGTTAGCAGGAGTTTAGCCCTGTGACAAGTGGATTTTAGGCTTACTTAGTCGAATAAGATTTCGAGAGTCGACTAAGACCACACATTCGAGTCAGCGAAAGTCTACGGACGTGACACAACGCAGAACTAACATAATGCACCATTCACCAAATTCCATATCTGTTCATAACAAATGTCAGATTATTCTTGACCAATATATCAAATTATAGAATCCAACTATATCACCCTTGTGGACAAAAAGACATCGAAGCTCCCAAACTTGCAGTAAACATAACCAACGTGCAATAGCAACACCAGCAACAACCAAGATCAAATTAAACTCACAGATCCCACACTAGTAAACAACAAATGATAGACTTAAATCTCTAATTCAGATAATTCATGAGCAGAAAACTACAGCTAAGTTTAAAAACTTAACTACTAGCAAACTGCAATCGTTGTAATTTCAAATTCAGAGGAACAATGTAATCAACCACTACATACCAAAAACTTTCATCTCACACCAATCTATGGAAATTAGATGCATAAGCAAACGAGAATTATCTTGTAAAAACTAAGAAGGATCTAGATCATAAGAATTTTAACTCAAAGAATATCCACTATAGTCAAATATACACTAACAATTGCAAACGTGGAGAGCTAGCTAACTTGGACCACTTTGTTAAATTAACAATTGTAATTATATTATTAGGATCTCAACACAGCACTAACTCCAGCAAACCAAAACTATCACCAAAATTGTAGCCCAAACCATCTAACAAAGTGATATGACAACAAACCTTCGTTGCAGTAGATTTTATTTGAGATTAGACTGGGAACTGGATGAGTTTCGAATGAAGGATCCAGACCTGAGATTGAAAAAAAAAGATAAAACGGTAGATAATAAACCAACACTTGACCAAATATAGATGAGATGAATGGCGAAAGAGAAGCGCGTGTAAATGGTGAATTAAAACATCACAACGGCTGAAAGCACCCAATCATATCACGACATCGCAGGGGAATGTGTAACTGGAAACATATTTGAACCACGATAGTAGTTTTTGCTGACGATGAAACCAAAAAACTTGACCAAATCAACAAAGGAATCAACGAACAGAAAAGAGAAACGTAATCTGAAAAAAAAAATTGACATACATCTGAAAAGACAGATGGAGAATCTAATTTAGTTTTGAGATCTAAAACATGGTGGAGGGAAATGGCGAAGCAAACCGATCGCCGATTTATGAAGCAACTGAACCGATACAAGAAGCACAAATAGATCTGAAACGACAGCAGCATAGCAGATCAAAGGACGTCAGGACCGTTCATGGCTCTAATATCGTGTGAGAAAGGGGCCATGGTGATGGCCGGTGTAATGCCTTGGTTTTGGGCCTATATGTTTGAGACATCGGATCGGACCAGTCGGGAATGGTTCGAATTGTATTAGGTGGTTTAGGGAAATCAAGGATCAGGAAAGGTTAAAAATATGAAGAAAATTGCTAAAATCCTCTAAAATCATGTTTAAGAGGTTGGTCAAATCAATTTTACAAAATAAGTTTTTGGAAGTGGTACATTTTAGGTGGGGACCAAAATGTAAAGTTTTAAAACTGTGGAAAATTGCAAATTTCAAAGAGGATTCGAAAATCTTAGAATCTTTAGGGAGTTATGGTGCAATTACACCTTTCTTAATTTTACATTTGTTTTAATAAGGTTTTAAATATAATCGATTTAATAAGGGAATTTATTTTAATTGATTAAATGGTTATTTGGAATTTTATTTTACGTAACTAACTTTCATTTCAGCAAAACCATTTTCTCAACTCTTTCTCCATATTTCTTTTCTCCCAAACTCTCTCTCTCTTTGATTTCTAAATCATTTCCAAGAGTTCTCTTCAAGAATTTCAAGTTTTGTGAAGCAAAAACTTGTCAAACCTTAAGAAATGCAAGGATTGGAGGTAAATCTCGTTCTCAATCTTCAATCTAGGTTCTTTATTGAAATTTCCAATATCTTTGGCTTCTAAATGTTTTTTTGGCTGAGTTTTGATTATAGTTTTGATTTAAGATAAAAGTCTTGCAAAATTATAGTTTAAATCTTGATTTTCGGAGTATTGTTGGTGAGCTCTGTTTTGGATTGATTTTAATTGAGTTTTGAGTTGATTATTATGTTGAAAAAGAGTTTTGATTATATAGATCCCGAAATCCTTGAGTTTCTTGATGGTTTAGTTGGGTTTTTGAGGTGGTTTGATGGTGTTATGTTTGCTGAAGGTATAAGGAAGGGTTTATGTTGTTTTTAGATGTGATTTGATGTTTAATAATAGTTGGAAGTGATGTATGTTGACCTGGCTTGGTTTAGGAAGCAATCGATTGAGTTTTCGGTTGTTTCAGATAGAAAAATTGGTGTAGTTTTGGTGAGCAACGAGTTTGTGTTTAGTTGTTGGTGTGGAAATGCATTTTAATGCATTTGGATCTCTGTTTTGATGCTCTAAAAATAGGGGATATTGATCCGGAAGCAAGCAAAGCATTTTTGAAGGCTTCAAAAGGGTGATATTCGCGTCTATGAGCGAGGTTTCACGTATCAGTGAGTGGAAATGGATTTTCCAGCTTTGTAACGCTTTGAGCGTGGTGTTGGGAGCTTAGTGTAAGTTTGAAACACTTAGCTAAGCTCAAGAGTAAGTAAATCGAAAGTCTCTCTCGGATTGTGCTATATTTTTGTTGGAAATGCACTTGAATTAAATGTGGATTGATTATTGTTTTAAAACATGTTTTGAGAATTGATGATGTTGGTTTTTAATGTCATTTTGTGAAGGATGCACGTGATAAGTGAACATTGGATTTATGAGATTAATTCAATTGGTTTAAGCATGTTTATGCTTGTGTAAATGGCATTGTGATTTATGCTTGTAAAGCAGTGAAATAATGATGTAAATGATTATATTGGCAATTGACCAAAATGGTTTTTAGTTACTTTAATCAGATATAGTTAGCCGGCTATAGGATTGGGTACACCGTGAATAAAGTCGCATTGGATGTCGAGGGGTTGTAATTGTACCATACATTCCATCCAAGTACCCTAACGATTGAGGTTAAGATCACAACGGTGGATGGTTTAATCCCGTGTGTGGATCTTGTGGTATGTGTCTCGTGATCTCGTTAGTGGAACTATACAACTACCGATGAGTGGTGTTAAGGGGTTGTGATTGTACCGTTAAACTCCACCACGGGTGTCACAACGGTTGATGGTTTAATCCCGTGTGCGAGCCTTGAAGGTTCGGTAGTGTGTATGAAGCGTGTGGAACAACGCTTGTAATCCACGCATTCGATTGTGTCAAATGTGTTGGTTTTGATATGGATTGTTAATGATCACTTGCAAGCCAATATAATGATGTTGAGAAATGAATTAAGCATGTAATACTTGGGAAATATACTAGAATGCATGTGATGTTTGGTTTAAGCATGAGCAAAGAATTTTTGATGTTATCTTAATGATTCTATGAGCATGTGGTTTTAAAAGTGCATTGATGCTTTAAGAGCATGTTTAAAGAAAGGCATATGTTGACAAATGAAGATGTTTAGGTTTTACAAAATGTATTGATGAATGTTTGGTTTTTAGCGACCCTCACTAAGCTTTATGTTTACGCTCATTTGTTTCACCAATGCAGATAATTGAGCATTAGAGGCACCAAGAAAGCAAGGGGAAATTCAAGTATTTGGCTTAGCAATATATGTGGTTTTACTTTAGTGTAATAAGAGACAATGGGTGAGATTTTTACTCTTGGTTTTGTTGGTGATGTTAAACACCTTGGGCATGTTTGGTTTATGTTTGTGGACTTGTAAATGGTCTCTAATTGGTTAATGGTCTTGATTATAGTGTTTTGGCATTGATATGGCTTATATTCTAAGCATGCTTGAGTAGCTAATATTTTCACAATGTTTTGATATGCTTTATGATTATGTTATGATGTTTGTTGATGCTTATGCGTTTGATGAGTTGTTATAACATGTATGTGTGTTTTAAGCATGTTTAGATGTTGGTAAATATATTTAAATTGTAACACCCCAATTTTGGGCTTAGAAGTTTTGGGTTGAATCGGATCGGTCGGATTTTTGGTTCGAGTATAAAAGGTGGTTTTTAGGGAAAGCCTATTTCGGGATGCATTAAAAATATGGAAAAATATCTAAAAATCCTCTTTTATTATATATAAGAGAGTGGTGAAATCAATTTTACAACATGGGGTTTGGAAATATGACATTTCAAGTTAGTGACTAAAATGTAATTTTTGAAAAGTTGGTGACTGTTTTAAAAGGATTGAAACTTTGAATCTTTAAGGAGCTAATTTACCCAAGGGAGGGTTTCTCCAGATTTTTCTTAATATTAAAGATTTATTAAATGATATTTAATAAAAGAAAAAGAGGGAAATAGATATTTTTGATTTCATAACTAACTTTTGTCAAAATTTTCCCATTTCATTTTCTCTCCATTTTCTCTCAGCCAAACACATTTACCCAGCCACTTTTCCTTTGATTTTCACACCTAAAGTTGAGATTTCAATCTCTAGGTGATTTCTAATCTTTTCTACACTAAATCCTCACCATTTGCCTATTGAATTTTCAAGAATTTTGGCTCTAAACAAGGAGAAACTCACATTTAGAGGTATGAACGTCCTTCTCCTCTAAATACTCAGTTCTTTACTGAAATTCCCAAGTTCTCAATCCTTGATTTGAGTTTTATTAAAGGTTTTTATGTTGTGTTCTTCAATGTAATGAAGCATGAGATGCTTGAAATGATGCATGGTTGCATGGGAAGTGTGTGGTTTTCCAAGAATGCATGTATTACTTGTTAGCTTGAACAAGTGTTTATCTTCTATTGAGAATGGTGCATGTGTGCATGGAATCTATTTAGTGCATTGAAGTCTTGTGAAGGCTTGTTTTAAAAGGCATGTAATGCAAATGTTGTTTTTGTGGCTCATATGTTGCATTTGTGTAATACATGGGATAGATTGAAGGAATAAGTGGTTTTCAAAGGTTTCTTGCATTGAGATGATTTTCGAATATGAGAAAAGTATAATGTGAAGTGGAAGTGTTTTCCAAGGAACTTTTATTTAACTTTGCATATGATGTTCATGCATGGAAAGGTTAAATTGATGGTTTTGCAAGGATGTGCTTTGAAGTGAGTTACTTAGCTTTTCTAAGCTAAGGGTTGGTTTTCATGTTTGAGCAATGCATGATTTAAAGCATGTTGTTTAAAAAGGGGTTTTCAAACACTGCTTTGGTTTATCGAAATGTGTTTACGTTTTAAAAAGGTTTTATGACTCGCTGCATTGATGGTGTTTTGGTTTTGAGCATTCCTCACTAAGCATTATGTGCTTACGCTCCTCTTTGTCCATCAATGCAGATATTTGAAGTTGGGACAGCAAGAAGCAAGGGATTCAAGGAGAGCTCCACTTGAGATGTATGTCTCGGTTAATAGCTAGCTATAGATAATAAAGGCAATGGGGGGAGAGTCTTTTATATTGATGTGTAATGTGATTGTGTATGTTGGACAAGTTTGGTTTATGATTTGAACTATGTGGTTTAACGCTTGCAACGTTTGAATCTTCTTATTCATAAGTCGTTATGTTATGCTTCTTGTTTTAAAAGCATGATTAAGTGTTGGATGTGTGGAAGGAGTTGGTGCACCTAGGAGTTGTTTTGTATCTAGATTTTAATGCAATTTGGTAGTTATGATGCTTGGCATGTTGTTGATTTGTTGAGGATTGATTTGGAGCATGTTCGATGAGGTTTAGATGTGTTAAAACATGCCTATCTGCTGTTTCTAGGCAGGGTGTTTCGAAACACCCTTGCCTGTTTCGGAACAGGTGCTTGATTTGGCCTGGGTGTTTCGAAATGGGTAGAGGTGTTTCGAAACACTTTGGCTACTGCCAAGCCCCGTTTTTGAACGGGCTAACCCCGTTTCGAAACACTTGACCGTTGGGCACCGATTTGAATGGTTTTGAAGTTTGCAAGCTTTACGTTTTAGTCCTAATCTTTGTATATGCAATTGATTGAGTTTGTGATGTCCGTTTGAGATGAAATTTGGCAGAGAAGCATGAAACATATTTAATTTCATAATGGTAATTCTAAAATTGGTTAAGTCCTCATAATTTTCAGAATTTACAATTTGGTCCCTAAATTCGTATTTTGTGCAATTGGGTCCCTTATTGTTTTCCGATTGCTGTGATTTTTGAGTATGCTTATCTCAAGAGTACACCTAGGCTAAATGTGCATCTAGATAAGTTTAAAAAGAAAAAAAGGGTCGTTAATCAAGGTTGACTTTCGGGTTGACTTTGGTTTTCCCCGTGTAATCTTCGTAGTTCGGGTCGACCGTCTAGGCCGGGCTAAAGGGGTTACATAAATGGTTGTTTAATGTGCAAATCTGGTATGCGTATCGATACTCGGGTAGGAGTATCGATACACTAAGGCTAAATTCAGGCTTTTCAGCTTAGGTGTACCGATACGATTTGCCCGCGTATCGATACGCCTAGGCAAAAGATTGAAGATCGTATTGATACGAGCTTGGGGATATTGATACCTTTTCCCCAAAACTCGCTACTGCTAATTTGCGTATCGATACAGGCTGAGGCGTATCGATAGGGGTTCGTTAGTTTCAGTTAAAAGAATCTTTTTAAGTTCTGAAATGTTGCATTTTGGTCCTTGTTTAATGTTTTTTCATTTGGATGAGTTTGGATGGTTCGTTCGAGCTGAAATTTGGTATGTTGGCATGTTACATGACTAATTAAGGATTGGTAACTTTAAAATCTCAAAATTCCATGTATTTCCTGGAAATTACAAATTAGTCCTTAAAAGTCAAATGTATACAATTGAACCCCTAATCAAACTCCGATCATTGCGCCGTTTTTGCCTAATCGCTTTGATGAACATATAGGATAATAACGTGCACCTAGAGAAGATAAAATGAAAAAATATGGTTGATAATCGAGGTTGACTTTAACGAGTTGACTTCGATTTTCCCCTATAATCTTCTTAGTTCGGGTCGAGCGTCTAAGCCGGGCTAAGGGGGTTACAGCCGGAGTAGGTGATCGACGGTGAATGTAGGAAAGAAGATGAATTGACGGTTAGAACTTTAGTAAAATATACAAAGTAAAGTGTTGAGTTGTGTGGGGCTCGATTCGTTCAACCGATGTGGCTCACCAAGTAGTGGAGAGATGGATTTTTGGGTGGAAGGGTTGTAGAAGCTAGAATGTAAATAGACACAATGATTTATAGTGGTTCAACCTTCTAACTAATGTCTACATCCACTACCTTAGCTCCCCACTAAGGATTTCTCAATCAATCCACTATTGATTCGTCCCCTTTTTTAGGATTAGGAGGAAACCCTTACAACCAATCAAGCTTTCTACCCAAAGCCTTGATTGAAACCCTCTTTACAAAGAGATAAATAAAGCAAACTTAAAACCCTCTAATAGGTGTTTGTTTGCACAATTAAGCACTCACCCAAACCCTAAAACACTTGAGCAAATTTGACAATTTAGGCTCACTAATGTTTGTCTATACAATAAATGACAATCTAAGCTCTAAGACAATCTTTGATCATTTGATGTTTGACAATATGAGCATTAGCCTTCTCTTGATGCTTGGAGGTCCATTTTATACTCCCAAATGAGTTTGTAGCCGTTACTACCCGTTGGGATCATATTAGAGCCGTTGAGGACTTTAATTCCCACCATAAATGCAGTTCTGCAGCTCCCCCTTTCGAAACGCTCGAAGCCGTTTCGAAACACTCTCAATGTAGAAAGAGCCGTTGCAGTTTGTCAGGGTACCCGTTTCGGAACACCCCCTTGTCGTTTCGAAACGCGTATCGAAACGCTAAAGGCCCGTATCGAAACGCCTGCATTTGAAAGTTGGTTGGGAAAGAGCCGTTAGGGTTTATGACCGTTGTGGTCAATGCCACGTAGGAGTATCGAAACGGCCTAGCCCGTTTCGAAACGCTGGGCAAAAATCATGTCCAAGGAAGGCCCGTTTCGATACACGTATCGAAACGATTTTGCCACTGGAATCCCCTGTTTCGAAACGCCCTAAGGTGTTTCGAAACACCTGGACAATTTTGTGAAGTTTGGCTTTGAAAAACATGAAAAACCCTTTTAAAGACTTCCCTAAACATAATTTCAAGTTGTTTGGACTTTGGAAATGTTTTAAATACTTTTTAAATCAGTCCAAAACATTTTTCAATTATTATATCAAAACATTAGTTCTACTACATAAAGGGAAATTGAAATTTTATTAATTGTGGATCAAAGAGTAGGGTCCAAAACCCATTACAATGGTTTTGTATTTATACCTCAAACTAACCGCCCAAATCTCCTAACAAACTCTAAACAAACTATTAACTAATTGAGATTATTTTTAACTAATTATATTCTAACAAGCATAATTTGTGACTCTAATTACATCTAATTAGTAATTGTTTAACATTCACCATGTTTTCTTCTCTTGTTGAACTTCTTCAATCTTCTTTATTAAGTTGGAGTTGAGTCCATGAGCTAACTCAATGAGCTGGTTTGGGGTATTAGGGAGTTGGTCTTTCTTCAACATTCTTCATCCTTTTTTTACTTTCTTCTTCACCATGCACAATGTAGTTTTTAATAAAAAAATAATATATGTTTTATATTTTAATTTGTATGTAAGTAAAATTACTATTAAAAGCTTATAACTGAAAAAGAAAAAAAATTATTAAGGTGAGATTTAAACCTAAAGTCCAAAAATATTAAAGCTTTAACCGCTCATAAAAAATTTTATTATTTGGATAAATATTCTATACATGGGCGGTGGAAACTGAAAGTTTTCACAAACTCCTTAGTTTTAAGGTATAGGGAGTTAGTTTAGGTTATAGGGTTTAGAGGTTTATGTGTAGGGTGTTAGAATTTAGGGATAGTTGTTTCAATTTAAGGTTTAGGGTTATAATTTAAGATTTATAGGTTAAAACCTAAATCCTCACCATATTTGTAACCCCCTCGTCCCGGACTAGATGACAGACCGGTCCGAACAGGTTACACGGAGAAAACCGAAGCGATACCCATTAAGGTTCCACTCCGATTAGCAACCCTAGAAATTTTTATCCACTTAATTATCTTATCTAAATGTATCATTTAGTCCCGTGTGAGAAAACGACAGCGGAAAACAATAATGAAAAGATACAAACAGAACGCAAGGTAATTTAAATTTACCAAGTGACATATTAGTCCAATTGCATGCTTACGAAACCATAACCGTACATAAAAGAGACATATAAACTAAACAAGGAAACTATCAAACAATCAGGACTAAACCACAACATCTGAGAACCTTTGAAGATGCCCAAAAAGCCAATTTAAAGACCTGCGTTTCGAAATAGGCTTGCCCGTTTTGATACGTGGGCTCTAGTTTAAAAGCCAGACCAAGCCGTTTTGATACGGTCCACATTGTTCCGGAATGTGGGTCAGCAGTGTTGAAACGTTTCGGAACTGGTTCCGAAATAGGCACTCACAGAGGCAAATTGTATCGAAATGCGTACCGAAATGGGAGCTCGCAATGTCAAATCATATTGACGACACCACCACCATTCTGATACGAGTATCCCTAGGGCTACTAACGTTCCGAAACAACCACGAGCGTTTCGAAACGCCTACACTCAGAGTGACCGTGAAAATAGTTTTTTGCACCTTCAAACTTTCCCAAACATGCTCCAAAACAACAAGAATCATGAAACAACAACCATGCATACAATCTAAAGGCATTACTCCCTACCACAAGCATGAACAAACGTATAAACATGCATAACATGACCATTTCATTCATAGGAAACATTCGCCCACAAAGCATTGTATAACAAGGTTTACATGTTTCCCACACAAAACATAGGCATCTCATAAAACATGGTTTACAATCTTCAATACAAAACATAGGCATTTAACAACATAAAAGCCAACAAATAGGAGTCTAACAATGCTCCTACACACATAGTATCCCTATTGCTAACTATTAAATTATTCAATAAAACCATACTTGAGCAACCACGCACGCGCTTAGATGCCCCTTCTTGCTCCTTGCTAACTTCCACACCAATGATCTGCATTGTCGAAAACGAGAGCGTAAGCATGAAAGCTTAGTCAGAGAGCTCAAAACAAAACATTGACAATGCAAGGTTCAAAGCATGACATCCATAAAACACCCACATGGCATACATTTACACTAACATATCAACATAGCCAACTACTATGAGAATGCATGAACATGACATCTTACCTCATGTTATGCTAGGCACAAATGCAATAGAACATCTTATCACAACCACCACGCAGAAACAAGTATATTGGCAACTGTATAGCTTACTCGGATATGCGGATAACTTCTATTAGGATTTTCGCCCCAACGTACTCAACAACAATATTACCTTCCGGTGGGATTACACACATCATCGTTTTCATTTACGGATGGGATTCCACTCATAATCACACACATACATTTTCCGGTGGAATGTTACCTCACCGTACTCTTCCTTGGTGACTACACATCACCGAGGTCGCGCGAATTTGACTTTTACTTTGTGCACACTCATCCTAATAATCAATCATTTATACCCGGTAATTACAACTAGTGTCAATATACTAAACAAGTCTCGCCATGATTTCACAATCATGCAACACAACTTATCAATCACCATTAAGCAACATCAATATATCGCAACATGCATAAACAAACACATATCACACAAGATCACATATGCACATTTGACAAGTAATATACAAGATTAAACAAGGGATTAAACTACCAACTTAATCCCCACATTAGATTGGATTTCCAAGCACAATCTAATACCTCAACCACACACTTTGAACCAATTTAAACCCATTTTAAACAATCCACTCACCGAACACCCTTAAAGCAAGCCAAGAAAGCCAATCAAGCCTCCAAATTTCCCAGAATCGAGCCTGAAGCTTCTCCAACGGTTTCTTTTGTTTCTAACCAACAAAAAACAGGGTATTACTCAACAAATTATCCACAAAACCACTGCCACAAATCAAATTAGAATTTCAAGACCATTTCACTACATTTCGCAAACCAAGAACTAACTAAAATCTTCATTTTCGAACTTACATTCAACCCAGCAAAAGCCCATCGATTCCAACACCCAAAACATCACTAAGCACATTCAAAACGACCCTCAAGCATTATCATGCCATCATCCCAACTCTCCTTCTCAAAACTATAAACGTTTGGAATGATGAGGAGAAGTCAAAAACACATTTACCTTGATGTGAGCACTTGAAGTCGATGAAGAAATGAATGGAACAATGGTTTGGGGAGGTTTAGGTGTCATGGTTTTTGTTTGGAAGGGGGGGGGGGGAGAAAATGACTAGTAAAAGTCTCTTTTTATTTGTTTTGTTTTTCTCATTTAGAAAATTACTATTTTGCCCTTAATGAATCACAAGCTTTTTTAGTTTAAAAAACAAAGCTCATTTATTTAGAACAAGCCCAACGACCCGAACCCGATTTTACTCTCCTAACACCCGACCCCTAAACCCGAGTGTTACAATATTACCTTAAAAACTAAACTCTAATCTATAAACCCTAAATTATAACTATAAACATTAAATTAAAACAACTATCCATAAATTCTAAACCCATACACTTAAACTCCTAAACCCTATACCTTAAACTAACTCTATATACCCTGAAACTAAGACGCTTGTGGAAACTTTCAATTTCCACCACCAGTGTATAAGATATTAATTCTTATTATTTAATAAAAATAAATAGTTTATTAAACGTGTTTGATAAACGTGACTCGGGCTCTTTATCTCATATGGCATGCCTTATTAGTGTGGGAAAATGTCATTTTAAGAATTGATTAAAAACGAGCATCAGTTTGAGATTTATTAATTGATTGAGTAATTAAAGGTAAATATATTATTTTATCTTATGTAGTTTCGGATCTTGATATGTAAAAGTTATTACTTAATAAAAATAATTATCAATTTAGAAAGATTTTTTTAATGATAATATCTGAATAACCTCGCCAGGTTTTGTCCAATAAGATGCTTGTTGGTTAAATTATCTCAATTTATACAAGAGTTATTATTCCAATCACTCACAGTAAAACAAAGTTTTCCACAAACATAATCAATTTTACTTCAAAAATTAAAATTAAAATTTATATCCCTAAAATTATAAATCTCAAATCTTATCACCTAACCTTTGATCCTAAACTATACACTTTAAACTAACCTCCTAAACCTTATATTGAACTTGCATGTGAAAAACTGTTTTCCCACTTCCCGTCCACAGAAAACACATCAAATACATAAAAGATAATTTAAAGTTTAAAGATATTATTAAACACATGTTAATGTCCGACATTTGTACTTAAATCTGAGTAATGTAGACAAACAAAATATAATGAGAATGAATAGCCCAAAGAAATAAAATTAAATCTGAAACAGCCCAATACATTCACCGGGACAGGACCTGAAAACCACAAGACTCATGGACAACCACAAGACTCATGTTGACATGGTAAACCTAAAACATAATTCCCAAAACCCACAATGGAAACGCTCAAACAATATAAACACACCCCCAATGAATGATAAAAGAAAAACAGCACCAGGGTCCGAGCAAATAAGTTAAACCAAAGCAATGCTGCTTTCACCGCCAGGGGGTTTGCGTACACCACCGAAGTAGTCTCGAGACTCCACCTTCCCATCAGCAAAGATGTTGCTGCCGGTCATCTCTCGCAGTTTCGCCACGCTGAGCGGTTTCTCTGCAGAACCTGGAGGAACATCACCCTTAAATATTCCATTTCCCGAAAGCTCAGCAAATTTCTTATCATATATTTTCTTAGCCGTCTTAACCCCATCCTCCTCAATTGACATGCTACCTCCAGCAGACTACAAAATAACATCAAAATCCAACAAGTTAGATACTCAAAATGTTTAATTAAAAATGAAAAATGGCAAACTGAGAACTTAATGACTGCAGGATGCAAACTACCATATGATTCCCAAGTCCTAATACCTAAGGCACAATTAGCTTATGCAGTGAAAAAATTTTACTTGGGGGGTTTGAGTACATGTACTTACATTGTGTGTATCAGGTTCTCCCATTTTAAAATTATCCTTCAATGCCAATGCACGAACGGTTGTCGGCCTGGGTAAAATTTCAGGTGGCGGCGCGAAGATGTCATGGCCATTCAGCTCCTTGCACTTAGCATCAGAGAGCTGCTTCTTTAACTCTGCATCCGCACTTTCTAGTGTTCCACTTAGTTCGCGCTGCTTCGCCACCTCGGTCAGAGTAGTTGGCTTTTTGGGGGAAATAGTCTCTTCCTCAGCGAATGAGATATGACTGATTCCAGCTAAGGTTTGCTGAGAGCAAAACATCAAAATGTATAATGAAACAACATTTGACACGAATATAATATAAGCTAAACATTGGTATAAATTTCATATATTCATGTCCTCATAACAGACTTCGGGTAATGAAAGAATTCAACATATATACCTGGTACACCCGTAGTCCTGTTTTGGTGTTTGAAATGGGATTGGCACTGCCTGGTTCCAACTCATCATTTTCCCCGTTGGCTGCAAAAATACCACTACCACTCATCTCCTTCATTTTATACCCAGAACATGGTTTCCTGGACGAATAAGTAGAGATTAAAAGCAAAATTAGTACGTGACAATAAAAGTTGCAGTTAGTACAGTTGGACCACAGTAGGAATCCGATAGAGCATCAATCAATTACCGATAAATAAAAGCTAATAAGGGAATTAATCAGTTGCCCGCAAATTTGAGCTCAAAATTTTCTTCTTTTTTGAAGTATTGGAATCAAAATTTTATTGCTTAGTGGTTGTTTTTTCAAAAATTTTCAAAAGACGGTTTTGTTTAAATAACAGAGAGAGAAAAGGCGGAAACAAAGTAACAATAATAAGACAACGGCGAAATTCTAGTGACAGTTCCATGTTTTCAAAATAATAATAAAAAAACGTTTACCTACAAAGTTTTCAAAATAATAAATGAAAATGAAGGGTAGAGAGAAGGAAGACGGAAGCAGATCTCACCGTTTGTTTAAGCTTTCAAATTCTTCATCGGTCACTTGACCTCCAAACACCACTTTTCTGATCCCATCCGACGGCTAACATTAATTAAAAAAAAACTCAATCAAAAACACTAATTCACCAGGTAAAAAAAAAGGAAACGAAGAAAAATTGAAAGAAGTACCTGGTGAGGGCGGGTGGAGCGTGGGGCGGTGGCGGGGGAACCGGCGGGAGGCGTTTCGGACCAAGTGAGCAGATCTGCTGTGGAAGTGTGTGGTTTCCTCACTGGAGTGCTCCTCTCCATCTTTATTTGGATTTTCCCCACTCTCAAAACTACCAAAAACAAACACGCTTGTAATTAAATACAAAAGCCAAAAAGAAAAAAAAAAAAGAAAAAAAGCCTGGGGTTCCTATACTCTCACTGCTCTGCAACAATAACAAAAAGAGCGCTGCTTTTAGAGGTCTGAAAGATTGAAGAGAACGAAATGAAGGGGAAACAGGATCTGACGAAGGTCTTCTACTCCTCCTGATCTAAACTGCGACTTTCATAGCTTTTCTTACCGGCCTTTGGCTTTTGAATTCTTTCAATCCTTCTTTATTGTAATTTTATTGGACTGCTTAAATATATTTATATAGTGACTAAAACGTTCGCAGAAACGTAAGAGTAGCTGCTACTCTACTTAAGTTTTAAAACGAAGAAAAAAATTATTATAAAAACAAAACAAAAAAAAGGAAAATTGGAGATGGACACACATACACGACTGGTGGACGGATGGAATCTGCTCAAAAAAATATATGATTTTAATTAAAATGATTAAAAATAATAACTACTATTTAATACATCGATCATGGCATAAACTTTTAATTTAACTCGTATATGTATATTCTCAATTATTTATTGCAATAGTACTAATTATAATGCATTATTACATATCATTAATTATTTATTTAAATATTAATTAAATGGACGTAACCACATCTTGAAAGTTGAAACTGAAAAAGAAACCATGCGTTAATGAAGAAATAATAACGTGGGTAAACTATATGAAATACCACTAAACTTTAACTTTTGTATCGAACATACTACTGAACTATAAAATAATACTATTGTACCATTAAACATTGTTTTATGCTATTATTATACCACTAAATTTTATTTTTTGTTCAATCCAAGCACTCGACCGTTAAATCCAAAACGGCGTCATTTTGATACCTAAGATAGGCTAAAACGACGTCGTTTTGTTAGTAAAAGAAATTAAGAAAACGCTAGCATTTGAGATGGATTGAACTAAGGACCTCTAGAATGAAAGGTTTACACCAAACTACCAAACAACTTAAAGACTTGATATAATTCTAACGAAAATAGTATATAAATAATATTGCAGTTGAACTTAATTTCATTTATCTCATGGTATAATTTTATAAATATATTAACTTAATAAATAAATATTATTTATAATTTATATTATAAAACTAATTTATAATATATATAATTAAACCTTAAACCATATATAGACATAAATCCTAAATCATAAACCCTAAACTATATATAACTAAACCCTATATATAACTAAATCCTAAATCGTAAACCCTAAAACTAAAATATCATTTATATTACAAATCCTAATATATATTATAAATAATATTTTAATTTTAAGGTTTTGAGTTTGAGATTTGGGATTTAATTATATATATTTAAGGTTTGGGGTTTGTGATTTCAAATTTAATTATATATAAGGTTTAGGGTTTGTAGTTTAGTTAGTTACATGTATAGTTTAAGGTTTACTTGTATATATTATAAACAATATTTTAGCTTTGTAATTCGAAACAATTCACTAAATTTAGCCCTCGTTATTTACACATTTTTTCAATTTGGTCCTTAAAGCAAAATTCCAAAGTATGGTAACATGATAAATAATTACAATTAAATTTTTATAGGAACTCGAAAACTCGACTCGACAAAATTTCAAATAAAGTTTGAGTTGTAAAATATGACGCGTCAACTCGAATAACTCGAAATATTTAAAAATTTTAAATCATTTTTTCTTTTAAATCGAATATTTTTTTAAAATGGAATGTTTAATATTTTCATATTTAAATCGCATCGAATATTTAGTAACAACTTTAAATATTCGATTTAATTTAAAAAAATTCGATTTAAAAAATGATTTAAAATATTCAAATATTTAATAACTACTTTAAATATTTTTCTTTCAAATATTTAACAAACGCTTTAAATATTTGAATATTTTAAATCAATTTTTTTCTTATAAATCGAATATTTTTAAATTAAATCGAATATTTAAAGTAATTATTAAATATTCGGTGATTTAAAAGAAAAAATGATTTAAAATACTCGAATATTTCGAGTTATTTGAGTTGACCGTAATATTTTACAACTCAAACTTTATTTGAATTTTTTTATTTGAGTCGAGTCAAATTTTCGAGTTCCTATAAAAATTTAATTAAATATTCAAATATTTGAAATCAATTTTTTTCTTTTAAATCGAATATTTTAAATTAAATCTAATATTTAAAGTAGTTATAAATATTCGATGTGATTTAAATATGAAAATATTAAATACTCTATTTTAAAAAATATTCTATTTAAAAGAAAAAAATGATTTAAAATATTTGAATATTTCGAATTATTCGAGTTGACGCGTCATATCTTAAGATAGAGGTGAGCGTTCGATCGAGTCGAGTCAAAAAATTTCAAGCTATTCGAGTTGACGCGTCATATTTTACAACTCAAACTTTATTTGAAATTTTTTGATTCGAGTCGAGTTTTCGAGTTCCTATAAAAATTTAATTAAATATTTGAATATTTTAAATCATTTTTTTTTCTTTTAAATCGAATATTTTAAATTAAATCAAATATTTAAAGGTGTTATTAAATAATCGATGTGATTTAAATATGAAAGTATTAAATATTCTATTTAAAAAAACATTCGATTTAAAAAAAATAATTTAAAATATTCGAATATTTCGAGTTGAAGCGTCATATCTTAAGATAGAGGTGAGCGTTCGATCGAGTCGAGTCAAAAAAAATTAGCTATTCGAGTTGACGCGTCATATTTTACTACTCAAAATTTATTTGAAATTTTTCTGATTCGAGTCGAGTTTTCGAGTTCCTATAAAAAAATTAATTGTAATTATTTATCATGTCACTATACTTTGGAATTTTGCTTTAAGGACCAAATTGAAAGAATGCGTAAATAATGAGGGCTAAATTTAGTGAATTGTTTCAACTAAAACTAAATTGATTGAATGTATAAATATGAAGGACTAAATGTGTTATTATACAAAATTTTATAATCGACACTTAACGGGATTTATCGTCTGGTTACCATTTTGTTATAAAACATAAAGTTTAATTGCCATTTTGTGATTTTTGAAAGTTTGGTTACCATTTTTTTTTTACTAAAGTTCAGTGATCGTCTGTGTACTTTACCCTTAAGTTTTAAAATTGGCTTGGTTGTTTGGTGTAAATCTTTTATTTTAGAGGTCCTTGGTTCAATCAGACGTCATTTTAGATTTAACGGTTTATTACAGTTTAACGGTCGAGTGCTTGGATTGAAAAAAAAATAATGTTTAGTGGTATAATAATATCAAAAAACAATATTCAGTGGTTCAATAGTATCATTTTATAGTTCATGGTATGTTCAATACAAATGTTAAAGTTTAGTGACATTTCGTGTAGTTTATCCTAAATTTTAAATTTTAAATGTTTTATTGGTTTTAGAATCCGACCGCTACGTGTCAGTTGAGTTAGCGATTTTTCTTGGTTTTAGCTGGCATGCTATATCCAATGAGATTTTGTTGTTATCATTTCAAATTCCCTAAGCATCTAAATTTGAATATTTGATTTTTCATCTTTATATCTAAACCTGTGGAATTTGATTTTTTTAGTATATTTGAAAGGATAAATAGTGTAATTTGATTGAATTTAATTGATAAAAATTTAAATAATTTTTTATCAGAAAATTTAAAAAAAAAGTAGCCAATATTTTTTTATAACCATTAAAACAAAATTAGCCACCTGAAATTATACAATGATCAATAAAATGTAAAAATTTAATTAAAAGACTCGAAATAGAAGATAGATACAAACAACACCGGAAATTGACGATTGAAAGATAAACTTATTAAAATTAACACTAAAAAAAAAGCATATAATCCTTATGGCACGTTGACAAAACAGTCGTTGCCACAACTCAATCGCAAACAAAAAACAACGATTATGAACGTGTATCTAAATTTAGCCCGATGGTCCAAAGTAGAAAAGATTAACATTATAATAAATAAGCATCACGGCGACGTCAAATCAAACCTTAAAAGTAAAAATAAAAAGAATGGTAAAATAATTGATAAAGAAGACAAAAGTGCCAAAAATGCAGAAAAAGTGACAAAAGACATACGAAAATGTGACACAAAGGCAAAATTGTTCTTATTAAAAAATAAAAAAATAAAGAAAAAACAATACTGAGATATAATAAAGCAAAAAAATAGAAAGAGTATCAGCAGTCGATAATCAACGTTAAAGTTACTACCGTTGTGGGTCAAGCAAAAACCAATATGTATATATATATATATATATATATATATATATATATATATATATATATATATATATATATATATATATAAAAGTTTTACATGTTTTTTTGGATCGTTGGATGGGTAAAACGGATGGATGAGATTAACAGTAGAATATGTGAAGATTATCACTTGGGGAAAAAAGTAAGGAGTTAATCTCAGCCATCCATTTCCCCCATCCAACGATCCAAAAAACGTGTAAAACTTAAAGAGTTTTACACTGTGTAAGTTGATCCTAACCCATATATATATATATATATATATATATATATATATTAAGATCTTTTAATAATTTTTTTACGACTTAAAACTTCAACCCTCTAAATTTCAGATGGAGATTAAGTTGAAATAACATCCGGAGTTCAAAGTTTAAATTTATAAATGAAATAAATTGAGTTGAAAAAAAATCCTATAAAATAAGTCTTTCAAATATCTAAACTTAAATTAGTTTACTAATAGATTTGAATGATCGATTATTAGTATGAGCCAAAATATTAAATTTAAAAAATGCAAAGGGTTTATTACATATTTAAACTTAAAATTTATGCGATAAGACCTAATTTGTCTAATATTTAAATTTATAAGGATCTAAATTATTATTAGACCAAAAAATTTGAAGATACATGCTCATTTTTTTAGTTCAACCTAGAGGCATAAATAAACATAGCGTCTGTGATGAGTTCTCAAATATGACATATTTCATTTGCTATTTTTCTAGTTATTTGGACTTCTTGCTGCTTAATACATGTTGTTTTCGTTATATTTTGTGCAGGGATCCAATTCTGGAAATAGCAGTGAAAATGGGGCATTTCTGCAGTTTTTATTATAATTATGTCATGACTGGCATCATGGGCACGACACCAGGCACGACGCGTCTGACGTGGCAGTGACGTGACAGTGACGCGGTAGTGACGTGGCAACTTCTAGAAGATCCTGGAATGTTCCGAGAAAAGAATCCGATCAGTTTATCAGCTTTTATCCATTTAGTTTTATTTTGAATTTTAATCAACATTTGAATTTGAATTGTTATTATCCCATCACTCTATCTTTATAAATCTAAGCCTATAAATACCACCCTTGGTAAAGGCTTAGATCATCAATCATTTTAGTTTTCATCTTCTAGCTTGAAACGTTTTTAGCTTTAATAAAAGTTCTTTTACTTTATTTTCTTGTTCCATTTTTATGCTATTTAATTATTTTCCAAAAACTAAGTTAAGTATGATAATTAATATCATGCTTAGCTAAATTTCTTGAGCTAAGAGCTAGCCAAATCAATTCTAATCGTGAGAATTGAACATTGCCTAAATTCCTTCGGGAATACATTTTTATCTTTCTGTTTAGATAGTTTGGCAATCGGCCTTACTAAAGTTTTTAATCGTTTTTCAAATCAAAAAGAGCTCGTTGGTCTGGAATCGTTTAAAGACATAGTTGGGAGGAAGGATCAGCCTGTGGCAATTTCGACTTCCTGTGAACACTTTTAGCGGCGGTCCGCTAAGGAAAGATAAAATCAGAAGCGATTCTTTTTTTTAGACAATTTCTGAGTCGGGCTTTTCATGCTTTTAATCTAAATATTTTAACGACGATAGATGTGGTTAATTTGTTTAAGAATCAACCTTCGAAGATAGTCTTAGGAGGATTGGTTACTCGAGAGAGAAGCAAGTTGCGACGGGTTGGGCCTCGTAGACTGTAACCGACATGATCCCCGGAGTAAAAATCTATTTCAATGATCGAGGGAATTGACAAAGCTAACTCGAGGCTAATTTTCATATTTGGTTTTTCCTACTATTTTCTTTAATTCTTGCATTTTATCTTATTACTTTACTCAATATCAGATCACCCCCTTTTTTTACTTCTTTGTTTTGCAGATATTCCTGGGAATTCAAATCCGACAAAATTCAAGTCAAGAATTTCGACTAATCTCCCTGTGGATCGACCCTCTTTCCCTATATCTACTCAATTTCTTTATTTTATTTATTGTTGAAAGAGGTTAATTTATTAATTTATTTTGACCGGTTAAACGACGACTTGTCAAAATTGGCGTCGTTGCCGGGGAGATTTATTTTCGGCAATTCTTGACTGATTTTTGTTTTATTTTATGACCAGGAAGAACCCGGGTATTTTAGCTCCATACAACCCGGAAATTGAAGCAAGCGCTCGTAGAACTCACTGCGAAACACTTTGACGAAAGAAACAACAACAAAGCACACGACAATCCGAATCCACTTCCGAAACTACACCAATCGAAGAACCTACACTAGAACCAGAACCGATGGCAGATCAAACGATTCGAGAGCTGAACACATCCCCTACTGTGCAGCAACCACTCTGCATCGCTTTTCCTCAAGGCGATACTCCCTTCCAGCTCAAAACAGGATTAATTCACCTACTCCCTACCTTTAATGGCCTCCCTATTGAAAGCCCACACAAGCACCTTGCCGAATTTCATATGGTGTGCAGCAGCATGAAACCACAAGGGGTCTCAGAGGACCAGATAAAACTAAGAGCATTTCCTTTCTCTTTAGCTGGAATGACTAAAGAATGATTATTTTATTTACCTCCGAATTCTATTAATACATGGGCTGATCTTTCTCGTGTTTTTCTTGACAGATACTTCCCTACGGCAAAAGCGACAGAAATTAGGCGAAACATATTGAGTATCCAACAAATGCACGACGAATCCCTATATGATTATTGGGAAAGGTTCAAGAAGCTGTGCGCAAGCTGTCCGCAACATGGCTTATCCGAGCAAACACTCCTTCAATACCTATACGAAGGAATGTTACCGATGGACAAAAAGATGGTAGATGCAGCAAGCGGTGGCGCGCTCGTTAACATGACTCCTACTGCAGCGAGAACATTAATCTCCACAATGGCTGCAAATTCGCAACAATTTGGTTCTGCAAGTGAACCCAACCGACGGGTTCACACAGTAAGCACAATTTCATTAGAGAATAAGATTGACAATTTGACTAATATTGTGTATTCTCTTGTTTCATGGGAGATAAAAGCTGCTAAGGTATGCGGAATATGCACTATGCCAGATCACGCAACCGACTTATGCCCATTATTGCGGGATACATCTGGTGCCCAAGTTAACGTCATACACAACTTTCCCAGACCTCCCCAAAGACCCTATAACCCACATAGCAATACCTTCAATCCCGGTTGGAGAGTTCACCCAAACTTGAGCTACGGTAATCAGAACCCGAATTATCAACCTAGGCAACAACCTCCCTACCAAAACCAAGCATCCCAAAAATCCTCGCTTGAGTCTATTGTTGAGAGATTGGCAGTTTCGCAGGAAAAATTCCAAACCCAAACACAATCCCACCTCCAACAAATCAACAAACAAATAAGCCAACTAGCTCAAGCCGTTAGCCGTATAGAATCCCAGGGAAAGTTACCATCTCAAACCGAAACCAACCCAAGGGAAAACGTTAGTGCGATAACTTTGCGTAGTGGAACAGTGATAACGCCTAAACCGCCCAAGCAAGATGAGCAAAAATTCGACGAGCAAGGCATCTCTTCGAAGGACCAGAACGAAAAGTCTCCACCCACTGCAGGTAACTCTAAATCCAATATTTCTGTTTCTGCTTACGAATATGTTCCTTCTTTTCCAGGTAGAATGGCGAAACGAGATAAAAAAGAGGAAGAGAAGGAAATTTTGGATGTATTCAAGAAAGTGGAGATCAACATTCCACTTTTGGATGTTATTCGGAAGATTCCTAAATACGCAAAATTTTTGAAAGACTTATGCACAAACCGAAGGCGACTATCCGGAAATGAAAAAGTTAACCTTGGTGAAAATATTTCGGCCATCTTTCAAAAGCCGTTGCCGCCAAAGTACAAGGACCAAGGTATGTTTGCGGTTCCTTGTAAAATTGGAAAAGTTGGGATTAAAAGAGCGATGTGCGATTTAGGCGCATCTATCAACGTCATGCCGTTAAGCGTCTACAACAAAATTTCGACTGAACCTTTGAAGGAAACGCGAGTGACGGTTCAACTAGCTGATCGTTCAGTTATCTACCTTGAAGGAGTACTAGAAAACGTGTTGGTACAGGTAAAAAAATCTTATTTTCCCTGCTGATTTTTATATAATTGACATGGAAAATGATCGTAGCAACAACGGATCCGAAATCTTGCTTGGTCGACCTTTCCTATCAACCGCGCATACAAAGATTGATGTCCGCGACGACATTTTAACTATGGAATTTGATGGGGAAGTAGTTAAATTTGATATGTATAAAGCTATGAAGTATCCTGATTCGGTCGCAAGTTTAAATTTCGTTGATATTATAGATCCGTTAGCTGATGATTTGATCGAAACTGATATGTGTTATGACTTTTGTAGGGAATTCGCAGATCTCGACGATAAAAACAAAGGCGAAATCATTTCAACTCTTTCTTCCCTTTATGATTTTCGATCAATTCCAACTCGATTTAAACATTTTTCCTCAATTTTGCAGGAACCAAAGCCAAGGTTGGAACAATTTGATTATGTAATTTTTGGTGACAATCAATCCCTGCCAACCATTATTTGGAGTAATTTGTCGCATCGAGAAGGAGGTAGAAACTTAGTTATTGTTTTGCGCACAAATAAAAAGATGAAGGAAGGCGTTAAAACGACAAGGGATGGACATCATCGTTTATTTGAAGAACTTGTTTTTGAAGAACCAAAAATTTAGCAAAGGTCGTCGAGCTAAACGACGTTAAACAAAGCGCTAAATGGGAGGCAACCCATTGGTTTATTTTTCCTTAATTTTTACTTTTTTTGCTTCATTTTTTTCCTTTTTTTTTTGCCTTAATAAATTTTCTTTTTCATCTGCATGACTTCTTTTCGCGAACAACAGTGGCAAACTTAATCCAATACTGAAGTGCACCGTTTCATTAACCGGTGCATTTTAGCACACCCAATGGAGCCGGTGCACTTTAGCCCATGCCCTTTACACCTTTCATTTTTTCCCTTTTCTTTCTTTCTTTCCCGTGAATTACCAGAACCCTAAAAAAACAACACAGCCAGCCGCAATTCACCATAGCCACACACCGTTCTCGGTGGATGATGATGATTCGTTGCGTCGGCGGCCTTCGTGGAGGTGCCCAGTGATTCCGACCAGTCCCTATCCTTCCTCCTAAACCAGCCATGGTCCGAACCCGACGACAAGGGAGAGCAGCACCCCTAAACCAGCTGCCGTTCAACCCACCGTCCTTGGAGTTGGCGGACGGTGCCGCCGTACGCAGCAACGCACCATGTCCCCGCACCTCCTCTACGTCGTGTTTATCGACGAAGGCAAGCCCCCAGCCCCCGGTCGAGAACCCCACTCCTACGGCTTCCACCGCACCTCCGCCCTATTCCCCAACCGCCAGCCGCCATTCGCGTCTCTCCAACAGCACCGCCGGTTCAAAGCCTCTGCCGCCGCTGATCCGAGCCACTCATAGTGCACCATTCCCATCGACTCACTCTACATCCACGGGGAGTATCTTTTGCCCTTATTTTCTCTTTATTTCCTTAATTTTTATGAATTGGGGCAATTCATTTAGGTGAGGGGGAGGGTAGCAAACCACTTGCCATGCTTATCTGATATATGTTTGATTTTGGTTTAACTTTGAGAAATTATTTTCCTTTCCATTGCATTATATCCAGCATGTTATAATTGTTATAGTGCATAGGAATATTTGAATGTTGACATTTTGATAATCAAATGGCATGAGTATAATGATAGTTTGACATCTCTTTTCAATTTGTCTTGATTGTGATAATTGGATTTTTCTCCTAGCTTAATCAACTTAGCCTAATTTTGTGAGAATTTGAGCCTTGAGCATGCATCTTATTTTTTATGCTCGTTTTTCCTTGCTTGAGAGTGTCATCTTGAATTTAGGAATCTAGAACTTGTGGCTTGTATACGATTTAAGACTACACTAGAATGAGGTGCTTTAAAATGATTTAGGCATTAGGCTTTAACCTCTTCCATCTCTTCCATTTTACCCTTTCTCATCGCCTAGTAAGCCTTTGTTAGCCTTACACCCCATTTTTTGGCTTAACCCTCAACCAAACTTTTTGATTGATCAAATACTAGAAACTATATTGCTAGACAAGAAGGGGCTGCAATTCGAATAAAGGGCATAATTTTTCTGAAAAAATGAAAAAAAAAACAAACAAAATTAAAGGAAGCAATTGCTTCGAAAAGAAAAAAAAGAAAAAAAAATAAAGTTTCAAAAAACAGAAAAGAAAAAAAAACTGTTTGCTTGCCCACTTTTAAGCTTCTCTTTCGTCTTCACTGTTTATTATATCTTGCATTGATCATCTTCCTTTGTTTATTTTCTTTCCATCTTTCTACCCTTTTCTAAACCCACATTACACCTTGAATAAAAGACCTAATGATTTTTGCACATCGATTCTAATAAGTAGTGGAGAATTGAACTTGTTACAAGCCCATGGAAACCTTTGTTCATGCATGACTTAGAGTGCTTTTGCTTCACATTTACCTTTAAACGCTTTGAGTGATCTTGAGTGTACCTTGGTGAGGATTAAGACTAGGTTAGGATTTGATTACTACTTGATAGACGATTGAAAGAATGAAAGACTTTTCTTTGCTTATATCCACTTGGTTTGATTTGCGTCTCTTTCATGATATTTCTTTTGCACTTGAACTCTTATAATTATGCTTGATACTTGTGATGGCTTGAAGAATGCATTCTTGGTTAATATCTTTTTCGGATATACATGAGGACAAGTATGAGACAAGTGAGGGGGAATTTGATGAGTTCTCAAATATGACATATTTCATTTGCTATTTTTCTAGTTATTTGGACTTCTTGCTGCTTAATACATGTTGTTTTCGTTATATTTTGTGCAGGGATCCAATTCTGGAAATAGCAGTGAAAATGGGGCATTTTTGCAGTTTTTATTATAATTCTGTCATGACTGGCATCATGGGCACGACACCAGGTACGACGCGTCTGACGTGGCAGTGACGTGACAGTGACGCGGTAGTGACGTGGCAACTTTTAGAAGATCCTGGAATGTTCTGAGAAAAGAATCCGATCAGTTTATCAGCTTTTATCCATTTAGTTTTATTTTGAATTTTAATCAATATTTGAATTTGAATTGTTATTATCCCATCACTTTATCTTTGTAAATCTAAGCCTATAAATACCACCCTTGGTAAAGGCTTAGATCATCAATCATTTTAGTTTTCATCTTCTAGCTTGAAACGTTTTTAGCTTTAATAAAAGTTATTTTACTTTATTTTCTTGGTCCATTTTTATGCTATTTAATTATTTTCCAAAAACCAAGTTAAGTATGGTAATTAATATCATGCTTAGCTAAATTTCTTGAGCTAAGAGCTAGCCAAATCAATTCTAATCGTGAGAATTGAACATTGCCTAAATTCCTTCGGGAATACATTTTTATCTTTCTATTTAGATAGTTTGACAATCGGCCTTACTAAAGTTTTTAATCGTTTTTCAAATCAAAAAGAGCTCGTTAGTCTGGAATCGTTTAAAGACATAGTTGGGAGGAAGGATCGGCCAGTGGCAATTTCGACTTCCTGTGAACACTCTTAGCGGCGGTCCGCTAAGGAAAGATAAAATCAGAAGCGATTCTTTTTTTAGACAATTTCTGAGTCGGGCTTTTCCTGCTTTTAATCTAAATATTTTAACGGCGATAGACGTGGTTAATTTGTTTAAGCATCAACCTTCGAAGATAGTCTTGGGAGGATTGGTTACTCGAGAGAGAAGCAAGTTGCGACGGGTTGGGCCTCGTAGACTGTAACCGACATGATCCCCGGAGTAAAAATCTATTTCAATGATCGAGGGAATTGACAAGGCTAGCTCGAGGCTAATTTTCATATTTGGTTTTTCCTACTATTTTCTTTAATTCTTGCATTTTATCTTATTACTTCACTCAATATCAGATCACCCCCCTTTTTTTACTTCTTTGTTTTGCAGATATTCCTGGGAATTCAAATCCGACAAAATTCAAGTCAAGAATTTCGACTAATCTCCATGTGGATCGACCCTCTTTCCCTATATCTACTCATTTTTTTTAGTTCAACCTAGAGGTATAAATAAACATAGCGTCTGACAAATTGTTAGTGAACCGTTCGTATAACGTCTGTTTATTAAGCTTAATAAACGAGTATGAACAAAATTTTATTTCTGTTTAATAAACGAAGGGACACGAACAAATGTGTAATTCATTCGTTTATGTTCACGAACAAGCTCGTTTATTGGCTCATTTACTTGGTTTCTCTTTCCCTTTTATTTTCTTACACTTTAAATATTGGTGAATTTATGGACTAAATTGAACGTGTGGTGAACTTTTGAGTTCAAACTGTGAAACCTAATGAGCTTAAAGACTAGTGGTGTATCCCATTTTGGCGAACATATAAATGAACATGTTCGCGAACATTACACAGATATGTTCACGAACGTTACACAAACATGTTCGTGAACGTTAAACAAACGAACATGAATACCATCAAGAATAAATAAACGAACACAAACATGATATTAAAAATTTAAACGAGCGAACATGAACACTTTCAAATATAAATAAATGACCACAGATAGAATCTTATTCGTTCAATCTCAGTTCATTTACACCCTTCGTTCAACCCCTACTTTTTTTTGAATAGTCTAAAGGTGATTACAATATAGCATCTTCATACATATTCTTAACACATTGACAAAGTACACATCTTGTAGACAGAGTGATTGATACCGAATTTCCTAGGATGAACATTATCCACTTTTCTACTGAGACCACTTGTTGAGTTCAACCCTTACTTAATGATATATTTAATAAACTCTTATATTTTTTAATTTGAATAATTATTTTATATGGGCCAAAATTGTTATTGAACTAAAATTACCAAATAATTAAATTTTATAATAGGGGTTAGGGCCAAAATTGTTACTAAACTAAAATTATTAAATGATTAAATTTTAGGGAAAACTACACCGGTGGTCTCTAAACTATCACTGTTTTTTATTTTGGTCCCCAAATTATTTTTTTCGACAAAATCGTCCTTTCTGTTACATAGTTCTCCTGTATTGGTCCCCCATCGTAAAAATATAAACGATTTTACTGACTTGGCTTATTTTATATTTTCCCCAATTTTCACGTCATTTATTAATTAGCCTTCTTATAAACCATGCTTTGACTCTCGCGGTCTATTTCCTCTTTTCAATATCCAAATCCATTATTTTGTTTCTTTCTTTAAAAAAATTCAGAGCTCAAAGCTTCATTTTTATCCCTCTAATGGCAATGCTAAAACCCTAAACTCAACCCCTTCTTCCTCTGTCTTTCTTAATCTCCTCATTATATGGAAAGAACTCTAATTTATCACAAAAAATGAGACCTTTCTTTGTTTTAGGGACTTATTCATCGCCATCTTTCTTACATGTACTGAAGCTTTCATCGGTAGTTTTCAGTTATTGCTCAGCTTTAAAGCCAGTTTGCCTAACCCACATCTTCTTCAAAACTGGGTTCCCAACTCGGACCCTTGTAG
This sequence comes from Hibiscus tridactylites, assembly GCA_958450335.1. Taxonomy (NCBI): domain Eukaryota; kingdom Viridiplantae; phylum Streptophyta; class Magnoliopsida; order Malvales; family Malvaceae; genus Hibiscus; species Hibiscus tridactylites. Next base: position 13,347,233 of record OY288277.1, read on the forward strand.
TCTCAATGGTGTCACTTGTCGAGTCTCGAGAATTTCATCGATTCAACTCAGTTCAATACCCTTAAGTATTGATTTTCGTTATGTGTCTGCTTTTCTTTTATCCCTTAAAAATTTAGAATCCCTTTCTTTGTTCAAAGCCAACTTCTCCGGCAACGTTTCTTTCCTTTTTGAATCCAAGTGTAGCTCCACGTTGAACGTCTTGGACCTATCGAAAAACGCCTTATCCGGTCTCGTTTCAGCGAGAGTTAAAGTCAAGTCACACTATAAATTATATAAAGGTAATTAATAAATGACATGAAAATTAGCAAAAATATAAAATAAGCCAAGTCAGCAAAATCGTTTATATTTTAACGACGGGGGGCAAAAGATGAGAACTATGTAACAGAAAGGACGATTTTGCCGAAAAAATAGTTTGAGGACCAAAATAGGAAAACGGTGATAGTTTGGGGACCACCGGTGTAATTTTTCCTAAATTTTATAACAGGGGTCAGGGCCCTTTGGGCCCCAAGGGAGCTCCGCCTCTGCCAACAATCAATTGGTCTAGTGAGATGAATTATTAATTTCCTTAAATGATGTTAGATATTTTAATTCTAACATTGTAAATAGAGTAAATTGAATGGAGAGGGTCGCTCATATAATGAACCTCTGTAATATTTGATACTTATTAATCAACTAATAAATTAGATACCGATGAATTAGATATAAAAAAATATTTAGATTAAGAATGGTAATAAAAGGAAGTCGTTGGAATAGGTTTGAACTTTGAACCGTACACCTTTTTACTGAGTTTCACTTTATTTAATAACTCGACAATGGAGTGGATGGATCTATTATGAAACCTTATTCATCTCCGAATTATCACTGTATGGAAAAGCCAGACGTAAAAAATAAAAACAGAGAAAGAAACTTTGTAAATATTCCAAATTGAACACTATTGTGTCTATCTATTTAAAAAAAGCAAACGAAACATTTATTTAAAATTGAGTTTTATCTGTAGGGTTTTTAGTTAAAAGTTATATTTAATTATTAACGCTAGTTAAATATTAATTCAAATGGTATTATTATTATTGAAATAAATAAGATAGTTGTTCGAACGTGTGTAACAATATATTATTTTTAAATTTTGTAAAATTTAGATGGTTTAAGCCATTAAAATTCAAAGATTAATGTCTCGTGTATTTGTCAATTTTTATGTTTGAAAACAGTTATTTTTGTCAACTTGAAGGAGAAATGAAATGCTTTGGAAAGTTTGAAATTATAAAATACTTGTGGACTGCAACTCCACCCCATGTGTGCACTATAGCAATTTGATGTCCATTCACTTTGGTCATTCATTCACGGCTGCAAACCAGATGATTTCGTGGACCACTTTTCGTTTTGTTTTCACGTGCGCTGATAAAACCAAACTATTATACTGAAAAATATATATTTGGATTTTTTTTTTTGAAATCTTACATGTAAAATAAGTCTTTATTGTATTGTAAAATTAAGTAAATTTCTTATATAAAAAATGAATGAGTTGTCACTTAAAAAATTGTGAACGAATAATTTTCATGTTCAAGACAAATTTTTTGTTACAATAGAATAATATTTAAATTTTCAATATTTAGTCTCGAACCTTACATAAAGTGGAAGCGGATAAGCTTTATTGGCAAAATAATTTATCCGCTGCTAAGCTCATTTCACTCGGACATGCCGTGTCATTGTTATTTGTTACCCATCCTCGAGACAACATCTCCAAAATCAAGTTCACAATAGAACCACCTACGAGGTCTCTAGAATCACGACTAATAGGGGTTGCAAAATAAACCTAACCGTTAACTATAATCGTTAACAGGTATAATTGTTAAATTTTACCGGTTAAATAATCAACTGTTAAAGCTTAAATAGTTACGGTTAACCAACCATTAAAAATAATGGTTAATGGTTAATCGTTTGGTTAACCGTTATAAAATTATTCAGACATAAAATAAAGTTTGTGGTTAGAAATTCTTTATTTAAATATTTTTCTGAAAATTTTAATACAATATTTATCAGAGAAATAATTTCATTATTCTCAAAAAAATTAGTGAACATTTAAAAGAAAATGTAATAGTTTATATGTTAACTTGTAACTAAAACGTTTTTATTTTGAAAATTCGAATTTATTAATAGCACCCGCGACTGATGCCTCGTTAAAAAACCTCCCTAGACCTAAGATGGAGGAAAAAGAGTGCACCAGACCGCAGGGGAATTTCAAAGCACACGATGTACACGACAGACCAGGACCATTAATCCCACACATTTACACAACTAACAAGACAAATGGGAACCAATCCCCAGCAAAGCTAATTCGAAAGAAGGAGGCACTCCACAGAGACTGCAACCCGAGCCTAACAGCCCGCACAGCGAGCTTCATGCCAAAGTGTCCAGAAAACTCTCCACTATTTTGACCACACATAAGAGACCGATCTACCTATCCCAGCTTTAGCCAATCTATCAGCTGTCCCGTTCCAGTCTCGAGGAATAGGCTTAATACTCTAACCAAACTCTGCACAAAACTTAGCTATTTCCAGGACAATGGCCTTGAAACTTTCTTGGGCAATATAAGGCTTGTTTATCCATTCCACAACTAAGGCGCAATCCGATTCGATGATTAACTTAGCAGAACAAAACCAAGGAGACCCCTTAAACATGCAGCACGCAACTTTCACAGCTAGAAGTTCAGCTGTCGTCGCATCCACAAAACCAATCGGCTCAGAGAACTGCATCAGCATCACTCTATTGGGATCTAGGCAGACACCTCTGATGTCGGCTTTTCCAAAGCCTCCTGACACCGCACCATCCACAAGGAATTTAACAGAACCAGCAGCAGGGGCAATCCAACCAGATATTACTCTTGAATCCTGCTTAACGCCAACCTTCTTGAACAGTGATGGGTTCCTGATTAGATCTGAAACAGCAAAACCACAAGACGACCATTTTGCCTTACACCACATACTTAGTCGGCACACACATATCTCAAACAAAGACACAGTTGAAGCTTTCACGTTTTTGAACACTGCATCATTTCTATACAACCAAATGGACCAAATAAAACATTGAAAACTCGTAAGCCACACTTCCTTACTTGAGAAGAAATTGCACAAAGGAGACCAACCAGTCATCAATTCCTTGAAGTTACTTGGACAAATGAAATTTAATCCCCACAGGTTACACCAACACTGCCATAAGTTCCACACAAAGGGACACCTGCAAAAGAGATGATCAATGTTTTCGTTGAAAGATAAAAAAAGAGGACACAGCAAATTGGCCAAACCGAAAACACCCATTTTCAACAATTGATCCTTGGTTGGAATTTTTCCATGAAGCACTCTCCAGATAAACATCTCAACCTTTGGCGGGCCTAAATTCAACCAAACATGCTTCCAAATATCGTCCCGACGCGCAACATTATTAGCAGCAAGCTCACAATAAGATTTTGCAGTATAAATTCCATTTGATGAAGCATCCCAACGGATACCATCATCATGCAACTTCTTCGAAATAGATGCATCAATAATCCTTCGAAATTCATCCCAAGCACTAATTTCCCAACTAAAAAAACTCCGGCGAAAAGGGATGATCCACTGCCAGCCCCCATTTTCAACACGTCCAAAGTCAGCAATGCAACTAGACTTCTTCTCAAATATAGAGAAGATTCTTGAAAATTTTAGCTTAAGAGCCCTTGACCCAGTCTAGTTGTCTTCCCAAAAGGAAATTCGTTTCCCATCACCAACAACAAACTTGATGTGCTAGGAAAAGACATTCTCCGGGTTAACAAGGGTCGATGTGATTCCCTTCCATATCCAAGACTTTCTCCCAGCCCCTGTATTCAAAGGCAGAAGAGCAGCCAAATTCTTTTTTATATTTCGCTGAAACAACCCTGCGCCAAAGACTGTTGCATTCCGAACCAAATCGCCATAACCATTTGTTTAATAAAGCCCGATTTCTTAAGGAAAAATTACACAACCCAAGCCCTCCAAATTGCTTTGGCTGACACATAATATCCCAGCTAATCCAGTGGATTGATTTCTTACAAATTTTGCTCCACAAAAAAATTGACAACTAGCTTTGTTGAAATTCTACCAATCGATTTCGGCATTGGCAGTAGTGACAAGAAGTACATCGAAAAATTTGCTAGGGCAGACTTGACTAGGGTAATCTTACCAACAAAAGAAAGCAACTTAGAATACTAGATGGAAAGTTTTTTCCTGACTTTGACCACTATCGGATCCCACAACTGAGTAGAATTTTTATTCGCCCCCAAGGGAAGACCCAAATAAGAGAAGGGGAAGGTACCTTTGCCGCACTTGAGCAAAGTGGCCCACTGACCAATAAGCGACTCTTCAACATTGATTCCAAGTAACGAAGATTTCCTCAGATTCAGTTTTAAACCGGACGCCACTTTAAAAACTCTTAGAATTCTCAGAATATTTTTTATATGTGTTTCACTCGCACCGCTAAACAGGATGAGATCATCCGCGAACTGCAGATGAGAAATGTCCACCGCTTCCTTGCCAATCGACACTCCACTGAAAAAGCCCCTCTCGGCAGCTTTTGACAGTAGTACACTAAGGGCCTCAGCCACCATATTAAAAAGCATAGGGGATAAATGGCAACCTTGGCGTAGCCCACGACTGATAGTAAAAGAAGGAGCGGGGGATCCATTTACCAGAACAGAAATGGCAGGCGTCGAGATACAATTAAAAATCCACTGACGGAAAACTTTGCCAAAACCCATTCTCTTCATAATGAACATTAGAAATTTTCAATCAACTGAATCATACGCCTTACGGAAATCCGCTTTAAAAACCACACCCTCCAGCCCATTCCTTCTAGAGTGGTCAAAAACTTCGTTCACGATAAGCGAGCAATCGAGTATTTGACGGCCAGCGCAGAACGCGAATTAATTATCCCCGATGATGCTAGGCAACACAACCTTGAGCCGAGAAGCAAGAGTCTTAGCTAGCAATTTGTATATAGACCCAACCAAACTAATAGGTCTGAAGTCACTAATTGACTCAGGCGCTGGAACTTTCGGTATAAGCTGGATGAAAGAAAGGTTGAATGAACGATCGATAAGCTCTCCCTTAAAGAACTTGTCAAAAAGAGATAAAATCTCCCCTTTCAAAACCGGCCAGAATCGTTTGATAAAATTCACATTGAAACCATCCGGGCCCGGCGCACGAGACCCATCGATAGACGATAGAACCTCCCAAACTTCCTTCGACGAGAAAGGCTTCTCCAGAGCTGCAGCTACCTCCTCACTAATACTCCTTAAACCGCACTCAAAGCTCTTAACTGGAATAGTCTTGGAATAATTGAACGCCTCCTTAAAATGCTTAGAAATATGTTTCTTGATAACCATTGGGCAGTCCAACACTAAATCCCCAACCCTGATCTTTTCAATATAATTCACTTGCCTTCTAGCCGAGGCAAAAAAGTGAAAAAACCTTGTGTTTTTATCACCCACATTAAACCATTTTAAGCGGGATTTCTGTAACCAATCTCGTTCTTCCTTACGAATGGCACTCCATAGTTTGCTCCTAAATTCCTTTAACACTCCAACTAGATGAGAATCACCATTTAAAATAGCTTTTTCCAATTCCCCGCACTGCTTTTCTAAATCTCCAATCGAAGCACCACCATTACTATCCCTAGCAGCCACCCACTCTTTAGAAACTGATTTGCAGCAGCCCAGCATACCCACAATTCCTCTCCCAACATTATTCGAGTAGGTATCCATGATAAGGTCCACATACTCCTTATTATCCGCCAAAGATTCGAACCATTTAAACGGCCTAGGGCCCCAAGGACCCTTCATAAATGAGAGACTTACAGGGTTATGGTCCGAAATACTTTTCTGGTGAACCACTTGAATTAAATCAGGCCAAAGTTGCAAAATTTTCACAGACACCAGAAATCTATCAAGACGACTAAAAGAATGAGCCTCTCTTAAATTTGACCATGTAAACTTACCACCATGCGACGGCAGATCCACCAATCCCAGACTGTTAATAAACTCTCTGAAATCTTCCAAAGCTCTCCTGTTTGAACAGCTCCCTACACATTCATCTCTTGTCCTGACCGTATTGAAGTCCCCGCCCAATATGACCGGACATTTATACTCCAATAGTTTGTTTATCAGCTCTATAAAAACAACTTTTCTCTCCAGAGCATCACAAGGCGTGTAGATATTAACGATCGCGCACTTCACATTAGGAGAGACGAAACTTCCCACCAATCCGATGTAAGACTTCGAACACCATTGTGACTCACAGATAAAGCCAGCTGAGTCCCACATAGTGATAATACCACCTGCTGACCCTACAGACGGTGCAAAAGCAAAATTGAAATTTGCTAAGTTCCCACTTATCACCCTTACCTCACTATCCTTCACCTGCATCAGTTTAGATTCTTGAATGAACACAATCAACGGCTTCAAACTTCACACAACCTTCCTGACCGCTGCTTTCTTCTCAAATCTATTGAGCCCTCGGATATTCCAAGACAATATTAAGCTTTTCTTCATATCAATCAGCAAGCAAAACCACGGCAGAACCAAACCAACCTCGGACCGAAACTACTGTATACCTCCGGCCCCATCACCATCCTCGCCATCTAACTCTAACAGCCGATGCAGAACAACCTCCTTGCTCGCATCGAAGGATAACCCCAGAGATTCACAAACCTCCAAAGTTGTCGCGCTTCCCAGACCCTATTCTCATCAACATAGCCTGGACCCGAAACAGCCTGGGGAAGACCCTTATTCAAATTGGAAACGAGATCTGCGGGCAGAAAAATAGATTTCTTCTTGCGAGATAACCCGGATGATGTCAGGGAGCCAGGGCTCAAAAAACCCCAATTTTGCAACATGTCAGATTTAGAATTTGAACCCCGATTTTTAGAATTCAATAATAATCTTGGTTTAATGGCAAACAAGCCAGTGGCCGGATCTAACACAGGCTCGCAAGAAGAACTTTTCCCCAAACTTTCTGTAAGCCCAACTTCGTTTTGGATCGGAACCTCAATCAGGTTATGAGGCAAGACCAGCCCGCTAGACACATTGGGCCCAACCGACTCTGCTTCAAAAAAAACATCACCCGGCTTGTAGCTATTGTCTTTTCCTAGGGCGGCGGGAACACAAGTGGGGCTTAAAGAAGATCCCAGATTCACTTCCTTGGGACTCAACAAATCTCGAGACCCCTGACAGAAACCGTTAGGATAACGCATAGAACCTTCCACAGAAGGACTTTTCGGCTGGTCATCAACCAAGACCCCCTGCCATGAACTCTTCGGCTGCTCCTGATCAATCCAACAACGATCATCCTCAAACTCCGACGTAGAAAGTCTGAGCTTATAATTTTTACCGAACGCCGAAACACAGAAAACCGGTGGGATATTTGACAGGCACCCAACAGCTATTAGAATTCTCGCCTTGTTCAAATTCTTTTTACTCTTAGTATCTTCGTCAGTTCTGATGAAAGACCCCAAGCGATTACCTATCAAGGAAAAAACCGAGTCCTGCCAGATCTCTAAGGGAACCCCTTCCAAACAAACCCTTGTTTTTAGTTTCTTCAGCTTTCTGAAATTCTGGACAGAGTCAAACTCCACGAACCAGGATTTCAACAAGGAATCCCTCAAGTCCCTGGGAATTTGTTCTTCTTCATCGAATTTGACTAATACGAAAAAACCAGACCATGAGCAAACTGATACTTTAAATCCGTCCGCACGCAGAGCTTGCTGGACAAACTCGGCGTCGTACATACCCTTAATCTGACCCGCCAGGCACCTACATAACCAGTCATCCGCCGAAACAAGTTCTAAGCTCAGAGGCACTGCTTCGACACAGTTGCAAACGTCTGCAATGCCATTCTTTGCACGGTCAGAAGAAGAAACATGAACTTTAAGACAGGAAGCATCTTCCAACACTGCTGCTTTGGATTCCAAGTTTTCCACCAGCACTGTTTTATACGACCTACCATCTCTTAACCTATCAAAACCAGTGGCCCTAGTATCCTTACGAAACTTTATCCCCGCAGCGGAGGCGACCGGACCAAAACCTATCGCCGTAGCATTCTTCTCATCCATGAAGACTTTTATGTTAAACCCATCCATCCTCCTATTGTTAGCCTCATTCACCGCTCTTAGAGCCTCCTCCCTCCTCGCGAAACGAACAAAGGCGAAAGTGGTGGGGAAGTTGACTCTTCTCCTATTATGGTAAGCGATAAACACACTCAAAACCTTTCCGTACCCCGCAAAAGCTACCCGAAGAGCAGAGGGGTGAATCCTCTTGCTAACATGATTCACGAAAACAACAACACCTTGCCTCTTGCGAAACCCCTCACGAACACCTTCCGGCTGAGACCTCCGGAAGCTGCTTCGACCAGGCTGACCCGCCGGGAGCGGAACCCTCTGCCACCTTCTCTCTCTCCTACCCTCACTCTCTCTCATTGTATACTTTAAGTCTATTGTAACTAAAATGTTAAGTAGCGGTTAACCGTTTCTTAGTGATAAGTTACAGCTTAATAACTAGTATAACAATTAATCAACCGTTTATACTAAATAGTACGATTAACCTACCATGAACACCCCTGACTACTAAAAATTCTCACAACTTCGACAATACAAAATTACCTCAGATGATTGAGATTTTAATATATTATTGTTGCATAAGAATCTTTGACCCATTACCAATTGAAAATTTCTTTTGTAAACCAAAAGCTAGAAAATTTGTGGGAGTCGTTTTCTGATTTTTCTTTTGACTCAAGAGTGGGGAGACGGTCAAGCAAAAGTCTTTCGGGGTTGGAGCCATTGAGCTTTCTGCACCCTTGTCTTAGGACGTACACAATTACATGTGTCCCCTGGCTACATATGGTTAGAGATTCATTAAAAACCCACATATGGTTAGAGATTCATTAATAACCCGTTTGACCCATGAAGTATACACAAAATACCAAACTGCCCCTTAAAATATTTTTGGGACGTTTTGTTCCCTAAATTAAAAATTGTTATCTCATTTAGTCCCTCCGTTAAAAAATCATAGGTCAATCAGAACGTGTCACGTGTAATTTTATCAACAAAAAAATAAATATGACTTAAATAAAAGGGGTAAATTACACATTAGGTATCCAACAAATAATCGTTATCACCAACACCCTCTCAATCTCATGTTTGATCCGACTCATGTTACTCAGATCTCATGGTTTCCTTGTACATTGGTTATGGGGGATAAATCGAAAGTATGTAGTTTGATGCAATGAAATATTGTTGTCGTTTGTAATGAAATGATGAACTTTGTGGGTTTATAGAATTATAGTTCAAAAATGGATTAGTAGGCCGCTGAGATCGAATCCCTGTTGCTTCTCCTACAACCTTCTTTGATTCCTCATTTGTAGACTTGGGCAGCGGATTCGATGGAGCTTGGCAATGCGCTCGAGTCATTTCTGCATCTTTCTTTCCTTCTCTAACATTTGGCAACTGATTCGAACCCAAGTTGTTCACTTCCTTCACACCATTCACATGGCTACATCCACCATTCTTCTCTGCATCCTTAACCTCCTTGCAGTTTGATCAACGTCTGTTTTTTGCTTTCCAAATATATATATATATGATCCGTTTACACAGTGTAAAACTCTTTAAATTTTACACATTTTTTGGACCGTTGGATGAGTGAAACGAATAGATGAGATTAAGAATAAATATGTGAAGATTAACCCTTGAAAAAAAAAAAGAATAAGAGTTAATCTGAGCCATCTATTCCCCATCTAACGATCGAGAAAACGTGTAAAACTTAAAGAGTTTTACATTGGGTAAGGTGATTCTAACTCATATATATATATATATATATATATATATATATATATTTGTTATATAGTGTAAAGCATGGCTGAAGAAAATGGTTTCTCGGAAGAATTTGATGATTTCCCACTGATCTTTAATGAATCAATGTAGCCTTATAGAGTAAAATGGGGAGAAATCTGCAGAACTTTGTAATGCATACAAACTTTTATATATAAATAGTGTAAAGTTGTACGATGCAAATAAACTCTGTTAAATCTTTAGGTTCTTAAATCTTCAAGAAATCTTCTTTGATCCTTGTTTTGCAATGAAATTTGATAATGGTTCTTTCTTTTTGAAGAATACAGAAAAAGCCAAATATAATTTCTTATGCAGAGCATCACTAAAGAATTCCCGGGCAATTCTGTCATTCAAAACTCATGATTTATTCTGCAAACTATTAGTTAATATGATCAAATGCAGGTTGGCTAAAAATGGAGCATGCTGTCATTGTGACCGATTTTATAGTATCCCATGCTAGAAAAAAGGAATCTTTTATCAAGACATAATTCTATAAAGCCAGAAATGGTGATTGAAGATGGTGGGGATTTGGTTTTATCAGATATTGTATTAGAGGAAGAAGAAGATGAACAGTTTTAGGGGCTAGATTCAATAAATATAGAACTTGAGAGATTCAATATGCCATTTTTTTCATTTTTATTAAACTCAATCATTCATTTGGTTAAAAGAGACTCACGGCGCGATCTAATTGGGCCAAAAACATATTTAATCGAACATTAGATAAGAGGGGCTAACAGAAGTCATGATTTTTAGTTCAAGAGACAAAATGTTCAAAAAATATTTTAATAAACAATTCGGTATTTTGTGTATACTTCGAAGGTCAAACGTGACATTAAGCCTAAAAAATACATTTTAGAAAAATACATGCGAGTGTTCCTTTTAATTACATACTAGTGTTTTAATCTGGTTTAGATAATAAATTGGCTCAAATCAATCTAATGAAAATTAAATAAATATTCAAGTGAAATCTTGCAACTGAGCTCTTGATTGAAAATTTATGATTAAGTACTCTTAGAATTTGATATGAATTTATTAATTATTAACTCAGTTGAGATGTTTTTTTTTTAATTTTGGGGACATATTTAATAGTAGGTTTCAAATAAGAGCTCAATTGAAATAATATTTTATTTAGGAATTTACTTAATTATCGGCTAATTTGATATAATCAATTTTTCATATAAACATAATGTAAAAAAATTGAATAAAATAACCGGATGAGTTGATATTATGAGACAAATCGACATCAACTCTATTAATAAATTATTAAAATTTCATTATCTTAGAATTTGATATGAATTTTTTAAATATTAACTCAGTTGAGATGTTTTTATTTATTTTGGGACATATTTAATAGTAAATTTCAAATAAGAGCTCAATTAAAATAACATTTTACTGAGAGACTTACATAATTATCAGCTAATTTGATATAATCAAATTGTCATATAAGCATAATGTAAAAAAAAATTAAATAAAATAACTGGATGAGTTGATATTATGAGACAAATCCACATCAACTTTATTAATAAATTATTAAAATGACATTACTTTACTCATCCCCTTGTGTCCTGGTGGCAAAGGTTGATGTTTATCATCCCTTGGGACCCGGGTTCGAGCACCAGTAATGCCATGTTGTTTGTGTTGTCTTTGAAAAGACTTAGAAAATTGAACAGATGCTACCCTTGCATCACACCAGCATATTTAAAAAAAGACATTACTTTAGAGGACCATTAATATTGCTATAATGATATTTCATACTTTTATATAATTAAAAAACCCATTAAAAAATAAAAATAAAACCATCATGTCCATCCCTCCATTCAAAAAAATATATATAATTAAAAAAGATAACTACATATATAGTACCATACTTATTCTCACTTTATTATTTTAGTATCTCGATAACCTTTTTTTTCGTAAAATCATACCTAACGTTATGTTTTATTTTTTAATACACGCGTTAAAAATTTAAATACATAATTGATGTGGCATTTTTTAAATTATTTTTTCTCTTTCCTCTCTCCTAATCAGCTGTCCTTAGAGTATTTTTATAATAATTTTTTTATCAAATTAAGTGGTGACACGTATCACCACCTCCCATTAAACAGAATAAAAAAAAGGACATTTATGTGCCTCCAAAGATTCTATCCCGCAACCTTCGAAGGAAAGAATCAAGCATTTAACCACCAAATCAAGCAACTTTACTTGATATATTTTCACGAATTTATATATTTAACTTATACAATATTTTTACCAAAATTTAAAAAAACTTTCACGAGGATTCGAGCCTGGACTTTCTATTAAAATATAAAATACCAAACCACTGAGATAACCATGAGTTCACTTACATACCATCAACGTTTTTATTTATTTATTTTTAAACTAAATATCACTCTAAATATATTTCCTTTTTATTTGAGAATAAAATTAAATATTTATTTTCATAATATTAATTATTATAAAAATTAAATTTAGAATGATAGTATATAAATTTTAAAGTATGTAAAAATTAAATAAATATTATAGAAAAATATAAATTTTAAATTTTATAAATTAAATAAATATTTTATATCCTACAAAGTTAGTATCTATAAAATTTGAAATTTATATTTTTATAATATTTATTTAATTTTTAAATAATTTAAAATTTATATTCTATTATAAATAAATTTTATAATATTAAGGCTGTTCAAGGCCAATATTCGTCTCTTTTTGTGCATCTTTGCGAGCTTTGATGGCGAGCATAGATTGTTCAACTACAACATGTGGCTCGAAAGGGTAATTCGGTGGTCGATTCGTTAGCAAAGTCTGCTCTAATTGGAAATATAGAGTCTATTCAGTTCGAGGTGCCTCCTTTGGAAGTTAGAGTGTTATTAGACACGGATATTGGCCTGGTCTAGGGCATACTTTTGTTATGTCTTGGTTTTTATATGTTTTGATTGTAATTATTATCGTATGCACTCTTTTCCTCCACCTAGGCTTAGGAATATTTTAACAAGGCACGTGATAATAATCCTTATTTTTATTTAAAAATATTAATTTTATTATAATATAATTCGGAAAACCATTGATCTAATTGAAAGTTTATATTTCTTTCATGTTTTTTTATAAATTTAATTTTTATAATATTTTAATATTAATTTTATAAAATATATAAATACTTATTTAAATATTTAATTTTATTTTCAAATAAAGAGAGGGAATAAATTTAGCTTGATATTTAGTTTAGAAATAAATAAAAATGTTGGTGGCATGTAATTAAAATCTTTGTTAACTTAGTGATTTGATATTTTATATTTTAGTAGAAAATCTCAGGTTCAAATCCTTATGAAAGCTTTTTTTTAATTTCTGGTGAAAATGTTGTATAAGTTAAATATACAAATTCGTAAAAATACATCAAGTAAAGCTACTTGGCCTAGTGGTTCAATGTTTGCTTCTTTCCTCCGAAGGTTGTGAGATAGAATCTTCGTAGGCACAAAGCTATAAATGTCTTGTTTTTATTCTGTTTAATGGGTGGTGATACGTGTCACCGTTTAATTGAATGAAAAAAAAATATTATAAAAAACTCTAAGGACAACTAATTAAGAGAGAGAAAAAAGAAAAAAAAACGACACATCAGCTCTGCTATTAAAAATGTACCAAAATAAAAACGAAACCTAACATTAAGTATTATTTTGTCAAAGAAAATAGCTAGGATACTAAAACAGTAACGCGAGAATAAGTGAGGTACTATTTATGTAGTTATCCCTTAAAAATATTATTTAAGAATCAAATAAGGAACCAATAAATTCATATAAAATTTTCGTATCACTCAACCAATAATCATTTGTTAAAATAACTTTTACATAAAATATTTTCATCCACTCACGTCCTAGGTTTAATAAAACGCAATATATAATATGTGTGTAAAAAATAACAATGTTTTAAGAGGTGTAATAATTATTTTAGATCAATATAAAACGATTTATATAACAATCTCGTCCTTGTCGAATTATGTAACAATTAAGTACGCAATGAGTAAAATGACGTCTGAAGTGAACCCTTTTTATATTCGTGATTAAATAAGTCTAAAAAGTTGAAGGAAAACATATTTCAAGTGAGTCATTATTTGAAAATCCTATAGTAAAGTTTTAGAGGTTTATTTTATCGCAAAATTTTAAATAAGAACTCAATTGAAATAATATTTCACTTAAATACTTACTTGAACATGTATCAACTCGAAAAGAACTAATTCATTATATAAGTTGAGTAAAACCTATCAAAGAAATCAATTTTTTTCTAAGAACTTTTAGTGTGTTTTCAAATATTATTATATTTTAACTTTTCTTTCGTAAATAATTTATGTTATAAAAACTTTGACACTATTATTATGAAATTAAAGAAGTACAAAAGAATGGCCACATCGAGTGTTCTTTGTAGAAAATAGAATAATATTTATTCTAAGAACTCCGATGTTTAGGACGAGCGCAAAATTTTATGTTAAGGGGCGAACCTATAAAATTCTAAAGGGGCGAACTTATAAAATTTTAGGGGGCGAAAATAAATTTTCAATAGAAAATACATAGAAATTTTTTAAATCATATATGAATTTTAATTTTTTAAGAGGGCGACTGCTCCCTTCAGCCCTCTCTGGGTCCATCCCTGCCGACTTCGATCAATTTTATTTGCAAGGTGTGTATCTTATTAAAAGGTTTAAAAAATATGAACATATTTTATTTTATAATTACCTTAAGACGATTAAAAAGAAGTATGAATGAACATTCTTATAGAAGATAGGGGTTGTTGAAAGATCAAACCCTCTATCACCTAATTTAAGATTTAGTCGACGTTGACAGAGTGAGCTCAATTTTCGTTGAACAATTCTTATTTTGGAGGAGGGGATGTAAAATTTTACTTCTAATGGGTATTGAACTCACAACCTAGTTCACGATTCAGTTAACGTTGACAAAGTGAGCTAATTTTTTTTGAACAGTTCCTACGTAAGGACATGAGAAGGAAAATTTTGCTCTTAATAGCTATTGAATTCACAACTTAAAATAAAAGGGAAAGTATTAACCGAAAGCTTTTAACCACTTACTCTAGAGGTAGTTAACGAATGAGCTAAATTTTAAATACATGTATAAAGTAAATAAAAAGGAAAATAATTATGTGTCCCACACAGGTGGAAGTAGGGGTGCTTATCGAGCGAGTCGATCGCGAGTTGGGCAGTGCTCGGTTCGTGCTCGTTAAAAAATTTTGTTGCTCGTTAAGCTCGTTAAAATTATGCTCGACTCGTGCTCTTTAAAAAAATTGTTGCTCAACTCGACTCATTGCTCGTTATACTCACTAAAAAATTACCTTATTTTTAACTAAAAGTAAAATTTTATAATATTATATGAGGCTTAATAGTAACATACATTAACGAATTTAACAAAAAAATATATCAAAAGAGTGTATAAAACACTTTCAAAGTCTAAATCCAAACTAACAATCCACAAATACATCAAACTAGCATTTTAAAACTAAAGTAACAATCCACAAATCACAAAACTATCATATTAAAACTAAAGTAACAATACACAAATATATCAAATTAAAGTAATTACTAAAAAGATATTTTAAAAAATTAGCAATCTACTCGCGAACTTATCAGGTCGAGTTAGACTTTACTTGACTTAACTCGTTAAGGTCTCGAGTCGAGTCAACCCGAATCGAACGTTTACCGAATTTTAACCGAGTCGAGTTCTTGTTAAGCACCCCTAGGTGGAAGCACTGCAATCTAACTTGGACGTTACCCAACAAACAACATCAAATATTCCTTAAAAGAAGCCAAATACCCCGTATTTTATTAGGATAATGAAAGATTTGGCTTTGTACTTTATCAAATTTTAAAATATTTAATTCGATATTTGAAGTTTCATTTTATCTATTAATGTGATACCCTTTTCTTAATAGCATTACGAAAATATTACATGATATATCGCAATAATATCATGTGACGTCAAATATTAATAAAAATAAGCATTCCAATTTCATTAAAAAATAATGGGTGACACTACAATATGATATCACGTGTCAACAAGTCAAAATGTTTTAGTTTAATATTTTTAAAAAATAAAATTGATGTCTCGCCACCACCACAAATATACCACTCATGTCATCTTGTGGGGATCGAAAGATTTTTTATTTATCATAGCGAATGATTTTTATTTGACTTGAAAACTCAATCCCATCAATCAATGAATTAACTATAATTTCCCGACCAATAAGAAGATGTCGGCAGGTTAATGCGGTAATTTTATATTTAATGTTTTTCAATATTTATTTAGAGAAATAACTCATTCCCAAGTTTATTTTAAAAAATACTCTCAAATCGTCCAGGCGAAGCGAGTTTTATGTTGAAAACGCAGGAAATTAATTATTTTTTTATCAACTTACTTAACACGAAACACGCATTTTGTAGAAAGCGAGTTCGAACTCACTTTTTGTAGAAAGCAAGTTTACCTTATGTGGACGATTTGTGAGTCATTTTTCAAAATAAAGATGATAAGAAATCGTTTTTCTAAATAAATATTAAAAAAAGTTTTTCATATAATAATGTCGGTTAATGCTTTCGCTATCTTCAGAGAGTTGATTACACATATTTTAGAATTTAGTTAGCCAACTCTAATATTTCTTTTCGATTTTTTTTAGATAAGCAATTTTTTATTTCATCTCAGAAGCAACAAAAGTTGCTTCATCAAACCTAAGCAAGCTATGAGTATTTCTCTTTAGAGAATTCACGAGGTCAAACATAAATTTCTATTTACATTTTCTAATCGTATACTCCTACCTTGTGAACGAATGCAAATAATAACTTTGATACAATCAAATATAGTTGTACAACTCCTATGAGCACCCCTAAAATCCCGGTGATTTTTTTTTAATTTTAGAGATGAACGCCATACAAGAAATTAAATAAAATAAAGAAAAATAAAATATAACTTAATTTATTTCTTTAATTAAAGGAAAAAAGTTATATAAAACGTTTGATTGAGTTGTATCGTGGGTTAATCAAGTACTAACTTAGCTAAAAAATGATTAAAATTTTCACTATTTAAAATTCGAATATGAGATTGATACTTCCATATAAAACATTTGTCATTCTACTTATAATTACTTATTGAACGTTTTAAAAGATATTATTTATATAAAATATTTTTATCCACCCACATCATAAGTATTTTAAAATTAATTATTAAATCAAAATGTTTAAAGGGAATATTCATTTTTTATAAACTAAAATGTACAATTCCAACAAAAATGATTTTAGAAGCTTAATAAAAGAATATTTGGCTAAAACAATTCATGATCCTAAGGAAAAGGAATTCCACTCCACTTTTGAAAAATGTTATATATATATATATATATATATATATATATATATATATTATAAAACTTTTAAGTAATTTATGTCATGGATCAAGTGTCAACTTAATTAGAAAATAATTAAAATATTTACATTTAAAATTTTAAGCATTAGATTAATAAATTCATATGTAAATCATTTATCACTCTTATTGTAATTTTTATTGTTTTTTTTTAAATATAGTTTACATAAAATATTTTTATTCACTTATATTGTGAACATGACAAAATCTGATTAAGCATTAGATTTTAAACCCTAAAATTTTTTAAGAGAACATTTAATAAGGGCTAAACTACATGAATAATCACATAGTAATAAATTTAATCTTCTAATCAGATGGTGAATCGTATAACTATCTGATTGGAGTAAAAAAAAAACCCAAACATAGCTGAAACAGACTGGATCTCCTGCATACATCGTTTGTAGCTCAAAAACGCAGCAGGTTGAACCAGAAATTTGTGTCGAATTCCTCTCAAATCGAGTACTCCAAATATGGAGTACAAATGATAGCATTTGGCTGAGTGATCGGATCCGCCTTACTCCTTTCATGCAACCTAAGATCAAATCCCATCAAAGCTATGTTTAGGCTTTTTTTTTCATCTAACCAAATGAGCATGTGTCAATTTTTTACTAGAAATTAAATTTAAGATTAAATTAATAAAATATGTAAATAGTAGGAATAAAATGTGTAATTATGTCAATTTTGTTTAACAACAACATCATTCTTCTCAATAAATTTTAACGGTAGATGACTTTATTAATATCACTTAAATAATCAAGTGATCTTATCGGCAAAATTGAAAAAACGGTGACCAAAAATAAAAACTTCTCTAATTACAATCATTCGTGTAATACATTTTTTGTGATAAAAAAATAGTTATATTAATCATTAATTGCATCGATCATTACACGAGGTAGAGTACATTCAGGATGATCCATAACGAAAAATATTAAAAAAAAACTTATCTAAAGCCTAATGTGTCAAAGTATGAATAACAAAATTTACAATCATATTAACATAATGGATCTATAGAGACTCAAAACACCAAAGACTTTGACGAGCTTCATGAAGGTGAAAGCCCACAGTTAATATGTCTAAACTAAGATACCATCAGTGATAAGTGGAGCCGAACGGAATCTCTCTTTAGGAGCCATAGGTACGCAGATTTAGTGCTATAAAACTCAGAGGAGTGTCCTGACCAGAGAATTGATTCGTCCCTTGTCGGAGCTATGGGGCACCGTAACACTCTCTGGGCATCGTCTTACCAAATATCACATGTGTGGATGTGATGTGACGGGGGATAAATATCATATAAACAGTAGTAGAACTTTGCTTGGATTGCAAGACACACATAATTTTAAATTGGATAAATAGTACATATCATCACTCAACAATCTTCTCTTTCCTATTTTGGCCACTCAATTTTCATTTTTTCTAATTTACTAACTAAACTTTATACATTCAACGTTTTTTGTCACTCACGAATATTTTATTATTATTTTTGAATGACATGATATTTTTATTATTATTTAATATAAAAATAATTTAAAATTTAAAAACCCAGAAAAATTAAAGTATCTGGCGGTCACCATGATCGCCACCGTCGACGGCTATAAATGGTGGTCATTCGGTCCTATATTCCACCGGTGAGTTCGCCTCACTCATTTGAGTTCGAATCTGGCCTTTATTTTGCCGAAAATTGCTCCAAAATCCATGAAAAGGAGATCGAAAGTGAAAAAATCAAAATGTTTATATCGAGATACACGAGTTTCAAAGTATTTTCGGTGAAACAATTATCGGATTCGGACTCAGCGTGTCAAAACGAGTCGTCTGGTGTAATTTGGGGCCAAACGACCACCGATTTTAAAGGTCGGCGGTGGTCGATGGTGGCCGCCGATGATGACAACTGGCGACAATTATTTTAAATATTTTTAAAATTAAATAATAATAAATATTATTTTATAATTTATTTTAAATTATTTTTATATTTAATAATATTAAAAATTTTAAAAATAATAATAAAATATTCGTGAGTGACCAACCAACATTGAATGTATAAAGTTAAGTTAGTAAATTAGAAAAATTAAAAGTTGAGTGACCAAAATAAGAGAGAGAAGATTGTTGAGTGATGATTTGTGATTTTACCCTTTTAAATTTGTAATAAAGAATGGGCCCTGAATAAGGGACGCGGAAGGCCAACCCAAAAAGTAAGCAAGGAAGAAGTCAGACAAATGATTAGAACCGTATCGCCCACCGTGGGGCTCGAACCCACGACCACAAGGTTAAGAGCCTTGCGCTCTACCGACTGAGCTAGACGGGCTGCTTGATTAGTTTTGCTAATTATCTTATCAATTATAGATAATTACTCGAGTTTTTCTGGACCGAGACAAAGATTCCGCCCTTAAGACAGGAGTCTTGGTTTTATTTATTTTTAATATGAAATTAAAGTTTTATGCCGATAGTGCACATTGTGGAATTCACCTGGAAACTCTGTAAGTGTTGAACATTGATCTATATCCAAGTAAACCTTTATCCATTCCCCGTATAGAGAAACCTGTAGTAAGTAGTAAGAATGTTCTCCGGCGTCCGGCGTCCAGACTAAATGATAACGATTCCAGCTAAACTGGGGATTTAATCAGGTATATTACAGAATCAGCTTTGCAAAATGTACGGATTTTAAATTATATACTGCATGATGATGTTGTCTTTATCATTGTTTCTTGAGCTTTCACCTTTCATAGACCATCTTCTCCAATGATTTTGGAGTGGCTGAAATAAGTTGACTTCTTCCATCTTTTTTATACTTCTATTTGCAGGAAGGATAGGCTTCAGCTATTTTCCGTAATTTTTTTTTCATTTAAAAACTACTTGTGTCATCCATAACAAGAGAAAAACAATGTAATGCAAAAATCTATACGAATTTCCAATAATGCTCGACCGAATCTGGTCAAATTTGTATTGCTCAAATGTCACTTCAAACATATATATAGCTCTTCAATGTGTATTACCTCTGAATTTATCAATGTTACTTACATCTCCTTTTTAGACTATGTTCCGCCAAAGAAGGCCAGAGCAGGATAGAACACAAGATCTGCACTTCTCAATCTTTCACTGCAAAACAACCATGAAAACCGGCTTCCAGCGTGTTGAGGAAAAAAATGTTTTGACAGAATGAAAGTAATGTCTCGCCATTGCCGTACTATACGGCTAAGAGAGTGACAATTGGCGATAAAGGACAGTCTTCTCATCGTTTTCATCGGGATCAATGTCAACCTCGTCTTCATAATCCACTTCTATAACGGTTCTGTCTTTGATGTATGGTTCTTCCAATTCCAATGACTGAGCTTGAGAATGATCTCCACCTTCAGGCATAGTATCTGACAATAGCACCCGCATCTCGGATTCTATGTGTGCTTCCATTTGAGCTCGCTCTCTATCCCTTGGGTAGGTGAAGTAGAGAAAAGAATAGATGAAACAACAGAGTGCCATTGGAATTCCTATTGCTGTGTATAGTGCTTTTGCTAATGATGAAGCGTTTCCTCTATCTGTTGCAATCTCTTCGGATTCACTTGCCCCTTTCCGAATGGGTTTGTAACCATAAACATGTTGAGCTAATATACCAACCGCAGGCGGGGCAAAGGATGACAAGATGGATTCAAAAGATCGGTCCAAAGCATAGACACTTGTTCGGGATTTCTCTGGAACTATCTCTGCAAATATCGGACTGCATGCATTGAAAACATTTTCATTACATGTAATAAATATATGAACAAGACAAGTACTTTAAAACCTCAACTATTCATTTCATGTGCTTTCTATTTGCAAACTTCCAATCTTATGATCTAGACATGCATTTCACGATCCAATATTTGATACGACGTTTCGAAATACATTTATGTTTGTCATGCTTATGACTAAATTGGATATGTAAATGCAACTTTGTGAGCATGTAAAATGTAATTTCATCCAAGGTAATATTAAACAAAATAGAGGTGGGGAAAGGAGTGACTTCGATAATCTTACTTGTTCGCGGCTGGAGCATTCCAGGAAATGCAGAAGCCAACAATGATTAAGACCAAGCCATGCATCACACCTGTGGATGGATCATCAGGTAAAACAAGCAAGAGTATTGCCGCTAAAGGGATGGCCGATGCAGAGCTTATTTGTGCTAAAATGATCCTTCCGGAATTCGGTAAGCGTGTAGAAAGGAAATCCCCCATCCTACCTCCAAACAGCCCCCCCACAGAAGTAGCAATCACAAACAGGGCTATCAGGAATGCAGTTTTCTCGTGGGAGAACCCGATTAACTCCAACCACATCGGTGCAAATGACAATGCAGACCAGGGGAATGAACCAGTAACACCCTGAGCCACAATAATTTGGAACGATGGGATCTTTATGACTGTTTTGGCTTCGTGAACCAGGCCTTTCACTTCAGACCATAAGGATCTATTTGAAATTTGACTGCTAGATTTTGCCCCACTGTCTGAAAAGTGTGGATCGTTGGCAAAGAGGTAGACTAAGGTACCAACAATAATACTGATAAGTCCTACCAGATGGAAGGCGATTCTCCAACCAGGGATGCCGATGAATGTTATTGGAGCTAATAGTACTGCAACGAATCCTCCAAAAACGGAACCAATATTGCTTGTAAGTTGTAGCCACCCAAAAGCCATACCACGGTTACTGTCATCCGTGGAGTCAGCAACAAGGGACTGGATTGCAGGTCCAACAATGGCAAGGCCAATTCCATTTAAAGCTCTAGATATGGCCACCTGTTCCACAGATGTCAAATGACTAACAATTTAATTTGATCAGTTGGTTTGCTCGCAGCAGTGGCTACTGGCTACCAAATTACCAGATCAATCAGATCAAATATTTGCAGCATTATAGTACCCATACATTCCAACCAAAACATAATCAGGAAATACAGTCCAATCACAACACAGAAAACCTCTATTAAACAATACCCAATTCAACAACTTGGTTCAACTTTACCCCAAACAAAATCCCAGAATCCCCTTCACATTCCCATCAACCAAACAGGAAAAAGATTAGTGGATTAACAAAAATAAGTGTGGGGGAGTAGGTAGCTACTATTTACCTGAAAGAAAGTGGAGGAGAAGGCAACAAGAAAGGTGGCAGCAGCCCATAAAAACGCACCCAGAGCTATTACATGAGCTCGATTGTGTCGCACGGCCAGGTATGCAGCGATCGGATAACAAGATGATTGCACGATCGATCGGAACAAGGTTAGAGAGCCGAGTCCGGTGGGATCCGTGTGAAGCGCGGCACCAACTTCCTTGTAAACACCCGGTAACAAGGATTCATCGGCTCTCTCCATGATCCCTGCCAGGTTCACTAAGACCAGAGTCAAAGTCTCGGCCTTCATTTTTTTCCGGTTTGCGAAGTTCTTGTCCCGCGGGTTTGGGATATCTTTCGCAGACAATAACGTAGAGGAGTAGACTTGTTCTGTTTCCTGGCCGTCAGCCTGTGTTGGTTTTGGAATATTCGGATGCTTTAGAATTTTATGTACGGTGATAGACAGTTGGATGTGCTTGTGTTAGGACAAATGGATACTGTGGGAGATACGTGTAACACATGGGAGAAATTGTTGACTAAACTTTGCCTCAATGGAAAGCTCCTCAGGTCAGATGTACTTAATATTGGAAATCAATGTGAACTTTTATGGTAAGATACTAAGATTCTTAATTTAAGATTAAATGACATAAAATGTAATTAAGTTATAAGAATTGTTACGGTATTGATAACATTTTGTGTTATTACACAAACATTAGAGAATTACACGAAATGTTCTAGATATAAAATGTAATTAAGTTATAAGAATTGTTTCCGTACATGAAAATGGGGGGTGGGGGGTGTTTAAAGTTGAAGAATCAATCAATGATTTAATTAATTGTCTTTTGAGAATATTACGATTTATTTTACGGAATTTCGTGGTATTTGTTTAGGATTGAGTGATAGCAGCAGATTCAATGGAAAAGGGAGATGATCTGGATTGGGATGGGGATTATAAGTCAACTAAGGGTGCTTATTAACTTGAGCAGTTCGTAAAATGGCTCGAGATCAATTTAATTAAAATTCGATCAACACTTAACTTGAAGTATTAAATTTAAATTTGAGCTCGAGTCGAATAAGGCACAGTCATTATTACTTTTAATAAAATTTTAATGATTTTCTAGTGGCTACTTTCAATTTAAAAAAAAAACAATTTAAATGCTAGTTGTAAACTCTAGAAAATTGTTATTTGCTAGATAATTTATTACTAAAATATTTGGTTTCAAATTTCTAAACGTTTTATATTTCCTAAAATTTTTAAAAATTAATTTGTATTAATAAAAAAATAAATTATAATAATTATATTTCATTCTTTTGTTATTAAAGCTAAAGTGT
The DNA here is from genome assembly GCA_958450335.1 of Hibiscus tridactylites. Lineage (NCBI taxonomy): Eukaryota > Viridiplantae > Streptophyta > Magnoliopsida > Malvales > Malvaceae > Hibiscus > Hibiscus tridactylites. The sequence continues at coordinate 13,370,914 of OY288277.1, forward strand.
AAAACAACGAGGTTGATCCAAGTGGTAAGTAGCTTGATATCGTTTAAGCAAGTCTCGGATTCGAGGCGTTGTGTATGCAAAAAAATCTCGTTAGGAGATTCACCCACCAAAATTAAATGTGCGACGCGGGTCGGTTTAGATTAGTCAGGACCAGGTCCTAAAAACTAGAGGGCAACTAAAAAAAGCTGAAGTGTTTTTTTATTATTTTATGTGTAAAAGTGGAAAAGATAAGCCTTTAGTTCTAATTTATTCATATAATTTCCCTCTCATTTGTAACTTGATCCAGTATTAGAATGTAATATGCTAAAAAGTTTAAATCGAGAGTTAGGGCTATTTTGACATTATTTTTGGAAAGTACGATGATTAATTGTTTTCAAATAGATATTTAACATCAGCCTTAGCCTGTCTATTATTATTATGAGTGTGCCAAAATATTTCATTTGACAATTTGTTGCTTATTATATTCAAAAGTATAAAATTTTTATCTATTCGACCGTTAAATTTGAAAAAATATTTAAATTAAGTAAAACATTCAAATATCAGAATATCAGAAATCCAAATAACCGTATATCTAAACTTTTCCAAATTTAAATTACTATTTTATCGATCAAAAATTTTAAATATTTAAAATTTCAGGTCAAAACAGATCCGATATATGAAAATGCACGCTACTGATTACCAATACCATCCTTGCTCTCGCTGGAAAAAATGGGAGTTCGGCCAAGACAAAGATTATAATTTGAGGTTGTCTGGCGAAGATGGGCTGAGCTCACTATAATTGAAGCTAGGCCCAGTTTTTGTATAGTTCAATGATTTCCGTATTCAACCTGCACTTAAACTTGCAAGTTGCAACCATGGTTCGCTTTAACATCTTCTAGCATATTACGTTCATTTCTTTCTATTTTCTTAATCTATCAGTAATTTTAATTATTTATAAAGAACATTCTATCAAAAAAGTTATTTATATAGAACACTACGTACACTTGATTCGCAATGAGAAATATTAAAAAATAATTATACTAACTGAACTAATGTTTTAATTAACTTCTTTGCACGGACCAACTTGCCTCAGTGGTTAAGGGAAAGGTTGTTGTTCTTAGAGGTCACGGGTTCGAGCACCAGCAGCTGTAATAGGGTGATTGAGCGTTCATTGTCAAATGGTTGAGAGTATATTTAGAACAGATACTACTTGTAATCACTCTAGCTTTCATCAAAAAAATTTAACTTCTTTATAATTAGGGAAAATTATTCTAGTGGTCACCAAATTATCTGCAACACCTCGATTTTCATGGTTAAATAAAAAAAAAGGGGAATTGGGGTCATCAGGGTTTGAACCCGTGACCCTTGAAGGAATGTTGGGTTTACCACTAAGCCAAAGAGTTCTCTTGGTCTAGCTTTACACCAACTAAATTATAAGTGTCTGATAATTATTATATTAGATAATAAAAATCTGACTTTTCCCATACCCTTCATTTTCTTTTGTCTGATCGAGATCTGTGAGAACCTAGAAGGTTCTAAAACCCCCCTATCTGCTTACTGCCTGATCTCGCCCACCGCACCGCCGTGAGCGTCACCGCTGGCGGCAAACAAAGCGCCGTCACTTCTGGGTTGATCTCTAGCAGCCACTCGCGCGTCAGCGCCGCCGTCCGTCGCAAAGCTGGGTTCGAAGTTTGGTCGAAACCCTAACTCGGCCCTAATGTTTTCCGCTAATTCCGTCGTCGTCCGCCTTCCGTTCGTCGCACCGGCCTTGCCATCGTACTCAACGCGTCACGACAAGCAAAATCGTACCGGCCAATCGTCCGTCCGACTCCGGCAAGGCCCGATTGCGTGCTTCATCGGAGAAGCCAAGGGGCCCTTTTCATTTTTGAGTTTTCCGGCCCCGTCCGCCGTCCGTTCGTGATGCCACCGCCAGATCCGGGCTCCCGACGTGACGACAAACAAAACCCTACCGGCCAATCTTAGTTCTGACATCGAGAGGGGCATCATCGGAAAACTTCGATTTTTCGGCAAGGTTGAACCTTTAACGTTAGATCCGGCCTACTTTCCGGCAAGTTTCGCGGTTAATGACTTAGATTCGAGTTGATTTAACTGAAACTCTTTATTTTCAGGTGAATCGGGCAAATTTTGATGTTTCTGGCAAGGTTCCGGTCACCGTCCGGTGACCGAAATAATTTTGGTGAGTGAACCGGCTAGACCGGATGAACCGGTCGGTCCAACAGCCCAAATCCGACCCATCCGACCCGACCCGACCCGACCCGTCTACCCGAGTTGACTTAGTGAGTCAGCTCACCCGAGTTGACTCAATGAGTCAAACCAGTTGACCTGTGACGTCAGCATGACGTCAGCGTTGACTTGGTCGCTGACGTCAGCGTTGACTTTGACTCGTTGACCAAAAAGTCAAATTTTCCGAAAACTCATATTTTATTTTTCGACGTCCTGAGTCCGTTTTTGAAGCCCGTTTCGCAAAATTCTGACCCGAAAGCCTCTGAATCTGATCTTGAACCCAAAAATGCTTATGCGTTTCTTATTCAATTTAAAGGCAGTGTGGTTAAGGATTAACTGTGGATTTTGTTTAATTGAAGGTCATATCCGCGTGGTTGTGGGATGTTGAATCCGAGTTCGAGGGTATTCGAATGTCGTATCTTGAATCGACTGTTGTAGCTCGGAGTTAAGGTAATACATTACTACCCCTTGTATGCTTTATGTACATGTTGATATCTGGTTAAAGCATGCATGCTTTTGATGAGTGTTTTGTGAACTCTGCTTAAGCCGAATTCGATACGAAAATTAAGTATGAGAGTCAATAAGTGTAAAATACTCGGATAAGAATATTAATAGATCAGGAGTGTCGAAAGTGATAATAATAATAATAATAATACAGTTAAATCTGAAACTCTATCAATGGTGTCTAAGAACCAATGTTCAGAATGCGGGGTATAAGATATTGGATATGAAATTACGAAAATACCCTTGGAGCATAAGTATGACTAAACTACCCCTCTGATAAAGGAAATGACCTAAAATCTGCATTCGTCCTGATTATGCATTTTACACTACCCAAGATGTATGTTTTAATGGAAAGACTTCGACATCATTATGCAATACATGTGATACAAACTTGGATAATCCCTCAAACTCTGTATAACACATGAATGAGAATTCTCTGGAAATATTGTTGTAATCCTAAGTCGATCCTTATGACAGTAATGCGTGAATTAAATGAGAATGAACGTAATGACCAAAAAGACGGTAATGCCCTCGAGCACCAAAATATCTGATTTATTTGAATGACGTTATACCCTCAAGTTCTGTAAGGAATGAATTGTCTGTAAAAGGCCGAAGAGTTAGGACTACTAAATCTCGTTTGAGAACGTGAATGATGAAGGTACCAAATGGTAATTCAGAAAGAAATGATAGATTTATCTTAATCTAAAATAACCGAAATACCTTCCTAAGTTAATCGGTAACTATGTATTTGACGAAATTCTAGATCTGTTAATAAGACTTAAATAGCTAAGATTCCCTTAAGTGTTGAGAAATACGACACGTGTATGCCCATCGCTCACCATATCGATGTAAGGTAGGAAGAACCGCATAGTTTGTATGTTCGGTTACTCAAAGTTAAACCGTATAGTAAAGTATGAGGGCGACTATTCAGACATACAATACAGTCAGTGTTAAGTTATGATGCACGCAACTTACTCACATCTGAACGTTGGTAAGTACTGACAAGTTGGGTTATACCGCATTAAACAAATTCTGGAGGTATGATAAATTGTTAGAGCCCCTAAGAATTATGATTTTCGTTATGATATGGTTGTGCCATAGTATAAAACTTGTCATGACAGTCAAATAACTAACAAGCCATGATAGCCCAAATAATCAGAACATCATTGAAAATATCCGATAACTTAAAAGACTTTAATTTAGAAATTCTTGAATGTCCGGTTAGAAAACTAATGAGCAAATAGGATACCCGAGTTCTGTGAACCATTGCTTATTCAATGTTGGTATAAACTACCAAAATGTTCATATGTGATAAAATGACTATAATGCCCTTGTAGGCTTATATGACTAAATAACTCAGGATGCGTCTAAACTCTCAAAGATCTTAATGTATCACCTCCTGAATACCTAGGTTAAACCGTTAGTATGAACCCCTTTTAATAGGGGCCACGTTTCAGAAATCCGTTGAAATTGTAAAAAGTTTAATATGTCACATTCTGTAAATGCCAAGTATCTCCAAGAAATGATATGTCCCGCCTAGTGTGTTCCATGTGTGATATATTCTGTTGAATGGATTGTATAATTATTTAATCCTGAATAATATTATGTTTGATGAACATTTCAATTGTTATTGAGATTGCATCACTATGTTAGAAAATGAGATAAAATAATGAACTTGATATATGATGACATGCTCTGCCTACCTGATATATGCCTGCTCAATTTGTATACTTGGTATGTGATCGTTTGATCTGTGATGGTATTGTCTGACTGTTTGATGAATTTGTTAACATGATCTATTAGTTTGGCCTATAATGGTACAATCTGTTTGCATGATGAATGCTGAAAATGTCTGCTCTGCTCGATAGTATGCCCATTTATCTGTCAAAAGCATGAACCTCTGTTTCTGATACTCTGAATAAAATGTCTGTTACATGTACTATGTTACTCATGTTTGGGATCTGAACACCGATTACTATCTGGGGTATATTGTTGGGTTATGTTATGAAGTCTCTGTTGGTACAGCCCTGATCAAGCTGGTAAATCCTTATGGACTCAAGGTCTCCCCTTGAGTGGCACATACGCCCATCGGGCCTAGGGTAAGTCCTTATGGACTCAAGGTCTCCCCTTGAGTGGCACCTACGCCCATCGGGCCTAGGGTAAGTCCTTATGGACCTAAGGTAGCCCCTTAGGTGGCACCTATGCCCATCGGGCCTAAGGTAAGTCCTTATGGATGCAGTTCTGGGGGACTGCATATTGGTGTAAGGTTGGAGGGTAGTTCTTGTAAACTTCTGTATGAACATTGAACATTTGCATTTAATCTGTTATGTGCTCATATGATATGATGTTAAGTACTTATGTATGTTGATCTGCACTTATTGGAACACACTAGACGCCGAACTCTCTGATTCCTACCTCGTATGTTATCAGCCTATATAATTTCCGTCTAATTCTCAAGGTCTGATTAAAGAACAAATACCATTATTCTTGAGTATGATGAAACCTCGAAATAGTAGAACAGAAATAGAGGACTATCACTGCTTCAAACATCATGAAAATGTTATGCCTACCATATGTCTGCATGAGCTTATAGCATCTTTTGGTAGTTCTGTATTATTGAGCTTTTCTAAGCTCACGTTGTTTTTACCATCGCAGGTTCAAAGAAAATAGCATGACCTAATGTTTGACATCACTGTTCGGAGTTCCCTCGGCGTTGCCTCTAGAGTACGATACTGTATAGTTAGTGGGCATGTATGTCACGTATGGTTTTGTGATTGAGTCTGTAAAGTACTTTCTGAAATTTCTTGTTGTGTTTAAATGATTTTCTGAAATAGTATTTTAAACAGAAGTTGATTTTACAGCTTAATAAGTGTTTTAAGAAAGAAAAAAATGTTTTCATGTGTATTTTACTGTGAGTCGCTCTTGTGACCCTAATGTGACTTCTTAGGATCCGTTGTAACGCATAGGCGGGTCTAGGGGGTTACATTTACTGGTATCAGAGCTTAGAGTTGCATCTTTCTGGGTAAATCGGCCGATCGTCTATCGTAGGGTGTCTGGTCTGTGCATGCCCCTAGATCATAATCGTACTCCTACGAGCCGAACCTCTGATGTTGAATCATTTCTCCTGAAATAACCAAATCTGAGTATTCTGCCTTCTATAGCTCAACATCTGCTTACAGGAAATGTCCATAACGTTCGTCTGTGTTTTGAATTAAATGGTTGAATTTGAATCTCTTGAGATGGTTTATACTTGTGAATCAGATTAAAAATAAATGTTTGATCATATGGGATAACCGACGTAAGATTTCATGAAAGGCTATTCGGTGATAATGACTGTGTTTAAATATACCCTAACGGAAACCTGATAAAAAAAAACTCTATGAACTTCAGAGAGAAATGTTTGCGATTGTGCCGAAAGTGTATAGTTTGTGGTGCCTCTGTTAAACACGAAAGAAATAATTGTCTGAACATTATGTTGAAGGTAAGTGATATCCATTAAAGACCGTAGCTATGTTCGATCAGTATAAAAAAAAGCACCTCCTCCAATGTGTGGCTTGATATATCGTTAAATATCATCCCTGACTGAAATTTGATGCCTACATCCTGATTCTAGGAGTCCTTGTATGAGTCCTAGAGTGCTTGCCTGAACTGTAATTGCAGTTTTTCATCTAAAATCGACGATCAACCTAGAAGAGTAATTCAGACTCTGAAAGATGTACCTTCGGGTGGTATGATTAACTTATGTGATAGATCGGAATGTCTCTTATCATTGACTGAGACCGTTTATAATAAAAGTTATGAGGCAAATGTTGTTCCGCATTATATGAAGATTGTTATAGATTTAAATGTTACATTCTGATTAATTGGTCCAAAGTGTATGATGGGATGATTATGGCTCCAAAGTCAATTTGAGTAACTGAAGACACTGTCAGATTGATCTGTGATTGCCGATGAGTCCCGAGAAACAAGAATTCTCTGATAGAATTGTTTTAGTACATTAATGGATGAAAGGGAAGCTTTTGCATCTCTCTGGCTCAGGTAAATTTCGAGGACGAAATTTCTTTTTAGGAGGGAAGAGTTGTAACACCTCGATTTTCATGGTTAAATAAAAAAAAGGGGGAATTGAGGTCACCGGGGTTTGAACCCGTGACCCTTGAAGGAATGTTGGGTTTACCACTGAGCCAAAGAGTTCTCTTGGTCTAGCTTTACACCAACTAAATTATAAGTGTCTGATAATTATTATATCAGATAATAAAAATCTGACTTTTCCCATACCCTTCATTTTGTTTTGTCTGATCGAGATCTGTGAGAACCTAGAAGGTTCTTAAACCCCCTATCTGCTTACTGCCTGATCTCGCCCACCGCACCGCCGTGAGCGTCACCGCCGGCGGCAAACAAAGTGCCGTCGCTTCTGGGTTGATCTCTAGCAGCCACTCGCGCGTCAGCGTCGCCGTCCGTTGCAAAGCTGGGTTCAAAGTTTGGTCAAAACCCTAACTCGACCCTTCTGTTTTCCGCTAATTTCGTCGCCGTCCGCCTTCCGTTCGTCGCACCGGCCTTGCCATCGTACTCAACGCGTCACGACAAGCAAAATCGTACCGGCCAATCGTCCGTCCGACTCCGGCAAGGCCCGATTGCGTGCTTCATCGGAGAAGCCAAGGGGCCCTTTTCATTTTTGAGTTTTCCGGCCCCGTCCGCCGTCCGTTCGTGATGCAACCGCCAGATTCGGGCTCCCGACGTGACGACAAACAAAACCCTACCGGCCAATCTTAGTTCTGACATCGAGAGGGGCATCATCGGAAAACTTCGATTTTCCGGCAAGGTTGAACCTTTAAGGTTAGATCCGGCCTACTTTCCGGCAAGTTTCACGGTTAATGAGTTAGATTCGAGTTGATTTAACTGAAACTCTTTATTTTCAGGTGAATCGGGCAAATTTTGATGTTTCCGGCAAGGTTCCGGTCACCGTCCGGTGACCGAAATAATTTTGGTGAGTGAACCGGCTAGACCGGATGAACCGGTCGGTCCAACAGCCCAAATCCGACCCATCCGACCCATCCGACCCGACCCGTCTGCCCGAGTTGACTCAGTGAGTCAACTCACCCGAGTTGACTCAATGAGTCAAACCAGTTGACCTGTGACGTCAGCATGACGTCAGCGTTGACTTGGTCGCTGACGTCAGCGTTGACTTTGACCTGTTGACCAAAAAGTCAAATTTTCCGAAAACTCATATTTTATGTTTTTCGACGTCCTGAGTCCGTTTTTGAAGCCCGTTTCGTAAAATTCCAACCCGAAAGCCTCTGAATCTAATCTTGAACCCAAAAATGCTTATGCGTTTCTTATTCAATTTAAAGGCAGTGTGATTAAGGATTAACTGTGGATTTTGTTTAATTGAAGGTCATATCCGCGTGGTTATGGGATGTTGAATCTGAGTTTGAGGGTATTCGAATGTCGTATCTTGAATCGACTGTTGTAGCTCGGAGTTAAGGTAATACATTACTACCTCTTGTATGCTTTATGTACATGTTGATATCTGGTTAAAGCATGCATGCTTTTGATGAGTGTTTTGTGAACTCTGCTTAAGCCGAATTCGATACGAAAATTAAGTATGAGAGTCAATAAGTGTAAAATACTCGGATAAGAATATTAATAGATCAGGAGTGTCGAAAGTGATAATAATAATAATAATACAGTTAAATCTGAAACTCTATCAATGGTGTCTAAGAACCAATGTTCAGAATGCGGGGTATAAGATATTGGATATGAAATTACGAAAATACCCTTGGAGCATATGTATGACTAAACTACCCCTCTGATAAAGGAAATGACCTAAAATCTGCATTCGTCCTGATTATGCATTTTACACTACCCAAGATATATGTTTTAATGGAAAGACTTCGACATCATTATGCAATACATGTGATACAAACTTGGATAATCCCTCAAACTCTGTATAACACATGAATGAGAATTCTCTGGAAATATTGTTGTAATCCTAAGTCGATCCTTATGACAGTAATGCGTGAATTAAATGAGAATGAACGTAATGACCAAAAAGACGGTAATGCCCTCGAGCACCAAAATGTCTGATTTATTTGAATGACGTTATACCCTCAAGTTCTGTAAGGAATGAATTGTCTGTAAAGGGCCGAAGAGTTAGGACTACTAAATCTCGTTTGAGAACGTGAATGATGAAGGTACCAAATGGTAATTCAGAAAGAAATGATAGATTTATCTTAATTTAAAATAACCGAAATACCTTCCTAAGTTAATCGGTAACTATGTATTTGACGAAATTCTAGATCTGTTAATAAGACTTAAATAGCTAAGATTCCCTTAAGTGTTGAGAAATACGACACGTGTATGCCCATCGCTCACCATATCGATGTAAGGTAGGAAGAACCGCATAGTTTGTATGTTCGGTTACTCAAAGTTAAACCGTATAGTAAAGTATGAGGGCGACTGTTCAGACATACAATACAGTCAGTGTTAAGTTCTGATGCACGCAACTTACTCACATCTGAACGTTGGTAAGTACTGACAAGTTGGGTTATGCCGCATTAAACAAATTCTGGAGGTATGATAAATTGTTAGAGCCCCTAAGAATTATAATTTTCGTTATGATATGGTTGTGCCATAGTATAAAACTTGTCATGACAGTCAAATAACTAACAAGCCATGATAGCCCAAATAATCGGAACATCATTGAAAATATCCGATAACTTAAAAGACTTTAATTTAGAAATTCTTGAATGTCCGGTTAGAAAACTAATGAGCAAATAGGATACTCGAGTTCTGTGAACCATTGCTTATTCAATGTTGGTATAAACTACCAAAATGTTCATATGTGATAAAATGAATATAATACCGTTGTAGGCTTATATGACTAAATAACTCAGGATGCGTCTAAACTCTCAAAGATCTTATTGTATCACCTCCTGAATACCTATGTTAAACCGTTAGTATGAACCCCTTTTAATAGGGGCCACGTTTCAAAAATCCGTTGAAATCGTAAAAAGTTTAATATGTCACATTCTTAACCTCTAATACATTTTAAAACTATTAAATAATTATATTTTATTCCAAAAGAATTAGAAAAATAATTTTAGTAGTATTTTGATTTTTTAGGTGATAATAAATTTTAAATTAAATATTAGATTTTGTGGATATATAATAAATTCTTAACCTAGTGTATTGGATAAGCATAAAACTGTTAGTTTAAAGTGTTCTTGATTCAAACTTCTATAGGTGTAGTTTCGCTTATTTTTGAGCTTGAGAGAATATAACTTAAATATTTGTTTAGTTAAAATTTAACCAAATTTTAAGCCTAGCTTAACAATTAAGCATTGGACCCCTTATGCAAGGGGTTCCTCCCACATGCACAAGTGAGAATGATTTTTTCTCCTTTGATTTGTTTGAAATTTGTAGGTGATACGTGTCACATTTTGGTTGTTTTTAATAGAGTGAGACCATAATAGGAAATAAATCTAATGGGAGAGACGATTTTGACGAAAAAATTAATTGAGGTACCAAAACAAAAAAAGTTGGATAGTTTGACAAACATTTCTAAAATACAAACAAGATTTAAGAGTGCATTGCATCTAACTGTGTAACCTTAAAAATTAATAAAATAAAAATTAATGTGTATCCCCCACACTATTGGCTATTAGGATGGTATGAGTTTGTTTAGTGTACATTTGGATGGGTGATGAGTTTAATTTTAGTGAGATCGAAAATACCAAATATAATTATTCTTGAGTTAATTACAACCAACATTTAAAAAATATTAGTATTAAACAATATTTATTAAAATCATGTTTTATTAAATAATAATAAATATTATATTTATATTAAAACGCTTACAAAAAATATTCCGATAATGAATTCAATAAATGTCCCAGTGAAAAAGCGGATGATGTTCATCTTACGAGACACGAATTCAAATCGTTTTGTCATGTGTCTACAAGGTGTATGCGCATTGTCAAATAATTAAAAATATGCATAAACATATACTACATTATAATTAGACCATTCAAATAAAATATTCCGATTATTTTTGGACCTAAAACCTGAGCCGGTTTGAAAAAGAGTAGGTAGCTCAACATTACCTACCATAAACAAATACAAGGAATTGATTTAGTTTAACTTATATGTAAAGTAAACGGGGTTTTTTTGGTATTGTTTTGAATTCCAAGCAAGAGCTTGTGATTCTCCGGTGGGCTGACCTAACTGCACTGCGATAGGGGACCTGGCTACGACTAAGGGCGCCGAACTCTTTCCAATCCACCAACTAAGTTTCTTTGGGATCTTAGATTCATCCCTCCATGCAATATAGCCTTAAATTCTAGTCCTATAAGACTAAAACAATTAAACAAGTCTTAAAGGAATGAAAACAAAAAAAAAAAAATCCAAACGGCCTAACCTTGCATCACTGCTTACGTAATAGTATTACTTCGAATTGTTATTAATATATAACGTTATTTATCGCATAGTTCCTCTTTCAGCATGTTTTATAGTTAGTTTAACTGAACTTGCTTTGCCGACAACATAATAGTATTGCTATATATGTATGTTCCCTCAAAGAAAGGAACTGTGCTGAAGTGAAAAGGTTTCCGTCTATTGAAGAAACTGGCTCGAAATTGAAAGGTGACAGAGTCGGGACTTGCCACTAAATGTTTCTTTTTGGGTTCAATATACCAATTAGCCCCTGAAGTCTGAAAATTTTCTTAAAGTGGTACTTGAATTTTTAAGATGGCAGTGAAAGAGATGAGAGAAAACAATCATGAGCTGTGGCATGGGCCACCATTGATTCCAAAACAGAAAGATAGGGGACATGTCCTCTTCCTCCAAATTGCACAAATAGCTATAATCATCCCCCCATATTCCTTGTTTTCCAAATATTTCATCATTATCATGTTTTGTCTTGGTGGGGTTATTATTTCATCACCCCCTTTTCTCACCTTTAATCATTCCCTTGAGCTTTCAAAGCTATTCACAAAGATTCTTAACCCCAAAATCCCTCTCCTTTTCTCATTTTCACAAAGATATAGCATGTGAAGCAAAATCTAAGGCAACCAATCAATCAACATTTTTTTCTCAGCAAAATAATTTTATTAATAGACCCAGGTGCTTGCCTCGTTAATATATATATATATATATATATAAACCAACCAATCAATCAATCAATATATACATGAAAAAAAGAAATATTAATATATCATCTAACTGTTTAGGCAGATTACATCTCTCACATTGTTTTATCATCTGACTGTTTAGGCAGATTAAAACTCAATTATTTTTACATAGTTTTTGGACAGTTGGATGATGGTAATTAATGGCTCAAATTATTTCCTCATCTTTTTTTTTCAAGTGATAATCTTCACATTTTTTACTGTTAATCTCATCCATTCATTTTACTAATCCAATGACTATGAATTAGTGTAAAACTCAATGAGATTTACATCATGTAACTTGATCTATCCCATATATATATATATATATATATATATATATAAACCAATCAATCCACCTCTAATTATTTCCTAGAACAAATCTAGATTTTTTCAATAATTATTTAATCCTCGCAACCCTAGATTCATCATTTATATATAAATCATCCATGCAAAGGATCTGTTTTTAATCTAATTTGCCAACAAAAATGGCGTGTGTAGATCTCAAGCTTACCACTATACCAATTATATCCATTATGATATCTCTGGACTGATATAAATGTTAGTACTATTAATTTCTTAATACTCTAATGATATTTTTAATCTGTAAACTTTTTTTTTATAAATATTTTAGTTTATAGACTTTTTCTATCTGACCGTTGAACTTCTATTTTTTCGATAAATTAAACCAACCCACGGAAGAATAACATTTTTATTTTTTATATATTTTTTAGTTTTTTATATAAATTTTGATAATTCAAATATATAGTTTACAGTTTATATAGCTTTAAAATATTTGTATTGTATTTTAAATATTTTATTTTTGTGCAAAAGGACAACATAATCAGTGTTAGCATTCACAAGAAAGATGAAATAGTTGACGTCAGCTTAGAAAACAACATATCCTTGAATGGACTATTAAATTAATCTAAATCCAAATATTTTCATAAATAATAATGTTGGAATTAATATTATGGTGCAAGTTAAAGTCTATTAGAGGTCCTTGTACTATATTAAAATATTTATTTTAGTCCTTTTATTATAAAAAGAAACATTATAATTCACATACTACATCTAAATGTTCACTTTAGTCACTCTACCGTAAAACGAGACATTTTAGTTATTGTTTATTTAAAAAATAAATATTTTGGTCTAAAATTTTAAACTTATAGTTAGTTAGTTTAAATATTTTAGTTTAAACACCATTTAAGCCAATGTTAATTTTGAAATTAAGCAAATTGACCCCTCTTTTAAAAAAGGAGAGTAATTTATTTTATCGAAATTTTAAAAATGAGTAAATAACAATAATCTATGATGGTGTTGACATTTTTCATTAATACATTATACATGTTTAACTGCGATTGAAAATTTTTAAATAAAATAAACTAAAATATTATACTCCACGAAATTTTAATATTTTTCATAATTTTGTTTTTTAAGTTTTAATAAAATTTTAATATTTTGTAATTTTTGTATTATCTTTTCAATTGAACCCTTACTCTCACTTCAAATGTAAAATATCTAAAAAAATTAATGTACAGTTTTCTTAATTAATTACTTTTTTGAAGTTTTAGCTTGCAATCGTTAACCTTAAACGTACTATAAAATGAACACAAAAAGTACTACACTTAATTAATTATAACATTTTTCAAAAATCATCTTTTAACTATTAATTCTTAATAGTTACTATAATTTTATAATTACTACCTAATAATTATAGTTTTATAACTATTAGTTAATGAGTAAAGAGATTAGAAATTTAAAACATTGATGATAGATCATTAAGCTAAATATATTTAAATTTCTTATATACTTATTTGAAAAATGTAGTAAAGATAAAGGAGGGAAGTTAAAAGAGAAGAGAATACGATTACTGTTTCCAAACCCTTTTCACATTAAAATTCTAGCCAGTTATACATGAGAAAGATCATGTAAGAAATAATTCTAGTTTGCAGGAGAAATTAATAAATCAACTCTACCTTTAGCTCCTAGAAGAAACGTTCTCCAATTCCTTATCATGTTGCTGACTGCTTCAACTTGCAGCTATTCAACTCTTTGTGAATTTTGATCACCACTATCATAATTCCAGTCTGAAGCCCTCAAATGATCTTGATTTCCGTCCTTCATTCCCACGGCTGTACCCAAGCCCGATTCATCAAGGGAACCCACAGCAAAACCAGGCAAATTAAGACAAGGGTGAAGGAAAGACTGGAAGTTGTGCAAGTTTAGCATGTTCTGAGGCTGTTTTAATATGCCCAAATCAGTTTCCGAAGACAGTTGAACATAGTTACTACAATTGGGAATGGTGTTATTGCTAGTTGTATCGGTAAGATTAGCATCAGCTAAAGGATGAACTGAAAACGAAGGAGAACTAGACGATACAATAGGAGTTGGCTTAACCCTTTTAGCCGAGGGAGGTAGAGGGTAGAGAGAACCTAGAGTCTCCAAATGACTGGACCGCATACCTGACCCGGAGCCGAACAGATCGAGCCTTCGGGAATACGATGAACCCGAAAACGGCGGTGCAGGGACTCCGGTGAATTCTTGCACTATTGCTCTAAAATTCATCGTGTCGGTGGTCAGAATTGTAGTGGGTGTTGTCCTCGATGCTCTTGTTCGTTTCTTGGGGTTCTTGACAACACGCTTCTGATCAGATTTCGTTGATGGCCTTGATTGCATCGGTGACGAGCTTGGGTATAAGCCTTGACCGATGAGTCCATGCGATGAAGATGATCCTTGAAGGTTACCAAAGTTAAGGGTGCAGTTTGGTTCAGATCTTTGGCTGAGAAACCCAACCCCATCAAGATTTAGCAGTGAATTGGGGTTGAGGAAATTTGCAGAAGGATCAAAGAAACTTGGTGGGTGGTTTTGGTGGTGCGAGTTAAAAAACGGTGGGACTGACTCAGTCCGGGACTCGTACTCTTCTTCATCGTCGCCACCTGAAGATTGCATACTACTATCACCAGAATCCATGGGAGTATCTTTTAAAATTGGAATAAGAAACAAAGGGTAGAAAAGCTGGAAAGGGCCGGGGATCTATATATATTGTACAGATGGCGATAGTTGCACAGTTGAGAACAGGAACAAAGATATGGTCTCAGCTCGAAAAAATGAGACTGGAAAAGTAGGCAAGAAAAGAAAATACATCTTTCTTAAAACAGAAACAGCCTTGGGAAAGTTTCCATGTATATCCTTAAAAGCTTCCCCTGCTATCAATCATATGCATCTTTCCTCTTGTCTTCCAGTGAGAGGAAGAAAACTTTAGAAAAAAAAGAAGAGCGAATAATAATATTACACACACCTTTGCAAAAACACGACAACCAATTCTTCTTCCTGTTCCTAGCTCCCTCACCCTTATGAATTAGGGTTTTTTTAGCAAGAAAAAGAGGAAAATAAATGGAAAGGTTATTATTAAAATTTAATCGGTAAGGGAGATGTGGGGGCCTGCTGTGTCCCATCAAACAAATGTTACCGCTGTATAACCAACAAATGGTTATAGTAAAAAAATGAATGATTTTGATTTTAGAAGACTTAGTTAAATTATTTATAAAGTGTATATTATCAAAGATTTAAGAATATGTATTTAAAAAAAGGTTATGCTAATGACAGCCCTAAGGACTGTCAATAAGAACACTATAGATTCTTGTAATTAATGTTTTTAATTTTTTTTAAAATATAGTATAATGTAATTAATTACCTTCCTAAAAAGTTCTGTTTCATTAATTTAAAATTTTTAATTTAATTAAACAATAAAACCCTAAATTCAAACTTCAAACTTCAAACTTAAACCCTAAACACAAACCTCAAACCCAAACCATAAACCCTAAAACTTAAACCATAAGCCATAAACCTTAAACCCTAACCTTAAATCCAAACCCTCAAACTATAGACCCTAAACACTAAGCCATAAACCCTAAACCATAAACCCAAATCTAAACCCTAAACAGCAAACCTTAAAACTTAAACCATACGCCATAAGCCCTAAACCATAACCTTAAATCCAAACCCTCAAATCCTAAACCCTAAACAATAAACATTTTTAAGTGAGTATTAATTACATTAAACAACCTAAAATTAATTAAACATAATTTTTTAAGAATGTATTTAATTACATTTTACTAGATTTCATTACAAAGCAAAACAATCATTTATTATAAAGCTAAACAAACATTAATTACAAAGCAAAACAAGCATTAATTATAAGAATTTATAGAGTTCTTATTGACAACCCTTAAAAAAAATATTACCCCTATAAAATTAATTATTATAACGATGAAATTAAAATTAATAGAGAAAAGAGTTATTAGTGGTTAGATAACTTTTTTTATAATTGTCGGTAATCAATTTATTGTCTAATGAAGTTGGATCAAGTTTAATATATGGAGATCCTTTCAATCAAGGTGTTTCATTTACAATATTTGAACTTAAATATTAATCTTACGTTGTTCAAAAAATATTAATTTTATATAAGTGATCTATCAACTCATCACATTAAATCAATTAATTATTAGCATTAGTGGTTAGACAACGACGAGATTGAAAAGATTTTGGTGTGATTAATTTTGAAGCGTAAAATAAATACCATAATAAAGTTTATTTAGAACGATGATAATTAATAAATAAAATTAAGATATGATCAATTTATATAGTATAATACTTTTTAATTTTACATGTTTTTAAGATTAAATAAATGAGTAGAATAGATTGAAAATAATAGTAAGAGATGATTACTTTTTTAAAAAGAAATTATTTTTAATCTCTTCTAACTAATGAAATGATCATAAATAATTCTATATTGCATACGTGGATCTTAACTCCATAAAATATATATAAAGAAAGAGTGTGATAGTGATGAATTTGATAAGCATGTAAGAAGAGTTATAATTACATATCATCAAGTCTGTAGTAAAACTCAGCCTTTGACCAAGTCAGAAATCAGAGACAAAATCTAAGCCTAATAATTTTACAAAACCAGAGAATCTTTTAGCAGTTTAGCCATCTGGGACTGGTTTTGACGATAAACTAATTTAAGTCATTTTATTTCCCACTGCCAGCGATTTGGTTTGATGGCAGTGAAATCCACCCTCCAATATTCTCTTTTTTTTCCGAGTCAAACAGCTCTCGTGCTCTTGTCACGTCCTGTTAAACTGTTGATACGTACTGACCCTCCCAAGTCCCGTTTCAATCTCATCATTATTATGCGGAACTTGTTGCCCATCTCTTAAATCATAACAATGCTAATTGGACCAACAGTACAACACATACAACTTATAAACATAACACCATAAAACATCCTTCATACCAAAATACATCGCCTTGTTCATAATACACCATAATGAAGCAGACGACTCACCACAATCAACGAACAAATTAACAAACCACATAAAGCAAGGCTAAAAGGAAAAAGATCTGCCAAAACTGCAATAAAGAGCCGAGCCAGACTTCCTACAATCAACCTGCAATCTCACAATCGACTTCGTCACCACTAAGCCTTGAAGATCTCATTGCGATGCATCCCACCCTTCGCAATTTCAAATTAGATGAGAACAAAAATCTATTAATTGGTCAAGCCACTTAAGAGGTTCATATTACTTTATTTTATGTGAGTTAAGATACCAGCATTTATCTGTAGAAGGTAAAATTATTTTTTATGAATAAAGTAAAATTTTATTATATACAAAATCATACAAAATATCATCGTCTACCTTATTAAAACTCTTCTAATCTTATGTTGGGGAAAAAAGAATACATATGTAAATATGAGATCCAAGAGACCAACCAGAGACATTAAAAACAAAATCGAACAATAACTCGCCACCAAAGAAAAGAAAAGTACACACGCCTCGTTGCCAAATCTATACATCGACACTGCATCAACCAGTCTCAACCGATGCTAAACCACAATCACCGAAACACTTATTGAACTAAAAGTACTCGATCACACGACTTTCGATCCACTCTCCCTTTCGCCAGAGCATTAGCTAAATTTGCCTTCTGAAAAATATGGTAAAAACACAGTCCAAATTCGAGCACGCGGCATTAATTTCAATGAAGATCCACCAAAATTGCCATGGACGATTATCTTTGTGCATGATCCAAAAAATTGTCACACTTGAATCAGACTTAAAAGTCTATTTACTTAATAAAAAAAATGAACCGAATAATATATGATATGTCATATCAGTTTACTAATAACAAAAACTAGACGTAAAAGTGTACTTAAATTTATCGGTAAATTGAACCTCTTAAATTTTGATAGAAAAGTCTTGAATTTCCGATTATGATTTTCCAAATTAACACACAAGTATTTAAGAGATGGCGACTCTATTTCCCGAATATGAGATGTAAACGAAATTAACTCGTGTAATTTGGGACATAATTCTAATAAATAACTTTGTACATTAACCTTAATTTCTAATAAGCTTATTTTTTTTTTTGATAGGAGCTTATCATCCATTATAAATCAGTTACTTGAGTATTTATACATGTTTGACTCCAATTTTTATATTATAATTGGTGCCCAATTAACCTTAAACGGTGATCTAATTTGAACTAACCTTTCTATGATAATACATAATACTATAGAATTATTACTTATGGTATATATTTCATGCCCATATAATTCAGTAGTTTTGAATTCAAGCAACTGCAACTACCATGAATGGTTAAAAAAGAGAAAGTAACAGTGGATATTGAGGTGAGTCGGTTGCCAGAGAAACAAAGAAGATGATCGGAAAAATGAATAGAAATTCTAACAGATGAGGAACGCTGAACAGACGAAAGAGAGAAGAGAAAAAAAGTAAAATTAATTGAAATTAATTTTATTTCCTTTACAAAATGTAGGCCAAAGATTAATTGGGCCAGTTCCCACACATGGGTTTTTATAGCCCAGCTGACTATGCTAATGACTAGAGAGTCAATTAGCTAACAGATCAGTTAGGGCCCGTTAGTTACAATAACAAAAGAACTACCAAGTTATCTGTTACAACAGATTTCAAACAAATTCAATAAACGGCTAAAGCTTATTGTCACGGGCCAACTTTTCGCGATCGGGCCAGCCGCACCCATAGGTGCTGACCCTTGTGCACCACATCTCCCACCCGACCAAGGGGCCCAAGTAGTTGCCGATGCCACACACCAAAGGCCATGCACAACGCCCTTGGTGGTGTCCGCGCCCAAGATAACCGAGCTGAGCCTGTTCCAGAGCACCATGGGGCCTTGCCACGCACCCCATGTGCTGCCCAGGAGACTTGGACCCGATGGGCCCAACACACGCACCCGAGGGGGCCTTTCCGTGCACCCTCCATGCCGACCAAGACATGGAGCCCGAGACCGCACACAAGGAGCACGCGCAAGGAGCTGAGCCCGCACTCGATGTGCGCACACAAGGGCCTAGGGGGAGCCTAGCCGAGTTGTCCACACCCCTACGGCCCGATTCAGCCAAAGGCATCCAAGAGAGGGGATTTTGGACACCAAGATCGGGCCATGGGAGGCCCAATCCGCCCAAGCACCCAATTCCCATACCAAGTTGTCATCTTTGGAGAAATACATACAGAAACATATCCATCCATGGGGGAAGTATTTCAATACATCAAAGCAATGATGTCATAGGCTATCTATTGTGGTAAATAGTGATTGTAATTAGGGCAAGTCTGTTTGAATATGACAAGCTTGCCTTGAATAGGAGATTCTTTTGTGAGACTCATCCAAGGCCCTTGGATCGAGTTATTCCTAGCTATTGGATCGAGGGGGATTAGGCTATAAATAGAGACATCTTCCACCCATCCTAGGCATTTCACATTCCACCATTTCTATCTTTTCTCTTCCTTTGTAATCTTTTCCTTTCTTTGTTAATAAAAGAAGCTTTGGTACTCTTTTCTCCCCATCTAGGCTTAGGGGGAGTTTTTAACGAGGCCTTAGCTTTCTTAAACGAGGGTGCATCCTCTTCCTTTCTTTGCTTTGTGAGCCATCACCCCTTTTGTTTCCCAAGAGAGCTTCCGCAATCCGAGATTAAGCCTTCCAAGCTTAGTGAGTAAGGCTGACTTGGCCGCTTTTCAAGCCTTTCCAAGTGCTTCGCGACCAAGGCCGCATGAGGCTAGACCCGCCTAGACCTAGCCCCGTGACAAGTGGTATTAGAGCCATTTTCCGCATCCTATCGAGTCGAGAGATGGCACAAGAAAGAAGGAACGCTGCAACAAATGAGAGAGTGGAATCACCAGGTGTCTCGTTTGAAAGCGAGGTGAGCGAATCTGAGTTTAGTGATATTCTTATTACCAAAACGTTGTTTTGTTTTCGGTGTAGTGAATATCACGATGACTGCCCAAGGGAGAGGTCGTCAAAATGCTAGAGGTGTGGAGAGCCACACGAGTCTTTCCGATGCCCGCACAAATTCAAGCAGTCCAAGGTACAAGACGAGCCCGACGAGACCGAGGCTTTGAAGCTTGATTCGAGGTGCAATGTGCTACTAGTGAGTATGGTAGAGGCATTCGAGGAGCGAAGCTTGGCCTATAACACCCCTCACCCGGATTAGAGGCAAGGAGCGTTATATTAAATTAAACAGAATTCGTATTAGCAAGCAGCGGAAGGGGTTTATCTTATTACAAATTCGTGTGAACTTTTTTTTTTCCGAATACATCATGTATTCTAAGCTATTTAATACTCAACAATACACATCGAATACCATATACAAACATTCTCAATCATAGACATACCTTATACTCATTTTAGAGTAGCCTATACCATTCGGCCAACATCCAAAAATCCACAATCCATTCTAATTATATTTACCATTAGCAATATGTATCGACATACACATGTGAACCATTTCTTAAAATTTCTAAGTTCAATAATTACAACTAACTTAAATAAACCATACATATCTTATCGAATTGGTTATCAATACATTTAAATCCAATTCGATTAAATTAACCAACTATGTTGCAAAATGCTAAACTATTCAATTATAATCGATTTTTAAGTTCTCTTTTCATTCGAACAATACATAGTCAATTCCATTCGATTTATACGATTTATAATTTCTAATTCTCTCAATTAACCATTCGAATAGCATACATACCATACAAGTCATACATAACCAAAACATACTTCATACTTATATAAAATTTAAGCATCATAATCGGTTCATACATTCCATAGTATTTAGTTTCCCTTTACAAAATAACCGGGGTATCAAATGGCTAACCTAATGGTTGCCTATACAAAACGTGACTATCAACAAAAAGAATCGAGCCCTAACATATATACGGGCTATCTATACCCCCACATTTACCCCTTACTTACATAACAAAATATAGGGAAACTTATTAAAGTCTATATAGAACCGAAATAGTAGTTCATAAACATGACCAACAAGCCGAACTGCACTAACATGCCAAACGCTAAGCCACCCACCATGAGTATGACAAAGATAGGGAAAATCATACTTAATCTGAGTACGGTAAAGTCTCGGGTTGAGGTTGACGATGTTAGAACCTGAAATTTAGGGGAAGGCAGGAAGGTTCGAGTGGTAAGTACATTTCGTACTTAGTGAGGAAACCCTATTCTATCCGGTTTCCAATTAACATAGCGATCAAACAACTTTAATTTCACTTTGCACATTAGTTCATTCGAATGAGCCAAGCAAGATAAGTAACAACATTATCAATAATCAAACCTCAATCATTCGAATGTATATACACATGAAAATCAAGTAAATTCTAATCGAATGAACTAAGTAAAATAGACCACAACATTATCTATATCATATAATAATCATTCGATCATGTATGCAAAGAATTTAAGGAATTTCCATTCGAACACATGCCACCAAATATACATTTTTCATAAGTCATTTACACATACAAGCCATGAAGCCTAATTTAACTTCTATGTATCATATCATCACAATCAAGGTTCATAGCATATCAAGTGTAACAAAATCACCGAATTTGGCATGTCATTCGAATGCTTCCATAAGTAATTTCATTATTTTCCTTCAAATTTCAGATTTCAATTCTTTAATCGTTTGATTAATCAAATTGCAATGCCTTGGATAGTATAGTTTGATAGGTAAGCAAGTCACATATAACAGAGGTTGTGAATCAAATTCACCATGTTAAGGTACCACGTACCAATTCGTATCACATATAACATATTAAAATGTCCGCAGACATTTAACAAGTAGGTACACTTACGTACCACAATATCGAGTACACTAACATACCGATTTTCTTATTGAGCTCAGACTCTAGGCTAGCCGTACTACCTAAACAGACTATACACACCAAGGGCTTTGCATTTAAGTCTTTAATTTAATCAGGTATAATATCAATCGAATTTCAGAAATTCTTAATTAATCCTTTCGATTAATTATTCATGATTTCATTTCCATTAACATAACATCATACAAGAACATATAACGATTTTACATGCTCAATTCGCATACTTCAAATCAAATTTCATATAATCCCATGTTCACATCGCATAAATCAGAGTCACATTTCATAGTTCAACCATCAATTGAACAAATCAAGCTTAGCATACATGGAATAGTCATCATAACCATATCTCATAATCCAATATCATGCTATTCAAACATAGCTTATCATAGCAACCAAAATCAGCATTGCTAAGTTCATATATAAGCAACACAATCATCATTTGGTCAAATTCAGAATCAACATATCAAACATCAATTTCACATTTAATCTAATACATATCAATATCACATAACACAAGCATCCAATCAAATTTCCATTTTTCCTTCTTCCCTTACTAAATCGAATAGTTAATTAGTCAATTTCATGCTTATTATAATCAAAAATCAGAATGAGATAGTTGGAACTCTAATTCCAACTCTAAAGATTCGTTTCACTCACAAATCGCCGAGCTAGTTCGTAATCCGTACGCCTTTCGCCTGATCCGTATTCGATCCCGGAGTAGCCTCTTCTTCTACCCTTTCACTTCTAAGATCTAGAGCACTCAATATAAACAAATAACACATTTTCAGAATGCAATTCATGCAAATTAAGACTGAATTTCTAAATTTGATCGAAACAGACCCTAAATTATTTAATCCAATTCGACAAATTTCTAAATACTCTAATTCTTTCAATTAACTCTTAAAACCTTCGAATTGACCTTCGATTTTACTAGATTTCAAATCCTTCAACATAAGACTCGACTTAATAATACCTTATAAGCTTCAATTTGGCCAATTTTACCGATTTCAATACCAATTTTCTCATTTTTCCAGTTCTTGTTCATTTCTGACGACCCAACTTGACACCCTTCGTTCTCCTTGTATACAACTCCAAATCAGGTGCTGTTTGTTTCAAATTTCAGATTACACATCCAATTTTAACATATCAAAATTTCAGATCAAACCGCCTAGTAATTTAGTCTCTATGAATTTTTAAAGATCACTGTCCAGCTCGAATTAAGGCTGGACAGTTTTGCATGTTAACACATTTACCCTTTCCAGATTTTAACACAGCCTCTAAGACCTTGATTTATCATTTTTCCATGATTCTAGACATCTTAAGGTGAAACATATCAAAATTTCAGACTCAAACTCTTATCATAGAATTTCTTATAATTTTTCAAAGATGCATGTCGTGTACTCTACCAAATCTGTCACATACTTTACATGCATGCTCTTAACTTCTTAAGATTCTTATGAATCTCTAAAATTTCCAGCAATCACTCTTAAGAACATTATGATTATGATTTTCTAAACACATTAAAGCTACTGATTTTTCCAAGAATTTTACATACTCGGAAACTATAGAGAAAGAGCTACTTACTTATAATTTTTCCTTGAATTTTCTAATGGACTAACACCAACATGCAAGCTTCTTCTTCCTCACCGAGCCTTCAACCTTCTCTCAACTTTCTATGTGTGTTTGTATATGTGTGAAAGAGTGAGGAAACTTAATTGGTTTGGTTTAGGATGGCCGGCTAAGAAATGAGAAAGTGGGGAACAAATTTAATGAACTATGACCAACATGTCATGTCTCCAACTAATCTCTCAAATTAACCCTTTTATTATACCAATTTAGTCATAATAAATCATATATACCTTATAATTGCATGCAATTTCATGATCTAAATCCATTTTCTTTTGCCTTAGCATGCAAACCTTATATTTTCCACCTTGTTCGAATTGGTCACTGATCAATTTGACCGAATTCTTACTTATACATTTGTTTACAATTTAATTTGGTCCATAATGAACCAAATTTCAATTCGAAATTTTAATAATTTAATCTAATTTTCACTTAATCACTCAATTAGACTTTTAATTCTTCTAAGCTAATTTTGGGATGTTACATTTCTCCCCCCCTTAAGAAAAGAATTCGTCCCCGAATTCTTACCTGAATCGAACAAATGGGGGTATTGGTTTCGCATTGTTTCCTCAGGTTCCCATGTTGCCTCTTCCATCTTGTGATTTCTCCACAAGACTTTAACAAGTGCAACATTTTTATTCCGAAGTCTTTTGATTTCCCTATCCAGAATCTGCACTGGTTCCTCTTCGTGGGACAAATCAGGATTTAGCTCTACTTCTTCCGGCTCTAAGATATGAGAAGGATCGGATCTATACTTTCTGAGCATTGACACATGAAAAACGTTTTGGATTTTATCGAACTCATTAGGGAGTGCAAGTCGATAAGCCACTGGGCCAACTCTTTCAGTGATTTCGAAAGGTCCAATAAATCGAGGACTGAGCTTTCCTCTTTTTCTGAACCGAAATACTTTCTTCCATGGAGAGACTTTAAGAAAGACTTTGTCTCCCACATTATGCTGAATATCTCTTCGTTTCAGATCAACATAGGCTTTCTGTCTATCAAAGGCTTGCTTTAGACGAGAATGAATGATTTGGACTTTCTCTTCTGTTTCTCTGAGCAATTGGGGTCCCAAAACTTTATTTTCACCAAGTTCGGACCAACATAGAGGTGTTCTGCATTTTCTGTCGTACAATGCTTCAAAAGGAGCCATCTGAATAGACGACTGATAGCTATTGTTGTAGGCAAATTCAACTAAGGGTAGGGATTTCTCCCAATTTTTCCCAAAGTCAATTATGCAAGCTCTAAGCATATCTTCAAGAATCTGAATTACTCGCTCAGACTGACCATCAGTTTGCGGATGGAAAGCGGTGCTTAGATTCAATTTTGTTCCCATAGCTCTCTGTAAGGTTCTCCAGAATCTAGAAGTAAATCTTGGATCCCGATCAGAGACAATAGAGATAGGAATTCCATGTAGCCGGATTATTTCATGAATGTACAGATTGGCCAAGGTCTCCAAACTATAGTTAATGCGAATAGGAATGAAATGTGCCAATTTGGTGAATCGATCAACAATCACCCAGATAGCATCATATTTCCTTGGAGAACAAGGAAGACCAGTCACGAAGTCCATAGTGATTCGTTCCCATTTCCACTGTGGCAGTACAAGTGGTTGGAGTAGTCCGGTGGGAACTCTATGTTCAGCTTTGACTTTCTGACAATTTAGGCATCTAGATACAAAATCATTGATAGCCGCTTTCATGCCAGACCACCAATACAAAGATTTGAGATCTTTATACATCTTAACCGATCCAGGATGAACCGAAAAAGAACTCTGGTGTGCTTCTTCCAGAAGATCTCTTTTTAGATTTTCATCATTTGGAACACAAATTCTATCTTTGAAATAGAGAAGACCGTTTGTGTGAATACGAAATCCTTCACCAGACTTTGTATCCAGCTTGGAAACAATATCCTGAAGTTCTGGATCAGTTTTCTGAAGATTTTCAATCCTTGAGATTAGACTGGATTGAATTTGAAGTTCGGACAGAAATCCTTGCTTCTGATATACTCGAAGATGAGCATTGATAGCAGTTGGAGCTACAAGAATAAATACCACTTTCTAATCAAACTCTTAATACTGTCATGTTAAATTTTAAATTTTTCAAAGTTCAGGGATTAGAAATTTTACCCAATGTCGGCTTACGACTCAAGGC
Source organism: Hibiscus tridactylites (assembly GCA_958450335.1). Taxonomy (NCBI): domain Eukaryota; kingdom Viridiplantae; phylum Streptophyta; class Magnoliopsida; order Malvales; family Malvaceae; genus Hibiscus; species Hibiscus tridactylites. Next base: position 13,396,801 of record OY288277.1, read on the forward strand.
GTCAGCAACCACATTGGCTTTTCCTGGATGATAGTTAATGACTAAATCATAGTCTTTCAACAACTCCATCCATCTACGTTTTCTCAAATTTAGATCTTTTTGAGTTAGGAGATACTTTAGGCTCTTGTGATCGGTGAACAGATAACACTTTTCACCGTACAAGTAGTGTCTCCAGATTTTGAGAGCAAACACAATTGCAGCAAGTTCAAGATCATGCGTTGGATAGTTCTATTCATGAGATTTCAGTTGGCGTGAAGCATAAGCAATCACATTATCACCTTGCATTAGAACACATCCAAGACCTGCATGTGAAGCATCACTGTACACAGTATAATCTTTGCCCGCTTCTGGTTGGATCAAAACTGGGGCATGAGTCAAGGCTGCTTTAAGTTGGTCAAAACTTCTTTGTTGCTTGTCAGACCATTCAAATGGTTGGTCTTTACGAAGAAGTTTAGTCAAAGGTAAGGCTATAGAGGAAAATCCTTTGACAAATCTTCTGTAATATCCAGCAAGACCAAGGAAACTCCGTATTTCACTGACATTTCTAGGAGGTCGCCAATCCATGATTGACTGAATTTTCTTTGGATCAACTTTAATTCCTTCCGCAGAAATTACATGACCAAGAAAAGATACTTCCGATAACCAGAACTCACATTTGGAGAATTTTGCGAATAACTGGCGTTCTCGGAGAGTTTGCAAGACAATGCAGAGATGATCAGCATGTTCTTCTTTGTTGCGAGAATAGATCAGAATGTCATCAATGAAGACGACTACAAATTTATCAAGATAGGGCTTGAATACTCTGTTCATGAGATCCATGAATGCTGTCGAGGCATTTGTCAATCCGAAAGGCATTACCAGAAATTCATAGTGGCCATAACGAGTTCGGAAGGCTGTCTTGGACACATCCTCCTCTTTGACTCTCATTTGATAGTATCCAGATCGTAGATCGATCTTTGAGAATACCGAAGCATCCCTAAGTTGATCAAACAGATCTTCTATTCTTGGGAGCGGATATCGGTTTTTGATTGTGATCTTGTTCAATTGACGGTAGTCAATGCAAAGACGCATTGCTCCATCTTTCTTCTTTACGAACAGAACAGGTGCACCCCAGGGAGAAGTGCTGGGTCGAATGAAACCCTTGTCCTGAAGTTCTTGAAGTTGCTTTTGCAATTCTTTCAACTCAAGAGGTGTCATCCGGTACGGAGTGATAGACACCGGATTTGAGCCAGGCTGTACTTCAATCCCGAATTCCACTTCTCTAGTCGGAGGAAGACCAGGTAGTTCCTCGGGAAATACATCAATGAATTCAGAAACAACAGGCATTTCAGGCATTCCAAATTCAATTTGATCTCGTAAGACCATGGATGCAAAAATGGAAGTGGGCTTTTTATCAATTAGGAGTATGGATTCTTTTCCTAAACCCTGAAGATACAATCTTTTATTCTGACAATCTACCCAAGCCTCATGTTTACTTAACCAATCTAAACCCAGAATTAGATCAAATTCACAGGAGGGTAATATGTAGAGATCAATAAGAAATGGCAGATTGCTAATATGCAATGAACAGTTTCTACATTTTAGGTTAATGTTCGAAGTTCCTCCTAAAGGGTTTGAGACTATCAGACTTGTTTTCACATTTTCAGGTTCTAAATTCAATCTTTTTACAACAGATAGACATGTGAATGAATGAGTAGATCCCGAATCTACTAAGGCATAAACAGGATGTGAGTTTAGCTCAACAGTACCTGCAATCACTTTAGGAGACTCTTCATCATCTCTACCACGAATGTGGTAAACTCTAGCAGGTGCTCGAGATTCTTGATGAGTGGTAGCATTAGAATGAGTACCCTTGCCTTTCTTCTGATAACTCGGCTGGGCTGACTTGGCATTCCTATTCCGATTAGAGGATGTCGGACTAGGAACCACAGTATTACGAGCTGGCATAGGTCCAAGCTTTTGAGGACAATCTTTGATGTAGTGATCATCACCACCACAAGCATAGCAGAGATTTGCTTGAAGTCTGCACTGACCTCGATGTGGTTTCTGACAGAACTTGCAAGGAGACATCTTTTCAGAATTTCCCGTACTATTAACAGACATAGTAGGTACTGAGGATCTGATCACTGTAGCTGGTTTAGAAGTGTAGTTGCTCCTCGGAGCAGAAGTGAAATTAGAAGACCCTTCTTTCTGGAATTTGGGCTTCTTGAACTGCCATTGAGACTTGTCATCTCGTTTCTGCTTTTTGTCAGGCTTATTGCCCCCTTTTCGCTTTTCAGCAGCTTTCATTCTGGCTTCGGTTGCAATAGCCCGATTAACAAGATTCTGGAAATCATTGATTCCCAAAGCAGTGAAGATTGGACTCAGTTCATCATTCATGCCTTCAATGAACATTCGGCATTTATCAGCTTCAGTTTTGATGTATTCTGCACCGTATTTGCAATACTTGCAAAAGTCTGCAACGTACTGCTCAATGGGACGGTTGGCTTGTTTAAGGTGCAAGAACTTCTTTCTTCTTTCAGCTAAGTACTGTTCACTGATGTACTTCTTTTTGAACTCTTCGAGGAAGAATTCCCATGTCACCAGTTCATCCGGAACAGTAAGAGTAGTGGTTTCCCACCAATTCATAGCCTCGTCAGCTAATAGGGCTACAGCACACTCCAATTTGTGGTCATCGGAGCACTGCAATTGTCTGGTTACCACCTTGGTGGTGTTTTCAAGCCAGTACTCTGCATCTTCTGGTCTTTCTTCATTAGCACCAGTGAAAGTATAAGCTCGATGCTGAGAAAGCTTATCTATCGGAGCTCTGCTAGGTGCAGGAGGGACAGAAACAGCAGGTTGCTCTTGTTTCAGATTTGTTAGAAGTTGATTGAACATTTCCTTCATGCTGAGGAGACATTCCCTTTGGGCAGACTGGACCATAGGGTTTTCAGGTAGAAGTTGTTCGGTGTTCTGAACAGGTTCTTTATCGGATTGCTCAATGTTCTGAACGGGTTCAGTGACTTGAGCAGGCTTTTTAGCAATTTGCTCAGAAGTCTGAGCAAGCTCTTTGTTTCTCTCCTTTCTCGGAGTTTCAGTTCGAGTAGGAGAATTATCACCCAATCTCACACTTTCACCTTCGCTTGAAGATTCGTGCGAGCTCCCATTCTTTGGGTCTTTTGGGTCCGTCATATTCTATTATTCAGTCAAACACAGAAAGTCAGAAGGCTTAGTAACAGATATCTTGTCATACAATACATGGGTGGCAAACCTAAATGATGCAGATGTATGCAGACTCGATTAAAATTTTTAGGACTTAACCTAAAAAGCTCTGATACCAATTTTTATAACACCCCTCACCCGGATTAGGGGCAATGAGCGTTATATTAACATAAACAGAATCGTATTAGAAGGCACAGCGGAAGGGGTTTATCTTATTACAAATTCGTGTGAACTTTTTTTTTCCGAATACATCATGTATTCTAAGCTATTTAATACTCAACAATACACATCGAATACCATATACAAACATTCTCAATCATAGACATACCTTATACTCATTTTAGAGTAGCCTATACCATTCGGCCAACATCCAAAAATCCACAATCCATTCTAATTATATTTACCATTAGCAACATGTATCGACATACACATGTGAACCATTTCTTAAAATTTCTAAGTTCAATAATTACAACTAACTTAAATAAACCATACATATCTTATCGAATTGGTTATCAATACATTTAAATCCAATTCGATTAAATTAACCAACTATGTTGCAAAATGCTAAGCTATTCAATTATAATCGATTTTTAAGTTCTCTTTTCATTCGAACAATACATAGTCAATTCCATTCGATTTATACGATTTATAATTTCTAATTCTCTCAATTAACCATTCGAATAGCATACATACCATACAAGTCATACATAACCGAAACATACTTCATACTTATATAAAATTTAAGCATCATAATCGGTTCATACATTCCATAGTATTTAGTTTCCCTTTACAAAATAACCGGGGTATCAAATGGCTAACCTAATGGTTGCCTATACAAAACGTGACTATCAACAAAAAGAATCGAGCCCTAACATATATACGAGCTATCTATACCCCCACATTTACCCCTTACTTACATAACAAAATATAGGGAAACTTATTAAAGTCTATATAGAACCGAAATAGTAGTTCATAAACATGACCAACAAGCCGAACTGCACTAACATGCCAAACGCTAAGCCACCCACCATGAGTATGACAAAGATAGGGAAAATCATACTTAATCTGAGTACGGTAAAGTCTCGGATTGAGGTTGACGATGTTAGAACCTGAAATTTAGGGGAAGGCAGGAAGGTTCGAGTGGTAAGTACATTTCGTACTTAGTGAAGAAACCCTATTCTATCCGGTTTCCAATTAACATAGTGATCAAACAACTTTAATTTCACTTTGCACATTAGTTCATTCGAATGAGCCAAGCAAGATAAGTAACAACATTATCAATAATCAAACCTCAATCATTCGAATGTATATACACATGAAAATCAAGTAAATTCCAATCGAATGAACTAAGTAAAATAGACCACAACATTATCTATATCATATAATAATCATTCGATCATGTATGCAAAGAATTTAAGGAATTTCCATTCGAACACATGCCACCAAATATACATTTTTCATAAGTCATTTACACATACAAGCCATGAAGCCTAATTTAACTTCTATGTATCATATCATCACAATCAAGGTTCATAGCATATCAAGTGTAACAAAATCACCGAATTTGGCATGTCATTCGAATGCTTCCATAAGTAATTTCATTATTTTCCTTCAAATTTCAGATTTCAATTCTTTAATCGTTTGATTAATCAAATTGCAATGCCTTGGATAGTATAGTTTGATAGGTAAGCAAGTCACATATAACAGAGGTTGTGAATCAAATTCACCATGTTAAGGTACCACGTACCAATTCGTATCACATATAACATATTAAAATGTCCGCAGACATTTAACAAGTAGGTACACTTACGTACCACAATATCGAGTACACTAACGTACCGATTTTCTTATTGAGCTCAGACTCTAGGCTAGCCGTACTACCTAAACAGACTGTACACACCAAGGGCTTTGCATTTAAGTCTTTAATTTAATCAGATATAATATCAATCGAATTTCAGAAATTCTTAATTAATCCTTTCGATTAATTATTCATGATTTCATTTCCATTAACATAACATCATACAAGAACATATAACGATTTTACATGCTCAATTCACATACTTCAAATCAAATTTCATATAATCCCATGTTCATATCGCATAAATCAGAGTCACATTTCATAGTTCAACCATCAATTGAACAAATCAAGCTTAGCATACATGGAATAGTCATCATAACCATATCTCATAATCCAATATCATGCTATTCAAACATAGCTTATCATAGCAACCAAAATCAGCATTGCTAAGTTCATATATAAGCAACACAATCATCATTTGGTCAAATTCAGAATCAACATATCAAACATCAATTTCACATTTAATCTAATACATATCAATATCACATAACACAAGCATCCAATCAAATTTCCATTTTTCCTTCTTCCCTTACTAAATCGAATAGTTAATTAGTCAATTTCATGCTTATTATAATCAAAAATCAGAATGAGATAGTTGGAACTCTAATTCCAACTCTAAAGATTCGTTTCACTCACAAATCGCCGAGCTAGTTCGTAATCCGTACGCCTTTCGCCCGATCCGTATTCGATCCCGGAGTAGCCTCTTCTTCTACCCTTTCACTTCTAAGATCTAGAGCACTCAATATAAACAAATAACACATTTTCAGAATGTAATTCATGCAAATTAAGACTGAATTTCTCAATTTGATCGAAACAGTCCCTAAATTATTTAATCCAATTCGACAAATTTCTAAATACTCTAATTCTTTCAATTAACTCTTAAAACCTTCGAATTGACCTTCGATTTTACTAGATTTCATATCCTTCAACATAAGACTCGACTTAATAATACCTTATAAGCTTCAATTTGGCCAATTTTACCGATTTCAATACCAATTTTCTCATTTTTCCAGTTCTTGTTCATTTCTGACCACCCAACTTGACACCCTTCGTTCTCCTTGTATACAACTCCAAATCAGGTGCTGTTTGTTTCAAATTTCAGATTACACATCCAATTTTAACATATCAAAATTTCAGATCAAACCGCCTAGTAATTTAGTCTCTATGAATTTTTAAAGATCACTGTCCAGCTCGAATTAAGGCTGGACAGTTTTGCATGTTAACACATTTACCCTTTCCAGATTTTAACACAGACTCTAAGACCTTGATTTATCATTTTTCCATGATTCTAGACATCTTAAGGTGAAACATATCAAAATTTCAGACTCAAACTCTCATCATAGAATTTCTTATAATCTTTCAAAGATGCATGTCGTGTACTCTACCAAATCTGTCACATACTTTACATGCATGCTCTTAACTTCTTAAGATTCTTATGAATCTCTAAAATTTCCAGCAATCACTCTTAAGAACATTATAATTATGATTTTCTAAACACATTAAAGCTACTGATTTTTCCAAGAATTTTACATACTCGGAAACTATAGAGAAAGAGCTACTTATAATTTTTCCTTGAATTTTCTAATGGACTAACACCAACATGCAAGCTTCTTCTTCCTCACCGAGCCTTCAACCTTCTCTCAACTTTCTATGTGTGTTTGTATATGTGTGAAAGAGTGAGGAAACTTAATTGGTTTGGTTTAGGATGGCCGGCTAAGAAATGAGAAAGTGGGGAACAAATTTAATGAACTATGACCAACATGTCATGTCTCCAACTAATCTCTCAAATTAACCCTTTATTATACCACTTTAGTCATAATAAATCATATATACCTTATAATTGCATGCAATTTCATGATCTAAATCCATTTTCTTTTGCCTTAGCATGCAAACCTTATATTTTCCACCTTGTTCGAATTGGTCACTGATCAATTTGACCGAATTCTTACTTATACATTTGTTTACAATTTAATTTGGTCCATAATGAACCAAATTTCAATTCGAAATTTTAATAATTTAATCTAATTTTTCACTTAATCACTCAATTAGACTTTTAATTCTTCTAAGCTAATTTTGGGATGTTACATGGCCGATGAGACCGAGGCCGTGAAGCTAGCTTCCTTGTTCGGGGAACAATCACTAGTGAGTATGGTGGTTGGGGCGTCAAACTTCAAGAGTGAAGCTTTGATGAGGGAAAGGTTGCAAGAGTGCAACGAGTCCACACAACCATGGGAGTAGCCAGGTTACGTGGAGTATTCCAGCGATGATGACGAGTCATGTTGGGAGTCAAGTGTAGTCGAGAGCGACTATGAGGAAGAGGAGCCTATGTTTGTAGACTTAGTGTTTCGCGATACAACGCTAAGTGCACTAGTTGATCCAAGTGCATATGGAGTGCTCGTGTCCGAGTAAACTACCGAGCGGTTAAACCTTCAGGTTGAGAAGGTTAAACAACAAGTTGTGACAGCCAACTTCGGTGACGAGAAAGTTGTGGGAATCGCAAGGGAGTGTACCATCAAATTGGCGAATTCCGAGGCACAACAAACATCAAGGTAATATCTTGTGAATTTCTTGATGTATATAAGATTGTTATTGGTCTATCTTGTTTGGAACAAATTGATGCACTTGTCTTGTCAGAACCCGAGGAAAGGTGTGCTGTAGGTCCACACCGACAAGACGTTGAGGCGTTAAGCGACAAAGCCAAGGCATCACCAAGCATCCATGAAGGAGTGCTCGAGTCCGAGGTAGCCAATGACGATGAGGCCATGGAAGTTTCCGACACAAAGAGTCAAGTCCTTGATGAGTACGAGGACGTGAAGGCATTCGAAGTCCATACCTTCGCTAGTGCTGACCACATTGAAGGAATTCTCTTAGAGAAGGGAGTTCTGATTGCTCGAGAGAGTCGGGTGCTCAACGAGTCCGAGAAGAGCCACTCGAGTTTGAAGAAGCACTTGCCATCGAGGAGTTGCCGATGCAAGTGGAACAACTTTGTGCTTTCGAGAGTAGAAAGCCAAGTGAACAAGACACCATCTAAGCCGATTGAGATGGGCTAGCACATTTCCTTGAAGAATTGCAAGCCGAGTTCGACGAATGGTCGAATTCCATGGACGAGTGGCATGAGTCTATGGAACCGAGTCAAAGCACCAAGGTGCCCAAGCCCATTGATGAGGGGCCCAACCATGCCAACAACACTTGCCTTGGGTATCGACAAGGCAAAGTGAATCGAGACGACGAGGACCTTGAGTCCGAGGTAAGTGAGCCCATTTTCCCATCTAAATTGGGACAAACTCACTTTGGTTTTGTTTATAGGTCGCCAACGAGAACGTGCGAAGGACAAAGCATTCCATAGAGCAAGTAGGCACGACGACCTAACAAGATGGGTTGCAATTTGAGAAAGTGAAAGAATGCACCGAAGAGGGGCTTTTCCTAGACCCTGCTATCATCACATGCCTTGAGTATCGTCGAGGCATCGTGACACCATCCGAAGAGGACCTTGCATCCAAGGTAAGAACGCCAAATTTGTGTGAAAATTTTGGACTAACTTGTTTTGGTTCCTTACGCAGGTTGCTCGTGAGTTCGAGTAAAGAGTCGATACAAGAGCAAGTAGGTGAAGAGGCCTACAAGTTGAGTTTGCCAACAAGCGATCGAGTGGACCATAACATCGTCCCCAAGCCGTTAGACGAGTATGGTCGAGAGTGGTTCATGGCTAGCCACGCACCAAGCAAGGCGAACATCACAAGAGACGAGAAGCCACCACTCGAGATTGATCGTGGACCAAGGCATGAGAGCCTTGAACTTTGGAGGTTGTTTCCCGATGCCAAGCGGAAACATGATGAGCCATCCGTTGAAGTGCATCAAGAGTCAAGGCATGAGAGCCTTGCCCATCCGACGAGAGTTCCCTTAGCCGAAGGGAAAAATGATGGAGAGCCAAGTCCGTTCGAGGGAAAGACAGATCGTGAGCCAAAGTGCAAAAGCCTTGCCATTTGCACGAGAGTTCCCTTAGCCAAGCGAGAACAAGATGAGAAGCCGAGGCCGTTCGAGATCAAGATGACCGAGTCTCTTCAATGCCTATCGACGAGGGCGTCGATAGATTTAGTGAGGGAGAATGTCACGAGCCAACTTTTCACGACCGGGCCAGACGCACCGATAGGTGCTGACCCTTGCGCACCACATCTCCCACCCGACTGAGGGGCCCAAGTAGTTGCCGATGCCACGCACCAAGAGGCCATACACAACGCCCTTGGTGGTGTCCGCACCCAAGAGAACCGAGCTGGGCCTGTTCCAGCGCACCATGGGGCCTTGCCAAGCACCCCATGTGCTACCCAGGAGACTTGGACCCGAGGGGGCCCAACACACGCACTCGAGGGGCCCTTGCCATGCACCCTCCATGCCGGCCAAGACATGGAGCCCGAGATCGCACACAAGGAGCACGCCCAAGGAGCCGAGCCCGCACCCGATGTGCGCACACAAGGGCCTAGGGGGAGCCTAGCCGAGTTGTCCACACCCCTAGGGCCCGATTTAGCCAAAGGCATCCAAGAGAGGGGATTTTGGACACCAAGATCGGGCCATGAGAGGCCCAATCCGCCCAAGCACCCAATTCCCATGCCAAGTTGTCATCATTGGAGAAATACATATGGAAATCTATTCATCCATGGGGGAAGTATTTCAATACAACAAAGCAATAATGTCATAGGCTATCTATTGTGGGCAAGAGTGATTGTAATCAGGGCAAGTCTGTTTGAATATGACAAGCTTGCCTTGAATAAGAGATTCTTTTGTGAGACTCATCCAAGGCCCTTGGATCGAGTTATTCCTAGCCATTGGATCGTGGGGATTAGGCTATAAATAGAGACCTCCTCTACCCATCCTAAGCATTCCACATTCCACCATTTCTATCTTTTCTCTTCCTTTGTAATCTTTTCCTTTCTTTGTTAATAAAAGAAGCTTTGGTACTCTTTTCTCTCCATCTAGGCTTAGGGGGAGTTTTTAACGAGGCCTTAGCTTTTTTAAACGAGGGTGAATCCTCTTCCTTTCTTTGCTTTGTGAGCCATCACCCCTTTTGTTTCCCAAGAGAGCTTCCGCAATCCGAGACTAAGCCTTCCAAGCTTAGTGAGTAAGGCTGACTTGGCCGTTTTTCAAGCCTTTCCAAGTGCTTCGCGACCAAGGCCGTACGAGGCTAGACCCGCCTAGAACTAGCCCCGTGACATTATACTTCAATATTCACCCCACTTTCTGACTTCTCTTGAACTTGAGTGAGAGACCAAACATTCAAATGCTTCTGTAGTTCATGATAACGAGCAGTAGGAAGAGGCATAGTGAAGACATCTGACAATTGATTATGAGCCGGAATGTAGTTGACCATAAGTTGCTGTCGAAGCACCTTTTCACGCACGAAGTGTAAATCAAGTTCCACATGCTTAGTTTTCGCATGCAAAACTAGGTTAGCAGTCATAGCCACAGTGCTTGTATTGTCACACCAGACTTGAGATGTATCTGGAAGAACAATTCCCATATCATGCAAGATGGCCTGAACCCACATTAATTCACTTGTAGCATCAGCAAGACTACGGTACTCTTCCTCTGCAATAGACCTGGACACTGATCGTTGTTTCCTTGAACTCCAACACAACAAGTGAAGCCCCAAACGAACACAATATCCAGAGATAGATTGTCGATCATCGATGTCACTTCCCCAATCTGCATCAGTGAACACTTGAAGACATAAAGGTAGGGTTTGAGGAGAGAACCATACACCATACTCAAGAGTCTCTTTAAGATATCTTAATATCCTTTTCACAACAACCCAGTGTAAATCAGTGGGATGCTGTATGAACTGCGATACTTTATTAACAGCAAACGAGACATCTGGTCGTGTGTGGCAAACATACAAAAGTGCCCCTACAGTACTACAATACAATTGCAGATCAATGAACTCAACACCTACATCTTTACTCAACTTAGGTAGAGAGATCATTGGTGTATCAACAAGCCTTGCACTGCTCATATTAGTATTAGTAAGAAGTTCTTCTATAAATTTCTTATGGTTGAGAAAGAGACCTCTAGCACAGTGGACAACCTCAATTCCCAAGAAATAATGAATACGACCAAGGTCCTTAAGAGAAAAATTGTCATCAAGCTCATGTATGATATGTTTAATGTAATCTTCTGAAGCACCAGTAATTAAGATGTCATCCACATATACAACTATATAAGTCACACCAACTGACTCATTTTTGATGAACACAGAATTGTCAGCACTAGAGCATCTAAAGCCAAGACTACATAAGAACTCTTTTAGTTTACTAAACCAATTTCTGGGAGCCTGTCCAAGACCATACAAAGCCTTCTTAAGTTTGCAAACAAGAACTGAACCATCTAAAGCCTTTTGAACAAACCCATCAGGCTGAGACATGTAAACATCATCTAAGAGTTCCCCTTTTAGGAAAGCATTATTAACATCCACTTGATGAACTACTGTTGAGTTGATCGAACACTTGCAAATGGCCAAGAGGGGGGGTGAATTGGCAATTAAAATTTTTGGTGAAGAGAAAGATTGAAAATAAAAATGACACAAAGGGTTATAGTGGTTCAAGTTCTCCAAATGAACTCTACATCCACTACCTTAGCTCCCACTAAGGATTTTCAAGCAATTCACTAATTGAATTCGTCCACTTTTCTTGGATGAGGAGGAAACCTTACAATTTCGATTAAGCTTTATACCCAAAGCTTAATCCACTCAAATACAAAGAAGGAATTTTGGTAAACTCAAATGTTTCCTCTCAAAGGATATTTGTCTACCCAATTACAATTTGAACAAACCCAAACTCACAATACAATTTGACAATTTGAAAGACAAAGAGTTGAGTACAATGATATGACTTTGAATAGCTCAAGGGTTTGGAATTTTTGCTTTGATGATGCTTGAATGTTCAATAGTTGTTGCTTGGTCAAATGAAGCTTGTTTTTATACCCTTGCATTGATTTCTAGCCGGTTGGGTAGTTGAGATCATCAATAGAACCGTTGTGGACATTTTTCCCGCATTAAATGCAGCTCTGCAGCCTACCGTATCGGTACTCGGGAAGGGCGTATCGATACCTGCATCAAAGAGGAAAGAGCCGTTGTGCCTGAAAACAGAGCGTATCGATACGCTTAGAGGGCGTATCGGTACGGTTTTAAGGGGCGTATCGATACGGACTTCGTATCGATACGGTCCAAAGTTACTGGAATCCCAAGCTTTGTTTGTATGAAAAGTGTATCGATACGCGTACCAAGCGTATCGGTACGGTATAACTACCTTTTGAAAATTGGGAAACCAACCAACTGACAAGTAATGGTCATATAATTAAATGCCCGGATTTTTCAAAGATATGCTTAGCGTATCGATACGGTTACCATGTGTATCGGTACGCGTTCATGAAAACAATTGCCCAGATGCATATCGTATCGATACGGTTTTAGTGCGTATCGGTACGGTATGTTCAATAACATTACAGTGACTAAATAGGGTATCGATACGCTATGGGTATCGATACTCCTGGGCATTTTTGCATACTTATGCTTGGAAAACATAAAAAGGGACTTTGAAAAATATATATGATTTAAGAACAGGTCTTTAATTATTATTTTGTTTAAAAACACTTGTCAATTGTGAGACTTTAAAGAGTACTTAAAAATTTATTGTTTTGCAAATTAGTCCTTAAGTTTATGTGTTATATCAAAATCAATTTTGGTTTTACAACTACCCAACCATTAGTAACAGCCACAGATAGAGATATATTAACTGTAAAGAATATGATATCAGGGCTAAAAGTCTCACCAAAATCATACCCATGAATCTGTGAGTAGCCTTTGGCAACAAGCCTTGCCTTGTATCGACTGACTGTCCCATCCGAATTTAGCTTAATCTGAAAAAGCCATTTAGATCCAATATGTTTCCTATCTGGTGGAAGAGGTATCAACTCCAATGTCTGATTATTAATGAGTGCTTCATACTCAGAATGAACAGCTTTACACCATTTGGGATGAGTAAGAGCTTGATACACAGATTCTGGGGTAAAATGATGTTCAACATTATAAATTTTGGGCTTGTATATACCAGCCTTGCTTCTTGTCACCATGCTGTGAGAGTTGGTGGACTGCACATGCACATAAGAAGGATCAACAATTTGGCCCGAAACTGGATCAGCCACATTGTTACCAACCATGTTGGTGGAATTAACAGCTGGAGGATCATGAACTATGGTAGAGGGCACAAAGGAACATTGTGCAGGATCACTAGAAGCAACTAGATGTTCTAAATCGTGTCTTTCACAGTCTAAGGCTTCCTCCACCAATGAGTCATCACTCTGAGCAACATTTCCAGCACTCATGGTGACAGGGATTTCAACCACTTCTTCAGCGGCTTCAGAGTTATCATTAAAACTAGACATAGGGCTTACAGATGTAACATCGTCAGGTGAAGAAGATGGACAGGGTCAGAATTGAAAGACTCGAGTGGTGGCACATGAGGTGAAACTGGAACTTCAAGGTCAACATGAGGTGTGGCATATGGGACTATGCAATCATTGGACTCAGTGTCAACATGAGCTGTAGTTGAAGAACTGGTTTGAGCATCTATAGGACTCTCAACTAGTAGGTTTGTAAAAGAGTTACTAAGCTCAGGTAACTCAAGAGGAGCAGAAGTATAAAACATGTCTTGAGCAGGATTGGTCTTAGTAGAGGCAAGGGCAAATGGAAAAATTGTTTCATTGAACCTAATATGTCTTGAAACATAAATTCTACCAGTAGAGTCCATACACTGATACCCATGATGCTTAGGTGAATATCCTAAAAAAATACAAGGCCTAGATCTAAAGTCAAACTTATGTTTATTGTAATCACGCAAGCATGGGAAGCACTGTGACCCAAAACACTTAAGTAATTGATAATCTGGTTTAGTTCCATACAATTTTTCATGAGGAGTCATACCAACTAAGCTATTAGTAGGTAACCTATTAATGAGATAAACAACACTCAAAGCTGCAAAGGACCAATATTGAAATGGTACAGAGGCATTAGCTAGAAGAGTAAGAGTTGTATCAACTATATGTCTATGCTTTCTTTCAATAACACCATTCTGAGCAGAGGTATAAGGACATGTAACACGATGTTGAATACCTTTCTTAGCTAACATAGAGGATAAAGCAACAAATTCACCACCTCCATCAGTTTGTAAAGTAGAAATACAAGAAGAGAACTAATTTGCATCAATAGCATCAAACAAAAGAAAAGCATTTAATACTTCAGATTTTGCTTTCAACAGAAACAACCAACAATTTTTCGAGTACATGTCAATAAAGGAAACATAATACTAATAGTCTAGAGATTTAACAGGAGATGGACCCCACACATCAGCCTCTACAAGCTCAAATGGTTTATTGTAAACAGTGGAAGACAAGGTAAAAGAAAGCCTATGACTCTTCCCTAGTTGACAAGCATTACACAGAAGATTCTTATCAACAGAAAAAGACTTATTCAAAGCAGCATTAACAACATGATGTGTAGGATGGCCTAATCTTTGATGCCACAACCAGTAAAGGGATTGAACATCAGACTTATTTGCAGAATCAGTAGAAGACTTATTTGCAGAATTAGTAGGAGATGAACAATTATCAATAGGCACAGATTGTGTTGACACGGTATTGCAGTGACTATCATGTTGAGAAGGAAAAACAAGAGAGAAACAATACAAACCATCCTCAAGAGTACCATGAAGAAGGAGTTCACCTGTTACTTCATCCTTGACACTGTATCTGTCAAAATTGAACTCAAAATAAACATTATTATCATAAGTGAACAGAGACACAGATGACAAATTTTGTGTAATTTTAGGCACACACAGTAACTGTTCAAGCACTAAAGACTTAAAGGCAGTAGATATAGTGCGATTACCAACATGAGAGATATCAATTGTAGAGCCATCACCCAAGAAAACCTTACAATTCCATGTATAAGCTTGTTTGATGCCAACAGTGGACCTTGCAACATGATGTGTTGCCCCCGAGTCTGGAAGCCACTTATCATCCACTGTGAGTACTCCTCTAGCAATAAGGGAATTGACTTGCACCGTATCACACATAGCTTCACCCTTTTCCTCACTATAGTTTGATGTCATTCCCACAAATGGATTGTAGCACACATCATCATTAGTATCTACAAACTGGCACAAATTTACTTGTGTGTTACTGGAGTCCTTCAATTGTTGCGAGGTCACACCCTTGAAGCTCTGGTCGAACCTATGCCAGCACCGATCTACAAGATGTCCAAGCTTCCCGCAAAGTTGACACTGCAAACGCGATCAACCTCATCTGAATCGTCCCTGAGATTGATAATTCCTTTGTTGTTGCCTCGGATTGTACAGAATCCTTGATGCATCTCTGTTAGTACCATAGGCCACTCTAGGTTTGTCATCCTCAACATGAGTCAAATTGATGCCCACGAGAATACGAACAGAGTCAAGTAATCTTGATTCAGCATCTATGAGGCAAATGTGACATATTCCAGAGTATACGACTCTCGACTCATGGTTATAGCCACAACAAATGGATCAAATTCCAGTGTAAGGCCATTGAGCACAGTGGCTATTTGCTCGACTTCAGCAACTGGCTCCCACTCTTAGCCAATAAATCACAAATCTCTTTGATTTGTGTAGTATACTCTCGGATTGACATTGAGCCCTTTCTCAATGCACGCAATCGACAGTGCAAGTTCATTATCTTCGTAGTGGTGAATTTAGAATAAAGGTTCAGAACAACTAACCATATTGTTGATGATGTTTCAGCTCCAACCAGTCTAGGCAATATTGTAGGGCTTACAGTTGAAAGTAGCCATGAAGCTAAGGCATTATCTTTTTTTTTGAATCTTCGGAAGTCCAGATTAAGAATCAATTTCCCTGTTGCATCCTTGACAACTTTTGGGGGAATTGGAGTTTCAGGATCCAGATAATGTTTTAGTTCTTGGCCACGAACCATTAGCACCACTTGTTGCTTCCAAAGAAGAAAATTGGAGTCGTCAAGTTTAACACTCATTTGTTTGTTTGCAAACGTTGAACTGGAACCTTGATCGATCTGAAGAGCTTCGACTTCACCTGAGATATCCACGACAATAGTTATTTTCGGTGCCATCACACAGAGATCAGAGATCGAGATGAGAACAAAAGAATGAATCAAAAGATAACAAAGAACTTTGCTCAGATTTGAAAAGAACAAATTAGAAACAAATCATGAGTGAACAACAAGAACAACGCCGGTGATCGCTAGCTCTGATACCATATTAAAGTGAGTCGGTTGCCAGAGAAACAAAGAAGATGATCGGAAAAATGAACAGAAATCCTAACAGATGAGGAAAACTGAACGGACGAAAGAGAGAAGAGAAAAGAAAATAAAATTGGAATTAATTTTTTTTCTTTTACAAAATGTAGGCCAAAGATTAATTGGGCCAGTTCCCACACATGGGTTTTTATAGCCCAACTGACTATGCTAATGACTAGAGAGTCAATTAGCTAACAGATCAATTAGGGCCCGTTAGTTATAATAACAAAATAACCACCAAATTATCTGTTACAACAGATTTCAAACAAATCCAGCAAACGGCTAAAGCCTATGCTTCAATAGTGGAGACGAATGACGACAAAGGCTCATGTATTTAAGGAGGGTAGTATAATGCAGAAGTCTCGTTGACAATGAAGAACAAAAAGGGCATAAAAGGCCTTTGGAGAACAAAAAGGTTGAGAAGGTATTTTTAGAGCCTTGCCTTTGCCTTGCTAGTTAAGCTTCAGTGTTGTTTTTAATCTTGTAATTTCTGTCTCCTTCATGGTTTTCGATTTTCAACATCCTTTCCATAAGACAAAAAGAAGAGGCAGAGGGTAATTTTATGAGACTCATTGTAAGAGTGGATCAATTAAGGTTATTAGACCAAATGATTTTGGTAAATCTAACGAAATGATTATGAATATCCTAAAACCGGAACATGATTTTAATCAAAGGTACAAACATGGTTTTACACCCATGATTTTGTCAACATGTCTAACCCTTGTCTAGTTGTCTTAAGGTTTCCATAGGATCAATTCAGCACCGTAGTCTACTTTGGTGGAAATATCTGCTCATTTCCAGATTTCTTCCGGTTCAACCAAGCATGCAATTATCTTCTATAGATACAAAGTCTGGTCCGGTTAATTCAGCTCGTAAATCAATTACATATGAACCAGAAAATGAAAATAACACTCGCATTGTAAAAACTAGAAGCTGAAAGAAAAGAAAAGAAAAAAAAAATCAGGAGAAGCAAAAACCACTCAGGAATTTACATAGCATAACATAAAATTGCAGCAAAATATTTCCTAATAGAAAAAAAAGGAAAGCTGTACAGATTATGCGGCACAAATAAAATACATACAACTCTCAAATCATACATAACAATGAAACATATCAAAATTCCAAAGTAAACTATAAGGCAGTGATTATAGAATTCCCAGTTCTCAAAACAAAACAGAAACAAACAAGCATTTATGAAGTGAAACTATGAAAACAGAGTAGTCACCGGGGAGAATATAATCATCTCTTCCAACTTCGACTCCGGGATAATTGATCTCTCATTCCACCAACAAGCCATGTCTCTTGGGCTATATCAGGTGAAATTTTGTAGAAATTAGAGTCGTATTTCATCACCACTAAGCTCTCTTTCATCTTCCTGCTTTCTTCTTCCATTAAAGACCTCAAATTCTTTCTCTTCCCCTCGTCTTTCCTCTTACATTCTTGTAATTTTTCTTCTTCTTCATCATTCTCTTCCACCCTGTTAGCAGGAGCCGACCGACATCGCATGAGCAAGAGAGCATTTGCAGGTGGAACTGCAGGTGCAGGGTTATCACCAACATGATCAAGCGAGCTCTTTTTCTCTTTGTCTTCTTCTTTAAGAAACCCGTTGCTTTGATTCTCCTGCAGGACCATGAACCATTTCGAAAAGATGGTTCTTGATGTCTCGTTGTCTTCTACGCAGTTGTCGTTTTCTTGGTATTCTTCATCTTCGTCTTCATCATCAGTAGTGACGTCGGATTGTGGAAAAGACCCGAAACACCGAAAATCGAAACGAATGGATCGCAAGCATGTTAAGAAGTGCATGACTTCTTTCTTAAAACCAAGTGAGTCCACCCAACTCGGTCTCTTTTTGTGTTGCCTGTTGTTGTGAATTCTTTCAATCTCTTCCATGACAGATTGCCAGCTTTTGCACGAGCTTGTTTTAGACCTGACTTTGATCTGCCCAGCGCACGTGACTTTCGGGGAGGTCGGTTCCGTGATCTCGGATCCCATTTGCTTGTTTTGAGCCCATAGAAGAGGGCTAGCATGGCCGCCAGCTCCACCACCATTTCTGGTGCTTGATTTCTTAAGGAGACGGTGGCGGCGCTTGTTGGGTTCTGAGGGCCTAGCAGGACTACAAATGTGCTTTGGCGGCATTAGTGTCAGATGGGCTCGAGATGGGAAACATACTAACAAATCAGCCGAAGGAACTCCTTTGGTTTCTCTTCCTTTCATGCCACCGTTTTGTTTCTCGGCTTTGCTTTGCTTAGTTTCAGTTGAGTTGGTTTTCTTTAGATGTTGGACAATGTGCACTTATGAACATTGTATTTGGTTGTGTTTTGTTTTTAAATAAATCAGTTTATGAGGTGATGTTTTTAAAAGAAAAGGAGGGAGAGGGGTCGACAGCTTTCTTTGCTTTTCCTTTGCCTTTTTTATTTGTGTCTCTCTCTTTAGTCTTTAGCTCCTTACTATGTTAAATTCCCTCTCCTTTCTGCTCTCTTTCGAAATAGGGGTTCACAGCTCACTCACAAGTGAACTTCTTTCTAGGCCAATGCTTTGTGATCTTTCTTATTATAAAAAAGAAAGGGTTAAAGCCCAGGAGCTTTGTTTCATGATCCAATTTGAGAGCCCGTGCCATTCTTTCCATCCAATTTCCATGGTCTTTTTAGGTGTCTTTCCACCAGTGCATCTTATTTTTAAAAATAGTTTATAAGAAAACAGGGGAGGTTTTGTTTTAGAGCAAACAAATATGGTAAACTTGTTAAATTAGGAGGTAAAGAAGCGTAGCCGAAAGTGATTAACGAACAGGGCAAAATGGAGGTTAAAAGGAAAGGTTGGGAAGGTATAATGAGTAATGCAATGCACTCGAGAGCACAGGGTCCATCCACTTAACAGCTTTGCGTTGCGTTAGGATTAGACTTTCTTTCTTTCTTTGTTTGCTTTTTATTTACGACTCCTCCTTTCCACGATGGAACAGAAGCATAGGGAACTCTCTTCTTTAGGATTTTATAGTTATCATCAATTCATCATCATCATTGGATGGAGATATTAGTGGGGTAAGCAACCGATTTCCATACAAGCCTAAACCTCATAATTAGCTACACTTTACTATGCTTTTCTCTTATGATTTCTTTTTTCCAGAAACACTCACCTATTTTCTCACGAAATCTGGAGTTCCTGCGTATTTACATGTCAAATGTGATGAGATGTTGAAAAGTAGTCTAAAGAAGAACAGTTCTCTGCTTCATCAATTGTTTTATGATAATATGGGAATAAAGTACATTTCATGTTCAGCCGTTTACCTTTTAGTAAGAGTACCTGCGAATCACTGCTATCGGCAGATATCTTAACTCAAACTAAAAAAAATAGGGCGGAAAAGCAAGCAAAAGCCTAAAGTTAGGTGACTACCATCAATGAATTGGATTGGAACCACACTTTGAAAATTCTCTTCTTCATTCTCTATATAGACATGTAGGGTTTCCCACGAAATGACAGAGAATGCAGTGGAAGGGTGAGTTTTAAAAGCAATCTACCTAAGCTAAGCTACCATTACATCAAAATGACTCTCATTAAATTGGTCCATAAACGTTTTAACATTTTAATTTCATCATCAAACTACAACACTCGTTTTAAATTAGTTTCTAAATTTTTAAAAATTTAAATTTTATCCGCAAAATGTCGACATATACAACATTAATTAGAGTAAAAATCTTCTGCCTCCTAATCATGCCTCCTTCTATGCCCCCTGCCTAAAAACACTTAAAAATTAAATCTTGCCCTATAACCCTAATTTTTATATCCTAAACCCCAAACCCTAAACACTGAAAAAATAAACCCTACTCCTAATTCCCTACACCCTAACACTAAGCTCCAACCTTAAACCCCAAACACTAAACTCTAAACCTACTATTTTAAAGTGGGGGCACAAATGGGGGCATACTTTGGGGCAGATGATTTTCATCCCATTAATTATCGTTTTTTCCCCGTCATATCATTACACACTACACATCAATGTTTACATGGCTGCTTTTTTATTACAATTTTATCAACATTGGATGTGCTTAAAATATACCGATAATCTGGAACGAAATTAGACTATACAAAAGTTTATGGACCAATTTAAAATGAAGGTCGTATTTTGGGTATAAAATTAGAATAATCAAAAGTTTAGACATCGGGTTAGAATGAAAGTAATCGTTTGAAGAAGAAATTTAAATACTCAAAATTTTAGAAATAATTTAACATGAAAGTCATAATTTAAGAATGTTTGGAGGAATTAACTCATAAAATATGATATGTCTATATATATAATCATAGAAAATTCAATAAAAACTGATTTTTTTTTGTTATGAATTTAACAAATATTACCATCTCAAAAAAGAAGCATAGATAAACTAATAAGTAATATCCACTGACGTTACAACGGGGGTGATCACTAATCAGCCTTAACGTTTTTGTCAAATAAGTGGGGAGTAATTAGGCGAATGCTAATAAATAATTAAATAGGTCCGTGATATCTATAGCTTAGCTTGGTAACCGAAAGGGAAGAAAAAGCCAAAAGCTTGAGATTTTGGTGTAATGGCGTTCAAATATAAAAGGCTAGTCAAGAAATTGATGTCACTCATTTTCAAATTACACAAATTTATTTTCGTCCTCTTATAATTTTATAAGTTCGTCTCATAACATAAAGTATTACGCCGGTCCCTAATAGTGGTTTCGTATCCTAAAAGGGTTTGGCCATTAGCCACCATAGTAGAGAATGAGATATAGGAAGGAAGTTCTGCGTTTATGTTTAATGACAAAAGTCTTTATTCCCATGAAATGCTTTTGAACTAATTATTTTATGCAAATATTGCTTTAATGAAAGTGGGCCTTCTTTTATAATGCAAACCATATGATTCTCAAGGTGTGAAACAATCATTTTTTTTTTCATTATATATTCGAAGTCTTTGATATTCTAGACCACTAACGACATTTGGTGGGTTTATACTTGATTATTTTTAACTTCAAACAAAGTATCCATTTTGCCGAGCTTAAAAGCATCGATCCCACCCAAGCTAATTTTGAATTTTTTATGATGTTTGGGAAAAAGTTTCTTACAAGGTTTCACCATGGATATAATCTGCCTTACCTTGAATTCATGCATGATCCCCCACTTTTTAGAACAATTAAATTCACACAACATGTTTCATGCTACATTGAATAATCGTACGTATGTCTTTCACTATTTACTACCAATGAGACAAAAAATGTCGGTACTAAGAAACTCCTTTCCCCCGCCATTACTGATGGTTTGAAGAGAGTGTGGTGAAATTTCAGAAAAACTGATCGTTTAAGGTTTCATTAAAAAGGAGTTTCTCAATTTGAACATGCAAAATTAAGTAGTACATGAACCACAATCTGACTGCTTTATCATTGCAGCTAGAAGTTTGGAAAGAAAGCCCGGTCTAATTATAAACTCAGTTGACTTGGGCTTAGGACAAAGATTGAAAACAGGTTCAATCACAAGTACCCATTAGTCTGATCTGTATATCAAATCTTCAGTCGCCCAGTAAAGCTTGGATAAATGATTATAAACTGCTACACTCATCCAGGCCACTGAGCCCATGCCCTTTTTTGGATTAAGTTTGACCCTGTAATTACTCGGGTTATGTTTTGTTGTACAAATTAAGTCTTGGATAATTTTGGTTCACATTAAATCTTGACATACTCCTTCTTTACATATAGAACTTATAAAAAACATTCAGTAAAATCTGATCAAGATCTGTCTGAAATCAATTAAAACGGTCTCGAGAGGTAATTTTTACCGGCAACTACAACTTAAGAATTAGGTTGGAAAGACAAACTCCAGCATAATTATACAATTTTGTTCGCACGGAATTTGAATATGTAAGTACCTCGATACAAATCATTATGGTGTGCATTTCTTCATTGTTTTTTAATTTAAATTAAAATAGACCTCTCCAATAACTTCATCTAAATTCTTTTAAGATTCAAATTTTAGACATTGACACATAAATTCTAAAAAATAACAATGGAAATTCAATTAACTCATCTGAATTTTGCATTGCAAGTGTTCATGCCCAGACGGTTTATGTAAATAATAAAATCTTTGCCCTATTTGACAATTAGCGGATAACTGATAGCAGATTATATTAGTTTATAGGAGTGGTTGCACCATGGTGCATGGTGGGTCAAGTAACCCACCATTAAAAAATAGGATAAATTACTTTAGAAATCACTAAATTTTTAGGGTGTTTTCACTTTGGTCACTAAAATCGAAAATCCTTCATTATAGTCATTAAACTTTTAATTTATATTCATTATGGTCATTGTTGTAGTATTGTTAACCCAGTTAAGAAATGTTGATGCGGCACGTTAAAATATTCTTCTTAAAAAGAACCTTATTTTTTTTTTAAAGTTACAGCTATTGCCAATGTTATAATTTCGATTAACGGAACAATCGTCGATCAATCCCAACGATGGGAAAGATTAGTTTTGTCAGATGTTTGACATAGTTTAGTTTCAAGTTGATCTAATGGTTGACATCAGTGATTCAAAACTAAAAATTTCAATTGAAATTAAAAATTACTTTCACTATAATAAGTTTTTCTACTCTCTATAATACAATTATATCAATGTAAAATAGTTATACTCTCACAAACATATTTGCGTGGATTGGTACTTCAATATCAATATGTCTTTGACTATAAATTATGTTTGCTTACCCCAACAATTATCAATAATTAACATATTATTACAACAATGTACATTGATTCTAAAATATTACATTAATTGGTGAATTATCAAGTTTAAATTTCTAGATCAGCCCCTGTTAACTGATAGTGGATAGTTGATAGCATTAGTTGATTTAACTAGCGAATTACATTAGCTGATTGTTTAAAAATGTTTGGTAAAATTAACTGATAGTTGTTTGATTATTTGAACAAATAAAATTACATTTAAGAACATGATTATATTCAATACTCGTTTGAATAATTTATTAGTTATTAATATTTTATATCTATTAATATTAATTAAATTATGAAAATTAACATTTTTAATATCAGTGCTAAGCATATATGAAGTATGCATATATTAATATTTTATTTGTGAAATTATCTTTTTAATATAATTTTAATAATGGCTAAAGAGGTACTTTTGCCCCTAAGTTCAACCCAAAAATGCAATTTCTCCCCTCGCCGAAAAGTGCACTTAATGTGGCCCTCAAGTCCATAAAATCGATCAAATTGACCCTTTGATCGACGTTGACCATTACGATGCTGACGTGGCAGTTAACGATGATGACGTGGAAATCCATGATGCTGACGTGGTGGTCAACAGTGCTGACGTGGCAGTACACGTGGGATGATGGTGTGGCAGAAGGGGCTGAATTGGTTATTTTAACCAATTTCGAGGGCATAATTGATTTTTTTCTGAATTTAGGGGCATAATTGATTTTAATTAAAAGTTCGATAACTTATTTAATATTTAAGTCGAAAAATAAGAATTTATGAAATTATTAAAATATTAAAACTAGATAAATAATTTTATTAAGTGAGGATAATTTAAAAAAACAAAGTGAAGACTCTCACAAAAGATCAAAATATTCTTCAATTTATTTTATAAAAATCTATAAAGTTAATAAAAATAAATAAAATATTCTAAAAGTTACTGAAAATAAAAATTATATAAAAATTAAAAAATATTATAAATTAAAAAAATGATAAAATTTAATGTAAAAACTTAATAATTTTTTTATAAAGTGTTAAAAAATTAAGGGAAAACTACACTAGTGGTCCCCAAACTATTACCGTCTTCCTATTTTGGTCTCAAAACTATTTTTTTGGCAAAATCGTCCCTTCTGTAACATAGTTCTCATGTTTTGGTCCACCGTCGTTAAAAACTAACGGAATTGCTGGAATTTTTTTTAATATTTTTTATTATTTTCTCTCTTATATATATATATATTATTTAAATTTTTTATTCAGACTAATGTGGTGGTGACACGTGTCACCACCATAACAAAGAAAATAAATTGAAAGTGAGGGGGAGTTGGGATTCAAACCCGCATCCCCTGCATCCCAAGCCAACGGGTTAACCATTGAGCTAAACTCCAATTATTAATATGTTTTAGCACAACTTACATTTAAAACAATAAAATGAACCCCAAAAACCAAAGAGAGGTTTAATTATTGATATGTTGAGAAGTAGATGCAGAGGTTCTGCCAGCAGTGTAGCAGTTTGCTACTTTTATGCTCTTGTTCTTAATGCTTTCACCCTTGACATTAAGTTTTAGCTATTGGTTGAACCACATCATCTTTATATTTCTTTTCTGTAGGTTTCACCCTCTTTTTGAGTTTGATGAGGGGAAAAGAAGTTGTAGGCGTAGAGTCGCTGGGCATAATCGCCGTAGAAGGAAGACACAACCTGAAGATGTGACCTCACAGCTTTTACTCCCTGTAAACAGGGATAATGCTGGGAATAAAAATTTAAATATTGTCAATTTGCTCACACTTTGGGCTCGGACACAAGGCAAGAAATTTATTCTAAAAATGAGAGAAAAGTTTCAAATTATTGTTTTAAGTTGAAGCTGATGTTTGTGTGCTTAAAATATAGGTAAAAACAACGACAAAAACATTAACTCCTCACATGTACCAAATAGAGATCAACTTGTTCAGATTCTTAGTAAGATAAACTCATTACCTTTGCCCATGGACCTGGCTGCAAAGTTGGCCAATGTTGGAGCTTTGAACGGGAAGAGCAAAGAGCAGCCTTTGATAGGTGATCAACACCAATTGAATGGGAAAAACACATCTTCTCCGTCTACAGTTGATCTGCTTGCTGCCCTTTCAGCTACATTGTCATCCTCTTCTTCTGATGCCCTTGCAAATTTATTTCAAAGAAGCAGCCCGAGTGATAGCCAAAAGACCAAGTCGATCTGTCCTGATAATTTAGTTTCTCGCAGTTCACAAAACAGAGTTCCTATGGAGTTTAATTCAGTTGAAGGAGAAAGAAGTAGCACAAGTTATCAATCTCCTGTTGAAGATTCTGAATTTCATATTCAAGAAACTAGAATTAATTTACCATTGCAGCTATTTAGCTCCTCTCCTGAGGATGACGGCCCACCAAAACTAGCATCATCTAGGAAGTATTTCTCTTTTGATAGTAGCAATCCAATGGAGGAAAGATCTCTTTTTTCATCTCCAGTTGTGCAAAAACTCTTCCAACAATGAGTTGACCATTTGTAGGGTGCGTTTATTTTTTCAGCTTGAAGGAAACATGCTTCAAATATCTATTGTTTGTTGCAAGACTCATATTCAGATTTTTAGAGAAAGGCAAGGTTTTTAGTTCATGCTGGGAACCAGCAGTTAACATCTCATAAAGATGGTAAGTATGATGGTAATTTGTCGGTTTTGTTGTTCAACTTCAAACTGTTTTGATCGATTTGAAGCATGCAGTTGGATTATAAATTGTTTTGAATTTTTATTTTTTCTTAACTTTTTCAGGAAAGATTCGTCTATGCAAATCCTGAAGATCATGTAGTTCACCTGAGTTGATCTCAGTATCTTCTCTGGTCATTGTGGGTAGACAGGGAACCTGAGTTGGCATCTCATTTTATTGTTTTAAATTTAATTTGTGCTAAAACATATCAATAATTGGAGTTTAGTTCAATGGTTAACTCGTTGGCTTGGGATGTAAGGGACGCAGGTTCGAATCCTAGTTCCCCCTTCACTTTCATTTTATTTTCTTTTGTTACATTAGTCTGAATAAAAAATTTAAATAATATATATAAGAGAGAGAAAATAATAAAAAATATTTAAAAAATAAAAAAAAATTCCACGTTGTTGTGAATAATGTGAAAACAAGAACAAGAAGAAATAGGAACAAAATAGGATGAGAGAAAAGAAAGAGATTTGTATTATTCTGAATATTGACTTGTGTACAATGCCTTCAGTAAATCATCTATTTATAGGCATAAGAAGTACATATTACATTAAACTCTAATTAATGTAGATAATAATCCTAATGATAAAATAATTCAAATCTCCTTTGATAAAGTCCTTATCATGATAGACATCCACATAGATAAATATTCATAACACTCCCCCTTGGATGTCTATGAAGACAGTGTGCCTCGTTAAAACTTTACTAAGGTAAAAATCCCGTAAAAAAAAATCTTTAGTAAAGGAAAAGAGTACACACATCTTTAATACGCATAACATGTTGCCTCATTAAAAACCTTTCCAGGAAAACCCAATGGGACAAAACCATGGATAAGGAAAAGAGTACAACGCGTATTTTGCTCCCCTCATAAATACATCATATAAGATCTTTGACACGACGCAATCCGATATTATAAATTAACTTCTCAAATGGAGCAGTAGGGAGTGCCTTGGTAAATAAATCTGCCAAGTTATCACATGAACGAATCTGTTGGACATCAATGTCTCCATTCTTTTGTAGATCGTGAGTGAAGAAGAATTTTGGGGAGATGTGTTTTGTTCTATCACCCTTTATGTATCCTTCCTTAAGTTGGGCAATACATGCCGTATTATCCTCATATAAGACTGTTGGAGCTACTTTTCCAGAATGTAAACCACAATTTTCGCGAATATGATTGGTTACAGACCTTAGCCACACACATTCACGACTAGCCTCATGTATAGCCAAAATCTCAGCATGATTAGAGGAAGTAGCAGTAATTGTTTGTTTCATTGAGCGCCAAGAAATTGCTGTACCACCGTATGTAAAAACATAACCAGTCTGTGATCGAGCATTATGAGGATCAGATAAGTATCCTGCATCCACAAAACCAACCAATTCTGTTTTGGATAGATTAGAGAAAAATAATCCCATATCTTTCGTACCTTGAAGATAACGAAATATGTGTTTGACCCCATTCCAATGTCTTCGGGTTGGGTATGAACTAAATCTTGCCAACAAATTGACAGCAAACGATATGTCAGGTCGTGTGTGACTAGAAAGATACATTAATGCACCAATAGCACTTAAGTATGGCACTTCTGGACCAAGAATATCTTCATCCATCTCTCGAGGACGGAATGGATCTTTGTTAACATCAAGTGACCTAACAACCATAGGAGTGCTCAATGGATGTGCATTATGCATGTAAAATTTCTTTAACATTTTTTCTATGTATGTTGATTGATGCACAAGGATTCCATCCTTTAAGTGCTCAATATGTAATCCAAGACAGAACCTTGTTTTCCCAAGATCTTTCATTTCAAATTCTTTCTTTAAACATTCTACTGTCAATGAGATCTCTTTAGGAGTCCCAATAATATTCAAATCATCAACATACACAGCAATAATAACAAATCCAGAGCTAAATCTCTTAATAAAAATACATGGAGAAATTGGATCATTCTTATAGCCTTCTGCTAATAAGTATTCACTGAGGCGATTATACCACATGCGCCCAGATTGTTTTAATCCATAAAGGGATCTGTTCAATTTGATTGAATAATATTCTCGAGAACTTGAATTAACTGCTTCAGGCAGTTTGAAACCTTCCGGAAGTTTCATATAAATATTATTATCAAGAGGCCCATACAAATAGGCTGTAACAACATCCATTAAGCGGAAATTAAGTCTCTCTTTTATTGCCAGACTAATCAAAAATCTAAAAGTGGTTGCATCCACCACTGGGGAGTATGTTTCTTCATAATCAATTCTCGGTCTTTGTGAGAATCCTTGTGCAACCAAACGAGCTTTATATCTCGCAATTTCTCCTTTTTCATTTCTCTTTCTCACAAAAACCCATTTATACCCCACAGGTTTTACACCTTCCGGTGTACGGACTACAGGCCCGAATACTTCTCTTTTTGATAGAGATTTTAGTTCCACTTCAATTGCCTCTTTCCATTTTGGCCAATCATCTCTTTGCTTACATTGTTCAATTGACAATGGTTCATGATCCACATTATCATTCAAAATCTCTAGTGCTATATTGCATGCAAAAGTATTATCGACGTCGATTTTTTTTCGGTTCCACTTGTTACCAGACATGACATAGTTTATTGAGATCTCATCATTATCAGGTACCTGATTCATGTCTAATGTCTCTTTTGGAGACCTTTTAATCTCTTCTCGAGATTTTTCATAATCCATCGATTCCTCGATTAGACCATCACATGATATAGCTCCTTTTCTTTTTCGAGGATTTTTATCTTTGGAACCTACTGGTCTACCACGCTTCAGGCGTGCGTTTGACTCATTAGCAACTAGAGTTTGTCCTTCTGGGACATCAATCTTAATCGGAGCATTCACAGCT
The DNA here is from genome assembly GCA_958450335.1 of Hibiscus tridactylites. Classification (NCBI taxonomy): domain Eukaryota; kingdom Viridiplantae; phylum Streptophyta; class Magnoliopsida; order Malvales; family Malvaceae; genus Hibiscus; species Hibiscus tridactylites. The sequence continues at coordinate 13,425,483 of OY288277.1, forward strand.
GGTATATGTGACTTAGTCACTTTTTTAGGGTCAGCAAAAGCATCTGGCAATTGATTTGCTAAGTTTTGCAAATGAATTATCCTTTGAACTTCTAGTTCACATTGTTGGGTACGTGGATCAAAATGAGATAACGATAATTCATTCCAACTTATTTCTTTTCCCATCTGTTTATTTTCTCCCCCTAATGTTGGGAAAACTGACTCATTAAAATGACAATCGGCAAATCGAGCTGTAAATAAATTCCCCGTCATAGGCTCAAGATATTTAACTATCGAAGGGGATTCAAAACCGACATATATTCCCAACCTCCTTTGAGGACCCATCTTTGTGCGTTGTGGTGGAGCAATCGGAACATATACCGCACATCCAAAAATTCTAAGATGAGAGATATTTGGTTCCTGACCAAAAACCATTTGTAATGGGGAGATATTATGATAACTTACAGGCCTGATGCGAATCAATGATGCTGCATGTAAAATGGCATGTCCCCATGCAGAAATCGGTAGTTTTGACTTCATTAGTAACGGTCTTGCAATTAATTGAAGTCGTTTGATAAAGGACTCTGCAAGACCATTTTGTGTATGAACATGCGCTATAGGGTGTTCAACACTTATTCCAATCGACATGCAAAAATCATCAAAACTCTGAGAAGTAAATTCACCAGCATTATCAAGACGAATTGTCTTTATAGGGGAATCTGGAAAATGTGCTCGTAATTTTATCAACTGAGCAAGTAACCTCGCAAATGCCAAGTTGCGGGTTGATAGCAAGGATACATGTGACCATCTAGTCGATGCATCAATTAAAACTAGAAAATATCTAAATGGTCCACAAGAAGGGTGTATAGGCCCACATATATCACCATGTATCCGTTCCAGAAAATTGATATACTCATAATTTACTTTAGCTGGTGATGGTCGAATAATTAGTTTGCCTTGAGAACAAGCATCACATGAAAAGGCATTACTTTGAAGAACCTGTTGGTTCTTCAATGAGTGACCACATGAATTGTCGATAATTTTTCGCATCATAATCGAACCGGGATGGCCTAACCGGTCATGCCAAATAATAAAGTTATCGGTAAACTTATAGTTTACAATAGCATGTGCTTCAATTGCACTAATTCTTGTGTAGTACAATCCGGATGACAGTGCATGTAATTTTTCTAAAACTTTCTTATTGCCTTGAGTTATACTTGTAATATAGAGATATTCAGTATCTCCTTGGCAATTACTCTCAATATGATATCCATTATTGCGAATATCTTTAAAACTTAATAAGTTTCTTTGCGACTTTGGAGAATATAGCGCATTATGAATATGGAATAGAGTTCCATTTGGCAATAACATATTTGCTCTTCCGGAGCCTTCTATAATATTAGCACTTCCGGATATAGTACTCACATTATTCCCTTGCATTGTTAAATGGGAAAAAAATTTCTTGTGCTTAAGTATAGTATGAGTACTTGCACTGTCCGCTAAGCATAAATCGTCACCATTTTTGACGGATTGTATTTGAGACGGAACCATATTCTTCAAAGAAAAATAAAATAAATATTACAAAAATATTCAAAATATAAACAAAATAAATAACATCCATGAATTTTATTCTTATATATATAATTCCTAATAAAATATTATATCTTTCTAACAAACTTTTCCTAAAATAATAATAAACATAAACAAAACAAAAATAAATAAAAATCAAATATTCTTCTCAGGGGAAATAAGGAAATCATTAACATCTATATCTGTAAAGCCATAATCGCCATTGCTAGTGCCAGTAATGCCATAATCATCTTTGCCAAGGCCATAATCATCTTTTTCATTGATATAAGCAAAATTTGTTTCAACTTTCTTTCCTTTACCATTGATTGACTGTTGGTAAAGATCCACAAGATGCTTTGGCACACGGCAAGCACGGGCCCAATGATTTAAGCTGCCACATCGATGACACATAGATTCCTCTTTCTTGGATTGATCTTTTGCACTATTGTCATCTTTATTGTTCCACTTACGGTGGGTATAGTTATTTTTAAAACGACCACCTCGCCTATGTCCTCGACCGTGACTACGACCACGACCACGCCCATAGTTATGACCACGATGGTTGGTGTAACCTTTATTTCTTCCGCTATAAAATGTCGCATTCGCTTCAGGGAATGGAGCGGAGCCAGTTGGGCGATATTCATGATTCTTCATCAATAGCTCATTGTTTTGCTCAGCCACAAGAAGGCAAGAAATTAACTCAGAATACTTCTTAAAGCCTTTTTCTCGATATTGTGTCTGAAGGACAACATTATTTGCATGAAAAGTGGAGTATGTTTTCTCTAACATATCCTCATCAGTAATAATTTGACCACATAACTTCAATTGTGAAGTAATACGAAACATAGCAGAGTTATACTCGCTTACTGATTTAAAATCTTGCAATCTCAGATGCAACCAGTCATATCGAGCTTTAGGCAGAATAACAGTTTTCTGGTGGTCATATCGTTCCTTTAGATTATTCCAAAGAATAAGAGGATCTTTCACCGTTAAATATTCTGATTTCAACCCCTCATGGAGGTGACGGCGAAGAAGTATCATGGCTTTGGCCTTATTTTGGGCAGATTCTGCATTCCCCTCTTTAATGGTATTTCCCAGACCATTAGCATCAAGGTGTATTTCGGCATCTAAGATCCAAGATAAATAATTCTTTCCGGAAATATCAAGAGCCACAAACTCAATCTTTGCAAGATTTGCCATTGATGTACTATAAAAGATAAACAATCAAATTAGATTAATTATAAATTAATATATATAATCAAAAACAACATAAAGAAGATTTAATCCTCATACGTGGCATTGTTATACCTGTCCACAAGGTCATTTAAAAACCTCCTTTGAGACCAGTAGCCTCGCAGAACGGGATGTCCAGCCAATTATACTCGGATTAAACCATTAAAACAAATATCATATAAATTCATTGTATATAGGCATGGTATGAATTAAAACAAACAAACATATAATTTATAATAACCAAACATGGCAAATTAAAACAAATTATTAAACAAAATAAATAACAACAATTGAATTAATTAAGTAAATATTATTATTTGTTATATAATAGAAGTCATAAATACCAACAGACGGATGATAACATACAGATGATAACAGACAGATAATTAAGTAAATATTAAACAAAAATGATTACTCTCCTTTAATACCAGCAAACAACAATTTTATCATTATAGGTATGACTTTGTTAGCTTATATTAATTAAATTGATTAATAAAATATTAAACAAAATAAATAACAACACATGGATGATAATATAAGCAAGGAATTAATTATATATTGTTTTAATTTATTATTGTATATATATTATTTTATAAATTAAAATATATAAGATGAAAAAAGAATATACCAGATAAATCTTTGGAGAAGCTTGATTTGTAACTGAAATCTTCTGAGCAAACTCGTGCTGATAACGTGTTGTGAATAATGTGAAAACAAGAACAAGAAGAAATAGGAACAAAATAGGATGAGAGAAAAGAAAGAGATTTGTATTATTCTGAATATTGACTTGTGTACAATGCCTTCAGTAAATCATCTATTTATAGGCATAAGAAGTACATATTACACGTCAGCAATTCCGTTAGTTTTTAACGACGGGGACCAAAACATGAGAACTATGTAACAAAAGGGACGGTTTTGCCAAAAAAAATAGTTTTGGGACCAAAATAGGAAGACGATAATAGTTTGGGGACCACCGGTGTAGTTTTTCCAAAAATTAAACACTTTTATAGAAAAAAATTCGACTTCGTCACATCGAGTATTACTATTCGTTAAATTTTTTTAGTGGAATCAACATTGTACTAGAGTAACAATAGAATTCAATTTTTTCCGCTTTTTTAATCAAATTGATGCTCATTAATATTTGATGTAGAGAAATGAAAGAGAATTTTGGCTTTATTAATACTTTAATACAAAAATGTCTCAATTGAAAATACGTTCAAGGAACATTAGTACGAGTAGCATAACGAGAAACAATCGAAAGATGATCTCCAATGATTTATAAATATTTTTTAATTTTTTATATTTAAAACTTTAATGTTTTTACTTATATTTAATTTATTGTGGTGTTTTATATATATTTTTTTAATATTTTATGAATATTTAAATATTAATTAAATATTAATAGTTTTTATTTTTTAGCTTACAGATTAAATAAGTTATTGAACTTTTAATTACGCCCCTAAACTCGGTAAAAAAAATCAATTATGCCCTTAAATTCGGTTAAAATAATCAATTCATCCCCTCATGCCACGTCATTATCCCACGTGTACTGCCACGTCAGCACCGTTGACCACCACGTTAGCATCATGGACTGCCACGTCAGCACCGTAACGGTCAACACCGGTCAAATGGTCAATTTGATCGATTTCATGGACTGGAGGGCCACATTGAGTGCACTTTTCGACGATGGGCGAAATTGCATTTTTGGGTCGAACTCAAGGGCAAAAGTACTCCTTTAGCCTTTAATAATTGTTAAATTTAAATGTATATATTAATTTATTATTTATAAATTATATTTTAAATATAATTTTATTAATTATTGAATTTACATGTATATATTAATTTTTTATTTTATGAAATTATTTTTTAATTTTATTAACCATTTAAATTTATGTCATTTAGAGAAATTTCTTATAATTATTAAAGACAAAAGAGTAAGGCCCTGTTTGGCAATTAGCGGATAGCTGATAGCTGATAGCGAATTACATTAGCTGATAGCTGATTGCATTAGCTGATTTGACTAGCGGATTGTATTAGCTGATTGTATAAAAGTGTTTGGTAAAATTAACTGATAGCCGATAGCTGTTTGATTATTTAAACAAGCAAAATGACATATAAGGACACGATTATATTTAATACTTGTTTGAATAATTTATCAATGATTAATATTTTGTATCTAATAAATATTAATTAGATTTGTAAAAATTATTTTTTAATATAAATTTTCTAAACATATTTGAAAGATTTATATATTAAATTATTATTTATATAATTATTAAATTTTTTATATGCGCATATAAATATGTGATAATAAAAAAATAGAATTAACTTACAAATGTCACCATATAAATTAATAGTAAAACAAATAAGTCTAATATTTAATATGTTATTATTTATATTAAAAAATATTATTATTTAATTTAGGTTATTTGGAGATTTTTGGTAATTGTTAAGGGTAAAAAAGTCATTACAACTTTAATATCAAACCTCTAATCTCAAAAAGTTCATATTAGGAGCTTTTTCAAAATTAGCTTTTTCACCCCAATCCGCTCTTTCAATCCGCTATTTACCAAACATCAATATTAGCGGATTTGACTAGTCAAACCTCTAATTATACTTCAAACCTCTAATTTTTGCCCAAACCGCTATTTACCAAACAGGGCCTAAGTCTTTTATCTAAACTTCTAACTAAAAAAATAGCTTTTTTAAAATGAGAGGTTTCACCCAATCCACTATTTCAATAATATTTTTACCAAATATTTAAGTTAGCGGATATAACTGGCGAAACCTCTAAAAATAGTTCAAACCTCTAATTTTGGCACAAAAAACTGTTAACCAAACAAGTCTTTGCCTAAGAACCAGAGGCTGTTACAAGCAGAGCTTTAACACACTATTCAAATGTTTTAACTATGGCTTCCACATATTACACCTTTGATTTTTGTTTTTGATGAACATGAAAGATTGATTAATTCCCGGAATCAGCTGCCCCTCTTCGCTGTGCATTTCCGGGCAATAACTTGATTAAGCACCCCAAATGTATGTAGTGACAAAAGCAAAGCCATTCCAGATCAAGTGCTTTGGCCCTCTAATTATATGAATAAAGTATTCGGTAAAGGAATGCAGGGCCTATTCCTCTCTTTTTTAGGTACAAAGATGAAATGAAAAAGAAGCACTAAGGCTTATAAACAGAAACATCTCCATCTTCATCCACCAATTACCATCTTATCTATCAAAACCCAGGTGCCTGTATGTATATATATACATATAATACTAGTAAAGTTGAACCGCTTTAAAGGTGGGTGGAGTGGAGAACAGGTCCCCCATTGTTGGTTTAAGCAAGTCCAAAAACCACAACTAAAATACGGTAAGCCGATTCGGATTAAAATCCCAGTTCCTACGTGCATTTCCCTTGTCTCTTTTTATAAACTATAATTCTGGGGTTTATGCCGGGCTGCCTTAGGCTTTCACATCTGCTTGGTAGGAGAATAGTAGATCTGTTGGTCCTTTGTTTTCTGTCGGGGGGAAGTAATCTTTTTTACAGTAATGATGATGTGTAAGACCCAAGCAACAACCCTGATGTACAAACACCTGATAAATTTGCTCCCTCCGGCAAGGTCATCAGATTGTATATTATATATGAGATGTTAAAAGCATCTTCGTCCCCAAAAACGATCCACCAGCTGACCGTACAAAGCTAAACGTGATTATTATTCACATTCCGAATAGCACTCGGCCCTCTAGGCAGGGACCATCCGCTCACGGGAACAAGTCTAGGAAGGAATCCATTATTTGAGTATCTGCTGTAAAAACAAATGCTACATCGTACAGGCCTATAGGACCATTGTCTAGGGAACAATCACATTCAAAACTAGACGCATATTTTGATGCATCAAGCACTGATAAACTAAAGGAAGTTATTATGAAAATGGATTCCCTCGAAAACCCCAAATCTAACAGTGTTGACACATAACTACAGGCTGCCTGTAAATGATCTGAGTGCCCCCAATAGTTTAATCAAAATGGGGTGACTAATAATTGAGGGTGAGTTGGTTTTGTGGAAGGGAAATGGTTTCTTTTCCTACAATAATTGGAGCTTCTGTTGTACTTAGGCTATTTTAAGTTTTAAAGACCCAATCATGGGTTCAAATCTAGTGGTACCTTTCTTTACACGTATGAAAGAGCCGGAGAGAGATTTCATGTCTTGAAAGCATGATTGTTGGATGTCCCCATTCAAAATCCATGTCCATGTCTTGTTAAAATGAAAGCACACTTCAAGTGGATTCCAACTCCTCTTCAACCATGGAAACCCCCCTCTCTTCACCTAGTGGTGGGCATCCTTTTCACCACCTAACCTTTCTGAAAAACATAACCATTGAATAATGAAGATTAATTAGATCCCATTATAAAAATCTAAACTAGTTCAAGATTCCTTTTGAGGTGGGTTCTCTCAAATCCAAGTGCCCAATAGTTTAGCCATCTGTACTTGCTGGTGAGCAATGGTCTTCCCCCCTCCCTAATATCTTAAACATGCACAGATCTCATACCCCATTTTTTAATGTTCTAAAGATCTCTACTTTATATATATATATATATATATATCTGCTTAAAGATACAACAATTGTAATTTATACATCTTCTCCCTTGTGCCCTGCAATGGTTGCAGTCCAAAACTAGGGGTCCTTGTTATGTACTTATAAAATACTAATTAATTTCGTTAGGATATAGTACATTGTTTTCAATAATTACAAACATATGCTGTGAAAGTATGGATAATTACTTTCTAAATAAATCTATTATTTTCATTTCTAATCTGGTGTTGATCTTATCTTATTCCAAAAGATCTTTTTTCATTGGTATTATTACCTATGATTGTGCTTTTGATTAGTATTTGAGCAATGGTGCAAAATATCCAATTCTTGGCTAGATAATGGATAAGTGAAACTTGGATAAAAGACTGCTAATTAAGATTAAAATTAGTAATATTCAAAGGAAAATCAATCCCTTTCTTTTCTTTTCTTTGTTTTCAAGAGGGCCATTGAAGTTTTGTTTGTATGTGGTCAGGTTACTCATCAATGTGTGTGTTCATTCAATGATTAAAGGGTTCCCCATTCTTTAGAATCCAATTAAGTCACGAATGAGAATAATTGCAGGGTGAGTGCAGAATGTACAGTTTTGCCTTAAATTGCATTGGAGGACTTTATAGTACTCCCCATTTTACATTTGCAGACTTGCAGTTGGTATACAAAGACAAATTCCTCCCAAAGTGGGAAACTTTTGTACATGAAATTGAGAGAGAAAACGACTGGATGCTCTTGCAATTTATATGATGCTTGCTTTATCCATATAAGGAAAATTGTATCTTTTCTTCTCAAGCAAATGAGTGGAGCCATCGATTGCTGCAATTTGCTCAAAAAGAGTGTAAAACATCAACAACTTGTATACACTAATTATTAGCCATTGGGAGGAAAGAAAAAAAGAAATGATGGGTCCTTTGATGGAGCAGTTCTAAAGACAATTCCTTGGCCTTAGTTGCTCAATTATAAACCCTAAATACTCAAATCTGGATGCTAAGAGAATACATTATGAATGTCTCATTGGAGCAATTTTGTTTGTCTGGCTCTCCAGGTATCTTTACAACTGTTAAACAGATGCTCTCCCCATTAGTTTTGAGTATTCTAACACGGGGTTCACTTCTACTGATGTGATTGGCACTTGGCAGTAGAAATATACCACTAAGAAATTGTTTTCAGGTATTATTATCAATGTTGGATTCACTTCTACTGATGCTCTCCCAAGTAATGTTTTGCTCTCTCTTTCTTTCCTTTGTTTGAAACTGAATCTGACAACTCAAATACTTAATGGCTAAGTTATGGGATATTAATGCCAATTCATCAGTTAATATAGTGTAACCACATGGATTAAGTCCCCATCTGTAGGGTTTCCCTTGAAAAAAAAAAGTAGGGATTGATTTCCTAATTAAGCACTTAAAACTAAGAAATCAATGACGTGGCTTGTTCACATTGGTGAAGTGTTCTAAATGTAGCAGAGCTTGTTGAGCTCGTAATAAACAATCTTGTAAAAAAAATTATAATGACAAGGTCACCTCGATAATTTCCCACAAGATATACAAGCTTATAATTAAACCTTGTTACTGTACTTGCATGTTGCTTGAACAGGGAAGAAGAACCAATGGAAGTGTAGATTCTGAATGTTTGCTTGCTTCAGATCAAACCTGGCATTGTGGTCAAATATTTTTATTTTTATAACAACGTGAACTGCTGGCATTAAACTTATATATAGCAGTTGTAACTGGACAGGCAAGTTTCATGGCAGATGCAAGTGTCTGCGTCAACACGTGGTTGTATCATTAAACTTATAACATAGTTTTTTTTTTCATTTTTATGGTCAACATATCTGAGAATATCTCATAAACAAATGGCTATGTTTAAATAATAACAGGAGAAAGACAGAGGGAGAAATAGTTCAAAGATTTTCCAAAATTCTTCTTCTTCTTTTGGAATTACAGCCTCTTGAACATGATGGTAGTTAGCTAATTACATTTACAATTGGAAGCTCTCTCTAAACCGAGAAAAATACATTATTAATTAATTAAGTACTTCCACCCTCAAGGTGTATATGTCTAAGCACATTTTGCAACTCCGTGTGACAATTTTTTCCAGTCCACCAAACGCCTCAAAAACTCCTTAACCTGTAAAATTGTGGTGAAAAGTTAGTCCAAAAATGATCAGAATAAAGCAAGAAAAAATTGCAGGCTGAGTTTAGTAAATGTAATCTTGCCTCAGATGGTTCTTGGAGAGAATAGGAAGCATTTGTTTCCTTGGGTGATTTGGAAACAAGTATACCAAACCCTTGGTTTCTCTGGCGTAAAATCTTAAAGGCGTCTTCATCGGATCGATCATCGCCAATGTAGACGGGTAAAACATCATTGGAATTAGCATAACCTAGAGCCTCCAGTAAAAATTCAAGGGCTCTTCCTTTGTCCCATTTGATGGTGGGTCGGATCTCTAATACCTTCCTCCCTTCGGTTAGTTTAAGCTTAGGGTAGTCATTCAGCACCAATCTAACTTGTTCTGCTAGGACAATCCAACTCTGCCAGGCGAATTTAGTTATATTTCCGACTTCAATCTTTTAAATGATAAAATGAATGGTATTGGAAGACAAAACATGGCTTGCTGTGTTAGTGTACCTTTTCATCCACGCACCGAAAGTGCACGGACACACAAAACTTGTTGTTTTCCACTTTGGTTCCTGGAATGGATTTTGTTTTCTCTACCAGAGCTCTGTAAACCTGGAAATTTAAAAGCAAAAGGATTCCCTTAATATGGATTGTTTATTTTCTAACTTTCTGAAATGAAATTAGATGGTGGGGGACAAAAACCTCATCAATCATGGGCAAGAATTCACTGGCAGCCTGGAAAAGAACTCCCTGGTTACCCTAAATAACACACGGAAGTTGACAGTGGAAATGAAAATTAGAAGCATCCAAGGAAAGAAAGAAAGATTTTTACTGGCAAAAAAAAGTTAAAAGTACAATAGGTGAAATAAATTACACAAGTACATCGATGCTCTTACTTTTTTGTATTTGTAACTTTTAGATGGTCCCTTGATGTCCATACCATGGCTGCCAGCATAATAAAGTCCAGCTAATTTTACAAAGCTGTAAACCTGTATAATAATAAAGAAAAAACCTGTTCAATTCAACATTTTCTGTCTTTGTATTCACCGAACATGAGGTATATGAGCCGTAATGTACCTTGTCTCTGCACCTTCCGGTCACGATTGCCGTTGGAAAATGTCTCGCGACATCTCTTACAGTTGCTCTCATCTGATTCGAGACACGAAGAGGGAATCAGTAGGAGTTTTATAGACGATAAACAACGTTAGTGGGAGTAAGAAGAAGATATTAACCTCTTTAGGCATGAAAGCTCGATCCGGGTCTTCGACAATCGGAGACAGCGTGCCGTCGTAATCAAGAAACATGACAATCTGTTTCCCTCTTGATGCAGCTACTATTTGCTCAAACATGCTCAAAGCCGAGGGATGGTGAACCTAATACATAGCAAAAAAACAAAGGGTCATTCATCAGTAACGATAACAATTAACAACGGCTGAGGAATAGGGAATGGAACCTACGATCCATGAGCTTCTGTTTTCGGTTTCGGGTACGGAAGCAGTACCAGTAGACCTGATGCGGGTTGGGGAAGAAGCTCTCATGGAATCCAACCATGCATTGATTTTAGCCACTCCTTTTTCAGTTTCGAACTTCTTCATGAGTACCACCTTAAGGTCTTGAGGTGAAAAGGACTTGGCCACCGGCAGAGATGATGGAGGCAACACATTCCTAACGCCACGGGATAACACATCAAGAACCACCACATTTTGTTGGTTAGTCATTTTTTCCCTTAGCTTCTTCTGGTTTGTCGTCTGCATATTTTTTTTCCCAGAAAAAAGCAAAACTTTAGACGCACATATGAAAAAAAAGAAGCACATTAAACCATACAACATCAAAGTGTAATTGGCTAGGCTTAAAAATACCTGAAGAGAGTAGAGAAAGAAACAGAGGATGAAAGAAAGCAGAGAAGAAGGCAATGCGTGAGATCTTAGGACAAGGAAGAGAGGCAATGGTAGGTTTTTAAATAAGCAAATGCATAGAGAGGGAGAGAGAAGAGAAAGAAAATAGTATAGTGAAGTGAAAAGACGAAAATAACAGAATCGCACAAGTCGCAAAAGAGCCGGGGTTAGTGTAGTCAATCTATAAACTCGGTTTAACACAAAGCGACGAAACAGCCATAACTTTGGTGGCCAAATGTACTTTTCGAATTTCGACCCCCCCTTCCTCTCTTCTTTTGTTTTCCACGAATCGATGGACCACTCAGCTGATACCATGAAATATTTCTATTCTAATCCCTTATGAAAAATGAAATAAAATACAGCAACTTGTTGCGTTGGAAAATTATTAAAAGAAATTGCACTTAAACCTCATTAACCATTATTACAGTTGATCAGCAATGTTTAAGTTTAAGGATTAAGCTGTCTTGTTCCATTTAAAGGGCGCTGCTTGCTTTTTAGCTTGACATTACGAAATAAGAAGGTAGAATTTTAGTAAAATGACTATACGCCAGGGTAAATTTCAATAATCTTGCTAAATACTAGTAATTAAGTAGAAGATAAAAGAAAACTAGATAATGGTACATAGAAATAAATGATAGTTTGTTCTTGTATAGTTTTTTGCTTAAACGATTATTTTGGATGTAAGAATTGAGTTTTTTTTATTATTATTTTAGTTGGTGAAGTATTTATTATATTTTGGTAAGAGTTAAAGGTTCGAATATCACAAAAAAAAATTAAATTATACAGTAAAATTAAATAACAAAATTAGAATTGGAAATTATTAATAATTTATAAAAAAAATATTTTATTTTTTTAATTCTTTAATTAAATTAGTGCTCGATTAATTTGTAGCACCAAATTCAATTTATTTTTTTTAGATAAGTCGTGTTGTTATTATCCAAGAAAACATTTCAAGAACTGTAACAAAAAGATTTTAAGATATTCTTGGACAGCCATCCCCATTTTAGGGAATTCCCCAAGTTGTACACAGGTACCTATTTACATCATTCATTAATATAATTTTGCTCTGTACACGTATTTGTATTGTCTTTCTAATACAATTTGATAAGCTATTACAATTATGAGATACGCCTCGAAATTTTCTTCTATTTTTCTCTACATGTATTACCATAGTTTGTTATTTACAATCTAATAACTCAAATATCTAAAGACGTGATTTTACCTAGGCCACCCATAGAGAGCCCTCAACAGATAAAAGACTCTTTATGAGAAGAATAATGCAAGCTTTATTCCACAGACCCAGATCTTTTACTCTCAACCCCTCTTCACTTCTAGGTTTACAAATAATCTTTCATCCCACTCTAGCTCCTTGTGCAAGTTCATTCTTACCCTTTCAAAAGAAACACATGCACAACTGTTTTATTTTTCTTATCACTCTTTTAGAAAGGATGACCTGTCTACACTAATAACTAATCATGCTAAACATCACTGTCGATTTAGAATTTAGTTAATAGTGTAGACACTAAAAACATAAAATTTAAATTACACTGTTTAAGAGAGATGATAAGAGTCTCTTTTATCTTAATCAATGGTTGAGAGTTTGATTATCCTCAAGAGCATAAAATAGTTTTAAAATTTATAGTCAGCATCTATATTTTGTATAGACCAACATAACGTGAATAATTAAATTTTATCGATCTCAAATTACAAATAGTTTTATCTGATCTTATACAATAAATATGATATTATTATTAAAGGTATTTTGATTTAATAAGAATTTTTTTTTAAAAATGTGAGGGTTTAATTAAAAATTTTAAAAAGTTTTTAAATTTGAAGGGGTTTAATCACAATTTTCAAAATTTTAGAGGTGTAATAAAAAATTTAAAATTTTGGAAGGATTTAATACGGAATTTATTTTTTAAAATGCGAGGGTTTAATTATTTTTTTTAAAAGTTTAATATTTTTTTAATAATTTTGAGAAATAATTGAAAATATTCGAACAATTTGAATTTTATAAAAAAATTTATAAAATTTGAGGGCCTAATTAAAATTTAAAAAATATATCAAAGGTATAATACAATTTTTCCAAATCTTTGGGGTGTCATGGTCTCTTCGGGCTCCGATGTTCATCCGCCCCTTGATATTATCCAAATTTGGGAGTTTTTTTGGGATAATAGCGAGAGTTTATTTCTCTTTTTAAAACGAAAAATAATATCATATGCTCGTCTTGTCACGTCATTTATGGTCTCAACTAATAAAAGTTATTTATTTTATTAATTTTTATGTCATTTTTTCCCAAGCGAATATTCACTTATATTGACTGTAAATCAAAGTTGAAAAATAGTTTTTCTCATGTAAAGATATATAAAATTTCCGTAAAACAGTCAAATTATAAAAGAAAATTCTCTCTCCACTTAACTTGCATGCAAGAGTCTAAGAAAGAAGCCTTTGGCTTTTAGTTTTTAGACTATTTTTTTATATAGGCCCGTTTGGTAAATAGCGGTTTGGGCAAAAATTAGAGGTTTGAGGTATAATTAGAGGTTTGACTAGTCAAATCCGCTAATATTGATGTTTGGTAAATAGCGGATTGAAAGAGCGGATTGAGGTGAAAAAGCTAATTTTGAAAAAGCTCCTAATATGAGCTTTTTGAAATTAGAGGTTTGATATTAGAGTTGTAATGACTCTTTTACCCTTAACAAAAACCAAAAATTTCTGAATAACCTAAATTAAATAATAACATTTTTAATATAAATAATAACATATTAAATATTCGACTTATTTGTTGTTACTACTAATTTATATGGTGATATTTGTAAGTTAATTTTATTTTTTATTTTCACATATTTATATGTGCATATAATTTTTTTTAATAATTATATAAATAATAAATTAATATATAAATCTTTCAAATATGTTTAGGAAATTTATATTAAAAATAATTTTTACAAATCTAATTAATGTTTATTAGATACAAAATATTCATAACTGATAAATTATTCAAACAAGTATTGAATATAATCATGTCCTTATATGTCATTTTGCTTGTTTAAATAATCAAACAGCTATCAGTTATCAGTTAATTTTACCAAACACTTTTATACAATCAGCTAATACAATCCGCTAGTCAAATCAGCTAATGCAATCAGCTATCAGCTATCAGCTAATGTAATCCGCTATCAGCTATCAGCTATCCGCTAATTGCCAAACAGGGTCATAATGTCTAGTGTTAGAAACGACAAAAGTATTAATATCCCTTTTCCTTTATTTCTTTCTTTATTTTACAATTTTAACGCATGCATGATGCATTATTGGCCACTCTCTCTCGTTACTCTCTAATGAAGAAATAAAAAAAGTAGCAAACGTAAGTAAAGTTGAGCCAAAAATGGTATTGCATCTTTTCACCACCGCCCCCGGTGTAGGGGTTATTGAACCAAGCAGCTCCGTCCATTGCTTTTGAATCAATACCAGCAGCAGTTTTGTCTCATAATTTTCACATCAAACCCCCTATTTCTTTTAATTTTCATCAAAGTCCCATCTAATCAATGTTCCAGATCCACCCACTTGTTTTTAAGGCAAAAACGCATCTACAAAACATTTTCGAAATCTATACTATTTGTCATGATACGTCGCATGCATAAAAATAATGAACTTGTTTGGGGAGCAAAAGTTTAGATTTAATGTGAAATCAACCCTCCAACACGAAGGGAAATTATTCTTACAGGCTACAACATTAAAATTTTATATTTTATTAATGTGAACCGAATGTTATGTTCTCCTTATAAAAGAAATATGTATCCCTGAACGAATCAAAGGAGTCTATATTTAAATTTGCACTCATATATACGATTTGATAACGCCAATGGAGAATATGTTAAACCCTTCAGATGTTGGGCATGAATGCAATCTTTGGGCGGTTTGCATATTATCCATATTCGGCTACTATAATATTCCAACAACACTGCAAGTGGATGCAAATCAAATCTTTGTTTCCTAGATCTTTTGCTCGATCCATCCATAATGAAGTGGCTTAGGTTTGTTCTTTTTTTAAGAAAAAAAAAACTTAACTAATGAATATAAAAAGTGGAATAAATGTGAGAAATCTATAGAGCTATAATCAAAAGACTAGGAAAAGAACTTCGTTTTATCTTCACCTTTTTGACCGCTTGAAAATGGCGGGTTCTAAAATATTATTTGTCCAAAATAAAATTTTTGGATGAGTCAAACGAACGACAATCTAATTTAAGGTTTTTTAAAAGAAAATAAGTTTCGAAACTTGTTCAAGCAACTTAAAATGTTACAATTTTTTTGATATAATTGTACGTTGGTTTTTTTTTTCAACAAGTTTTAAAAACTTATATTTTAAGTTTCGAAACTTGAGAAAGAAAAAGACAAAAAATAACATAAAATGTTTTAAATATATATTATATAACATTTTAGGTTATTTGAAAATGTTTCGAAACTTGTCATTTTTAACCTTAAATTAAATTGTTGCACCATAGATCTGCTCAAAATTCTTAGGTTTCAAGTAAAAGGATTCTCATGAATAATATCACCATAGATCTGCTCAAAATTCTTAGGTTTCAAGTAAAAGGATTCTCATGAATAATATCACCTTCTTCGGATTTATTGGTGTATATAGCTAAATATTACATCGTCATTTAGAGGGAATTTTTTCGTCTATGATCTACATATTTAACTACTTCAACCAGAGCCTATGTACAACCCATTATATATACACACATAGGGCAATCCAAAATATATTTATATAATTATTAAATATCAAACTAAAAATAAAATAAATATTTTAAAAATAATACATGTAGACCAAAAACAAGCTTGGGTTATCTATCTACAAATACAGACGAATTTGAACAAAATTGAAGATCCATGTTTCAAATCAGATTGAACATAAAAAGTATAGAAAATGTTAATCTCATACTTAAATCCGATCCACCTATTTTTTTTTTTGATCAAACAAACTTTCATATTAAAGAAATTATGAGTACAGAAGATGAGGAGGGAAGACTACAGGGTTCCAGACAACTTGGCCCTGTTCTGTCTTCGCAACCTTAGCAAGCCAATCAGCTGCCTGGTTACACGCACGACTCGCAAAGGAAAAATGACAAGACTCAAACTGTTTGGCAACTTCCTTGATATTTTCCTCAATCGCAGAGGTAGCCCAATCTGAAAAGCAACCAATGTTTAAGCTATCAATGACAGCTTTGTTGTCAGCCTCAATGATGACATTTGAGAAGGTTTTCAGATTTGCCATCGAAAGGCTTAGTCTGATTGCATAGGCTTCTGCTGCTGCAACGGATGGCGCCCAGATAATCATACGAGTGATTTAAATGTTTTTTTATTTAATCTATTTATAATAATTTTTTAAACTTTTAAATCAGATATAATTGTTGCATTTGAATGTGTTTGAATCTATGACCTTCAAGAGATGTTGATTGAGCTAAAATTCGATAAGCATATGTATTCCAACTAGTTAATCCTTGATGACAATTCCTCAAAAAACAATCTTGATGACAAATTAATATCTTTTATGTATTTACATATAAATTATAGCGTCGTGATAAAGATAAATTTATGTTTGTTTATATATATAGTCAGCTTTATTGATAACTTAACCTATAAACTATATTTCTCATTTTCAATATTTGATTTTCTTGTCTAAATTTAGTATCTTTCCGGTCCCATTTTATTACATAAACTATCATTTCCGTTCCATCCCCGTTTACTCCAAACATTAATGGCCTTTGCTAAGAGTTCCATTTTTGGTGACAAGTTTACTCCAAAAATATTTAAACTATATAAAAACTCTAAATTTTTAGGATGCCACTGCATCCGAACCTCCTTAGTCCACCTCAAATCAGTGACAAACTTGAGTGTTTGACCATGGTTGTGAAAAAAAAAAACTCAACTATAAATCCTCATTCCTCATTAATGAATTGATTTTCTTTCATACATGATATTAAGTTATTAACGCCAGCCAGTGGCCTGAAATCTAGTGACAAGTGATCTAAACAAAAAAATAATTATAATACCAAGGATCGGCTTGCAAATACAACAAATTGGCCCAAAACGGAAAGGACAACCTGGGAAAGGGGCCTTCATAACCGGGTAAAGGAACCAACTGAATAAACTACCATAACCGAGAAATATGATGACTTTCGGTTACTAAAAAGATGGGTCCCCCCTCGCATAGGTAAAGAATGAAAAAACAAGACGCAGCATTTCCGAAATCAAAAGGAAGAATGAATGGGGCACAGTTTCCTTTTCCATGATTTGACATGGCAATGATTCACCAGGGGCTCACAAATTATGCCCCTAGTGCTAAACCCACTCAAGCCTACCACCGCACCACCACGTCTGCCTGACTGCTCACCACTCTTTGGTCCCTATTCTCAAGCCCCACCACCATTAGGGACCACGTAGGATTTTATATTAGGTTTAATCTCAAAATAAAGGCTTAAATTATCTCGTTTTTTAAGTGTTTATGTTTTTTTTTTCATTTTACATGCTTAAATCATTTTTTCTTTTTAACGTCAACTCAAACACTTATGTTGACAAAAAATGATGGTTTGAACACTTAAAACCGATAAAAATAAATTATGCATCTAAATAGGAAAAACGGGATAGTTTAAGTATTTTTTTTATATTAAGATGTACTTTTAAAAAATATATATTGAAAATTTGCAAACATAAAACTATAAATCATAGATAAAAATATAAAAAAAATGTTTAAACAATATGAGAATTTATGATTTTTAAAGATATGATCTCATCTCAGTGTTTCCATTGATCCACCCCTAATCGGCAACCACCACAATAAAGCCTCCTCCATCTTCAACCTTAAAAGTTTTACTATATTACGGGAAGCCTTCTGAGAATTAATTAGTTACCGTCGTTCAAAAGTTGAATGTTGTTATTGCATGTTTGGAAGCATCTACATAAATAAATACAAAAATAAAAAAGTTTTCTGCTATTTCATCTATAATTGAACCGACCATGGACGGAGCTAAAAATATATTTAAGGGGTGTCATTTTTTCAACGATATTTAAAGATGTTTAAATATTTATTAAGGGGTGTCATTTTATTCATCAAAGAGGTGTCATTTGTGCATATTTTTAATTTTTTATATACAAATTATATAGAAAAAATAGGTTTCCTAAAAAATTTGGGGTGTCATGAGACACCCCAATTTAAAGGGTGGCTCCGCCCTTGGAACCGACTACTCTAATCATATTAAAATCATCTTCGTATAAGATGCCTAAGAGCATTCTATGGTACAAAAGAAGATCTCCCTCTAGTTTCTAAGGATAAAATCACAAAAGATCAAACTTAAAAGAAAGATTATCATGTATAGATTGGTGGTATATCATTTTCTGTAGTTTTTAATTTAAAGAAGATCTCCCTCTAGCTTAATTAATTCTTTTGTATGAATTATGATGGTGGTATATCATTTTCTGTAGTTTTTAATTTAAAGAAGAAAAAAAATCAAGATAGGTGTACTTGAATGAATGGAATACTCTTGAAACTTAATCATTTGCAATAATTATGTTATCTTTTAAGAATGTATTTGGCAAAAAGTATCCCACTGATTCCACTTCTTTTAAACCCTAGATCTTATCACAGGTGAATTAGGTTCAGCTCGATTTAATTTGATAATTTTTTAATACTAACGATATTGATTTTTATTCGGTTAACTTCAATTATCAGTTTTTCCACATTAATATTAAATATTAAGATTTTATATTTTATTTTGACCAAAATAATGATGTTTGATGATTTTTAAACATTATTTGATAGAGTTTTAAAGTATTTTTCATTAATATTTCTTAAAAATAATTTTTAAGTAAATTAAAAATCATTAATAGTTCATATAGATTATTTTTAAATTATTTCACTATTTTAAGTACTCCTATATCTATTTTTACATTATAAACTATTTAAAATTAATTATAAAATAAATGAAAATTCAAATTCAACTCATTTCGGTTAGATTAACCACAAATTTTCAATTTCACATGCTCATAGTAATCTTTGTAAGTTTTCAAACTTTGAATTCTAACTCTCAAGCAGCCTTTATTTTAGTGCTTATTGCACCCAGAATTTAATGATGTTCCAATGAAGAATTTACTAGCCAATATCAAAAGGCATCTGTACTGTACAATATATCATCTTTTCCCCCTATGATATTAGGTATCACCATTAGAAAAACAATTAAAAACATGTAATCATACCTACTCGTTGGTAGCAGATCTCGTGCGGGTAAAAATATGATTTTTCAATTAATGAATATATATATTCTAATTTATTGGATAAATTAATTAGTCTGTGGATTGATCAGCAGCCTTTTTTGCACTATATGAAAACGAAGCAAAAACACAGGCCATAGGAAAAAAAAACAACCTCTTCATTGAACTATGCGAGAGGTAAATTGATTAGCTTTAAAACAAATATAGTCTTAAATGTAATTAAATTATAAAACTAGGAGAGTTTATGTTTAATTTTATAGATTTTAAAATTGAAAGATTTTAAAAAGTAATTAAACTAAAAATAAGGGATTAAAGTTTAATTTTATTAATTTTAGATTCCAGGGTCCTGAAAAATAATAAAACATAAAATTTTAGGAGGGACAAGGAAGAGAAAAGGACTTAATTGTAATACTTTTAAAATTATTAGGGCCTAAAATACAATTAACCCGACAAATTTGGAGAGACAATTACCCCTACCATATTACACTTCGTTTCGTCCTTATTTCCACTGAATGATTGCACATTATCAAAAAATTATAAGATAAATATAAAAACGAGAAATTTAAATTTAAATTTTATGATCAACGAGGTTAGTCAAAGTGATAAGCAGCTTAATATCGCTTAAAAATGTCTCAAGTTTGAGGCATTGTGTATGCAGAAAATATCCGTCGGGAGACTCACCCACTAAAACTATGTGTGCAATTCGGGTCGGTCCGAATTAATTAAGGCGAAACCCTAAAAACTGGAAGGACAATTATTTTTTTATTTAAATTTTATGCATTATCGATATTCTATCACTTTATAACATATTGAAGTGTCATTTAATGTGACATTTTAACTTTCTTATTTATTTTACATTGTTATTTCAAATGTTATGTTGTGATTAACTGATTTATGCAATAAAATAAAACTTATTATTTTGAAATTTATTTTTAAAGAAAAGGGAAAAATAAATAACTCCAGACTGCTACAATGAACTCTTCTAAGGGAAATGTGGAGAACTTTGGTACAAGTCTAGTTCAAAAAAGCTGCACATTAATATGATGAAAAGTTGTGATAAGAGTAAAAGAAAAACGTGGTAGGAGTTACGACTCAACCAAACATCCATTTGTGAAATGATCACAGAACACTGATGTGTTTTCTAACATGCAATAAGGACAATTCCATTTCCACGTAATTATCCAGGATCAAAAGCGAAGCTCGAAAGAAACATATGCGTGAAATCTCAAGAGTATCTCATGAATCCACTGGAATCATTGAGTTAGGTCTTGACCCTTTTGGGTGCAATGTTACTAAAATCCCTAATCTTTTCATTTGTTCGGAAAATGATAATGGACCTGTCTTTCCATGATGATGAGGGTTCTGTTGAGAATGGTTGCACCATGTTAATGATCATCCGCAAGTCGAATGATTGCCTCTGATCCTACCATTGTTATAACGATGGTGGAAGGTTATAACGATGGTAGCCTTCCCTAAGGATCATCTCATCTCCCTATGTCTCGGCTCAGCTAATATTTGATCCTTAGTTTTATTTCGTTTGTGTTGCTTATCTGTGTTATGTTGTTTCATTCTTTTCAATGGGTTCTCGCCTTATGTTTTTGGCTGACCTTCTCCGTGTGCTCTCCTTTACTCACAATTTAGCTCCCTCAATATTTCTGATGACAAGATTTTTTATTCTAACAAGGAAAGAAGTTTGTCTCCAGATAGAGCTCTCGCAGATGTGTCACCTGATCGGGCTTCTGATTGATCTATATGCTAGGGTTTTATCCGTCGGTCGTGTTTTTGTTGTTATGTTCCTTTATGTTTTCCTGTTTAGGTTGTTGTCCTGTTTGTTACTGTTTCCTTGTTCGTTTGGGTTGTATGTTGCCTGTTTGGCTGGCTCTTTGGGGCCGGGACCTTCTTGTTTCTGTTTGCTTCTTGGTTGAATGAATATCTTATGTTTATGTTTTAAAAAAAATCATTCGATTTGAATCAAAATAATTTGCCCTCTTGATTTGATCAGATTCTCCCGCCATTTTTGTGATTGAGACACAAATGGATGGATCCAACTCAACCCAATATATATTATAGGATTGACGCTAGTTTTTTTTTGACAAGCGGCATTAAAATAGCAAGGTTTAATGGCCCGTTTGGCCCTGAAGTATACACAAAATATCGAATTGTACGTTAAAATATTTTTTGTGACGTTTTGTTCTCTTGAACTAAAAATCGTGACATCCGTTAGTTCCTATTTTGTAATGTCCGTTTAAAAAAAATTGGGCCAATTAAATCACGCTATGAGGCTCTTTTGACCAAAAAAAATTGATTGACTTTAATAAAAATAGGTAAGTCACATGTTGAGTCTCTCAAGTTTTATATTTATTCAATCTAGCAATATCAAGAATGACAGCAATGTTACAGTAGCAGGAGCTATGAAGGATGACTTAGCTATTAGCAGATATAAAGAAAATAGCAAGAACTTTGTGGGAATTTGTGGTTGAATAGCTATGAGCTTAATGTTGTTTCCTTTAATCGATTCACATGTTTAACTATACAAGTTTTGAATATTATCATATAGGAAGCAACTGCATCGTTTTCGAGTCACGAATCATTGAATCACCCTTCCTTTATATTTGTTTCTAGTTTCTACCATTTTTTGTGGAACAAATGTGGTAAGTTCATTGAAGTGTATAGCCCTGTTCTGTTGTGTGCGAGGAGCAATGGAAAATTGCAATCATTTCCTCCGGAACGGCTTTCAACCGTCCCTCTACATATTTTAAAGCTTGAACTCACCAGTTTCTTCCCATGGTTTCCTTTGATGAATAACCAGTCATGGCGAAAAACCAACTGCTTGATACTTGCCTACATTATAGGGCAGTCTGGTTTGGTGGCATCAGATACAACAAAAGAGGAAGAAGATAGAATTTTACCAATCACTCTAAATTATCTCCTATATGAATTCAACAGCAAGCGACAGAAACTGTAGATAGAATTTTACCTAGTTTTAAATGATTTCAAACTTGTAGAGCACTTTAGTGGCAATGGAGACGGTGACACACCGCTCTAAATTGTTCGAGGGAGCTATGGTTGAAACAAGAGAGGAAGAAGATGGCAAGATTGAATAAATATAAAACTTGAGAGACTCAATATGTCATTTACCTATTTTTATTAAAGTCAGTTAATTTTTTTGGTCAAAAGAGCCACATGGCGCGATCTAATTGACCCGATTTTTTTAAATGGGCCTTACAAAATAGGAATTAACGGAAGTCGTGATTTTTAGTTAAGGGGACAAAACGTTTCAAAAGATACTTTAGGGGGCAGTTCAATATTTTGTGTATATTTCAGGAGCCAAACGAGTCATTAAATCAAACAGTAACTCATACTTTGTTTAATAAATTTATTATAAGTACACTTGTTTTGATCTTATTTTATTTATATAAATATATTTTTTTCACTCACAATAGATGAAATAATTATGCTTAATTATATTTATATATATGTTTAAACCTTCACGTATTATTAATAATGAAAAAATAAAATTTCCCCCGGGAGAGGTTAGATTAAGCAGGAGCACAAATATTTGTGGAATATGAAATTGTTTCGTGTATAAATTATACTTACAGCTGTGACAAATCAAGCTATTGTATTACATTGTATAATTGATCAAATATAATGTTTAAATTTAAGATTTATCCCTAATAATAATAATATTGTTATGAATATTTATATATGTGGATGTCTATCATGATAAGAACTTTATCAATGAGATTTGACTTATTTTATCATTAGGAATATTATCTACATTAATTAGAATTTAATGTAGGCTTAATGCATTAAATGCCCCCTAACGTTTACCCCATTTCTCATTTTGGTACCTAATGAATTTTTTCGGCCATTCTGCCCCTTAAAGGTTACGCCGTTACCCTAATAACTCCAAAAATAAACGCCGTTTGAAAAAAAAATCAATAGCCAATAAAACAAGGCCACATCACCCTCTTTATTTATAATTTCCGAATTTAAATAATAATTTCAAAAATGAAATAAATATAATATAATAATAATAAATAAAAAGCTCTTCATCTCCGGCCGAACAACCTCGTTTTTCTCAACTCCCTCTCTCCTAACCCTCCATCTTCCCACGCTCAGCAACTCGTCGGCATCCCTCTCCCTACCACCTCCGGTGCCAACCAAGATGCCGTCTTCCCCTTGCATGGCCTCCTACAGCGCGTCCGTTACAACTTCAACAACCCTATCGACCCTCCTGGACCGGCACGTGAGACCCCACGCGCCCAGCAGGGACTGTCTTTGACCCTTTCTTCCCAACAGCAACCTGGTTACGGATCACAGGCTCAAGCAGTTTCAGGTGAGGACGTGCGAGTTTCAGGCGGTTCGGCTTCTTCCGGTTCAGCGGTGACCAACAGGGTTTCAGGTATACAAAGTGTGTTGTCGAGCTCTAAATATTTGAAGGCTGCTCAAGAGCTCCTTGATGAGGTTGTTAATGTTAACAATACTGGGATTACAAAGAGTTAAATGGCTAAAAAGGGTACTAGTGGAAATAATAGCAATAGCAGTAAGGCTACCGGGGAATCATCGGCGGTGGCCGGAGATGACTCTACAGGTGGGAAGCGCGGTGCGGAGCTGAGCACGGCTGAGAGACATGTTTTATTGGCTATTGATTTTTTTTCAAACGGCGTTTATTTTTGGAGTTATTAGGGTAACGACGTAACCTTTAAGGGGCAGAATGGCCGAAAAAATTCATTAGGTACCAAAATGAGAAATGGGGTAAACGTTAGGGGGGCATTTAATGCATTAAGCCTTTAATGTATTATGTACTTCTTATGCCTATAAATAGATGATTTATTGAATGCATTGTACACAAGTCTATATTGAGAATAATATGAATCTCCTTTTTTTACTCTTGTTCGTTGTTCTACGTTATTTTATTCAGAACACGTTATCAATCCTAACGGAGTTACTGAAAAGAATTTGATTCTAGCATGAACTAAAGATAAGTTCTTCTACATCAACTATATTTTAATTATCGTTCTCTTTTGATCTTTAACTTTAACTTGACTTTTAATTTTTAAAAAATTATTGGGTACTAAATTAATTAGAAACTTCTGATGGACGATGTTCGATCATTATTAATGCAAGTGTTGCATGTCAAGCATCTTGTACATGGATTGGGTGACTTCACAGTAGCAAAACGAAATCTAAGAATAATGTCCATCTAATTTTTAAGCCAATCCATGAGGGTTTAGTGATCGAAAATAACATCCTTTATTACATGGTGTGAAAGATAAATTAATTTTGATATAACAAATTGTATAAGGATTTATTTGTAAATACAATACATTTTTAAGTATTTCAAAGATTCACTAAATTGACAAGCTTTTTGAAACTAAATGATCTTTCAAGACAAAATATTGTAAGTGTTCAAATTTTTCTAAGTGTTTTTCAAGCAAAATTTCAAGCCTACGCCCAGGCGTATCGATACGCTTAGCCCATATTGGTACGATTTTCCTTCAATGGAAAACCACTTAACCAAGGCGTACCGATACAATTAAATCCCGTATCGATACGATATTCATCTGGGTAAATTTTCAAGCCATATCGTACTGATACGGTTACACCCCGTATTGGTACGATTTCGATGATAATATCAAATATTTGTATTTAATGATTCGAACGTTTTTGTCATTTATGAGAATCCCAAAATTTTAGATGACCCCTAACCGTATCGATACACCAAGATAACATACCGATACGTTTTTTTTATCAAAACACAATTCAAGATTCTAAGGAGCAAAAATCGTATCGATACGCTCCTTATAACCGTACTGATACGCCTTTCTCGTGTATCGATACGCCCTTGTTTTCCACTCACAATGACTTTCTTCTTTGAGACAAGTATCGATACGGTCACAAGGGTACCGATACGATGTGCAGTTGAGGAGCATTTATTATTGGAAAAATTCAACCCAACGGCTAGATTAATGACCTCAACCACCCAAACGGCTAGAATTCAATGCAAGGGTATAAAAGCAAGCCTCTAAAGCTCAAGCAACAACTATTGAACTTTCAAGTAACATCCAAGCAATTATTCCAAACCCTTGAGCTTATAGAGTCAAATTTGTGTACCCAACTTGTAAAATTCTTCACTGTTTATCTTTCCTTCAAGTTTGGGGAGTCCTTGTTTGTAATTGGGAAATTCATTAGTCTTGTGAGAGATAAATTTCTGATTTCTTATCATTCTTTGTAATTATGAGTGGATTTGATTAAGCTTTGGGTAGAAAGCTTAATCGATTTGTTAGATTGCCTCTTAATCCGAGAAAAGGGAAAAATCAATAGTGGATTGGTTGAAAATCCTTAGTGGGAGCTAAGGTAGTGGATGTAGAGCCTGTTAGAAGCTTGAACCACTCTAAATTCATTGTCTCAAAATTTTCATTTATTTCTTCACTCCATTCAAAGTTTTAATTGCCAATTCACCCCTCTTAGCCATTTGCAAGTTTGTGATCAACTCAACAATTGGTATTAGAGCTACACTCATTGGAATGACTACGACTCTCTTGAGTCGATTCTAGGAGAGTTTGATCAACTATAACTAGAAGCAATGACATCTACCTCCGGCAATAACCTGTACGAATCACAATCTACTACAAAGCCTCCTTATTTCAATGGGGACAACTATCCCTATTAGAAGAATAAGATAAAGCTCTTCATCAAGTCAAACGATTACCTTTGTGTGGGATGTTGTGGAAGAAGACCCAACCATCCCCTTGAAGAGAACCGATGAAGGAAGAATCGTTCCAAATTCCAAGCATAAAATGACCGACGAAGAACGAAGAAAACTTTAAATCAATGATAAAGCTTTACATTTGATCATCTGCGCACTTGGACTGGATATGTACTCAAAGATGTCTTTGTGTACAAGCGCTAAGTAGGTGTGAGACAAGCTAGAGACCACATATGAAGGGACCAACGATGTCAAGGAGACCAAGATTGGAATCCTTAACTATAGCTACGAGAGCTTCAAGATGGAGCCCGAGGAAAGCGTCACTCAAATGTTCGATCGTTTCTCGATCATCGTCAACGGTCTCAAGGGCTTCGATGAGACTATTTCCGAAGACAATCTAGTCCGGAAGCTTCTCTATTCTCTCATTGATTCATGGGAAGGAAAGAGAACCGCAATCATCGAGGCGAAGAATTTGAAGACACTAAAGCTTGATGAGTTTGTGGGATCTCTCCTCACTCATGAGATTGATAAGTGCCCAAAATTCCTATATTTTCACCCTCTAAAATGGCAATAATCATTCAACCTACACCCATTTGAGCTACATTATGGCCCTTCATGAATCGATTTCATCATTTATGCCTTTGATCTTTATATGTTGTTTATTCTATGAAAAAGGTATTGTTTGATGCATGTTTGACACTTTTATATATTTACACGCTGCTAGGGCAGGATATGCTGTGACAGCAATGAAGAAAAAGGAAGAATGAGGTAGAACCAGCTAATAACATACCCTAATTGAGCCAAGCTACAACTGACAGCTTCTACTGAGGGAAGCTGATTTATGAAGAATGAAGCCTTGTGGAGCAGATCCAGTTCCAAACAAATGCCGAGGCAGCAGAATGCCATGTCGCGGTAGTGTACTACTCAACCTGCCAAAGGGAAAAACATGCAAAGTGGTAGTCAATTTGTAGAGCTTTAAATGTCGAATATTTCTACACACTTTGCGTGGCAGTTGGAGCTCAAGAAGACGAAGAAAACATGGAATGGAGGATAAAGTTGGACTTTTGTCCAAAAATGAATAATATATTAAATTAAAGAGATTCGCCTTTTTAATAAAGTTAAGTACAAGTCCAACTTAACTTTCTCTCCAAGATAGATTTTTGCCTACACCTTCCCTTATATAAAAAAGGCTTACCGTCATAATCAAGACACGTAGAGAAGCAGAGAATAGAGGCGAGAGAGCTTAGGATATAGTTTTTGTTTTCTTTCCATTCATTATGTTCTAAATTTCCTTAGGGTTAGGATTAGTTTGTTCAGTAATTGTGTAAAGACTATTGTATTTGTTTTAGTTCTTAATGCAGTAAAGTGAAAGTTTGCTTATTCTTTGCTTTAACCGTTCTTACATACTTATCGGGTGAGGTTTTTTGAGGTTATCTATTTGTTCAATACCGGGAGAGTTGAACTCACGAAATGAATAAGCATGGTTTTCATCCCACGTGGTATTAACTAATTTGGCCTAGGGATAGGTTAAGAGTTTCAATGGCTAAAAGAAGTGTTAGAATAGTTGGTGTTTGTCTTTGGTTCACGCCGGGAGGTATCATCGAAGTTCAGCCATCAACCAGTGTTCCGAGCTTAGGGATAAGAAGAAACCATCCAATGACGCTATGTCGAATCTTAACAACATCTGCCCAAGAGCAAGGGATTGTCGCGGTAGAGACTTAACCATTGCGGCCGCGGTAGGGACTTAGGTTACTGCCACGTCAGTTTTGTATTATTGCATTCAAGACAGATACAAGTCATTAGGATTCCACACTACGATGCATTATAATTCGTCTCATTCTCTCAACTTGGTTTTCTCTTTACTTTATTTTCTGGCTTATTTTAGTTTTAGTATTTTTAGATTACTCCAAACCCAACAATTAATCTGTTTTTTTACTTCATTTTTTTGTAGTGCGAGGAAGTAAGATTAAAAGGCTAGCCCAATCACTGTGGAGACGATACTCGATATCATTATATTACTTGAGACATGTACATTTGCACTATTGTGGTGCACTTTTACGCGAGTATCAAGTTTTTAAACTTATCCCTAGTCTTATATTAAATTAAAAGTGGTTAACTCTTCACGTAAGGATTGGTCACTTCGTATCGACGATGCCTTATAAGCATATTAGATTGCATACAAGACCTCATTAGGTATATCTACATTCTGACTCGTGTACAGGAAAGCATGCCACTTGCCAGTTGAAGTCGAACATAAGGCATACTGGGAAATCAAAGCAGCAAATATAGATTGGGAAAAGGCCGGACAAAAGAGATTGTTAGACCTCAACGAAATAGAAGAGTTTCGAGCCCAAGCACATGACAACGCAAGAATCTACAAAGAAAAGATGAAATGCTGACATGATAGCAAGCTCCTGCTGCGGCAGTTCCTACCTGGGCAGCAAGTGCTACTCTTTAATTCTCGCCTCAAGTTGTTCCTAGACAAACTTCGATCAAGATGGTCTGGGTTGTTTATAGTTGTCAAAGTCCTCCTCCATGGTACCGTAACGATCAAATCCAACAAATATGGGCACGAGTTCAAAGTAAATGGGAAAAGGTTGAAGTTTTACTCTGAGTCGAATATCATGAGGGATAAAGAAGAAATCAATTTAGGAGATACATCTGCTTGCCCCCCTTTAGTGCCTTGACCTTTTCTCTTTATTTTCTTATTTGTATCTTTATGTTTTTTATGTTCCTATTTTTATTTCATTTTCCACATCTTTAATAAAGTTTTAGTTTATTATTTGTTTTTAGGATGAAAAACTATAACCGAGAAAGGGAGAGAGATCACCACGCCGACCAAGCAAAGCCCACCCCACCATCACGCATCCAGCAACCTCGTGAATCCAAACGAGTCAAGCACGCATCATCCAAACCAAAAATGTTGATATTGTAGAGTGACAGTGACGAGGAAGATGAACCTTCCAAATCACCATCCATCTAAATTCCTCTTCTTTATGCAGCTTATTTGTAATGCCCTTATATTTTTTGTGTGGTAATTTTTCCTATCTTAATATATGCAATGTAAGCATTGAGGGCAATGCTTGATTCGAATTTGAGGGTGTAGGTTCAGCTGCCACGGGAAGGCCATGCTGTGGTAATATAAATATAATTACAGCTTTGTTCAATAATTACCAAAAAAAAATTACTGCATTGCCTTAACCGAACATTGCTTATACCGCAGCAGTACTTTCTATCAATTGCCTTAGTTTAATTTTAATTAAATCTTCTTACTTGGCAATAGAACTCTCTCTTCTTACCATTGTTTAGAACTGTTTAAAGCCTTTAATTCTAGGATGAGTAAGGAATATAACTTAGGAAATTGCTATTAGAACTTTTGAGACTTTTATGACTTGTATGATTTAAGGAGTTCTAGTACACTTAGGGCATAGACTTGCTTAGAAAAAAAAATTGGGTAAAAAGTTAAAGGTGCCTAACACTGTCTCTAACTTAAGAAAGCCCTAGAGGTGCTCGAAACCGGCTCTAGGCTAATCACTAGAGGTGCTTGAAACTGGCTCAAGTAGGTTAGAATGCTTATAAAAAAGAAGAAGAAAATAAAACACCCAAGTCAAGTAGTTTAATGGCTAAGTGTTTACTTAGAACCCATATAATCATCTTGTCATAATTTGCTCAGTATTTCTTATAGCTTGATTCCAGGAAATTCCTAAGGCATCCAACGCATTAAGAACCAAGAATGGTCGTAGCCATGGTTTGAAGAGAGAAGGAAAAGTAAGACCAAGGAGACGGTTTATAAAAGTTAAGGTTTGGCAATTGATGATTTGCATTGCTTGAGGAAAAGCAATAGTTCGAGTTTGGGGGTGTGATAAGTGCCCAAAAGTCTTATATTTTCACCCTATAAAATGGCAATTATCACCCAACCTGCACCTATTTGAGCTACATTATGGCCCTTCATGGAATAATTTCATCATTTATGCCTTTGATCTTTATATATTGTTTATTCTATGAAAAAGGTATTGTTTGATGCATGTTTGGCACTTTTACAGATTTACACGCTGCCATGGCAGAAAATGTCGTGACAGGAATGAAGAAAAAGGAAGGATGAGGCAGAACCAACTAATAACAGACCCTAATCGATCAAGCCACAACTGACAGCTTCTATTGAGGGAAGTTGATTTATGAAAAATGAAGCCTTGCGGAGCAAATCCAGTTCCAACCCAATGTCGAGGCAGCAAAATACCATGCCGTGGTAGTGTACTACTCAACCTGTTATATGGCAAAATAGGCAAAGTGGTAGTCGATTTGTAGAGCTTTAAATGCCGGATATTTCTATACGCTTTGTGTGGCAGTTGGAGCTTAAAAGAGGAAGAAAACATGGAAGGAATGATAAAGTTTGACTTTTGGCAAAAATGAATAATGTATTAAATTAAAGAGATTCACCTCTTTAATAAAGTTAAGTCTAAGTCCAACTTAACTTCCTCTATAATAAAGATTTTTGCCTACACATTCCCTTATATAAAGGAGGCTTGCCGCCATCATCAAGACACGTAGAGAAGCGGAGAAGAGAGGCGAGAAAGCTTAGGATTTAGTTTGTGTTTTCTTTCCATTCATTATGTTCTAAATTTCCTTAGGGTTAGGATTAGTTTGTTAGTAGTTGTATGAAGACTATTGTATTTGTATAAGTTCCTAATGCAATAAAGTTAAGGTTTGCTTATTCTTGGCTTTAATAATTCTTGCATACTTATCGGGAGAGGGTTTGTGAGGTTATCTATTTGTTCAATATCGGGAGATTTGAACCCATGAAACGAATAAGCACGATTTTCATCCCATGTGGTGTTAACTAACTCGGCCTAGGGATAGGTTAAGAGTTTTAGCGGCTAAAAGAAGTTTTAGAATAGTTGGTGTTTGTCTTTGGTTCGCGTTGAGAGGTATCATCGAAGTTCAGTCATCAACCAGTGTTCCAAGCTTAGGGATAATGATGAACCTTCTAAGGACGCTTTGCCGAACCTTAACAACATCTACCCAAGAGCAAGGGATTGCCGCAGCAGAGACTCAACCATTGCGGCCACGGAAGGGACTTAGGTTACTGCCACGACAGTTTTGTGTTGTTGCATTCAAGACAAAGACAAGTCATAGGATTCCACACTACGACGCATTCTAATCCGGCCCATTCTCTTAACTTGATTTTCTCTTTACTTTATTTTTTGGCTTATTTTAGTTTTATTATTTTTAGATTACTCCAAACCCAACAATTAATCTGTGTTTTTACTTTATTTATTTTGCAGTACGAGGAAGTAGGATTTAAAAGGCTAGCCCAATCCCTGTGTAGACGATACTCGATATACTTATCATTATATTACTTGAGACATGTACACTTGCACTATTGCGGAGCACTTTTACGCGAGCATCAGAGATCATGAAAAAAGGAAGAGAATAAGAAAAGAAGAGAGAAGAGGAAAGAGTAGAAAAGAAGAAGGTAGAAGAGAAGAAGCAAGGAATTGCTATCAAAGCTTCACATGAAGAGAGTGATTCTAGCTTAGATGAAGAGGAAGAAGAATTGACTATGATAGCCAATAAATTTGCTCGGTTCATGAAGTCCAATCGGGGAAGAAATTTTCATATAAGAGGAGACTTTAAGAACAAGAACAAAGAGGAAGAGAAGAACAAACTCATATGCTATGAGTGCAACAAGCCGGGGCACATTCGATCCGATTGCCCCCAACTTAAAAGGAAGAGCTTTGGGAAGAAGAAGAAGCTCAAGGCTAACGTTATAACACCCCCAACCCGGGCCGAGAGCCGGGGGCATTGCCGGAGGTCGGAAAACGGACAAACGGAACATATCTGACAAAAGCGGAAGCATTTCGGAAAATATGATGTCATTTTAATTAGTTAATCATATTAATGCGCACGCAGAAAATGGGCTAACAAAAACTTAGACATACTTTCTTTTAATCTTGCTACTAATTTACGAGCCAATTTAAAACTTTTATTTTTATTTTCATATTACTATTACAATTAGGTCATAATGTCGAACACTTAATTAATCGATTACATGCTATTCGAAAACTTATCTAAATGATCTAGGTGAATTTCGAATTAATCCAAATTACCAATAATTAATCAATTCAGTTTCATGCAACACATAATATATTTCCATTTCATGGCATTTGATTTCCTTTACTTAGGACCTTACAAAATAACATAGCTTATATGCCCCTAAACATGTCAAGCTATCGACCATGGACAACAAAACGAATTGACACAACCACTAGCTTGACTTACATTTTTATACACAAAATAATGAGGCTATCTAATTAAATACAAAACATGATTCTAGCCTCCTAACCAAGCATTACGGAGCATATAATTTCAAACACCATTTCAAACTTAAGTTACGACCAAACATGACAAAACAAATCCTTAAACAGACTTCAAAGCCACCATCTAGGAGTCTAAAGATAAGACTAAGATCGTACATATTTCAGAACTGTGAACTTGAGAACTTGATAACTTTGATCCAACGAAAGCTAGCTTTACGGTCCGAGCTATCCTGCTAAGGTCGGGAAGAAGAAAACAACGGAGCGGTAAGTACAAAAAGTACTTAGCGAGGTAATGCTAAAACTAATTCATTCTTGAGTTTAGCGTGTTCAAGCATTGAGTTTACTTAGCTAGGTTTATTAATAATCAAATTGCACCCAACTAAGCTCATGTAGAAATTCATACGCATAGCATCATTCATATCATATCAACATTCATAGCACATGCTCGATTACATAACATATCACAATAATTTATCACATGCTTGCACATAATTCGATCAATAGCATAATTCAATTCAATTTCAGCATACTCAATCCCATGCTTAGCAATCGAATTAAACAAGATTTCATGCTAAACCATACATAGCATTTTTAACTTATCAAATCGAAATCACAAATTCACCATAGCATGTCATTCGAATGATCTTAAATTCATCATTCAAAAATCAGAATTTCTCATTTCTTAATCACATATATTCGAATAGGGTCATTACCCAAATTTCACATAATCGGACTTATAAGCAATTCATATGCTTCATATCTTAATCGGAAAGGATCAATGTCCACAGAGCATAGCATTTCATATCATATCATAATCGGAAAGGATCAATGTCCACATGGCATAGCATTTCATATCATATCATATCATGCTAAGTCACACAATCTTTTATCCACTTCATAAGCTTATTTAACTTAGCAAGTTCCATTAAATTCATGCACTTCATATCACATGGTAATTCATTTCATTTCTTTAATTTGGTTTCATAGTCCAAACATTTTATTTAATGTTTTTGCCCATGGTAAAATAGTCGTAACAGAAATTCGAGTCATCGGAAGGGTAACACATATTGGATATAGTTGCCCGCGGCAACGTCAAATATTGCACAAAGCAATGTCAAAGGGGATGCCCATAGCATCGTGTGTCTCGAACAGCAATCAAGAACACACATCTTATCAAAAGTACACAAAGTAATATCAAAGATTGCACAAAGCAATATCGGACGGTGAGCTCAGACTCTAGGCATGTCGTTCTTATCTAGAACGTCCAAACGACCAAGGGCGTAATCTTGTTAAGTGATTAGTTCATTATTTCATTTAACATGTACATTTTTCAGAATTTACTTTGCATGCTCATTCGATCATACATCATGCATGGCAGCAACATCATTTATACATAATCATATGCATTTTCAAGCTTAGCATAATCATACTATAGGGCAGTCCACATTTTTATTTTTATCAAATATCATCAAGAATCTATTTCATGCTTTTCCATCATACAATCATTCACATGGGCAATCCACAATTGCACATAATCAATTATCAAAATCCAAATCGACATAAAATTCATGGCATTTAACATCATATAAAACAGCTCACATATCGCACACAATCAAACATATATCGCAAGTTTCAATCATGCATCCAATTTCCTTTATATCTCCTTCCCTTACTAAACACATTACCGGATATCATTTAGTCCGATTTCATGCATATAAAACATAAATTACAGAAAATTAAAGTGGTTCGGACACTAGTCCTAACCCTAAGGGAAAAATTACACTCACGGAATTACACTCACAATCCTTAAGCTTGATCTCGAATTGAGATGCCTTTGCTTCTTCCTTTCGAACGATCGATCCTAGCTTCCTCCGAAATTTCTTCGCTATTCCGATCTTAACTCTCAACATTAAACAAATACACACTATATTAGGAAGCAATTCAACCATAATTACTTCACAATTCAAGCATGAACTCCTAATTTCAATTCTGACTTTTCATTAAGCTAGTTCGAGGACTAGTTAGCGTTTTAATCATAACTTTTTGATTACTAATCTAAAATTAACTTATCATATACCGTTGGAAAGGTATTAAACCCAATTTTACAGTCACATGAATCTCATATTTTTATCTTATTCGAATCAATACAGTTTATTGTTTAATTACGCTCATTTCGGTAAATCTGGACATCATGCACTGCCCAACTTTAAAAATTCATATCTTTTAATTTACATACTAAAATTGAGTTCTGTTTTCTCTCAATGATTCTAGACATATCAAAATTTATACAGTATAAATTTTAGCTTCAAATACCTTATATCCAATTTTTGGTGAATTTCCAAAGTTACTATTTTTACATTGAACATCACTGGACAGTTTTCTTAACTTATACTTTAGCTTGAACATACACTTAATCACATACTTGAATCTAAATTTCCTTCATGGTATGACTTATTCTACTTTTCCATGATATTTTACAGTCCATATAAACTTTTAATTTCAACATTTAGGCATTCAATTTACCGATTTCTCCAAATCAGTCCCTAATCTCCAAACTTTCGATTTCATGACCATTTTTAGTTCTAATCAAAATATTATCTTTTTAACTCATTTTTCCAGCAACCAAAAAGCTTTTATGACAAAATATTCATTTCTTCACAACTTTCTCCTAGGGAGAACTTTCATATTTTAATCCCTAGCAAACTTTCTAAATGCTCAAAATTTTTATATTTTCTTTCAAAACAGTCCCCTTTTTACTCTATTCATGTGTTCTTAAAAAGTTTTCACATATTTCCATATTTCATCTTGTTATTTCATTCAAGATTTATATATCTTCATGTTCATACAAATTTTAGGTTTGCATGCATGGTTTTTAACTCAACCGAAAACTACAAAGAGTAGGAAACTTACTTTCTTTAATTTCTTGACAACATTAGCTACCTTCTTCAATTTCTTAGCTTAATCCTTCACTATGCAACCGAAAATTTCACTATTTTTACTCTCAAAATGGCTGACTATTGAGCTTCTCCCCTCCCCCATATTTTCCTTTTCTTCACAGCAAAGGAGAGCAAAATGAGGAAGGAAGACAAACTTCCATCATTTGGATGATTTGATGGCTCTCTAAATTACCTATGAGCCCTTTTTACTAACTCTTTTATTCTTAATTTACTAAGGGCAGCCCCAAGGATATTTTATCCTTAACATGTAATTTTTACTATTTATAAGTCTTTTAATTTAATCACCAAATTGCCTTGTTACAAGCTTTATTTCATTTTATCAATTTCATCCGATTTTTAAGGAGTGCAATGTTATTTAATTTCTTTTCGTATTCTTTTAATTTCACACTTTAGATCTTGATATCACTAACTCAATTTCATTAGTTTACCAATCGGCTAGACTAATTAATTCGAATCTAATTTTCTTTCTAATCCGAATTGGTGCACTAATTGCCCAATTGAGAACTTTAGGGACCAAATTGCATAATTCACAAATTCGCAAGCTCAATTTGCTTCTAAGAATAAATAAAATAATTAAATTCTACGGCTTTAAATTCTAGGACGGAAATGTGGATGTTACAAACGTGAATACTTAGAGTGATGAGAAGTCATCCGAAGAGGAGCAAGAAGTTGCCAACCTTTGTCTCATGGCGTTTGAGGAGGATCTAAAGATAACCTCTAACTCATCATCACTTGGCATTACTTTTGATGAACTTCAAGATGCATATGATGAGTTACAAGAGGTGTATGATGAGTTCAAGGAATCGGTTTTGAAAAATAAGAAGAAAAAAAATCTGATTTACAAACCCAAAATGATTTTCTCTCCAAAACCAACTCGGAACTTGAAAAGAAGATTTTGGTTTTACAAGATGATCAAAAGTTTCTTGAAAAATAAAATATTGATTTAAATACTATTCTTTCCGAGTTCTATGATGAACACCATAAAGTGGTGAATGAACTCAAAGCTTCTTTAAGCAAAGTTGATACTTCTACTTTTGAAAAAGGTCAATCTTCAAAAACCAACTATGTGAAAAAAAACTTTGTGAACCAAAAAGAAAGAGGCTTCCAAAGGCCCTCTAGAGGTAAGAGGATTAGGAGTGTATGAGTTCTTAAGGAACTTGTAGCTTTTGATAATATTAGTGTTATGTCTCCTTGGATTCCAAAGGGAACTAAGGTTTTGGGAGCTAACACTCATGGACCAAAAATAATTTAGGTACCAAAAATCAAGACTTAACTCTTTGTTTGTAGGGGAGCATTGCTACAAGGCCAAAACTTCAAGTCAAAATACATGGTACCTTGATAGTGGATGCTCAAGACACATGACCGGTGACAAGAGTAGATTCTTGGATCTAAAGCCTAAATATGGTGGAGTAGTGACTTTCGGTGACAACTCCAAAGGCCATATTGAAGGAATAGACTCCATTGGTAATCGCTCTTCAATCTTAATTAAAAGTGTTCTCTATTTCAACGGTCTAAAACATAATTTATTGAGCATTAGTCAAGTTTGTGATAAGAGTTTTAATGTTTTCTTTAATGTTAATGGTTGTAAGTTAATGAACATTGAAACTAATAAGAATATGCTCATAGGTCACCGCATAAGTAATATATATATGGTGCATCTAGATGACATAAACATTTCAAATGCATGTTTTGTAGCTAAAGATGAACATGATGCATGGTTATGACATAGGAAACTAGGACATGCTAGCATGAGTATCTTAGAGAAATTGGTTTTCCAAGATCTAGTTATAGGTTTACCCAAGATAAAATTTTCATTAGATGAAATTTGTGATGCATGTGTCAAGGGTAAACATAAAAGAACCTCATCTAAACCTATTAATGATGTTTCAACTAGTAGAGTATTACAATTGATCCATATGGATCTCTTTAGGCCTATTAGAACAATTAGTTTGGGTGAAAATCATATTCAT
This sequence comes from Hibiscus tridactylites, assembly GCA_958450335.1. NCBI lineage: Eukaryota > Viridiplantae > Streptophyta > Magnoliopsida > Malvales > Malvaceae > Hibiscus > Hibiscus tridactylites. The sequence goes on from OY288277.1 coordinate 13,463,079, forward strand.
TTGTTCTTGTTGATGATTTCTCTAGATACACTTGGGTTCTCTTTTAAGTACTAAAGATGAGGCTTTAGAAAAATTCATCACATTTTCAAAAATCACTCAAACTGATCTTGATCAAAATATTTCCCATATTAGAAGTGACCATAGAACCGAATTTCAAAATATAGGTTTTGATGCTTTTTGTAAAGAAAATGTTATAAGCCATAATTTATCTACACCTCGCACTCCTCAACAAAATAGGGTAGTTGAGAGGAAAAATCGAACTTTAGAAGAAATGGCTAGAACCATGCTTTGTGAAAACAATTTACCTAAGTATTTTTGGGCGGAAGCCACAAAAACTTCTTGTTATATTATTAATAGATTAATGATTAGACCACTTTTAAAGAAACCCCCTATGAGATTTTAAAATCTAAAAAGCCTATAATTAGTTATTTTCATCGTTTTGAATGTAAGTGTTTTGTTTTAAACAATGGAAAATATAATTTGGATAAATTTGATATAAAAAGTGATGAAGCTATTTTATTAGGATATTCACCAAACTCTAAAGCTTATCGATTCTTTAACAAAATAACCTTAGTTTTAGAAGAGTCAATTCATGTGGTTTTCGATGATAACCTCCTTCCGAGGAAGGATTCTTGTGATGATGTTAGTGTAGGAATCATTGAAGCTAATGATAGTGGACAATCATCAAAGGTGGATGAGGTTCCAACCAAAGAGGAAGAAGCACAAGATCCTCCCATAGAAGCCTTGAAGGACATGAATCTTGGCGAAAAGGAATTGAGCTACCCAAGGGAACTCAACTATGTCAGAGATGGTGAAATCTTGGGTGATCCACCCAAGGGGGTAACCACTAGATCCTCTTTAAACTTATGAATAATATTGCATCCATCTCATGCATAGAGCCCAAAAATATCAAAGAAGCTTTAAATGATGAATTTTGGATATTGTCTATGCAAGAGGAATTAAATCAATTTGAGAGGAGTAATGTTTAGACATTAGTTGATAGACCTAGTAATAAGTCTACTATAGGAACTAAATGTGTTTTTAGAAACAAACTAGATGAGAGTGGTAATATAGTGAGAAACAAGGATATGCTTGTTGCTCAAGGTTACACTCAAGAAGAGAGAATTGATTTTGATGAGACATATGCACTCGTAGCTAGGATGAAAGTAATTAGGATGCTTCTTGCATTTGCATGCTTTAATGAATTCAAGCTTTTTCAAATGGATGTCAAAAGTGCCTTTTTAAATGGTTTTATAAATGAAGAAGTGTATGTAGAACAACTACCCGATTTTGAAGATCCATACTTTCCAAACCATGTTTTTAAACTAACAAAAGCTTTATATGGTTTGAAACAAACTTCTAGAGCTTGGTATGAAAGAATTTCAAACTTTATAGTTGAAAAAAAGGGTTTTAAAAGGGGGAAGGTGGATACTACATTTTTCATTAAAAGAAATGACAATGACATATTAGTAGTTCAAATTTACGTTGATGGCATTATATTTGGTTATACTAATGAGTTTTATTGCCAAGAATTTTCTAAGATAATGCAAGGTGAATTTGAGATGAGTATGATGGGGGAGCTCTCATTCTTCTTGGGACTCCAAATCAAGAAAATGAAGGATGTCATCTTAATAAATCAAGCTAAATACATCAAGGATATGCTCAAGAAGTTTGGCTTAGAGAATGTGAAGCCTCAAGTCACTCCTATGAGCTCATCAATTAAGCTTGACAAGGATGAATGAGGTGAGTGTGTTGATTCTAAGCTTTATCGTTCTATGATTGGATCTTTGCTTTACCTTACCGTAAGTAGACTCGATATCATATTTAGTGTTTACTTGTATGTTAGGTTTCAAGCTGGTCTTAGAGAATCTCATCTTATAGTCATTAAGAGAATCTTTAGATACCTTAGATATACATATTGTTTAGGTCTTTTGAATCCTAGAGACTCTTCCTTTGACCTTCATACCTTTTTTGATGCAAATTATAGGGGATGTAAAGTATATAGAAAAAGTACCTTCGGGAAATGTCAATTCCTAGGTAGTATGCTCATATCATGGTTCTCTAAGAAACAAAATAGTGTACCCTTATCTACCACCAAAGCGGAATACATATCGACTCAGAGTTGTTGTGCTCAAGTCCTTTGGATGAAGCAACAAATCTTAGATTATGAAGTTGATGTAGGTACTATGCTCATTAAGTGTGACAACACCGGTGCAATATGTCTCATTAAGAATCTCATCCAACATTCTAGAACCAAACACATCATTTCATTAGGGATCGTGTCTTAAAGAAAAATGTAGTTCTAGAGTATGTTGACACCTTAAACTAATTAGCGGATATCTTTACCAAACCTTTGGACAAAGAGCATTTTTGGACTCTTAGGAGAGAGTTAGGTCTAACTAGCATATCTTGACCTTTTTAGAGCCCTTAAGTGCAAAAATTTGCTTGGATTTTGAATGATGATCATGCTTATGTGATTTTACTTCTTAATGCATCTATGCTTGTTGCTAGGGGAGTTTTACTCTGTTTTACTCCATATAACATGCTCATATATCATTCACATGCCTTTAGGGTCGTTCAAAGTTGGATTTTTGGACTTATTTTTGTCCAAAATACATTTTCTGACAAAGGCGTATCGATACGGCTATATGCGTATAAATATTGGTACTTAAATGGGCAACGATTCAGCTTGCACTGTATCGATATGACCACGCATATCGATATGGCTTGAAAACTATATCGATATGATGGATCAATACGCTTAGTCAACATATCAACACATTTATCGTTGAGGCTTTAAATCTACTTTTTAAAGAGAATCATCTTTTAATTAAAACACAAACCCCTTTACCCAAAAACCATAGCCGGAAAACCACTATAAAAACCCATCAAATCTCTTCAATTTTTCACACAAAACCTGAAATTCTTTGAGAGATTTTCATCAACTCATCAAAGCCAAGATTTGCTAGTAATTCGGTGCATTCTCATCTCATCATTCATCCATCCTCCATAAATCAAGCTATAAACCCTTTTCTTTTTAATTTTCGTTTAATATCATTGGTTGTTTTAAAACAATTTTTGTATAAAACATATACATATAATATGAGTTTTCAAGTTTTTGTAAAAAATATTTAAAATTCGAAGAAAAAATATTCGAATATAAAATTATATCGTATATTTTTCAAATATGTTTTTCAAAATTCTTTTTACCAAAATTCTCTTTTATACTTGCATATATTTTTTAACCTATAAAATATAGTGTTATTATTAATACCTTGAATTTTTGGGAAAAAATTGGATTGAATGTGATGATAATTGCATACATTTGTTTCCAATTGTTTTGGTGTTGTTTTCAGGATAATGGGGCCTAAAAAGAGATCACAAAGTAATTTACCTTCTAATTCATCAAATCCTACTCACGTTGATGAGGGTAATGCCAAATCAAACCTCCCTTACATTATCCAACATAGTCTCCCTACCGCGTCGGCTATGGCCAATTATAAATTTTTTTAAGGTTTTACTCTTAGGGAATAACGGTTTGTCTCAATTCCTTTTTTAAGCTATGCTCGCTTTATATTTCGGTATCTTGGTTTATTTCAACAATGGAAATTCATGAAATTTTTGGGTTTACCCTCGGTTTTATATCGAAACCTTGTCATAATGTTCTTTTCAAATGCCATTTGCATTCATGATGCCTAAAGAGAACATGTTGTTGCTTTTGAATCCCATCTTATGGGCAAAACTTTTCAAATTGACCAAGATACACTTTGTCAAGCTTTTGATTTTGAAAATACCGAAATTAATGATGAAAATTCTTTGGGTCAAGGTACTCTTGGTTCCGTAACCGTTTTGAATGCCCACGACCGAATCCTTCACCTTATTATCTCTTGGTCGATTCGTCCCTCTGGTGGGAAATTTTTAACTATTCGCCAAGTCAATGATTTTTGGCTTCGTTGTTTTCATGAGGGTAAGCGCCCAAATCTTTGTCAAATTATGTTTGTCGACCTTGTATATCTTGTCCAAAACCATCATACAGAACAAGTTTCGTTTTACTATGGGACGCCTTTGATTCATTTGTTTTATTCCCTAAAAATAGATTGTTCTTATGACTATCCTGAACCCCTTGGCTTACCCATTGATGAATATTCCCTAAATCGATCTCATTTTAAGTTCGTCAACAATGAATGGGTTTGTGTTCCTCGACCTCGTCGTCAACAAGATCAACCTCCTCCGGAAGCTTCTCAAGGTCCTTAAATTGCTCAAACCTACATGGATGGTCTCATGACTTTTATCACCGAGCAATTCACCACCATGCGGATGATCATTAACTCGGGATTTGCGGCCATGAACACTCATTTCACCGCATTGAAAGATCATTTGAGGGAGATAGAACAACGACAAACCTTCATGGATATTTTTCTCACCGCTCTTCATGGCTCTTGAATCAATGCTAACCGTTCTTAAGCCACACGCGATGATGAGGATGAAGAGGATGGTGGGAACGAATAAAGCTTTGCATATCCTGTCATATCATTTAGATTTCTAGTTTATGCACATATCTTTTATGTTTAAGAACCTATGCTTTATTTTTATGTTTTTTTAGGATATCAGTTTAGAATAATGTTTGAACTTATGTTTTCTTTAGATATGTTATTGCCTAATGATATTATGTTGCTTCTTTATGCTTTAAATTGTGCTTAATGCTTATTATCCCTATTTTATGCATGATTATTTTTTATGTAACAAAAAGGGGGAGAAGTGTAAAAGAGCCAATTTTTGAAAACCTATCTTAATTTAAGGGGTTAAGATTTTCAAAGATTTCAAAACTTAAAAATTTATACTTGATTTTGTTATATCAAAAAGGGGAGATTGTGAAACCTAAATTGATTTTGATATAACAAATTGCATAAAGGTTTATTTACAAATACAATAAATTTTTAAGTATTTTAAAGACTCACTAAATTGACAAACTTTTTGAAACCAAATGATCTTTCAAGACAAAATATTGTAAATATTCAAAATTTTCTAAGTGTTTTTAAGCAAAATTTCAAGCCTATGCCCAGGCGTATCGATACGCTTAGCCCGTATCGATAGGGGTGAGCAAAACTCGACTCGACTCGAAAAACCTGAATAACTCGACTCGACTCGAGGCAAAAATACTCGACTCGTCTTGACTCAACTCGAAATTTCATAAACTCGAATAACTTGAAAAAATTTCAAATAAAGTTTGAGTTGTAAAATGGAAATTCGAATAACTCGAAATTTTTAGTAATTACTGGATTTATTTTTAAGTTCGAGACGAGTCCCTCTATTTTTTATGACATATACATACTGATATATAAAAATATGAAGAAATATTGTCACATGTGAACAAATATATATGTGCATGTCTTATATGATTAGATAAAGGAGTTTAAATTGGAAACAAACCCTATTATAATATGATAAATAATTACAGTTAAATTTTTATAGGAACTCGAAAACTCGTCTCGACATGACTCGAATTTCTTAAACTCGAATCGAAAAAATTTCAAATAAAGTTTGAGTTGTAAAATATGACTCGTCAACTCGAATAACTTAAATTTTTTGGACTCGACTCGACTCGATCGAACGCTCACCCCTACGTATCGATACGGTTTTCTTTCATTGGAAAACCACTTAACCAAGGCATACCGGTACGATTAAATCCCGTATCGATACAATATTCATCTGGGTAAATTTTCAAGACATAGCGTACCGATATGATTACACCCTGTATCGATACGATTTCGATGATGATAACAAATCTTTAAATTTAATGATTCGAACGTTGCTTGTTAGTTATGGGAATCCTAAATTTTTAAATGACTGTTAACTGTATCGATACGCCAAGATAGCGTATCGATACGTTTTTTGTCAAAACATAATTCAGGTTTCTAGTGAGCAAAAACAATATCGATATGGTATTTCGTATCGATACGCTCCTTATAACCGTACCGATATGCCCTTCTTGAGTATCGATACACCTCTGTTTTTTAGTCACAATGGCTCTTTCTTCTTTGAGACATGTATCGATACGGTGACGAGGGTACCGATACGGTGTGTAGTTGAGGAGCATTTATTGTGGAAAAAAATCAGCCCAACGGCTAAATTAATGACCTCAACCACCCAAACGACTAGAATTCAATGCAATGGTATAAAGGCAAGCCTCCAAATCTCAAGCAACAACTATTGAACCTTCAAGCAACATCCAAGGAATTATTCCAAACCCTTGAGCTTATAGAGTCAAATTTGTGTACTCAACTTGTAAAATTCTTCATTGTTTATCTTTCGTTCAAGTTTGGGGAGTGTTTATTTGTAATTGCACAATTCATTAGTCTTGTGAGAGATAAATTTCTAATTGTCTATCCTTCTTTGTAATTGTGAGTGAATTTGATTAAGCTTTGGGTAGAAAGCTTAATCGGTTTGTAAGGTTGCCTTCTTATCCGAGAAAAAAGGAAGAATCAATAGTGGATTGGTTGAAAATCCTTAGTGGGAGCTAAGATAATGGATGTAGAGCTTGTTAAAAGCTTGAACCACTCTAAATTCCATTGTCTCAATTTTTCATTTATTCCTTCACTCCCTTCAAAGTTTTAATTGCCAATTCACCCCCTCGTGGCCATTTGCAAGTGTGCGATCAACTCAACACATGGCTCCCGTGATCGATCTTTTGCTCAAAAGGTCTATTATTCAGGTAATGGGTGTTTACCACTTTATGTTTATTTAATCAGTTTTTATGATTAAAGTTGTTTTATTTGATTGAATTTTTTTTATTCCCTGAAGTGAATGGAAGCTTGATTATAAAGTCTATTCTCAAGTTCAAGTTACGAAAATTCATCTTGATCTAAAAAAGTTTTATGGGAGGCATTTCCTAAAGTGAATGCAAACATGATATTTATTCCATACGATTATTGGATATGTTTCATTTTCCCCGAAGTGAATGCAAACATGGTAAATCACTATTCAATTACCGGTATAACTTTAATATAATCCAAATATATTGGTTGAACATCCCGTTCTACGAGGCTATTGGTCTCAAAGGAGGTTTTTAAAGGACCTTGTGAACTAGTTTAACAATTTCGCGTACAAGGATTGAATCATTATTCTATGTGACGAGGATATGTTAATAAAAACATACTCCACTTTTCACGACAAATAATGTTGTCCTCAGACATAATATCTTGAAAAGGGTTTTAAAGGCCTATTGGCTTTACTTCATTCTCTGAAGTGAATGTGAGATTATATTATAGAAAAAATAAAAGCCACATTAGAAGTTGTGGTCATGGTCGATGCCATGAATATAAACATGAACAATATGGTCATTTTAAGAATGTTTATACCCATCAGAAGTGGGGTTATAAGGATGATAAGAGTGATAAAGATCTTTCTAAGGAAGTAAAGTCTTTTTATTATCAATGCGATGTTATAAACTATTGGTCTCGTACTTGCCGTACTCTAAAAAATCAACAATTATTAAATGACAAAGAAAACAAAATAGAAGTAAATTTTGTTTGCGAAAAATGGCGAAGATGATATTGGTCCAACTTATTTGGACATTGTTGGTCTAACTCATTTGAACTTTGTTAATTTCCTTATAACCCTCAAAAGAGGTAAACCATCTTCTAATTATTCTCTTAACCTTGAAGAGAATTATTTATTTTTTTATTTATTTTGCTTTATATTTATTTACTTTACACATTAATTATTTACGTTTTATATTTATATTTGTATATTATGATATTTATTTATTTTGTTTAACATGATTACTTATCAAATATAATTTATGGTGACGATTTATGCTTAGTAGAAGCATAAGATATATTTTCTCATTTAAATGCAAGGGATAATGTGAGTACTATATCTCAAAGCGCATTATGAAAAGCGCGGAATTGCGAATATTGCAATAATTACCGTAATGGTAATAATATCGTCACCACTAGAAGTAAAAATTTTAAGAGAGCAATATGAGTTCGCAAAATATTCCTTTAGGAATTATAGATAACATATATTATCAATTGACATTTGAAATAAGCTAATGTGGATATAAGTTCTTGGCCTCCTGGTAGCCAAAAAAAGTCAGTTAAAAGCTCTAGAATAGCTATATATTGCTACCAGTAGATAATTTTCATTGAAAGCTCTGAAAGAGCTAAATATATTCCTATTCAAAGGAACAATTTTGATGGTCATACTAGACATGTACGATTGAGATTGAATCACATGTTATGGTAAACTAAAAGTTTACAAATCCAATAATATATATACACACATGTATATATAGTTGGCATGATCGGTTAGACCATCATGATTAGTAATGATGCGAAAATTATAGAGATTTATGTGCATATTTATTAAAAGAATCTGGAGTTCGTGTGGTACTTTTTCTCAAAGGAATTGATTAAATACCGCTTATTAAAGAACATGAAGTTCTTGTGTTGCTTAAAGGAATTGATTAAATTCCACTTACTAAAAGAACATAAAGTTCTTGTGTTGTTTGTTATCAAAGGATTTAGTTGATCCCACCTACCAAAAGAACTAGAACTTGAAGTTTTTGTACTGAAATTGAGATTGCATGTCTTGCGTATCTGAATGAAATATTGGCTCATATATTCATAAATATGAAAAGTTTTATATGATTTTAGTAGATGCATCTACATTGTTTTATCAACTTACAACAAGAAGTTTGTGAAATTGATTATAAAAGCTAGTGGGTTTATATTTTAGGCTATATTAGTTGTTACAAAGCCTATTGATTATGAAAAATACATTTTAACAAAATTTTAATTGGATGTCTCCTCTTTAATAGCTAAACTGTGAGAACAAAACAATTATTATTTATATGGAATTTTTATATAGCGGCACTTATACGCATCAAGCCAACGAGTTATAATAAACTCTCGTTATGATTAATTTTTTGTCAGAAGTCATATATTTTCCATTTTATATTTTTTGAATGTGCGATATATTGTTGAATTGCTCCACCACAACACACAAAATGGATAAATAAAAAGGTTGAGAATATATATATATATATATATATATATATATATATATATATATATATATATATTGAGTTTGAGTATCCTTTTATGTTTAAATTCTTAAACATTAATTGGAGAATCATTTATGACATGATTTTTTTTAACATCAGGGGAGATAATAATTAGCTGGATAAAAGAAAATGAATTATCGTTATCTAGATCCTCGTATATGAACCAAAAGTTCATAAGATAATTTATGTTACTACATGTCAACTGTCAGATATATTTACTGACCCAATGAGAGTAACTAAGTCTCATATACCAACTGAAATGCTCTAAATTTGAATACATGTAAGAGCTGAAATACTATTTATACAATTGTATTATGGATTAATATCTTATACACTGGCGGTAGAAATTGAAAGTTTCCACAATCACCTTAGTTTTAGGGTATATTGAGTTAGTTTAGGGTACATGGTTTAGGGGTTTAGGTGTAGGGGTTAGAATTTAGGGATAGTTGTTTCAACTTCAAGTTTAGGGTTAAAATTTAGGGTTTATAGGTTAAAACCTAAATTCTCACTATATTTTGGTTTATGCTTTAGGGATTTAGGTGTAGGGTTTAAAATTTAGGGATAGTTGTTTCAATTTAAGGTTTAAGGTTATAATTTAGGGTTTATAGGTTAAACCTAAATTCTCACCATATTACCCTAAAAACTAAACCTTAACCTATAAACCCTAAATTATAACGCTAAACCTTAAATTGAAACAACTATCCCTAAATTCTAACCCCCTACACCTAAACCTATAAACTCTATACCATAACTAACTCTCTATAGCCTAAAACTAAGGCGCTTGTGGAAACTTTTAGTTTCCACCGCCAGTGTATATTTATCTTTGTATTATTAAGGGAAAACTACATGGGAGGTCACCCAACTATTACTCTTTTCCTGTTTTGGTCATCCAACTAATATTTTCATCAAAATCGTCCCTCGCGTTAGATATGTTTCCTATTTTAGTCCCTCTCCGTTAAAAAATTAAGAATAGCGTTGATGTGGCATTTTTTTAAAACATTTTTTAACATGTTTTAATCATTTCTCTCTTCTCCCCACATTATTTTTGTTTAATTTTATTCAATCAATTATGTGGCGATACGTGTCTCTACCATATTGATGGAAGAAAACACAAAGAAAAATTAAAACCCCACTTTGCAACCGATAAGATTCGAACATGGGCACAACATCATAAAGAGCCAACACAAGAACTAACTGTGCTAGGCTAAATATTTGATACAATTCTACTAACATTTATATTTAATGTATATAAGTTAGTAACAACACATGCTTAATGAATATAAAAGGTAGAGAGTGACTCGAACACAATACCTCGTTGATAAAATTTTAAATATTTAACCACAAAGTTAAACTAATAAATTGTGTTAATTTTAACTTAAATATATTTTAACTAAATTGTGTTTAAAATTAAAAATCAAACTAAATTTATTTTTTTTCTCTTTGTTCGATAATAACAAAACTAATTAAATATTTGTTTATTTCTATAAAATTAATATTTATTTATAATAAAATATAAATTGTGTAACTTATATTTAATAAATTATTAAATAACTTAAAATTTAGATCTAAATAATTGTTTTTAAATAATATTTATTTATTATTGAATATAAAATTTAGATTGTTTAAAAATAATTATTTAGATCCTAATTTTAAATCATTTAAAAATAATAAATAAATAAAATTTAAAATTTTATATTCTATCATAAATAAATATTATTAAATTAATTTTTAAAATAATTTAATATTTAATTTTATAAAAATAAATAAATAATTTTTTAATTAATTTTTTATTATCGAACAAAGTGAAAATTTTAAATCTAGTTTGATTTTTAATTTAATTAAAACTTAATTAAATATAATTTAATAACTTATTAGTTTAACTTACTAGTTAAATATTTAAAATTTTATTAATGAAGTATTGTGTTCGAGTCACTCCCTACTTTTTATATTCATTAAGCATGTGTTATTACAAACTTATAAACGTTAAATAAAAATGCTAGTAGAGTTAAATCAAATATTTAGCTTAGCATAGTTTGAATCCAGTGATTGTAACGTGATATTTTAATTTTTCTTTGGGTTTTTTCAATTAATATGGTGTAGACATGTGTTACTACGTGTTGGTTGAATAAAATTAAAAAAAATATACAATGAGGAGAGAAAAATAATTAAAAATGTTTTAAAAATATCACGTCAAGCGTTGTGAGAATATATATATGAAAACAGATATTACCTTAATCACTTTAGACCATTAAAACAAATATACATAATTCCCCCATCGGTTTAGGAAATTGTTTTCGAAATTTTTGTATTTGAATTTTAGGTTAAGAGGAAAACGATTCGGTTTTATATCAGTTAGAGAAGAGATGTACAGAAAATTATAGAACAATGAATAAGTTAAAGAATTTAGATGTGTACCCAAAGATAAACGAAGATTTCTACAGCCGTACACTCTCCGGTGGTGTTATCACTCTCGTCTCCACCATTGTTATGTCATTACTCTTCTTCTCCGAGCTCCGTAAGTTTCTTTTCTCTGCACAATTATTTGGATCTCTTATGTTCTTATTCAATTTAAATAAACTTGTTCATAGATTTGGTCTTGTTGATGATATGAGTAGTTGATCTGTTTCCGTCAACATTTTTTTTTCTTTCTCATTTTTGCGGTCTTGGTTCTAGGATTATACGTGCACCCTGTGATCGAAACAAAACTTGTGGTTGACACTTCAAGAGGGGAAACTCTACGCATCAATGTATTTTAACTTCAAATTTTCTTCTGCGTCCAAGTTTCATTTCGAATAATCTACTCATCAATGTGATTGAACATTCTTTATTGTATGTTATTCCGGATAATCTGCATTTTCAAAATTGAGTATAACTATTTCATTACACATTTTATAATGATTGTTTCCAGTTTTATTCGTAGTACCGGTGCAGGTCCTCTGATTTCTTAATGTTCCTTTTGGATTTGCAAGTGCAGTTTGATGTCACATTTCCTGCTGTTGCATGCTCAATTCTCAGCCTTGATGCAATAGACATAAGCGGAGAGCAACACCTTGATGTTGTATGTATTGCAAGGTCTCATGCTTTTTTTAATAAAAAAAATTATTACATCAAGTTTCGTAGAGGGAATGCATGTACATGTGATGTTGCTGCTAAAAGTCATAGTGTCATTTATTTTCATCTAACTTGCAGAAACATGACATAGTAAAGAAAAGGTTAGATGCACATGGCAATGTTATTGAAGTGAGACCGGATGGGATCGGTACTCCGAAGGTTAGCTGTATGATAATATTGGTTGAAGTTAATTTCTTAGTTGATACCCCTCCCCCTTGAGGATCTGAGGAACCACCTATCCATCTTTCTTTTTTGCCTTTTCCCTTCTTTCTGCTCATAATTATTTTGCTCCTCACAGATTGAAAAGCCTTTACAGAAGCATGGTGGTAGGCTTGGGCACAATGAGACGTATTGCGGTTCATGCTATGGTGCAGAAGAGGTATAAGTTATCTATCTGGTTTCCGTCTGCTAGCTCATTGTAATCATGTAATATATAATCCAATCTAGTTGGTGCATGTTTGTCTTGAATAGGATCTTTGACTTTCTTGTTGTAGATCTCAGTACCTTATCCTTTTAATCCTAGTAATTTAATAATTGTCATTTTGTGGCAATTTGCCTAAATATAACATATACATTTGATTAGTAGTAGCATTTGTTTGTTATTGTTCATTTTCTTCTTTTATTTTGGCTATTTCCTTAATATCTTTTGTTTTGGTTGTGGTTTATTCTCGACTGAAGAGACAGTTGATGTGGTCGGTATTTAGATAAGGAATAATTATTGAAACCAGTCCATTTATAAGAAGTAATATATTTTTGCTCCTGTTATATTTATTTTTCCTGCCTTAACATGCTTTTCACTTCCATCTCGAAGTCTGATGATCACTGTTGCAACTCCTGTGAGGATGTTCACGATGCATACAGAAGCAAAGGGTGGGCTTTTTCAAATCCGAATATGATTGATCAGGTCTGTCTACATTAGAACTTAACTCTATCTGTTTTTCAGGTAACTTCAATTAGAATGAGACACGCAAAGGCCATAATAGAAAATATTGATTTTCCTCTATTATATTTGATATTGATAATCATGCTCGTACTTCATTTTTGTTTTGGTAAGCTACATGGCATACATTAAAACCTCCTTTTCTCCTCCTGATAATGCTTATTGAGTATTGACCCAACTCCAAATCCAGCTCACTGAGAGCCTCCATTTTGTCTGCCAAGATGGCAAGGAGAATAGTTATTTCTCTAAAATTAGGTAATTAACATGGGACTTTGCACATGTAGACATGGTTATGGGGATATGATCCTTCAAAGTTCCTCCAACTAAATGGAAAACTTAGAAAAATTGAACACGTCCGTGTTTGACACATACTTATATCTGACACACACCTCAATCCTAGTAACATAGCTTCTTGGTGCATTAAAGAGCTTGATTCCTTTTTATTTTCAATTATCTTAAGATAAATCTTTATTTGTTATCTTTTATCAGAACAACTTCCAATATAGTAATTGGAAGTTTTAGTTGTTGATTGTTGATACCTGCAAAATATATGCAAGTTTGCAATTTGCCTGGACCAATAGTAGTTCGTAGTAGTAGTAGTAGTTATTGCTTTCTGGTTAGCTCATCTAAAGATTTTGTCCGTTCCCCCAATTGGCTTACATGACTTAATTTGACCCTGGTTTATGTCTTGATTTATACTTTCTTGTTTCTGTTGTTCAGTGCAAGAGAGAGGGTTTTCTTCAGAAGATTAAGGATGAAGAGGGTGAGGGGTGTAATATATATGGCTCTTTAGAAGTTAATAAGGTGGCTGGGACTTTTCATTTTGCACCTGGGAAAAGCTTTGAGGAATCAAGTATTCACCTAAATGATTCGCAGGCACTTCAAAAAGACAGCTTTAATGTAAAACGCGGCCCTATCATTTTCATTTCCGTATATGTCAAGTTGTCTTATATGAATATCTATTCTAATCATGCTTCATGAACATTTGATACAGTTAAGTCACAAGATCAATAGATTAGCTTTTGGAGATTTTTTTCCTGGTGTGGTGAATCCTCTTGATGGGTACTCGTTAACTTCTACTTAATTGTTTAACTTTGACCATGTACAACAGCTGGATGTTGCTATATGTTTCTTATAATTTATATTGTTCATATTCTTCCCTTCTAAATTTTAGTGTTCAATGGATGCAAAAACAACAAATTGGGATGTACCAATACTTTATCAAGGTTAGATTTCTTATCATTTGTGGTATCCAATTTCCATCAGTTATCACATCTATCTAGTAATTGAAGCCAGGGCATTACCTCTGGATCTAGACTATTTGACTTTCAGGACCCTTTTGTATCCCTTTAGCCTGTTAGTGCATGTTGTCAAATTTATTGAAGAACCATTTCCATTTTGAAATGCTAGTGAGTAGTGACACTAACAAACAGATCCATGAAGACAAAAAAAAATGAGAACCTATTCGGAATTTTAATTTAGCACGGTTGTTTTTTTTTTTCCTTCCAAATATAAGCTATTCATGTCTTCAATCTCTTCCTAGAAATCGAGAGAGAATGATGCATTGAATTAGACTGAGTAGAAAGAATTATTACTAATGTTGCAAACTCGTCAGTGGGTTGATGGTTCACGGTTATATTAAGGGGCATGGATTTTTCCTTTTTGTCTTAGATGCATGTGGCATTTCTTTTTTTCTGAATTCCGAGTGAGCTTTAAATAAGAAAATGGTTCTTTTAGTTTGATGGATTTTCGATATTTTCTATCTTGTAGGTTGTACCTACCGTGTATTCAGATGTGAGCGGACACACTATCCAATCAAATCAGGTGCGGCTAAAACTTGCAAAAGCTTTTACTTGCCCTGTTCTTTTATTTAGTCAGAATGCTTAATGCATGAGAGATGGCTACTGCAGTTTTCTGTAACAGAGCATTATAAGGGTGCTGAAATAGGCTTTCTTGATACCACCACAGGGGTTTTCTTCATTTATGATCTTTCTCCTATCAAGGTTGGTTTCGCTTCCGCTTTTGTTTTCATGCAATCTCAATGTCTGCATCTCCTTCAAGTTTCCTTTTCTGCTTTCATATGTGCGAGGGAAAAAGCATTTCGCCTTTTCAAGTTGTTTAGATTCCGAGCCCTGCTAATCTTGTGAGCTTATTTTTCAACTTTGGTTTGCAGGTGACTTTCACAGAGCAGCATGCCTCATTCTTGCACTTCCTAACAAATGTTTGTGCTATAGTTGGAGGTAAGGGTCCTTTTGCCCTTAGTTGTTGATGGGGATTCGGAGTAGTTGATTATATATGTTCCGATCCAACATATAATGTATGGTACCACAGGTGTTTTCACAGTTGCGGGAATAATAGACTCATGTATATACCATGGTCACAAAGCAATGAAAAAGAAGATGGAACTTGGTAAAATGAGTTGATGAATGATGGAGTTGTAGGCTTGAAATTTTTGTGTTCCTGCTTTGTTAAGGAAAACTGAAGTAAAAGGAAAAGACCACTGCCACTACTTAACATCATGCCCCGTCGGTTATTGAAATTTTGTTCATGCAATTCTTGTCTATGCTTCAATTATATTAATTCATTCATTTATTTTTAACGGTTCATTTAAAAGATATCTTACTATACCTGATTAAGTCTTAGTTTAGTTAATATTATTATTGTTGCATCAATCTAAAGATTGTTAATTCATTTTTATTAGTATTTATTATGTTTTTATACAATGAAACATAACACAAATTAACAATGCGCGTACACATTCTAAACAAACGGTTAATGTCCTCATTCTCATTAGCACACCAAAAGCATTGCTGATCAACTTTTCTTGAAATACTCGTAAATTTATCATTGCACACGATTTTATTTTTACTCAAATATAACATTTTTTAAATAACTTACAAAATTATTATTTGGTGATTATACACGTAATATAAAAGTTAAAGATAGTTTCGGTGATAAAGCAAGTTAAATTTGAAGCCTAGTGTCACGGACTTAATTTACTCAAGCAATTCGTGCGGCGTTAACACTCTCAAACTCTACTAATAAGATTTAATTCATACAAACGCAATGGCCAGTAAAAGAAAAACTAGATAAAGCAAAAATAGTTTTAAAGGGAAAAAAAAGATGGTTGTATTAATCTTTGAGAGAGCTATACAAGGTTTGGAAAGTCTTGATTTTATGGATTGGTTACAAATGAGGGGAGTGGTGCTATTATAGGCCTCCACTTTCTTAAGGGATTATTCTAGTTCATCCTAGCATCTAGTAGATATCTACAGGTAGTAGAGAACTCAAGATAATTCTACAAGGACCTACATATGTCTTTAAGTGTCTAAAATGTTTTAAAATTCTTTAGAAAACTCTAGAATAGTCTCGATCATCCCAAAATCTTCCAAAGTCTTCTACGGCCTTTCAGATGTATTTAGACTTTGGTAGAATCTCTCAGAACATTCTAGAATGTTGTGGCTCTCTTTTAAGATGGTTGTAGGTCATTCTAAAAGCTTCTTTAGTACATGCTTACCTCAGAAATACTCAAAGATATTGTGCTAACCTCGATGGAAATTGACATGTCGTGACACTAATCTCGGTTTCAATTCTCTTTAAAGATGTTTTTTTTCGAATATACTTTTAAGTAAAAGTTTTAGTATTTCAAAAATTAATTTTTAGTCTTTATATTTTGATTTATGACATTTGTGTCTCTTTATTGCTTTTTTTTTATTTGAAAATATTGGTACTTCACTTTTGTTCAATTTCATCTTTAACAACTAACATAACCGATATTAATTTTAATATTTAATCGTGGAACTCTAATTTTATGACATTGAGTAATTGTATTGATTTTTTATTCAAAAATTTTAATTATAAATTTTTATTCAATTTTATTGTTGACTAGTAACATGACAATTATATAAAAGCAAAATAACCTTTTTTTTTCATTTTATGTCTATAGTTTTTATTATTGTTACAACATATAAAAGTGTAGGCGTGAGTGTAAAATATGTAATGAAATTATTATATAAAAAATATATTTAGAGACAATTTACACATAACTTACAAAATAGGAGTTAAAAACGCTGTTTGATGTGTATTCAGTATTCACCAAATAAACAAAGCAAGACTGCTACAAAAGAAGTAAAGAAGCAAAGGCTTGGAGTAATTGGACACAAAAGCAGAGCAGTGTTAATACATCACAATCACACAGGATCAGAAAGGTTGGATCAATCCAAGTGTAAGCTGCCTGATGAGAGTATGAATATTGTTGAACCGTGCAGGCCCTGGACGAAATCCAAGTTTTTCCATCGTAAAATACATTTTAATATGTAATAGGTTAGGAGTAATAGCAAGTGACGCTTTGGCCGAGTGGTTAAGGCGTGTGCCTGCTAAGTACATGGGGTTTCCCCGCGAGAGTTCGAATCTCTCAGGCGTCGCTAATTTTTTATTTTTTAATAAAGGAAAAAAATTCTTAAAATTCCAGAAATAGTCTCCAGTTTTGGATTCTATGTGGTCTCGCTTGGCCATCGCTTTCCGCAATTAAAGAGGACTATTACTTAATTTCTTGGTTAAATTGTAGTTTTATCATTTGGGAGGTAATCTAATACTGATCCTGAACATGACAGAACAAGTGATCCTGAATGTTCCAAACATGAGAGGATGAAGCCGATTAATGAGGTTCCCCCTAAGCCTGATACTAACTATTTTTTGAACAGAGGATATCAAGCTAGACTCAATGTTGCAACATCCCTTAAACCGTCTGCAATTCATTTCCTGCTTATCAAGTAAATGAATGCAATTCCAGCAATATTCGAGATGCAGCAAAAGAGAACCATTTCTTTTATTCTACTAATGAAGCTCATGCTGCCAATTATATGCTTCTCTCCGCACAGAGAACTATATGTTTTTAGCGGTGGCGGAGTTAGGACTTTAGGGGCCAATTCAAAATTATGTTATTGATAAATTAAGTGATGTCAATTTTAATATTTCTTATGACAAAATTATGTTATTGATAAATAGTGAAGCAGTGATTCCTAGTTTCAGGATGCACTTGACAAAATAAACAACTATTCTAATGAGTCTCTTTTTAATTGTCATCCAGATGATGAAAGAGTGCTTAAATATATGTAGAAGATATCAAACCACTCTCTGCCGCACAACCTTAACCTCCCTACTTGTCAAATTTATTTTTTTGGGGCGGTAGAAAACAATATCAGTTCAAGTCTGGAAACATCTCAATCCAACTCGGGAGCTAATTTAAACGTGATTGTGGCCCAAAACCATGATTATGTTGAAGATATTACTACTTTTTTGCTTTGCATATAGCATGATTATGAGTAGGGGTGCTTATCGAGCGAGTCGATCGTGAGTTGAGTACTGTTCAACTCGTGCTCGTTAAAAAAATTTGTTGTTTGACTCAACTCGTTGCTCGTTAAGCTTGTTAAAATTTTGCTTGACTCGTGCTCGTTAAAAAAATATCGTTGCTCGACTTGACTCGTTGCTTACCTTATTTTTTAAAATATAAGTAAAAATCTAGTGATACTATTAGAGATTAATATAAACATACAAATTCAGAAGAAAAAAACTCGTGAGAACGGAAAAGACAAATAAAAGAACATGTCATGACTGAGTTAGAGATGAAGTTGATATTCGAGTGTGAAACTCTTTTTAATTTCTCAACAATTTTCGATGAACTAAAAAGGAGAGAAAGCCTTCGAGTTTTTGGTGTTTTTGACTTTCAATCGTATTTTTTGTATGAAAACTAAAAAAAAATCATTTTCAATTTTTATACATAAAATAATATCATAAAAATGATTTAATAAAAAAGAATGAAAGATTAATTAATATAATTTGATTTCTTATTAATATTAACTAATTTTTAAAATTCTCGAGAAATACAAAACGTCTTGAAAAATTGAAATTAAATATTTTATTGGTAAATTACCTATCGAGTATTAGAACTTCTTGAAACATAATTTTTTAAGGTAGTACAAAAAATTATTAATTTATTAAAAAAATATAACGAGTTGTTCACGAACTTATCGAGTCGAGCCGGACCTTGCTCAACTCGACTCATTAAGATTTCGAGTCGAACTCAAGTTTAAGTCGAATTAACTCGAGTCGAGCATTAATCGAGTTTTGACCGAAACAATCTCGATCTGTTTGCGAGCTGCTCAACTCAAAAAGTACCCCTTATTGTAAGCGGAAAGGTTCACGAATCACGCGTGCCTCCATAACAATTATTAATTGAAATGCAACCAAAAAAGGCAAAGGGCAGTTGGGAAACGCGTTACTTCAAAGTAAAAAACAAGAAGTCCTTGGTTAAGACAAAATCTCATTGAACAAAGTTTCAAAAAGAAGACGCCCAAGGTTACAAGTTCCACTG
The DNA here is from genome assembly GCA_958450335.1 of Hibiscus tridactylites. NCBI lineage: Eukaryota > Viridiplantae > Streptophyta > Magnoliopsida > Malvales > Malvaceae > Hibiscus > Hibiscus tridactylites. The sequence goes on from OY288277.1 coordinate 13,482,570, forward strand.
CAAGACTCACCATGATTTACGTTAAAAAGGACATTATTTTGATACCTTTAACGTTCTTGTATTAATAACAGCTGGTTTTAAAATACCGAAGACACCCCCTCCCTTGTAACGAAGCTCGTTAACAACACTTTACAAGACATGAACTCACGTAATTCATACGTACACAGGGGTCTTGGGGCAGCCACACCCCTCGAAAGTTTTAAATTCCCTTACATTTTATATATTTTTTATAAGGGTAAACTACTGCAGGGTCACTTTCGTTTAGCGTTTGTACAGAGTTAGTCACCACTTTTGTAAAGTGCCAATTAGTAGTCCTCTACGTTTTCGATGTGTAAATACTTGATCACTCCGACGTTATACTCCGTTAGTCCCCTAACGGATTGCTGATGTGGCAGAATTAAAATAAAGATAAATTACTGCAATAGCCATTAAAATTTATCTCATGTACATTTTTTCTCCTCAATTTAAAAAAGTAAATATTATAGTCACTAATAAAAATGTTTCTTTATAATTTCACCCTTAAATTTTTAAAAATTCATTTTTCAATCCTAAAACTTTACAATCAATTAACACAATAATATTATAAATGCTTAGATGAAAAATAGGTGCCCAAAATATACCCTTTGAAACTTAGGTGCCCAAATTGCTCCTATTTAATAACTCAAACTTAAAAATTTAGTCCACTAACTACTAAAAAATTCGAGTTATTAGAATTTCTATTTTATATTTCAAACTTTATTTTGAATTTTTTAGTCGAGTTTATGAAATTATGAGTCGAATATTTTCACATCAAACCAAAAAATTTAATTTTTTCGAGTCAAGTCGAGTTATTGGAATTTCTATTTTATAATTCAAACTTTATTTTCAATTTTTGAGTCGAGTATTTTCACATCAAACTTAAAAATTTAATTTTTTCGAATCAAGTCGAGTATTGCACTTCCATACATATAATTTTTAATTTTAATCCGAAAAAGAGAGAGAAAAATGAAAATTAAAAAAATTAAATTTTTAATTTTAATTATATGTAGGGAAGTGCAACACTCGACTTGATTCGAAAAAATTAAATTTTTAGGTTTGATGTGGAAATACTCGACTCAAAAATTCAAAATAAAGTTTGAATTATAAAATAGAAATTCCAATAACTCGACTTGACTCGAAAAAATTAAATTTTTTGGTTTGATGTGAAAATACTCGACTCATAATTTCATAAACTCGACTCAAAAATTCAAAATAAAGTTTGAATTATAAAATAGAAATTCCAATAACTCGAATTTTTTAGTAGTTAGTGGACTAAATTTTTAAGTTTGAGTTATTAAATAGGAGCAATTTGGGCACCTAAGTTTCAAAGGGTATACTTTGGGCACCTATTTTTCATCTAAGCATTTATAATATTATTGTGTTAATTGATTGTAAAGTTTTAGGATTGAAAAATGAATTTTAAAAAATTTAAGGGTGAAATTATAAAGAAATATTTTTTATTAGTGACTATAATGTTTACTTTTTTAAATTGAGGAGAAAAAATGTACATGAGATAAATTTTAATGGCTATTGCAATAATTTATCCTTATTTTAATTCTGCCACATCAGCAATCCGTTAGGGGACTAACGGAGTATAACGTCGGAGTGACCAAGTCTTTACACATCGAAAACGTAGAGGACTACTAATTGGCACTTTTCAAAAGTGGTGACTAATTTTGTACAAACGCTAAACGAAAGTGACCTCTGCAATAGTTTACCCTTTTTATAATTATTATTAATAATTTAATTTTATACCCCTAAAATTTTTTACATATAAAATCAAGCGTACATCCATAATTTAATGACTTAAATGTTAACAACACTCTATCATAGAAGATAGATTATTGAGTGACCCAAATAACTAAATTAATATATTTTTTAAAATATATAGAGTAACTTAAATATAACTTAATTCATAATTATGTGATCTAAATATAATTTTTAATAATTGAATAATTCAAATATAATTTTTAATAATTAGATGACTTAAATGTAGAATTATTCATAATTTGAGTAACCTGCATTGTAATTTTAGGGATCATAATTCACACTTCAACCGGTCTGTACATTTCCGTAATCGAAGACGACTTCAATTCACGAGTAAGGCATGAAATAAAAAGGAGAGAATCTGTGATAATATTACTACACAAATAACATTAATTGATTCAAATACAAAAGCTATCAACTTTTTTATACACTAACAAATCTCTCCCTAAAAAACAAGCTGACCGACAAGGGAGAAAATCTCAAACTCTTAAAACATAATTAATACTAAGTACCCTCCCTACACATAGACAGACTCATGAAATGACCTAAAATACAAGCCTCTGCAACTCCCAAAAACTCCATTGCAGTTGGCTTTTACAACAACAAGAAATACATGAAAAAGGAACTCATAACAAACTAAGGACTATTACAGAAAATGGAACATGGGGTTCCCCGTTTTAGGCTTTTAGAATGGAATCCCAATCAATCTCGTACGAAGGGTATTTCGACAACATGAATGTTTCCGAAGAACAAGCAACTTCAGGCCACGGCTGTTCGTCGAAATCCGAGAATGTAAGATCTGATAAAGGTGAAGACACTGCCGAACCCTCACTCTCGGATTGAACCGTAGACAAAGACGAGGTGTTCTCCACCTTCACCGTCTTATCCTCGGGCTCGTCCACTTTGTTGACCTTGCTTTTGTTCTCAACCGTCGGCTTCGATGATTTCTTGGTGTTTCTTTGCTTTGGATTTTGTTCCAAGCTTTCACAAATGGCTTGAAGCTTAGCATCAACAGAGGAAGGTAAAGGCTTGTATTCACCGAAATCGCCTCCGATGTGGGAACCATGGTGGCGAAGGTTAGGGAAGTTGAGTCTCGCAAAGTCACCTCTCAGTTTATAGGCAGCTTTGTCATAGGCCAAGGCTGCTTCCTCAGCCGTGTCAAAAGTGCCTAACCAGAGACGTGTCCGGTTCCTAGGCAACCGGATCTCAGCGACCCATTTTCCCCAGTGACGTTGCCTAACTCCTCTGTAAAGCTTGGGCTTTGGCGGCGTACCAATCTGCTTCATCGGAACAGGTTTGGGGCTAAGAAAGCTAACCATCTGGTTACTGTTGTTGCTGGGTTGGGGAATCTGGTGAGGAGAGCTCTGGAGATGAAATTGAAACTGGATCTGATGGATCTGAGCTTGTGACAAGCTATTTAACCCGATTGTTGAACCAGTTTGAGACTGTTGGAGAACGGAAGACGAGTCCATCGGCGGGGGATAACAACAGCCATCTGTGTAAAAATTGGGCTGTGTTTGGGAAGAAGAGAAAGAAAGGTAAGAAGTAGAAGGAAGAGAAGGGGAAACACTTTTCATAAAAGGTTCAAGTGCTTCCATTAATTCTCCTCCATACAGATCTGATTGAACTGCTCCGCTACTAATGAAATCCATTGCAGCTGCCGTTACTTCGAAATTAAACAGGACTAAAGCTAGGGAAAAGAAGAAGACCACCAAAGAAGAAGAAAAAATGTAACCTGATTCTTACCAAAACTTGAAGAACAGGTCTAAAACAAGGGTTTTCTTTTTTTAAAAGAGGCAAAACCCTTTGAAATCCAACTAAAATAAACAAACTTTTGAGGGATCAAAAACTACCCTCTAAGCCGATTTATCTACAGACAAACAAAAATTGGGAAATAACTAGAATTCAGTTTGGAAAGAGAAAGAATCATAAGAATTTTACAAGAACAGATGTTCATAAAAAAAAAGAAGCTGGATCTCGATTCTGAAAACACCTGGCTTTAAAAGAAATCCTTGTCTAAGTTTGTTTTCTTACCCTGAAACGTACTGAACAAAAACAAACCCAAAAATCAGATTTTGATTCAAAAGACAGATGATTAACAGAAAGGGATTCAGAGAAGCGGGGTGTAACAGAAGGGGGGAAGATTTTTCAAAGAAGCAAAACCAGAACCACTCCAATCGTTTCTCTCTCTCTCTTTTTCTCTCTCTATCTCTCTCGCAATTTTTTTGGTGTGAATGACTCTCAGCCTCTCTTGGTTTCCCGTCGCCGGCTCCTTTCACTTTATATACTACTTTAGCTCCTTAATTAACTATTTTAATTACATTTACTAATCATCATTATCCCTCTGCTCTAATTCTTAACCTCTCTTCTGTTTTTATCTTTTAACTTTACACCCTCACTCCATTGTACTGAGCTCTGGTTTCCTGACGTCAGAGTCATTCACCTGTTATCTGCAACCACTAGTGTATTGACGCGTGGTTGGCTTACCGACAGATGTCGGTATACTTACCGTCAGATACAACGCTATTTGTCATGGATTTAATGGTGTGCGGAGTATGTTGACCATTCGCGCTTGCGTTCACACTTTGAGTCATTATTGTAAAGAAATTTACGATCTAATTTTATAACGTTTTATGTGAGATAGGTAAAAACCAACTAGATTTAGAGAAATTATATTATAGACCCAAGCTCACTACTTCATATACGGTCCTAATCAATAAAAAATATTTATTTTTTTAAAAAAAATTATCTCATTTTTTTATTAAGTGAATTTTCACTGATTTATTATAAAAATTAAATTAAAAATTACTTTTTACCAAGTGAATCTACAATTGATAAAAAGTAATTTTTTAATTTAATTTATAATAAATATGAGTGAAGGTTACTTGGTAAAAAAGATGACATGAAAAAAATTATTAAAATGAATACTTTTTATTGTTTGGGACCATATATGACATGGCGAGTCGAGTCTATAATACAATTTCTCCTAGATTTGATATTCTAAATTAATTTAGCGGCAAAAAGTACTTGTATTCTTTTTTTATAAATGTGGGGAGAAAGGAATTATCATAGGCCTTATTAAAAACCCTCCTAATCTAAATGAGGGGAAAGAGTACATATAGATAACTCATACAAATCAAACAAGCAACAAAGCATCGATACCCAAAACCTATTGACATCCTCCCGCAAGAGCTCAATCACCCCGACTAGAATATTCCTGAAAATACGAGTCTCAAACGAGTCCTCCAGAGCCATCCTTGCTAGAGCATCCGCCACACGATTACCATCGCGATAAACATGTCGAAAATACGAGTCTCAATCAACGAAGAAGAGATCAAACAAGAAGTCGAATCTGATAAAACCTGGACCACTTCTAAATTATTCGTCTCCACCTCGACTCTCAACACATCCACACTCATGGCACATTTAAGTCCCTCAAACACCGCCCAAAGCTCGGCCTCAATAATCGAGCATTTGCCAATATATTTGGAAAATCCGGTGATCCAACCACCCTGAAAATCGCGAACAACCCCCCCCCCCCCCCCCCCGCAAGAGGATTTCTCGTTCGAGCTGCACCTCCCTCCTTCTACGTTGACCTTCACACACCCCATACTCGGTGGCGTCCATCTCTTAAACTGGACATATTGTTGCTGCTGCGAGCTAACCACCTGCTGATGCTCTGCTGTAGGAGTCAGCTGCTGCATGCTCGCTAAAACCACCCATCGGCGACCAACGTCAGTCAGCCGCCTAGCACGCTCCAATATCCCATTGACATGCACGTCCCAACCCCCAAACACATGTTCATTACGAACTCTCTAGAACGTTCAAAGTATCCCACCAAACAACGTTCCCCAATCATCATCAGCTGTAGTAAAACCCCCACCCCGCTGAAGATTCATCCACAACCAATCACGCAAGGGCAGTGACAAGAAATCCGAGAGCCGGTGATTGTCTATAACCGCTGACCAGGTTGACATCGCCATCGGGCAAAATCTCAAAATATGGTCGATGTCTTCACACACTGCTCCACACAACGCACACGCTGATGAATCCGACAAATGACGTCGGACTCGTTCTGCTTTAGTCAAAATTTGTCCCTTCCCAAGAAGCCAAAGAAAGGCTCGCACTCTCGGAGGCCCTTTGTACGACTGGATAAGCTTCCAGACTTTGTCCACAGTCCATTCCCTATTCGGCAAGCTCGCCTCAAAAGCAGACCGTACCGTGAAACATCGCGTCCGATTCCACTTCCAACCCGGCCAATCAGGTCCATTGGAGCCCACCGGCGGTTTAACAGCAGCGATACACTCAATCGTTGACCATGGCAGCACATCTTGAAATACTTCCCACTTCCATTCACCCCTAGCATTAACCATATCACGCACAGTTATAGGAGCAACAGGTAAAGCGGCTTGCGCGCAACATTCAACAAGCGGTCCAACATCCGCAAGCCAACAATCCCTCCAAAAATCCATCGTCACCTCATTTCCAATATTCCAAACAATACCATTACGAACATCATCTCAAACCGCACTAACTCTCTTCCATAACACCGAACTATTTCTCCTAATAATCGTGGTCGGAATTCAATCAAAACACTTGTATTTGGCTCGCAAAAATCGAACCCATAATTGATCCATCTTCGCCACAATATTATACGCGACTTTCATTAGAAATGCATCGTTCTGGTGTTGCAACGATTTAAACCCAAGACCTCCATTTTCAATAGGGGATGCAACATCCTCCCATTTCACAAGATGAACCCCCTTCTCATATTCGACTTCCCTCATATGAAAGAGCGAATAATGCCTTCAATCGTTTCACAAACGCTCTTGGGAATCTTTGTCGTCAGCATACAATAAGACGAAATAGCCGATAACACCGCTTTAGCCAGAACAATACGCCCGACAAACGACAAATATAACGCCTTCCACCCCTTCAAGCGGTCCCTAACTTTTTGAACTAAAAAACCATAGGTATCCTTCGTCACTCGCTGATGTAACATAGGCACTCCCAAATACTTCCCGAGATTCTGCACTTCCAAAAAACCATAGACCGTGCAAATAGACTGACAGAGGGGAATGGGAACATTCTTAGAAAAGAACACATTTGTTTTAGCTACACTGACCTTCATACTCGAAGCACTGCAGAACTCAGCAAGCACCGAATGAACCACCTCCACTTGCTCCATCGAAGCCTCAACAAATAACACCATGTCGTCCGTAAACATAAGGTGGGAAATAACAGGGCATTGTCTCGACACCCGAAAACCTTTCCAAGTACCTTACGCTATATTCCTTTCAATAAGTTGCCCGAGTCTCTCCATACAAAGCACAAAGAGATAAGGAGAAAGCAGATCACCTTGACGAATCCCCCTGAAAGGTCTAAAACTTCACAGTCCGCGCCCCATTCCAAAGAATACTAGTTGACACGGAAGACACGCAACGCATGATCAAATCCAACATTTTCCTTGGAAAACCAATATCACACAGCGTATCCTCGATGAAGGCCCACTCTAAACGATCATACGCCTTCTCTAAATCAATTTTCATTGCCATCCACCATTTAGCACCAATTTTCTTACGCATAGAATGGGCCACCTCCTGCGCAATGATTATGTTGTCCGAAATAAAATGACTAGGAACAAAACTAGTTTGGTTATCTTTCACCCACTCAGATATAAAAGGCTTAATCCTGTTAACAACGACCTTGGTAACTATTTTATACAACACCTGACAAAGACTGATAGACCTGAATTGATGTATCCCCTCCGGAGAATTTAATTTCGGAATCAGCACTAACAATGTATCATTCAGCTTCTCAGGGAAAGAGCCCCCTCGAAAATATCCTGAACGAACTGACAGATATTCGGCCCCATTGTGTCCCAATTACGCTGATAAAAAAGAGCGTGCAGACCATCACTACCCAGAGCCTTAAGCGCGTTCATTTGAAAGACCACACTGCGAACCTCATCCATAAAAACAAACAAAACTATCCAGATAATCAAAAGTAGTAGGATTAAGAGCATGGAAATTACCGTGAACCGAGAACGTAGAGGTATCCACACCTCCGCTGGTAAATAGTCAACTAAAAAAATCCACAACATGATTCTTGAGCTCCTCATGTGACTCCAACCAACGCCCACTCTCGTCACGCAAACAGATTATCAGGCGGCCAGCCGCCCGGAGGAGGGCCGTCGTTGACTCTACCACCGCCCGCTACAGGCCATGACTCTCAATAGATGTAGAGCGAAACGGAAGGAGAGCATGTGGCACCGATTGAGATCAGCGTGACAGAGGCAGCAGACTCTGGGGTGACGGGTAGGGGTGTTCAAATCCAGGTACCCTAAATTTCGAGTACCCGAAATTTACGGTTACCTAAAAGTCGGCCCGTGACCCGGCTCATAAGAACCGGGTACCCGCAAAATTTGGGTACTCGTAAAATCGGGTACTGGGTACCCTGTTTATTTTTTTATATTTTTTAAATCTAATTTAAAAAAAAATACTTAAGAAACACATAAAATTTCATGATATATATTTCAAACACTAAAATTATTGATTTGTGGTTAGTTTTAAGAGAGAAATATTTGGATATATATGTATATATATTAAAGTTTATCGATAAAAGAAGGTATTAAAAATATTAATCTCGACCATGATTCTTTTCGACTCTAATATTGACAAATTAATATAAATATTTTTGAAAAGTTATAAACTTAAAAGTATATAATACAAGTATAAAAAGAAGTTAGAGTTTTAAAATTAATTTTTAAGGAAAAATAATAAGAAACATAAAATGAAAATAGAATTTAAAATATAAAATATATAAATATTAAAATTAGCGGGTCGGGTCGGGTACCCGATTATAAATTTTTTTTGGCCCTGACCCGGACCAACTACCTGAAAAAATTGCGGGTCGGGTACCCGGCCCGAAAAAATCGGGTACTTTAATATAAATACCCGATAAAATTAAATCGGGTAGGCGGGTCAACGGGTCAGACAGTTCGGGCCGGGTATTTTTGAACACCCCTAGTGACTGGGGGATTAGCCCGGGGGCCGCAGGGGTAGTGGCAACTGATGGAGGCGTGGGTAGGCCGACGATGCACTCCTCTGGTCCGAACAAAGGTACGTATGCTGCTATGGTGGCGAGGGAAGGAAACAGTGGTGGTCGTCACAAGTAGGGGTGGGAGAAAATACCTGACCCGATTGACCCGACCCGAAAACCCGACTACCCGAAATGAAAATACCGGGTAATTCCCGAAAAAAAATTACCCGACTGGGCCGGGTACCCGACCCGGCAAATTTCCCAGGACACGGGCCGGGACACGGGCCGAGAGTTTTCCCTTACCGGGTACCCGACCCGACCCGATAAAATTATGTATATATTTTTTTATTTAAAATTATATTTTTATTTTATGTTTCTTAATATTTTCACTCTAAAATTAAGTTTAAATCCCTATATTTTTTCAATGTTTGTATTATATTCTTTTAAGTTTTATGTTTAATTTTTTTAAAAATATTTTTGTGTTTAACATATAATTTTTTTAATTTTAAAATAAAAAAAATAAAAATAAAATATGAACCGGGTACCCGGTACCCGAATTTTATGGGTACCCGGATTTAATGGGCCGGGACACATGCCGTTTAAAGAGGTACCCGGATGAACCGGGTACCCGGTTTTCCGGGTACCCGACAATTCCCACCCCTAGTCACAAGGTCGGAATAGCTACGGGTGGGATTCAAGTCCTAGACTCGGATTTCTCTATCAACTGAAGTGGTTCGTTTCCACGAATAAAGTTCTCTGAAAGGGTGCATGCATCGATCAATGAAAGTATGAAACTTGCCATGATCGTCCGTCTTCTGGGAAGAACCATTAGGTATAAAACTTTGCTATCTCGGATCCCCGGATTATGGGCGCCAACCGCTGACTATCATGTTGTGGATCTCGATAACAATTATTTTCTGGTAAATTTCGAATCAAGTGCGGATTACACTAGGGTGTTGTCGGCTGGACCATGGACATTATATGGTAGCTACTTAACAGTCCAACCATGGTCGCGCTCTTTTCCAACGTCACATAAGCATCCGTCGCAAGTTATGGTATGGATTCGCCTCCTGGGGCTTCCTTACAGATATTATACTAAAGCATTATTTAAGTTGATCGGAAGTATTATTGGTTCTATTGTTCGGATTGACTATAACACGACAACGGGGGGAGCGTGGCAAGTTTGCTAGGCTTGCGGTTCTTGTGGATTTAAATAAGCCACTGCTTATGTGTATAGGGATTGATGGATTTACGCAGAAACTCGAATATAAGGGGCTTAGTCAAATCTGTTTTACTTGTGGGATTTATGGGCACTCGGCTGATGTATGTGGACAGCAGGCAGGCGAGAAAGTGGTTGTTGGTCTAACAATGGTGGAGAAAACGGTTAAGAGTAGTATAGAGGCGATTGACAGGGCAGATAGCTTGTATGGTCCATGGATGGTGGTGGATAATAAGAAGCGGAGGCCAAGGAGAGGTATGTGACAGCCGGTAAGTGCTGGGGAACGTAGCATGGGGGCTCTCGATTTATGGTTTTGGAGGATAGTAGTGGTGGCGATAAGGAGATTGGTGGGACGGCACCGCAAATGGGTCATAGGGTTGAGGTACCAGCAGAGGATAGTGTTGGGCAAAGGCCCAATGGAAAAGGAATTGATGATGCCATGGGAAAGGAAGGTTCCGTTTTGAGCAAGGAGTACATGTTATTTCGATGAATCCGCAACTGCCCATGCACGTAGAAAATTATAAACCATGGCTGGCACAGGGAACACATAGAGCAATGATGATTTCCGAAGGAGAGCCGGCCAAGAGTTCATTGGGAGGTGACCGAAAAGAGAGGGGCTGTGGGAAGAGCTTATTGCCGGTGAAAGCGACACTTAAAAGAGCTTCGAAACAATCGAAGCGTGGCCAAGGTGTGCGTGCTCCGTCGAAACCGGTGCTGGCGAAGTAGGTATAGTCCTTTTCTGGAAAACTGTAAGTAATGCAAGAGCAAACAGTGCTGGATGCGACAGGGGGTCGAGTGGGGCTGCTGTCCTTGTAGAAAACGTCGAGCGGCTGCCTCAACCGGTTTTGAGCCTCGCACCGACGAGTACATATGGTGCTGCGCTGGTGGAGACCGTTGATAAGGAACACTCTATCTCGTCTTGTTAAGGATCGTTAGGTGGCTGCGTTTTAATTTTTTTAATGATTAACATTATGTTTTGGAATTGCCAGGGTGCGGCGAGCCCAGAATTTCGTCGACATTTTAGAGGTTTTGTGCAGAAACATGACTCGTGGATTGTGTATCTTGTTGAACCGAGAATTAGTGGGGTTCAGGCTGATAAGGTGATACACAAGTTTGGTTTCAGAAACTCGTATCGTGTGGAGTGTCGTGGTTTTAGTGGTGGAATATGAGTTCTTTAGCGACATGAGGTGATAGTAGAAATTCTGATCGTCTCGAATCAGTTTGTTCATGGGAGGTTTTTCGATGAGGGTATCAATCAGTGGGTGTTCTTTACTGCTGTACATGCTTCGCCATCGGTTACCATGCATAAGTTGATTTGGGATCAGATGCTCTGGATTCAACCTGATGTGAGGTAGGCATGGGTGTTAGGAGGTGGTTTTAATAGTATTATCCGTAATGAGGAATGCTTTGGTAGTAATTCAAGGGTGTCGTGTATTAGCACTTTATTTTATGAGTTTATCTACACGACATGGTTGATTGAAGTTGAGTATAGGGGATGACTTTACATGGAGACGTGGTAGACTATACAAGCGCTTTGATCGATGCTTGATAAATGATACTTGGCAGAAGTTATTTCCGTATAGTTTGGTTCTTCATTTGGATCGATTGGGATCAGATCACTGCTTGTTACTTCTTCGGAACGAGTCTTGTCCCAGGGTGGATGACGATCGACCCTTTCGGTTTCTGGCGGCATGGCAGGACCATCCGAATTTTGCTAAACTTCTTGGGGATACTTGGAAACCGACAGATTCGGTTGATGTGAATATTGCAAGGTTTCAAGCGGGTGTGACAGAGTGGAATGTTGAGATTTTTGGGCACATTAGTACTCGTAAGAAGAAGCTGTTGGCGCGATTAAGAGGAATTGATCGAGCTCTATGTCGTAATTATTCGCAGTTCCTTGTGGATCTGGAGAGGTCATTGCACGAGGAGTTGAAAGTTATTTTGGAACATGAGGAAAGTTTATGGTTTCAGAAATCTCGTTGTTAGTGGGTATTGCAAGGTGATCAGAACACGGAAAGTACTTGTATTCTTTTATTTTTATATAAACTTAAATTTCTATATAAAAATATAATACACCTTTATTTAATAAAAAAATAACTCAATTTAAAAAGTTCAATTTTCTATGTTACTATATTTGATTTGCTTTATAATTTTATAAATTGTTTGAGAAACTAAATAAAATTGGAGTTATAAAATAATATTTGAATAATTTAACATTTTAGGGACCTAATTGTAAAAAAAAATAATTGAAAGAGACTTAATTATAAAAAATTGATAAATTTAAAGACTAAATTGTAAATAAAAAATTAATTTTAAGGACCTAATTATAAAACTTATATAAAGAGGAGGTATTATTACAAACATCCCTAAAAAATTCATGGAAAAATTACACTATTAGTCTCAAGTCGGGTCGAGTCGAATTTTTTCCACCTTGAACCCGACCCGGCCTCACTCCCAACAAAAACTTAACCCGACCCAACCCGAACACGTTTTTTTCACGAAAACACCTGACTCGATCGGGCCATGTCAAATCGAAACCTGTTGGGCCCGGGTGAAATGCTCATCCCTAGTCCTGGGTTCAAAACCCCCAATTGCATGGTTTCAATATTTTTTTCTCCAGCAAAACGACGTCGGTTTGGGCTAAATTAGACTTCATAACAGTCGTACCAACACGACATCGTTTTGGCTTAACGGTTGAGTGATATTTTTGAGTTACATATTAAAGTTCAGTGTTAATTTTAAACTTTTTTAAAGTTTGATGACATTTTTGAGTCATGGGTCATAGTTGAGTGGTATGTGATGTAGTTTATCATAATATTTTTTTTAAAATTTGAACATAATTTTTTTAGGTGATAATGTATTGTGTTTTATTATTGCCGCGGGTCAAATTAAATATTTAAGAAATAAGAGATAAGTATTGGTTTGGAGGTATGGAGATGAATTGGATAGAAAACGAAAGAACTTGAAAAATGGTAGAGTGGACCCTCCATTTATTATATTGTCATTTAATTTTCATATCCCAAAACTCAACGCCAACTTCCCTTCCACTTTCTTCATCTTAAAATTTATAATTATTACATTTTTATTTATTGATATAATAATTTGGGAAGCAAACGTACTAAAATTTAATTAAATATCTTATTTGTGGTGCCTACCAAAATTACCAAACTCTACAAGTATTTGATGCCGAAGGAAATGAACCGTACGATTAAGAATTGATATCCAGACGTCATCGTTTTCATATCCAACGATTACTACCGTTCACTCAACGTCATCAAGGAGAAAAGTAAAAAAAAAAACGAGTACTCGTTTTCCTAAGTCTTGACCGAGGTTAATCTAGATTGACTATGGTTGAGTTTAATTGTTGAACAAGTCACGTGCGGAGACTGTTGGGGGGCGAGAGCTCAGGCTCCACATGTGCGGCGGCAGTCACCGGACGAGCTTGAATGAGTCCTCGAATGCAGTGTCGGAGTATTTGACCCAGGCTCAGACGGTGGAGCGTATTTCAAAATGTACAAATTTGTTATTTGTGAAGTGGTTTCTTTCTTTCTCCTGGAGGACGTGATGTTCACGCTTTTGAAAATAGCGTATTATTGGGAGTAGAGTAAAGTGTGATTTGGGGGCTGATAGTTACTCTTAATTTGGAAATCAGGGAGCGGGGAAAATCAAATCTTAGATTAGAAATTGAAATTAAAAGTAAGAGGAGCCATCAGCCATGGGCGGAATTTGTGGTTAAGTTAAAGTTAGTTGACCCAAGTGTTGGGTTTAAGGCAACGCTGGACCTTGTCGACCGGTGACCGAACAGCCCCTCTCAACTTGGCTAATTTGGACTTCTTAACTTGCGTATATCGAGAAATAAAGTTTTTATTTTGTTGTAGGCTTAATACTAAAATAAATGTTCAAAATATCTTATTTTTTTATGTGCTTTCTTTTTAATTTTTTATAAATACTCAAATTATCATTTTTTATAGGTGTCTGAATTTTTTTCATCCTTTTAGTTATGTGTCTAAACTACTATTTTTTTTGTCAAAACATATGCTTCAATTTGACCTTAAAGAGAAAAATTTTTATTTATCATATTATTTATTAATTGCTCTTGAGATTTCTTTGATCACTATCAACACTTAATAACTCCTTATTTAGATTATAATAGGTGAATCGTGACCTTCAATTTCATTGTTAACAACTTTTTACCAAAATATTTGAACTTTTATATGATAATTAATCAATCCTTTAGGATTTTTGAATAATTCTCCCTAATTCAGTAACATTTTTTCCTTTTTTTCAAGTTTCATTGATTGATGTCTAGAAAATTAAGATTGCATTTTTGCTTGTGATAGATAAAGATTTTTATGTCTTAAAAAGTTTTTATTGATCGAGTTATTTTGGATATTGAATTTGTATGAGATTACTAACATATTGGTTGAGTAATAACGTTTAGAGTTATTTTCACATATCCTTAAAAAATTATGATTGGCTGCCTTGATGATCTAGAATTTCTTGAATGTTAGTAATCATTTAAAACAAATTCAAGGGCCCAATTGCAAATTTTCCATATTTAGCTGATTACTTACCATTTAGTAACCTGAGAAATGTGAGAAGACAAGCCACTGAAAATGATTTTTGTATTTTGGACAAGGAAAACGAGACTTGGCGTTGGCAAAACGTGTTTGAATGAGTAGCTTGGAAAATCTACAAAACGGGCCTCTAATTTTTACAAAATCAAGGTTGCCTGCCAATGCCCAATGCCATGAATTTCTAGAAGACAGCGAAATTCTTGTCATTTTTTGTGTATTCCACTGATTTGGTGGGGGACATCTTTAACATTTTCACGACAATGCCACGTGCCAATCAGCCTCAATTACCGCAAACGTTTCCTTGCACAGTTGCACTGCCAAACCTAATTTATTGATTCCCTCCTTTTAACCAAATTTATTGATTCCTTTCTCCATTTGCAAAGTGCAAACAATAAAATATCTTTGGTGGGAAATTCATTCATTTCTTCCTACCAAATAATACCGTAGCCAATATATATATATATATATATATATATATATATATATATATATATATATATATATATATATATATATATATATTTCAATTTAACTACACTTAAATTACTCAAAGTTTTGCATGAACCAACTTGCCTCAGTGGTTAAGGGAACAGCTGTAGCAGCCTAGCAGGGTGATTGAGCGTTCATTGTCAAACGGTTGAGAGTATATTTAGAACAAATACTATTTGTAATCACTTTAGCTTTCATCAAAAAAAATTACTCAAAGTTTTTAAACTCAACGAGTGGTTCACAATATGAAAAATAATGATATTTATTATTAAAGTCTCGAATTCGAATAAATTTGTCTATAAAACAAATATGCGTCAAAAATTAAAAAAAATAAATCACTTTAAGACTATTCAATGTAGTCAAAAGGCATAACTCAAACCAATGAGATGCTTGGATATTACTATACCCATTCCAACTCTTGGAAAATTCATATTCTATTCCTGCTTCTTAAGCTATGTTCAAAGCAATAAAACATCCAACGTTTGTGCCATCAACTGTGTTGAAGGTCCGATATATATATATATGCTATGTCTTAGTCAGTAGTCATATAAATCTAAAACTGTAACAATTAACGAGGAGCAAAATTTGACGAGTAATGAATACCTTCTTCAGCTCTGTAAACATCCAATACGGCTAAGGATGCAATAAATATGTACATATTCATTCACCAAGTCTCATCAACCCTACTAGGATCAGTGGACCACAGATTATAACTTAGCCGACACACCCTCACTTTCAACAATGCCTTCCACTGGCCAAATTCTAAAAAAATGTTAAAATAGACTAAAATAATGTGTGTATATAAATTATTACAAAATATAAGGATTTATATATATATACCGAAATTCTTATAAAAATAGTAAAAAAATTTGATATATACATAAATACTTACCACTTTTGTAAGGATTTATGTATATGAGGTATATACACAAATACTTATAACTTTTGTAAGAATTTCGGTATGTACATAAAAGTGGTAAGCATATATGTATATACCGAATTTTTTATTATTTTTGTAAAATTTTCGGTACATAAACATAAATTCTTACGATTTTTTGTAAAAATTTATGTACACGACTCATTTTAATAGGTTTCACCCTACAACTTCCTCTTCCACCGGCTCCTTCCCTTTTGTAAAATTAGAATTACTGTAAAATGGGTCATTTTCAGGACAGTTTTCCAGGCAGGTGAGGGAGATAGCTGCCTGCTAAAACATTATTAACTTTGGTCAAAATATTGCAACTCAATTGCAGCACGACACTTTGAAACATCCCCTAAAACACTTGCAGCCGTCCTCAGTTCTAACCTATTCCTGTTCCTTTACTTTTGCCTTCGTGGATTATTGTTAACCTTCAAACTTCAGCACGAGAACAAAGAACACCATATAATACATAAATTTATATAATGAACACGAATTAAATGTATTATATACATAAGATCTTACACTTAATATAACAATTACAAATATATACGCACGATTGCCAAAAGCTTTACAAAATCAAAAAAATTTCTGTTCATTTCTGCTAATGAAGAAAATTCAGCTTTGCAGAAACGTTACTAAGGCAATGTGCAAATTTAAACTAAACCCCTGCTGTTCTTCTCCCCCGGGAAGGAATATACTAAGCCAAACAATTATCCAGCCCTTAATTAATTATAAAATATTCACAATAATTTGCCCACTTTACAACATGGAATCTAGATAGTGGTTGCATCGTCTGCGGTTAAACTCTAACAAGCTGCCATAAGTGCGATCAGCGACCCCAACGAAGAGAGCTTCAGTATCTGGGCTAAAGGATATTCCAGCTATCTCACCGAAAATATCAATTTCTTGGCAATTAACATACCCAGACTTCGTATCGAAAACATGAATGAAATCTGCAGGCTCAGCCATGGCCAGAAACCGACCGTCCGATGTGAACTTCACACCTCTTATTGCTCCCATCCTTCCCTTCAATAAGGCAAGAGACTTGGACAGGTTCCTTACGTCCCACAATCTGCAGGTAGTGTCCTGATTCCCAGTTGCCAGAATGTGCCCATCAGGGTGCCAAGCTGAAGCGAAGGAATAGTCCAAATGACCTTTAAGGCTGCTGGTGACCTGCATTACAAAAAACAATTTAGACATAGAATCAATTAAAATCCAACTACTAGAGTTATGTCAAGTCCCAGCAAAAGTGACGTACTTTGCCAGATTGAGCATCGACAATCAGGCACTCCACGCTATCCCCGAGGACCGCAAGCAACTTTCCGTCTGGACTTATAGAGGTATTCTAGAAAGAGCACACAACCATATAGGAAATAAGTACATAACAAGGATGGCCAAAGGAAATCAAAAGCAGGCTTCTAAAGGCTGGCACTTACATTTACAGACCAGTCGAATGAGTAGCGGTTAACACTTGCAAAAGTTTCAGCATCAAAAATTCTGATTTGGGCGTCGTTATTTGCAGCCATAACTCTCATTGCACCACTGAGAATATAGAAGTTTTCAGCGCGTTGCCTTTCTCAAAGTATCATCAAAACTGTCCAAGATACCTAAGATAATCAGTAATTCTCACCTAGGGTTACGGTACACATCCACTGCATTGGTAATTGCATTATCATCGGTAGTTAATTTTGTGCAAAATGCCACCCCTGGTTGGTTTAAGTACTGATCGATCAAACAGAAGAGTCAAATGGAAAAATGAGCCACATTGCAAATAGAATGTCAATTCAGTAGAGCCCTGTGCAACCAAACGCATACCTTGCAAATAAGTTCCCCCTGAAAACCACCAGCCACCATGAAATTCTCTTTAACTGCCATGGTGCTAATCTGCACTCTAGAGAGTTGCTGAGATAGCAGTCCAGGATGTTTCTACAAACATATCAACAGAAAGATTTTTAACTAACAGGCCCTTTGAACAAAGTTATCAGCCAACATCAAATTTAATCATGGTCATCCTCACTAACCAGGCTGGGAACAATTGGCTTAGCCACATTCAGTACTTCTTCGCCTCTGTGAAGCAAGGATGACCAATGCATTACTGAGTAATTTTCCATGAGGTATACATTGTGCTTTGATGTAGCCCATAATAGATTTCTAAGCTGCAAAAAGGGGAAAAGATTGAAAATAGTTAGGCATAAAATATATGTTGGGTCATAAATACAGTTTAGTGTCCCCATAAATGCACTCTATCGACTTTTCTAGGAGACAAGCTTATTTGATTCCATCCAAAATAAAACACATGTTCCTTGGTCGACCTTACATGCCCCATACACAATTCATGCCTCACTCCCCTCTCAAAACCCCCATTATGGAAATAAGAAATGAAGATTGGAGAAAAGAAAATCACAGGTTGTGGTAATGCAAGAAAATATGCCACATAGAACAAAAATGAAAAAAGAAACAGAAAATTAGAAGAATATAAAAGGAAGCAGAATGCTGATAAAAGGTTACGATTCTCAGACAGTTTACCCTGGTGATACAAAGCACCATTGACTTTCCTACGCAAATCAAGAGACTAATGCGGAAAGATTACCTTGCGGCTAAGAATGGTAAAACAGCAGTGGAAATTATCAAGAATCGCACTATGTACCTTAAAGATATCTCTCAGGGAAAAGGCACGCAAATGTGAATATACCATGAGTGCACTTGGATTACAAACACAAATGCATATAAATGGGAAACACATTCACATAAATTCATTAATGCATGCAAACTTTGCCACAGAAAAGACGAGAAATTGCAAAGATTTATAAACCTGCCTATTTGCTATGCAGCATAATGCATAGATATTACATACAGTTATGAATGGACTACATGAGGCCCATCCTTTTTAGCTCACATAACACAATACTACCTAGCATCTATCAAGAACCTAAACGAGGTCATGTAAATGCACCTATCACTCCAGACCTCTTCTAGAAAGGAAAAACATAAGCCAACAATGAAAAACTACACACAGCAGCATCGACAATGCATAGATCTATACGGCTCCATTAAACACATCTTTCCCGATTGAGGTTCAGAAGGCAATGGGCGAAGGTAAAATATACAACTCATTCGCAGCAAGAAAACTGAAATTCTGAATACGGCACACTACTTCCCTAAAACTTGATTACTGCATGAATATGAAAAAATAAATCAGAGAAGAATCTACATGACAAGATCATCCAAAAGAATAATATTGGACAACAAATCAAGTAACATAATTGGATACTCATGCAGATGATATCTCATAACATTGAATCAAGTAAATGAAATTGAATCACAAATTCAGATTGGTCCCTCAGAAGCAACAACAAAGTAACACAGCTCTGTTAACTATGAACGCATCTAAAGATATAATGACAATCCGGCAAGATGAAATGCAAATTAAGTATTAATTTCCCTTCAGGTGTGGGACATATCGCTCTACTCAAATTACAGGAATCACTACAAAGGCCTCTTAAATGCTTCCTATCATACCATATAAACAAAGCGTCTTTATCGCGCCAGCTGCTTAGAAATTACTCCCAACCTGCTTTAAAGGCTGAAATAAGAGAAATAGAATTCCTAAACGCCTCAGGTTAAATCCATATAATTCACATGCAACATAAAACGTACTCCCAATCCACAAATTACACTAACAAAAAAAAGAAAAAATAAACCATAACTAATGCATAGAGCATAATCCCAAGATATGCCAATGACAAGAAAAGTGACTGGCATCAAGACCTAGATTCTTAAAAAGTATGATGTATCTGACTTATCACCTTCTTCAAATAAGTGTAGCCAAATGTAAAACCTACGGTAATTTCCATACCCATGGCTCATCTAGCATAAAAAAAGACTACATATCAGAGGTAGTTTCATGAGCTTCACAGTTGGTGTATACTGAAGCATTCTAGACTCTTAAAAAGTATGATCTATTTGTCTGGTCACCTATGGTAATTTCTATACCCATGGCTCATCTAGATTAAAAAAAGACTACATATTGGAGGTAGTTTCATGAGCTTCACAATTGGTGTATACTGAAGCAGTGGCATTCGCAAGCATTATGCAGGAGCAGACTGCGACAGCATGGTTGAAACATTCAGTGTATGAATCAGTGCATGCTTGCGAATAACTAGAAATGTAAAGTTCTACAACTATAAATTGTTAATAAGATTTCAACAACAAAAAACGGTCATACCACAGCCATGAAGAATCAATATCCGTGATGAGGATGGTACCTCTGCAAATATTTCTTTTAATTTTTTTACATTTTGTGTAACTGTTAACATGTGCAACTATAAAGTAAAGAATCCTTCACAAATCTGCAAAAAAGGATTTCCGTGAATAACAACCACATCTTGATGGATCAAGCGGGCCTGGGGTACATAAAAATACTTGAAACTAATAAAAGAGAAAGAAAACGTCACAAAACTTCAGGTCAAATTGGAATTAAACAGGACCTGCAAAACTATGAGACTAGTGATATGCAGATAACTACACGAATCACCCCAACCAAAGATCCGATGGAGAAATATACGGAACAAAGATGACGGCAAACAGCACTGAATCAACTCATTATTACAACTCAAATACTGTCAAGACATAACATCTCTAATAAACTGCAGATACCTTCAAATCCCAATAGAAAGGGAGGAAATAGTTATGCGTCCAGAACGAACTAGAATTGAAAATATGCGTTAAAAACATTGTGGACACATGACATTTTAAAAGACCAAATTCTGCTCAAACAGACTTCTCGTAGAGATAGGGAATGGAAACGACAACACAAGGAAATGAAATGCATTAGCCTTAAAATGGGAACAAAATTGCAAACAAAAAGCTAATTATTAGTAAAAATTGAAAAATAATGAGCAAATTCTCTACCTGAAAGTGAACAATTGTAGATTTGACGAGCCTTGTGTTAAACTGGAAGTCATAAAAGGTCTTTCCTTTCTCTACTTGCAAGCACTCCTGTCAACAAAATATGTATATTTAATAATCTGGCCCCAATTTCAAGCCCTTGAGACACAGCCGCAGATAATTGAACAGCTTTCTCGATCATATTTCATGTCCAACTTTAGAAAAGCTCAGTGGATTTGGAATGAAAAACAGAAACGGACCTTTTCCATATCTTCACAAGAACCAGAGAGGTTATCATAGTTCTTGTACTGTCTTACTCTCGTCTCGCGGTATTTATCTCTAGTGAAATTAAGCCTCTCCCAAGGAATTCCTTGTATATCTTTTCCATTTCTAGCTTCCTCGGCTGATGTATCAGTTTTCGGCTTACTCTGTTTTCCAAATAACCACAAAACATATAGTTTTAAGGGAGTTGAATTACAGATTCTAGAATGAAGAATCTAAATCGAAGGAATCAGGCATAACCAAGAAAGGAAAACAAATCTCACTGATTCAAAATCATCTTCAAAGTCGGAGTCAAAGGAATCAAATTCAGCGGTGTCTCTCTGAGGCTCGGGTTCGACAAAGGTACCGTCGTTATCGAAATTATTGACGTCGTAATAGTCACTGACAACGTATTGAAGGTCGTCGTTTTGAAAGCGTTCCATTCTGGTACAGTTAAGAAACAGGTTAAACAGGACTTTGATTCAAAAATACGTAGTCTTCTTCAACCCCTGTATGACGAGTTATCATCAAAACAGAAAAGAACAAAAAAAAGGGTCTCAGATGACAGAATTTGAGAAGAGAATTTCACAAAACTTTGTTCTTTTGGAAAAGAAACAAATAATTAAGGTGAAATTGGAGCACAGGAGACAGAAACAAGAAGAATCAACGCAAGTCTCCGATGGTTCATTGATAGGCTGCAATTCGCTCAAAAATATAAGAGAATATGAAATTTAAAATTAAAGTTTTTTCCCATAAAATTTATACCTTAATATAACGGTGTACAGGAGGTCAGGGAGAAGCAAAAAACTGTAACAGGCTTAACAGCAAAAAGAGGGAGAAAAACAAAGAAAAAAAATAGAGCAGAAATGAATGGAATAAACACGGTTTCCCGGGAAACAAAAAAGAGAAATCCGAAACAGTTGAGTTACAGGTCGAGTGGAGAGCCTAAAATAGGTTCCGTTAAAGAGAATATCAAGCAAAGAGCGAGAGGATAAAACAAAGACGGCGTGAGAAAAATAAGGGCAACGAAGGAGGAAGAATGTAGATTTTTTTTTTTGGAGGTTATTGCAAAAAGAGCATCTCGGACATTACCGGTGGGGCTACTTATAGTCGCTGAAGGCGGGCAGGATAGGGATGACCGTGGACTGTGGGACCCGAACGGTAAAAAATAGAAAAAGAAACAAATAAATAAATAATGGAATCCAAAGTACCATGTAGGATCCCGTTTAAGCCGTCGGATAATTACCGGCGTTTTTTGCCGGCCTTGGTGATGGTTAGCAGCGGATTTTTTTCTTCTTCCCGCCTGGTGTTCATTTTTGGGGCCCTGACCAGCCCTAACGCACGCTCCGCTGAAAAGATTTTTCCCACTTTAATTTTCTAAGATTAATTTATATTTAATATTTTTTGCTCCAATTAAATACTTCAGCTTCACTATTTCTTTAAATTGATACTACCTGAGTTTCAAGTTTTTTATTAAAATTGATACTTAAATGGATTATGAATTCAAGTTCAAATATTATATTAAACTTAAAAAATAAGTTTATATACCTAATTAAATAAAGAAAAATTAAATATCAAACTGAACTTCGAGACTAACTTTAAATATTTAATTGGATTAATATATATATATATATATATATATATATATATCAAATTGTATATTAAAATCAAGTTCAAATACCACGATGTATATTTACCCTAACTTTATTAGTTTTTAGGAGTAAAACAAAATTTTAATAAATTTAGTAAGAATGGTTAGTTTTTTTCTTGAAAGTTTGAAAAATATTTAAATTTAAAAATATAATCATTTCATTTTTGGCATGTGACATGTAACCATTGTAATTATTTTTATTGAGTTCGTGTTAATATTGATTTAATTAATTAATATATGTTATTGTGAGTTTTTCCACAAACGTGTTTTCAAATGTTTGCACCTAAACTCAACTGAAAAGTTGTTCAATCATCCAATAAAAATAATATGATTAAAATTAGGATAACGCTAGGTCAAGTTAAGTAGATCGGCCATTGATTCGAGACAGTTGAAATGTAAATAAATCAAGTCAATTAATCTTACTCACCGTCCGCATTTGTTTTTTTTTTTTTATCGTTTTGACACTTTTCACTCCAAGAGAATGAGAGCTTCGTAAAATTAAGATGACGTTCGTGATTGACTTCACGGTTTCACTTCACTCAATGCTAGTGTTTAGTAGTTTGGATTTGAATTTTGTGCGCCTTATATTTTTGGTAGATATAAGATATATGTTTTGATACTACGATCTGGGCTTCGTTTTTTGTTGCAGTTGTGACCATGAACGCTCGTTGTAATTGTGATTTGGTTGCCAAACAGCTCCGAATTTGACCCGAACACCCGTTTTCTTACCTAAATTAACACATGAAAGCTCACTTCCCCACAACTGAATTTTCTAACTTCTACCCACAACAACGTCAAACTCAACCTTAATTACATTTATCAATTTATTACTTAAGTTTTTTTTAGTTCAACTACACATCTGTATTTAACTTTAAGATTTAATTTGGAACGTAAAGATTCTTTTGGTCTATTTTTTGTTTTTTAATTACAACGTGAATTTATTTATTTATTTGGTTCAATTAGGTGCATATGGTTTTTTACCAGTTTAAATCATGAAAACCAAATTCAAATATCGATTTGAACAAAAAATTCAAGTTCATGTAATAAATTGGACTAAAAAATTAGGTACCACATTGAACCTAAAAGTTGGCACAAGTATCTAATTGGACAGAAAAAAAATAAATGTTAAATTGGATCTAAAAGTCAAATTTAAGTACCAAAATTTATATTTACCCTTTCCTTCTTCTTTTTAGATAAATAGTCTAAAATTTCTTATTTTTTTGTTCAAAATTAAATATAAATTTGGTTTCACGGTTCAAACTGGTTAAAAATATAACTATCAAATTAAACAAAAAAGCTGTGTACCAATTTGAACAGAAAACCAACTTTAAGTATTTAATTAAATAAAAAAGTTCATATACCATATTAAATCTCGAAGTTAAAATTAGGTACCTAAATTTTTATTTACCTCTTATTTTCGATAAAGTACCTAAAAATCCCTTCATACAAAATTTAAAAATCAATTAAGTGAATGTAGAAAAAGTGTTCCGATTGAGTACTTATGGATAAGGGTGCACCAAATTGATTCCTTTCATTACTAAAAAAATCAGTTGCCCCTTCATCAATAGTTTTCGTAGTTGACCGACTTTAATCATTAATTAATGAACAGATAAATAATATGATAAGATGTGCTACATTATAAAATTGCGACCTCAGTAGAAAAACAATTTAGATATTTTTGTTCAACTTCTTACTCATGTATCTAACTATTGTTATTGAGATTTTTTTCTAATCTTTTATATTTTAAATCATTGAATTTTTAATCTAAAAAATAATCATGTATCACATCAACATATTCAAAAAAAAAAAACAATCATGCAATTAAACTTGTAAATATATATTATTTCTAAACTGCCATGATTTTTTATATTATTTATTTCTGGCAGGTTTCGAATTCTAAATTCAATCTTATTAAATCATGTAATAATTAATTTAATTAAAATACATTGTTGGATAAATTACGTTTAATGGGCTTTGATTGCAAAAAGTAAAGGGTGGGTTCAGAACCAAACATAAAAAGGTGTGGGGGGCCATTTCTCCATTATCTGCAAAGAGATAAAGATCACCTACAGGCTACCCTACCCTCCTCGGATCATTGTCATTGAAAGGCAAAGCCGTCAATGCCGCAATGGCACAGATTAATGGATAACGGAAGTGAGTGACACGTTAGCTCTCCGGCACTAAGGCTCCGTTCATTAACGGCTTTTGAATCAGTTTTTAGTTGTCAACGAAAAAATTACGTCGAATAATCTAAAATTTGCCGCTTTAACTATTTTTGTCCTAATTTAATCTCCAAATTAAATTTGTAGAGATAAAAAATTTAACTTTTTTTAAACCACTGTTATCACTGCTTTTCACCTAAAATCTTGCTCTAAAATTATTCTTAAACAAAGTCTAAATTTAGGAAAATTCTACAACGTGCGACGAACATCGATGAACATCATTAATGATGAACACAAATGAACACCATTAAATTAATTAATAAAGATTTAAAATTTTAAGGACCCATCATACAATTTATAATTATTTTAAAAAATTTAATTAAATTATTTTTTATATACATTAAAATTTTATTTTTTAATAAAGGTAAACTATATATTTAGTACCTCACTTATTTCTGTATTTCTATTGAACCCTCATTATTTAAATATTATTTTAATTTGACTCTATTTTTTATAAAAAAAATAATTTAACCCTTAACCTAAAACCTTAAACTCTTAAACATATACCATAAACCATATATCATTAAAAATAATTTCATCATCATCGATTTAATTCAATTCAATTATGAGTACACCACCATTGATCAACTTCTCGATATCTTTCTGGTCGATCCACCGAAACCTACAGTTGCTGCATTTTGAATTGGACTCGACGTTTATCGTTTCCGGCAGATCCACAGAAATGCGGACTACGCCTAGTATTTGTGTTAGTAGGATTTTGTTACGTATGAACTGATAATTCTTTGGCATTTGCCAATGTTGCTCTAATTATAAAATAAATTGTTTCTTTGCAAAAAAAAATTATTTGAGAATTTAAAATTTCTACTCTCTCGATCCATTTGCTTGCAAAAGTGACTTAGATCGGGAGCATTCCCAGTGACAGCCGCTCTGCAAATTGCGGATTGTACAAAGGGTTTGTGTTCATCTAAGATTTTGAATCTACGAGTTATATCAAATCTTAAAATATAAGTTGAGAAATTTATAAAATTGGAGTGTCTTGAATTTGCGATAAAGAAAATGGTGCATACGGCATACCTAATTGACTGTTTTTTCTTTGCAATTTTTTTGAGATATAATTAGTTAAGTAAGTCGACATTTACATTTTTTTGATTAAATAAAGAGATGATTACGTTTACAATACAAACTGTCGAGATTAAAATCAGATAGTACAACGTGAGCATCTTTAATTATTAGACCAATTAATGAATTTTGAATGTATCTACAGTTTGAATAGAGGTGTATGACCCTCTTTTTTATTTTTTTACTTTCCAACTTGGCAAAGATTAAGGATGGAAAGAATTAATCACCAGATTTCTGGTTTGAAATCAAATAGAAATAATAGGAATAGTTATTTACTGTTAAATTATTTCTGGAGAAATAGATGAAAGTTAAATTATTTTTAATGATATATGGTTTAGAATATAGGTTTAAGAGTTTAAGGGTTTAAGGTTGAGGGTTAAGGGTTAAATTATTTTTTTATAAAGAATATGGTTAAATTAAAATAATATTTAAATAATGAGAGTTCAATAGAAATACAGAAATAAGTGAGGTACTAAATATATAGTTAACCCTTATTAAAAAAATAAAATTTTAATATATAAAAATAATTAAATTAAATTTTTTAAAATAATTATTAATTGTATGATGGGTCTTGAAATTTTATATCTTTATTAATTAATTTAATGTTGTTCATCATTAGTGGTGTTCATCGATATTCGTCGCACGTGGTAGACTCATCCTGTTACTAGGTCTTTGGAGTTGTCTTCCCCATAAAATCAATCTTCAAATTTTAATATGTTATCTATCCATCTGTAGCACCGATAATATAAAAAAGACTTGTAAACAAAAGTTAATTTAATTAATTGAATACTTAATAACTAGATGAGAATCAAGGTTCGAATCTCATTAATCATCTCACTTAACCTAAAAAAAAAAGTTATTTTGACCTAAGGTATTAAATAATTACATACGCCAAAGACTTTAGGTGCCCAATCTTATAAAATTGGGTTCGGTAAAAATACATTATAAAGGTAACAATTTCTAGAATATGGTTAAAAGCTTTTAATTGATACATTTTTCTCTTTTTAAGTTATGAGTTCTAGACTTATTAGGAGTAAAATTCTTCTTCTCCCTCCTTAAGTAGAAATTATTTAAAAATAAATAAAGGTGAAAAAACCAGGTAAATTCGGCCATATATTCCCCTTGGGGGAATTATATGAGAAAATACCTATCATTTATCCCACGTAAAGTAAAATCACGTCTCGCAAGGCGCGATATAAAAAATTGCATTTTCCAATGCGCAACTTCAGTTCGATGTGGATTATATTATTCGGTTTTGAATTTATAAAAAAATATTGAAGACGCGTTCTGTTGGACGCGACTTCGTCGAGAATTTCAAACGACTCGTCGCGATAAGATGAAATCGGTTGTGTAAGGTGCGATTTCCGTGGTAATAAATTGGAACGATTGAAAATTAAATTACTGCGATATGCTTATAATGAAGTTGCGTTGTGTAAGATGCGATTTCTGAAATCGCGTTGTACAATATGCGATTTTCATTCAGTAATCGCACCCCAACCGACGCGATATCCACTATAAATTGTCCCCATCCAAAACCATTTACCCCACACCTAAAAAAATTAACTCTCAAATTTCTTTCTTGGTTGATTTCTCGTGATTGATATAATGACGAGTTTGATAAAGTTGGATCGCAAGCACATGTTCGATTATCATCAAAGATATGTAAGTTTTATATCATTTTATTTTTGATAATTTTATTCTATATTGTTAATAGTAAATACGTATTTTTGATATTTTTTATATAGTTTAATTTATACCTATGTGTTTATTTTTTTAGAGTATGGAACGACGTTTAGAGGTTTCCTACAACCATATGACGACATTACCAGACCT
Source organism: Hibiscus tridactylites (assembly GCA_958450335.1). Classification (NCBI taxonomy): domain Eukaryota; kingdom Viridiplantae; phylum Streptophyta; class Magnoliopsida; order Malvales; family Malvaceae; genus Hibiscus; species Hibiscus tridactylites. The sequence continues at coordinate 13,510,537 of OY288277.1, forward strand.
TCTGATAGAACCGTACTTAGAGCATGCCGAGTTTTTGTACGCATTCAAAATTGTTGGAGGTGCAAAAATAAACGTTGATTTGGTGAACGCTCTTTTGGAGAGGTGGAGACCAGACACACACATTCCACCTTGGTTGCGGAGAAGTGACGATTACCTTAGAAGATGTGTCACATATCCTAGGTTTGCCTGTTGATGGAGAGGCTATCAGTGGTCCCGGTTCGGATGCTTGGTTCGACTTATGTTTGAGTAGGCTAGGGGCTACTCCGGATCGTTTTAACGGCGGAAAAATGCGACTAGCATGACTGCGTGATAATTTTAGTAATGTACCTGTTGACGCGAGGGAAGAAGTGAAGAAGGTAAAAATATTTTTTTAGTGAATATTATTGAAATAATAATTTTTTTAACATATGGTAATATATATATGTATTTTTGTATTGTAGGCATATGCTCGTGCTTATATTTTACAGATGGTCGGCAGAGTATTGATGCTTAACAAAACTCAGGACAAGGTTCATACGATCTGGTTGCGTCATTTGCAGAATTTTAAAGAAGTCAATAAACTGAGTTGGGGGTTCGCAGTTTTGGTCACTCTGTTTAGCAAGCTCTGCAAGAACACCGATCCTGAAAAGTGCCAAATCAGTGATTGTTTGGTGTTGCTCCAGTCCTGAGCGCGGTAGAGAATATCGTTTTTACGCCCTGAGCTTCTGTAGCCTACTCCACATGTTTTTCCGCTAGCCTAGAGGTAAGGAAATAGTTGTTAATTTTTTAATAGACGTATTATTATAATTAATTTAAATTATCTTCTTATTTTGTAGGCTGACCGCTCCTTTAACTCATGTTGGTGTTGCGAAGGGCCTAGCGGTTATCAGACAAGATATTAAGAATTTTTCAAAAAATCAGGTAACACTTTGGTGTATTTATTCGAAATTGGAATTTTATATTTAACTATACATAATTTTTTTTCTAATATACGCTTTATATATTCTATAGTTTTTATGGACGTCATACTTTCATACGGACTTGTAGTTTTGCATCTTGATATTTTCGGACGAGACGAGGCTTGTTTGGACAGCTACTGTACCACTCATCTGCTATGCCACTGTTGAGTGGCATCCGACGGACCGCGTTCTACAGAAATTTAGTTGTTTCCAAGGTATCCTAACCGAGCCTCAAAATTTGGATGAGTTGCACAAACTCACTCGAAAAGGGAAGCTCGATGTAAAAAATATTTATATACTTATCACATTCTTTTATTAAATTGAACACAATTTATATGTAAAAAGAATAAATCAACTGTTTGATTGTCTTGTAGGTTGATTGGTTGGTGCACCACCAGTCATATATCACTCTCTGAAGGAATATGTTCAATCATCGTTGTCAACCTCGGACTGATTACCATTTGTTTGATACGATGGTGAGTGATGATTACGAAGAGTAATTTAGGGCGAATGAGAAGCCGTCTATTTTGACTCCAAAGGAGGTAACGATCGTATATCGACGCCAGCAACAAAACTGCCCACGGTCTCAATGTTCGAGGGGGAGAAGAGCATAGAACACCTCCGGTGCTGGCCCTTCTTCCGCAACATCGCCACCGCCACCATTAGATGCTACCCCACCACCGATGCTGCCACAGTTGACGCAAAGTTCAAGTCAAGGTTATTTAACGCCTTCTTCTATGTCAGACCACTTTGCTCAACTTTCGACGATGATGAGTGGTGCCTCTAGCTATCCCGCAGGCTATATGCCCTATGTGTCCTTGATGTCGTTCCCCTCGATGTCAGCCGCATTTGGATTTGTGATTGTCCAACAAACGTCACCACAGTCGATTTTTTTACCTAAGTGGGCCCAGTGAAACGAGTGGTACTGCAGCGGCTGGAACCGGGGATGATAATGATGATGATAGTGGTGGTGGTTGTGGTGATGGCGGGGCTCTCGTCTGACGCAATCCAGACCGAAATCGTCGTGCACCGTCTTGTGGTACCGGTAGACATAGGCGACATTAATTTTTTTATTTAGAAAATTTGAACTTTAAATTTATTTTATTTTTTAAAATAGTACGTATATATATATATTTTAGTTTAATGAAGATTTGTAATTTATTTTTTTAATTAGTAAATGTTTTTTAATTTTAGTTTTCTTTCTTTTTTTATTTACTTTATATTATATTTGAACTAATAATTTGAGTATCCTTTCTTTATTAGTTTAATTATTTATTAGTGAACTTTTACATGTAATTAACTAGAACAACATACTATTGTTGGGTCAGCTTAGATTAGAGGAAAAATACATTTCGGCTCATCAACTACGTATAGTAAGAGAATTAATTTTAACTTTAATTTGAAAGGCCGAATTTGTGAAGGTACCCCCTCTTAACCCAATACGTTAAGCATCAGCGCTTGTCTTGAATCTCGGAAGTCTATTGAATATTGTCATTTTCTTGTCATTCAAATAGCCCTCGAATTTCTTGATATTGTTAACAACTACTTAACATATATATGCAACTACCAATAACAACAAATCACAATATTAGGAAAATTAGTTTGCAAATAAATTTTCCTGATACGTGATTTGTTGGCATTAATAGCTACACTCGAAAAATTCAACCACTAATTCATAATGTAGTTTTTTTCTTCGACGAAGTGGTGTGGGCTTTCGTCGACCGTGGTAGTTTAAATAGGAGCAGAAGTCGCGCTATACAGAAAATAAGATGCCTGACACGTCAGGAATAGTGTCAAAGGCGTGCCTGTACAACGCGACTTTCCTAACACGTCAGGAACAATGACAAAATCGACTGTGCAGAATGCGACTTTTCTGACACGTCAGGAATCCTAGAAAAGTCGCACCGTGCAGAATGCGACTTTCTAGACATGTCAGGAATCCTGGCAAAGTCGCACTGTGCAGAATGTGACTTTCCAGACATGTCAAGAACCCTGACAGAAGTCGTCTTTGTAGAATGCGATTTTTATGTTATATATACCCTCCCCTTGTGAACCTTACTGGCAAACTCACATTTATATTGTGAGTTATAGGTGGTTGGATACTAATTGTTATGGTGCGATATTTGTATTGTGCATTTGTTAAAGATGATCGACAAATCACAATATCAAGAAACGCGAGGTGGTGTGCCACGAAAGTGTCTAGTGTTCGTGACATATGTGTTATTCAAGATGAATTTTTCCAACAACCTGGACAAAGTATGGTGCCTCGACAAATCACAATATTAGGAAATTCTTGTTGCTTCTGTCTGGGGTAGTTAAAATCGGGTTTCATGTGTTTTGCTTACCCTAGAAGATGATCTTCTTGCTGAACTTGTTAGTCAAGAAGATAATGCATTGGCTCATGGTGCAAGATGACCGATAAATCACAATATTAGAAAACATGTGATGATGTGACACGAAAATGATCGGTACCGTGAAATAATGTCGGGTGCAACGTGAGGTGTCATGTCTAGGCTTTTCTTCAGTGCAGCGTGCCGATTATTTGATAATGCGGGTCAAAATTTCTACCATTCTGGTGTTTTGGAAGCTATGTTAAAACCCGCATAAAAAGGCCCTCGAACTAACATAAATACACAGGCCGACCAAAGTTTCTCTTTTGAGAAAAAGTTTGCAGTAGGTTCTTATACATGTAAAGGTGTTGGTGACATATGTATCGTGGAAGAACACCGATGTTGGTGACATTTGTGTCGTGTTGGTGACAATTTTTTTTAACATATAAAAATAATAATATAATTTTCATATGTAATTCATATGCAATATTTTACGTGTTTAAATGCTTGTCTTTTATAAAAACAATAATTTAAAAGAGCACCGATTCATTTACATTGGTTCATTTACACCCTATAAATAGACCCACTGCCTCAAGCTTGAATTCACTCTTTCATTTACATTGGTATGCAAGACATCGTGTCAACCAACAACTGTATGGGCAGTGGGAGGAATCCTACAACGAGTTGCGAACGTGGCTCAATTGTATGCATAAATACAACCCTAGAACTATTGTTGAACTTGAGACGGTGCCAAGATACGTAGAGGGTCGTGTTGTACCCGAAGAGCGCGAATTCTTATGCATGGATATGCCTTTCACTCTCAAAATTATAAATTACATTGCCAATTATTATTATTTTTCGTTAATTATTTTGTCTTCTATTGAATAGGCAACGCACACCGAGTAGAGCAGGTTTAGGAGTTGCTACAAGAGTTGAGAGATAGAAATCAATTTGGATATATCTATCTTCTTGATATCCCGAGGGAGAAATGGTTGCGATGTTATGATAGGGGTCGTCGATATGGTCACATGACGACGAACTTGGCTGAGGCGATCAATTCGTCTCTGAAGGGAACATGTCATTTACTTATCACATCAATTGTTAAGGCAACATATTACCGATCAATTCGTCTCTAAAGAGAACATTTTCAAGGTATACCGATCCAAGTATCCTCCGATTGGAAATGAACGTCATCTTGATGTGGTTCAAAATGAACCTAAGAGCTGGCCTCGAATCAATTAATTGTAGGAACCCTGGACACGACATCAAAAAATGTCCTTTTAAGAGCCGGACTCGAATCAACTAATTGTAATTTGTAACTCTAATGTTTTAATCCTAAATAACATGTGTTCTCGTAAAATTTTAAACATGTGTTATCGTACTACCACGTGAAAGTTATATAAAAAAAACCCACGAACATACACTAAAACAACAAAATCGACTAAAACATGAATATCAACCCATGTTTCCATTTTATTAATGCAAAGAAATATATCAAAATAGCATTTTTAACACAATTTTTACACCCTTTAGAAAGCCTTTTTTACGCGTCAATTTTTGCATCATTGTAAACATGTGTTCCCGTATTACGACGTCAAAGTTAAATAACAAAAAATGTTAAATTCCCATGCAAATCAACCCTAAACAAGCCTACCAACCCATGCTCCCATTTTCTTCAATCAAACAAACATGGCAAGGTAGTGTTTTTAACGCGATTTAAACACTGTTTTCGATTCTTTATATACGCCGTTTTTACACCGTTTTGAAGAGAAACATCACTACTATGAGATAAAACATTAAAAGCATAAAAATTTATCCCCCAAGACCATGCAAATTAATCGTAAACAACCCTCCCAACCTATCTTTTCATTTTCTTCAATCAAGGAGACATGGCAAGGTAGCATTTTTAACGCAATTTAAACAACGTTTTCGATACTTTATATACGCCGATTTTTACACTATTTTGAAGAGAAACGTCACTACTATGAGGTAAAATATTAAAACCATAAAAAATTATCCCAAAGACCATGAAAATTAACCCTAAACAATCATACCAACCCATGTTCTCATTTTCTTCAATCATGGAAACATGGCAAGGTAGCATTTTTAACGTGATTTAAACAATGTTTCTGATACTTTATATATGCTAATTTTTACATCGTTTTGAAGAGAAACATCACCACTATGAGGTAAAACATTAAAATCATGAAAAATTATCCCCCAAGACCATGTAAATTTACCCTAAACAACCCTATCCAAAATTGTATAAATAACAGAATTACACAAAAGTCGCGTTCTGCAAAACACGACTTCTTCATATCATTCGATAAATTCGCGATGAGTCGTTTGAAATTCTCGAAGAAGTCACATCTTACAGAACGCGAGTTCAATATTTTTTATAAATTCAAAACCGGATAATATAACCCACATCGGACTGAAGTCGTGCATAGGGAAACACAATTTTGCATATCCGCCTTGTAGGACCAATTTTGCTTGACGTGGGCCAAATGGGGGGTATTTTTCCAAATGTTCCTCGTTGGGGGTATTTTCCCAGATAATTCCCCAAAGGGGAATATCTGGCCGAATTTGCCAAAAAACCATCACGAGAGTCTCTTATTCGAATTTAGCTTATTTAGGGGAAATTCTAAAATGAGTGCTATATACTATTACACATCACTATTTTTAATAACATATTTAATTTTCATTATTTACACATTTAACTAATTCAATTCTAATTCGAAATAATTAATTAATCTAATTATTATTTAAAAATTATATTATATTATTTTAGTTTAGTCATGATTATAAATTACTCAATAAAATCAACTCTTCATATTTACAAATTTTATCAATCTAATCATTATTTAAAAAAAATCAATTTAATCCTATTTACAAACCATTCACAACATCGTCGATGCAATATCATACACGATCAACCCTTTGATCAAATAGTTTCGATACTTATTCCTTCGGACAATGTCACAATCTAACAACAATTATTATAATATTACTTTAACCCCTCCTCTTCTAATTATGCCTACTTTTATAGTAAAATTATAAGGATTAATATCCTATACACTGGCGGTGGAAACTGAAAGTTTCCACAAACGCCTTAGTTTTAGGGTATAGGGTGTTAGTTTAGGGTATAGAGTTTATGGGTTTAGGTGTAGGGTTTTAGAATTTAGGGATAATTGTTTCAATTTAAGGTTTAGGGTTATAATTTAGGGTTTATAGGTTAGGGTTTAGTTTTTAGGGTAATATGGTGAGGATTTAGGTTTTAAGCTATAAACCCTAAATTATAACCCTAAACCTTAAATTAAAACAACTATCCCTAAATTCTAACCCCTACACCTAAACCCCTAAACCTTACACCCTAAACTAAGTCCCTATACCCTAAAATTAAGGCGTTTGTGGAAACTAAAAGTTTCCACCGCCTGTGTATAGAATATTTATCCAAATTATAAATATATATTCCTATTTCATTACATACTAAGATATGGAGTACATAAAAAAAATATAATCGTATGAATAAAATAGATTCATGCACTCTAAATTCAAACATCAGTTCAAATAATAAAAGATTTTCTAGCTAGGTTTGATTGTGACCTGACAGTTTTATTCTCTAATAATTCAGAAATTTAAAATTAGATCATTGTGGTAGACAACAAACATGTTCACCTGTTAAACATAGAGACAAAGAGATAACAAGAGAGAAAATGACTTGAAGCTTTCATTAATGATCAAAATTCAAAAGGGTGCCTGACTAATTACACAACTTATGTATTTATACAACAACGTAGGTAGCTAGGGTTAACTGCATGGATTAGTTACAAACTGCATAACCACCATATCCATTCTAACTAATCTTGAAGCTGACTCATAGAAGCTTGTAGAGCATTCTAATATTCCTCCTATGTTTTTGTTTAAGATTGGTTAAACTGAATTTCACCATTGAAAGTTTTCCCACTCCAGGTGTTTTTGATTTTGTGCAATGAAGTGGTAAATCTTTTAATAAAACTGATATAGCATTCCCATGTATCTGAATACTGGGACGGGCTTTGATTTTGTGCAATGAAGTGGTAAATCTTTTAATAAAATATGTTATTATCTTATATCATATAAATGGAGTTAGTCTAGTAGTTGTTGCTTAAACCTTCTTTGCTTTTGGTTGTGGGTTTGAATATTCCCATTGCTTGCAATATTTTTTATTTTATTTCTTTCATTTGATTAGGTCTAATGTCATTATCTGGTTGGTTAATTAAATTTGTTAAATTAAATAAATTAAAATTAAAAAAGATGGTCATATGTGTCGTCCTCTGATTAGTTGATATAATAGGTAAATAACATGGACCAAATGTGTAATTTTATAATTTTTCGTTAACTGCCACATCATTCATCCGTTAATTTTTTAACAGTGGTGATCAATATAAGTCAATTTAATAAATTTGGTGGTCTAATTAACGAATTGTCTAATTCGGTGATCAAAATATGCATCCCCAAATAATTTGGTGGTCACCGGTATAGTTTACCTTAATATATTAATTACTATAAAATTTGACATTAAACATGCATTATATTTATGTTCGAAAGTGGATTATTACGAATGTCCGAGAAATAGTTTGTTTTGGTTGAATCCCATTGGCTTACGGTCCAATGCTGTCTTTGCTTTGTTAGATCAATTAATCATGCGCTCGTTTTAAATATTACTATTATGTATAGTTACAAATAATTGTCCTAAATATATATGGTACTAACACAAAGATGATGCTAATTTCTTTAAAATTAATTATGCTTGGATTCTAAAACATACGAGTAACAATTAAGAATGGAAATTTAAAAATCAATTAAAATTGACAGCAAAGGTATCTTCAATTTGTTTAATTAAACTCAAGACCCAAGGATTAGCATGGTGACGCATACTGCTAACTCCTGTCCGCCAGTAAAGATTGTCGGCTGGATTATATTTTCTTTAAATGAAAAATCAAAATGTACAAGTGGGGAACATATGAGTATGTTAGCACCTTTTTTTTGTCTGCAGATAAAATAAAAACGTAATGTCAAAAAAATAGTTTTAATGTTTGATAGAATATTATTTTTATTATTTTTAAATAATTTAACTATTAATGTTTTATTTTGAACTAAAATGACCTATATACTAATAGTAAATGACGTGACAAACTTATATAGCGGTGCACGGTGACATAGCAATATTATATAGACAAATGTGATGACTTGAAAGGATAAGGCCCAAAATGATTTTTTTTTTTTTGCAAGACCCAAAGTGATTATTCAATCAAACGTTATGGACATTTTTTGGTTCTATGCTTAAAATAACTATCTATATATATGTAATGATTTTTTTAAATGACCGATAACTAGTTGATTTAATGATACAAAACATTAGATTTCTTAAGTAAATTAAAAGTTTAAATTCTGACGTTAAGAACAGAATAAATTGTATTAGAAAATTCGTTTCATATTAGACTTTTTGCACTATCAATCTAAATTGATTAACCAAATAATTAGATACTAATAATTATGAAAAAAAAGTGAATACAGAAAGGTAACATGGATCACTCAATTATGGTAATATTATTTTTGTGTCACTCTTCATATTTAAAAAATTATATCAATGTGTGTATCAGATTAATTAATGATTTTAAATGAAGTACTTTAGTATTAATGAGAGTATTTTTTTTTGAAATCGAGTCTAGCCATTTTATTAATCGGGCCATTATACAAAAACAAAAACATCGGCCTCATTAAAAAACCTCCCTAAGGCCTATGGAGGAAAAAGAGTGCTTGATGAGATTGTTACACACGACCCCAAACACGTACAATAACACTCGGATCACCAGCACAACACGTTCAAATGCACTAGGTGAGCTATAGCACATTCCATTAAAATATAACACACGCCCAGAAGAGAAAACTACGCACCTCCCTTGCTGCCCATACATGCTTCCAATCTACTCACCGTGCTCGCTGAAGCAATCGCCCCAAACCACAATGTTTTCAGCCCAGCAACGCTAGCCTTCCCTACCCTGCTAGCAAAAAACATACATGCACACATGGGCCTCACTCATTCGAAAACCAGCAGCAGATCTTTCGCCTTATTTATGCCCTTTTTCGCTAACAAATCCGCGCTCGAGTTAGCCTCTCTTTCAATATTCACAATTGACCAGCCAAAGGTTCTACTGGCATGTAATGCTGGGAGAATAATCTCCCTAAAAACTGGAGGGGCATTAACCGGTTCCTTGAAGCATTGTACCACTGCTAATCAGTCACTCTCCACACATAAATGCATACTTAACAACTTAGAAGAGCAAGCAAAAATCCTCAGCGCTTCTACCACTGCAAGAATTTCAGCCGTCGCCGCATCGCTGTGGCCAACCGACTTTGAAAAGATCGCTAGCGTCTTGCTATTGTGGTCTCAGAGGATACCCCTGATGCCAGCTGCACCATAGCTACCCACCGCAGCCCCATCTACACAGAATTTCAAACACCCCTTCGAAGGAGGCACCCATTTAGCATGTTTCGTTTGTTTGGTTGCAGCCGAAAGGCACTTGAAACCCGATGGCAAGTTGCATAAGTCCGCCGATACTAAGGAGCAGTCCTCCCATTTCGCCTTGCACCACGATGCCAGCCTAAGCACAACATTATCGAATAACTCCCTTTCGGATGGTTCTCTACCTTTGAAAACTACTTCATTGCGATGCATCCACATAGACCAAATCATAGCAAATAAGGACAAAGTCCAAACGGATGACATTATAAAACTAGGATTGAGGTTCTGCCACATCAACAACAAAGATCTAACATTTTTTGGCATCACTAAATTGATACCCCACAAGTTGCACCATCGTTGCCATACTATCCAAGTAACTTCACATTCACAAATTAGATGGTACAGAGTTTCAACCGTCTTATTACACAAATTGCAATTAGATGAGGATAAAGAGTTCAAACCTCGTTTGGCTAGCTCGGATTTTGTGGGGATCCTACCATGTACAAGTCGCCACACAAAGCTCTCCACCCTTGGAGGCGCTACGTTAGCCCAAACTAAACGCTACACTGTGTCTGATGCTTCGTCGCAATTTGCTGTCAGCTTACAGAAGAGATTAGGGCTATACAAGCCATTAGAAGAAGCATGCCATCTAATGCTATCCCTTGTGTGACCGGTTGGTTTCACACCATTAATCACTCCGACGAACTCCTCCCATACTGCCACTTCCCAATCAAATAGAGTTCTACGCAGATGAATGCTCCACTGCCAACCACCATCGATGAATGATCCAAAGTTTTCTATCAGCTCTCTCTTCTTAACCGCGAGAGCATGTATTCTGGGAAATCTGATTTTTAGCGCCTCTTCACAACACCATTTCTCCTCCCAAAACTCGATAGATTTTCCATCTCCCACCACGTAGCTAATGTTGTTTGTCAATAAATCAGATGCATTCTTCAGAGGAGCAATAATGTTGCGCCAAATATTAGACTTGTTAGCATTATTCAATTTTGTCGATAAGAAACCAGATGAATTATTCTCGTACTTAGCACAAATGAACCTTCTCCAAAAGGAATCGTACTCGGTTCCGAACCGCCATACCCACTTATTTAGGAGAGCCTTGTTTTTTAATTTCATATCATATAGACCCAAACCACCATTGAACTTAGGTTTGCAGATCTCCTTCCATCCAATCCAATGGATAGGTCTTTTTTCAGTTCCACCCCACAAGAATGCATTAATCAGTTTGTTAATCTGATTGCTAATAGAGGCTGACATCTTAAGAATTGACATAAAGAACACTGGCAGATTAGAAAGCACCGCTTTAACGATCACCAGTATGCCGCTAAACGATAGCAACCGAGCCTTCCAAACTGCTAATCTACCCTTCATCTTTTCTATCACCGGACTCCACAACGCTCTCTAAATTGATATATTTTTTTATATAGGAAGGGTGATCTAAATGTAACCTCACCCATAATTGAGTGACCCAAATGTAACCTTTGATAATTGGGTTACTCAAATGTAACTTTATCTGTAATTGAGTGACCCAAATATAACTTTTAATAATTGAGTGACCCAAATATAATTTTTAATAATTAAGTGACTCAAATATAACAGATGGGGCAGTCGTCGGTAGCTTTAGGTTTGCAGATATCGGAGGGTGCTTGCGGAATGAAAAGTCAAAATCTCTTATCGTTTTCTCCAAACATGTGGGCAGAATGGATGCAATGTCTGCGGAGTTTCTAGCAGTAAAAGAAGCGTTGGTATTGTTCAAGAGATTCTGTTGGCTTAAGAGTGGTGTTCTAATTATCGAATGTGATTGTAAATTGGTGGTTGATTGGTTGCATAATTCATCTTCTGCGCCAATAATCTTCAAGTCGCTTATCTCATCATGTTTGGATGCTGGTGGCAGTTTTTGTTGGAGTATCAACTACATTCTCAGAGACGCTAACTCTCTTGCTGATCAGCTAGCTAAGAAAGGTATCGCCAACAACCAAAATGTTAAGAAACAAGAAAGAAGAAGAAATTTGTTGAAAAGGAATTGTTATTGATCAACTTAAAGTTTACACCAAGGCTATACGTATATATACATTTACATGAAAAACCCTAGCTGACAGATTAACCAACTAACAACCCTAACAACTTTCTATTTTCATTTTAACAGAAAAGTAACAGCTTTACATTTACAGTTTAACATTTCCCCTACTTTTCTCGTTCTCTACACAAATTTGACTGAAAGTGACAACATTAAGGCGTTGCCGAAACAAATCGAAGTATGAGCAGGTCAGGGCCTTGGTGAAGCCATCAGTCGTCTGGTGAGAAGCTGGAACATAGTTGACACGTAGAGAATTATCAACAATCTTATCCCGAACAAAATGAACATCAAGATCTACGTGTTTGGATTGAGAGTGGAACAAAAGATTCATGCTAAGGGATATGGCACTGGTACTATCGTTCCACACCACATGAACATCTTTTTGTTTGATTCCCATGTTTGTAAGCAGAGAACGCAACCATGTTATCTCGGACACAGCATCTGCGATGCTTCTATATTCAGCTTCCATGGTGGACTTGGATACCACTTTTTGCTTCCTAGAGCTCCAAGTGAGGATGTTATTCCCCAGGTAAGCACAGTAGCCAGAGGTGGAACGTCTGTCATCTGGACTGCTTCCCCAGTCTGCATCCGAGAATGCCACAAGACTAGCATCAACTTCAGATGGCCTGAACACAAGACCATAATGAAGAGTGCCATTCAGGTATCGAAGAATACACTTGGCTGCTGCAAGATGTTCTTCACAGGGACGATGCATATACTGGGCAACTCGATGAATGTTATACATCACATCTGATCTCGTATGGCAGAGATAGAGCAATGCACCCACGATACTCCTGTAACAAGTGACATCTGCAATAGGACTCCCTGCATTCTCACTAAGCTTTATTGAAGGAAGCATCAGAGTAGACGCTGAATTGGATTTATCCATACTTGTACGCGCAAGCAATTCCTGAATATATTTGTGTTGACTTAAGAAAATACAACCATTAGAGTGCTGCACTTTAATACCAAGGAAATAGTTGAGTTGGCCCAAGTCTTTTAGTGAAAACTTATTGCCAAGTTGAGTAATAACAGTAGAAACAAACGATTCAGAAGCTCTGGTGATAATGATGTCATCCACATACACCAAAACATATGTAAACTCCCCCAAATTATCATGAAAGGATAGAGACAAGTCAGCATTAGATCGCCTAAACCCAATTGTGAGCAGAAAATCCTTAAGCTTAGTATACTAGCTTTTTGGTGCCTGCCTTAAACCATACAAAGCACGCTCAAGCTTACAAACCATAGGAGCACCATCAGTAGCTACTGTCTCGAACCCAAGAGGTTGGCACATATACGCATCTTCACACAGCTCACCATTGAGAAAAGCGTTGTTGATGTCCACCTGTCGGAGGGGCCAGTTCCGGGACACAGCTAACGCGAAAATAACATTGACTGTAGCAGGCTTAATGACTTGACTGAAGGTGTCATGAAAATCATGTCCAGGAATTTGATTAAAGCCTTTCGCTACTAATTTGGCTTTGTATCTAGCGATAGAGCCATCAACATTCTTTTTAATGCGAAAGATCCACTTGCATCCAACAATCGTGCGATCCGTGGGCATTGAAACAAGCTTCCAAGTTCCATTCTTCTCAAGAGCTTCATATTCAGCAAGAACCACATCCTTTCATTTGGGATGATCAAGGGCTTGGTGAATAGAAGATGGAACATCATCATCGAGCGTAGCTACAAATATTTTATGCTTGAACACGCCTGCTTTACTACGTCTCGTTATTGGATGCAGATTGGGAGGATCAACAGCAACAGACAATGGTTGATCACTAGGAGGAGCATTAGACACACAGGCCGGTGCAAAAATTCCATCCACAGGTTCAAGGAGCAGATCATTATTAGCAGGAGGCTCACAGGACAGAGAAGCGTCATTATTCTGAACATGCACTGGTGAAGAATGTGGAGAAATTGGATCAGGCAATGCTGGAGATGAAACCATGGATGAAAGAACATCATTTGGAACAATGGAATCCTCTTGTACAGCTGAAGAAACAAACCTAGTTCCAGTATAAGCACAAGCCTCAGAAGCAGAAGGAAAAGAGTCATTTGTTGATCCACTAGAATGAAGACCATCCATCACAGGAGAAGCCTCACGAGCACCACCTTGAGACTGAACAGTAGGCTGAGCATCCATAGAAGTAGGTGATGAATCACAAGATACACGAACGGATGGTGATAGATTTCTCATAAGATGACTAGCCACTGGAACAATTGGAATTGACTCGGTCCCAACATGAGACTGATTTGAAACATTTGTGCCATGAACAGACTGAGTTGCAAAAGGAAAGACTGACTCATCAAACACCACACTACGAGAAACAAACACCTTTCCTTGGGAGTCAAGACACTGATAACCTTTTGTGTATGGGACTATACCCAAGAAACGTGAAAGGGCGAGATCGAAAATCGAGTTTATGCACATTAAAGGGGCGTAAGTGAGGAAAACATCTGCAGCCAAACACACGCATCATATCATACCTAGGTTTGGTGCCATGTAGCTTCTCAAACGGTGAAAATCCCTCCAACACCTTAGTGGGCAATCGATTTATGAGAAAAACGGCTGTGACCACTGCATAAGACCAAAACCATAATGGAAGAAAAGCTTGGGCCAATATAGTTAATGCTAGCTCGAGTATATGCCTCTATTTCCGTTCGACAACCCCATTCTGTTGGGATGTGTGGGGACAGGTAACCCTTTGAATAATGCCTTGTTGTGTCAACAAAGAAGAGAGAGTGCGAAACTCACCTCCCCAATCACTCTGCACTGCCTTGATGTCCTTGTCAAACTGAGTCTTCACCATCATCTGAAACGACTGAAACACCACAACAGCTTGAGATTTAGCCTTCAACAAGTAGATCCAGCAGTGCCTAGAATACGCATCTACAAACAAAACATAATACACAAAACCTTGACTCGAAACTTGAGCAGATCCCCATAAGTCAGTGAACACTAACTCAAACGAAGCACTATATGTTGTAGTGGAAGTAGGAAAAGGAAGACAATAGCTTTTGCCCATTTGACAAGCAACACACAAAGGTAAGTTTTTATTTATAGCACCATGAATAGGTACATTACACTCATCACAAATTGCTTTTAGAGTATCTATGGCTGGATGACCAAGCTTGCGATGCCAAAGAACAAAGTTGCCAACTATACTAGATGAACTCGAGACCTCAGCAACATGAGCAACTAGAGCAGAACTGAACCGATACAGACCCCCAACTTCATCACCCTAAAGAAGCACCTCCTTTGTGTCTTCATCTCGAACCAAACACGAGCGAGCATGGAACTCCAAGAAAACGTTATTATCACTAGCAAGCTTGGACACAGAAACTAGATTTTTAGTAACCCTTGGCACATGTAGAACATTCTTTAAAGACAATGACCGTGAGGATGAAGTAATTAAAGAATTGTCAATATTAGAAATAGGAAGAGCTGAATCATTACCAACAAGCAACTTACCAGGTCCAGTGTACGCGGAGCTGGTGCCAACATTTTCTGCATCAGGGGTCACATGATGGGAAGCCCCTAAATCAACGAACCACTGGGTTTCATCAACAGTGGCAACATTGGCACGAGCATTAGCATCATCCTGTGTTCCACGATCAGAACTACGAGCTGTGATGCCAGGAAAGTTCTCATCGAACCTGTGCCAACACCTATCCATGAGATGCCCAAGTTTTCCACAAAGCTGGCATTGTGGTTTCATGTTGGACTTGTAGTTCGTATGACCACGACCCCGTTGACTCATCGAAGCACGATAAGGCCTGTATGGTGCTCGATTATTTGTCTGAGAATCATCTTGAGTAGAGGTTGTAACATGAGCTACATTTGCAGAAGGAGTAATATCTGGAAATTGATTAAAATTGAGAAGTTGTGTCTCAGCATCCATCAAGACTGAGATTGCTGCATCAAGCGTGAAAGGGGATTGGCTTGTTGTTATGACAGCAACAAAGGGTTGATACTCCACCGGAAGACCCTTGAGAATGGAGGCCACTTTTTCAAGATCGGAGATAGGGCTACCACAAGAGGCTAACATATTGCAAACTTCTTTGATTCGAGCAATATAAGCATTCATGCTAAGATCACCTTTGTTAATGGACCTGAGTTTGTAGTGTAAACTCATAGCCGTAGTTGTTGATCGACTGGAAAAGTACGTGACCACCGTCTTCCAGACTTCAGCCGCCGTCTCCGCTCCAACAAACTCAGACAACAAATGAGAGCTTATCGTAGACAATATCCAAGATGTGAGGGCACTATCTTGCGCAACAAAATTCACGTACACTTCATTCTCAACTTTTTCGCCTTGCTCATTAGTGATTTCAGTAGGAGGAGCCTTCAACGCACCAGTCAACAATTTTTCAAGACGGTGGCTACGAACGGCGAGTAACCCTTGTTGTTTCCAGAGCAGGAAATTCGTTTCGTCAAGAATCACGATGATTCTTTTGTTGGTGAAGGTTTTGCCAGAACCGGACGATGCACCGGACGCATCAGAAGCAAGAACGATGGAGCTACCTGAGTTGGCCATTTGAGACGACACAGAAGAAAGCAGCCAAGAAGCAATTATGCGGAAGCAAGAAACCAGAATTTTCCAGCGATTGATACCATGTTAAGAAACAAGAAAGAAGAAGAAATCTGTTGAAAAAGAATTGTTATTGATCAACTTAAAGTTTACACCAAGGCTATACGTATATATACATTTACATGAAAACCCCTAGCTGGCAGACTAACCAACAAACAACCCTAACAGCTTTCTATTTTCATTTTAACAGAAAAGTGACAGTTTTACATTTACAGTTTAACACAAAACTATATTGAACATGTTAAGGATTGAAGGTTACGAGTCCAGCTAGTGTTGTCCCCAGGAGCTGCAATTGATATGTCTGAGATTTGAGTCGAAGCTAGGCATTTGCAGTAGGATGTGTTTGAGAACCGTATTTCTCCGGATATGCTTTGTTCAAGTGTTTATCAGAAGGTTTGGTGCGATCCTTTTAAAACCAGTATGTGGCTTGTTGACCAAGTGATGAGAACCATTTTATGTTTCATTTTTGCTAAAGGTCTGTAGTACTTTATCGTTGCAAGGCGGTTGTGGTTTATTTTCGATGTAAGTTCGTATAGTCATGATGCACTTTTTTTCCTCCAAGTAGATTTAGTGAGGTTTTTTAACGAGGCGCATGGTTATGTTGGTCGTTAATAAAAATTCATTTTGTGTTTCAAAAAAAAAATGACTCAAATATAACTTTACCCATAATTGAGTGACCTCTTTTTGTACTTTACCCTTAAAATCAAACTAATAATGAAGGATAATCGATCAATGTAATACACCTTGAATTCAGTAAGTGATTTAAACGGTATAGTATGATTTATTCATTTCAATAATTTGAATCGAATAATAATATTTGTAAGGATTAGATGAAATTATGAATAACATAATTTTAAAAAATTTAATGTAGTACGACTTAATCCCAATCTTAGTGCACGTTGCTGGATATATTTTTCCTATATCACTTTCTATATTAAAAAGAACTTACATGTACTTAAAAAAAATATCGTTTTTTTACAACAGAAAAATTATTTAAAATTGTTAAAAAAAAAAAGTAACAGATTGGGAACGAGGACGAGCTTTTCTTCGTCGAATCTCCTGTTAATGTTAGGATAGAATTGTTTCGAATACATCATTTTCATTTCACTCAAACTCTCTCTTGGAATCAACGTTAAAGATGGGTTGAAATTAAATTCAAATATATACATAGAAGATTCGTTTATACAGTGTAAAATTCTTTTAAGTTTGGGAAAACTACACTGGTGGTCTTCAAACTATTACTATTTTCCTATTTTGGTCCCCAAACTATGTTTTTCGGCAAAACCGTCCTTTCTGTTACATAGTTCTCCTGTTTTGGTCCCCGACGTTAAATAGCTAACGGTTTTGCTGACGTGACATTTTTTAAGAGGAGAGAGAAATGATTAAAAAATATTTAAAAAATGACACGTCAGCAAAACCGTTAGCTATTTAACATCGGGGGACCTAAACAGGAGAACTATGTAACAGAAAGGACAATTTTGCCGAAAAACATAGTTTGGGGACCAAAATAGGAGACCGATAATAGTTTAGGGACCGCCAGTGTAGTTTTCCCTTTAAGTTTTATACTTTTTTGGATTGTTGGATGAGTGAAACGAATAGATGAAATTAACAGTAAATATGTTAAGATTATCACTTGAAAAAAAAAAGGAGTTAATCTAAGTCATTCATTCCCCCATCTAACAATCCAAAAAAAGTGTAAAATTTAAAGAGTTTTACATTGTGTAAGTTGATCCTAACTCTCATATATATATATATATATATATATATATTAAAAAATTGAATCAGAGGTAGATGCTGAGGATGACGAGAGTGATGGCAATTTATATTTGTAACTTTACAATTTAAAATTTAATTTTTATGGTTAACCTTTTTCAATTTCAGTTCATTTATTTATTTTTTATTTAAAAATCTTGATCACTTCTATAGTATCTTTTAATTTGACCGTAAATGTTTAAATGTTTAAATCGGCAATTATAAAAAAAAGAAAAAAAATATTTTGCATTCTTTCATGTTTATTATGGTACATGGGTTCAAGTAAAAAAATTGGTACATAGGTTAACAGCATTTGTAAGTGTTGGATAGGTAAAGTAAGGATTGAATTGTGAGGGACAAGATGTTTAATTTTGGAATGATCGAGATCTTAAAATGTAATTAGACCATAAAATTAAAGGAGATATGATTTAAATTCACTAATTTTAAAATAAAAAGGTTTTAAAATCAATTAAATCATAAAAAATTGAGGTCAATGTTTAATTTAATTAATTTTAAAACTGATAAGGTTCTAAAAATAAATTATATATAATTTTAAAACTTAATTGAAATGGTTTCAAACTATCAATGACTTAAAATATAATTAGACCATCAAAGTTAAGGGGGGCAATTGTCCCTTCCACCCTCAACATAGTTCCATCCCTAAAGTGCAATGGCAGAGTCAGAATTTTCATATAATGGGGTCAGAGTTGAGTATGAGATACGAGGATTCTCATTTCATTACAATAAGATCAATTTTAATATTTCTATATAAAAAATTATACTGACTCCTTAAAAACTTCATTTAACTCTTTAAAAATATTTTATCACAACAAATTAAGTAGAGTCAATTGACTTTTAAATCTATATGTGGCTCACCCACTGCTAAAGTGTTGTACGTAAATTATTATTTCGTGTATCATTATGGTACTTAAGTTAGCACTATTATTCAATAAAAAATTACAAGTGTATTAGATAATTTCGGCAATTTTGGGTGAAAAACCCCTTTTAAAATATTATTTTAAATAATGGCTCCCAAAAACATTTATTTGGCAAAATGACCCCCTTTCTTGCCAGGTCGGCAGACCTCGCGTTTTGTAGAACGCGAGGTACGATATCGCGTTGTACAGAACGCGAGGTCTGTCGACGTGGCGTTCCTGTCCATTTTAACGGTTTAACAGTACCTCGCGTTCTGCAGAACGCGAGGTCCCCGAGATATTGAAAAGGCGGCTTGGAATATATCGGACGGACCTCGCGTTCTGTAGGACGCGAGGTCTGTCCAATTCCAGCCTAAACCGCAAGCAAAAACATGCGTAATTAGGCCTGTTCGAACCCAATTTCGAGCGTGTAAATGGTATATTTTTAGCGATCATCGAGTTTGGGGTCGTAGTACTGAAAATTGTCTATCGTATGATACAAACATGGTTAATTTCCGTCCATTCTACAATGGTTTAAAATGGCTTCGAAAACCCTATGCTAGCATACTTTTTTCGATTGAAGTTGTATTTCAACTAATGTCGATTTTCTGTTTTTTAATCCTATTAAATTTATTAAAAACAAAAATTAAATAAACATTATAAAGTTTAATTATAATATGCAAAACAAAATTATAATTCATAAATAAAATTAGAATACGACATTATAAAATTTTAAAGTGTTTTACATAAATATTAAAAACATAAGTAGAAAACAACAAAAAAAACTAATAATGCCTATGTCCACCCGTTCCGCAGTCGGGTGGATGACGCGGGCGATCCGGATTCCTCCTCGGTCCATCGTGTGGTGGTCCCTGGTCCCTATCATCCTGACCATCGTGCGCGATCTGCGGATCTGTGCTGGGCCTAGGCGGGGAGTAAAACAAACTACCCATCGGCGTATTCTCCACCATGTGAAACTCATACTGAGGTGGATAATCGATAAGTAGAAGGTCAGTCGTGGGCGTCTGGGGGCGATAGGCATCAGTGGAGCCGAACTGGGGTGGAGGCATCGTCTGCTGGAAAGTCGATGGACCGCTATGCAATGGTGGGGCAGAAGATGATGCCCCTGGAGTGTCATATCGTGGTCTCGGACCGCGCTGCGTCGACTGCCTCTGGGTCTGCCTCTGGGTCTGGGACTGGCTCTGGGTCTGGCTCGCTCGCCCGCTCCCGCGTGGGCGGTTTTGGGGTCGCTGGGGAAGCCCGGCTTGCAGCTCCTCCGGAGTAAGGATATGTCGCATCCCATTGTCCCTATACCACTGGCCATAATTGAAAGTGACCGAAGGACCCCCTTCTATAATTGGTTGGAGAAAATGTGGGCGTCTGAGAAATCGTTGACCCCAAAGCGCTATCCAGACAGCGTGGTGCTCGGCCCAGTCAGTCTCCGTCTTCCCCTGACGCGTAAGATGGTGGAACTCGTCCATATTTTGCGGAGGGCGTGGAACATCTTGGATGTACCCGAACTGTCGGAGTACCCGATCCGCAGAATGCCACACGCAAACTTCGTAGTTCAGCAGCGGAACTACGGAAATCCAGAGGTCTCGCTGTCGATGTTGCACAATATCAGCTGGAGTAATGTTGTGAATCTCCTCTGAATCGTAGGGCGTCCACACGAACTAAAAAGAATGAAAAAAGTTAGTAAAATTTCTATATGAAATATTATTGGAAAAAATAGTATGGAAAAAACCAAAATAATTGTTAAATTACGTCGTCCTCCGTCAAGCCATCGAATCTATATCTGTATGCTTTCTGGGAGTCCGGTAGGCCGACGTGGGATAGGTTGGCGGTCCACCTTTAAATAATGAAAAAGATCGTTAAATAAAATAATTTAATAAAAAAATATAGTAGATTATGTAGTACCTCCGTATAAGCGGAAATGACATAGGACTGGGAATCCGAAGCTGTGGTGCCAAAGTAGGGATCCGAAGCCAAACCCAAGCCTGCAGGAATAAACAGCATCCTCCCATCGATGCTTTGGAGGCGTCAACGTTTCTGCAGAGGTCTCTGATAAGAAACGCCAAGACAGCTGACCCCCAAGATTTTTGTCCAGACTCGGCTAAATTTGTGAGATGATGAAGCCACATAACGTGCACTTTGTTGCGAGTTTTGTCGGGCATTAATATCCCGCCAATAATGCGCAAGATGTGGGCTCGCGCATACCGCTGTGAAAATATAAATTAATAAAGGCATCCTAATTAAAAAAATTGTAAGTTCATCCTAATAAATAAAATTGTAAGTATCCTAAATATTTAATATAGGCAACCTAAATATTTAATAAAGTATCCTACATAATTACTGAATTCATCCTAAAAATTTATCATAAAAAATTGTAAGTATCCTAAATATTTAATGTAGGCAACCTAAATATTTAATAAAGTATCCTAAGTATCCTATTCATCATAAAAAATTCCCTAAACGCTAATGTGTAAATAAATAATTTTAATTTAATAATAAATGTAATAAAAGCATACTAAATATAAAAAAAAATACCTCAAGTGTAACATCATCCGCATCGGGGGGAGGGTTTCCAAAGTTCTCCTCCAAGTACGGTAGAGAAATTTTCCCTCCGTCCCACGCTCTATCAGGGGGCATCACCCCAATTTGTTCAGCAAATAGGAGTGGCCAATGTCCCATCGCTACGCCAGTAATAACGCTGCCATCTATAGGCAACCCGAGAATGTAGGCAACATCCTGCAACGTAATTGTTGCCTCGCCAAATGGAAGATGGAATGTGTGCGTCTCGGGTCTCCACCGTTCTATCAGCGCACTGATCAACGACGGTCTAACCTTCACCCCCCCTATATAGCGAGCTATGTGCCCAAAACCAGCCCGCTCAATCAATTGCATAACAGCAGGAATGGGTGCGACGGTGATACGGTTAACGTAACATTGTAAGTTACGTTCGTATCCCTCAATAAAATAAAATAAAATAGTTAGTAAAAATAAAAGAATAAAATTTAATTAATAATTTTTTTTAGAAATTAATAGGGAAAAAAATAATACCTCTGGATTGTTGCGCCAATATTCACTGCAGTGACTCGCTCGGTTGCGTAGCAAGGGCTCCATGTGATCGAACGATATATAAAAGTTGCTGACAAATTTTTGTGAAATTTGTATAGAAATCGCGTTCTGTGGAGGTTTTTAGGAAAAAAAACCTCCAATTTATAGAGGACCTCGCGGCGCTTGGGATGCGAGGTTAATGAACCTCGCGTTCTATAGACCGCGATATTCACGTACCTCGCGTCCTATAGAACGCGAGGTTCACTGAAAAGGCGCGTCAGTGTTCAGACGCGTTATCTGAACGGTCAGAAAGGAACCTCGCGTTCTATAGAGCGCGAGGTTCTAAAGACATCGCGTTCTACAGAACGCGAGGTCGTGGGGTTTTTTAAATTTGAGTTTTTAAAGCGGGAAACTCATTTAATATACATTAATAATAAAATTTATTTACAATAACAATAAAAATAGAAATTAAAATTAAAATAATAATAATATTAATAATAATAATAACAACAACACTAATATTAAGGACAATAATATTAGCGCGTTATATTTTCAGTAGTAACTAAAAACAATAATAATAATAACAACAATAGTAAGAACAATAATAATAACAACAACAATGAAGCATACTAAATACGCGTTATATTTTCAGTAGTAACTAAAAATAACGACATAGCGCAATATTTTGGAAGTTAAATTAAAACAAAACTTCCAAAATATGCGCTATGTTGCCATTAGTAGCTTCAAGCGAAAACTGCGTACGTGAATACAGGAAAAAATATATCTCGGTGCTCCTTGCCACTCCAAGAGTTTGCTATTTATAGAGGGTTTAGGGTTGATGTGGCAACCTCGCGTTCTGTAGGACGCGAGGTTACTCATACATCGCGTTGTACAGAACGCGAGGTCTATGTGCATATATATATATATATATATATATATATATATATATATATATATATATATATATATGCAGGGAGATGGAGTTCGTGTAATGCTGAGTTTTTTTCCGTTGCAATTTTTATATCCGAAATATTGTTCCTTTATGATAGTTGGAGTTCACTTAAAGATTTGTGTTCATCGGGGGTACATACCTTAATATTTACCGACATATCGCAATATTTTGGAGGTTGTATGCTGCAGTAGTGGCTTCGATGGCTGCTCCTGTAGCCGCCGTAGAGAGGATCCCCGGCTACAGTTTTGAAAAGAAAGGACTTTTACGAAGCGGGGGCGGATTCATATCGACATTTTCAGATGCGGCGGATGCCGATTACATTTGTTAATGTGAATCAAAGCTGGTACCAATTACTCATTTCAGATGTGGCGTGGCAGTCAACATTTACATCTGGATTTCGCTCTCTGCTTCTTTTAGTCGGGACCTCCGATCAAATTTGCCCGCCGGAGCTACTGAATTTATTGTTTCGAATTTTATACATAATTTATGTAGTTGTGTCAAGTTACTTATTAAAGAATACATGTTGAAAGTTTTGTTAAATGAAATTCGACTTAAATTTATTTATGTGGTGTTTTTCCTTTCCTATAAATACCCACGAATTCCACCATCATTTACTCATTCCAAATTCTCTCTAAACACCCAATCCTTGCTCAGCTTATGGCAAAATTTAAGGCAACATTTTATTTTCTCGATACTTATTTTGAGTTAATAATCACCGGCAAAATGTCACTGAAAGATTTAATACAGTTGACAACAATCGAGGTTAGTAAACACACCGATAAAGAAATTGCGGCCATGGAATGTCGAATCCCATCACCGTCAGCTAATGAAACGTACTACGTTATGAAGCTTACGAACGAAACAGACGTTCGTAACATGTATGACCGGCTCAATGCCGTCGGAGCTAGAGACGTCGATTTCAATGTTAAGTTTGTCAACGCCGGCGAAGGTAGTACGTCTGCACCCGTAGAACCTGCTCCGAACACTGAACACGCACCGTCTTCACCGGATGTTGATGCGGCTGTGGAGGAGCTGCAACTTTTTATGTAAAGGCGTAGACAAAGAAAACAACAGATGATCGAAGAACTAAACCTTAGTTCAGACGTGTCCACTGACTACGATGATTCAGATTAACCATTAACTTATGAAATGATCTTCCAATTATGTTATATGACGTCTTATTTCATCCTTTATGAATGTTAAACGGACTTCAAATTATGTAAAATTAGTAGTACTCAATTACATACATTATAAGCACCAGTAATTTTTAAATATACAATACTACAATTGTCTCAAATTCTCGAACATGTTCTCAATTACAGAAACAAACAAATAGTGAATAGTACGGTTATTATAACTTCTGACGGAATGTCTGAAACAAAGCATTTAAAGTGACATCGCGCTCTATAGAACGCGAGGTAACATATATCGCGTTCTATAGAACGCGAGGTACTAATATCGCGTTCTATAGAACGCGAGGTACTGTTGTTCCCTGCCTCCCATCAAATCTATCCCTTACTTGTCGAACGTAAGGGGACTGCCTCCCAGGCACACACACGCCATTTCTGCCTCCCATCAACTCTATCCCTTACCTGCTTATCGGTTTTAGGTAATGGACAAGCAAAGTAACGTCTCTGAACCATTATTTGCCTTACACAACCAGATTCTCCTGGATTGCAAGGGCAAATAATTTTGCCTATATATGAACCCTAACCATAAAACGAAAATATAAGTTTCAATTGGTAATCAATTCCTAGAATTTTCTAAGTATCAAAATTTCAAAAGTCTTTCAAAATATTCAAATGGCCGGACGAGGCGTTACTACGAAAGTTTACTACGATGGTCAGATATTCGAGGGTACTGAAGAGGGGGTCCTTTTTTACTGCGAAGATCCGGTAACGATAAAGCTTCCGAGGAGATTATCATTCAAGAAGTTGGTCAAGGAACTGGAGGCAAAAGTTCCTCATTTCAATAATCATCGTTTGTCCGACGTGAAGTATCGGGTGCCAATATCTATAGACCCTTTACGGTACACTGTATGCCAAATTGCGGCAAATGCTGATGTGCAAATGATGATGGAAGCCCACTTCGAGTATTCAATCGGGGGGCCCCTCGAGTTGTATGTATCGTTCTCCGAGTCTCATCCAGTTGTCGAAATACCAAGCTGGGGCCGGGCGAATTTCGACTTCGATCCGAATGCCAACGTTGATAGCCCGACCGCAGGTCTACGACGTGATTTTGGCCTACTCTGTCGAGACAACGAAGTTGGTGCATCGTCATCTGCTCCTCCAAGGCAGTCCTGCGTAGCTAGTATCGGCTTCGACCTCAACCAACCCCCAAACGATGAATTCGATGCACCAACAAATGCATCGTACAGTCCATACGATCCATACAATCCATACAATCCTTATAGTTTTGGGGGGGGAAGGAACGTCGGCTCCTTACGTTACGCACAACCATGAAGCATCATATGGCCGGCACTCAATGTGTGTCTCTGGCACTGACTACGGTCAACCATCTATGGGGAGACATTCTTCTTTTGGGGGTGAGGGAGAGTCGTCTTCTTACGCTATGCACGACCATGATTCATCATATGGACGACACTCAACGTATGTCCCTAGCACGGAGTACGTTCAACCATCAATGGGAATACATTCTTCTTATGGTGATCTTGATTTTGGTCTTGTTCCTGAGCGATCTCGTGAGAGGTCTCCCGCTCCTCGACCCCAATCCTCGCCTCAAAGGGTAGTGATTCCAGAAGCTCTACTATTCCAGCTCCCGGAGGATGCTCCTGACGAAGAACCGATTAGAGAACCCGGGCCAGACGGAGACGAGCTGGGGCCATTCTATCCGGAACCAGAAGACTTGACAGAGTTACCAGAAGACCCAGAAGACACTGCCGTTCCACTACCAGATTTGGACGAAGAACCGACTGCCACCAACTTTCCTGTAGACGCAAGACCAATTTCTATGTTCCAGCCACCATCCCACTTCACAACGGTTGATATGGATGCAATGGACGTCCCTGATTTTCCCCATGACGACACAATAGATGGCCGAGTCCACCGTTCTGATGGTGAACTAAGAATTGGTATGGCGTTCGCGAACAAGGAAATTGCGGTGGCGGCAGTTAAGCAGTACAACCTTCGTCATAATGTTGAGACGACGATGAAGAAAACCCAAGCCAAATACTACAAGGCTGAGTGCGTCCAAAAGGATCAAGGCTGTAAATGGAAAATCCGTATATCAGACTTGAAGAGGGCAGACAACCGTTGGAAAATAACAAAACTTGAGGGGCCCCATACATGCACCGTTGGTAGCCTCAACCAGGATCACAAGAACCTGGATGCAAAGTTCCTCGCGGACATCTTTTCCACACTGGTGAAAACAAATCCCACTGTGTCGGTCCCCACATGTCAGGCTGCAGCTCTAGCTGTCACCGGCTTCCGTCCAGGTTATTCGAAAGCATGGTATGCAAGGAAAAAGGCCAAAGAGGAATTGTATGGCCGATGGGAGGAATCTTACATAGAGTTGCGCCCGTGGCTTAATCTCCTGCAGAAACACATCCCCAGAATGGTTGTCAAACTTGATACGGTTCTGGCATACGAAAATGATCGTGTCGTCCGAGGTGTTTGTCAATTCCACCGGTTATTTTGGACTTTCCCCTAGTGCATCCACGCATTCAAGCACTGCAAACTGATGGTCCAAATCGACGGCACATGGTTGTACGGAAAATATACACAGATCCTACTTCTAGCTATAGCACAGGACGACAATCGCAAATGCGTTCCTGTTGCATTCGCAATCGTCCCGAAGGAGGATTTGGAGTCTTGGACGTTCTTCCTTACGAACCTACGAAAATATGTCCTTGATCCTGTAATACGAAGAAGAAGTGATGAAGGGGTGTGTGTTATTTCTGACAGAGGCACAGCGCTGCTGTGGGCAATAGAAAATTTGGGTGATTATTGGAAGCCTCCATACATTCACCACCGTTTTTGCTTGCGGCACATAGCCGCAAACTACCTGCTGAAATACAAGAATCGTGATGAACGTCAAATGGTGCTCGATATGGGTACGTCATTTATGTCATTTTCATTTACTATATTACTTGTTACTCGCTTCAATTTACGACCTTTTTTATGTGTTTTTCGACCATAACTATTCAACTGTCATCCCGTAGGCAACTCGCACTACAAACAAGAGGTGGCTGAACTGCTCGAGGAACTGAGAGCGAGAAACAAAAAGGGCGCTGAATACCTTGAAAATATCCCAAAGGAAAAATGGCTTCGATCGTATGACGAGGGTAAACGTTATGGTCACATGACAACGAACTTGGCTGAGGCAGTGAACTCATCACTGAAGGGAGTTCGGCAGTTGTCTATCACTTCCATTGTCAAAGCGACCTATTATCGTTTAGCTACCCTTTTTGCAACCTTGGGCAAGCAAGCAACTGAGTACATGGCAGGTGGACACAAAGTCCATCCAGATTTCCGCGACAGACTGCATATTCAAGTGGCCCAATCAAGACAGGTGCAAGCAACCCTCTTCTCGCGAGAAGGACACTTGTTTCGTGTTGCGGAATTTTCCAGGCGGATAGAAGGCATTCAGCACAACGCTTACGTTGTAGATCTGAGGGCAAAAACCTGCGAGTGCGGAATATTCCAAACTTTCAAATACCCGTGCGCACACGCCATTGCTGCTTGCACTAACCAACGAATAGAATACATGCGTATGGTTGATCCAGTATACTTACTCAAAACGGTGCTTAAAGTTTACGAAAAAGAGTTTCCTCCAATCGGAAATGAGGTTGATCCAAATGCTGTGGACACTGAACCGATCATACGCCCAGATCCAGCACTACTACGAGCCAAAGGACGTCCACCTTCTACAAGAATATATTGTGCCGAGGATTTGGTCGAACATCGAGAGAAAACCGGACAAAAGAAGCATTGTTCTATATGTCGAAATACTGGGCACACAGCTCCTAAGTGTCCTAATCGCTTAGCCCCTCGTATTAATTAATTATTTTTAATTTGTATATGCGAGTTCGCACATGACAATCTAATCAATAAAGTCAGTTTACTTCTATTTATATAGTACGCCATCTTATATTTTCAATCATTCAAAAAAATATGTTATGATAGTGTTTTCGAAGCAACGATAAGTCAGTGTACAATTGACGAAAATTGACCGTGTCAGTGTCATACGATAGAGAA
Organism: Hibiscus tridactylites; assembly: GCA_958450335.1. NCBI lineage: Eukaryota > Viridiplantae > Streptophyta > Magnoliopsida > Malvales > Malvaceae > Hibiscus > Hibiscus tridactylites. Next base: position 13,538,897 of record OY288277.1, read on the forward strand.
TTTTCAGTACTACAACCCCATACTCGATGTTACCTAAAAATTTATAATTTATACGTATGAAATTCTGCTCGAACATGCCTATCGACATTAGTTGAAATACAACTTCAATCGAAAAAAATATGCTAGCATAAGGTTTTCGAAGCCATTTTAAACCATTGTAGAATGGACGGAAATTAACCATGTTGGTATCATACGATAGACAATTTTCAGTACTACGACCCCAAACTCGATGATCGCTAAAAATATACCATTTACACGCTCGAAATTGGGTTCGAACAGGCCTACTTACGCATGTTTTTGCTTGCGGTTTAGGCTGGAATTGGACAGACCTCGCGTCCTACAGAACGCGAGGTCCGTCCGATATATTCCAAGCCGTCTTTTCAATATCTCGGGGACCTCGCGTTCTGCAGAACGCGAGGTACTGTTAAACCGTTAAAACGGACAGGAACGCCACGTCGACAGACCTCGCGTTCTGTACAACGCGATATCGTACCTCGCGTTCTACAAAAAGCGAGGTCTGCCGACCTGGCAAGAAAGGGGGTCATTTTGCCAAATAAATATTTTTGGGAGCCATTATTTAAAATAATATTTTAAAAGGGGTTTTTCACCCAAAATTGCCGATAATTTCGTGTAAATGTCTGTTTGCTTTAATGTCAACCCCACAAGTATTAGAATTTATAAAAGAAACGGCATATATAAGCAGTGGCGGAGCCATAATTTTCATATAGTGAGGTTAAAATAAAGCATAAAATATGTAAAATTTTCATACTATTATAATAAATATTTTTGTCTTCGTACCCCAACAAATTAAATGGGGTTAAAACTAATATTTCTATAAAAAAATTTATATTAGCTTATTGAAAATCTCATAACCAACAAATTAAGTGGGATCAATTGCACCATCAATTTATACATTACCTCCGCACATGTGTTTCAAAAAGAGTGCAAAATTATTATTTTATACTTATACACGTTAAATTAAATTTTTTAAAAGAGAAATTTCTTTTAATTCAATTTTTTTTCAAAAAAATAGAGATACAACTGATTTCATAGATAGCCAGTTATATCCGCCCCTAATACGGAGTAAAAATGTATACATAAATGATGTAAATAGACATATTTGTACAGCTTAAAAAATTCCCAAACGGAAATTGCTGCCCAAGAGCACCATAGGTCATTTGTTGCAGGTTTCATTATTTTCTTGGATAATAAGACGCAAAATAACTTATCCCAAGAAATAAAAAATAGAATCCGACTAAACAGCCTTTAGGAAGATCAGTTCTGAATCTGCTCCCAAGATCACCTGAATCTTGCTCTCCAGGCCTTGTCCTACTGAAAAACACAAACTACTTCCCTTGCTGTAATAGGCCCTAATGCCAATTCTACCAAAACACTTAATGCAGGCCCATTATCCCATTGCAAGCATTGGGAAGCTACACAAACGAATTTCTCCCTCTAATATATTAATTTTAACAAGTATTGAAGATACAACAAACCTGGATTTTTCCGGCAACAATTTTGTTATTATTGAATTATAAGTACTAAAATGGAGGCAACAAACAAAGTTGAAAAGAACCTTCTAATATACAGAGGTGATTTAAAGATTTGTGGGGGCATTGTATAATTTATTAAAATAAAACTAATTTTAAAAAATAAATGTTTGTTGACTTATGTGTAAGATAAATTAATTTTTAATAATAAAAAATAAGTATAATAGTACCCGAAATTTACAAAGTACAATAATATTTTATTTTTCTCATGTATTTAACTACAAGTCCATAATTAATCTTTTATTTTTTTTGTAAGCATTTAACTTAATTCATTTTGGGCCTTATTTTTTAGGTTCTATGCGGTTGCACCTATTACATATATCAAGAACCACTCTTGAATCTCTAATTACATTATTTGTATATATATAAAAATATTGTTCTTTGATTGGCATTTAACTTGCTGCCAATCTAGGAAATTACAGGTGAAGTCGATAAGCTGCGATAGATACAACTAGATGTAGGCTCTATCTAGTAACTATTAAGCTGGCATCTTCCCCCTCTTTTTTTATCATGTGGTAATTTCTTTTTGAATATTATATGATTCGTTTTTACATAAAATTGACGTGGATTTGTTTATGAACTACTTTAATAGCACTAAGTTTTATTTTCAATACTTGCCAAATCTCAATAACCCTATGTAGTTACATGGAATTGTAGATATCTACAATTTCGGATTAGACAAAAATAGCGATTAGACATTATTAGTGCTTTAAACTACTTTAATAGCATTAATAGTGTCTAATTTCAATAATCCTTATTAGTTAAACTATGTAGTTACATAAAGTCGTAGACATTTAGATTTTATAATTTAAATAAAAAGGATTAGTGTTAATAAAATATCACTTATAATATATATGTAAAATTTGGAGTCTTACTAATAATGATAAATCTATTATTCTTATCCATTATTATTTTGTGTAAAAGATGTTTATGGATTTTTAAGAATAATAATGAATTAGGATATAAAATTTAAGATTTTATATAAAAACCTTTAATAATTTTTAAGTTGATTTATATTTGTACTGCATTTCAACAACTAAATTAAGATTGTGTCATGTGACATTTACCGACGTCAAAGTTTGATGTGATATTATGTAGGGGCCGAGCCTTTAAGAGACTAGGGGTCACAAAATTGAAAATTTTGAATTCTACCCCTCAAATATTTGAAAAGTTTAATTTGATCCCTCAAGATTTTTAAAAATTTATATTAAGCTTCAAAATTTTGAATATTTTTTTAAATTAAACTCGCTCTCAAAATTTTAAAAAAATTATTAAAAGTTTTAGTTAAACCCTCAAAATTTTTAAAAATTATCATTTAAGGTACCAAATGAAATATAAAAAGTAAAAACAATACCGCTAAAGAAAATTTTATCTTGATCAGTCGTAGTGATGTCAAATTCAATCATGATAGAAAAACCAAATGAAAGAACGATCAAACGACCGATAAAGAAAAGAAAACGTGTCAAATGAGAGGAAAAAACGTATCAAAATGTAGAGTGAAAAGTGCCACAAAGACAATTGTTTATTCGAAACTAAAAAACAAAACAAAATTAACACAAACAATATGAAATAATAAAAAAACAATGAATTCCCAACAGTTGGCAATCAATATTAAAACTAACGTCGTGGTCGATAAAAAAAGTAATAATAATACGACTAGAGAACACTATGTAGCTAGTGTCTTTTTAAGTTGAACATGTTTTTCTTTAATATACTAAAATTGTAATAAATGATATAAAATCACTTTAACTTTCCGATTTTACCTCGAACTGAACAAAATCCGTGACAAGTGCTCACCAATTTAGTCAAATAGTATAAAAACAATGATCAAAATTCAAAAACATGATCAAAATCTCTAATATGAGGTGTTTTTGACATTTTTCATCCTTCTCATTTAAATTCCATGAAAGGGGCAATGCTACTGTACTCTTTATTATCGACCGAACTACTTAGTAGAAAATTAGTATATATTAAATTCGTAACTAATATCATTTATGTTTCGTCTCATAAATTAATTTATCTAAAACAAAAGTAATTAATGCAAAGAAATTTGGTAACATAACCAAATAAAAGATAAATAACCAACAAAAACTAGATAAGTTTTTATCATTGATGTTTACCGTGTTTTGGTTGTGTTTTGCATCAGCTTGGGGCTTTATTTCGTGTTGATTGTTTTTATATTATTGTGTGGTACTTTTTTCTTTCATTTAGGTGCAAAGAGATTTTTAACGAGATCCGCGTTAATATTTTTTATAATTTTACTCTTCAATAAAATCACACAGCAAAAAAAATTGCATTCCATTTTTCTTTTGACTATAAAAATTTGTATTCCATTAATTCATGGTGTTTAATATAATCAAACTCTAAAATCATAACATTAGTAAATCTTAAATTATAAACACTAAAATTTAAATTTTAAACCCTAAACATAAACCATGAAACCTTGAAATATAAAATACTAAACCCTAAAACATAAACCATAGACCATGAACCCTAAAACATTAAATCATACCCTATAAACCCTAAAAATAAACACTTTTAAGTGATTATTAATTATATTAAACACTCTAAATTAATAGAATACAACTTTTCAAGAATATAATTATTTAAATTAAACTATATTTAATTAAAAAAATATGAATTTATCTAATTCTTATCTACAACACTAAAGGCTGTCAATCGTAAAAACCATAAATTATACATATTTTTCTTACTTGGAAAATGCTTATTTCGAACAACTCAACCTTAACATTGAATGTAAAAAATATGGTAAACTACATAAATGACCATCGTATTATTGGTAAGGTCGCGATTTGACCATCTTACTTTTTTTAAGCAATTAAACTATCATACTATTAAATTGGATGTAATGTGATCATTAGCCGTTAGAGGCTTACGGAGGGAGTGACATGGCAATTAGTAAAAATGTGTATAATTACATATTTGATCCTCATTACTTATACATTCTATCAATTTGGCCTTAATTTTAATTTAATTTAGATTAGTTTATTAAATTAAAATTATGACCAAATTGATAGAATGTATAAGTAATGATGATCAAATGTGTAATTATACACAATTTTACTAACTGCCACATCACTCCCTCCGTTAGCCTCTAACGGCTGGTGGTCGCATTGCATCCAATTTAATAATATGATAGTTTAATTGCTTAGAAAAAAAGTAAGATGATCAAATCGCGACTTTACCAATAATATGGTGGTTATTTATATAGTTTACCCTAAAAAATATTAATAGCATATTTTATGAAATTAAGAAATATTTGATGATGTACTAAGCAAAAATAAAAAGGAAAAATACACCAACATCACTTTTTTAAAAGTAGTAAGGTAGTCACTCAATTAAAATTTTGTGACAAATATGTCACCATGCCATTAAAATTGAAATATAGTATAATATAATAACAATTTTATTCCCAAAACTTATACATTCTATCAATTTAAACACAATTCAATAAAGTTAACCATTTACATTTTAAAATTTCGACACTATACTCTCATAACACACTATACAATAATTTGTCGCACTTCATGCTATTGTCCTTCAACTCGATAATTGACAAATGTGATAACTTGACAGACACAGTCACTTCACCACTGGACAACTGACAAACTAATGGAACAAACCCATTATGACTTTTAACGATAGACACAATTACTTCACTAATGAAAATTTTAAATATAGAGTTAAATTTATTGAAATATTTCGAATTGAGACTACACTAATACAATATATAAGTTTAGGATATTAAAATTATTTTTATATCAAGCTGTCTATTTCAGTTTTAATGACATAATGATTTGTTTGTTACAAAATATTCAGTAATTACATTATTATTTTTAAAAATATGACTTTTTTACAACGACCTATAATTAAATGATTTGTAAATTTGTTCAAATAAAAAACAATATTTTCGCCTCTAAAGTCTACCGCTAAAATAGTGAAATGTTTTTTTAAAGAGAAAATAAGCAATAGTTGGTGACAATTTAATTTTGATTTCAAAAAGGCTAAGAATGTAGATTCTAAACACGGACATAAATACAAGGACGAAATAGTCATTGAACATGATATTAATTGCCATTTTTATTTACTTTTGCAAGTCATTGCTGATGATTCATGACCATTATATATATATATATGTATGTATGAGAGAATAAGACTTATATTACAAATAAATAATTAAAGTATATTAATCTGTTCATTTAGATATTTTAAGTATTTTTAGTCAAAATAATTATCTAATATATTTTTTTAAATTAAATTAAATACATAAAAATTTTTTTTTAGTTAAAATAGACACTTTAAAATAATTTTTGTCAAAATATATACTTAATATATATATATATATTTGTTAAAATAGACACTTAAAATATATATTTTTGTTAACATAGGTAACTAATATATTTTTAATCTTTGTAACATGAACATAACAACATATGAATTGTTCTCCATCTAAGTTCTAACTGTGCAGTCTCAGTTCTCTTTGCCAAAAAAAGGTCGATTCTCTCACGCGCCTATCCATTACGTACGCCCACGATCGGATCAATAGTGGCAGTTCCGTAAATAACTGATGCTATTGGCCGCATACAGCATGATAGACGGTGTTGGCCAAAAAATTTGGTAGGACGGTGATCACCACTCCACCTTGTAACGCACGTGGGAGTGCAATTTGGCTGTCTTAGTTCCCCCTTTAGATTGACGAAATTAACCCTTTAAAGCCCCGAAAATGGCAGCTTATCGTCACCGTAATACGTGTGTAATTTTTATAATATAAAAATAAATTTTGTCCAGCACAATTATCCCGACGATGATCATGTGGGCTACCCGTGGACCAAAGCAAAGATCAACGACCATTAGTTCTCTAGATACAGTATTCTTCCATGCGAGTGTAATACACGCAAACCACACCTCATAGCCAAACCAACAGATCCTCCTCTCTTCTCGCTAATTCCCAGCAATACCCCTAAGGCCTAATCCTCATTTCAAGATCTCCCAGTCGGTCGGTCCCATACGAGGTGGTTTCCGTAAATTCAGTTTCATCGGAAGGATACGTAAAATAAAGAAAAAAAGGGGTGGGATTTATTGAAATTTTAATTGACGGGGAAATAATTAAACCGGCCGGTTAGATGGGCTCGTTATTTCCTATATAAACCCTCTTTCTCCCTTCACAAAATGCATTACAGTTTCCATAGAGAAAGATCCTCCCTCGTATTCTCTCCCCCTCTGGCTAGCTTACTTTCTCTTCAGCTCTCAAGAGGTAAAACAATAATAAATTAAAAATTATAAGAAATAAAAAGGAAATTCTATCTCTCAACTGGTTTTATTTGTTTTATTTTGCTTTTTATGGGATTTATATATTTCGAATGTTGGAAAAATGTTGGAGGAATGAAATTACACAAATTAGACGTTGTTGAATCGGAGAACGGAGACTTTGACCTTTGGATTATTGCATTGTTTGGATACTATATCTTTGACCTGTTTTGAGAAGTTATTAGATTTCCTTGCTTTGATCCGTGAAAGGTTTTAGCTAATGGATTTGTTAAAATCCGCGGATTTGAAAGGAAAGACAACGGAGCGAGTATTCTGATTTTATGCTCGTTTAAAACCCTAGTTCTTTTTATTGGTTTAGGGAGTTTCGATCTGGGGACGATTTGAGGGTTAATTAGGTAAAAATATTGTGTTTATCGAGATAAAGCTTAGGTTTGTCTTATTTAGGGATCTTATGATTCTAACCTACTTCAGATTGGAGCTCTTTTTTATTTTATTTTTAAGCTAGTTACAATTGGGGGCGGGTAAGCTTCTTTAGGTTTTTACATTGCATCCAATTAAGTCAAATTATTTGCTTTGTTTGGGTACTATATGCTGTTGATTGGAATTGTCTGAGTTTAAATGCTCCTCTGAATGTAATCTTGTTGCTTTAATGTGATATATATATATATATATATATTTAGTTACATTTTGTTGTGAATGATTTTGATGCGTATTGTTTGGACTTATAGATTTGAGAGGATTGTTTTCGGAACTTCAATTTATTAATAAATGTTGTGCATGTGTTGATTTGGTAATCAAGCTGTTGTCATTTCATTTTTATTTCATGATATATGTTTTGCATAATCTTTGGTTGAAATCTTAACAAATACATTGCCTTGCTTCTTTCATTTAGTTTCTTGTTCCTTACCAGATGTGTGATTTTGTGCTTCCTGACTGGACTCTGTTTGCTTTAGCCACCTGTCTTTTGAGTTATCTTTATCAATTGCACTGATGACATTTTATTATGCGTACAGCTTGGTATGTCATGTGCATTTTTTGCTGAAACAAAAACTGAAGTAGACCCAGTTAGACTTTTTCAGAGTAGTCATATAGCTTGTATGCTTCTATACATGAAATGGGCTCACGAGGAAGATTATTATTTGATCTTAATGAACCTCCGGCTGAAGATGAGGAGGAGAGTGATCATGCTACCTGCATCCAGCCACAAAAGACACTTTCATCTGCAAATCCCCATGCTTCTGACTTGCTTGTGACATCATCAGCTTCTCAACGCATAGTAAATAACCATGCATTCTCACATGTACCGACTTGTTCAGGTTTTCAGCCTTTTATTCGGCCTAGTGTTTCTCATTGCCCTGAAGTAGGTGTTGAACCCAAAAGGGCAGGCGATCGGAATTCCATTTTGGCAGTTTCCTCTTCAAAGATAAATAACAGTGGGAAGATAAGAACACTTGTAGCAGCTTCATCTGTTTCACTTTCTGCAAATGCTCAAGCAGTGGAAAGAGAAGAAGGTGAATGGTCTGATGCTGAGGGCTCTAGTGATGTATATGGGAATTATAGTACACATGAAGAGGTAAAAGCTTCAGAAGGGAAAGGTGTGCAGGAGTTGATGGAGTCTAATGCTTTAGCTGCGACTGTTGAAAGTGTTCGTGCAGCTGAAAATAGTCATTCTCCATTACGACCAGACCAAAATCTGAATGAGAAAAAGGGCAACAGTGTCCAAGTTTCAAATGGTAAAGGTGATATATCCATTGATGGTCAGGTAGAATCTGGGTTGGTGCCCAAACCAAGAGAAGTTAAAGGAATTGAAGCAAGTTATGCACTGAAGTGTGCAAATAATCCTGTAAAGAGGAAGATAGACCAACAGAAAGAAGCAATGCTGGGAAAGAAACGGAATAGGAAGACCATGTTTCTTAATTTGGAAGATGTCAAACAAGCTGGTCCTATTAAAACTTCTACTCCAAGGAGGCAGAACTTTCCAACACCAGTTATTACTCGTACTGTGAAAGAAGTTCGAACTAACTCTCAATCTGGTGACCGTGCTGGTGAAAAACAAGGTCAGTCAATAAATGAGGATCAGAAGCAAGTTGATTTACCAAGTAATCATTCTAGCAATCCTGCAGTGGAGTTGTATGATTCTATATCTGAATGTAATGGTGATACAAGTTCTGGACTACCTGCCAGGCCTAGGAGGTTAAACAGTGATGTTGAACTTTCTGAGTCTCATCTACTGCCTATTCCAAGACAAAGTTCATGGAAGCAACCTATGGATTCAAGGCAGGCTAAGAATTTGCAGTTTTCTAATAGAAAGCCAGTTCCAATATGCTCCATGGATACAAAGGTGGTAAACAAGAAACATATTCCTTCTAAAAAGACAACTGCTACTAGTACGTCGTATCAAGACACATCTGTGGAACGCCTTATACGAGAGGTGACCAGTGAGAAGTTTTGGCATCACCCAGGTATATTCTGGCAGATTTTCAGATAGTTGTTGACTACTTCTAAACTTATTCATTTAAGATATTTATATTCTTTATTCCCTCCTGCTTTGTTTTACAATCTTTTAATTATTTTTCTCGTGCCAGTTATCCATGTCCCTTCAATTATAACTCTATGAGAATGGTAACGCTCAGAGGACATGGAAGGTGGTGAGATGTATATTTCTATTGTGAAAGGTGTTTTCTAATTGTACTGTTGCTAATGTTTTACTTGCAAAATCTATTAGCACAGGTTCTCATGATATGGTTTTTTTCTCTGAGAATTTCTATTGCAGAGACCAATCATGCTAAATATCTGTGTAGTTTTCTAGTTTACTCATTTACTCAATTATCGCTACTTGAGTCGATACTCATGTTTACTGAATTTGTTTTGTCATCGAATAAACAGCCATTGAAGTTTTTATTGCTGGTACTTGCATGTTGTAGGAGATTCCTCTGTGTACACATTCTTGATTTTGTAATAATTTATTAAGCCTTGGACTATTAAAAATTGGGCCCTAATATTTCAGATGATTTTGAGGTCACTGATATACAATACATATTCAAATATATGATCAAAACTATTTCTTTTTTTTGTTATGGGACCTTTTGAAGATTCATTCGTGGATTGCTTAAGCACATGACTGATTTTTTTTGAAGCAAAAGAAGAAATTTCCTACTTTTTTTCTTATGCTTGGCAGCTTCTAGACTGCATCATAGCTAGGTATATGCAAGTACTAGCTATGTTATGACAGTCCTGCTGCTTTTGAGAGTTAGACTGAATTTCCAGTCATCTCTACCTTTGTTTGTTTTTATCTTTTCCTTCTGTTGATTTATTAAAATTTTATGGACTTCCAGCTCTTGTAATTAATTTTATCACTTCCTGCATCAGAGGATACTGAGCTCCAGTGCGTTCCTGGGCGGTTTGAATCTGTGGAAGACTATGCCAGAGTCTTTGAGCCTTTGCTTTTTGAGGAATGCCGTGCACAACTGTACAGCACATGGGAAGAGTTAACTGAATCACCTTCAAGAGATACACATATAATGGTTCGCATAAAAAACATTGAAAGGCGAGAAAGAGGTAAAAGTTCAAAAACTTTAGGTTACGAGTTTCGGTAATTTTAATGATTACCACTTTTGATTCTGTATAACTTTTTTGGTTCTAGAGTAGAATCGAGGTCAATTAGTTTTGCAATAATGAATAAATGGGTATACCAGTTTTATTAATTTTCAGAAACTTTGTTTGGTTTAGGATGGTATGATGTGATAGTTCTTCCTGCTAATGAGTGCAAGTGGGTATTTAAGGAAGGTGACGTTGCTGTTTTATCAACTCCAAGGCCTGGATCAGGTATGACATTGGAAAAACAGTTCTTTTCAGATTTTAGGAATAATTACAATTTCATATGTAAATCTTAGGAATGTTTACTTCTTGTGTCAAGCAGTTAGAACTAAGCGGAACAATACCTCTTCAATTGAAGAAGATGAAGAGGCTGAGGTTACCGGACGTGTGGTTGGAACTGTTAGACGACATATACCCCTTGATACTCGTGATCCTCTTGGTGCAATTGTTCACTTCTATGTTGGCGATTCCTATGATTCAAACGGGTATATAGAGAAATATCACTTCCTTATTGATATTGTGTAGTTTTGAATGCACTTGTATCCTTAGGGTTTGTGCTTTAGCCAAAATTTCCTAGGCATTCGTGCATTACCCCTTGCCCCCTTTCTATTTTTGGCCTTTTAAAGTCAAAATAACTTATCAACTTTTACAGCAAGGTTGATGATGATCACATTCTCCGGAAACTTCAGCCCAGGACTATCTGGTATCTAACCGTTCTTGGGTCTCTTGCAACTACCCAGCGTGAGTATGTGGCATTGCATGCTTTCTGTCGTCTTAATTCTCAGGTATTTATTTTATTTTGATGATTATTTTTATTATAAAGATTTCTGTGGTTAGATGTAGTTCCTGTTTCTTGATGTCTAAACTAGGGTTAACAAAGTTTCTCTTGTGCACAGATGCAAAATGCAATCCTTAAACCTAGTCCAGACCACTTTCCAAAATATGAGCAGCAATCTCCTGCTATGCCTGAATGCTTCACACCAAATTTTGTTGATTATCTGCATAGGACCTTTAATGGGCCTCAGCTTGCAGCAATCCAGTGGGCAGCTACGCATACAGCTGCTGGAACAAGCAGTGGGCTGACAAAGAGGCAAGAGCCATGGCCTTTTACACTTGTTCAAGGGCCTCCAGGAACAGGTAAGACACATACTGTATGGGGGATGCTAAATATCATCCATTTGGTTCAATATCAACACTATTATACCTCTTTGCTTAAGAAATTAGCACCTGAAAGCTATAAACAAGCTAATGAGAGCAATCCCGACAATGTTGCAATGGGATCAATTGATGAAGTCCTCTAGAACATGGACCAGAATCTTTTTCGTACCCTTCCAAAACTCTGCCAAAAGCCTAGAATGTTAGTTTGTGCTCCTTCTAATGCTGCAACTGATGAGCTTCTGGCACGTGTTCTTGATCGGGGATTTATTGATGGTGAGATGAAAATCTACCGTCCTGATGTGGCCCGAGTTGGAGTAGACTCTCAGACACGGGCTGCCCAGGCAGTTTCCGTTGAGCGGAGAACCGAACAACTTCTACAGAAGAATCGTGATGAAATTTTTGGACATATTCAGACTTTAAAGGCTCGTGAAGCTATGTTATCCCAGCATATAGCTACTCTTCAAAGGGAACTTACTGCGGCAGCCGTTACTGTTCGGTCCCAAGGTTCTGTTGGTGTTGACCCTGATATTCTTGTTGCTCGGGATCAGAACCGAGATGTACTATTGCAGAACCTTGCTGCAGTTGTTGAAAACAGAGATAAGGTTCTAGTCGAGATGTCTCGCCTTCTCATTTTAGAACCCAAGTTCCGTGTTGGCAGTAACTTCAACTTGGAAGAAGCCCGTGCTAATCTTGAGGCAAGTTTTGCCAATGAGGCTGAGATTGTTTTCACCACTGTCTCAAGTAGTGGGCGTAAGTTGTTCTCTCGCCTTACCCATGGTTTTGATATGGTTGTAATTGATGAGGCTGCTCAAGCCAGTGAAGTTGCAGTACTTCCTCCCCTTTCTCTTGGTGCAGCAAGATGTGTACTTGTTGGGGATCCACAACAGCTTCCTGCAACAGTCATCAGCAAGGCAGCTGGGACCCTCTTATACAGTAGAAGCCTTTTTGAAAGGTTCCAGCAAGCAGGATGCCCAACTATGTTGTTATCTGTTCAATATAGGATGCATCCCCAAATTAGGGATTTCCCATCCCGGTACTTCTATCAAGGACGTCTCATTGATAGTGAAAGTGTTTCCAACTTACCTGACGAGGTTTACTACAAGGACCCTTTGCTTAAACCTTATTTGTTTTATGATATTACCCATGGCCGGGAATCCCATAGAGGTGGGTCTGTTTCATATCAGAATGTGCATGAAGCAGTGTTCTGTTTGCGCTTGTATGAGTACCTACAGAAAACTTCAAAATCTTTGGGCGTGCCAAAAATCACAGTGGGTATAATAACACCATACAAGCTGCAATTGAAATGCATACAACGTGAGTTTGATAGTGTTCTAAGAACAGAGGAAGGGAAACGAGATTTATATATTAATACCGTAGATGCTTTCCAGGGCCAGGAACGTGATGTTATTATTATGTCTTGTGTCCGTGCCTCAAATCATGGGGTTGGTTTTGTTGCAGATATTCGTCGAATGAATGTTGCTCTTACTCGTGCCAGAAGGGCTTTGTGGGTACGAGATTCTTTTTTCTAACCTTTATATGCTAGTATTACATTTTTGCTCAGATCATTTTCCAATGTATCTTGTGTTTATTTTCTGGAATTGGCATTAATGTTTGAACAGGTTATGGGTAATGCGAGTGCTCTGGTGCAATCTGATGACTGGGCAGCCTTAATTGCTGATGCCAAAGCTAGGAATTGTTATATGGACATGGATTCTCTCCCCAAGGACTTCACAAAGGACGTGCTCCCCAAAGACTTTTCAGGGCCAAGGGGACTTGGTTATTCCCCATCACAGGGTAAGGCTTCTAACATGAGGGGTTTAAGGTCTGCTGGACCAAGACATAGGTCACTCGACATGCACATGGACTCCAGGTCAGGAACACCATCAGAAGATGAAGAGAAGTTGGGCACAACAGTACTTTCTAGGAATGCGTATTATCGGCCATTTAAGCCACCGCTGGAGACTTCATTGGATGATTTTCATCAGTCGGGGGACAAATCTAGAGATGCCTGGCAATATGGCATACAGAAGAAGCAGAATTCTGCTGGTACAATGGGGAAAAGTGATTCCTAGCGACTAATTGTGTTGTCTATGAACTGTTTTCTCGCACAGGAAGATCCTGGGAGCAAAACTTTATTTATAATCCTTGCACTGAAATTTATGAAGAACTCTTGGCTCCACAAGGATTGAAACAATTTGTGGGATGTTGGTGCCAGGCTTGTGTCTGTGAATTGCTCCAAGATGAACAAAGGTGAGAGGGATATTCATGGGTCACCTGAGAGCCTTGCCAGTTTGATTCCTGCTAGGAGGTGGATGATCTTGGGGTAGGACCTATGAAATCATACCCTAGATCCACCCACTAGCTAACAGGATTCAAAGGTAAAGAAATATATCATGTCCATGGTATGGGGCAACTTTTTAATGTAAAATTTCATATGTGATCACCGTGATTAATGCCTGTCTATTCCAGGGATTGAATACTGGCATCATGGATCTTGCTTCCCAACCAAGATCCCTTTGCTTGATAACTGAGAGCAAATCGTCCCAATCTGGTATTTACTTGAACGAAACCTTTAATAGATGGATACAATTGGCCGGTCATCTCAACCTTTTGGTGCCCTGTGACTATAATTTTCCACATTATGTTGAATGCATGGCTGACACTTCAGTTCTGGAATGCGAATTCATTTAGATCAGTCACATTCGAAGAAAGCATTGTAGATTCATGAAATTTGTTTTACAAAATCTCGGAGGATGAGAAGTGATTTGTGAAGGGGCATGTATTTTCTGATTCTACATAGAATCAGCATCGTTGGAAGCTGCCATATATATATATATTCCTTGAACTTGTAGATGCTCCAAGGTGATAAATAATTTAGTTCTGCAGGATACGGTTTGGTTAGCTTAGGTATTCTTTGCTTTTGTTCTCTATGTTGTTTAAAAAAGCTAAAGACTTGGGTAGATGTAGGACATTTCTCTAAAATTCTGTAAAGACGTTTGGGAAGAGTAGGGAGTTTAATGAAATCTGGTGTAGTGTATACACAGCTTCAGGCTTATCAGCTGTCGAACCAGAGCAATTCTTCCTCAGTTGCTCTGTTTTACCAACATGAAAACCGATAGTAATGGCTCAGTTTTAAATGTTGCTATCTACTTATCGGTTATCTCCTCCTGGGGTGATGTAATTTGAATGTTCAGATTACCCTTGAACTTTAGTTTAAAATTTTAATGTTCAGAGTTGTTGGAAAAAAGTTTTAAAGTAGTTAAAATGTCTATTTTAATGATTAATCATTGTTTTTAGAATGCAGAAAAATATTGTATAAATGAGGACAAATAATTAATTCGGTTTAAAAATACTTCTAAAAAAAGTAAATAGAATTTTGTTATGAATATTTATCTATGTGGATGTCTATCATGATTAGAACTTTATCAAAGGAGTTTGATTTATTTATTATTAGGAATATTATCTCCATGAATTAGAGTTTAATGTATTATGTACTTCTTATGCCTATAAATAGATGATTCATTGAAGGCATTGTATACAATTCTATATTTGAGAATAATACAAATCTCCCTCTTTCTCTCATCTCTTTGTTCATCTTATTCTTGTTCTTCTTTATTTTATTTACAACACGTTATCAGCACGATCTCGCTCGCTCAATTACTGTGATTATTGTTGGTGGTTCTCGAAAAAAATTTCAATTTGATATTGGTGACTACATCTATCATATATTCAGCTTACCTTGGAAAGTATGATATGTTTTACTTATTTATATACTAATATAATGATTGATTTATCATTCTCCAAAAGTTAGTATATTCATATCTATTATTTGGTTATTATTTTAACTTATTATTATTATTATTTTATTCATACTTGAAGTAACTCTTGAATTAACGAAAATTAAAATTATCGTCGTACTTCATTAGATGGATTGATAAAGCAAACCAAATTAAAGCCCTCAAGGATTTCGGCTAAATGCTATTGGGCGCACAAGTTGGAATATTTTATTACACAGTATATTAGTTTTATTCAAAAATTTTATTATTCCATTCTAATTTATAATTGATTCAATTCAAGGATTGTGTTGTCATGTGATTGTTATATATTTGTTTTATCGTTATTATTATTATTATTATGGTAATTTATATGAATAAATTTGAGATATAAAACAACTTTATTATTTGTATCAATTACTTTGTATGTGAATCAAAGGCAAAAGGAATACGTTACTTTGATGTGTTTATATATTCATCAAAATGTCGCTTGATTTTAACTATGGTTGTTTATAATTTGATCACATCAATTATAGTTATGTTTATTCAACCTGATCTATGACTACTTTTATACTTTTTGATCTAGTCTCAAATAATTTTTTTTTATTCTATTGATAAAAGTCGATGTTTTTAACCGTGTTTTGAGTTTTACATGTATTCAAATGAGTTGGAAAGAGACATGGTGTAAAAAAGATTATGAGAAGATGCCTTGGTTCATTTGCTACGTCATCATTGTCTTTGAGACGAAATTCAATCTCGGTAAACTCTATTTTATTTTTATCTTTTAAAATACAATTTTAAAGTGCGATAAATCATGATGATTTTGGATTTACAAGAAGATTATTATAAAGTCTATATTTGCTTGAAAGCAATATTTCTTCTTCGTCGAAAAACTCGACCATAGACTTCTCCCAATTTCAAGTTACGAAAATTCGTCTTGATCCAAAAAGTTTTATGGGAGGCATTCCTTGAAGTGAATGCAAAGCATGATGTTTATTCCATGCGATTATCAATGATGGGGCATTCCCTGAAGTGAATGCAAGCATGATGTTTATTCCATGCAATTATTAATGATGGGGCATTCCCTGAAGTGAATGCAAGCATGATGTTTATTCCATGCAATTATTGGATATGTTTCATTCCCTGAAGTGAATGCAAACATGGTAAATCATTATTCAATTAGAGACATAATTTCGATATAATCCAAGTATAATTGGCTGGACATCCCGTTCTGCGAGGCTACTGGTCTCAAAGGAGGTTTTTAAAGGATCTTGTGGACAGGTTTAACAATGCCGCGTACGAGGATTAAATCTTTGTTCTCTGTGATAAGGATATGTGAAAAAAGGTTTTAAAGGCCCACTGGCTCTACTCCATTCCCTGAAGTGAATGTGAGATTATATTATGGAAGGAATAAAAAATCACATTAAAAGTTGTGGTCGTGGTCGAGGCTATGAATATACACATGAAAAATATAGTCATTTTAAGAATACTTCTACCCGCTGGTAGCGAAGTTATAAGGATGACAAGAGTGATAAAGATCATTCTAAGGAAGTGAAATCCTTTTACCAATGTGATGTTATAAACCATTGATTTCGTACTTGTCAAACGCCAAAGTATTATGGACTTTATCCATAATCATGAATGATAAATGAAATAAAATATAAATAAAATTTGTTTATGGCGAAAATAATTATGGCGTTATTGATCCAACTCAATTGGATATTGTTAATTTTCTCATAACCTTTGAAGGGAATAATTTACCATTTATTTTATTTCCCTTATAACCTCTAATAGGAATAATTGATTTATTTTATTTTATTTTTATGTTAATTCGTTTTATTTATTATTTATTTATGTTAGTTTGATTTATGTTTATTTATTTCATATATTATTTATTTACATTTTATGTTAATTTATTATTTGAAGAATATGATTATACAATGAATTGTGGCTATTTATGCCTAGAATTGTGGCTATTTATGCCTAGCAGATAATGCAAGTACTCATATTGTACTTAAGCATAAGAAATAATTTTCCCATTTAAATGCAAGGTAAAATATGAGTAGTATTTCTCAAAGTACTAAAATATCAATACTTCGGAAGAGCACTTGAAAGTTTATCTCTGATAGATAATCGACTTGATATGATGTGCTATATTTTATATTTTTCATTCCTCGAAGTGAATGATACAAAGTACATATTTTCATTACCTGAAGTAAATGAAACAAAGCACATTTTGAAAGGTGCACAATTATGCATTTCTCGATTAAAATGCAAGGGAATAATGTGAGTACTATATCCGGAAGTACTAATATCACAAAAGGCTCTGGTTGAGCAAATATGTTATTGTCAAATGGAACTTTATTCCATATTCACAATGCGTTATACTCGTCAAAGTCATAAAGAGAGCAATATGAGTTCGCAAACTATCCCTTTGGGAATTATAGATAACATATGTTATCAATTGACATTTGAAATAAGCCAATATTGATATAAGTTTTGGTAGCCAAAAAGTCAGTTGAAAGCTCTAGAAGAGCTATATATTACTACCAAAAGATAATTTCAATTGAAAGCTCCGAAAGAGCTAAATATATTCCTATTTAAAGGAACAATTTTAATGGTCGTACTAGACATGTACGTGTGAGATTGAATTACATGTTATGGTAAACAAGGAGTTTACAAATTCAGAGATATATGCACACATATATATATAGTTGGCATGATCGGTTAGACCATCCTGATCAATGGTGCAGAAATTATTGAGATTTACATGCACATATATTAAAAGAACCTGTAGTTCTTGTGGTGCTTATTCTCAAAGGAATGAATTAAATTCCACTTATTAAAGAACATGAAGTTCTTGTGTTGCTTAAAGGAATTGATTAAATTCCACTTACTAAAAGAACCTGAAGTTCTTGTGTTGTTTGTTCTCAAAGGATATATATGATCCCACTTACCAAAAGAATTAGAACTTAAAGTTCTTGTATTGAAGTTGAGACTGTATGTCTTGCATATCTGAACGAAATATGGGCTCATATATCCACAAATGTGAAAAGTTTTATATGATTTTAGTAGATGCATCTACATTGTTTTATCGACTTACAACCAGAAGTTTGTGAGATTGATTCTAAAAATATTCAGATTATGCAGTTAGACTATTCGTCTTGAAAAGCTAGTGGATTTATATTTTAGGCTATATCAGTTGTTACAAAGCCTATTGATTATGAAAAATATAGTTTAGCAAAATTTCAATTGGATGCCTCCTATTTAATAGCTAAACTATGAGAACAAAAGAGTTATTATTTATATGGTGTTTCCATATAGCAACACTTATACGCATCAAGCCAACGAGTTATAATAAACTCCCCGTTATGATTGGTTTTTGGTCAGAAACCATACATTTCCCATTTTGTGATTTTTGAATGTGCGATATGAATTGCTCCACCACAACGCACAAAATGGGTAAATAAAAGGGTTGAGAATATATATTGAGTACGAGTCTCCTTTTATGTTTAAATTCTTAAACATTAATTGGAGAATCATTTATGACATGATTTTTCTCAACATCAGGGGGAGATAATAATCAGCTGGATAGAGGAAAATGAATTATCATTTTCTAGATCCTCGTATATGAACTAGAAGTTCATAAAATAATTCATGTTATTACATGTCAACTGCCAGACATATTTACTGACCCAATGAGAGTAATTAAGTCTCATATACCAGCTGAAATGCTCTAAGTTTAAAGTACATGTTAGGGCGAGATAATGTAAATCATGCCTGTAGCATGATAGTTGAAATGGTTCCAATGATCAAAACTCTCGTAAATAGAAAGTAATATGAGATGGTCATATATTGGAGGCGGGTGCTCCTGAAGAGACCCAAGACATAACAAATAATAAAACTCTTGAAGAGTTTCAGGTACCTGGAATAAAGATTGAAATCTTGAAGAGATCTCGATGAGTTATGTCATTACGAGAATGGAACCAGAATATTGAAAAGTTGTCGACAACGATTTTACATAAAATACCTCTATAGAAGTAAAGAAAGAAATCGAGGATCTTTTATAAAATCTATCCAGAAGTATAGATATTGAATTGGCCAATGTTGAAAGACGCTTTGAACTTCTAAAATAGAAGTATTTGGACCACCAGTCCAAACACCTAAAGGTGTAATGCAAGTGAGGCACAAATAAGTAGTCGTAAATACGACTTAAACTGTGATTTATGAAAAGTTTTAATTACTTCATGGTGGATGCAATTACTTTGGCAGTTTTGAAAATTTTACATGCGTCTAATTATTTGTGGATCCATATTTATCCTTGAAGGATCTAAAATGCTATAAGCATTTGGAAATTTCTGAGGAAATTTATTTAAACATGTCTCATGAATATTTTTGGCGCATTTGGTATAATCGCCTTAGTGAATACTAATTGAGAAAATACTATAAGAATGATCAGATTTCCTTATGTATTTTATAAAGGAGTTTGAATCAAGATCCATTATGATAATTTTAGAACTCCTAAAGAGCTTCAAATTGGAAACTCATGAAGTACTTTCAATACAACTACTTGAATCTTGACATCAAGTTTATCTCGACCTGAAGATCGAGCATTTTTATATATTTCTTTTGTCTATGAATAGACATAAGCTGAAAGAATCTTAAAGAAGATTCAATATGAATAGAGCATATCTATTGAGTATCCCAATAGTTGTAAGATTGTTGGATGTGAATAAAGATAATTATATCTTTTCTTGGTCTTGAAGCACTATATATTAGTTGGTTAAGAAATATCTATGAATATACAAAGATCATTACATTTAGATCTTCAAACATTCGTTGATGCCTCCTTAAATGTCGTAGAAATAATTGTTATGCACGAGGCAAGCCAAAAAAAATGTGTTTGGCTAAGATTATTGACCCAACATATCCAAAAGATATGTGGATTTACTTTTACAAGATATGATAAAAGCTATCTTGTGTGAAGATAAAGCAAGATGTATATCTCAGTTTGAAAGTTGATACATCATGGAACATATTACTCCAAAGTTTCATCCTTCGCGATCTTTAGAAAAATGATATTCAAGATTAAATTATGAAGATTCAAAGATCTTCTGTGATGTTTTCATGAGGGGGAGTAAATACGCGTTGCACTCTTTTTCCCTTAACCGAGGTTTTGTCCCAATGGGTTTTCCTGGTAAGGTTTTTAATGAGGCAACAAGTTATGCGTATCAAAGATGTGTGTACTCTTTTTCCTTCACTAAAGAATTTTTTTTTCTCCCACTGGGTTTTTATCTTAGTAAGGTTTTAACGAGGCACATTATCTTCATAGACATCCAAGGGGGAGTGTTATTAATATTTATCTATGTGGATGTCTATCATGATTAGAACTTTATCAAAGGAGTTTGATTTATTTATTATTAGGAATATTATCTCCATGAATTAGAGTTTAATGTATTATGTACTTCTTATGCCTATAAATAGATGATTCATTGAAGGCATTGTATACAATTCTATATTTGAGAATAATACAAATCTCCCTCTTTCTCTCATCTCTTTGTTCATCTTATTCTTGTTCTTCTTTATTTTATTTACAACAAATTTTAATTTTTTTCAAATCTAGTCGAGAAATATGAAAAATTTATGTATTATGTATTTTTATTTTATTTTAAAAATAACAGTACCTAAGACCACTTTAACAGTAGGAAAATCTTAAAAACTACTCCTGTTTGGATACTATTTGACTTGTAACTGCTCACGGACCGGTTTGTAAAGTTGGTGGGCTTTGCTGGCAAAACCAATAGATTAAAAATCTCTAATGAACTTGCCAAACAGAAGAAATTAAAAAAAAAGTTAGAAGAAAACAAAAGCCAGATCATGGGATATACCTTGAAAGGGCAGGCATCCTAACCTGTCCTGGTGCTTCGTCCGGCTTCCCTACCATTTTTCTGCATTAAAAGGTCTATTCCACGTGTGTGGCTAACGTGTGACATCTTTAAGTGCGATTAAAAAGTGGTCAATATAATTTTTTATTATTTTAATAAAATTTTAGGTTGAATTGAATAATAATTTAAGGTATAACATTAATTTTTATTAACTTGATAAAATTTATATTATAACCTTAACTTGGTAAGAATTTAAATTGAATTTTACTTGGGTAAAAATTTGTGTTAGCCCCCTTAGTTACCTTACATTTATTTTTTTTGCTCAATCTCCAGTTTCTACCTGGGTGTCCCGTTAGTCCAAACCATTGAAAAAAAAAGGACAACCATTCTAGAAAAAGTTAGAACAAAAGCCTCCAGCCAAAAAAAGTACATAGGGGGTTAACAGTAACGCCAAATTTCCCGGTTTCTTGAATTGACTGCATGAGACGACAACCTCACCTATTTTTAAAGGATACCCTTTTCTATAATTTTTACCATCCCAGTTTAAACCCCTCGGAAGTTGAAGATCCCATTCCTTGAATCAATCAGGTTCCTTTTTTTTTTTACCATGGATACAAACTTACTCTTGGTCTTTAGATCTTCACATTTCGTTTACTTTGAACTGCTGGTATTGTCTGTGTTATTTCGCTTTCATTTATTTTTAAAGCTGATTGGACTGCTTCATGTCCGAATACTTAAGCTAATGGATTAAATATGTCATCAGGTGAAAGTAATGTGATTTATATCACAGGTCTCTGTTTGGTCTGAAATATTTGGTTTCCATTTATCCATCACAGATTGGCAGATAAAGACTTGTGTGTTACATTAATTATTTTCTTCTTTGATTCGTTGTATTGTTGGACCAACGAAAGAAGACAGGGGTTGAGGAGTAAGTAAACAAAGATTGTTTTAACGTTGATCTAACACTAGTATCTTGCTATAGTAGATGATTAACTTAGACATCGGCTCAACGATTTTGGGCTATCTGGTTCTATGTAGTTGCACTCTGTTTGACCTTATCTAGTTTCGAAGTTACTCGGTTGATTGTCTGGATCGTAATCTAGTCTAGCTTCCTATGACTTTGGATAATCTTGTTCCCTTCATGGATGATTGGTAGAAATTGCTATGATCCAGAGGGGAACTTGCAGACATATTCCCGGTCAAGAAAGGAACAAAATTACTATGATTGGTTTCACTTGTCTATCTCTGGAAAACGAACTGCAATCTCGTCGGCTATTTCAACACCGACACTTAAGGTTTTCTTAAACGATGTAAAGGCAAAAAAATGGAGAAAGAAACCGACAAAGAAAAGCTGTATAAAGACCAGTCTGATGGTAGCTATTAGTTAAGGCTGGATAATATGTATATATATAATATTTTAAGGGATCGACTTACACTAGGGTAAAACTAGTGGATCCTTCCTCATAATATATAGTTTACATTTCATTTACAGAGAAGGTGCAATGTGAGAAGTTTTATTCAGCTTTAGTGGACCTTCATCCCTCATGATCCTATACAATTTCTTGTTTCTATTGAACTAAGATAATGGTTTTCTTTTTATTACGCTCGAAACACATGATTGATGATTCTAAATTCTAATAGTACACTTCTGAAGATTTAACTGTTAACATGCAGGGAGACATCTATTAAACTATGAGTGCAACATTAGAGAAGTCCACTTCGAATGGCTCTGAGAAGTCTGAAACAACTGAAGAGCAGCAGGCAAAGGTATCTTCCGCTTATATGGTCTCCTATCCCTATCCTAGTACCTCATAGATTATCATTTTGATCCATCATAGATCTTGAAAGGTGAAGCTTTCTATCCTTTTGATATTTGCAGATTAGTGAGATAAGAAAGTTGATAGGACCATTGCCTGAGAAGTTGGCCATTTATTGTTCTGATGCAGCCATAGCTAGATATTTAAGGGCACGAAACTGGAATGTCAAGAAGGCAACTAAAATGCTAAAAGAGACCTTAAAGTGGAGAGCAGAATATAAACCAGAAGAGATCCGTTGGGTATGCTTCAGTTTATCTTCCTATAAGTAGTTTTGAATAGGGAATACCATGTGCACCTGGAATTTGGCCCATGTAGTCTGCTTGTTACAGGTTTTTCATTTTATCTTGGAATTGAGGGTGCTAGGCTATTGGCAATGATTTTTCTTAGCAAATGTATTCTTTTGCATTTAGTTTCGAGCATTCAATACGGTTCATTGAATTGGGAACTTAAGTTTATGGATTTAACCTTAAAGTACTGCCCAAGTTCAAACTACTTATTACGGTT
This sequence comes from Hibiscus tridactylites, assembly GCA_958450335.1. Lineage (NCBI taxonomy): Eukaryota > Viridiplantae > Streptophyta > Magnoliopsida > Malvales > Malvaceae > Hibiscus > Hibiscus tridactylites. The sequence continues at coordinate 13,562,470 of OY288277.1, forward strand.
GAACTCGTCATTTTGCCGGTCAGGCTGTTCTTTTTTCTGGTTCAGGTCAAACCTTTTTCTTTTGAGAATTGAGATATGGTGTTTTACAACGTTGTTCTTTTTGTATGATATAGGAAGAGATTGCTCATGAAGCCGAGACAGGGAAGATCTACTGATCAAATTACGCAGACAAGCATGGAAGAACAGTTCTTGTCATGAGACCTAGTTGCCAGGTTCCATCTGACTTCCTTTGCCTTTTATTTGTGCAATATGTAGATCTGGTACTACACAAAAAATTAAAGCAACTTCGAGTGAAAGGTGTCAGAGCTCACTCTGATGACCTACATCAGGGGATGAAGAAACGATAGATGAATACATAAGATAGACCCCAATCTATCAGTCTAAGATTTCTTGTCATGGTGGTTCCCATATTTGTCCCAATAATAGGATTTTCCACCACCTCTTAGGCATTTAGGAAGTTCAAACAAAAGGTCAATGCAATGGTGTTTTACAGATTAGTAAGCATATTACTTAGATGCACATTGATTAGTCTTGTCAACTTAGTTAAGTTCGTTCTGACTGCAGAACACAAAATCAACTAAAGGGCAGATTAGGTATTTGGTTTATTGCATGGAAAATGCAATTTTAAATCTTCCACCAGACAAGGAACAGATGGTCTGGTTGATTGATTTCAATGGATTCAACATGTCACATACATCAGTGAAGGTGACACGGGAAACGGCTCATGTTTTACAAGACCATTATCCAGAGCGCCTAGGCATGGCAATACTATACAACCCACCCAAGTTCTTTGAACCATTCTGGAAGGTAACCCATTTTGACATTTTCCTGCCTTTCTTCCTAAAGAACATAAAACATACCTGTTTGAGGTGTTTGAAGAGGATTGGTTAATATACCTTTTCAACTTTTATATTTATTTTTTGTTTTCAGCCAAAGCTAGTTTGAAACATTTCAGCACTCTTAGTTGTTTTTCTATGTTAATTGTTTTTCATGTCAATATAAATATGAAGTTATTACTTCCATTTAGAACCAGCTCCATGAAAGCCATTTTTTGTGGCTCATTGCAAGACCACATCTTTTGCTTTACAGATTATGTGTTGCCTCCAGATAGGTAGATGGTGTTCAATGCCATTTTTTTTTTTGTTATTGTAAGGACATCTTATGCTGGGAATCTGTTTCCTGACAGGTGGTCAAACCATTTCTAGAACCCAAGACTCAGAACAAAGTCAAATTTGTTTACTCTGATGATCCCAGTAGCAAGAAAATAATGGAGGACCTTTTTGATATGGAGAAGCTGGAATCCGCATTTGGTGGAAATGATGATTCAGGTTTCAACATTAGTAAGTATGCTGAGAGGATGCGGGAAGATGACAAGAGGATGCCTGTATTTTGGACAAGGGGAAATCCTCAATCAGCAGCTCCACCACAACCAATGCCAACCCTTCCTGTTGACTTGAATTCTATCAATTTGAACTCGGATTCTAATGCTTTCGACAATGGCAAGGTAGCCTGTTCCCCTAGTCATGTTTCTGACTCTGAAACCCTCTCTCCCAATGGAAGTCTATTGGTTAATGAGGGCAGTGCTAATGGCTCCAGGGAAATTCACTAGAGATAGAAGAGATCCAAAGCCTGACCGTAATAAGGTATACTATGATCTGACCATATGCGGCTGTGCCAACTGTTTTGCTGTTTTAGTTAGAAATATTAAGTCAAGTAAAGCTCCTCTCAATTTGCACCATTGCCGTTCTAAACTTCTGTTGAATGAATTTGCCAGTTCAATACATGTAATGTACCCCTTGACAAGAGCTTGCTTTATTTTATCTTTGTCAAGTTCAGTCTTTGATCTTCAAACAAATTTAAAACTGTTTCACTCTTCATCCAAAATCATTATCATGTGTTCCAAATGAAAGAAAAAGAAATCCAACTATTTCTATAATGGGTTTATAATAGGCACCCCCGAAGAAATTATTCAAAAAAAAAAAAGAAAAAAGAAAAGAAAAAGAAGCACATTCTCACTCCATAAATTCTCAATACAAAGACAAAGGAAAGTTCTTATTTCTGTATATCAGTTACAGGGTTTGATTGTCCAATATCTTTGCCAGAGATACACCTAACTAGAGTACTTATAAGGACGTAGGTGGGAACATACAACTAGAAGATTACCGTAACCATGCGGAAAATCAACTGCAATGGTGGCTAACCTTCTGAGCTATTGGTCTGACATTATATAGCCAGTGTGATTGTAGTTGTAAATGGTAATGCAAATGCAAACAGATTCTCCTGGAAAAGAAAAGTGTGAAATTATGAGTTGGCAAGGGGTTGCTGATCTACAGAAATACAAAAGCCAGAATTTGATGTTGCTTACACTGGAAATATGAAATGTCAATTGAGCGTCTCATCTAGTTTCTGTCTGTACTGAGCCAACCTCTGCAAAAATTGCAAATGGCAGGAAGAATTAGTCTTCTCAATTAATATTTAAAAATTTCAGGTAAAGGAATCATAATTAAGTCCTTAAACAAAGATACGGCAACTTTCCTCATTTATTTTCTTTTGAGCTCGAGACCTACTGTATGAAAGGTAAGATGGACTATAAAAATATCATATGATGCAAGCATTTGTGACTTGTAAAACCGGTTGGAACAGCTAAAAGATTTTTCAAAAGAGAGCTTCTATGATTTTATAGAATATGATGGCCATATCTGTACATATCGATTCAGATAAGACCTTTCCTACTGCATGGCAGTTCAAATACGCCGTGCTACAAAAGTTTAAAGCATGAACTATTGAGATATTCCAAAACCCCAAGCACTTTGTGATTTCCAAGCTCCTTTTATCTGTTTTTTCTATTCAAACTCTTTTATAACGTTTAACTTTGAATTGACCTATCAATTTCATGCATCTTTAAGAAAAAGAATGCAACAGAATTGGTAGAAAGAATGGATTTACACACTGGTTCATAACTGATAAATGATAATGCTGAGAGGAAGTTGCATACCCTAGTATAAGCATAAACTCCAGCCTCTGTTGGAGCTATAGGACTTCCCCTTCTCATGAACTTCCCCTCTTTAAAAATGTAAAGCATGGGTATCCCGGTCGATAGTTCTAAACTGATAACCTGTCCCATAAAGAATACAGAAGAAAAGTAGCCTAAAACAAGAGCACCATGAAAATTGAAAACATCATGAATGGAACAAAGAAATAGACTCGTACCTCCTGTGAGGTTAATTCGTCAAGGTACATAATAATAGACCGTAATGAGTTCCCATGTGCAGCAATCATGACGTTCTTTCCAGATATAAGTTGGGGTTCAATCTGAGCAAAGCATGTATTGGATGAGGTTCCTAATAAGTGGTTTTCTCTAAGGCCTAGCAGATTGACAAAATGATATATATACATATATATGTATATATAAACAATTAGATACCAGATAAAGCCAGGTGTAAAAGTTACCTCATCTTTGAAATATGCAACAGCTCTTTGAGCACACATTTCCAAACTCTCGCCATTTGGTGGAGGTATATCATAACTTCTACGCCACTCGTGAACTTTTTCCTTCCCAAATCTATCTGCAGTTTCCTGTTTATTGAGACCTTGTAATTCTCCATACCTGCAAAGAGAGGATGTTGCGTGAATCATACATACAAGAGGATTGAGAAAATTTGAGACAACCAATATGAAGGAAATCAGAAAAGAAGTAATAGCAAATATCAGTTCATTCTCCTTGATACAATATAACAGATAAAGTGACTACATTCTTTCATTCAATTGCCAAGCTGCTACAACTGGAATTGATTGTTTTATGGTGTCTTCACTGTGTATTTGACTCCATAGCCTTGCTTGCTCATTCTCATTATGCATGATAATAGGCACCTGCGAACAAGATAGTGTTAATAGGTTATCAGTCACCAAAGAAAGATTTAAAAAAAATAAAATAAAAAATGCTTGGAACTTTAGTAAACAAGTGATTTTTAATAGCTGAAAATATAACCATTTCAATATTTTTACTAATGACTGATGAACGCCAGCCGCCAGGTGCCCAGTATCATGAAGCAGCCAATAGCATCTCAACTTTAGTTACCATAAAAGTTTTTCCTCAAGTTACCTTCTTGCGGCGGTGTTGTGTCATGGCTAGCATAGCAGTCATCTGTGCACGAATTAGTGCTGATGTAAATATCATGTCAACAGGTATGTTGCTGATTCTCTTGCCGGCTTCAATTGCCTCCTCCACTCCCTTCTTGGTTAAAGGCACATCAACACAGCCTGTAAACAGGTTCTTCTCATTCCATAAAGACTCTCCATGGCGAATCAGTATCAAAGCTGCCTCATCTGCAAAGAATACAGGTTTTAGAAAAAACTGGAAGATGTCACAAACTGAATCCAACTTTTCCCGTAGTTATCAGGAAGACAACAAATCACTTTCATCGGTTGGAACCAATGTTCTTTTGCAGTCTGCCATAAAACAACTAGTGATGAATGGTGCATTGCTATAATATTCACTCATTAAATACGAAACTATGCCGATGATCTGGCTTACTTGATTTCTTGAGAGATTCATGCGGGCCTTTATTAGAGGGAGATAAAACAGGATCAAAAACAGAGGTTAGAGAAGCCGAGGCTTGAATAACACTGAATTTCTTCTCTCCAAAACTATTAGACCCTTTCTTTGAGAACCCGAGTTCCACCTTAAGATCTCTGGGAAGCAACCTCACTGAATTGTTCCCAACTTGGCAATGAATTCCAGAATTGCTAAGAAGCTGGAGAGTTCCAACTGTTTGGTGCAACATAGCATTGGCCATTCTGAAAATTCAAGATAAGCAAGCACCAACTGAGAACATCTTCTACAAACTTGACAAAATGCAAATATACAGGAGAAATCTTGGTTATAGACATGTTAATGTTCTCTCCCATTACACAAGGAGGAACGAAAGCCAGTGCAAATAACAGTTAACCATGATTATGCAACTAAGTATTTCATTTCATTTCATTATAATCATTAGTTAAGTTGGTGGTAAGGCAGATTAAGGATCTAATCGCTTAACAAGCTCCAACAACATTGAAAGTTCTCTCTTTGAGAGAGAAAATAAAATGAAAGACCAATTTTTTTTGGATGCCAGCAAATCAGTCATAAGAAAAATAATTAAAATGATCCGATAGATACAAGAATCAAAAGGCTTCCCCAGTCGAAGACTCAAATTTAAGATTACCCACATGGGGTTTTATTACATAAATCAAATAAACATAATAAATTTAAGGACAGCATAAATCCAGAAAATGAGACAAAGTTGATGAACAAGATGAAATCAAACCTTGAAGACAACCCAGAAACCAAAAATCAAAATGCTGAAGAGAAAGGAGGCTGTTTGCGGTGTTGGGTACACGAAAGAACTGAGCTTTGTGAAATATATAGGGCAGGGGCGAAGATACCGAGGCAAAGAAAAATGCGAATATGGTGAGAGTATTAATACAAGGAAAGGAAAAGGTTGGACGGAGAAATTGTTAGAGAGTTGAGAAGCTTTACATGAAAATTTGGAGGGACAAAATTGAAAGGGACAAAGCGTGAGTTGTTTTTAGTATAATGCGGAAAAATGCAGACACTCGGGTTATATAGAAACAATCGTTGATGTTGCTGTGGATTCTGTTTTGTTCTTTTTCTTCACATGTGCTCACGCTTGGACCATCTTAATGACAATTGACAATTACCCTTCCCCTTCAGGTGAATACATATTTCCTCAAAAAAAAAATACATATATATCGGAAATTTTAAGGTTTTAATTTGATTTTTTGGATGTCAATTTGATAGTGTTTTTGTAATGAGAATTGATAAATCCCCATGATTGTTATCATATATAAATGTATACTCCTTCTGTCTCATAAAATATGTCTCTTATTGACTTTTTAAAAGTCAAAATTTTTAAATTTTGACTATTATTATATTAAATATTTTAAATAATTAATTTTTATAAAATATATATTTAAAAAGAGTTTTTTAAAATATTTTTTTATATTTTTATCAATAATACATTTTAAATAATTATGAGTCAAAGTTGAAAAAAATTGACCAAAAAAAGTCAATAATGGACAAAAATTGTGGGACGGAGGGAGTATTACTTTTGATTTGTCCAAAATAAATAAATAAATTTATATTACTTTTATTTATAATTGTGATTGTACATGTATTTTGATTAAAAATTATGAAGACTCAAATACTATAATTTATTTTTACTGGTATTTTTATCGGTTGATCTTCCATGTTATGAACCTCAGATTGAATTTGGATATGTAATTTGCGCTCGTGAATAGTTTCTCACGACGCTCGGCTTTGATTTGCAGTTTTTGATGGTCTTTTAATAGCTTAATGACTTTTTGTGGTTCGTTTGCTGATGCAGTCATATTTGTTTGTAACTATTTTTCGTTCGAGTCTTTTGAATGGATTTTTAACATTTTTTATGTATGGTCTTTGTTACTTTGTATAATTTAAAGTGTTTAGTTTTATAAAAATATTCAAATTATGTATTTAGTTTACGATCATAATTATAAACATGTGTTGTAATTTTAGATATTTTCTCTTCTAATAAGACTAACGTTTTCTATTAAAAATTGTGACATTAAAGGAATATGCTTCTTTTGGGACAAAAAGAATACAATACCTAAATTAAAATAAAATCTGGATTTTAGAACCATGCATATCATGTACGAGAATATGCAAATTTGGTGAAATTATTTTGGTTTAAGTTTCATTTAAATGTTGAAGAAATTTTTTGATACATGTACAATCTTTTAATTTTAGGGGTTATGAGTTTAGTTCAGAGTATAATGTTTAGAGTTTATGTATTACTAGTTTTTTAGAGTTTAGGGTTGAGAATTAGAATTTAAATTTTATAATGTAAAGATGCAGACTTGTGTAAAATAAATTTTATAGAGTATGTATCAAAATTTTATCATTTAAATATTATTTGTAGTTTTTTAGTTCAAATTTTATTTTAGTTTAAATTTCATGATATATAAGTTTTTTTAATACTTTAGTGGTGATTATAAGGTAGTATTTGACTATCTGTTCAAAATATTCTTAACTCTTTGTCAAATGACATATACCTTATAGATAAAGTGATTTGAACTCATATTTCATAAGATAAATATTATCCGCTTTTTCAATGCTACACTTGTTCTAAGTCTAAATCTAAATATATTGCGTCTATTAGTCAGATTACACTTTATAAATCATTAATTTTGGTGAGAAGTATGAACTCATAAAATTGTTGGTTGACATTATTTGGCAAGGCAGTTGCGTAGGGAAATTGCATGTCCTCGTACATTTCTGAGGGGCCAAGTTCCTTGAAATTGATGGGTTTTTTCCCTTGGATTAAGGTCGATAAACACACATGTACTAATTTGGATTGTTTTAGGATTTGAACCCAAATTTCAATCCCTCCACACTATTACATTACACATAAGAAGTGGGCCTCATCAAATGTTGTCTATGTTAATATGATGAGAGCTTTCCACTACACCAAAACCCTAAATCTCATAAACAGTAACTAGAGGCTTAGGAGAACATGGTTTTTTTTTTTCTTCTAGAAGTGTGCAAAATAAACCGTTAACCGGTATATTTACATTTTATATATTAATTAATTTAATTGTTAAGACTAAACAGTTTTAATTAACCAAATTATTAACAATAATAATTAATAATTAACTTATAAATTAACCGACGTAAACACCAACCACTTTCCTGCGTCGTCATTATCATAGAAGTTTCCTAACATTCTCCTTATTCAGACTTGAGCTGAGTCAACGAGAATGGTGGGCTGGCGAAAGAGCAATAATAATAGCCACTTATGTATGTATATATACATTATAATGGGAGATTCAATTAAAAACAATTTTTTTCTTAATCAACAATCAGCATCCACCATTTCCTGCGATGGCCGAAAGATAATGCATTGAGCACAAAAATTTTGACCATAATAATAATAATAATCCATTTCATGATTCTAGATGTGGCTGCCAAATTTTGAATCTCAACCTTCAAATTGCTTTAATTTGGTGTAATCCCAAACACCGACTTTTAACATTGATAACTGTTGTTTGACATTTATTTCCAGATCCAAACTTAACAAAGTCAACATTCAGCTCTATTAACTCTGGGTTCCAACCACTGCCATTTATACAAGGAACTGAATTGTAGAGGGGAAAGTAAAAACAAAAGAAACATCAAAATGGTAGTGTCATCAACAAAGCTTCTGTTAAGCATTTGTGTCCTAATTTTGGTTTCATCTTGGTGTCAGGGTCAGGGAAGGGTAGACCCGAGTTTCCGGATTCGAGCAGTTAATCTGGGAGGTTGGCTGGTGACCGAAGGTTGGATAAAACCATCACTTTTTGATGGCATCGTCAACAAAGATTTCTTGGTCTGGATATGAAACCCTTTTTTTTAGAATCACCATTGTAATCCAGTATGTAATTAACTCAAATTACAATTCTCTGTTTCATTTACATGATCATCAGGACGGGACTGCACTTCAGTTTAAGTCCGTGACAACGGGAAAATATCTTTGCGCCGAGCAAGGTGGAGGAAGCATTATAGTTGCCAACCGGCCAGCTGCTTCTGGCTGGGAAACCTTTAGAGTAATCCAAAGCTATATACTTTGTCTGCTCAAGTTTTTCCTATGTTGTTTCATTAGTTCAGCGTTTATAACCTTTTCTTTCATTCGTATGAAACAGTTGTGGAGGATCAATGAGACAGCTTTTAATTTTAGGGTATTTGACAAGCAATTCATTGGACTGAGCAGCAGTGGGAATGGGATCGACGCAGTAGCCATCTCCAAAGCCCCTGGAAATTCAGAGACCTTCCAGATTTTGCGGGACGCCGGTGATAGGAACCGGGTTCGGATCAAAGCACCAAATGGGTATTACTTGCAGGTAACTGAAACTTGCAAGTCTCTGTTAGAGCTTGTTTGTCCCACTAATAATGGTGTCTATAGCACAGGGGCGGATGCATGCAGCTCTGGTGGGGAGCACCGTTTAATTTAGTGTTATTTTTTAAAAAAAAATTTAGTTTAATGGGTAAGGAAAATAAAATTGCATCCTGTTTGAGAAAAAAATTAAACTCTTATTCTTGAATTTCTTGATCTATAACTACTATAGTCTATGCTCTTTCAATAAAAAGATGTAAATTGCAGGCGAAAACAGAAGAGCAGGTGACGGCAGATTCGCCAGGGAACAAAGGATGGGGAGATGATGATCCATCAGTGTTTGTGATGACGGTGGCCGGAAGGTTGCAGGGCGAGTTTCAAGTGACCAATGGCTATGGCCCTGAAAAAGCCCCACAAGTTATGAGGGTGAGTAAGTGCTGGTATAAAAAATTAATTACTCATAATTTGTTATTTATTTATTTATTTTTTGTTCCATTATAAAGTGTATTTAATTGCATATTAATAACGTTTAATGGAACAATGAGATACTAACGAGTCAAGGTCAACTTCGAGATATCATCTTTTTTTAATCATTCAGTTGTCATTATGAGGAAAACAAGAGGGTATTCTAAAGTGTATAAGAAATGTTCATCTGATTAAACACCATTATAATATTGTTTACAATTAATAATTAGGCATTTTACCTTTAATTTTTAAATTATCAACGTTGACTGTTAATTTGGTAGCGTGAAAAATTTGAATTGAAATTTGAGCAGCTATAAAGTTGCTACACAACAAATGTTAAGCCATTTTTTATGCTAGAATACAATGTATTTAACATATTTTACGCTTGTACAATTATTAATATATTTATGGTTTATATTATATAAATTCTAATATGTTTATGTTGATTAAGCATTAACACGATTAACACTGTTATTATTACAATATTTATGATGTCTTAAACTCAAATAATTTGTAGCTTTTTAAAAAATATTTTTGTATATTCATGTATACTTATATCTGATTCTCAGGAGCACTGGAACACATTCATTGTGGAAAAAGACTTCGAATTCATATCAAAAAATAAACTTAACGCTGTGAGAATACCAGTTGGATGGTGGATAGCCAGTGGTCCGATACCACCTCCACCATTTGTTGGCGGGTCATTGGATTCATTAGACAATGCCTTTTTATGGGCAGAGTAGGCTCCTTATTTTTCATACAAACAACCAAAACGTATTAATTAAGATATTCATAATCAAATGTTTTAATTTTTCAGGAAATATGGATTAAAAGTTATAATTGATTTACATGCTGCACCTGGTTCGCAAAATGGTTGGGAGCACAGTGGCTCTAGAGATTCCTCCCAAGAATGGGGCAAAACAGATGAAAACATAAACCAAACAGTAACTGTGATAGAATTCTTAGCATCCAGGTAAGAAAAACAAAACAATCCTTCTCAATTTTTTTGACATTATTAGTCATCCAATTATCATATAATTCCTTCTTCTCCATGAATAGATATGCAAAGAGCCCTAGCTTGTATGCAGTTGAACTTATTAATGAGCCCCTCTCACCGGGTGCAACACTGTCAACCATGATCAAATACTATAAAGCCGGTTATGCGGCTGTACGTAGACACAGTTCGACAGCTTTCGTGGTGATGTCGAACAGGCTGGGACCGATGGAACCGAGGGAATTGTTCCCCATGGCCAGTGAATTACAGGGATCTGTTATTGATTTACATTATTACAATCTTTTCGAAGAAAAGTTCAACAGCTTGAATGTCCAACAGAACATCGATTTTGTATACAACAACCGATCCTCAGACCTGAATCATGTTACAACATCTAATGGTCCTCTCACGTTTGTTGGTAAGAATCGATGATTGATTCTCGTGTATTCAATAATGGTGAGTTTTAAAATGCGAAGAGTGGTGATTTTTTCAGGTGAATGGGTGGCCGAGTGGCAAGTTAATGGAGCTACTAAAGAGGATTACCAAAGGTTCGCAAAGGCTCAGTTGGAGGTGTACGGGAGGGCGAGTTTTGGTTGGGCATATTGGACTCTAAGGAACGTGAACAATCATTGGAGCTTGGACTGGATGATTAGAAATGGCTATATCAAGCTTTAGCCCTTTGGGTCATGAATACTATCAAGATGTTCCCAATTCTCAACCCCACAACACCCATAAAATAATAAAGAGAGATAAACCATCCTTTTTGTGTTGTTGGTTTCAATTGTAAAAGTGAAAAAAAGATAAGGAGGAAAATGTAAATGTAGTATCCGAATGGTTTAAATATGTTAAAGTAATGTACTGGATTTAAAACTTTGAAATAATACAAGAACTATTAACATATTTAAACCTACACAATTCATAAAAATAAATCATTTTAAAATTGTGGGAGGGGTTAAGATGTTTATCTTTGAAACTAACAAGATTTTAAAAGATAATTAAATCATAAAAAATATAGGATTGGAGATTAATTTCTCTAATTTTAAAATTAATGTGTCCTAAAAATTAAGCCAAAAAAGTAAGAGGTAAGATTGAATTCTACTAACTTCAATATTTATAAGGTCTAAAATATAATTAAACATGTTTTTTTTTTAAATTTGACACGCTTTCCTGATAATAAATAAAGGAAATAATACGTAGTAAAAGAGAAGTAAAAGTCGATCTCACATGGACTTAGAAAAATTCCTGATTTATGTTTGTTCAATCGATGATTCAAGAAGAGAGTTGAATAATATTTAAGTAAAGAGGGAGGTTTGTGGATAAAAATAAGAAAAATAAAAGGATTGGAAAGAGGATTAGAAAGAAATAAATTTGATATGAATAAGGTTAGCCTCAGGCTCTTGCTTTGACTCAATTCCTTCAGATTATCGGAAAATGATTTTTACTTCAGAATTCACGTCGGTTACTTGCCTACAAGGATCAATCATTGAGAATTATTTTTTTTTCTCTCCGGTAAACCGATAATATAAAATTAATTTTTAGATTCCAATTTTCTGGATCAATTTACTAAGTGTGTTCTCAAGAAGTCGAATGTGTTTCAATAGCCGATCCTTCCTCCCACATATTTAACCAAAAACAACATCTTGACCAAAGTCAATCTTTAGTTTTGAAATCGTTTTGATTTTGAAATTAAACTTAGAAAACTGAGAGAAAAAACTTAAAGTTATTTAGGTACTTTTCAATCCTCACGTTGGAATCGAGTCATCGCCTTTGGCTATGGAAATTTTTTTCTAAGAACAAATAAAAACTAAGAACAAGAGATGATTTGAGTTTCACCCCAAAGGGTATTTATATGCTATACCATCCTAAAACCCTGAAATAACTCTTAAATGATAAGAGATAATGCTTAAAATATTTAAATACAAGAGATAATTCCTAAGTGATAATAAATAAATCCTAAAATGTTTAAATTTAAAAATAAAAGATAATCCCCAAGCTTTGATCCAAATCTCGGCTGATAAGTGTTCCGGAACGTGGCTGATAAGCTATCACGCGCTGCTGACGTCATCTTCTAGAAGCATGCTGATGTGTCGTCGAGTCAGCGCATTCATGCCCACTAATCCAGCCATGAATCCAGAAAACTTGCAGAATCCAGCCTTTTATAATATGTTTTCCAACCATGAAGTCCTGCACAGAAAAGCACACAATAGACCACAATTCAGTACCATAAATCAATTATTTAAGCGTAATTAGCACTAAAATATTGACCAAACTAGCTTAATTTTAATAATTTTAAATTTTAGCTTAAAATATAAATAACTCTAAAAGTTGATGAAAGCCCTGTTCTTAGACCCCATGCAATTTCGCCCTGAATACACAAACAGTCGCCAGTGATCGAACCCTAAACATATAATACATATAAGTAAGCATCAATGCCAACTTTTTTTTTTTGTCGAAACTGAACATTACTAATATGATTGCGATATATGTCCCCAATAATTTATTAATTTGTACCTTAGGGGCAGCACAATTAATTTTTTAGTAATATGATTTTTGTTTGTGTGCACATTTTTTTGTTTCTTTTTTGGGTCAGTTTAGGTTTGGTTGGGTCATCAAGTCCATTCATTGTTAGCTGTAATCCAAAGAAGTGAGACATATGTTTTCAACTTTCAATCATGAAAAAAACCATTTTTAGGAAATTACGTGATATACATAATTATATTAAAGGGAGTGCGTATTTAACTGTTGTTGGTAATGCTTCAAGAAATTACCAAAGACAAAGTTATATCCCACATTGGTTGGGAAAATAGCTAGGGAAGGGTATTTATACCCTTACTTCCTCCCTCCCTTGTTGAGTGGGAAAGAACAAGGGAAGTCCTTGCGCACCGCCGCTGCCGCCGTCCGGCCGGCTCGGGTACGGCTAATTGACACGTACGCGTGTATATATTCTTTTGATGAAACTGTTTGAATCATCCGAATTTAATTGATTCTAACGTCCAGAATTTTTATTCAGAACGGTTTGATTCCAGATTTAAGATGGCTGTTATACAGATTTAATTCTGTAATTATGTGTGCCAGTGAAATGTCTATTATAGACATGTTATACAGCCTATAAATAGAGATGTTGCATGCAACATTTCATATCATCAAACACATTCACAAAGCATTCCAGCTTTTCTCTCTGTTTTCTCCACTTGTTCGAGCAGTTCCACTATTGTTCACTCCGAGAGTCGAGCGTACGATTCCAGGAGCGTCCGTGTGCACCTCGGGGGACAGCCTGCCCGTGAAGCGACTACACTGTTCGGGACAGTTTTGTTTCTAAGGCAGTGGCCACCATACCACGACACGGTCTACCATTTTATGTTCTGTTTTTGCTTATAGTTTCCAGTCAGTGCTAACAGCTTTTTTGCAGTTCATTTTACCAACAACTGTACTCGTTAATTGATATAACCGTTACATTTTATATGTTAATTAATTGAAATATTAAGTTTAAATGATTTTAGTTAATCGAACAACTAAAAATGATGGTAAATGGTTAGCATATAAGTTAACTGTTATTAAATTATTTATACATATATTTTGTTCACAAAATTGGTTATGTCAATCTTCAGTCCCTCGTATAATATAATATTTATTAGAGATTATAATTTCAGTATTTTTAAAAGAATGAGTGAACATGTGGAAAAATTGTAATAGGTTACAGTTTAACATATAATTGAACCATTAATAACATTTAACTATTAGCGGTTAAAACAGTTAACCATTTTTAACGATTATATTACAATTCAATAATCGCTATAACGATTAACCGATCGTTTAAGCTAAACGCTACGATTAACCTATCAAGAACACCCCTAATTATATGGGAGTGATTTATTTGTAGTTTTGTGTAATTTACATTTTTAGGGTAACCTATTAGGGTGGGCAAAAAACCCAATTAACCGGTTCCGGACATGGTGAATTTTTACCCAGAATTGGTTTTGGTGGGACCAGGACTGGATCTAAAATTTAAGTCCCGGTTGCAACCAGGACTGGATCCTGATTTTTTTGACCCGGTACCCGGTGGGTACCCAATGGGACCGGGACCAGTACCAGGCACTCGATACTGGTCTGGTACCGAATGGCGTTGAAGAGGTTGGAAACAACTTAAGGCGCTCCTTTATTTCTTTTTATGTATGGATATTATGAGTATGACTCGTTTTAAGACTTCTACCTTCAAGCCTACAATATTCTGACTTTGTTATTTAATATTATTATTGATGGTTGGAAATTTTCCCCTGCTTCTCAAATTTTATTAATAATAGACTAATTGACCGAATACCCGATATTGGTACCAGTTCCCACTAGTACCAGGACCGGTTCTTAAAATCTTGGACCCGGTCTAACCGGGACTAGTTCTAGTTTTCAGGAACTGGTGGTTACTGGGACCGGGACCAATTCTAGACAAATTAACCGGATATTCGGTCTTGCCCACCCCTATAACCTATACCATTAGTTAGAAGTGTTCAAAAACATTTGATCCGATTATTCGTTGATCTGATCCGAAAATTCGGATATCCGATCCGATTTTAAATTTTCCAGATCGGATACAGATCTTAATGTTTCAAGTTTGAGGTTATTCGAAAATCCAAAAATTCAAATTTTTATGAATATTAATTTTGTTATTTTTAACAATTTGATGCTTGTTATATCTGAAAATTAAAAAATTAAAATTTTCTTAGATGTGAATCTTGTTATATTTAGCAATTTGTTATATTCGAAATTCTGAAATTTTCATAAATATGACATTCTAATTCGAAAAAATAATTAAATCAAAATATATCCGATTATCCGAATATCTGGATATCCGATTTTTCAGATCGAATACGAATCAGTATATCGTCGATTCAAAAAACTGGATCGAATCAGATACAGTATCCGACAATGAACACCCCTACCATCACTCATCCAACTATTATTGTTTTTACTTGAGTCACTAAACTATTTATTCTGTAAATTTGATCACTAACATTACATTTTTTATATTGATCATTGGATGTTAAATTTTCGTTGAAACTTAATAGAGATGGCACTTGATCTGATAGATTAACAAGTTTTAGTCCTAAAATTTACACATTCATTCAATTTATTATAATTCAAAATAATACAATAAATTAACGTTGATTTAAAAATCATGTAAATTGGGTCATTCTCTCGTCCAAACCTTAACATTGTTTCCATCTCCAACTTAAGCCGCCGTCGAATGTTCTCCGACAGCTTCTCTGGTCAACGTGACCGTCAAACAATTTACCAGTTTTCACTTTTTCCTTTTGTCCTATTAGATTCACCTAATATAAAATTTATCATCCTCTTTCGTCTTCAACTTCCCGATTGTTCATCTTTTTTCGAGAAACAAAAATTTGCCAAAGCATTACAATTTGGAAACTGAAATTATAAGCAAATATTGATTAATGGTTGTTTTGTTTAAGATACTACAATTTGTTTGAAGGATTTCAGTTTGCACATTTGACTATCGAAAATACGAAAAAGGGATGAAATGGGCCTTGAGATTCCAAAGAATTTTCTTATAGTTGGTAGTAAGAATAAAACTTATTCGAGATATAGACATGACAAATTTGACTTGAGGCTTAATATACAAATTGGTTTACCTGAATTAAGTCTCAATTTAATAGTCTAAATTTGATCCGAATTCGAAACAAATCGAACATAATCAAAATCGAGCAGAATTTTTGTTGAACTGAAAGGAACCCGTACCCAATTGGACCTAAATCGAAAACAAATCGAACCGAAATCAACATGAACTGAAAGCAACTCGAACCGAAAGCAACCCTAGTTTAATTTGTTCAAATATGTATGTTTTATTCTCCTTTTGTATTATATTATTAATTGACAACCTTCTTTAGTAATAGTCCAATGGTTTAATATCACATTTTCTCCTTTAAAGACCATCTTCATATATCGACTCAAATTGAAAACCAATTGATCCTACAACAGTAGCGGAATCAGGATTTTCATATAGTGAAGTCAAAGTAGAGTATGAGGTATGTGAGATTCCTATATTATTAGAATAAATATTATCAGTCTCGTACCCAAACAAATCAAGTGAAGTCAATTCTAAGACTTAAGGGTACCAAAGGCCCCTGAACTTTTTTTAAAAAAATCAATTATGCCCTTAATGTTTTTTTTGCACTCAATGTCACCCTCAAACCTCAAAATTTAACCAATCCAACCCTTTGACCGGCGTAATTCGTCATTGACCGACGAAATCTGTTAAATTCTTAAATATGGGGTCGTTTATATGTCACATCACCTGCCAAATATTGAACATTTATTTATAAACTAATGACGTGGATTAAAATCACTGACGTGGATTAAAAAAATATTTTTAAAAAAACAAAGCGCTTATTAAATCTTAACCCTAACATACAGATTTAACTTTCTAGAAGATGTTGATTTTATTTTTTCTCTCTCAACTTATAGATGTTGTAACAGATAAAATTAGCGGTATGGGTCGATAGATTTTGGCTGAAAATCGAGAGAAATATGGGGTGGGGGGGGGGGGGGGGGAACAACAAGTTATCTTGAAAAGCTACTTGCATCATCATCATCATCTATTTTGCAGAAAGTTTTAGATGAATTAATTGAATAATGAACTTTTGTTTTTAGCTTTTTGTATTGTATTGTGTGGAGAATATTTTTTTTCTTGAATTACAGAAGTGAAAGGGGAAGAAGACGATATTAAGACGCCGGTTCGAGATGAGAATCATAACGGTGCTGCTGTTCTCAGTTGCACTCAAACCCTAGACTATGTTAATCATCCGGAGAAGCAACAACAATCGCTCGCCCTTACCGGGATATCTCCGTACACGAATCGAGTCGCCAGTTCGAACACGAAGGCTATAAATAAGCGTTTTATTTACTAAACAATCAACACTGTTTTACACCGGTATAAATCAGTTCTTTAATTTACTAAATAATCAACACTATCTTACACCAGTGTAAATCAGTTCTTTAATTTACTAAACAATCAACAGTATCTTACACCGATGTAAATCAGTTCATAAACAATTACTTTTGTGTTTAACCAATATTGTTCATGTTCCATTAAACAAGATTGTTCACAATCCTTAATCCATTCATAAAAATGCATATGGAACATCCAAACCCTAAAATCATAAACAATTACTTTTGTGTTTAACCATAAACAATCCTTAATCCATACGCTAAACAAAATTGTTCACAAACCTTAATTCATTCATTAAACCACAAAATACATAGAAACTTCTACAAAAAGTACTAAATGCCAACATTCAACATCTTTATCTTTTGTGTTTAACCAATATTGTTCATGTTCTAGTAGCAATCTTTAATCCTTACACTAAACAAGAAAATACATATTGAACATCCAAATGTTACAGTTCATAAAAATACCAAGATTGTTCACAAACCTTAATTCATTCATTAAACCACAAAATACATAAGAACTTCTACAAAAACAACTAAATGCCAACATTCAACATCTTTGTTCATAAAGAGCAAGGTTTTGCATTAAACCAAACTCCTTACAACTCATAATCCATAGGCTAACCTAAGACATAAACACTAATACAAATACTACAGATATTATTCAACCAAATATCATCCCTACAAAATATAATTTTTTTTCTTCCTAAATGTATGAGCATGATCGATAGCTAAAACCAGTTGTTTCTGCATCAAATCCAATTCCAGCTTCATATGTTGAACTTCCTCATTAGTCGACTCACTTTCCTTAACTCATCATTTTCTTTTTTCAATTTGTTTATAAGAAATTTTGCTCTATCAGACATATCTTCATCACACCACCTAAAAAAATTACAGTCAGAATTTTTATAATTTGGACAACCGAAGAACTTTCTTCCAGCATTTTTCCTTTTTCATGTTGTCCACATACGACATTTTAGACCGCAATCACAAAATACAACTTCTCCTTAGTTTGAAGAACTAGACGAGACCGTCATCTTCAAAACATGTATTTCCCAATAATGGCGATAGACGCGAGATGTGAGACATAGATAACTGATTTGGAAAAAAAATGAAATTTGTATACTCACCTATTAAGATCTTGCAATCAAGTCAGGAGAATTTCACGATATGCAAGAGAGAGAAAAATCAAAAGGGGTGTTCCCTAAACCTACAGATTTCACTTTCTGTATTTCAAGTTTTGGAAGGATATAATGTTAGGGTTAGGATTTAATAAGCGTTTTAATTTTTTTTAATTTTTTTAACCCACGTCAGCGTTTTTAATCCACGTCATTAGTTTATAAATAAATGTTTAATATTTGGTAGGTGATGTGGCATATAAACAACCCATGTTTAAGAATTTAACAGATTTCGTCGGTCAATGACGGATTTCGTCGGTCAAAAGGTTGGATTGGTTAAATTTTGAAGTTTGAGGGTGACATTGAGTGCAAAAAAACATTAAGGGCTTAATTGATTATTTTGAAAAAATCCAGGGGCCTTTGGTACCCTTAAGCCATTCTAATATTTTCTATAAAAAAAATTATAGTATATTAACTTTGGATATCTACCGTAAAATAGTTTTAGCCCCAAAAGAAAATTGTTTAATCATTTTGACTAGTTAGCTTAAGTTTTAGTTCTCTTATTCGTTAGTTTAAATGTTTCATAGATTTTTTTTTGTTTTAAATTAAATAACACAATTCTGCCAATATTTAATTCTAATTTTGTCCTTACAATGTCATGATCAACTAACGACAGTGTTAGTCAAAAATATCAAAATATGAGGAGACATAATTTAGATGCCTTTCCTCTCAAGGAAAAAAGAAGAGTACTAATGTTGACGTATAATTCAAATATTGCATCATTAAAAAAATTAAGAAAAAAAATTAGTGTAAACTGTTGAAGCTTTCGGTTGGCATTCTCTTTTATTTCTTAGATTGTGGATTCGAAACACATTAGAAGTAAATTTCTCACAGGTTCGTTTCTCAGGTTTTGGTGGTCCCTAGGGCGAAAAAAAATTGAACCCTTAATTAAAAATTTAAATTACGATTGTGGTCTCGTTTTCTGCCACGTTGTGATTATCGCGATTGCAGATATAATAGTTGTGGACATCATAGTTTTGAACGATGTCACTACCGCTATATAACGGTCATTGTTGCGATTGCAGACCGTTATTTAAATCTTTGTCCCTGATAACAAGTATTGAAAAAAATTAAATATTAAGAGTAAGTTCATAATAACAAACATTGAAACAAATTTGAGCTTCTAATAACAAATATTGAAAAAATTAAATTTTAAAAAAAATAGAAAATTGAGGAGAAAATGAGATGTGAAGAACAAAAATAATACAAGGATTATTTATAGATTTATTTGAAAATTTTGTTCTTATTAAAAATAAAAAATAAATTATTATTAAAACTTTAATAATTACCCTAAAACCTATACTAATTACAAACTAACGATACCTTCAAATTTTTGCAGAAATAAAAACTAACTTTACAATACATAATATTAGATTACTTGTAATTTTATTTAAGTTGTAATTTTAGTTAAATTGTAATATAAAAAAACAATATCTCGTTCAAACGATTATAAAAAATTAATGATGATTTATTTAAATAATAATAATAATAATGATGTGAGCCTCATACAACTAATTTTATTTTAATTTCTAACCTTGAATCTTTTACTTAATTTTCCCATTTCATATATATAATTATTGTAGTAGGCCTTCAAAATATTTTAAACTCACTCAAGTCTTCTGCTAATATATTTGGGTATGAACCCTAAGCAAGGCGGGATCCTGCGCCATCGCCCTTACTGTTTTGGCCTAAAGATAACCCTAATTCTTCTTTCCTCTCTTTTATGTAGAAATTATTAAAAACAAAACTTTAGAGTTGAATCATTGGTCTTTTTCCCTTTCATTCTTTGTTTATGCCCATATCAGCGGGAGACAGTAACGTAAATTTGATCTGTCACACCACACAAATTGGTAATTTCTCCTTTTTTTTTGTCCTACAAAAGTTTCACTGACTACTGCTTTCGAGATTAGAATCAAAATGGGTTAAAGGTGAAACTGTCAGCCAAATTATGTAAGAGGTATTGAATTTTATTTTTAGAAAGAGACACGAGTGAAGAAGTTGGAGCAGATTTGTTTGTATTCTTGTTAAGGTGGGTAACAAACAATAACTTATCATTGTTTTAGCAGCACACCCACAACTGCCACTACCCATACAAACACCAAACGTACCTCACAAGCCCCAAAAAATTAACCTTCACATCTCAACTTCTACTTTCCTGTTCACATGTGTTGTTTCTCAAGTCAAGCATATAGACCACGAAAGTAAAATGGGTCCAACACCACGAGGGAAAAAAGAAATAATAATAATAATGTTTGTTGAATCGAATGATAAAAAGTTTGATATATATTTTTCAACCAGGATCTTATATGTGAAAAATGTATAGAATGCAAGAAAACTCTCGTTCGACATAAAAGTTGAACCCATGGGTTCATTCTAAAGAAACAGCACTGCCCAACTACATTACAAATGTCTCTAAATATAATAAATATAAACATATTTAAAGATTCCAACATCAAAAGAACCAAATATTTATATAATTAATTCTCAGTGTGAAATTACTGTTGAAGATTCCAACATATCCGGGGGTAAATATTATTCATATGCTTTTTTCTCAGACTGATTTAGCATATATCTTAAAACTAGATGCTGCAAATCTCTGGTTTCAAGCTACAATTGTCATTAGTTGTATGATAATATATGCTGCGAGATTAGAATATGCACTTTTCTTTTTACTCATCTCTGCCCTATTCTCCACAATAAAAGAACCAAATGCTTTTAAAACTTTAGATGTTTGTAGCTCAAAATTGAGCTTATCAAGATCCTCAACTTTCCACTTCATTCACGCATTTCTAGTCACTGTCATGGATGCTCTAAGATTAATATGTATAACAGTTGCTACTAACGGGTTGGTCCAAGTTGTAAGCAGCTTGATATCGCTTAAACGGGTCGATTCAGATCAGTCAGAATGAAATCTTAAAAACCAAAAGGACAACCATATGTATTTATGGTGGTTGTGAATGTACACATATGTATTCATTGCTGAATTATGGGCACAAACAATAATGAGAAACAGGTTGTCCCATCCAGTGCTATCAAAGTTGAAATGATGAAAGAAAAAAGACAACCCATATTAATTGTTCTTACCCTCAATAATGTTGCATCTCAACCAATTACTTGTATCATCTGTGTGACTGACCATTTTTTACTTCACCAAATGGTAAAATATCCAAAAGTCATTATGATGCCATAGCTGCTACAACTTTTCTTAATTTACAAATTAGCGTTTCATACTTGGAGTTAATAATGAATAAAGCTTCATATTTTTAAACAGAATTTAGATTTGAACTTCGAAGATAATATTATTAAAATAAATAATTTTAAATTTTAATTATAAATTGTTAAACGAACGTAAAATATACCGATTAAGCCATTTAGTCTTTTAAATTTTATAACATTAATAAGATCTCCATTTTCATAATTGGTCTTTGGGGCCACTAACCATATAAAATAATGTAAGAAAAACATATACCCAAAGTGGGATTTCTTAACTCTGCAGCAAAACAATTAATTCTAGCTAAGGGTCATCAATCATCCAAATATATAAATATTTAATTGGTTGATGGTAAGTGACGTTAACATTTAAAAAATAATCCCTTTTCATATGCATGGAATAAGAAATTATTACTATTATTTACCCGCTTGAGGAAGAAATCTTACTACATGTGTACACTTATTAATTGGTCAAGTGATCAAAGATGTTCATGTTGTCTTCTATTGTATGAGTTCGAATTTCGACATTTCTTTTGTAACACCCGGGTTCGGGGGTCGGATGAAAATAATAATTTAAAAATAGTTCGGGTTTCGGTTCTTAATTTTTAAGTAATAAAATAACGGTTTGGGCCTCGGGTTTTAAGACAAATAAAATTTAGTTGGACCATTTTCAAGACAAGCCCAAATTTGCCATGGTGTCATCCATTGTAGTTCCCTTAATTCATTAAGGGCATTTGGGTCTTTAGCCTTCTAATTTCAAATAAACCTAAAATAATGCTTTGAGTCATCTTCTTCCCCTCTCCACTATTCACCCTAACGTCAAAAAACCCCTCTCCCTTATAGAGTACTATTCTATTCCATAACTCACCCATTCTTGAAGATTTTTCAAAGGTAAGGTCGTTTTTGACTTGCTCTCATCATCCTCTACAAGTACATACCTTTATTTTCTGTAAAACTCATGATTTTTGTGATTTGGGTGTTTTGAGGTTTTGATTAAAAATGTTATTTTTAACATCTTTAACTTAGGTTTTTGATCTATTAATGATATATGAGTTGTTTTCAAACTAAAGGGGTCCAATGGGTATGATTTTTATGAAGTTTTGGGGTGTTTCCCGGAATGGGGTTTGGGGGAGGTTTTTGGGAGGTTTTAAGTTGAGTTTTAGGGGTGTTTTAGGTGGAATCTTGAGGGCTGATGGTTAGGGTATATGTAAGCATTGTTTTGAAGACTTTAGGGAGTAATTTGAGGGTTGAAATCAATGGTTTTGAAGTGTGCTTAAGGGCTGCTCGGGTTTTGGAACTTTGAGTTGATTTCAATGGGAAATTTGATGTCTTATGCTTGGTATGTAATTCAGGTTGATTATTTTGGAATATGGACTGATTTGGGATTGTTTACTTGGTGTTGGAATGTCTAGAAACGAGAAATTTGGTTGGTGAAGCTTCAGTGACGAATCCGGGGATTTCAGAGTCTTGAGCTTGGTCTTCGATCTTCTCTTGGGTAGCAACGGTGAGTAGAATTGTTGATTTATGCATTGTGCTCGATATGGATCCTTTGGGGTTTGGGTGGGACCTTGAGGGGTCACCTAAACCCGTGTGTAAGCCTCTCTACTCCCATGTTGTTGTGATATGTTGAATGCTTATATGTCATGATCATTAAGTACATTTTGAGTTGTTAATTGTGTAGTCGAGTTGAGTTCGTGCCTCACGTGATGGTGGTCTAAACTACGGTGATGTGTAGTCCCACCGGTAGTGACTAGTAGGGTAGTACTTTGATGTGTAGTCCCATTGGAAATCCACTAGTCGAAACGGTGATGTGTAGTCCCACCGTACGTGTATGTTGGTTGTGCTTGTGCAAACTACGTGTTGTTGTCGAGATTGACCCTCGTGCATCCATTGCTTTCTTGTATATAAATCGTGTTTTGGAAAACTGCATGTTGTGAATTGTAGAGCCTCTCTCACTAAGCTAGTTGGCTTATGCTCTTTTTGTTTCCAACGTGCAGACCGTTAGAGTTCGGGAGGCGAGCGGGCGAGGGAGGAGCTTTTGAAGTTCTCAAGCAAGTTCAAGTATGGTTTGCTTTTGTAATAATGCCTAGACAATGGGGTGTAGAGTTTAGGAGTTGGTGTCAAACTCCTTAGGGGATTATGTTTGAGCATGTTAAACTCATGTTGTGGTATGTTTTTGATTCTTGGATTGTGGCCTATGATACTCATGTCGTTTATTTGCACATGCCTAAACATGTATGTTGTTGGCCTTTGTATGCCTTATGCTTGACTACCTTGTGTATGATGCCTTGTGCTTGCTAAGTATGCTTCTTTTTGTGAAATTGCATGGAGTCTTGATTTGTATGTTTTTCGTTAGATTAAATGCCTCCCATGTTAAATCCCGATTGTGGTTTGATGTATGTATGTTTGTATGTGCTTAGGGGAGTCCTAAAATGCATCTAGAATCGTGTTTGGGGTTAACAAGTTTGGAATTAAGGAATTGCAGAGCAGGGGTATCGATACGGTTAGACCTGTATCGATACGACCTTCTTGTTCCAGGCCTCGCGTTTCGAAACGCGAGGGGGGCGTATCGATACCTTTTTGGTCACTGAAGTTACTGTCCATTTTGGTATCGAAACGGGTCCCTGGCGTACCGATACGGTCATCTTAGCGTTGACCGTGAGAAGTCAACCGTTGGGGAGAGTATCGATACCCTCTTGGGGTGTATCGAAACGGTCTCTACGGGTTGACTCTGATCAGTTGACCTAGTCAAGGGGTATCGATACACCCCTTAAGTGTATCGTTACCGCCTGCAGTTAAGTTTAAATTGAGCTGTTAAATGTTGTTTTGGGTTTGTTCGATTGTCTCATGTATGTTTTTCCGTTGTTTAATCACCTAGGATTTTAATACTCCTCTAGACAAGATTAAAATGAAAGAAAAAAAATAGGGTTGCTAACCGAAGGGGAGCCTTAGCGGGTTTCACTTTGGTTTTCTCCGTGTGGCCTATTCGGACCGGTCATCCGGCCAGACCGGGACGAGGGGGTTACATTTATTGGTATCAAAGTGATAAGTGTTTATTTTGGTTATGTTTTTAGTCCTTGTTTTGATTGAATATATATGTTTGAAGGACTTAATTGGGCGTTTTTGTGTTGTTCTTGTGCAGGATACGTAATGACAGAAACGAGTTGAAGTGCTGCAGAAAATACTGAATTCGTGGGCAGATTCATGGGCATGAACCAGGGCATGAATGCTGACTGGGCGCCACATCAGCACCTTCTAGAAGATGATGTCAGCAAGCTTGATAACCTATCAGTCCACTTATCAAGATAGCCTATCATCCGAATTTTATCTTTTAAATTTAAAACTTTGATATTTATCTTTTGTAATTTTATTTAAATTTATTTTAGGATTTATCATCTTAGGTTTTTAGGGTTTTTCAACTACTATAAATACCCCACTTTGGGGGTGAATTATTCATCAATCAATTTCCATTGTTCTCTTCTTCCTTGAGTAATAAAGTTCTCCATTTTCTTTTCTCCATTTTTGTTTATTTTATTAAGTATGGTTTTTTCACAAACCATGCTTAACTAAATTCCCTTTAGCCAAAAGCAACGCCAAACCCGACAAACCTCGTGAGATTAGGAAAATACTTCAACCCTTCAACAATTCCTTTTTAGATTCTCGACAAAGTTGATTAGGCAATCGGCCTAATCTTTAGGCATCGCAATTGTTTCATTCCGAGAGCGCGCATCGGCTTGAAGTGGTTTAGATCCATCGTTGGGGACGAGGAAAAGCTTGTAGCCAATTCAACACCCTAAGAACAAACTTAGTGGCGGTCCACTAAGGGGAATCGAAATCGGAAACAACTCTCATCGAGACGAATATCCGAGCACGGGCTTCTCCAGCACTAACTCAGATCTGGGTTAGCATCGATTGTCGTGGCTAATTCACAAAAGTTTGACTTCAAGGATTGCCCTAGGGGTCGAATCTACCAACGAGAAGTAAGTTACAAGGGTTGGGCCTTGTAGACTGTAACCTGCAGGAAAGTCGAAGAAAAATCAACTTCAGTGATCGAAGATGTCGTGGCAAAGCGTGGCTTGAGGCTATTTCTATCCATAATTCTTTCTCAACATTTATTTTTACGTTTTTACTATTTTTCTCATCCAAATTACTATTCTAAAATCCCCCTTTATTCCCTACAGGTTTTTGGTCTAAATCAGAAGAAAGGTGTTAGAGTTCCTATTCCCTGCGGATCGACCCTTACTCTCACTATACTATTTTTATTCTTATTTATTTTGAGTTTAAGGTTTTATTTTTGACACTATACGACGCGTGTCAAAAATTGGCGCCGTTGCCGGGGAATACGGCAAATTACTAATATCGTTTTATTTGATTTATGACCAGGAGCAATCCGGGAGAACAATTTGATCTCATCCCGGAAATCGAAGTACTAGCCCGAAAGTTGAACGCACAAACACTTCGGGAAAAGAAAAACAAAAGACGCCAACAGAGACTCGAACGCGATCTAGAAATCACATCCGAAGCAGAATCGAGTTACGAGCCCAATCCGATGGGAGACGAAAATCAAACCATACGCCAACTGAATGAGGCGCCCGATGGCCAACAACCTATGTGTATAACTTTCCCGAATGGCGAAACACCGTTCGTGCTAAAAACGGGTTTGATCCATCTCTTGCCTACCTTTCACGGCTTACCGACAGAAAATCCTCATAAACATTTGAAGGAATTTCACATGGTTTGTCTAAGCACAAAACCACAGGGAGTATCCGATGACCAAATCAAACTTAGAGCTTTTCCATTTTCCTTATCTGATATAGCAAAAGATTGGTTATTTGATTTACCCCCTAATTCTGTTACAACATGGACTGACATGGCTAAACTTTTTCTTGACAGGTTTTTCCCTGCAGCAAAAGCGAGCGAAATTAGGCGCAGCATCCTAAGCATTCAACAAAGAGAAGCAGAATCCTTGTATGAATACTGGGAGAGGTTTAAAAAGTTGTGTGCAAATTGTCCTCAACATGGGTTGTCGGAACAAACCCTCCTCCAATATTTTTACGAAGGATTGACGCCTATGGACATGAAAGTGATAGACGCAGCAAGTGGCGGAGCTCTAGTCAACATGACACCAACGGCGGCTAAAACACTTATATCAACCATGGCCGCCAACTCTCAAAGATTCAATCAGTCTAACGAACCATCTCGAAGGGTTCGCGAGGTAAGTACAGTTTCATTAGAAAACAAAATCGATAAATTATCTGAAATAGTGCAAACTCTTGTTGCAGATAAAAGGAAAACATCTAGACTCTGTGGAATCTGTACTAGTCCAGAACATCCGACAGACTGTTGTCCGATGATTCAGGAAGATGATGTCGCCCAAGCCAACGCCATAGGAAATGCATATAATCAGGGATGGAGAAACCAATCAAACTTCGGTTACGCGCAAAACCAGAGGCCAAATCAAGCTTATCAACCAATTGCACCACAACAATATCAACCGCAGAAGCCATCGTTGGAGTCAATTGTTGAAAAGTTAGCACTAGCCCAAGAAAAATTTCAACTAAGAACCGAAGCTCACTTTGAATCAATTGACAAACAGATAAGTCAATTGACCTTAGCGGTAAGTCGCTTAGAATCCAAAGGGAAATTACCTTCTCAAACGGAGCCTAATCCAAGAGAGAATGTGAACGCCATCACTCTGCGAAGCGGTACAGTCATCGAACCTAAAGCTAAAGAAGATGGCGTACAAAAGGAAGAAAAAAAGCAACCACCCCCTACTAGAAAAGGTATGCCCGATCCAACCCCTGTACCTTCTCCCTACGCTACACCACCACCCTTCCCGTCGAGATTAATGAAAAGAGACAAACAAGCTGAAGAAAAGGAGATCCTAGATGTGTTTCAAAAAGTTGAGATCAATATTCCACTCCTCGACGTAATCCGAAAAATCCCAAGGTATGCTAAGTTCCTTAAAGATTTATGTACTAATAAACGTCGTCTAATTGGAATTGAAAAGGTTAATCTAGGAGAGCATGTATCGGCGGTCTTCCAGCGAAAGTTGCCACCAAAATTGAAGGACCAGGGTATGTTTGCCATTCCCTGCAAAATCGGTAAAGTGGGTATTAAACGAGCCATGTGTGATTTAGGTGCTTCAATTAATGTTATGCCTTTATCTTTATATAACTCACTTTCTGCTGAGCCTTTAAAAGATACGAAGGTAACCATACAACTGGCAGATAGATCCATAATCTACCCGGAAGGATTACTAGAGAACGTCTTGGTAAAGGTAAACGATTTGATCTTTCCGGCGGATTTCTATGTTATTGACATGGAAAACGACCGAGCCAATAATTCTTCCGAGATCCTCCTTGGTCGCCCATTTTTAAGTACTGCAAATACGAAAATCGATGTGAGAAGCGGGATCCTTACAATGGAGTTCGATGGCGAGGTGGTAAAATTTGATGTTTACAAAGCGATGCGACATCCTGATAATGTTGCTAGTATAAATTTTATAGATGTTATTGAGCCCGCCGTTGAAGAATTTATAGAATCTAAATCTGTTAATGATTCGTGTAGGGATTTGAAGGATCACGACAAAGGAATTAAGGAGTTGAAAAATGTTTCTTCTGTTCATTCTGATTTACGCCTAACTCCATCAAAATCTAAAATGTTTTCTTTCATTTTGCAGGAATTGAATTTGGAGTTAAAATTACCTCTAGATAAATTGAAGAGTGAAAGAAAATCTTTTCCAGTAAAAGAACCCCATAATCGCAAAATTTCTCGTAGGGAAATACTCAGTTGGATAAAGCGCAAGAATTGGAAGAAGTATTTGTCGCAATGCCTGTAGTCTGAACCAGGTCGTCGAGCTAATGACGATAAACAAGCGCTAGATGGGAGGCAACCCATTTCTTTTTATTATTATTTTCTTTATTTTTAATGTTATTTAAATTTTCTTTTTATTTAAAAAAAATAAAGATAATAATAAAAAAAAGAGAGAAAAGAAAAAGAAAAGAGTCGAAATTATCTAATCCATTTAAAGATTTTTAATTTTGATTTTATCTTTTTCAAATTTATCTTCATTATTTTTCATATTTATTTTTTCTACTTTTAAATTTATTTTTATCTCATTTTATCTATCCTTTTGAATTTATTTTATTATCTCATCATTTTATTTTATTTTTATTTTGAATTCTATTTTTATCTGATCTTTTATTTGTTTTATTTGCAGATAATTTAGATCGAATAAAGAGATGAGAAGCTATCAGGATTTTGTGGGCTGAATTTTTAATTCGGATTTTATCCCTTTTTTTACCCAATCAAACCCATATTTCAAACACTTTTCTTATCTACCCGGTCAACCATCACACTCCAAACCAAATTTAAATACCCATGGACCCCACCTACACAATTTCCTACCCGGTCAAACACCCAATCACCCAATTTAATTTTTTTTATTTTTTTCCCCTTTTATCTCTCCCCCTAGCCGCAACTTTATCCAACTTTTACCTAAACTTTCAATTAAATCCCGTGGACCCCACCCCAAACCCAAAGCAATACACGGCACCACCCCCACCCTCCTATTTATTTACCCACCAAACCACTTCACCAATATTTTAAACTCAAATCTATCCTTATCACCTTTTTCACTTAAAATTTAAAACCCTACCATATTAAAATAAAATTCCATGGAACCATCTTATCCCTCCAAGCCGTCACTTTCACTAGACCTAAAATACCACCTTTTTCTTTTTCATTTTTTTTATTCCAACAAACCAACTTTCAGCCCCAACCCACCACCATGGTCCGAACTCTGGAGCAAGCTCGCCTTCGCCCTACACTAGACTCTGAGCCCACTACTGAACCATGCTCTTCTACGATCGGGGAGTATTTTCACCCTCTCTCTTTTATTTTATTTTATATTCATTTTGGGACAAAATGCATCTAAGTGAGGGGGAGGGAGATATGCTTATCAATTTTTATCTTGCTTATCTATTTTGATTGTTCGCTTGAAATCTTGATTTTATTAATTTAAGTTTTTCGTTTAATCCTTAGTTTTGCTTTGTCTCACTGTTTTCATATGGCTTTGTATCTATCTTGTTAGAAAACTCTAGGTTGCATGGTAAATTTTTGGCATGATTAATTTTTAATTTTATTATGACATTTTCTTTCTCTATTAATTCACATGATGCTTACCTAAGTACACAAGACATATTTGTGAGTTTTTGAGCCTAATGAGCATGCATGATTTTTGCTCTTTGTTTCTTTGAGTGTGCCTAGCTAAATTAGTTGCATTCTAGAACTTGTCTTTAAATTCTTTTTGAGATTACATTGATTGATTATGATGCTTTAATATGATAGAGGCACTAGGTTTAAACCACTTCTTTTCCCAAATAAATTACCTACCCTTTTATTAATTTCCCCTAGTGAAACAATTTTTGAGCCTTAGCCTTTTTCTTGAAAATTACCACATTTTAAGCCTAATCCAATTTCTTCTCAAATCCATCACTTTTGATCCCTTTTACGAGACAAAATTCATCTTAAAAAAAAAAAAAACAGATTCGAAACAATGCAGTGCAGCAGTGTATTACACTGTGCAGAAAAAAAAACTGTGCAGAATTGGATCGAATATACAGTGCAGGAAATTATTCGAGTCTGCAGAAAAATAAAACAAAAAAAAACAGTGCAGTTCGAAAAGAAAAAAAAAGGGTACACTGTCGAACAGATTCGGTTCGAATGAAAAAAAAACAGTTTCGAATATATTTTGAAATGATTTTGTCTTGCATTTTAGCCCTTATTTTCAGCCTTTATCCTACCCTTACCTTAGCCCCATTACAACCCTTATTTAAGACCTCTTGATTTTTGCATCATATTCATGTTAGTAGTGGAGATTAGATTTAAACACAAGCTTATGGTTATGCTCTAATTAGCTTTGGCTCGAGTGATTTTTCTTACCCTTAAACACTTTGAGTGACATGAGCGATTCCTTGTGAGGGTACTTGGTTTGCATCATTGATGTTAGTAGAGTTTTTAGAATGTCGTCTTAGCTTTAATTTATTAGTCTTGCCATTTATCTATTTTTGCTCCTTAGTTTTCTCTCATGATTTGATGCTTAATCATATTGAGAATTTTTGAGACTTCGTGAAATTAAGGATGACAACTTGAACTTAAGATTATTTAATTTTGAGATACTTGAGGACAAGCATCGGATAAGTGAGGGGGAATTTGATAAGTGTTTATTTTGGTTATGTTTTTAGTCCTTGTTTTGATCGAATATATATGTTTGAAGGACTTAATTGGGCGTTTTTGTGTTGTTCTTGTGCAGGATACGTAATGACAGAAACGAGTTGAAGTGCTGCAGAAAATACTGAATTCGTGGGCAGATTCATGGGCATGAACCAGGGCATGAATGCTGACTGGGCGCCACATCAGCACCTTCTAGAAGATGACGTCAGCAAGCTTGATAACCTATCAGTCCACTTATCAAGATAGCCTATCATCCGAATTTTATCTTTTAAATTTAAAACTTTGATATTTA
Organism: Hibiscus tridactylites; assembly: GCA_958450335.1. Classification (NCBI taxonomy): domain Eukaryota; kingdom Viridiplantae; phylum Streptophyta; class Magnoliopsida; order Malvales; family Malvaceae; genus Hibiscus; species Hibiscus tridactylites. Next base: position 13,593,715 of record OY288277.1, read on the forward strand.
TCTTTTGTAATTTTATTTAAATTTATTTTAGGATTTATCATCTTAGGTTTTTAGGGTTTTTCAACTACTATAAATACCCCACTTTGGGGGTGAATTATTCATCAATCAATTTCCATTGTTCTCTTCTTCCTTGAGTAATAAAGTTCTCCATTTTCTTTTCTCCATTTTTGTTTATTTTATTAAGTATGGTTTTTTCACAAACCATGCTTAACTAAATTCCCTTTAGCCAAAAGCAACGCCAAACCCGACAAACCTCGTGAGATTAGGAAAATACTTCAACCCTTCGACAATTCATTTTTAGATTCTTGGCAAAGTTGATTAGGCAATCGGCCTAATCTTTAGGCATCGCAATTGTTTCATTCCGAGAGCGCGCATCGGCTTGAAGTGGTTTAGATCCATCGTTGGGGACGAGGAAAAGCTTGTAGCCAATTCAACACCCTAAGAACAAACTTAGTGGCGGTCCACTAAGGGGAATCGAAATCGGAAACAACTCTCATCGAGACGAATATCCGAGCACGGGCTTCTCCAGCACTAACTCAGATCTGGGTTAGCATCGATTGTCGTGGCTAATTCACAAAAGTTTGACTTCAAGGATTGCCCTAGGGGTCGAATCTACCAACGAGAAGTAAGTTACAAGGGTTGGGCCTTGTAGACTGTAACCTGCAGGAAAGTCGAAGAAAAATCAACTTCAGTGATCGAAGATGTCGTGGCAAAGCGTGGCTTGAGGCTATTTCTATCCATAATTCTTTCTCAACATTTATTTTTACGTTTTTACTATTTTTCTCATCCAAATCACTATTCTAAAATCCCCCTTTATTCCCTACAGGTTTTTGGTCTAAATCAGAAGAAAGGTGTTAGAGTTCCTATTCCCTGCGGATCGACCCTTACTCTCACTATACTATTTTTATTCTTATTTATTTTGAGTTTAAGGTTTTATTTTTGACACTATACGACGCGTGTCACAAAGCCTGAGGTTTCCGAGACCTCGGGCAGGTAAGTGAGGTGAGTTAAGGTATTATGAGTGTCTTGCCATGTATGTTTAAATTTTGTCTCTAGCACGGTGTATGAATGCATGCTATGGTGACCTTGCTATTGTTTGAGAGTTGGTTCGAGTCCCCATTGTTAGGCGTTGTTGTCAAAATAAAAAAAGGGAAAATTGTTTTGGTTTAAAGAGCTTGAGAACCGGAGTCCTTTGCCCCTTTGCTAACCTGACGTTTCTCTGTTGTTGTGTGTTTGTTGTTTTAGATTATTTTAATTGCTATGGTGAGACCGAGGGGACGGCCTGGCGGGTGACCAGGCACCCGAGAACGTGCCTCCTGCTCTTAATGCTCCCGTTGGTAATGGAGGGAACGTCGGAGGTGATGGTAATGAGCCTCAGGCTGAGGCTAATGTGGGAGGTAATGGGGCTCAAGCGGGCCAAGGTCAGGCAAGTCCAGATGTGGCTCATTTGATTCAGACTATAGCTGGAGCTTTTCAGACAGCTTTGGCCGGTATGCAAGCTGCAGCACCACCTCAAGGTGCGGGGACATGATTACCCCTAGAGAGGCTTCGTAATTTGGGGGCAGTTGAGTTTCGTGGGTTGTCTCCGGAGGGTTCGGAAGGGTGGCTTGAGAGCACTACTCGCATCTTGGGTCAGATGGAGTGTTCGGATACCTGTAAGTTGGGATGCATCGTCTCGTTGCTTCAGGGAGACGCTTATACTTGGTGGACCACTGTTATTTCCGGTATGGCCGAGGCGGATGTCACATGGGAGTTTTTCAGGAATGCCTTCAAGAGGAAGTATCTCGGGGTTCGGTACTTGGATGAAAAGAAAATGGAGTTCATGGCTTTGGTTCAAGGTAATAGGACCGTGTCTGAGTATGAGATCCAGTTTGTGAGATTGAGCCAGTACGCGCCAGAGTTGATTCCAGATGAGAAGGAGCTATGTGAGCGTTTCAGATATGGGTTGACTACTGATGTGAAGACCTACATGTTTGCCTCCGATTACACTGAGTTCGATGTCTTGGTTTCTAGGGCCAAGGATATAGAGCAGAACCTAAGCTCTAGAACACGTGCTGGTGGGTCTGACTCCAGAAAGAGACATGCGAACTGGAATAGGGATCATGCCAAGAGGCATAGAGATAGGAGGTACCAGTTGGATGCGAGGCCTAGGGGTGGTAACCATGGTCAGGGCCGTCAGGGCCAAGGTGCCGTTGGGCACATTTCGGAGTGCACTAAGTGCGGGAGACGCCACCCAGGTGAGTGCATGGGTATGTTTGGGGCGTGTTGGAATTGTAGCTCCCGAGACCACTTGAGGCGTGATTGTCCACACCCAGTTAGGGGAGGACCGGCTCCAGCGAGGGGTTTTGAGCATCAGAGAGGTCGTGTGCACGGCCGTGGGAACTTCCAGCCGAGGAATAAGGGTCAGAGGAACTTGGCTCATGTGGTAGCAGTCCAGCCCGAGGGAGGAGGACCGGCTAGGGTGTACGCTCAGCGAGAGGCTGGGAATGACACTGATGTCATTGCAGGTAATTTCACATTACAGTCTTTGAGTTTGCTTTCTCTAATAGATTCGGGGTCAACACATTCGTATATTTTGGGTGAACACGCAAAGTCACTAGGGTTACCTTGTGATTGGCTAGAGGTAGGTGTAAATGTCACTAGCTCTTTTGGTGACACAGTGGTAGTTAGGAAAGTGTATAGGAGGTGTCCCTTGATGGTTCAGGGCCACGTGTTTCCGGTCGATATGATGGAGTTGCCCTTCTATGGCTTTGATGTGATTTTGGGCATGGATTGACTTGTAGAGCATAGAGCTAGGGTTGACTTCGAGACTAAGAGGGTCTCTTTGAGACTTACCGATGACTTTGAGGTTGTGGTAGTTGGGGAGAATGTCAAGTTTTTGACCAATGTGGTTTCGGCTTTGGAAGCTCAGAAGTTGTTGGGTTCAGGGTGTTAGGCTTACTTGGCTTACGTAATGAACCTGGATGTGAGTGAGGTGAGACCTCAGGACATCAGGATCGTATGTGATTTTCCGAGTGTTTTTTCGGAAGAGTTACCAGGCTTGCCTCCAGATAAAGCAGTTGAGTTTGCTATTGAGACATATTCCGATTCTGCACCGGTGTCGATTGCTCCGTATAGAATGGCACCGAAAGAGTTGAAAGAGTTGAAGACACAGCTTCAGGAGTTGACTGACAGAGGCTTCATTAGGCCTAGTGTTTCCCCGTGGGGTGCTCCGGTTTTGTTTGTGAAAAAGAAGGATGGTAGCATGAGAATGTGCATAGACTATAGACAGTTGAATAAGGTGACCGTGAAAAACAAATATCCCTTGCCAAGGATAGATGACTTACTAGACCAGTTGAGGGGTGCTTCCGTGTTTTCGAAGATTGACTTGAGGTCTGGATATTATCAGTTAAAGGTAAAGGATGTGGACATACCAAAGACAACTTTTCGTACACGTTATGGGCATTATGAGTTTTTGGTGATGCCTTTTGGGTTGACCAACGCTCCAGCAGCCTTTATGGATATGATGAACCGAGTGTTTCACAAGTTCTTGGACATGTTTGTGGTAGTATTTATTAATGACATCCTAGTGTACTCTAGGACTGAAGCGGAGCACGATGAGCACTTAAGGTTAGTGCTTCAGACCCTACTTAAGAATCAGTTGTATGCCAAGCTAGGTAAGTGTGAGTTTTGGATTAGGGAGGTGGTCTTCCTAGGGCACGTGATCTCAGCTAGTGGGATTAGTGTAGATCCCAAGAAGATTGAAGCCATTGTGAATTGGAAGCAACCGAAATCAGTGACAGAAATCCGCAACTTCCTAGGTTTGGCGGGGTACTATAGAAGGTTTGTTGAGGGGTTCTCGAGAATAGCGGCTCCGTTGACCAAGTTGCTACAGAAGAATGTTCTGTATGAATGGTCTGTTGCAAGACAAGAAGCGTTTGAGAAATTGAAGAAAGCTTTGACCGAAGCTCCCATTTTGATTCAGCATGAGCCGGAGAGAGAGTTTGTGATTTACAGTGATGCGTCTTATGTGGGGCTAGGTTGTGTACTTATGCAAGAGGGTAAGGTAGTGGCATATGCTTCGCGACAATTGAAGGTCCATGAGAAGAATTACCCCACACATGACATAGAGTTGGCTGCAGTGGTGTTCGCTTTGAAAATTTGGAGACACCATCTTTATGGTGAGAAGTGCACCGTGTACACCGACCACAAGAGTTTGAAATATTTGATGTCCCAGAGGGAGTTGAATCTTAGGCAACGAAGGTGGTTAGAGCTCCTTAAAGATTATGACCTTACCATAGAGTATCATCCGGGCAAGGCAAATGTGGTGGCCGATGCCTTGAGTAGGAAGGTGGTCGTTGAGTTACGAGCAATGTTTGCAAGGTTGAGTGTGTCTACGGATGGTGAGTTAGTAGCTGAGCTTCAGGTTAAGCCATCATTGGTTCAGTTGACCCGTGAGAAGCAGTTGCGAGATGAGTCTTTGGCACCTCACGTGCAAGACATAGCCGAAGATAGGCCTACCGAGTATTGTTTTGGAGAGAATGGGATCTTGTGTTTCAAGGATAGGATAGTGGTTCCGGAGGATGCCGAGTTGAGGCGCAAGATCTTGAGTGAGGCTCACAATAGCCCTTTTGCTATGCATCCGGGAAGCACGAAGATGTATCGAGGATTGAAGGAAGAGTATTATTGGGTTGGTTTGAAAAAGGATGTAGCCGAGTTCGTAAGTAGATGTATGGTTTGTCAGAGGGTCAAGGCTGAGCACCAGTTTCCCTCAGGGTTATTGCAACCGTTGAAAATTCCAGAGTGGAAGTGGGAGCATATCACTATGGACTTTGTGTCAGGCCTTCCGTTGACTCCTTCGAAGAAAAATTCAGTGTGGGTGATTGTGGACAGATTCACCAAGTGTGCTCACTTCATACCGGTTCATACTACCTATACATTAGACAAGTTGGCCGAATTGTATATTCATGAGATTGTGAGACTACATAGGGTACCGAAGTCGATTGTGTCAGATCGAGATCTGAGGTTTACCTCTAGGTTTTAGGAGTGTTTGCATCAAGCCTTGGGCACTTGGTTGAACTTCAGCACTTCGTATCATCCGCAGTCAGATGGGCAGTACGAGAGGGTAATTTAGATATTGGAGGATATGTTGAGGTGTTGTATCATTGATTTCCAGGGGTCATGGGAGAAACACCTACCATTAGTGGAGTTCGCGTATAACAACAACTTTCAGTCGAGCATTCAGATGGCTCCCTATGAGGCCTTGTATGGTAGGAAGTGTAGGACCCCGATTTGTTGGGCCGAGGTCGGACAGAAACTTGTGCCGATGCCCGAGTTGCTTAAGGGAACCACCGAGAAGGTGAAGTTGATATTTGATCGCTTGAAAGCAGCTTCAGATCGGCAAAAGTCCTATGCCGACTTAAGGAGGAAGGAGGTAGAATACTCCGTGGGGGATAAAGTGTTCTTGAAGGTCTCACCTTGGAAGAAGGTGATGAGGTTTGAGAGGAAGGGCAAGTTAAGCCCAAGGTACATAGGGCCTTATGAGATAGTTGAGAGAATTGGTCCGGTTGCATATAGATTGAGATTCCCAGTTGAGCTAGAGAAGATTCATGATGTATTTCATGTGTCGATGCTTAGGAGGTATAGATCGGATCCGTCCCATGTTATGCCAGTGGAAGAAATAGAGTTAAATCCGGGCTTGTCTTACAACGAGGAACCAGTTGAGATACTTGCTTCTGATAGCAAGGTGTTGCGTGGCAAGACTATAGAATTGGTCAAAGTATTATGGAGACATAGAGGTGTGGAGGAGGCCACGTGGGAGAGGAAAGCTGACATGCTTGAGCAGTTTCCGTATTTGTTTCCGTCAGGTAATTTCTAGGACGAAATTCCTTAAGTGGGGGAGAGTTGTAACACCCGGGTTCGGGGGTCGGATGAAAATAATAATTTAAAAATAGTTCGGTTTCGGTTCTTAATTTTTAAGTAATAAAATAACGGTTTGGGCATCGGGTTTTAAGACAAATAAAATTTAGTTGGACCATTTTCAAGACAAGCCCAAATTTGTCATGGTGTCATCCATTGTAGTTCCCTTAATTCATTAAGGGCATTTGGGTCTTTAGCCTTCTAATTTCAAATAAACCTAAAATAATGCTTTGAGTCATCTTCTTCCCCTCTCCACTATTCACCTTAACGTCAAAAAACCCCTCTCCCTTATAGAGTACTATTCCATTCCATAACTCACCCATTCTTGAAGATTTTTCAAAGGTAAGGTCATTTTTGACTTGCTCTCATCATCCTCTACAAGTACATACCTTTATTTTCTGTAAAACTCATGATTTTTGTGATTTGGGTGTTTTGAGGTTTTGATTAAAAATGTTATTTTTAGCATCTTTAACTTAGGTTTTTGATCTATTAATGATATATGGGTTGTTTTCAAACTAAAGGGGTCCAATGGGTATGATTTTTATGAAGTTTTGGGGTGTTCCCGGAATGGGGTTTTAGGGAGGTTTTAAGTTGAGTTTTGGGGGTGTTTTAGGTGGAATCTTGAGGGCTGATGGTTAGGGTATATGTAAGCATTGTTTTGAAGACTTTAGGGAGTAATTTGAGGGTTGAAATCAATGGTTTTGAGGTGTGCTTAAGGGCTGCTCGGGTTTTGGAACTTTGAGTTGATTTCAATGGGAAATTTGACGTCTTATGCTTGGTATGTAATCCGGGTTGATTATTTTGGAATATGGACTGATTTGGGATTGTTTACTTGGTGTTGGAATGTCTAGAAACGAGAAATTTGGTTGGTGAAGCTTCGGGGACGAATCCGGGGATTTCAGAGTCTTGAGCTTGGTCTTCGATCTTCTCTTGGGTAGCAACGGTGAGTAGAATTTTTGATTTATGCATTGTGCTCGATATGGATCCTTTGGGGTTTGGGTGGGACCTTGAGGGGTCACCTAAACCCGTGTGTAAGCCTCTCTACTCCCATGTTGTTGTGATATGTTGAATGCTTATATGTCATGATCATTAAGTACATTTTGAGTTGTTAATTGTGTAGTCGAGTTGAGTTCGTGCCTCACGTGATGGTGGTCTAAACTACGGTGATGTGTAGTCCCACCGGTAGTGACTAGTAGGGTAGTACTTTGATGTTGTAACACCCGGGTTTAGGGGGTCGGGTGAAAATAATGTTTTAATAATTCGGGTTCGGTTCTATAATTTAAATAAATTAAATAATGGTTCGGGTTTGGTTTACAAAGAAAACAAAGGTGTTGGACCCAATTTCTAAATTAAGCCCAATAGCCATTCATTAATGGCATTTGTGTAAATATCAAATAAAACCCATTTTTATTACCTTATAATTCAAATAAACCCCAAAACCCCATCATCTTCTTCTTCTTCATTTTTCCCACGTCAAAAACATCTCATCCATGGGAGCTTCTATTTCATCTCCTCCATCCTTCATTCTTGATGATTTTTGAAAGGTAATTACGTTTTTGATTTCCCCTCAACTCCCTCTCTTTAAAAGTACAATTTATTTTCATTTCCATGGAAGTTTTGGAAAATAGGGTTTTGAAGGATTTTGATTAAAAGTGGAAACTTTGTGTTGTTAAGCTTAACGTTTTGATTTAATATGGTTAGTTGTGATGTATAGGAGTTAAATGGTATAACATATGTGAATTTTGAATGATTTTGAGCAATTTTCGGATTTGGGTAAACATGAGGTTTTTGGAGGGTTTGGGGTGAGTTTTGGGGGTTGTTTTAGGTGGATTTTGATAGGCTATTGTTAGTACTATGGATAGGGGTTGAATTGGGATCGATTGTGGATGTAATGGAGGTTGGAAACATGGTTTTTGGGCATGGTTTTGGGGCTGTCCGAATTGGTTAAAAATGGGATATGTTCATAGCTTGCAACATGGTAAATTGTGATTGAATTGTATTCCGGGTTGGTCTTTTGATGTTGGGCTGATTGGAATTGTTTGAAATGTGTTTGAGGTTGTCTAAAAGCGGTAATTGGTGTTGGAGAAGCTTCGCGAGGAAATCCGGGTTTGTGGGAATGGTTGCTTGCTTGGCTTGGAGCTTGGAAGCTTAGGTGAGTGGTTAATGTTTTAAATTGATTTCAAAGGTTGGTTCTAGCATGTGGAGGTGAAAATGTTTTCAAGTAATGTTTTGGTTCAAAGATGACTTTGAAAGAATTTAGATTTGGCTTGAAAAGTTGAATTAAACTCAAGGGTAAGTTGTTGTGAATTGCCTCTTTAATTTCCCTTTTTCCATTTGTTTTCATTACTTGTGGTGATGGTTTGTCAAGCATGAGACTTAAATAATTTGGGAAGAATTATGATTGCTTAATATTATATCGTTGATCATGTGTGATGGTATTAATGATGTCGTTGATATGCCTTGTAAGGTGTGAGTAAGTTGGTGCAAGTTGTGCACGAAAATGGTGAGTAAGACCATTCGTAATCGGTAAGATTCCAAGTAGTAAGTGATGCTATTGTGGATTTTGTTACATCTTGTTTTGGTTGTGCATGATATAGTGAGTACATGTCGTATGGTAGTAATTGTGCATCGTGTTGCATGGTTGGTGTCGAACCTCACGTGATGGTTGTCGTTGCTCCGGTGATGTGTAGTCCCGCCGGTAGCGAATGGTATAAGACTCCGGTGATGTGTAGTCCCACCGGTAGTGACTAGTAGAAGAGTACTTTGATGTGTAGTCCCATTGGAAAACTACTAGTCGAAACGGTGATGTGTAGTCCCACCGTGTGTGTTTGGTTATGCTTGTGCATACCATATGTTGTTCATGTGTATCTCACTATATCTTTCCTCCTATGGTTTTGCTTTAATTTAGGATCATGCCTTTATGCATACCATGAAGTGTAATGCCATGACAAATGCTTATGTTGATGACCTTTGGTTGAACTTGTATGTTAGTAGAAGGTTTAGGTTGTAGGATGATTTGTATGTGTTGACCTTTATTTTAAAAGAAAGCTTTGAACCCTGCATTGTCGCAGTTATGTTTTAGAGCTCCGCTCACTAAGCTTTATGCTTACGCTCTCCTTTTCCGACAATGCAGATCTTTAGCTTGGAGTTAGCAAGGAGCAAGATGAGGGCGTCCAAGCGTGTGGTAGTTTGCTCAAGTATGGTATAATTAAATAATGTAGTAGTCTAGCAATGGGAAATGCTACGTGTCTTAGGAGCTTGTATCTAGACTCCTATGTGTTGGCTTATTGTTGTTAATGCCTCATGTTGATGTCTTAGTTTGATTATGGTTTGTAATGCATGATATGCTATGATGGATGTTGCGTGTGTTGGCATGTCTATTGGTGTTTAGGTTGCCTTGTTAGAGAGGGTCAAACCTCATATGCTTACCTTATGCCTTTTAAGACCCTTGAGATCCATGTATGACTTGTATGCCTAATTGCCTTTGTTGGAATGCCAAGTATGTATGCCTTGCTTATGTTTGGATGCTAAGTTGATTGCATGACTTGCGTATCATCTTGTGATGGATTGTGCCATCGATTTCATGTTAGAGCATGCTTATATGTTTGATTTTGCCTTAGGATTGATGTTAGTGTGTTGGTTGAGGTTTGAGAGGGATTTAAGGGCCTTATTGTGCCTTAAATCAGCTCAAACCTGCCTTTTCGTAGCTGGGGTATCGATACCGTTGGACTGGTATCGATACTGCCCTTTGGTTTCAGGCCTCGTGTATCGATACTCGAGGGAGAGTATCGATACCTTTTTGGCCACTGGAGCCACTGTCGATTTCGGTATCGATACCGGCCTCGAGGGTATCGATACCGTTGTCTTAGCTTTGACCGTGGGAAGTCAACTTTTGGAGAGGGTATCGATACCCTTGAGGGAGGTATCGATACTGTCACCTCAGGTTGACCAAACCCTGTTGACCTAGTCAAGGGGTATCGATACCCCCCTTAAGGGTATCGATACCGCCTGCAGTTTAACTTTAAAAATGGGCTTTTAAATGTTAGTTTTGGGTTCGTTTGACTGCTTCGTAAATATTGTTCCGCTGTATGATCACTTAGGATGTAATTTTCATCTAGACAAGTTTAAAATGAAAAAAAAATAGGGTTGCTAACCGAGGGAGAGTTCCTTAGGGAGTTTTCACTCGGTTTTCCCCGTGTAGCTCACTCGGACCGGTCATCCGGCCAGACCGGGACGAGGGGGTTACATTTATTGGTATCAGAGCCTGAGGTTTCCGAGACCTTGGGTAGGTAAGTGAGGTAAGTTTGAAGTGTTATGTTGTTGTTATGTCTCGGTGAATGTTTTGCCATGTATGCTTGATGCTTGCTTGTTAGTACGGTGATCGAAAGCATGTGTTAGCATGATGTTTGTGTTAAAGCGTAGTGTCGAGTTCCCATTGCTACTATTACTTATTTGAAAAGATTTTTTGTAAAGGAATATACTTGAGCACCTTGGACCCTTGCTCTTGCTAACCCTAAATATTCTTGTTTGTGTGTTTTGTTTATTATTGTATTGTTGTCTTTGGTAAGTTTGAGGCCGAGGCGTGGGCCTAGTGCTGTAGTTCAGGGTAGTATGACCGTACCAGAGTTGGGAGTGCAGTTTGTTTGTTTGGGGCAACGTGTATATGAGTTGGTTTCTGTGAGAGAGAACAATGTGACCGATCTTGATATGAGTGGTAATAGAAGTGGAGACTTAAGAGTTGGCTTCGGAAGGATGTCGATGTTGTAGCAAGTAATTCCTCGATACAGTCATTGGGCTTGTTTTTCTGATTTATTCTGAATCTACGTGTTCGTGAGTTCGGAGTGAGCATGCGAAGTTGTTGAAATCCACCTTGCGAGGTACTAGAGGTAGGTTGGTGTTGCTAGCTCCTTCGGGGATATAGTTGTGATCAGAAAGTTGCACATAGGATGTCCGTTGATGGTTCAGTGGCACGTGATTTCAGTGATACGATGAAATTACTTCTTACGGTTTGATGTGAAAGCATGCGTGGATTAGCTTGTAGAACATAGAGTTAGGGTAGACTTTGAGACAATGGAAGTTTTCTTAGAGCTTGGGGATGACTATGAGATTGTAATGGTAGATAGGAATGTGGATTTCGTATCGAATGTTGATCCAGCTTTAGAGGTCAAAGATGGATTGGGTTGGTTGACAGACTTGACTAGCAAATGTGATGGATTTGATTTTTGGAACGAGAATTAGACCGCAGAATGTTAGAATAGGTTGTGTTTTCCCCTAGAGGTGTTTGGAAGAACTGCCTGGTCTGTCTCTTGTTAGGAAAGGAGAGTTTGTTTTCGAGACCGTCTCTGAGTTTGCTCTCGTTCTAGTTTGCTCTGTATCTTATGGTTTCCGAAGGAATTGAGAATGTTGAAGAACCAACTTTGAGGTTTGTTAGACCTTAGACTCGTTAAGCCTAGTACGTCATCTTAGAGTATGACAGTACAATTTGTGAAGAAGAAAGAGTGGCAGTACGAGAATGTGTTTAGAATTTAGATAGTTGAAACAAGTGACAATGAATAATTGGTATCCGTTTCTGTACGTCAGTGGCTTGTTGATCTGTTAGTGTATGTTTCAGTCTGTTCGAAGATTGGGTTGAGATCCGATTATTACCAGTTGAAAATGAGAGAGGTTGAAGCATTGAAGACAGCTTTCGGGGCAGATGTGCTCACTTTGGGTTCTGAGTTATGCCGCTCTGTTAGACTAGTGTGTCAGTTACTTTTGCAAGAGATGTTGAGCAGAATGTTTTTCTAAGTCCTTGATCAGTTGTAATAATTCACATAGATGACACGTGGGTATATTCGCGTACCGAAGAAGGCCACGACAAGCTTTGAAGTTAGTATGGTAGATCCTTTTAGAGGATCAGTTGTATGCCAAGATTAGCAAGCGTGAACTCCGAGTTAATGAAGATGTCCTCCTGGGACATGTAGATTTGCCGAGCGTATTAGAGTAAATCCCAAGTGGTCAAAAGAAGACATGAGTTGGAAGAAATTGAAGACTGTGGTAGATATTTATAGTTCCTAGGTCTAGTACTGTTACTTTCAGAAAATTGTAAATAGTCTTTTGAAGATAGTTGCTCCATTGATAGATTGCTACAGAAGAATGTGCAGTTGTGTGGTTAGATGCGAGACAATGAGCCTTTGAGAAGCTGAAAGAAACTTTGAAGAGAGCTTCGACCTTGATCCAGCCTATACCAGAGAAAGAGTTGTGAACCATAGTGATGTGTCACATTGTAGAGTTAGGTTGTGTGCTTATGCAATGCAGAAGATTCCGGCTTGTTTATCAAGATAGTTGGAAGACTGTGAGAAGAGTTATCTGATAGGAGACATAGAGTTAATTACAGTTGTATTTGCTTCGAAGACTTAGAGACAAAGCTTGTATAGTAAGAAATGCACAGTTTATATGTACGTGTCATCAGAACTTGAAGTATTTGAAGACTTAGGAAGGGTTGGAACTTGAACAACATGAGTAGTTAGAATTGCTTGAAGACTGTGATCTCAAAGATTGAGTACTACCTGAAGAGAGCCTACGTAGCAACCGATGTTCCGAGTTGTATTTGCTGTTAGATTAGTAGTTGAGTTACGAGTTGCAATTGCCGAATTTCGTATATCAAATGATAGTAGTTTTGTGGCCGAGCTTCGGGTTGAGACTACTTTGAGTCAGAATGTTGAAGAGAAACAGTTGCAAGACAGATTCTTGGCACCTCACGTGCCAGGCATATCAGAAAGAAAACTTTCAGAGTACAGTTCAGAGATGATGGAATTTGTATTGTTAGAGACAGAATTGTTGTACCGATTGACATAGTGTTTTGAGACGTATTGTGTTGACCGAAGCATACGGCAGTTCATTTCCAGTGCATCTGAGTTGTATGAAGACGTATTGCGAGTTGGAGACGAGTACTTCTGGGTTGAGTTGACGAATGACGTTGTTCAGTATGCGAGTAAGTGTATAGTTTGCCAGTGTGTCAGGATCGAGCATTAGTTTCTTCTAGTTTGTTACATTCATGGAAGATCCTTAATGAAAGTGGGAAATGGATTTGAGGAACTTTATGTCCGGTTCGCCTTTGATTTCTTACGAGAGAGTTTAGACGAGTAAGCAATGATAGTTACATCGAGTGTGCCCATTTTATACATGTTCTGGTTACTTGTACCTTGTGTAAGATGGCGGAGTTGTGCCTTAGCAGGAGCGTGATTTGTACAGTGTCTTGTGTTTGATAGTGGTCAGTAGAGATTCGAGTTTCTGCTAGATTTTTGAAGACGTCTGCATAGTGTTTGGTTAATTGATGAAGACAGAGGATCAGTCAGAGAAGGTTATGAGTCAAGTGTTCAAGCAGTATTGTATGAGACTGTGAATCGAGCTAGTTCTGTTGTTTATTGTTGCAGTTACCATCAGAGTTAGAAATGGGTTTGTGATGTGTTCTGTGTATCTATGATTCAGAAGTGTGAGCCAGTTTTGTTTCGTGTTATGTTGTTGAAAAGATTGAGTTGAATTTAAAATGGTCATGCATTGAAGGACCCGTTGAGATTTTGGCATCAGTTAGCTAATGTTGTGTGGTGAGTCTACCGAGTTGGTGGGTGTGTTGTGGTGAGAGAAAGTGTGGAGGAGCATGTGTCAGTGACTCTTTCTGTTTGATAAATTTCGGGGACGAAATTTCCTTAAGTAGGGGAGAGTTGTAACACCCGGGTTTAGGGGGTCGGGTGAAAATAATGTTTTAATAATTCGGGTTCGGTTCTATAATTTAAATAAATTAAATAATGGTTCGGGTTTGGTTTACAAAGAAAACAAAGGTGTTGGACCCAATTTCTAAATTAAGCCCAATAGCCATTCATTAATGGCATTTGTGTAAATATCAAATAAAACCCATTTTTATTACCTTATAATTCAAATAAACCCCAAAACCCCATCATCTTCTTCTTCTTCATTTTTCCCACGTCAAAAACATCTCATCCATGGGAGCTTCTATTTCATCTCCTCCATCCTTCATTCTTGATGATTTTTGAAAGGTAATTACGTTTTTGATTTCCCCTCAACTCCCTCTCTTTAAAAGTACAATTTATTTTCATTTCCATGGAAGTTTTGGAAAATAGGGTTTTGAAGGATTTTGATTAAAAATGGAAACTTTGTGTTGTTAAGCTTAACGTTTTGATTTAATATGGTTAGTTGTGATGTATAGGAGTTAAATGGTATAACATATGTGAATTTTGAATGATTTTGAGCAATTTTCGGATTTGGGTAAACATGAGGTTTTTGGAGGGTTTTGGGTGAGTTTTGGGGGTTGTTTTAGGTGGATTTTGATAGGCTATTGTTAGTACTATGGATAGGGGTTGAATTGGGATCGATTGTGGATGTAATGGAGGTTGGAAACATGGTTTTTGGGCATGGTTTTGGGGCTGTCCGAATTGGTTAAAAATGGGATATGTTCATAGCTTGCAACATGGTAAATTGTGATTGAATTGTATTCCGGGTTGGTCTTTTGATGTTGGGCTGATTGGAATTGTTTGAAATGTGTTTGAGGTTGTCTAAAAGCGGTAATTGGTGTTGGAGAAGCTTCGCGAGGAAATCCGGGTTTGTGGGAATGGTTGCTTGCTTGGCTTGGAGCTTGGAAGCTTAGGTGAGTGGTTAATGTTTTAAATTGATTTCAAAGGTTGGTTCTAGCATGTGGAGGTGAAAATGTTTTCAAGTAATGTTTTGGTTCAAAGATGGCTTTGAAAGAATTTAGATTTGGCTTGAAAAGTTGAATTAAACTCAAGGGTAAGTTGTTGTGAATTGCCTCTTTAATTTCCCTTTTTCCATTTGTTTTCATTACTTGTGGTGATGGTTTGTCAAGCATGAGACTTAAATAATTTGGGAAGAATTATGATTGCTTAATATTATATCGTTGATCATGTGTGATGGTATTAATGATGTCGTTGATATGCCTTGTAAGGTGTGAGTAAGTTGGTGCAAGTTGTGCACGAAAATGGTGAGTAAGACCATTCGTAATCGGTAAGATTCCAAGTAGTAAGTGATGCTATTGTGGATTTTGTTACATCTTGTTTTGGTTGTGCATGATATAGTGAGTACATGTCGTATGGTAGTAATTGTGCATCGTGTTGCATGGTTGGTGTCGAACCTCACGTGATGGTTGTCGTTGCTCCGGTGATGTGTAGTCCCGCCGGTAGCGAATGGTATAAGACTCCGGTGATGTGTAGTCCCACCGGTAGTGACTAGTAGAAGAGTACTTTGATGTGTAGTCCCATTGGAAAACTACTAGTCGAAACGGTGATGTGTAGTCCCACCGTGTGTGTTTGGTTATGCTTGTGCATACCATATGTTGTTCATGTGTATCTCACTATATCTTTCCTCCTATGGTTTTGCTTTAATTTAGGATCATGCCTTTATGCATACCATGAAGTGTAATGCCATGACAAATGCTTATGTTGATGACCTTTGGTTGAACTTGTATGTTAGTAGAAGGTTTAGGTTGTAGGATGATTTGTATGTGTTGACCTTTATTTTAAAAGAAAGCTTTGAACCCTGCATTGTCGCAGTTATGTTTTAGAGCTCCGCTCACTAAGCTTTATGCTTACGCTCTCCTTTTCCGACAATGCAGATCTTTAGCTTGGAGTTAGCAAGGAGCAAGATGAGGGCGTCCAAGCGTGTGGTAGTTTGCTCAAGTATGGTATAATTAAATAATGTAGTAGTCTAGCAATGGGAAATGCTACGTGTCTTAGGAGCTTGTATCTAGACTCCTATGTGTTGGCTTATTGTTGTTAATGCCTCATGTTGATGTCTTAGTTTGATTATGGTTTGTAATGCATGATATGCTATGATGGATGTTGCGTGTGTTGGCATGTCTATTGGTGTTTAGGTTGCCTTGTTAGAGAGGGTCAAACCTCATATGCTTACCTTATGCCTTTTAAGACCCTTGAGATCCATGTATGACTTGTATGCCTAATTGCCTTTGTTGGAATGCCAAGTATGTATGCCTTGCTTATGTTTGGATGCTAAGTTGATTGCATGACTTGCGTATCATCTTGTGATGGATTGTGCCATCGATTTCATGTTAGAGCATGCTTATATGTTTGATTTTGCCTTAGGATTGATGTTAGTGTGGTTGTTGAGGTTTGAGAGGGATTTAAGGGCCTTATTGTGCCTTAAATCAGCTCAAACCTGCCTTTTCGTAGCTGGGGTATCGATACCGTTGGACTGGTATCGATACTGCCCTTTGGTTTCAGGCCTCGTGTATCGATACTCGAGGGAGAGTATCGATACCTTTTTGGCCACTGGAGCCACTATCGATTTCGGTATCGATACCGGCCTCGAGGGTATCGATACCGTTGTCTTAGCTTTGACCGTGGGAAGTCAACTTTTGGAGAGGGTATCGATACCCTTGAGGGAGGTATCGATACTGTCACCTCAGGTTGACCAAACCCTGTTGACCTAGTCAAGGGGTATCGATACCCCCCTTAAGGGTATCGATACCGCCTGCAGTTTAACTTTAAAAATGGGCTTTTAAATGTTAGTTTTGGGTTCGTTTGACTGCTTCGTAAATATTGTTCCGCTGTATGATCACTTAGGATGTAATTTTCATCTAGACAAGTTTAAAATGAAAAAAAAATAGGGTTGCTAACCGAGGGAGAGTTCCTTAGGGAGTTTTCACTCGGTTTTCCCCGTGTAGCTCACTCGGACCGGTCATCCGGCCAGACCGGGACGAGGGGGTTACAGATGTGTAGTCCCATTGGAAATCCACTAGTCGAAACGGTGATGTGTAGTCCCACCGTACGTGTATGTTGGTTGTGCTTGTGCAAACCACGTGTTGTTGTCGAGATTGACCCTCGTGCATCCATTGCTTTCTTGCATATAAATCGTGTTTTGGAAAACTGCATGTTGTGAATTGTAGAGCCTCTCTCACTAAGCTAGTTGGCTTATGCTCTTTTTGTTTCCAACGTGCAGATCGTTAGAGTTCGGGAGACGAGCGGGCGAGGGAGGAGCTTTTGGAGTTCTCAAGCAAGTTCAAGTATGGTTTGCTTTTGTAATAATGCCTAGACAATGGGGTGTAGAGTTTAGGAGTTGGTGTCAAACTCCTTAGGAGATTATGTTTGAGCATGTTAAACTCATGTTGTGGTATGCTTTTGATTCTTGTATTGTGGCCTATGATACTCATGTCGCTTATTTGCACATGCCTAAACATGTATATTGTTGGCCTTTGTATGCCTTATGCTTGACTACCTTGTGTATGATGTCTTGTGCTTGCTAAGTATGCTTCTTTTTGTGAAATTGCATGGAGTCTTGATTTGTATGTTTTTCGTTAGATTAAATGCCTCCCATGTTAAATCCCGATTGTGGGTTGATGTATGTATGTTTGTATGTGCTTAGGGGAGTCCCAAAATGCATCTAGAATCGTGTTTGGGGTTAACAAGTTCAGAATTGAGGAATTGCAGAGCAGGGGTATCGATACGGTTAGACCTGTATCGATACAACCTTCTTGTTCCAGGCCTCGCGTTTCGAAACGCGAGGGGGGCGTATCGATACCTTTTTGGTCACTGAAGTTACTGTCTACTTTGGTATCGAAACGGGTCCCTGGCGTACCGATACGGTCATCTTAGCGTTGACCGTGAGAAGTCAACCGTTGGGGAGAGTATCGATACCCTCTTGGGGTGTATCGAAACGGTCTCCACGGGTTGACTCTGACCAGTTGACCTAGTCAAGGGGTATCGATACAACCCTTAAGTGTATCAATACCGCCTGCAGTTAAGTTTAAAATTTAGCTGTTAAATGTTGTTTTGGGTTTGTTCGATTGTCTCGTGTATGTTTTTCCGCTGTTTGATCGCCTCGGATTTTAATACTCCTCTAGACAAGATTAAAATGAAAGAGAAAAAAATAGGGTTGCTAACCGAAGGGGAGCCTTAGCGGGTTTCACTTCGATTTTCCCCGTGTGGCCCATTCGGACCGGTCATCCGGCCAGACCGGGACGAGGAGGTTACATCCTTTGAGAATATAATACATCTCTATTCAATGAAAAAAAATTACTGTATCTGTATGCAAGTCAAGTGGGCATATATGCCATGGTTGAGCCAACCAAGAAAATAATTGATGCTCCATGGGCAGTTAAAGAGCAAAGGCCTGGAGAATAATTCATCAGCTTTGGAGATCCACTAATCACTTGGGTGTAGCAGCATTTCTGGTTTTACTTTAATATATAGAATCTGTAGCTTTTCTTCTTCGTAAATTCTCCTATACGAATGAGAGAGGAGGCATCTTTTTTTGTATTCCTCTTTGATTTTGTTTCACAAAAAATGCATACTTTAATTTGTTCCCACTGAATCGTGCCTCCATTTCCTACCACTTGTTTTCACTTTTCTTCTTCTTTTATAGTATCATGGAGAATATCAAAAAGGAAGAATAAGATCAAATGTAAGCGTGTGTGTATATATATATTATGTACGTATGTATACCAGATTCTTTATACTATTTTTATTATAAAAGAGTGTTTTTTATTAAAACCTTGACAATAAAGATAAACTAGAATTATTGATTTTATAATTGAAAAATATAAATTGCAAATACACTTTCACGATGAAAATAATTCAAGAAATAAATTTGCAAAAAAGAGTTGTTCATAGAGATAGATCAAATCCAACCTGAAACATTCCTTTGGTTGTTGTGATGCACATCCTTGTTACTTGCTCAAAATTTTTGGTTAATTATTACACATTCGTAGTCTGTCTTTTAACGTTAAATCTTATTCACCATGTGGATAACTCTCCCTCAATGGCTCAATCTAATATTGAGAACTTTAAAAAAACAACAATGTCACTAATTAAATTGTCATCCACCACACTACAAGTAACCTATATTTTTTTTTACAGTCGGAATAAAACTTAGATATATAATTATTCAGGTAAGGGACAAGCCAACAGTTAGGAGATCCCAAACATAAGGACCCGTTAAACATAAAAAAGCTTAAAACATTAAACCATGAAAAAAAAACCATTTCTCATAAATCTAAGTGGTAGAACAACTCGTGAAAATGCTGAAACGTACGTGTCTAAAAACTGAATTGATCCAACTGTTAAAAAGCTAGATCTAATTATTATTGTTTTTTTTTTTTGAAAAACTGAACTTAATTTTAACTTTGAAAAGGAAGGAAAAAAGTTTGAAAAATCAAACCTTTTGGATTCACTGAAATCTTGACGCAATGGAAAGTGAGGGTGCCGTCACCGGAGCTCCTACCTTTTTTAAAAAATAAAAAAAATAAATAGTCTATTTAAAGAGAAACGAAACCCTAAGGGTCGATTATGTTGAAACTTGCGATTCTTCATACTAAAATATGTGCAATATGACTTTTTGTCTTGGTGGAAGCTTTCGTTCTCATGCACTTATGCTATTTTTAAGTGTTTTTATATGGAATTTCGACTTTAATTCGGTTGTTTAAAAATATCAGTAAATAATTAAATAACGCTAAAGTAGATATCGACATTTATAATAAAATTTTAAAACTAAGTTATTATCATCAGTAAATTAAATATTGATATATTATAATAATTTTAAAATTAAATACATCTAACACGAATCAACTTGCCTTAGTGATTAAGAGAACGATTGTTGTTCTTAGAGGTCATGGATTCGAGCACCAACAGTTGCAACATAATAAATACTACTTGTAATTACCTTAACTTTAAAAAAAATAAATACATCTAAATCATTTTTGATAAAGTATAAATCTAAATTACTTGTGATACATAGATTTGTACATCATTAATACATTAAATATTTAATTTAATTATTTATTTATTTTGAAGGAAGGAATAGGAATCGTGTTAGAACATTTTCCCGAAGAAATTGTGTAAGACCTGAACTAGACTTCTGTCAACTTCCAATTATATACATATATATTGTAATTTCACCTGTATTTCAATCGTTATGTAGTATTTTTGCCATAATAGTATCCTAAGCTAACCATAATATTTTTTGGAAAAAAAATATAGTTAAATCTACAGTATGACGTGGATTCGCAATGTCATGATGTAAATACCATAAAGTAGGAAAAGGGAGAAGTTAAAGAGAAAGAAATGAACGGCCCAGATTCACTCCTGGGTTTCTGGCTCTTCTTTTATCTGCCCCATCCGGTCTTCTCCACTTATCTATTCTCTCTCTTCTTCTTCTTCTTCAAAGCTTTTTCTTGGAAGAGTATTGTAAAGAAAACAACGAAATAAAGAAGATGATGGTAGGGAAGAGACCGAGGCCGAGGCCACCAATGAAGAGAACAACAAGCTTGACAGAGATCACTTTTGATCTAAACACGAGCTGCAACGTTGAAGCTCCTAAACAGGACGCTGGCGTTTGGGGTCCACATATACAGGCTAATGGTGGTGGTGACAGTGGAGGGTTAGACCAGCGGTTGTTGGCGACGGTGTCCCCTAGAGTTCATAGAAGACATTCGGCTGATTTCATGGAAACCCCTCATTTCTTAAGGTCCTGCGGCCTTTGCAGACGTCGCCTTGTTCCTGGACGTGATATTTATATGTATAGGTTGTTTTTCTCCCCCTTCTTCTTCGCTCCTTTTCCTTTTGTTCTTATGGTATACTACAAAAGTAGGAACAAAGTTCTGCTCTTAAATCTCAACTTCTTGACCGAATCCAAGTCTAGATTATTGATGTCAGAAACTTTCAGTTTCCTGCTGGTTTTTGTGTAATATATGGATATTAATTAACTTTAACAATTAGTTGGGCTAGTTTTTCTTTTTCTTTTTTCAAGGGGTAACTTTTTTGTTTTGTTTGCGGTTCAGATCTGATTTTTCATTTTGGTAATGAAGTTTTTTGTTTTGCCATAGGAAGGACTCTTCTTCAGTTCTTGTCTTTATTTATTATTGCATGCATGCCTGTCAAATTTTCTGATTTGATAATTCAATCCCATAATTCCTTTTTTTAATTACCTCGCCAAAAAAAAATTAGACATGTATGTGTTGGAAAATCCAAGTTAAATCTTCTTCTTTCTTAATCATCGTCATTATTGTTGTTACATGATTTGGTTGGTAATTAACTGATGATGTAATTTTGTTTAATTGCAGGGGTGATAGTGCCTTTTGTAGCCTAGAGTGCAGGCAACAGCAGATGAACCAAGACGAGAAGAAAGAGATATGTTCGGTGGCATCGAAAAAACATGCCGCCGCTTCATCTGCTGCAAGATCTGCTGTCTCCGCCAAAGGCGAGACGGTTGCCGCCGTATAGCTATAGTAATTACTTTGTGCTTCACCAAGCCCAATTTCCATGCTACTCGAAGGAATATATATATAAAATATGGGCAGTACAAGTTTTATCTTTGTAATGCGAGTGGGACAAGTTTTGGACGTGTTATTTTATATGGCTCCAAAAAAGAAAATTATACAAAAAAAAAATCAACTCTCTACTTCAGTTTTTCCCATAACATCTTATCTTTTGCTAGTAAAGATTTGCAGATTCATTAGATTTTTAAAGGATAGCAGAAGAACCCGATTAATTAAAAGAAATTCTGCAATAGAAGGAAATGAATAAAATTTTGATAAGTGATTTACTAAATATGTAATGTTGCAATTACAATGGTAAATAATATATTTATACGATTATAATAAAAATTAATCGGTACAACATATAAGCAAAATCATAAATCATAATCAATGCGTTTATATAAATCCAATACAAATCAATCATTATAACTCTATCGAAATTCGTTGACAAAATACAAATTTTACTTGCGTAAGAAATTTATTTTCTAAAAAAAAATAAACCTTAAATAAAGAATTTGCTGCTAATGTGATATTAACCATTGATTAGTGTTCATGAAAGCAAATTTTGGAGGAATCTGTGTCAGTGTGTTGTGGGCTTGTGGCTCAGCTTTGCATGGAATGGGTCCCAAATTGCACAAAGTTAAATATAAAATAGCAACAACAAATAAAAGGCTTAATACTTAGCTAATTTAACTCTTCTGTTTTAAAGAAATTCTTATTTTTAAATTATTATTATTATTATTATTATTATTATTATTATTATTTTCAGTCATTTAGTTCTATTTTTATTTTGTTAGCACCGGTGGCTTTTCACCGGTTTTATTTTTAAAAATCACATATTCATTCAGATATTCACGTGGCATTTTTTATGAAAACTAAAAAAACAGGTAAGATTTTAAATTTAACTATAAAAAACAAAAAAATCCAGAAAATTACCAAAAATCATAATATATGTTTTGAATTTATATATTTTCATAAAAATTGAAAACTCATAAAAACATTAGAATTATAAAGAAAAACATGAAAAGTTAAAACTATAAAAAAACAAATCTATGGCATTTTGCAAATTTTGCTATCAAACTTAAATAAACAAATTTTGCTATCAAGTAATACCATTTTGTGTTTTGATCCTAAACAAGCAAGGAGAGGGTCCTCGAAGGCTAAAACACCTCTGATTACTTACTTTAAAACCTAATTACTAAATAATTATCACACATTGCAAGGTATATTGTGAATGACAACCCATCTATGGCATGTTGTTTTCGAGTCCAGTACCAACTCTCCTCTAATGACCTTTCCCACTTAAAAGAGTTGTACCAAAGTTTTGATCCAATCCCCACATCACAATCATTTCCTAATTTATTTTAATGAATGTGACGCTTAGCATTTAACAACTATATTATATCAGAAACAACGAGTGGTTTTAGTAGAGGAAAAAGGCGGTGTTCATTTTAAGATATCAGAGTTTGAGCAACTTTGTCTATAATGTGTGTGTGCATTATGAAATGATTAAGAAAAATATAACATATACTATCTTGTAATCGACTATTAAAATCAACTATATTAAATCAAGCCATTTAATTAAATACTCGGATTAAAAAACTAATTAAACATTATTTGACGTTTAATCCCCACGCAACAGTGTCAATGTGTCATCAACATCAAGTTATTTGCGTTGCATAATTTGTCATTTTATGAGTTATGTCATGTTTTATATAATTGGCCATAATAACTTAATTTAAAGAATAATTTATTTTTAAGTAAATATATTTAGTCAGTTGACCAAACTGTTAATCTTTGTTTCATCATATCCTTTTATATCGTGGATTTTAAATCTACTAAAAACACCCTCTTCCTTCCTTTAAAGTCCCCTTCTACTCATTTCAAGGTAAAATTATGATTGAAATTAAAATTTATCAAAAATAAATAATTTACGTCTTCATTTCTGTTTGCGCTGTACTTTCATGTAGCTTGTATTTTGCATAATTTATCATAATTTAATTATAAAACCATATGCTTGTTTTGTATTTGTATAATCATTTTTATGAAGTCAAATGTTTTAATTGTTTTTTATTTTTTGGGTAAACTACATAAATGACCACCATACTATTGGAAAAGTCACAATTTGATCACCTTACCTTTTTTTTCCGAAGTAATTAAACCATCATATTATTAAATTGGGTGTAATTTGACCACCAGCCGTTAGAGGTTAACGGCAGGGTGACATGAAAGTTAAAAGTATATGACTATAATTATACCCTTAATTTTTTAACTACCACGTCACCCCTATTGTTAACCTCTAACGGCTGGTGGTCACATTGCACTCAATTTAATAGTATGGTGGTTTAATTGCTTCGAAAAAAAGTAAGGTGGTCAAATCGTGTCACCACCTAATTAATTTATTTTATTAGTTTAAAATTAGAACTAAATTGAAAGAATGTATAAATAGTAAGACCAAATGTGTAATTATACCTTTAATTTTTTAACTGCCACGTCACTCTACCGTTAACCTCTAACGACTGGTGGTCACATTGCACCCAATTTAATAGTATAATAGTTTAATTGCTTCAAAAAAAATTAAGGTGGTCAAATCGCAATTTTTCCAATAATATGGTGGTCATTTATGTAGTTTACCCTTAATTTTTTGTGTTTTGTTTTGATTTATCGTATTTTTTATATATAATTTATTATAATGATTTAATTTTAGTTGTAAACCAATTTTAGTTCATTAACCCAACCATGCATTAATACAAATATTATGTTCAAACTTTCGGTTTCTTAAATTGTAGGCAGAGGTGATATTTTAATTTTTAACATTAATTAATATAAAATTATATTCACCAAATATTATTTCTTAATAGAATCGGATGGGTGAAAACTCAAATAAAAAATAATATGTTTTTAAAATATATAAAACATACTATTTCCATTTTTCTATTAAGTGGAGAAATGTTACATTTTAAGGCAAATAAAGTGATTTAAAACCATATTAAAAAAGTGATTTAAAACTATGCAAGATGGGGCAAATAGATCTATAGTGATTAGGATGGAAATTTCGTATTCGAAAATTAACAGTTTGTCCAGTCAAGCCTCCAGGCCCAAATAACTCAATTTTCTCCTATAAACTATTTGTGTTAATGAATTTGTTCGATCAAAAACTCGAGACAATAAATATAATCCAAAAAAAGATTTATAAGTGGTTGTTCATAGGCCACTCGATTATTTAGTAGCTATTTCTATCATCATGATCAAAGAATAAGAAGAACAAAACCAACCAAAGCCTCCCAAGTTAATACTAGCTCAAACTAATACAATCATCATGTAAAAAATTTAAAATCTTATATGATGGATTACGAAATAACGGTCATTCTAGAGCAATCGATCAATTCAGCTTTGATATACCATCTACAAAGACGGAACTACATGGGGTTGGGGGCGCCCCCACCTCCGAAATTTTTTTTTTCTACTTTTGTTTCTTTATTTAGATTTCTTTAAAAATTAGTTTATTTATGAATTTACTCCCCACTTTTAAATATTTATAGTTTGCCCCTCCCCCCTCAACCTTAAATCCTAAGTCTGTCTCTGACCATCTACCTTCTCATTACCTACATGAATGTCCAAACATCGTTGGATTAAATCAAAGATATGTTGCAGTATCGAGGACTTAGCCTCCCTCCTCTCATTGCCTTTTAACAGTCGCACCATCTTTAAGTTGTTGACCTCAATTTTTCAAACGTATTTCAATTTTTCATATACTTTTCATAATTCAGTTTTAAACACCGAACAAACTCCTACAGGGCTTGAAAAATCTCATCAGTCATTTCTATCATTCTCCATTTCGCGCAAAATAACTAGGATTAATCAGATTTTTTTTCATCCTTTCCTTAGTATTAGTATCCCTTCTCTTTGTTCATAAATATTTTTTTAAAAAAGATGTTTGAGGTTGTAAACATGGAAGGAATTGATTTTACCAAAAATTCAAAAAAATGATTTAAATGGATGGATAAGATAATAAACCGTGGAAAGTGTGGGAGGGTGTTTTATATATATAATCATTTAGCATATGTATCGTCCATGTATATATAAAATGTGATATTTTTTTTCTCTTTTTAATAATTGCTGGATGAATCTATTATTAAGAACAGAATTCAAACCTTCATATCACATAATATAATAAAATGATGTTGCTATTAAGAAAAAATGTTATTAAAATTTTTTTAAGGATGAGTCTAAAACAAATGACGCATACTGATGCACACCGTAAAGCTGTTACAAGACACATGCTGGTGTTCTCTTGGTAAACTAAACGGGCAGTAAGAGTTTAATTGCTATCACTTGAAAATGCAATTCTTAATTTCCAACCGACCCCCAAAACAATTAATCTCATTACTTCCCTGTTTTATTCTTCCTTCCTCCTCAACTACTTCATGTTTATTCTTTCAGTTCATTTGAGAATAACATTACAATAATTCTTGATTTAGGAAAGTTGAGGCGTTTACTAATAAAGAAGCAATCTCTATACCTATTTTATTGTTTCTAAATAAAAATAGGACTAAATTTATAGAATATGTAAACAATGGAGGTTACATTTATTAACTTTTTAAATTAAAATTAAATTGATTGAATGTATAAATATGTAGGACTAAATGTGATATTATACACATTTTTAATAGTTAACAGTCGATAATCTAATTGAAAGCAGTTTAATGGTTAAATTAAATCAAACATATAATTTAGTAATGCTAGGAGTGGTTTACCAAATAAATAATTAGAAGCAAACCAAAGATAGTGAATACGGAGATGGTTGTAGTCTTGTAGATGGGGATTTAGAAGCCATAATAGATTTTGGTAAAGAAGGTAGAGAAGATCTTGCTTATTTATTTTCCGAACAAAAAAAAACTTTTACAAGATATATAAAGTAGAACAATAATTAGGGATGGACATTTTATCAGGACTCAACTCGGTCTGATCAAGTCGGATTTTTAATAAAAAAAATCGGGTTCAGGTCAGGTCGGATTTTTGTTGATGATAAATTCGGGTCGAGTTTAAGGTGGAAAATATCCGACCCGGCCGAGACAAATAGTGTAATTTTTTCTTAAATTTTTTAGGAATATTTATAATAATACCCCTCTCTCTCTCTCTCTATATATATATATTATAATTAAGTCTTTAAAATTGAATTTTTATTTATAATTTAGTCCTTCAAATTATAATTTTTTTTATAATTAGTCCCTTAAAATTATTTTTTACAATTAGATCCTTAAAATTAATTTATTTTATATAGGTCGGGTCGGGTCGAATTTTGTATATTTATTTTTAAGTCGAGTTTTTTAAAGAATATATTCGAGTCAGACCAGGTGCAGGTTTAGGGTGTTTATTTTCGAGTTGTATCTGGGTGGACCAAAAACCCGACCCTAAAAATAATCAGCAATAATGTATGAACCTGTATCTCTTACATGTCACATACATATATGACAGAGACAACCTCTACTCTAGTGGTACCGAAATTTAATGTTACAAAGCAATCAACGCACACTATTGGTGTAAGTAAACGATCTATCTCTCTTCCATGATTGTGTAAAATATGCTCTTCGGGAAGATGTTCACTATAATATGCACAGGTGGCAGACTTTAGCCACTTCTTTTCTGGGTGTCTTTTTTTGTATATATAGTTTCTTTAATTATAATGAAAAGTTTTTGACCGAAAAATAACAGGACCAGAGACTATAATATTAGTTAAATAAAATAAAATTTTAAAAAATATTCTTTCAATCAGGTGATGATAGATGTATGGAGGATAAAATTTATTAAATTCAATTTAATTTAAGACCAAATTGATAAAATATGTGTAATTATACAAATTTATAATAACTGTCGTGTTATTGCTCCTGTTTAAGTCTTAATGGTAGGTGGCTTGATTGACATCTCATAAATAACTAGTGATCATAACGACACAATAAAAAATATTGTGGTCAGATGAAAACCATCCTATAATTAGGTGGTTATTTAAGTAGTTTATCCTTTTATAAATAATGACCAAATAAACGCATTTTGAGATAAGAAAGATGATCACCTCGAAAGAACCGAAATCTCATCCAGCCAGGTTCCGATGAATCAAACATTGCCATTTCCTTGTCATTTTTTTCCTTTAATGGAAAAAGAAAGAAAGAAAAACTCTACTGTTTTGTTCTTATATATATATAAATGCTTTCAGCAGCTTTAAGTTTTAACCTTTCCAGTTTCAGGCAATCAAACATACGAATATTGGTAACAACTAAACTAACAACATGAACCCATTTTTTAACCAGGATCCAGTTAAGTAAGGGGAACTCTGTTAAGCATTATTAACCTGTGTTTCGGAAGTTCCAAGGTTTGAAACAAATGCAAGTGTATGATATCAACGGAGCAGTCGCCGTCCACATTGGCCTCTATGTTGATTCCCTTCTGAGGTTTGTTTTTTGTTGCGAACGTAGGCCATAAATAGTTGAACACGGAAGGTTTTAAGGTTAGATTCAGGGTTTGATAATCTAAACGGTTTGGTTAACTTCTTTTTTATATTCTTTTGGGTTTCTATAAAAAATAAATTAAATTATGAGGCAACATGGAATTTGAATGCAAAACTTTAACCTCTTATCTAATTTGAATTGTTTTTTTATCAGCAATGTATGAATTTATCATAGCCAAAATCATATAAAAATATCTTTCGTACGTCTCATTAAAAACCTCTCTAAATTTAAATGAAAAAAAGTACACACTCAAGTAAAAATAACAATCAACCCGTAAACATAAGACCAAACACCCTTAGCAAAGCACATACCAAGGAAACAAAACATATGCCATGCGAAATAAGAGACAAGCAACAATCAACGCCAAAGAAACTAGTGAAAACCGCACACTAGCGAACCATAGCAGCAAATCAAAACAACCTTTAAACACACTTGGAACCATGCAACTTGGTCAACACCTCCTTTCGCCAACGCATCAGCTAAATTATTTACCTCCCAAAGCACATTGTTTCCACAACACGGCCCCCAATTGACTACAAACCTCATCTTTAGAATGAAACCAACACCAATATTTTCAGGGACGATGTTCATGATGTATCACCCAAGACATCTCAACTATGAAATCAGATACAAATAATATCCAAATAATTACACCAACTCAATTGATTAAAGAGCAACAAAGCATAGCGATTAATCTGACACTCTATTTTATTTGAGTTAAACCACATACGTTCCACGATAACACCTCAATAAGGCTTAGTGGCCTTTTAACCGAGCTTCAATAAGTAGAACAATGTCGTGGACGCTTTCTTCTTCATTACCTATTGTGTTCGCACCCACCAGCCGTCCAAGGACAATTGATTTCTTCGTTACCAATTTGAATTGTTGTTAATTGTTATATGTATTTTAGTAGTGATATATATAGTAGAGAACTTTAAATTATATATTTAGGTAATTAATTTTTTTATCTCGTATTATTTTATTTGATATGTTATATTAATATAATATTATTATTTTATCCTGCGATGATTTATTCTGAGTTATATGCATATCAATAAGTAATACTCCCTCTGTCCCACTAAAACTGTCACATGTTGACTTTTTTTGGTCAAACTTTTTCAACTTTGACCTCTTATAATTTAAAATTTATTATTGATAAAAATATAAAAAAATATATTTTAAAAACTTTGAATCAACTAGTTTTTAAATATATTTTTTATAATTTTTAATTAATTAAATTATTTAAATAAATTATAGTCAAAGTTGAAAAATTTTGACCAGAAAAAGTCAACATGTGACAGTTTTAGTGGGACGGAGGGAGTAATACATTTCGGTAGAGTATTTAAGAAGATATAATTTTTTTACTCGGCAAAAATAATTTTTATTTGCTCGTTAGCCTTGTTAAAAATTTTTTTAATCATATATTAGAGGAAAAAAGTAACTACGAACAAAAAAATATACAAACACCAGCATAAGACTCCCAAATCTGTTCTTAAAGCTGAACACTTTAGACGCCCATTACATATGAGAAACCATCCCCCATTCAAGACCAACATTGGTTACAAAAGACCTACTCATTTCTTACAATAAAACAAAAAAGCACAACTGTATACAGACTTTGAAGAAAACAGAATCTGCCATCACGCTTTGAAGAAGATGAACGATGCATACCATCTTTGGCGAGACAATATGCTAACACATTTGCTTGTCTCGGAATGTGGGGCAGTTCTGCTGTAAGGCGATTAATATACGGCTAATATACGGCGTGACCGGTTAAACATAACAAAATAGGTAAAATTACCTATTTTGTTGATAAGAGTATCAACATATCCAGTAAAATTACCTATGTTGTTGATACTTTTGAGTAAATTACTTATTTTGTTGATACTTTCGAAAGTATCTATACTTTTCTAAAAGTATCGATACTTTTTTAAAAAGCAATGTAACCGGTTGCAACGTGGCTCGAAAGTATCGATACTTTTAAAAAAAGTATCAACAAAAAGTATCGATATTTTTTTTAAAAAGCAATGTAACCGGTTGCAATGTGGCTAGAAAGTATCGATACTTTTAAAAAAGTATCAACAAAAAGTATCGATACTTTTTTAAAAAAGTATGGATACTTTTAAAATAGTATAGATACTTTCGAAAGTATCAACAAAATAAATAATTTACTCAAAAGTATCAACAAAATAAGTAATTTACTCAAAAAATATAGATACTTTCTAAGGCCCCATCAGCTTAAAATAAGTAATTTACTGGATATGTTGATACTCTTATCAACAAAATATGTAATTTTACCTATTTTGTTATCGTCGGATTTCTAAGGCCCCATTAGCTTAAGCTTTAATAACAAATTAGGTGCTACCGAATATGTTGATACTCTTATCAACAAAATAAGTAATTTTACCGATTTTGTTATCGTCGGATTTCCAAGACCCCATCAGCTAAACTTTAATAACAAAATAGGTAAAGCGCTACTGCATATGTTGATACTCTTATCAACAAAATAAATAATTTTACCGATTTTGTTATCGTGAGATTTCCAAGGCCCCATCAGCTTAAAACTTTAATAACATAATAGACGCTACCTAATATGTTGATACTCTTATCAACAAAATAAGTAATTTTACCTATTTTGTTATGTTTGTGTCGATACCTACCGGTAACTTAAGTTTGCCGGTTACCAATTTTTTTAATACTTTTTCATGTTTTCTACCGGATACATTATTTTAAATCAACATATCCGGTAGCGTTTTATCTATTTTGTTATTTATCTTACAATGTTTTCGGTAACACCGTTTCTTAGCCGTATATTAGTCCGCCTTTCATTAGAATTTCCCCGGAAGATGAACAGATTTTACATGTCCTATCATTCGAATCAGCTTATCAATGTCCACAAGGATCGAAGAAGTCATAATTAATTATCAAATTTATGATTCAGTTATTATTTAATTTCAAAAACTAATGAAATCTTTTCCATTTCGGTAGCTCTCTCTATATATATGAAAAGAAAAGGGATGTTGACTTCCAACTCCATAGATGAATTGGTCGGTTTCAAATAATGTATATCACAAATTATGAACCACAATGCCTTCTCAGTATATATATAATTGTTTGGCCAAAAATCATCCCCAAGTATGTACCACGTATCTAACTTTATAATTTGTATCATTTTCAAAAATGTTCGTGCAGTCATTAATTTAAGGGGCCAGAAACGTTAACTATTGTTAAGAGTTTTTTTTTTTTTTTTGAATATAACTATTGTTAAGAGTTGATGTTAATTTTATAACTTTAGTGGTTGAGTGGCTAAACTATATATAAAAATTGTTTAAATGATTAAAATGTTGACACCTAAAAGTCAAGGGACCAAAACGTTAACCGCCGTAAAAGGTTGATGTCTGAGTGACCAGAATGCTAGTCCTAAAAGTTGAGTTCTCAATTGAAAAGATTTTTTAGGCGACCAAAATGTTAGCACCCTGAAAATTGAGTGACCCTTTAAGGTGTTTTATCCTTTTTATTTTTATCTCTCTCACACACACATATATAATTTCTATATAGTTGAATGCCACATGACATGTTCTAATTGGTTGGTGTCCAAGTGCTCTTATTCTTTTCCCAGAACATGAACATCCCCAAAAGAATACGACGTAAGGTTGTTGATTGTTGCTTTTTGGTTTTAATAATTTCAATAATCCAATTATGTTGAATCAAGTGAGAGATGCGTGTAGAATGTTTGGTACACCTTCATTTGAGTATACATCAATATGACGTAAGCTTGTTGATTGTTGGATTTTGGTTTTAAATTTAATAATTTCAAGAATCCAATTATGTTCAGTTAATTGAGAGATTAGTGTTGAATATTGCTTGATGGAGAAAGGAGCAGTGAAGTATACTTGCATTATATAAAATACAAATACACATCAAACATTTTAATTCAATTTAGCAACAAACCATAACCACTTAAGTGACGGGATAAAACTTCCAAAATGGCTATATAGTTATTATTATTATTATTATTATTATTATTATTATTATTATTATTATTATTATTTAAAGCAATTTGTTGTCGAGTATATCACAATTAGAGACGAATATAAATCTACTGTCTTTTTTCGGTGCCCCCATTTATGTCTCACACTAAAAATTAAGTTTAAGGTTTGTGGTTAGAGTTTAAGAATTTTAGAGTAGTGTGTATTTTTCAGGATATAAGGGGTAGAATTTAGGATTTAGAATTTAATGTTAGAGCTTGAAATTTAATTTTTTAGTGTTTTATTAGTGTTGTGACATAGAAAAGGGCACCGAAAAGGGGTAAAATATTTTTATTCATTAGAGACGGAGTTAAAAATCGAATTTAGGGATAATATGTATAAAACATTGGGCAAATGGAGTAAAAATGGCAGGGACGAAGCTACAGTTTCAATGGGAGGGGTTGTGGCCCCCCGATAGGGGAATTTTTTTTACCTTTAATTTTTTATGTTTTTCTTGAAAAATTAGGATAATTGTGAATTTGCCTCCCTCACCTTTTAAAATTTATGTATTGCCCTCAACTTTAAATTTTGGCTCCGTCCCTGAAAAATGGGGAATTGAGACCAAGTGTTTTGTTTAATAGAGACCAAGTGTTTATTTTATTTGTAAAGAGAATGTATTTCAAATCAATACATATCGATCAAGTAAATAAAAACAGCAAATAAGGAGATCACCAACATCGTATGATAGTTCTCACTCATAAAACATGGATCATCATTTTACATGTGGCTTGAATTAACCGAGAAAAAAGGGTGAAGATAGTGAACGAGCAGGTACTGATCTTATTTTTGTTTATACAATAAAATATAAATAAAAAAAGGAAATAGTAAATATTTGACTTCCGTATAGTGGAGATAACGCCACCGAATTTTAGCACATTCTGTGGTTTGCAGGGCACCCTTGATTTCTCGACTTTAATTAGCAGCAGCATTTTCAAATGAAAATGACTTTAGATTTGTTGTATGTAGTTGTCGTCGGAACAATGATCATCGAACCCGGCTCCAGGGTAATCAATGGCAGGCCTAACTCAAGCATAGTGTCACGAGGCCATTATGCTCGTGATGGCTATTGTCATGGTTGTCTATTATAACTGTTTAATTAATGAGTGTTCGGCGTAAAGTTGAACAGTCAAAGATTCACTTTGATATCACTTGTCACAGGGTCATTATCTTCTTCTAAAAAAACATATTTAATAGAATGTGCAGCGCCACCACTTAAATATCCCAAAACTTTCATTTTTCTTTTCGAGGTGATTAATGTTCTCGTCTCTTTTCGAGTGTGACAATGGCCTCCGACTTTCGATAATAATAATAATAATAATAAATCTATAGATTTGTTTCATGCCTGTTAATTTATAGTATATTTTATTTTTTTTTGAATTGAATCAATTTAGAAAAGAAATTCGTACGTTATGTTAGAGTATTAGTTACTCGGTGGTTTATATTTTGGTTAAGTATTGTTACAGAGTTTGTTAGGCTGTTATCCTAGCTGGACTAAAGTTGTTACAAAAGTCTTCTTTGTATTTGGGCTATAAAAGCCTTTCATGTATTTCTGGATTAGTTAAGTTTTTAGTCAGCCCAATTATAATAAAAGATAGAAATGCTTTCTCTCCGTTTTTCTTCTTTCCCTTTCTCTATTTTCAATCTCAGATCAATTTACGATTCGTGTTCTTACTTCCTTTCCATTCTTCTTCCTTACTGATTCATCGGAGCTAAGCACGATGAATTCTTACATGGTATCAGAGCCACCGTCATTAGCCGGCGATCTACTTTTCTGCTTCACTCTTCCGATACGCGCGCCGTCATATCTGTACAGTCTCTTTACTCTTCGATCTGCTGCAGAGAAGGTTTATTTTGGTTCATTTGCTGCAAATCCACATCTGGTAACATCTTCTCGATTTCACACTTATGATCTGTGCTGCTGTTCTTTTCATTGGACACTGTTTTCACGCCTCTCTTGTACTTTCGGCTTTAATTCTAATTGTCTATCTCAAGCTCTAGTTCTGTCGATTCTATGGATTGCGAATTGTAGATTTATTAGGGTTTCATGTTGTGCTCCAATCTACTCTGTTGATTCTGTTGTGATCCTTCATTTTTGATTCTTTGACTCTCTATCTGATTTCTATCTGTTTTTGGTTGGTGAAGATTTGTTTGAAGTTCTTTTATTCTTGTTTTTCATCTGTTTGGTGAAATCTGTGTGCCTGCCTACAATGACTAATACTACTGAAGCTCATGATACTGATGCTCAATCTGATGAAACTCAGCTTCAATCTCAATCTCACACTCAGTCTTCTAATAACAAATTGTTTTCTACTAAGAAAATAAATGTTATCTTAGATGATACAAACTATCTGTTATGGCAGCAACAAATCCTTTTAGTTATTAAGACTCATCGCCTTCAGAAATACATAGATCCTAATGTGACATGGCCACCACAGTACATTAGGAAAGATGGATCTGTCACTCTCAATCCTGATTATGAAAGTTATGAAGAACAAGATGGAGCATTAGCTACCTGGCTTTTGTCCTCAGTTAGTGAGGGAGTTCTTCCAAATCTTATTGGACATAACACATCTGTTGCCATTTGGTCAACTTTGCATAGATTGTACAGTGAGAAAACAACCTCTAGGTTAATGTCCTATAGGAGGCTTCTTCATTCTCAAAAGAAAGGTGAATTGTCTATGAAGGATTTTCTGCTTAAGGTTAAAAACATTTGTGACAGCTTGGCTAGTTGTGGAGAAATTATTTCACCTCATGAACATGTTACAGCTATTCTTAATGGTCTTCCTCCTGAGTTTGAGTCAGTCATTACAGTCATTACTGCTAGCCCAACTCAGTCGGATGTTCAAGCTGTAAGAACAATCTTAATTGATGCTGAAGCTAGACAGCAGAGTATATTAGGACATGTTAATGCTTCAGCTCATGTTGCTGTTCAACAACCTTCTGAGTCTCTTAGTTCTAATGAAGCAAATGTTGTGGATAATGACCAGAGTTTTGATCAGAATTCTTACAATGGCAGAGGAAGAGGCAGAGGCAGATACTCTTCTCCAAGACCTCAGTGTCAGTTGTGTAACAAGTTGGGACATATTGCTGAGAGGTGCTATTCTAGATTTGATACTAGTTTCAAAAATGAGGCTTCTCGGTCAAGACAAGGATCTTTTGGCAGAGGTTTTGGTAACCTTCAGACTGGTATTTCTCAGGCCAATTCTTGTACTTATTCTAACCCAGGGAGTGGTGTCCCTCTAGCTTATAATCCTGTTTATTATGCTACACCATCTCTGAGTTCCCCTACTTCTGTGTACCCTTCTTTTGTTCCTCAAGTCAGACATCAAGTCATGAGTCATTCCTCAATTGTCTCACCTTCATCATCTCATGCTGCCACTTTTTCACAGCCTACTGTGTATATGCATCCTCCTGGCACTGTTCCTTCTCCCTATCCTGTTTATCATTCAGTTTATCCTGCCTCTAATGTTCTTCCTCAGCCTAGACATGCCTTATCTCCTTCAGTTCAGCCACAAGCAATGGTTGCAACCCCTGAAGTGGTTGGAGACAATGCATGGTATCCTGATTCTGGTGCCACCAATCATCTCACCCATGACTTTACCAACCTAACTGTTGGAGATCCTAGCCCTGGTTCAGGTAATATCAGAGTTGGTAATGGTCAATGTCTTCCAATTCAATCTGTAGGTCATACTATTATTAATGGTACTTCTGATAGACATCTTAAACTTAAGAATCTGTTATTTGCTCCTGGTATAACTAAAAATCTTGTTTCTGTTTCTAAGTTTACACAGGACAACAGGGTTCTGGTTGAGTTTTATCCAGATTACTGCCAAGTTCGAGATTTATACACTAAAGAAGTTCTTTTGACTGGCACTCAGCATGGAGGGTTATATAGATTTGATATACCTACTGTTTCCGCTTTCAATAAGAATGCATCTTCTTCTAAGAAGTCTGCTACTGCTACTGTTTCTGATGTTTTAATTTCTAATGTTGAGCCTATTTCATGTAATGTTTCTGTTGCAAATAAAGTTCCTGCTCATGTTTGGCATACTAGGCTAGGACATCCTGCCTCTACTGTTTTGAATTCTATCTTGAAACTTTGTAATGTCTCTTGCTCAAGTAATGAAATCATTTCTTTGTGTTCGGCTTGTCAATTTGGCAAGTCTCATAAATTGCCATTTCCTGATTCTTCCACTTCTTATTCTCATCCTCTGGAGCTTGTTTTTGCTGATGTATGGGGTCCAGCCCCTGTCTTTTCAAATGGTTTTAGATACTACATTGCTTTTACTGATGCCTATTCTAGATACACATGGGTCTATTTCTTGAAATTGAAGTCTGAGGTTTCAATTGTTTTTAATCAGTTTCTTCATCTTGCAGAAAGGCAGTTTAACTGTAAGCTAAAGGCCTTACAAACAGATGGGGGAGGTGAGTTTCTTGCTCTGTCTCCTTTCTTAAAACAACATGGTATAGTTCATAGGTTTACATGTCCT
Source organism: Hibiscus tridactylites (assembly GCA_958450335.1). Classification (NCBI taxonomy): domain Eukaryota; kingdom Viridiplantae; phylum Streptophyta; class Magnoliopsida; order Malvales; family Malvaceae; genus Hibiscus; species Hibiscus tridactylites. The sequence goes on from OY288277.1 coordinate 13,629,917, forward strand.
TATACTTCTGAACAAAATGGCATTGTTGAAAGAAAGCATAGACATATAGTTGAAGTAGGTTTATGTCTTCTTGCTCAAGCTTCTATGCCCTTGTCTTACTGGAATGATGCCTTTACTAGTGCTGTTTATATCATTAATAGACTACCTACTAAAGTCTTATCTGGTCTATCACCTTATCAGAAATTGTTTAACCAAGTTCCTGATTATACATTCATGAAGACTTTTGGTTGTTTGTGCTATCCATTTTTAGGTCCTTATAATAAAAATAAGTTTCAATTTAGGGCCTCTAGATGTGTTTTTCTGGGATACTCTCCTACTCATAAAGGATATAAATGTATGGATTGTTCTGGCAGAATATATATATCTAGGCATGTTAATTTTGATGAACTTGTATTTCCATTTGCTTTTTTTTCTTCTTCTAATGTCTCATCTTCTAAGTGTTCTAAATGCTTGAAACAAACCTCTGCTCCTATCTCTGATGTTCCTGGTCTCAGGTTTGTTCCTCAACCTTCTCATCCATCAACATTCACTTCATCTTCACCACCACAACTGTCACCCATTGTGACACCTTCTCATACATCACCATTCACTTCATCTTCACCACTACAAATGTCACCCACTGTGACACATTCTCATCCATCAACATTCACTTCATCTTCACCATCACAAATGTCACCCACTGTGACAACTACTCATCCATCATCACCATCACCATCACAAATGTCACCCACTGTGACAACTACTCAACCTTCATCACCATCACCACCACAAATGTCACCCACTGTGACAACTACTCATCCATCATCACCATCACCATCACAAATGTCACCCACTGTGACAACTACTCAACCATCATCACCATCACCACCACAAATGTCACCCACTGTGACAACTACTCATCCTTCTTCACCATCTCCATCACAAATGTCACCCACTGTGACAATTCCTCCCATCACTACAATTTAGAATGCTCATCCTATGGTCACCAGAGGAAAAGCTGGAATTTTTAAACCCAAAACTTATCTTGTTGAATCTGATGTTCAAGAACCAAGTTCAGTCCAAGAGGCATTAAAGCATCCTGCTTGGAAAGTTGCTGTTTATCAAGAGTATGATGCTCTTGTTCATAATCAGACATGGGATCTTACTCCTTTACCTTCTTCTCGAAAAGCAGTTGGTTGCAAATGGCTGTTCAAGGTCAAAAGAAAGCCTGATGGTTCTGTAGAAAGGCTGAAAGCTAGACTAGTTGCAAAGGGGTACTCCCAAATAGTTGGCTATGATTTTAAGGAGACCTTTAGTCCAGTAGTTAAAGCTACTACAATCAGATCTGTCTTAGCTACTGCAGTTATGAAACACTGGGTCATTAGACAGATTGATTTTAACAATGCATTTTTAAATGGTGAGCTCACTGAGGATATATACATGAAGCAACCACCTGGTTTTGAGCAGAAGGGGTCTGATGGTCAGGTGCTTGTGTGTCATCTGAAAAAGGCTTTATATGGGCTTAGACAAGCACCTAGGGCCTGGTTTGATACTTTGAGGGCTAGTCTGCTGACTAAGTTGAACTTTGAAGAGTCTAAGGCAGACACATCCTTGTTCATTAGAAGAAATGCTCACTGTTGCATTTTTCTTATGGTTTATGTTGATGATGTTATAGTTACTGGTGATGATTCAACTGAGATTGACAGTATAGTGCAGCAACTTCATTCTTAGTTTTCTTTGAAGGATCTTGGTGACTTAAGTTTCTTTTTGGGGATGGAGATTCAGCAATGCAGTAATGGTCTCTTCCTTAATCAAAGAAAGTATATTCTTGACCTGCTTCACCGGTCTGATATGCTTCACTCTTCTCCTCTCAGCACTCCTATGGTTGTATCTCCGGTGCTTACTTCTAATGTTGGTGATACCTTCTCTGATATTCATCATTATAGAAGCTTAGTTGGAGGGCTACAGTATGTTTGTGTCACTCGCCCAGACATAGCTTTTGCTGTGAACAAAGTCAGCCAGTTCATGAATAATCCTAGTGAGATCCATTGGCGAGCTGTAAAAAGGATCTTACGATATCTGAAGGGTACTTTAACCTATGGGTTATTCTTTAAACCTAGTGAGCTGTTCTCTTTGGTTTGCTATAGTGATGCAGACTGGGTATCATCTGTTGAAGATAGGAGGTCTACAACAGGCTATTGCATTTATCTTGGAGGCAATCCTGTTGCTTGGTGCTCGAAAAAGCAAAGTGTTGTCTCAAGATCCACTTGTGAAGCAGAGTATAGAAGTTTGGCAAATTCTGTCTCTGAATTAATCTGGATTCAGCAACTCTTAACTGAACTTGGTGTTACTCTTGATAGCAAACCTGTGGTCTGGTGTGATAACACCTCTGCAGTCTCAGTTGCTGCCAATCCTACTCATCATGCAAAGGTCAAACATGTGGAAATTGATCTGCATTTTGTTCGTGAGAGGGTTCTTGATGGGCAGCTTGTGGTCAACTATGTTCCTAGCTCAGAACAGTGTGCTGACATACTCATCAAACCTCTTCCTCCAGCAGTTTTTGACACCATGTGCCATCGTCTTGGCGTGATTTCTTTTGAAGAAGCCATACAAAGTGGACAAAAGGAAGAAACCAAGGGAATGTTAGAGTATTAGTTACTCGGTGGTTTATATTTTGGTTAAGTATTGTTACAGAGTTTGTTAGGCTGTTATCCTAGCTGGACTAAAGTTGTTACAAAAGTCTTCTTTGTATTTGGGCTATAAAAGCCTTTCATGTATTTCTGGATTAGTTAAGTTTTTAGTCAGCCCAATTATAATAAAAGATAGAAATGCTTTCTCTCCGTTTTTCTTCTTTCCCTTTCTCTATTTTCAATCTCAGATCAATTTACGATTCGTGTTCTTACTTCCTTTCCATTCTTCTTCCTTACTAATTCATCGGAGCTAAGCACGGTGAATTCTTACACGTTAGTGTAAGTGGTAAATTTTACATAAACATTTCATGTTCATGTATTCGTATAATAGTAATATTTTTATGTTAAATCGCGTTTTAATTAAGGGTTAACTACTAGAATAGTCACTTATGTTTTCTCCCAGTATAGAGTTGGTAACCGATTTTGAAAAACAACCAGTAAGGTCACTTACGTTTTCGGGGCGTAAACTTTTGGTCACTCAGCCGTTTGTTGCCATTAAACGTTGACGGCTTGCTAACCTGGGAGTGAAAAAAATAAGGGTAAATTACTATAATGGCCACTTACGTTTATCCCATGTACATTTCTGGACCCCGAATTTGAAAAATAAACATTACGGTCACTACTGAAAAGGTTTATTTCTAATTTCACCATTGATTTTTTAAAAATTCATTTTCACCCCTAAAACTTTGCAATCAATTAGTACCATAATATTATAAATATCTACAATCAATTTTTAACAGAAATTTAAATAATTTCACAGACTCCAAAATGTTTATAAATAAAACTCGTCAAATTTATAAACTTAAGTTTTTACTCGACTCAATCGAATGTTGCTAAAAAATCAATTTAATAAAAAAATTTAGAATTTTTATTCTTTCAAAAAAATTGGAAAATTTACAAAACTCTAAACCCATCAATTTAACCATTTTTTAACGAGAGTGAGTGAGTTCTAAACTCTTCAACTCCTTGCCACCATTATCGGCCTGATCTCCATCACCGCTACATCGTGGCCGTCACTTTCATCATCGACGTGTTCGTCGCCTTAGACCAAATCGAAATCTTGCAGTCACACACAAAGACTCATCGTCGTTTACCGTGAAAATGCCTGGAAGGTTTGACTGAAATCTAAGTATTTCTTTACTGTTTTTCGTCAATTTCGGCCAGCTCTACTGTCCGGGTTAGACACGGCCGCCAGATCTGAACTCCCTACGTCGAGGCGAGCTTACCCCTGGTCGGCGATCGTCAATTCGACGCCATTTGAGCTTTGCTGGTGCTCGTTCGTTTAGATATGGAATGGATTGCAATGGGAATACATGTCCATGAAAATTGTATATATGGGGTTAAATGTGTAATTGTATAAATTATTTTTATTTTGGTGGTCAAAATAGAAGTGAAGTAATAGTTTAGGGACTATCTAGGTATTTTATTCTTTTTATTGTGCAATATCAACTTTCTGTTTAAATTTAACGGCAACAAACCGCAGAGTGACCAAAATTTTACGCCCCGAAAATGTAAGTGACCTTATTAGTCGTTTTTCAGAATCAGTGACAAACTCTGTACTAGGGGAAAATATAAGTGACTATTCCAATAATTAACCCTTTAATTAAAGTATCACATTTTATATTACCGTATCTTAATTTGTTTTACGTTTTATTATTTAATATATCCTTTAGGGGGCGTTTGGTTCACGGAAAAGATTATTACCTGGGTAATAATCTTTTCTAAATTCTTATTCCCATGTTTGGTTTGTCCTCATTCCCACCAACCCGGAAAAGATTATTACCAACAATAGCATTTTTTTGTCAACATTCCAGGAATGTGATTCCCACCCTTCCCTTAGGTATTTGTCAATTCCCGCCACTTTGGACAAAATTACCCTTAAAGTAATAATTTTTTTAATTTGGATCCTTTGTAGCATATGTAAATGATGTAAATTTATTAAATAATTTTGTTTCATATTAGTTTGATATTTAAATAGTTTTACACATATTTAAAAGTAGTTTAATATTTAAATAAAAAAAAAAGTTCATGGCTATGAAAATTTTCGATAAAATGTCTAAATACTCTGTAAGTTTTTTATAAAATTTTATTAATAAAATAAAATAGACACATAACATATTACAAAGAGAAACTTTGTGTTTATTGGTTTTATGTTCTAATTTCGTAGAAATCGTCGTAACTTAGCGTTTCATGATACGATCATCGTCTCTTATTTATCATTTTCCTTGACTTTATGTGATTTATTATTCATTTTATTATTTCAATCGTGCTTTAATATTTGGAGAGTATATTTATTTAAAATTATTTTATATAATTAGTTTAAGATTTAAATGTTGTTACCCATTAAATATTTATTTATTTGAATTTAATTATAAGAATTTTAATATTAATAAAAATATATATTTCATATTGTTTATAATAATTATATTAGTAGTATGCTAAGTATAAGTGTATGAATCTTCAAGCAAATGTTTTTAAACTAATATTGAAAGTTTAACTTGTTAAAAAAATATATCACAAGGACAATATAGTAAAATTTACTTCCAAGTAATCTTATATTCCCTCAACCAAACAATGTAATCTTACATTCCTACCAAATAAACCAAACAAAGTAATTTAATAATCCCAGTAATATCTCAGGTAATGTTACATTCCGGGAATCTTATTCCCAAAGGTAATCCTATATTCCGTGAACCAAACGCACCCTTAAAAATATTATTAATACAATTAAATTCAATTATTCAAACCCGTGGGATATATAATCTGGTTATACATAATTTTTAACTTTTAACTTCATTAGATAAGTTGATTACAATAGAGGAGAGTCAAAACAACACGTAGAATCATTGAACAAAAAACCCTACGGCTACAAAATATACGAAGGATTCAATATTTTAAGTTGGAATTGCAATAATTCCGATTTCTGTAGAATCCGATATGGAATCTTGGAGTTAGTGGGAATTTGGCACTTTGGGGAGACCAGTTCCCAATGTTTGGTTCATAAAACCGTGCTTTGCTGTTGGATAGAAATGATGTTCGATCGGAACTTTCTATTTTACTACTTTTTTATATTTCTATTTAATCCCTAAATTTTAAATAAAACATTAATTTTTTATATTAAACTTTAAATAAAATATTAATTTATTTTTTTTATCAGTAGAGAAAAGAATTTTCATTTCACCGAAATTACAAATACAAATTCAGTTGTGAAGGGAAAAGAGGGTCTCACACCGTTTTGATAACATATTGCCACAACAACCTTAGCTTTCATATTACTGTTCTGATTCTCCTTGATCTTAGCAACCAATTCTCTCTATCTTATCCCTTGTATTTTAAATTTTATTTTCTCCACTGTTAGTTACCATCTCTGCTGTATAAATATCTTATTAATGATTGTGGTAAAATCAATCAATAAGAGACTACAATTCTCATCTTCTTCTCATTATAACATGGTATCGGCCGTTATTCTCACGCGAGTTTAGGTTCGATCTCAATAGCTGGTGACAATAATCTTTCAAATCCTTTTGATCCCAACAACCCCTTTACCCTCGTTACCATCCACAACTCTATCAAACTTAACTCTACCAATTATTTGTCGTGAAAAACACATATTGATTCCATCTTCATAGGCTATGACATTTTTAAATTCATTGATGGCTCCCACCCTTGCTCACCTAAAACCGTGACAACCAACAATACAACCTCCAACAATTCAGCGTATCAAACATGATTGCGCCAAGCCAAGCTCTTATTTGGTGCTCTAGTCGGCACCATCTCACACAATCTTGTACCACTTATTCTGCAATCCAACACCTCATTAGACGCTTAGAAAACCCTTGCCAACACTTATGCTCTCCCCTCCCGTGGACACATCAAACAAGTCAAAGACTACCTCAAAAACATATCCAAAGGGTCTCAGTCCGTCACCGACTATATGCAAGCCATCAAAACCAAAGTCGATGAACTAGTTACTCTTGGAAAACCATTAGATGCTGAAGATCTCATTAAGAAAGTTTTGGATGGCCTCAATGATTCCTATCAACCGATTATTGATGCTGTCAACAATCGTGAAACACTTATTACCTTTGATGAGTTACATGAAAAACTAATCAATCGGGAACTGTCTTTAAACATTGTGTTTTCTGGGGACCAATCACGACTCATTCAACGCACACCCATCGCTCCAATCAACGATCCAACCGACCACACACACCGTCTATCGCACCGCAGCAAAATTGACCAATGCGTCTATTTTTGGGAAAATGTCAATGGTGTCGAGCACATGGTCATGTTGTTTCTCAATGCTCTCTCTTTCGTCAACAGTTTCCTGAATGCGTCTCCACTACCACGCCCCAACAATCCTTGTCATCTTGCACACCTCCACCTTGGCAAACTCAAGCCCATGTTGCTACCCGCACCGCTTCTTCAAATGATCATTGGTTGTTAGACAGTAGTGCAACACACCATATCACAACCGATTTACATAACCTTTTCCTACACAATCCGTATACTGGTCCGGATGAAATTATGATTGGTGATGACTCTAGAATATCGATTACTCACACGGGTTCTTCCTCTCTCTCCACTTCCTCTCACTCTTTTACTCTCTCTAATGTTCTTTATGCTCCAATGATGAACCGTAATTAATTTCCGTTTCCCAATTTTGTAAAACCAGCAATGTGTCAATTGAATTCGTAACTTTCTCTTTTCTCGTGAAGGACCTTCAGGCGAGGGCAATTCTTTATCAAGGCCACCTTAAACATGGTGTCTACGAGTGGCCCAACTTGTCCTCCTCTAAACCGCTCCTTGCCTTCTCCTCAATAAAGACCACGTCTCCCACTTGACATCATAGATTTGGTCATCCGTCTCTTCCAATGTTCAAACACATGCTTTCATCCTTTCAATTAGATGTCGACAAATATGATTTATTAGAATTGCACTGTAATGCTTGTCATTCTAATAAAAGTCATAAATTACCCTTTTCTGTGTCCACTTTATCATCTTCTCCCCCCACTTGAAATCATTTTTACCGATGTTTGGACCTCTCCCATCCATTCTATCGACAACTTTAAGTATTATCTCATCTTTGTCGATCATTTCACAAAATACATATGGATTTACCCTCTAAAATGAAAATCAGATACCCGTGAAACCTTTATCTGTTTCAAAGCCATTGTTGAAAAGTTCTTCGCGTCTGAAATCAAGACAATTTACTCTGATAACGGTGGTGAATATCAATCCTTGTCATCATATCTTACTTTCAATGGCATCTTTCACCTTACCTCTCCTCCGCATACCCTGAAACATAATGGTTATTTTGAACGTCGACATAGACACCTTGTTGAAACCGGTTTTTCTCTTCTTTCCCATGCCTTTATGCCTTTATCCTATTGGTCGTTTGCCTTTTCTACAGTTGTATACCTTATAAATCGTATGCCTACTCCTACTCTTGATGGTCACTCCCCATACTTCAAACTCTTTGGTACTACTCCTAACTACGACAAACTTCGAAGCTTTGGTTGCCTTTTCTACCATTGGCTCCGTCCTTATACCCATCATAAACTTAAACCCAAGTCCACCCCTTGTCTTTTTTCGGATACTTATCCACTCAGAATGCCTATCTTTGTCTTAATACGTCCTCCAACCACCTCTATGTTTCTCGTCATGTTCGCTTTGTTGAATCCATTTTTTCATTTGCTACAAATGATTCCTCTCTTTCTAGTGTAACTCCAACCACATCCTCTGATTGGTGCTCTATGACCCTCCCAATCATTATTTCATCCACCCTATCTCCTTCCCCTACACATGCTACACATACCCCGCCACACCTTCCCACTTCACCCAGCCAAAGCCCATCTATTTCCCCTACCACTACTCTCGACCCTAATCCCTCACCTCACACTTTGCCAAACCAGCAAACACAGGTATCACCTCCCTTATTATCCGAACATGTCGAACCTTCAAGTTCTACCACCTGTCAACCACCACCACCACCACCACCTAGCATCATCACTCGCTCCAAGCATAACATTCGTAAACCAATCCAAAAACTAAACCTCAATACTGAGTTACATCCCTCTACCTTTGCACCCACCACCGTTACTCAAGCCTTAATAGACCCCCATTGGAGGTGTGCTATGTCTGAGGAGTTTGATGCTCTTGTTCGAAATGAAACATGAAAACTTGTTCCTTCCTATTCTACACAAAACTTGGTCGGATGTAAATGGATCTTTCATACTAAATATCACCCTAATGGTTCTATTAACAAGTACAAAGCGCGGCTCATAGCAAAAGGGTTTCATCAACGCCATGTGGTTGATTACACAGAGACCTTTAGCCCAGTTATTAAGAATTCCACGGTTCACCTGGTTCTCAGTCTTGTAATCAGCCAAGGATGGTCCCTTCGCCAACTCGATGTTAACAATGCCTTTCTCCATGGCACACTCTCTTAAGATGTCTTCATGTCCCAGCCACCCGGCTCCATTGATCACGATAAGCCTCATCATGTATGTCGACTTCGAAAGGCTATTTATGGGCTTAAACAGGCTCCCCGTGCTTGGTATCATGAATTACGATCTTTTTTGCTTTCTTTTAGATTCCACAACTCTATTGCCGATGCATCCTTATTCATTTTCCACAGCTAAGGTATCACTATTCATCTCATTGTTTACGTTGATGATATTATTGTTACTGGTAATTCCACTTCCACTACACAACAGTTCATTCAGCAATTGTTTGCTCGCTTCTCCTTAAAAGATCTTGGTTCTTTACATTACTTCCTTGGTGTTGAGGTTGTTCCCCATGTCGATGGCTTGTTCCTAAGTCAACGCAAATAAATTATTGACCTTCTCCACAAGACACAAATGACTACTGCAAAATCGGTCTCTACACCAATGTCTACCTCGACAACTCTTACTCTGCATTCTGGTACCCCCTTACCCGATGCAACTACTTACTGCACCACCGTTGGAAGCCTCCAATATCTTTCCTTCACTCGCCCTAACATTAGCTATGATGTTAACAAGCTCTTCCAATTCATGCGTCAACCTGTTGGGTCACGTCGGTACGCCCCGTGGCGCATCGGAAAAATTAATCCGAAGTAATCCAACTATGATCCATGTACAAGAACGAATCCGGGGTGAAAATATGAAAAGTTACTTTTTAAAACTCTAGAAACTGGAAAACCGACGGTATGTCGAAATAACCACGTCAAGTAAAACTAGAATCGTCACAGGTTCGCAACGACCTCTACGGAGTCCACCCGAAAAAAAAAACAAAGTTTCCGCCTCCCTAACACTTAGGGATAAATTTCGACAGGTTTGAACACCTTCTAGGGAGAAGTCGAAATCCCTCTAGGGATTCCTAAAGGAGTCTGAAATCGATTAAGGGTTCAACCGGGACTTGGATTCGAACTAGGGAATCGCCAGAAATTTTCCAGGGGCAAGAGAAACACCAGAAAAATATCGAACAACTTCTTAGAAGAAATTTGGGACTTGTCGAAAATTCTAAAGGGAATTCCCAGGGATATGTCGAAATTTGCAAGGAGGAATAGAGATGATTTGGTTGCTAGCCCTTGTCCCTTTAAATAGTATTCAGAGACTTAATTCTAGTTGAATTCTATAAATCCAAGTTCAACCAAAATTCATAGAATCTAATTCTATTTGAAATTGGTTTACATTAAATATACATTATATTTAATAATATTAAATGAAATATATATATATATTTAATTATGTAGAATCTTATTCTACATAAAATATGGATTTAAATATACATTATATTTAATCCAAATATATATATTTTTATTATATAGAATCGCATTCTATCTTTACTTGGATTTAAATATATTTAAATATATATTTTTAATTATGTAGAATCTAATTCTACATAAACTTGGAATTAAATATACATTATATAAATTCTAAATATATATTTAAATTTCTAGAATCTTATTCTATAATATTTAAGTCTCTAAATATTTTCCATGCTCTAAATAATATTTGATAAATACAATATTTATCCAATATTATTCCCATTTTAGGGACTTGTCGATTTCCTCCTATCCCATAGGGGATTTTCGGCAACCTCCCCAAAATAGGGAGTATGGTTTCCAATTTTTTGTTTGTTTCATTCGAAGGGTGTGACCCTTGTAGGTTCATGCAACGTTAGCAGCAAAATTAGAACTGTTCTAATTTTACAAACAATGAGTGGCATCTAGCAATACATCATTGCTACCTAAGTTGCATGAATTCATGGTTTGACTTTCCTAATTCCTGAATAAACTTTCTTTATGTATTTTATCCTTTTGTCCTTTATATCTTAGATGAACACAAGTCATGGGTTAGTCACACTTGCGTTGTCCATCTAGTGTTTCTTGATGTCTTGAGTAGATTATTATAAACGAATCTCTATGATATCTCATATCATAATATTCGAGCATGGCCATGCATTTTCTAATCTCACTCAATCAAGTGGACGAAGATATTTCTCCCGTAATAATATTCGACTACATATTAGTCTTTATATATTATCACTGTCCATACCCGTAATAATATTCGACTAAGGATTCTATTTAACAATAATCATATTATTGTATGGACATTATTATCCAATGGTTAGTTTGATGCATAGAAACATACCAAATGATAATAACGGCAATGTCATTACTTGATAAATCTAGTAAAATAGTATGTCTATTCAATCATCATATGATTGGTCTTTGGGCATACTCCAACAATCTCCCACTAGCACTAAGACCAATCATTCCCGTATCTAATACGATATGGCTTAGTGTAACTGACATGCTTATGCTGTGTCAAAAGCTTTGTCAGGGAGTTGATAAAGTTATCAACTTTGTGCGTATGTTGCATACTTTCACATCTCCAAGATGTAAGTACTTTAGAATATGTTTGGATTTATTAATGAGATCTGGGTTTTATTTGCTTACGCAAAGGTTCCATCATAACAAAGTTATGTAGCATCTAATATGCTAGGAACAACCCTTAGTTCAGAAGTGAACCCTTTAGATCCAAACATCCTTCTTTATTGCTATGTCGATTGTAATACATTCAGCCTATGTTGTAGAGTTAGATACTGTCTCATGTTGCTAACTCGCAGTATCTTTTATTAATGCAAAACATATTGCGATCTTTAGTTCCTTTTGATGAGTATGTCATCTACATACAATACTTAGGAAAGTAACAATGCTCCCACTAGCTCTTTTGAAAACAAGACTCCTCTTTGTTTCTAGATAAACCAGACCTTTTGATTGTATCTTCTGAAACGAATATCCCAACCTCGAGGAGCTTGCCTTAGTCTATGGATAGACCTTTGTAGCTTACATACCTTCCAAGTGTTTTACTGGAGTGGCAAAACCTTTTGGATGTGTCATGTACACATCTGTTTCAAGTTTTTCCCTTAGGAAAGCGGTTTTGACATTCCTTTATTTGATTCCATAATCATGGTATGTAACTACTTGCAAGTGAGATTAAGATGGATTAAACATAGCTGCAAGGAAGATGCTTTATCATAGTTTATACTATGAAGTTTGTCGAAAAATTTTAGCGACAAATCATCCTTTGTATGTTTTATCATCCATGTTGGTTTTTCCTTTTTGAAAAAAAACTCATCCATACCTCTTAGGTTTTACCCGTTTAGGTAACCAAAGTCTATACTTGGTTTTAGACATGGATTTCATCTCATCTCTCATGGCTCTTAGCCATTTCTCGAATTTTGGACTTCACCATAGCTTTCTGATAAGACCTAGTCTTTATCCTGATTCGAAAAGAAGATTGTTTCCATGTACGGATAGTGAGAAATCCATATTTCTCAAGTAGATGGTATTCTCTTAAGGATCAACACAATGGTTGTGTTTTGATCCAATGTTCCTTGATCATTTGTGGAACATTCTCAATCTTTGCTTCATAAATTTGTTGTCTAAAATTTCTTCAAATTCCAAATTCCATTTTTTTCTTTTGTAAGAGGTAATCTCTTTCGAGAGAAACTCTCGTTAGAGCAACAAACATTTTGTTCTCGTTGAAAAATGAAATCCCTTAGTGATAAGTATTCTCTTTCGAGATAAACTATCGTTTGAGCAACAAATATTTTGTTCTCGTTAAAGTTGAAGAAATAAAATCCCTTTGTGAGAATTAATCTCTTTCAAGATAAACTCTCGTTTGAGAAACAAACGCTTTGTTCTCGTTATGATAAACAACAAATGGAGTTTTTAAGGTTTGAACTTTGTAAACATTTTAACATGTAAGTAACTTTAAAACTTCAAAGGTATTCTAGAACAATTCTTAGTCCATATCTTATATGACATTTCGAACTAGGTTAAAAAACAATTAAGTATAAGAGTTGTTTTTCTATTGTGTAAAGAAGTCGAAAATGACTTGTTCTGAATCAAAACATGTCTAACATATTTGATTCTCTTTCAAAGACTTTTCGTTCCACTTGTGGGATTTAGTTATGGGACAATCCCATATTCTTTGAAAGTTCATCAAACTTTAAGTATTCTTGAATTTGATCTCATCAAATTACCTTAATACTTTTTACGAGTTTGAGATTAGTCATTTGTTTTATTTATCTTATAAATATTATTGATTTGATTAGTTTAAAGATCATTGATTCGTTGTGTCAGAAGAGATTAAAAGAATAACATTTATTTAAATAATCTCAAAATTAAAATATCTTGTCCTTACAAGATAACTAAAACTTAGGCACAAAATAATAATCTTAAAAACTAAAACAAATCTATTTAAGCAAAAACACATGTCTTAATGGATGATGTAGCAACTCTTGCTTTATTTCCACTCGCAGGTCCATGTCTACTCTGATGCCTTCTCTTTAGAAGCCTCTGAGGTTGATGCCTCACTCGTTTTTGCTTTCTTGACTTCTTGTAGGTGTGTGGGGCAGTTTCTCTTCCAATGTCCGGTCTTGCCGCAATGGAAACATTTTCCATCCTTCTTGATTCCCTTCTTAGGTTTCAATGCCTCATTTCCATCGGTTTTGGTCTTACCATCACCTTTAGACTTTGCTGCCGATTTACCTTTCTTCTTGCCCTTTGGGACCATCAGAACGGGTTTAGGTCCTACCTTCTTCAGGTTGATTTCAGCAGTTCTCAACATGCCGAGCAACTGTGGCAGCGTCTTGTTAATATCATTCATATTGAAATTAATGACGAACTGATTGAAACTATCCGGCAATGATTGCAGGATGACAACAATAGTTAATTCGTCTTTCAGCGGAAAGCCGAGCTTCTCCAACGTTTAGATGTAGCCCATCATTTTGATGACGTGAGCTCCTACGGGAGATCCCTCACTCATCTTGCATTGAAACAGAGCTTTAGAGGTCTCGTACCTCTCTTGACGAGCTTGCCCTTCATAAATCTCCTTGAGATTTTGAATCATATCATAAGCTAACATGTCCTCATGTTGCTTCTGAAGCTCAGGGGTCATGGAGGCAAGCATAAGACAACCGACATCCAGCATGTCGTCCACGTGTTTCTTAAACTTGTCTTTGTCAGCTCTAGAAGCAGTGGCAACCGGTTCATCAGGAACATGTTCTTCAATGACATATTCCTTCTTTTCCTATTTGAGAACAATTCTCAAATTGCGGAACCAGTCAAGGAAGTTTATGCCATTGAGCTTATCTTTCTCAATGATAGATCGCAGAGATAGAGTATTATTTGCCATTAATTCTACAACAAAGAAAATATGCTATATAAGTTTTACTAAATTTTAAAATTTATAGATAGGTTTTTACTATTAAATTTACTCCCACTATTTTCTTCAAAATTAAAAACCCTCTAGTTTTAATTTCGGAAAAACGTTTCGATAGTTTTTCTAGTGAGTGAGGATCTGTATTTCACCATTCCTAAATCAGCTTTGGCCAGTCTTTTAGAAAATGGTTATTTAGGTAAGTAACACCTTACTAATTACATCTCATGTAATTCCTCATCTTTTGGCGAACAACTCTTGTTCTTTAAATCATCTTATGATTAACCAAAACTTTTAACCACTAGGTTTTCTAATCCTATTAGAACAACCCAGCTAAGTTAATACCAATATATCAACCGGCAAATATCACTAGCTTATTCTTCGCGTTTAACTAAGATAGATAAATGTGACATTTCTTTGGCAAAGCTCGCATTATATCGATCGAAGCTTTAACGAGGGTAAATATTGGATGGTTAAAATAGACTTAGAATTATAGTGAGGGATTTACTTAATTATCTCATCATTTTAACATTGATCCTATCAATAGAACTATGTTTAATCATGCTTATAAAATATCCATTGCATCACATACAAGGTAAATATAAGTGGTAAATAAATATGCAATGATTATAGCTCTTCTTAACCTAAGGCGACCCGTCCCAAGCCAATGTGAGGACCATTCTACTGAAGATAGAATCTGCTTCTGAAATGCCCGGTCCACCAGGGAAGGCCCACCACATTGGTACCTTGGTCCTTGCTTTATCTCCATGAGTATTTACAATTTTTAGAAACTCGCGTTACATGCAAGGGAGTGAGAAGAGAAGAGAAGAGAAGTACAATAGAAGATAGAGAAAGGCACGACACGCAGGCCGTATTTATAAAAACCAAAACTATAAAGGCTATGGGCTATAACCATGCAAAACAAACACTGTGCAATCTAACATGTATTTCAAACATCGTACGAACAAAGTAACAACGTGTTTACAGAGTTTTAAACTGGCCATCCCTATGTTACGGTTAATGGGCCAAAAAAGGATCACGAGGTTTCATAAACAATTTGCGTTAACGAACAAATGCATCGGGTAGGTCAACATGAAAGAGATGTGGCGCACTAGGCACACTTAAGTACCAGGTCTTTGATGATGCCAATCCTAGACATGCATTTTTCATAACGTCTAACCATAACTCTTATGGATTCACCGTGAAAGATAGTTTAATAACTTTTATCAAATTAGAAGCCCTTTCAGAGATTTCATAAATCTATGAAACTACGAACAACTATTTGTTCTTTAGACTAACTATTAGTCTCAACATGTTAACATTTAACATTGAAGCAACCTAACATAGTTATGATTAACTCTTAATCATTCAGTGATAATCAAAATAAGTCTTTATTAGGTGTGATACGATAAACGATAAATATCTAAATCGAATCAAACAACATGCATCTCATACATAAACATCACCCAAGAATTTAAGTCTGAATTCGTATTATACAAGTGGCTCTGATGCCACTGTTGGGTCACGTCGGTACGCCCCGTGACGCAGGGGAAAAATTAATTCGACGTAATCTAACCAGGATCCATGTACAGGAACGAATCTGGGGTGAAAAGATGAAGAGTTACCTTTTAAAACTTTAGAAGCTAGAAAACCGACGGTATATCGGAATAACCACGTCAAGTAAAACCGGAATCATCACAGGTTCGCAACGACCTCTACGGAGTTTACCCGAACAAAAAAAAAACAAAGTTTTCGCCTTCCTAACACTTAGGGATAAATTTTGACAGGTTTGAACACCTTCCAAGGAGAAGTCGAAATCCCTCCAGGGATTCCTGAGGGAGTCTGAAATCGACCAGGGGTTCAACCAGGACTTGGATCGAACTAGGGAATCGCCAGAAATTTGCCAGGGGGTAAGAGGAACACTAGAAAAATATCGAACAGCTTCTCAGAAGAAATCTGGTACTTGTCGAAAATTCTAAAGGGAATTCCCAGGGATATGTCGAAATTTGCAAGGAGGAATAGGGATGATTTGGTTGCTAGCCCTTGTCCCTTTAAATAGTATTCAGAGACTTAATTCTAGTTGAATTCCTTAAATCCAAGTTCAACCAAAATTCATAGAATCTAATTTTACTTGAAATTGGTTTATATTAAATATACATTATATTTAATAATATTAAATGAAATATATATATATTTAATTATGTAAAATCTTATTCTACATAAAATATGGATTTAAATATACATTATATTTAATTCATATATATATTTTTTATTATATAGAATCTCATTCTATCTTTACTTGGATTTAAATACATTTAAATATATATTTTTAATTATGTAGAATCTAATTCTACATAAACTTGGAATTAAATATACATTATATAAATTCCAAATATATATTTAAATTTCTAGAATCTTATTCTATAATATTTAAGTCTCTAAATATTTTCCATGCTCTAAATAATATTTGATAAATACAATATTTATCTAATATTATTCTCATTTAAGGGAGTTGCCGATTTCCTCCTATCCCATAGGGGATTTTCGGCAACCTCCCCAAAATAGGGAGTATGGTTTCCAATTTTTTGTTCGTTTCATTCGAAGGGTGTGACCCTTGTAGGTTCATGCAACGTTAGCAGCAAAATTAGAATTGTTCTAATTTTACAAACAATGAGTGGCATCTAGCAATACATCATTGCTACCTAAGTTGCATGAATTCATGATTTGACTTTCCTAATTCCTGAATAAACTTTCTTTATGTATTTTATCCTTTTGTCCTTTATATCTTAGATGAACACAAGTCATGGGTTAGTCACACTTGCGTTGTCCATCTAGTGTTTCTTGATGTCTTGAGTAGATTATTATAAACGAATCTCTATGATATCTCATACCATAATATTCGAGCATGGCCATACATTTTCTAATCTCACTCAATCAAGTGGTCGGAGATATTTCTCCCATTATGTAGGTGGGACAAATCCTTTCTTGATCAACCATATTTCACTACATAGGTCATCACGTATCCAATCATCAGTCTTTATAATGTAGTCAGTTACGACACACGTTTGACTATGTCAAAATACGTAAATCTTTATGTTGAAATCATGTTGATCTCAAGTCCGAGGATCATACATATGTTTATCATGAGCAATGTTGTGGCTGTCACATAATTACCCAAGAAACATGCTCATAGCGGGTCAATCCAGTATGTTGTTCTCTAACAAATACTTATGTGTTGATTTTGGCATCTCTATGTCAATTACAACACTTGTTATCAATCAACCACATATTAGTCTTTATATATTATCATTGTCCATACCCGTAAAAATATTCGACTAAGGATTCTATTTAACAATAATCATATTATTGTATGGACATTATTATCCAATGGTTAGTTTGATGCACAGAAACATACCAAATGATAATAACGGCAATGTCATTACTTGATAAATCTAATAAAATAGTATGTCTATTCAATAATCATATGATTGGTCTTTGAGCATACTCACACACAACCCACCGATGTACACCGGACTACTGTCAAAAGGGTGTTACGATATCTATGTGGAACCTTGGATCATGGTCTTACCATTCGCCGTAATTTTTCTCTTACTCCGCATGCCTTTTCTGATGCTGACCGGGCTGGTGACAAAGATGATTTTACGCCTACAACTGCTCATATTGCATATCTTAGCTGCAATCACGTGTCTTGGAGCTCTAAGAAGCAGAAAACTGTTGCCCGGTCTTAAACTAGAGCGAAGTATCGCTCAGTGGCGGCCATAGCTGCTGAGATGTGTTGGTTGTGCTCTCTCTTGTCCGAACTTGGTGTCATTATACCCACTCAATCGGTGATTTATTGTGATAATGTTGGTGCCACGAACCTCTGTGCCAACCTAGTCTTTCACTCCCGCTTGAAACATGTTGCGCTGGATTATCACTTCATCTGTGAACAAGTACAAAGCGGGAGTCTACGCGTCTCTCATGTTTTCACTCGTGACCAACTTGCTGATGTTCTTACGAAACCATTGTCGCGCCAACAATTTGTCACTATCATCAACAAGATCAGCCTCACTCCACCACCGATCGTCTTACGGGGGCGTGATAACATATTGCCACAACAACCTTAGCTTTCATATTGTTATTCTGATTCTCCTTGATCTTAGCAACCAATTCTCTCTATCTTATCCCTTGTATTTTGAATTTCATTTTCTCCACTGTTAGTTACCATCTCTGTTGTATAAATAGTTTGCTAATGATTGTGGTAAAATCAATCAATAAGAGACTACAATTCTCATCTTCTTCTCTTTATAACATGTTTGTCCCAGGAAATGTTTGGTGAATTTGGCCAGCCAATTCGCCGCCCGATTACAGGATCTGGGTACAAAGAAAAAAGAAAAGGAAGCGAAACACAGCATTTCCGAACGAATGTCCTCCTTAATGGCTTACGAGGTCCAACCGGATAAGGATCCTGAGCTTAGTCTTTCAATGACAGGTTGACAGTCAACCTCAAGAATAATATCAGAGAAGCCTTTAAGAGAGGCTAAATAAAGTCCCAGCCGAATGGCGAAAGCTTCTGCCACCACTGCGGAAGGTGCTAGGGTGTGTGCAGATATTCTTTGAATAACGAATCCCATAGAATCTCGTGCATTGACTGTCGCTATAGCCTTGCCCGTTTTGCTATCAAAAGCAGCACCGTAATTGATTTTAACAAAGAGGTAGGGAGGGGGAGTCCAACACCTCGGATCGCAAGGTTGATGGGGCTTATCCAGTGAACCCATTAAATTTGCTTGCTCGAACTCCTGAAAGGCTTGCTCAGCACGCAGCCAAACATCCCAGGGGAAGTTTTTTCTTCCTTCAAAAACCAAGGCGTTCCTTGATTTCCAAATACTCCAAAGAAGGAAAGTAATGAGAGCGCAACCTTCTTCGAACTCTCTCACCTTCCGAAACTCGTTAACCCTAGTCCACCATTTGGAAAATCTAGGAAAACCCAAAGGAGAAAGAGAATAATTAAAACATGAGGCTTTCCAGACTGCTTGCGCGAAAGGACAAAAGAACATGAGGTGTTCGATGGACTCCTCTTTATCTCCGCATCTAGGACAACAATCCAAATCCTGAAACTTTCCATGAAAACGAGCAGCAAGTATTCCTTTTGTAGGCACGATATTGTGACTAAGATTCCACAAAAAGGAACAGATTTTGGACGGGACTCGTAGCCCCCATATGGAGTTCTAAAAAGCATGATTTTTATATAGCTTATCACTCGAAGAAGGATCTGCAGAAGGATTAGAATTCTTTTCAATGAACCAATAACCCGACTTGGCCGAATACTCCTCATTCTTTGTTCCGACCCAAATAAGGGAGTCGTTCACTCCAAGTCCCCCAATCGGAATGTTTAGAATTGCATTTGCTTCAGTCGGTGAGAATAGGCTATCAATCTTAAAGTTGTCCCACGACCTCGAATTTGGATTCATGAGACTACAAACAGATGGGCAAGGACAACCAGGAGGAGGCAGAGAAAAAACCCTAAATTTAGGGAGCATTAGAATCCAATTATCGAACCAAGTGGAAATACGCCTTCCATTTTCGACTCTCCATAAGGACCCTTCCTTAATAATATCGACGCCTTCTCTAATACATGTCCATGCCCATGACGGGTTGGTGCATCTAGGGGCCTCGAAAATGTTTCCATTCGGAAAATAGATTCTGCGAAGTGTTTGGGCCAAAAAGGAGTTTGGATTCTTGATCACTTTCTACGCCACTTTAGTGATGAGGGCCTTATTAAAGAATCTAAGGTTGCGGAAGCCTAAACCTCCTTGGTCCTTTGGTCTACAAAGGTTCTGCCAATTTATCCAATGTATGTCTCTCTCCTTATTCCCATAGTTATTCCACCAGAAATTGGCCACAATCGACCTGAGCTCATCACAGAAAGAAACCGGGAGCAAGAAGCATTGCATAACATAGGTGGGAATAGCTTGAGCAACAACTTTTATGAGGATTTCCTTACATGCCTGGTTAAAGAATTTTGCTCTCCATCCCTTCAGTTTATTCTGTACCCGTTCTTTTATAAAAAGGAGAGATTCCTTCTTACTACGTCCCTAGAAAGAGGGTAAACCCAGGTATCTGTTATCTTCCTCCATTGGACAGAAACCCAGTAGATTGGAAAGGTGGATCTTAAGGCGGTCGCTAACATTAGGCGAAAAGAAAACTGATGATTTCTGGAAGTTCACTGTTTGTGCTGTAGTACTCTGGAACAGATGCAGAATACGAAGGGCAGCTTCGTAGCTTGCTTCATTAGCTCCCAAGAACATAAGACAGTCATCAGCGAACAAAAGATGGCTCAAGACCGGGTATCGTCTTTTAATTCTAAGACCTTCAAGGCAACCTGATGCCATCTCCTTTTCAATAATCCAAGAGAGGATGTTTGAGATAAGAGTGAATAGAAAAGGTGAAAGAGGTTCGCCCTGTCTTAAACCTCTTCTTGCTGAGAAATCTCCAAACTTCTCTCCGTTTAAGACTAGGGAGAAAGAGGTAGATGAGACACATTTCATGACCCTGATAACCAACTAGTCACAAAAGCCCATTCTATTCATCACAAAGCGAAGGAGATCCCAATCCACCTTATCATAAGCTTTCTCCAAGTCAATTTTCAGGGACGTAATTCCCTTCTTTCCTCTCTTTGCTCGTTTGATGGCATGAAAAGCCTCGTTGGCAAGAATGATGTTATCGTGAATGGATCGGCCGTGAACAAAAGCAGATTGGTGATGGCCAACAAGATCGAGGAGGAAAGACTTCAGCCTCGAAGCTAAGATCTTGGTTATAACCTTCATCGAGAAATTGCATAAGCTAATTGGCCTATAGTGAGAAATTTCAAAAGGATTAGTTTTATTCAACCCATAATCCAGGAATCCGTCATTGAACAAAGCAATCACCATTTTAATGAGATCCCCTTTGATAGTATCCCAGAAAGATTGATAGAAACAACCAGGAAAACTGTCAGGCCCTGGGGCTTTGGTAGCTCCCATGTTAAAAATTATTTTCTTAATTTCCTCCTCAGAGACTTTCCTCCGAAGCTCGTTGTTCATCTCATCAGTCACCAGCTTTGGAATGAAGTCACCAAGACATTGGAAATCAATGGTGTGATCTTTTGCAAACAGATTATGAAAATAATGTTGGATATAAAGAGCTATGTCTTCAGGTTCCTCAATCCAGGTTCCATTGTTCTTCTTCATTCTGACGATAGAATGACTCTGCGGTGTTGAATAGTAGCGGCGTGAAAAAACTTGGTATTTTTATCTTCTCATTTGAGCCAGTTGATTCTAGAGCCTTCATTCTAACAATATTAATTTATCTTTTGAAATTTAAATGAACTGTCAATTTAAATTCTGAATAAATTTTCTATCGTTATTCGTCTCATCATATTCTTTAGTTCTCACTAATTGTGGCTCACTATTGTTATTGATTACTATTATCGTCAATTACTATCAGAGGTAATTTTTAGACCTAAAATTTTAAGTTCACTTTTTTCTAATTTCATGAACACAAATGTGATGTTCGTCTCGTTAAAAATGTCTCAAATTCTACAATTTTATGTACATCCAAAAATAAAAATAGTTTTTTTATATAAAAAACTACACAATGTATACTTTTTATCAACTCTTATGATATATTTAGCGACTTTTATGATTTTCATTATATATATATATATATATATATATATATATATATATATATATATATATATATATATATATATATATATATATATCGACTTTTTATGATTTTATAATTGATATAAATTAATAATATAAAAAGGATTAATAACATATACACTGGCGGTGGAAATTAAAAGTTTCCACAAGCGCCTTAGTTTAAGGATATAGGGAGTTAGTTTAGGGTATAGGGTTTAGGTGTAGGGGTTTAGGGATAATTATTTTAATTTAAGGTTTAAGGTTATATTTTAGGGTTTATAGGTTAGTGTTTAGTTTTTATGGTAATATGGTGAGGATTTAAGTTTTAACCTATAAACCCTAAATTATAACCCTAAACCTTAAATTGAAACAAATATCCCTGAATTCTAACCCCTACACCTAAACCCCTAAACTATATACCCTAAACTAATTTTTTGTACCCTAAAACTAAGGCACTTGTGTATAGAATATTTATCCTATAAAAAATATAAAACAAATATAATTATATTAATAAATTTAAGAATTATTAAAATATTAATATGGTTGGAATTTTTTGATATTATTTTTATTTGATATTAATTAATAATATATATAAATATTGGATGAGTTTGCATGTGTTCGAACTCTAATGTCCTACATATATATTGATTATCCATGTCGATGGTTGAATAACATCATGAAAGTTCTGATAACCGATAAAACCTATAATGATTAATTAATATATAATTAAATAAATTCTGAAAAGTATAGATTTTTTTTTGATGTTTTGAGATTTAAAAAATATAATTTTTTCTCTAATTTATACATTTTTTAATTTTTTTAATTTTTCTATAACACATTATATGATTTAATTCGACCGTATAATTTTTTAACAGTATCAGTGGTTGAGACAAATGACATACAGTGCATCTGTACGTGTATAATTCGAAAAAAAATAACACCAAAGAGAGATAGAGAATTTTTATCCGACATAACTAGATTGACGGAACATTATTGCACGTTGCCTATATTTATTTGACAGACAAGGTTAATAGTTTCGTCGATTACAAAAAACCCATGAACTCTACTTGTTTTCAGAAGATTACAATTACGAGGGTGTTTATAATGTTATCAGCTAGGATGAATGATGTGATATAATAGCTATCAGGGAGAGAGAGTTCACCCAAACACTTCAAACAATCATGGCCAGTTCCTTGCCTAACACGACGGGGGATCAGCCGCAGCTGCAAGACCTGGAGGATAGCAGTCGAACCGAGAGAGCCCAGTGGTTGATTAATTCTCCTGAGCCTCCTAGTTTATGGCGGGAACTTGTTGGTGCAGTCAAAGGAAGTTTCTCTACGTCGACCACCAAGGGGAAACGTGCCATCTCCTTCTTCCAAGCTTTATTTCCAATCCTCAGCTGGGGAAAGACTTACAAGGCTTCCATGTTTAAACATGATTTAATGGCGGGTTTAACACTTGCAAGCCTTAGCATTCCTCAGGTACTTGCTACTCTCTTATGATTCTCAATCTCACTCTTTGCTTTCACACCACTCACTGTGCCTCTTTCTGCAGAGTATTGGATATGCTAATATAGCCAGACTTGAACCTCAATATGGCCTATGTAAGTTGCTTCAAGTTTCAGAAATTTTTGTCTTACCACCTTGCTCTTCAGTTAAAATTTATAGATTTGTGTTTTGGGGTTGTTTAATCCAGACACAAGCGTCGTCCCGCCTCTTATTTATGCGTTAATGGGAAGCTCAAGAGAGATAGCTATTGGACCAGTTGCAGTGGTTTCAATGCTGCTATCTTCCATGGTGCCGACCCTAGTGGATCCTGCAGCTGACCCCATTGGGTACACAAGGCTACTCTTCACTGTTACATTCTTCGCAGGAACTTTCCAAGCCATATTTGGATTGTTTAGGTACTGAATTCTTTTCATCTTTTTTCCTCCTTTTATAATGATCTGAAAACAATTTGCTGTTTCGCAGATTGGGGTTCCTGGTGGATTTCCTTTCTCATGCTGCAATCGTTGGATTCATGGCGGGTGCAGCCATCGTCATAGGCCTTCAGCAACTCAAGGGACTATTTGGACTGAGTCACTTCACCAACAAAACCGATGTCGTCTCAGTTTTAACCTCGGTTTCCAAATCGGTTCCGCATGAAGCAAGTTCCCTAAGAAATCCACTTTGCACCCATAATTTCAGTATAGGATTGCTAAACTCTTTTGCTTTCATTTTCTCACCCCTTTCTATCTTTCTTTAAACAGTGGTACCCTCTGAACTTCGTCCTGGGTTGCTCCTTCCTGACATTCCTCCTAGTCGCCAGGTTCATCGTACGTAATCAAAATTCTGGGGTTTTCCCATTAAAGTAATGACTTTTGTTTTATCAGTAAATCTAAAAAACAATCCTAACTGAATATTTCAGGGAAGACGAAACAAGAAACTGTTCTGGTTCCCGGCAATAGCTCCTCTTTTGTCAGTCATATTATCCACCCTGATTGTATATTTAACAAAAGCTGACAAGCACGGGGTGAAGATTGTAAAACACATAAAAGGAGGGCTCAATCCAAGCTCAGTCCACCAGTTACAATTCAACAGCCCACATGTTGCAGAAGCAGCCAAGATTGGGTTGATTTCTGCCGTTGTTGCCCTCACCGTGCGTAATCACCATCCATCTCCTTCTACTTGCCTGTTTTATCTTTAGCTAGCTTGTTTAAGGCAGCACCATTAAAACATATTCATCTCAGGAAGCCATTGCAGTTGGCCGATCGTTTGCTTCAATCAAAGGGTACCATTTAGACGGTAACAAGGAAATGATGGCCATGGGTTTCATGAACCTTGCAGGATCTCTAACTTCCTGCTATGTTGCAACTGGTAATTAACTGAATGAACCCCATAAGTTAAATTACATTTTCTCATCATATATATATAAATTGTGTGTTTTTTTATAATGTATTGGCAGGTTCATTTTCAAGGACTGCAGTAAATTTCAGCGCAGGATGCAGGAGCGTTGTGTCAAATATTGTGATGGCCATTGCTGTGCTATTGTCGTTAGAGTTGTTTACCAGGCTGCTCTATTATACCCCAGTCGCCATCCTTGCTTCCATCATCTTGTCTGCACTTCCTGGACTCATTGACATTAATGAAGCTTACAATATCTGGAAAGTTGACAAACTAGATTTCCTAGCTTGTCTCGGTGCCTTTGTCGGAGTCTTGTTCAAATCGGTGGAGATTGGTCTTGTAGTCGCGGTAATTTCTTATCATCTCATTTCACTGTTGTATTGGATATATAAGTATAACTGTATCCGACTCTTACTTCGATTTTCGGATAATAATACTCCACAGATAGGCACAAACCAGACCAGTCCATTACAAATTCACTGCCTGCTAAACACCATGTGAATAGTATGGCCAGCTTGTGGGTTCCATCTCATATAATTGAGCTTGTTATGTCACTTCGTCCAACATAAAACTATGTACCACAGAAAGCTAAAACCTAACACTTGTTGTCTTCCTTCCAAGAATGGATGGACCCCGGGGCATAGTGGCCTGTTGCCCACTTGTTGCAACTATTGTTTTCTCCCTGCTATCCTAATTGAGTGGATCACAATTGCATATTTTCTAAAACATAATGCTGTACAGTTTGCAGTAGCACAGTCAAGGACGAAGGACAATGTCGAGGCGATCGAATTAGAAATTTATGGTTATAGTAGGTTTTGACATGAACCCAGTTCTGATATATGCCTGTTTGCATTGTCCATATTCTTGAAATTTCTGCTACTGGAATCCTTAAATTGAGGTTATATTTGGTGCTTAATGTATTCAACGGAATTCATTAAAGTGAGGAATTAGGTGCTAGAATCCTTGACATTTCCACTCAACTACTCTTAACCCCACATTTGGTAGCTTTCAGTTTCACAATCTTTTTGCATATTTAATTCTTGAAAACTTACTCAAAATCCCAGTAATTAAGTACTGATGATTGTACAGTTCGAAGGAGGTACGAATCATCCGAGTTACTTACACAAAACCCACCTGTTTGAAACTATAATGGATAAATTGTTACAATTGCATGTAAAAGTGGGAGAGGAACCATAATTAATTGCTTCCTAATTGAGAAATTTTGTATAAATTGCAGGTAACTATCTCATTTCTCAAGTTATTGCTGCTTTCCATTCGACCAGCCATTGAACAACTTGGAAGACTTCCAAGGACAGATATATTTTGTGAAGTGGATCAATATCCTATGGCCAGTAAAACTCCAGGATTGTTGACACTTCGCATCAACTCTAGCTTACTTTGCTTTGCCAATGCCAATTTCCTCAGAGACAGGTATGTAATTTATGATTATGCATGCATGCAACACTGTAGGGAACTATATTAGTTTGTAAAATCAGTCCGAACCCTGTTTCATAACATAACATAACATAACATTGCATTGTTCAGAATAACGAGGTTAGTGACAGAAGATGAGAAGGGAAGAGAAGAAACGGCAAAAGACAGAGTTCAAATCTTAATCCTGGACATGACCAGTGAGTTTACATAATCATCCTACAGTTTACAAAACAAAGAGACAATTTTAGAGTATATATAAGTGATTCTCCTTTGTGACAGACGTGCTGAACATCGACACTTCTGGGATTCTGGCACTCGAAGAACTGCACAACAATCTGGTTTCACAAGGCATAAAAGTAAGCTTATTATAGTCCCGATCGAGATAGTAATCTTCATACATATCCAAGGAATTATAGAATTTTAAAACTATAATCTTTGTTTGCAGTTGGCAATTGTGAATCTGAGGTGGCAAGTGATCCACAAGCTAAAGCTGTCCAAACTTGTGGAGAAAATTGGAGCCGATTGGATTTTCCTCACTGTTGCTGAAGCTGTGGACGCATGCATTGCTTCTAAATTAGCAATCAACAACACCAACTTCTAATTAATGGCTTCATACCATCCAATACTAGTTCTTGATTAATTACTGTTTAATCAAGAACTTCAAGAAATATTAATAAAAGTGTGCCCACCTACTCTTAATATAGTCTTCTGTGCAAACTAATATTTGGCTACCTTAATTTGTATTGGGTTGAAATGAAAATAAATGGCTAGTTAGCAGCTTCAAAAACGTTTCTTTACAAGCTTAATTTGAAAAAAGTGCGGTTAAAACATTGTTCTCAAAAGTTGTGAAGAACTAAAACGTTAATTTTATACATTACGTTTGAAATTTAAAAAATAAGTTTTTTTAGGGTAATGTTCACCTGTGGTCCCTTTTGTTTAGGATTTGTTCTATTTTGGTCGCTCAAATTCAAAAAAGATCATTCTTGCCACTTACGTTTTGAATCGTGTCTATTTTAGCCCATTAGCCGATAGCCTCCGTTAATAAAAAAATTAATTTTTAATTTAACCCCCAAACTTTTAAAACTTTATTTTTCACCATCTTCTCAAAAATTTGAAAATCTTATTTCTCCGACCACCACCCGATCCCGACCCTCTTTACACCGTCATGGGTCCGCCACTCTCCTCCACCCCAAAGCGTTAAACTTCTTAAACAAAAAATAATTCCTGGGTTGCTCTCAAAATTTTACCGTAGATGGGTGCAGAGGCTGTTGGCGAAACCGGGTTATTTCCCACACGAATGTAGCTTCAAATCTGAGCTGAAATGTCGAGATCGAAACTACCGAAATTTGCACAGCGAACAAACCCGTCAACTATTGAATATTGAAATCCAATGGAAAAAGCCAATAATAAGCAAGCGAAATAAATAATGGAGAGAACACACCAAATTTATGAGGTTCGACGAAAATGTCGTCTACTCCTCGGGCACCACCACCGGATGATAACTTCACTAATACCAAAATGGTACAAACAAATGGAATTCCTAAGAATTCCCAAATATTACAAATGAGAGAAGAGAAACAAATGGGAGAGATGGTATGGATGTTGGGATGGTTTCAAATAACAAATGCTAGGCCTATTTATAGTCGAGCTTTAAGGACTAAACTTGTAAATAGCCTAAAGTTAAGGGACCAAAAAATTAATTTCCCCATTGGTAATTTCAACACTTACCGTTGGAGCATTAATTACTGCATCATTTTTCTCCATTCGGTGTATCCATTCATGTATTTTTCTTCTTCAATTGGTGCACCAATCTTCTGACAAAATCGGTGCCCACAAAGCTTGACTTTTCAAGCCACAAATTCAACAAATCTCCACCTTGGCTTGAATTCATCAAGCTTCTTAAAATCTTCTTCTCTCCAAACGCTATTTTTTGCAGTGCCTCCAAATGCGCTCACGAGCGCCATACACCCGAAGGTGCTCAAACTTGCAAGATGTTAATCAAGTTCAAACAATGATTGAACTTGATTGATGTTACCACCTAGGTCAACATATCTGCAGGATTTTCTGCCGTCGATCTTCTAAAGTAGAACATTTCCTTCTTCAAAGATCTCCTGCACAAAGTGATACCTCACGTCGATGTGCTTGTTTCTTGAATGGTAGACTTGATTTTTCGCTAAATGAATAGCACTTTGACTATCACAATAGAGACTAATGTGACTTTGAACAACTCTCAAGTCTTCCAACAATCCGTTAAGCCAAATCGCCTCCTTAACAACCTCTGCAACTGCCATGTACTCTGCCTCTGTAGTTGACAAAGCCACCGTTAACTGTAAAGTAGACCTCCAACTCACTGAGGCTTTTGCTAGAGTAAACAAATACCCAGTAGTAGACCGACGCTTATCCAAATCACCAGCATAGTCGGAATCAACATATCCAACCACAAACTGACCAAGTGTTTCATCTTGCTCAAACACTAAACCAACATCTACGGTTTGTTTGAGATACCGTAGAATCTATTTCACAGCTTGTCAATGTCCTTTTCTAGGATCGTGCATGTACCTGCTCACAACTCCAACTGCTTGTGAAATTTCAGGCCGCGTACACACCATAGCATACATCAAGCTCCCTACTGCATTAGCATATGGAACTTTTGCCATGTATTCTCGCTCTTCATCAATTTTAGGAGATAATTGAGAACTGAGTTTCAAATGAGAAGCAAGTGGGGTACTTACATGTTTTGTGCTTTTATTCATGCCAAAACATTGTAATACCTTTTTCAAATATTACTTCTGAGTCAAACAAAGCTTGCCTCTTCGTCTGTCTCTACTTATCTCCATGCCGAGAATATTCTTGGCCTCACCTAGATCTTTCATCTCAAACTCTTGATTCAACTGAGCCTTCAATTTGTCTATCTCTTGTTGACTCTTTGAAGCGATCAACATATCATCAACATACAAGATGAGATAAATGAAAGATCCATCTTGTAGCTTTCGCAAATACACGCAATGGTCGTATTTCCTTCTTGTGTACTTGTGCCTCCTCATAAAGCTATCAAATCGTTTGTACCACTGCCTCGGAGATTGCTTCAATTCATATAGCGATTTGTTCAGCTTACAAACCCATTTCTTACCACCAGCATCTACATATCCTTATGGCTAAGTCATATAGATCTCCTCTTCCAAATCACCGTGCAAGAAAGCCGTCTTTACATCGAGTTGAGCTAGCTCTAAATTCAACTTTGCTACCAAGGCCAACAATATTCTAGTGGAGGAATGCTTCACAACAGGGGAAAATACTTCGTTGTAGTCGATTCCTTCCTTCTGAGCGTAGCCTTTAGCTACCAACCTTGCCTTGTAGTGAACATCTTTCTTGCTGGGAGATCCGTCTTTCTTTGCAAACACCCACTTACATCCAATTGCCCTTTTACCTTCTGGTAAATATGCCAAATCCCAGGTGTTGTTCTTCTGGAGAGATTGCATTTCTTCATCCATGGCACATTTCCACTTGTCACTTTCTAAGCTTTGCATTGCTTCTTGATAAGTGGCAGGGATATAATCATCAACAACTGGATGGGCATAGGCCAATGTATCTGAAAAAATCGAGCAGGTCTACGAATTTTTCTCCTTGACCTTGTAACTGCAAGTGGTTTTAGTGTCTCCAATGGTTCTTGGGTTTGAACCTCTTCATCTTCTAATTCCTCCATTGAAGTTGGAGAATCAATACATGTAAGGAATCATAATCTGTAGCGGGTACTCCAGACCATACCTCCAACGGTGTTTTTCCTCCAATCGCCGATGACAGTAGACGATTGATGAGATGACCAACATATGTCACAGCCTCATCCCAAAATGGTTTGCCCAACCCAGCATTGGACAACATACATCGAACTTTCTCAAGTAGTGTTTGATTCATACTCTCTGCCACCCCTTTCTGCTGTGGTGTGTGTCTAACAGTGAAGTGTCGAACAATACCATGCTCCTGGCAAACGTCAAAGAGCGGATCACTTCTATATTCCCCTCCATTATCCGTCCTAAGTCGTTTGATCTTCTTGCCAGTATGGTTCTCGATCATATTTTTCCACTTTAGGAAAACTTTGAGCACTTTACCTTTAGACTTAATTGTATACACCCAAACTCTTCTGAAAAAGTCATCAACAAAAGTTACAAAATAGTGTTTTCCTCCCAACGACGTTGTTTTGGAAGGACCCCACACATGTGAGTGAACATAATCCAAAATATCTTTCGTATTATGGATAGCGGTGCCGAATTTCACTCTCTCCTGCTTTCCCAGAACACAATGCTCACAAAAATTTAACTTGCAAGCCTTTGCACCTTTCAACAATCCTTGCTTTGCCAAAATTTGCAAGGATTTCTCACCAACTTGTCCCAACCGCATGTGCCACAATTGAGTAGAATCCAATTTGTCTCCACCGGAAGCTGCTGCTACTGATCCAATAACTGTACTACCTTGGTAGTAATACAAGTTATTTTTCCTGATGCCCTTCATTATCACGAGTGCGCCTGATGTGACTTTCAAAATTCCATCTCTCATAGTGACAATCGAGCCTTTAGATTCCAAAGCTCCCAACGAGATGAGATTTTTCTTCAAACTAGGCACGTATTGGACATCAATCAAAACTCTGGTTGATCCATCTTGATTCTTCAATCGGATTGAACCTATCCCAATTGTTTTACAGGCGTTGTCATTGCCCATATAAACAACTTCTCCATTTAGTTCTACTAAATCGAAGAACCACTCCCGATTAGGGGACATATGATAGGTACAACCCGAATCCAATATGCACTCGTCTGAACGAAAAGATGATGATGAAGCAACCAATGATATTTCAGAGTCACTAGTATTATGCTCTGCAACACATGCATCTCGAGCGGCTTTTCCTTTCTTCTTCAGCTTCGGGCAATCTTTCTTCCAATGACCTTTCTCATGACAAAAAGCACATTCATCTTTCCCAAGTCTGGACTTTGACTTTGATCTCCCTCTCATTTTTGGCTTTTGGCTTTTCGAGCGACCTCTCACCACCATGGCCTCCGCTACATTGTACTTGCTTTCCATCTTGGTTTTCTTTCTCAGCTCGTAACTATACAGAGCAACAGTTACTTCTTTAAGGGTCACCTCATCCTTTCCATGAAGTAACGTTGTTTCAAGGTGCTCAAATTCATCTGGAAGGGATGGCAACAGCATTAAAGCCAAATCTTCATCTTTGAAAGGTTCATCCATGCCCAACAGATCTGCCACTAACTCATTGAAGGCAGTGATGTGTTCATTCATACTGGTGTCTGGCTGATAATCAAATATGAACAATCTTTTCTTCATGTAAAGACGATTCTGAGAGCTTTTCTTTAGGAATTTTTCCTCCAATGCTTTCCACAATTTGCTTGCATAAGTCTCGTTCTTGTAAGCATACTTCTGCTCCCTGGAAAAACAAGATCGAATCGTACTGCACGCCATACGGTTGATTGTTCTCCAATCTTTCTCAACCATATTTACGGGGTTTTCTTCCTCAATGGCAATGTCTAGACCTTGTTGAAATAAAGAGTCTAGCACCTCGCCTTGCCACATGCCAAAGTGATCGGATCCATCGAACAACTCCACCGAGAAGTTTGCATTTGACATTATCCTCCTCACCGGTATAGAGGAAGAGCTTGATGCACCATCTGACCCATCTTTTGCCATGACAACTAATAATATTCAACAGCACGAACTGGATATTGAAACACCACACTAGGTAAGTTCCCAGGAAAGAGAGGTGGATCACACGGATCGCTTAAATACCAAGTCTTCCCTAGCCAGAACTTTCCTAGACATGCACTGTCACAACACCACACTTCTTTGCAGCAACCGAGCGACTGGGATAGCCTTCACCGAAGCTCCGATACCAAATGTTGGCGAAACCGGGTTATTTCTCACACGAACGTAGCTTCAAATCTGAGCTGAAATGTCGAGATCAAAACTACCGAAATTTGCACAGCGGACAAACCCGTCAACTATTGAATATTGAAATCCAATGGAAGAAGGCAATAATAAGCAAGCAAAATAAATAATGGAGAGAACACACCAAATTTACGAGGTTCGACGAAAATGTCGTCTACTCCTCGGGCACCACCACCGGATGATAACTTCACTAATACCAAAATGGTACAAACAAATGGAATTCCTAAGAATTCCCAAATATTACAAATGAGAGAAGAGAAACAAATAGGAGAGATGGTATGGATGTTGGGATGGTTTCAAATAACAAATGCTAGGCCTATTTATAGTTGAGCTTTAAGGACTAAGCTTGTAAATAACCTAAAGTTAAAGGGACCAAAAAATTAATTTCTCCATTGATAATTTCAACACTTACCGTTGGAGCATTAATTACCGCATCATTTTTCTTCATTCGGTGCAGCCATTCACATATTTTTCTTCTTCAATTGTTGCACCAATCTTCTGACAAAATCGGTGCCCACAAAGCTTGACTTTTCAAGCCACAAATTCAACAGAGGCAAGGAAAGATGTAGTGATACTGTACAACATCACTACCTTGGAGAATATGGATTTGGCTGGTGATCCTTATTCTGTGAAGTATAATTTGGACAAGGAAGAGTGTAAGAAAGCTTGCGAGGAGGATTGCTCCTGTGGTGGGGTTCTCTATTTTAGCCCAAATTGCAACATATTTGGACTACCGTTCAAAGGTGGTAGAAGACATGAAAATATAACGTCTGCAACCTTCATCAAGGTGATTGTCAGTAACACCATATCCATAAGTCCCTCATTCGACATCAGTCCAATTTTAATATTTTTAAACAATGGAAACCGAAGCCTAATTTTAACTATGGGCTTAAGTTTGGGTTACGTTACAGGCTTGTCTTTCGTGATGGCATTACAAGAAAATACATTTTTAGTGATATTGAAAATAATCACAAAAAATGTTAAATTTAATCACTAAAATTTACAGTAATTATTTTTTTGAGTCGTCACCAGTCGTCATTAATAACTCCGTCACAATTATATTAGTGACAACTTTCATGTATTTCGTCACAATAGTTATATTTTTTATGACCACACTATTTGACACAAATAATTATTAATGGTGACTAAAATTTAGACACTAATGTTATTCTTACTAGTGACAAACATTCTATCACAAATGCACATTTAAATAGTGTCTAAAATATGTCGTCACTGTCAATAATAAAATATTAATTATATTTTTACTTGTAACCATTTTATTTAGGGTTTAAACTAATCACTAATTGTCTGATGTAGGATATTCAGGTATTAAGGATCGAACTTGGAACCTTTAGGGTGAGAGTGCAATACTTATCTACTAGGCTAGACAAGAAATTTAATATTATTTTGAAAGAAAAATAATATTTAGGTTTAATTGTAATTGAAATTAAATTATTTATTTTAAAAATATTTATTAATTATAACACTAATTATTATAATAATGATTTAACTAATTTTTCTATGGTTTTTTATACGAATCACGTATGTTGAAGAAACTATTTATATTTTTTTGAAAAAAAATTAATCAAAATGAAATATATTTTTTAAAATTTTCAAAAAAGTTCTATCATATATTATGCTAAAATCACATAGTAGTCTTTGTACTCTAATTTGGTCACTTTAAATTTCTATACTTTTTAAATTTTGAATTTTCGATTCTGAAATGAATGGTAGTATTTAAATATGTTAAGTAAAATTTTATTTTTAGCTAATTTTGTTATACAGAAGTTGCTTATTTAATTTTTGTTCTTTAATTTGATCATTATTAGTCATTGTAATTTAGTCATATTGTCGGTGTCCCGTTAGGATTAGGATTAAAATTTTAAATTTTGAAAAATATAGGGATTAAAGTTGATCAAAATAGATTGACTAAAACAACAATTTACACATAGTATAAACTATAAAAATATTTTACCTTTTGACAAACTAGTTTATGGTAACTTTAATTTTTATAATTATAAAAGTAAATTTATTATTGTGACAATGTTTAATTTGTCATTACTTTTATTTTTTATTGGTGAAAAAATTTATCACAACAAAAAGTGAAACTTTAAGTGACAAGTAATTTCATTGTAACAACAAATATCAAATAATAGTGACCACTTCACATATCGTCACTCTCATGTATCAAAGTTTTAGTGAAAATAACTTTGTGTCACAATTGTATACTTATAGTGAGAATTCATTTGTGAAAAATGTAATCGTCACAATTACTACTGTTACAGTGACTAAATAAAAATATGTCACAATTACTTATACTAATAGTGTCGCACAAAAAAATTGTTACAAAAAATTATTATTTGTGACAATATTATTCTTAGTCACTATTAATTTGTCAATAAAAACTTATATTGTTGTGGCGTTATGCAGCTTATTGCTATACAAGCATAGGGTCAAAAGTTACTAGAAGCTTTCAGAAAATACAAGTCGAATATTAACCGAGCAGTTTACACTACGATCATTCACTTTAACGAACTAGATGAAGGAACTCATGGTTTCGATGACAAGGTAGGTAGAGGCTCGTGCGGAGCAGTTTATAAAGGAATTTTGCTGGGGATGGTAAAAGTATTGTGGTCAAGAGCTTGCGAAAGTTAACGAAGGATAAACAGATCGGATTCGAACCAAGATGACGGTCATTGGAAGAACTAACCACATGAACTTGGTTCGATTGCTCGGTTTCTGTGTGGAAGGTTCAAGGAAGGTCCTTGTTTATGAATACTTGAGCAATGGCTCACTGGCAGACTTTCTATTCAACAAGAATGAACTCCCAGTTTGGAAGGAGAGAGCCAGAATTGCATTGGACGTGGCTAAAGGTATACCTTATTTACATGATGAGTGTGAGACATGTATCATCCACTGCAATCAAATACAAGAAGTTTAACGCTTTGGGGCACAAATTAATTTTTTTTTGAAGGTGGACACAATAATAAAAATTTTAAAATTTTAGGGTGTACACAAGTAATAAAAATTAAGGACTAGTTTATAAAATTTTAAAAAATTAAAAATAAATATGTGAACTTTAAAAATTTTAGGGTGGGCACGGGCCCACCCAAGATAAGCTTTGCATCCGCCACTGGTGGCGGACCCATGGAGGTGGAAAGGTGGGTGGAGAAATAAAAATTTTAAGTTTTTGGGAAGATGGTGAAAAATAAAGTTTTGAAAGTTTGGGGTTAAATTAAAAATTATTTTTTTTATTAACGAAAGTTAACGGTTAAGAGACCAAAATAGACACGATTCAAAACATAAATGACAAGAATGATCTTTTTTTTTTTTAAATTCGGGTGATCAAAATAAATCAAACTTCAAGCCAAAGAGACCACAAGTACAATTATTTTTTTAATTGGTCAAGTAGTCATTATATCTGTCCTAGAATGTTTGCAGCATGAATTAAAGCCGAGAGGACTAAATAGAGCATCGAGATCATTAATTAAGGATATGATTTTTTATGATACTCGATCTAAATTAATCAAGGATTGTTTATAATGGAAGGACCAGGACATGAGCTAAAACATTGGCAGTTTTGCCCACCAGGTTCTAAAATAAAGTTTCTGTACTTCATGGATATAGATAAGTTCCCATTTATTCAGCTGTAAAAGAAATAAAAATCCAAAAACATAATAAAAATAAAAACATCATCCAGAGCTATAATCAGAAAATTCAGAATTGTTTCATTGTTGACATCAATGAACATACTTGAGAAATCCACCCCCCGCAACTTCTCATTTCTGCAAAATTCCAAGAGTATTTCGTTTATCAATGCAGAATTAACATAATTTTACTGATAATATTGCCTGGTTTAGATGTTCAAACGAGCTTAGTTGGGCTTAGAAAGCAATAATTACCTTACTCAGAAGAAATAGCCTCAAATGTGGATCAATCGGCAGTCCAAGCTCCTCAAATATTGGATCATACAATGAGTTTATCATCGGCCTGAAATCATGGTACTCTTTAGTTTGGATTTTCAAGAGTTGAAAGAAACTTACTCAGGGTTTCAGGACATATAAGCAAATGATATCACTAAAAATTAAACAACCTTGGATGAAGAATATAGCTGGCGATCTCAGGATCAGATCTGCCTCCATCCAGTAGAGCTAGAGGGTTATTGTTCACCTGTTCAGCACTTGATGCTTGTGGTATTGTGGCTTCTCTCTGTTATTGACCAAGACCAGACAAGATTATAGCTTCAAACCATCTTTAATTATAGCAATACAAAATAATGAGATGATGATTCTGCAATTATTCCAAGACTCAAACTTTGGTTCCAAATTTTAATACCCTGAAGCGCTTGAAAGGTGATGATTCTGCCGCTTCAAATCTGCTCCTTGCATGGCCTAGCAGTCCGGCAGTTCCTTGCTAAATCAATTTAAAAACAACAAAATGAGATGATGTTAAGGATTTGAGGTAACAGTTTCCATGTGAGATGATACCTCCTTGTGGCTGCCCAGCAATGATCCCATATGAAGAGGAGCTGATGAGCCAACAGTTTCCTGTCAACGAGTTTGTACGATATTCGTTGTCAAATTCAGATCGAAAACCATATAATCATTTCCAGGAAATATTGTTAGTGATAAATGTATTTACTTGCAGAAATAAGCTTGGAAAGGTAGTCCCGGAGCTAGGATATGTAGCATTCGGTCTGATAGCTTGACTCGGTAATCCTTGTTGTTGCACAGTTTGCAGCCTGTAAGTGGAAGTTAAAATTCTAAATCAAATAGCAAGAGGAATAGAATTTATTAAGCACTCAATGTGTTTCCTTAATGGTTTGATAAAATAAACTTAGTCCTCAATAAAGAAAGTACAAAAGGTAATCAAGTTAACCTAGGCATAAGAGGAGTTTCAGGCAGCTCAGAATTATGATGCTGTTGATTTGGTAAACCAGGTATCTTTGAGAATTGATTAGTTGCTTGATGGGAACTGAAAACCAAATCGAGAACGTGTATGATCAAATTACATGAAGCATATATCGGGTTAGGCATATAGTCCGGTCCGTGAACAAATCTACTTACCTTTCTTGCTGATGAAATTTAGAAAGAAATTCAATAGGTACCTTAAGGGCAAGGAGGATTCATGGAACATGGTGCTCCGAGTTTGTGAATTACATGCTCCAAGTGCCGATGGGACTTGATTATATTGATAGGAGAATTGGTGAGGCCTAAATTAAAACAGAAACAAAAATTTTAGTCACTTTATACTAAAAGGAGATGAAGAGTATTGATCAAATACATAAGCTCCATAGGCAGTGGATGCTTAGTCAGCTCAGATTTCTGGAGCAGTGAGCCAGATGCATTGGGCATATTGGCCTGTCGATTAAGCAGGTGCATCGGGTTCCTATATTAGATATACGAAAAATCAATCACAATATAGTTCTAAATTTCTTGTGTTGGTGTGCAACTATACATAATACATGTATATTTATATATAGTTATACTGATCGGATCGAGAAAATACCTTGAAGGTGTAGGACATATAGGTGCTATGAAGTTGTAACTCAGAGGATCAGAAATGTTAGTCGCTTTGAGTTGATTAACTTGTGACCTGAAATCCAATGAAATAATATTAAGAACATGCACAGTGAAGCATATACCTCTTGTTTAATAGATCAATTCAATACCCTGGAGCCAAAGGCCTATGAAGATTATTCTCTTTGTTAGACAACAAAGAAGGTGCTTGCTGCTGGTTGATCTGTGTAGATCCCCCATTCAGAATTCTGATCCCCCTCTGCTCATCATTTACTTCAAAATCAGTCGAAAGAAATTCATATTAATCTTAAGTAATCAATTGCTTCACTTACTGGGGTTTGAGGGAACACATTTGGTGCTGGCTGATTATCATTGAAATGTTTGTTCTTTCCAAAATCTTCAGCAAACACTACTTTCTTGCCTTTATCGACGGATTCGACACGTTTAGGCCTATTACAATGTTAGAAACATGTCATGTTATGACAGAGAATAACGCTTCATTACGTTGTTTAAATAATAAAACACAACGAAGGCCTCAACATACGGTGCAAGCTCAGCTCGAAGGCTACTTTCAGTTCGACTGTTGAGATTATTTGCTTGAGCTGAATTTCCCACATGTTTCGAGTATGATGATTGATTCACATAGCTTCCATTTTGTGGGATCCTTTCAGCCTGATTAAGATAAGAGAGAGATCTTGTGTGTTACTTATTCATCAAGTCTTAGAAGCTACATTCCGAAACTGGCTATAATATCTGTGAATTGCTTTACCAGTGCCAAAGAGAAAGACTGCGTTGGCTCCATAATAAGAGGACTAAATGGTGTTGTTGGCTGTATCAGCTCCTGGTTCGAGCTTCCGTTGCGGAGCAAAGTTTCATCATCACTGCTTTCAGGTGATGATGATACCAACACTACTTTGTCCTATTGAAAATTAGGATAATGTTTTATATCAGTCAATGTAATATTGCATGCCTGTGTTGATATCATATCCACATTATAGGTGGAGAACTAACAGGATTCGAGTCGTCATTGCTAACACGTCCCCTTCGAAAAGTGGTGCCGGGATTATTGGCCTTCATTTCATCCAGCCGAGGCTCAGTGTCTCCTGCGGATGCCAATCCAAGTTCCACAACAGCATTCCCCTCCTGCTTAAATTGCACATATAATCAGCAGCCACACCGCGACATTATTATTTTAAAAAGTAAAGGTAGGTACATCGAGACATACCGATGTTTTCGGCAATTCAGGGCCTCCATTGTTACGAGCAGAGGCAGGGAGATTGAGCTTGGAGATTGGCGCATTCTTCAGAGGCTTCACAGTCCCCTGGATTAATAAGTAAACAATGCCAGAAAGTTAAGCAGTAAAAATATCAAAAGAAGTTAATTTGATTACTGTAAAATGTCCAGTAGGATAAGACTGATTAATTTCTTACCCCATTAGAATCAATTGATTGGAACTCCAAATTAGCTGCTTTTGAGCCACACCCAGTCTCCATTTCTTGTTCTGCTATAAAACAGCAAAATTTATGTCATTGCTAGAGAAATTACTGCACAAACAGATACACTTTGAATTAAATGAACTAAAAGTCAGTAACCAAGTTAAATTTAGATTAATTATATGCTAATATACGATTAGAACTGAAGTAGACTCTTAACTTGAATTAAACATTTGTTTAAAATAACAGTGTAGAATTATTTTTAAAATTACTTTGTTCGTTGAAATGATATGATGAGCAATTAATTCCAGAGAATAAAAGTTAAATCACTATTTTTTTTTTTAAATTTGGATAAGTATCAATTAATTACCAAATTTCAGTAAGATTTTTTATTTTATTTTATCATTACATGTTTGGGGGTGGACTCATGGTAAAAACGTGTTGTTGTAGTTGCCACCTCAGCAAAGGTGGGGAATTGAGGCCAGAAGGATTCAATTTGGGTCTACCTGTCCTTTCCTTCTAAATACTCTCCTTTTCGTCACTATAAAACAATACCATATTTATTATTTAATGATATTTATTATTTCATAACTTCGTAACGTTTATTTTCTTAATAAAATAATATTTTTATTTTTATTTTTATTTTTATTTTAGCCCTTCTTTCAATCTCTTTTTATCAAAATGAACCCTTTTAAAATTAAGGGAAAAAGAAGAAGAGAGGCATAAAATATATAAAGACTTTTCTTAAATAATAATGTTAATACTCTAAATTTTCTTTTATGTATAGATTATTCATTTCCGTCAATGATTTGCAAGAAGATTGTTTTTTAAAGTTTTTAATTCCATCTATTCTAATCTCACAATAACTACATGTTTCAGACACGTCAATTTTTAACACGTGACGTTTATTATTATTGGATTTGAGTTATATGATTGAAATTCCATACAAACTACTTAACAATAGATATAAATACAGATTCGAGTCATAACGCATTAACTTATTAAACGACATCACAGAATATTCTTAAAAAAAAATAATCCACTGCCGGTCAATCGATCCCATCAATGTCAAAACACACGCCGTCTTTATTAATAAAACTATTTATTTGTCAAACAAAAAAGTGAATAATATAATTGAAATTCAAGACAAAATAATAGTGATAATTTTCCATATACTCTACAAATGCAAGTATAGATATAGATTTAAGGTAGAACCGATTTATATCTTAAATTTTTCCTTCAAGAAGAGATAGAAGATTTTTCTAAAAACCCAATCGGACCAAAAATTGAAAGAAAAGGACTAAACATGGACGAGATTTAACAAAATCAAAAGCACCATTTGACAATAAGAGCTCATACAAATATGATTTTTAAAAAGAAAAAGAGAGGAGGAGAAAGAAGAAGAAGAAGAAGAATCAAGTGGTGATTGAAAGTGATGAACAATGGCGTAAAATGAAGGGTAGAAAGAGGCCTTTACCTGCTGGGAGATGGACTCGTTTGTTGATAAAGAAGAATAGAAGGCAGCCAAGCAAGGAGGGTAGAGGACTAAAGTAGGAGAAAGCTTAAGTATATGTATGAGATATATAAATGAAGATGTTGAAATGAAAGTTTGAAGATTATTTATAGGGGAAATTTCCCATGCTTGTGTCACAAAGTTAAAAGATAGTTAACCCTTTTTTTTCTTCTAAGGAGTGCTTTGAAACATGTGAGTGAGTACTGAGTAGGGACGGATGTGTAATTTTATGTTAGGAGTGTAAAATTAAATCATTAATTAAAAAATATATTTAAATTATATCAAAAATTAAAATTTCTAGAGGTACAACTGCACTTCTAACAAACTAATTAACATCTTCTCGGTCTACCTTTGTGCAAGAATAATTTTAATTTTATATAAAATTTGATGTTTAATCTAGTTAATTAATACTAAAGCAATTAACTTATTAGAGATGACATCCATTAAATTTGAATGCTAGTATTTATAATTCTTTTCTCTATTTTTGAATTATAATTTTTTTTCGTAAAATATCTATAAAGTTTACATTTGATATCTGAATTAAATATATTCTCTCAAGTTAACATCTAACGAATTTTAGTCTCATATTGATGCCTAAAGTTGACGCTTTCTCCCAAGTTGATGCCTAAAAAAATTGTACTCCCAAATTGGTACTCAAACTTTAATTTCATCCATTATTTTGATACTTTAATTATTAGTTTTAGTCCTCAAAAGTTTTGCATTTTATCAATTTGGTCTTAATTTAAAACAATTCAATAAATTAAACCTCTTCGTATACAAAACTTCCACCAATTTAATCATTTTTTGTGATACTGTCAGACCAAGTCTATCTAATCAAAATAACATTTAGATGACTGCATTCTACTACCATTAAATCGCAAGCCATTATTAAACTTTTATTATACTAGAAAAGTATTATAACATTTTTGGGAGGAAAACAAATAATTTAGGAGAATAACAAGGAGTAAATTGTTAGAATTGATAAATATATATGGTTACATTTATTGAATTGTTTCGAATTATGATAAAATTGATAAGTATAAGTTTTGGTATCAATATAAGAGAAAATGTGTAGTTTATTTACCAACTTGAGAGAACAAATTCTCTAAATATCAACATCATAGAAGATGTTTAGTTCGAATACCAAATTGGGGCTAAAATTTCTTTAAGTATCAACTTGGGGAAAGATGTTATCAAATATATATGTAAGCATATATAATTTTATGTATTGCATTGAGACCAACAATTAAAAAAATGGTATGAGTCACTCAGTGGTAACTTATGTACTCCTACTATAATATTGTTTTGAATTGGATTTATATATCAAGGATGATTAAAATGCTAATGTTCATATGTATATTAAACATGTTTTGGGCACGCCATATCCTAAAATTAAAGCTAAACCATTATATTTCGATTTACGTGTTCTTGATTGTACTTAAAGAACAACAGTGTTACCCTCCCTTGTTAACTGCACTGGAGCTGGTGCAAAGTTAATGTTGATGGCGGGCGGCGGGCGGCGGGCGGCAGTCGGCATAAGGTGCGGCGTCGTGTGGAGGCGTCGTTCGAAATGAGCATGGAAGTTGGATTGTTGGATTTTTCAAATTCATAGGGAAATGCACGGCCATGGAAGCTGAATTGTGGAGAGTCTATGTTGCGTCCTTAAGTGTTAGCTATATCATTGTGGACTCGGATAATCTCCCGGATGTGCAAAATTTATAAGTAAGATTGTTGATGGGTTGCGTTCTACACTTTAGCAACATGTTTATGCTTCACTTCAAAGGAATTGGACGGTTTCGTTTGAGCATACATTTCGAGAAGACAATAAAGTCGTTGATGGTGTGACGAAAATGTTCGATAAAAATAGCTTTGAGTGTGTTTATTTTATAATCCTCCCGATGAGGTACTAATTTTGTTACATGAAGATTGTATTCGTTAACATGGCTTTATGTCTAAATGTTTGCCAAATGAAATCTATTTTTATTATAAAAAAAATACTAGACATCATAGTCAGACAATTAATTAGAATATTATATATTTCTAAAAGTTTGATTATATAAATCAGATCAATAAAATAATATAATTATATATTAAATTCAAGTTTAGTATTGCGAAATTAAGTAAATAGTTATACATAAGCAGTGACGGAGTCAAGATTTTCATCTAGTAGGGCCAAGAGTAATGTATGATATATATAAGATTCTCATACTACTACTATAAATATTGTTTACCCCATATCCCAACAAATCAAGTGAGGTCAAATCTAATATTTTCTATGAAAAATTCTAGATTACCGCATTGAAAATCTCGTATCTAACAAATCAAGCGGGGTCAATTGCACTCCCACTTTCTATGCTACATCCGCCCATGTACATGAGGTGATGTGAGTCGTAAATTTTGAATTTTACCGGTATTTGCATGTAAAATTTAATAGTTCAAAGTTGGTATTTGTTCATATAAATTATTCACCCTTTGATAAGCCATACGCACCTTGCAGACAAAGCAAAATAAACTCGAGTTTTTAGTATAAATATCATCCTCTTTTTCACTGAGATCACTTGTTGGATTTCAATTAAAACAATAATATCACTTTGTTCACATATATAGAAATTGTTTATATTTAATACATTATTAATGTATAAATTTATATATCAACAGATAATCAAACAATAACAATTTATTACCATTTCCATAAAAATCTTAGAAATAAATATAAATAATTAAACTTTTACTAATATAGATTCATATATTTCTTCTCTTCATTGGAATTAAATAGTGAGTAAAAATTATCAAATAAAATTGAATAATTACTAATTTATTGATTAAGACTACTAAATGTTCCATTTTAATGCTTCAGATAATACCAAAACTTGCCATAATAGACAAATTAACCATAAAGAAAGACAGCTCCAAAACCAGACATGGTTGCATTAATACCAT
This sequence comes from Hibiscus tridactylites, assembly GCA_958450335.1. Lineage (NCBI taxonomy): Eukaryota > Viridiplantae > Streptophyta > Magnoliopsida > Malvales > Malvaceae > Hibiscus > Hibiscus tridactylites. The sequence goes on from OY288277.1 coordinate 13,673,664, forward strand.
ATTCTTAAAACTAAACTGTGAAAACCAGGGGCGTTTAGGAAATATGGTCAAACTGTGAAAGAAAGAAAAAACAGCCCACGGTTATGGCCGATAATTACAAGAGCCGAAAACTCAAGCTTAAACCCTGCCCTCAGCCCTCGGACAAAAAGGGTGACAACCTCAATCAGTTACCAAATAGACCGTTACATACACACTCCACGACTTGCAGTACTAAAGGGATATGTATTACGAAATCTGATGATATCTAGGCCAGATTTTAGAAGACAGGGGCCTTTTAGGTTTGGTTCAATTCAAGTCGACTTCGTAAAGGATAAAATTTAATCAATCAAATTTTAATAAGTACATTATTGTTTATTTTTATTTAAAAAATGCATAAATAATATTATTGATCACTAAATTATTCTATTTTTTAATGTTAATCACCAAATTAATTTTCAACGAAATCATTAATATATTTTTTTGACAAACTCTCCATTGAGATCTTCTTGAAAAGAAAATGAAATAAGATAATAGTAGCAGATTTTGACACTTAATTTGTAAAAAAAAAAATCTTGAAATGTTGAGCAATTTAGTAAGAATTTAACTTTATTTATAGAATAAAAATAGGAGTCTAAAATCGTTTAAAATATTATTTGGGTCTGTTGATTTTGGCCGATTCAAAATTTTGAAGGAACTTGGAGGAAACAAAAGAGCCATGATTTGAGAAATAATAAAAACAATATTCAGGAAAAAGACTAGTTAATTTGGATGAGGCAATGTGGTGGCGGTGTCCTCGAATGTGTTGTTGTGTAACATCGGCTGCGATTGTTCGAATAGGTGTTTGTTGGTCACCCCCATTTTGGGGAGTGTTAAGTTTAACATGGATGGTTTCGCGCGGGAAACCTAGTTTCGGGGGTTATGGGGGAGTGTTTTGTTATGAGTCGGGTATAGTTCTTGGCTTATTTTCATGATTATTGAGTGTTGTTGAATCTAATGAGGCGAAATTGCTAGTAATTGCGGTTGCTTTAGAGATGTTTGCACGGTCAGAGTGGTGATTGTGCCACGCTTTAATTGTGGAGTATGATTCGAGAATTGCACTCAGGTGGGTTGCACAATCCGGGAAACGTCCATGGAAATTGGGGATGTATTTGTGGACATCGATAGGGTGTATCGTATTTATTTCATGCATATATATATCGTGAAGCGAATGGTTTTCTAGACGCATTGGCGAAAGATGGGGTGGACCACGTTTTGTTATTTCAAGCGATGTTGTGATGTAGGCTCGGTGCAGCTCTTGTGCTTTGCGCTGCTGGAGTTGTCGAGGCTGTTTTGTATGGGATGAGGGCTCTTGGGGTGGTGTGAAGCTTTTTTCATTTGTGTTGTGATTTGGATTGTTTTGTTCGATTATTTTGACGCTATCATGAGTTTTTTTTTTCTCCATATAAGCTTAAGAAGATTTTTAACGAGGCCTATAATAGTATTGGCTTGTATGATTCCCTTTAATAAACTATACTTTTTTACCGATAAAAAAATAGTGTATATATGTATAATTATTATCTTACCAATGTTTTGAAGCTTTTACTTATAGGGAAAATTAATGGTTATAGAATAATTTTGAATTCATGTATTTGTGATTGATGTATATTAATATGACAATATAATATCTTTATATATATAATTTGTACTTTGAGAATATCAAATTAATATAAATTTATATATTCACAAATTTGTTACTTTTAAAGATTAAGTTTTAAACTTAAAAAAGACAGATTACACAACTTATATATATAGGGATAGGATCCAGTTACACAGTGTAAAACTCTCTAAGTATTACACGTTCTTTGGATCGTTTGATGAGTGAAACAGATGGATGAGATTAACAGTAAAACATGTGAAGATTATCATTTGGGGAAAAAATAAGGAGTTAATCTCAGCCATCCATTTCTCCCATCCAACAATCCAAAAAACGTGTAAAATTTTAAGAATTTTACATGTGTAAGTTCATTCTAACCCATATATATATATATATATATATATATTTAGGATAGGATTCTCTTACCCTATGTAAAATTTGAAAGTTTTACCATATATATTTTTGGACCGTTGGATGAAGGTAAATGGGTGGATGAGATTAACAGTAAAAAATGCGAAGATTATCACATGAAAAAAAAAAGAAAAAATTATATCATAGGTCCGGCTTGCCACGTCATCCATGGTAAAAAAAGAAAAAAAGCATCCATTTAATGAAATGAATATTTTTTATTGGTTGTGACCATAGATGACATGGCAAGGCATGCTTATAATATAATTTTCAAAAAGAAGATAAAAAAATAATCTTAATCATTTATTACTTGTTGAATTTGTGGCTTGAAAAGTCAAGCTTTGTGGGCACCAATTTTGACATCATCCTTGTCAGAAGTTGGTGCAACAATTGAAGAAAAAAATATGGGAAAAAAAGTCTTCAAGCTTCTCTCCAAGTTGCAGGTTCTCCCTTTCTCCATTTTTTTTCCCATCTTTCCCTCTTGAATTGATGAGTCTGGTTATAGAGTGTGTGAGTTCTTTGATTCCTGGTGGTGGTTTAAGCCTCTGAAGTGCACGTCTTTGTATTTTAACCTCACCTTTGTTTTTTTTCCTCACCAAACCTGCTGCTTCTTTTTCTTTCTCCCTAAGATCAAGCATTGCGTGCATTAACTGCCTCCCTTTTCCCATGGATCTTGCGATCATTAACTCCTCCTTGAGTGTTGGAGTGGTCAATAATGGGTATCCTAACCACCCGACAAACTCAAACTTTTATAACCAAGAGTTTCTAAATGAGCTATTTTTAAACGAAGATAGCGAAGTCAATTTCACTCTCAAGAACCACGCACTCATTGGGAAGCTCTTGGCCCCCAACACTTTCAAGGGTCTTACCATGGTTGCAGTCCTCCGCAAAGCTTGGAATCTGGACAGTTTGGAGTGTCATGAGCTAGGGCGGAACTTCTTATTTCTCTTCAAGTCTGTCGAGGAGTGTCACAAGGTGCTAGGTGTCAAGCCGTGGTCCGTCCAAGATTTCTTGTTGGTGCTCAAGGAGTGGTAACCAGACAAAGCTCTCGAGGAGTTGGACTTCTCCATCGAAGAGTTTTGGGTCCAGGTTGCCAACCTACCTATTGGACTGAAGACACCAGAAAATGTGCAAAGAATAGGAAAGTTGTTTCCTTTGTACTATGGTTCAACACTGGAAGACAGCACAATTTCGAAATGGCATGACTCAATAAGCATCAGAGTAGGTTTAAGAGTCGAAGATCCGTTGAAGACAGGATTTATCCTTAATCGCAAGAAAGACAAGCCCCTTGAGATCTCCTTCAAGTATGAGAACCTACCTAAGTTTTGTTTTCGTTGTGGCAGAATAGGTCATATGGAGGGAAGCTGTGCAAGTGATATTACGAGATTCAACCTCTCTGGTAAGTTTGGTTCTTGGTTAAGAGCCTCCACCGGTGGCAAACACAGACCACATTGCCCTGGAAGCCCACACCTTGCTGAAGCCTCCAACGTTGCCCCCTGCACAAAAGACAAAATGGTGAGCTGCCCAACATTGGACCAGTACGAGGAAAATCCTAAACAAAAGATCACATCGGTTAATGAAGCCTCAATTGTCCACTCACAAACAATGGAAGTCAACTCTTTCCTACCCCTTTTGGAAACTTCGATAATGAGTAAGGCTAGTGGATCGAAGGTAGGCTCTTCCAATCTTAGCAAAGTCCTAGATAGCAAATCAAATGAAATCTCTGCTGCTATCCACCCTTTGGATTGTCTTGTCCAAAAGCCTGAGAACAGTGACATAAGACAGATGGCAAACTGAGGCAATCTTCTAGCCATGGGCCTCGACAATATAGAGGTTTCTGTTTGCAGAAAGAGGAAAAGAATGGAAGATGATGACTTGTCCTTTAGCCAGGTTAAGAAAAGAGAAATTTGGAACCAAATTTCAAAAGAAATTGTTCAGGTGGCCCCGAATAACTGGTGTATTTCCGAGAGGGGTTGGGCTGCAAATGACGATTTGATGAAAGCAGCTCTTTTTCCTACTTCGTTTTTGAACACATCCACCATCATCAGGGACATCAAAAGTAAAAAGAAGGGGAAGACGTTCGGATCTCAGAGACTAACTCTCATTCGAAAGGCAGCTCGACACAAATATTCCATGGAATGTTCGAGAATGATGATTGACGAGGCAGGGTTGATCGAGCTGGGCATCGACCCTTTCAGGAAGCAAATCACTAAAACACCTTCGATGTGCATTGATGACAATTTCTTCTTAAACGAAGAAATACAAGTTAGTGACGATGAAGGCAAAATCAAGACTTACTTTTCAGATCCTCGTCATTTGGAGACAGTCCAGGAATCGGATGACCCCTCAGAGGGTTATCCGAAAAATCAATGATTCCCCTTAAGCACCTTGTCTGTGATGGGAAGGGTCACAGACTCCTCAAGACATTCTCACCTTCCCTTTAGATCTTAAGGTTACCACTTAGGGCCTGTGATCTAAGGCTGTTAACAGGGTTTATCCAAGGTTTACGTTTTTCTCTGATGTTTCGGTTTAACCTTAGCAAGACGGAGCAAGGATCCACTGATCGTCTGCTTATTCCTCTGATGTTGTCTGTTGCTGATTACCGTGATAAGGACCATCCATTCTCGGAAGGAAGCCTGCCTCTGAAAAGAGCTCTCCGGTTACGACGGTGGACTGTGATCAACAGTTGGTGGCGGCGATATGTTTTTGTTCCTTGCCGAAGGAGTCTTGCATGGTGGGTTTTCAAAAAACATCTCGATGGCTTCAAGTGGGTTGTTTTGCTTATTACGGGTTATCGCTGGGATGTTTTCCCCGCTCTCCGTGGTTGTTGGTCGCCGGAATCGTTGCTTCTTTGCTTTTTCTTTTCTCGGACGGTTGCTATTTGTCTCTTGTGTCTGGCCTGCGTGCCAACTGTTTCCCCTTTTGGGCGTAGAAGGAAGGAAATGTTATCATGTGTGTAAGTGTGTCAGCAGTTTTCTTTCCCTTTTTAGGTTAACGGTTGTTTTCTTTTCAGAGGGTCTGTTAGGGCTTTTGCCATCTTTATTTTAATCTATGAAAGTCTCTTTTGAAAAAAAAATTGAAGAAGAAAATATGTGAATGACTGCACCGAATGGAGAAAAAATAATGCAGTAAATTAATGCTCCAGCGGTAAGTGTTGAAATTACCAATGAGAAAATTAATTTTCAGTCCTTACACTTTAGGCTATTTACAAGTTTAGTCCTTAGAACTCAACTATAAATAGGCCTACCATTTGTCCTTTGAAATCATCCCAACATCCATACCATCTCTTCTATTTGTTTCTCTTCTCCCATTTGTAATATTTGAGAATTCTTAAGAATTCTATTTGTTTGTATCATCCGGTGGTGGTGCCTGAGGAGACATTTTCGTCGAACCTCGTAAATTTGGTCTGTTCTCTCCATTATTTATTTCGCTTGTTTATTATTGAGTTTTTCCATTAGGTTTCAATATTCAATAGTTGACGAGTTTGTCCGTTGTGCAAATTTCGGTAGTTTCAATCTCAACATTTCAGCTCAAATTTAAAGTTACGTTCATGTGGGAAATAACCCGATTTTCCCAACATTACTATCTTCCAACGATCTAAAATATGTCTAAAAGTAATCAAATTTTACACAAAATAAGCTTATCTAACCAATGTTAATTTATTTCACGAAACTAAGAGACTAACGAATCAGCTGCTTTTGACTTTTTGTAGTGATAGTTTCCTGTAATTTTTTTAAAAGTTCTTCCATTTTGAATAATATTAAACCACATCAACACACAAACATGTTCCTGTAGTAATCTTGATTGAATATTTTAGAAGATACTGTAAAGAACTCTCCATTCATGGATTAGGTGCTCCTAAGTTGATTCACAAAAACTTCTCTTGGATTTACCAGGTGGAAATGTTCTTACAACGAATCCCGATCCCTATAATTAAAAGGAAAAAAATGGAGCGATGTTCGTGATCCGGGAAAGCTGATAAGAATTGATAGGATTTACAAGAGAACCGATAATGGTGGCTAAAGTAAATTCCTTAGCAGTAGCAGTAGGAATGAACTAAATAGGCAGAGCAGGGTGGGAATTTGCAGTGGTGAAGCCGAAGAAGGCTTTGTGGAATTTGCAACTGCCGGAGCAACTGCATCTGTATGATTGTTGCGTTGTTGCTCGTTCGTCGGCAATGGAACCGGAGATCCACTGCCGGGAGGTGGTGCGAGATGTACGCCTGATTTGTCACTTACGTCCTGACCTGCCGATGCAATTTCGAATTTACTTCAGTACGTAGCATTTTAATAATGCAGTTGAAGGAAGAACATTTGCTTTTGCATATTGAAAGATTTAAAGAGGCAAAACTGAAGGGCTTCACAATGCTCCAGTATAATTAGGCTCCACTCTTATGCCTTGTAACTAAAATTATAAAATCTAGACATATAAACCCAAAATAAATAAATAAGACGCAAATAGTAATCTACTCTGTTACTTACAGTTGGAATGTGACCAACCCAATTTCATATTTTCTCTATCAAAAACAATGCGATGGCCTGTCATGAAGTTTTCTGCAGCACATTTGTTCATCCAGTGTTAGTAAAATATGCACACAACGAGGTTAGAAGATTGCATAGCTATAAAATAATGCAAGAATGTTCGAAAGCCAGAGAGTAGACTCACGTCCAATGACACCAAATTCATCTTCTCCGCGTAATACGGTTAAACAGAATACTGTAAATCCCTGCTCAACAATGTCAACACAATTTATGCTTCAAAAACATAAAATTTTGTGACCAGCCTAGAGTATTCTCGGAAACCGAAAATATAAAAGATACTAATAAATGAAAAGAATCAACACAAATTAGTTGGATTTGTGAATAATGTCCAAGGAAGTAGTGTGAAGTTCTTGGGGAAATGGGTTATAGATAGTTAAGGTTTGTCTTACTGTCCTCCAAAGAGTGCGGAGTGAGTTTTCTTTTCCCATCATACCATAGCAAGAAAGAAAACAAGCTGAGAAAGGTGACACAAACCTCATACAAAGGAATTGTAACAGGATATGGCACATGCGCAATTAAGTTGCACACATCTATGCCTAGGAAAGAAAGAGACTAAATTCATTGTATTCTTTCAAAGAGTCTCACAGGTTTAATTTAGAAAGGAAAATGAGACTAACCTCAGTTTCAGTATAGGAATATATGTGATTATGAACTTCAAAACTCTGGTTCATAGCAAATTTAAGTCTCATGCCAGGGATTTTCAATGGCTCCTCTGAACTGCACGAAGGAAACCGCAGTCAATACAAAGATAAGAAAAAAGCTTCCAACCCTCTCAAATATTGCCCAACATCCAACCTGACATTATAACAGTACTTCCAGAGATCTTCTCGGTTGCTAATCCTTCTGGCATTTACTTGTTTCTCAAACTATAATGGAGGAAACAATTAAAAAAATCAGTATATTAACCAATGAAAACAAAAAATTTTATATTAATGATAAGAACAAAAAGAAGCACCTCCAGAACAACTTTATCATAGATTTCTGGAGGAAGATATGTGAAAGATGAGCCACTATCCACCAGCGCTAAGAACCCAGTTTTATTATGACAAGAGTTCCCAACACATAAATGCTCCACTCGTATAAAATATGTTTCACTGAAACAATTATTAAAAGGAAAATTACATACCTTTCACCGCCAATCCTATAGCAGCAAAGTATAAAACTGGATAAAAGAAGAGCCTTAGCTACTAAGAAAACAGAAAGAACATGCCAAAGAGAATTACGTACTAGTTTCCTCCTATGGGTAAAAATGGAGTAGATTGTTGGGAAGGAACCCCTTTGTCACCAAAATAAATTCTTCCAGAACCAGTCTCATCTAAACAAATCGAGAACGAGTTCTGAATCAATCCTGCTCTTGCCAGCAAACTTGGAACAGAAACATTCCCAGGTCCCAATCCCATTAGACCATCAGGTGCAGCACCATCCAGGTAGCCACCACTCTGCTTCCTCCCACAGCTGAAATGAAATGAAGGAATCAGGGAAGCAACACCGTTGAAAAACATGGGACAGACAAATTCGGCCCTATCAGGTCACATAACATCAAGAATAATCAAAACATACCCTATTATGACTGATGCTTGTACAGAACTCTCCACTGCATGGTCAATAAATGACTTCAAATGCAATTTATCTTCAACAAGATATCCAGAGCTTGAGGTATTAACTGAGTCATATTCAATAATGTACGGGCAGGGATCGTTCGGCCCTTTGCAGTATGAACTTGACTCACATAACTGATGGCTGCAGGACAGGTTTCTGCTACTGCTTGACAAAGATGGAGTATACTCACTAAGATCTTTATCCTGCACAATAGATGCCCCACGTGTGTGGGAGCACCTGCCAATCAATCATTCGAATTAAAATGCTAAACCGGTAACCAGCTACCGATTCTTAGTGTAATTCGTCCACGGTTAAGGAAGCAATCAGGTTAAGTCCTGTTGAAGTGTAGTCAGAAAGAAATAGTACTCTCTTCCGGTTAAAGTTTCACCTCCACCTAGGCCAATATTTTGTTAGCTTAAGCAAATTTAATCTCAAATTCGTTGACCAACTATAACCAATGAAGTTATTCATTCGAACAAGAAAAATAACCATTAAATGCTTTTATAAATGAAGCTATGCCAGTTCACAATATAAATGCCAAAATAGAGGCGACTGGAAATCACATGCAGTACAGTTGAAAAGCTGAAACAATAGCAAAACAGTCATGGAAAGCAGTAAACATATGCTAACTAAACAGTGACGATCTAAACAGATTAGATAAATAAAAGTCAAAATGAAGTAAATAAGAAAAGAAAAAGTAGTAGAAAATGGGAGCAGATTGTTTATGTTACCAGTGAATTATAGTAACTGGCAGACAAAGGAGCGCATTGTATGCAATCACACGGGACCCACAGCAGATCGCTGCCCGCATCCAATGCTACCAAGAATGAAACATTCGGTGTCCCTATATCTATCCATGTGTAATGTAACCTGAAATTTTATTTTTCCAATCAAAAATAAAATAAATAATTACTATCAAATTATAGACTAAAAGAAATAGAATGCAGAACAAACGGAAAAGGATACAAAGAAGCCAACTTTTCCCGTCTTTTATTTTTTTTCTCGAGAGCCAAACAGAAAATAAATTAAAAAAGGAAAGTTCAAAATGGCTGACCAGTCGAACTCGTTTCCGAAGAAGAGGGTTTGGCTTCCTTGAGAAGGAAACAGTAACTGGTTTTTGGAGCCGACTTTCATCCGCTGCCTCTTCCAATCGTTCCCAACAAGTAACTCCAAGTACTCTAAGCTATTCCTCTTCGGCCACGAAACAACACCATTACCAGAACCGCCATTCCGAGCGGTCCAAATCACCTTCGCCTCGTCTGAAAACCTGTGAATCAACTTGGACGAAAATGTGACCGCCGCCGCCGCCGCCGAACTTCCAAGTAAAAGCCATACGCTTAGAGCCAAAACCACCGCGCACTTCTCCATAAGACACTGCTTTCTAAGTTATCAGCCTTAACGTTGAGAGAAGTCTTTTAAGCTTTGCAGAATGAAGCAGGCAGTGTGAGTGTTTGGCGTGGGGTGCGTAGTGCGCATAGACTAGGCGAAGTCTAGTGTGTGCGGTGTCGTTTTGGGGTGGCGCGTTCACGTGAAAGGCAAAAGCCGAAAGAAGCTGTTTTATAAGAGGAGGGATGATTAAGAATTTGAAAAAGGAAATTTGAATTTTTTGATAAGAGGATAAGCCAAACACAGAGGTACACGTAGCGGTGGGCCAGGCTGAATACGTGTTGGAAAGCGGGTTGGTGGTGGCACGTGGGGTTCTTTTAGTGGTAAGCTTTTTAGAATTGATGCGACTACGACTTACCAACCTCCACCGGTGTTGATTGTTTTTCATTTTCATTTCCTTTGTTTATCCTCGTTTATTTTAATTACAAAATTAATCACTTTTAGAAACATTGATAAATTGTTGTCTAGGTTTTTCGAAGGATTTTTCTTTTTTCTCTTAAGTTTTTGTTGTTGTTATTTAGGAGAGTAATATCATCCGGCGAAATGGTTGTCATTTATACTCTGTTATGACTCTAATTGTATTATTCTCGTCTTTTCTTTTTTTTAATTTTATTTTTGTAGTATTGTATCTTGGTGTAATAAATCTTTCCCTTCTACCGAAATGGTGCATGCTTTTTTTGTATTTATGACACATTTTTTATTATTATTATTATATATTTTTTGTTATTTTCATGATTAAATTTGATGTTGCCTCTCTATCATGCCTACTTCCATAGGCAGACCTTAATGGAAGCCAGAAAGGCCCCGGATCTCCCAAGATTTTGGCAATATAAATTATATTGGTCAAATTATCAGATTATATCTTAATTTAATATGCACATAGTTTTTTAGTTACAAACCACATCAAAAGATTACCGAATATATTTATAAAAATAAATCCGTCGATATATTATACCAGTCCACATAAATAAACCTAATCCCCAAAGGCCAAAGATAACCTGGCCATACACTTTATGGCTTTAAGCTTCCTTTTAACCTCTCAACATATGGAGCATGCAGGCATTGCATGCAGAGAATGCAAGGGCTAAAAGACATTGGGTTTAGTTAATCTCTCTACACCTACAAGTTAAAAAAAACTCTTGAAACAAAATTAAAGTGTAAATTCAGATAATATTTCTATCTCACTCTCGTATTTACTTGTTAAAACTCTTTCTGTCGTTTCTTTATTATATGAAACTCTTTGTTAATTTATATATCAGAGGATGTTTCGAAATTTAAATTATGATTTATATGACATAATTGATCTTCTCTTTAGGTGATTTTCAAATTTTTAGACCAATTTTTACTCAATTCCTCAATAAGAAAGATGTATACACCTTCTATTAGCAAATATGAATTTTTTATTAAATATAGAGATATTACATTCTTATACCGAAATTCAAACTCATATAAAATCGAATAACATAATATGAATCTTATTAACTATGGATAATATAATTTCCAAGGCATTATATGAATATGAAAAATTATACTAGGGAGCAATTATTTCCCTCACAACTTTGGAACGTCAAGGCTACGGGCCTTTAGCCCGAAATATAAAATTTAGCAATACAGAGGTGGCCCCTAAAGTTATTTTGGTTGGGCTGGTTTTATCTGAATAAATTTTAAAAAATAATAATTTTTTGAGTATCTTATGTGATTTTATCGTAATTTTATGTTTATTTTTGTAGTCATCTGATAACTCATACATACGTTATGGATAACTGTTAGAATTTGGATTTTTAATGGATAACAATGATTCTTTTTTTACTAAACTATTCGAAGGGTTCGATAATCAATAATTAAATTGTTTAAAATTGTCAACCTTATTCGGACATCTTATAAGTTTTTTTAAAGGCATAAAGTTAGAAAACCCTCTTAACGTTTGATTGAATAGTTATTTTAGTTCATATTTTTTTGAAGTAATTTAACCAACAATGTTTTATTTTGGGTCAAAATGATCCTTATATAGATAAAAATAGTTAGTCAACTAACAGTAAATAGCTCGAAATGGCAGTGCGCGCTGACATTACAGTTCATATAAAAAATGTGCAAACTTTATAAAATGACAAATGTGTTGACGTGTCATTCTGTCAAACTATTTCAAATTGTTTTATTTGAATAACAATTTTTAACCACAAAGAGATTATTTTGACCCAAAATAAAAACGTCAAAGGTTAAATTACTTTTAAAAAAATATAGATTTTTCAAAATTATCTCTTGTTTAAATTAAACTTGGAGGAATTGAAACTCGATGTTGGAATATGAGGAATAATTACACGTTCGTAACAGTTTTATTTCCAGAACACAAAAAACATGATAATAACACTAAGGGAAAAAAATGCAGAGATAAAAGAATCCATGGTCGTAAAACACACGGACAGACCCTGAGTAGACTCCTTCAGAGGGGTGTTTTTCTTAATAAGGTATAGGGGCCCTTTGAAGACAGAAATCCCTATCAAAATCTGTTTTTTATTGTGCAAATCGTTTTCTGGTTTTGAATGACAATGTGTATGGCGTAGCCGGTGCTCCCAAATAGCGAAACACATTGTGTAGAAAACCATATATTTATGTGAATTGACTTGACTTTGAAGAATTTATTCACAAACTTGTGATGCGACCATGGCTGAAATAATATTTCAATCACAAAATCATTCTTAATTTGTACTAACTGTGTGTCACGTATCTAAATCAATAAAAAAAATCCATGCCCAAAAGTGATGCGTTTAGCCCATTTCCTAGATTAGAAAAATTATAAATGTTCGAAGTAAAATTAAACAGGGATAGATTGATCACACAAGATACTTAATGGTATTTAAACATAAGCTACGGTGAAACAGCTTCTAAAAAAAATTATTGCAATCGGACATTCTTTTTATAGGATGAGTCTACTACGTGCGTCGAACACCGTTGAATATTACTAACGTTTAACACCACTGAACACCATTAAATCAAATAATAAAGATTAAAAATTTCAAGGACTCAACATACAATTTTAAATTATTTAAAATAAAATTCCAATTAAATTATTTTATACATATATTATATTTTTTAATTTTTTCCAAATAATTAGATCAAATATTGACAACCTTGTAAAAAAAACATGCATTTCATGCCTTTTTACTCAGTTGTTTACTTGTCATTAAGCTCATTTTATTTGCATTTAGTTCATATAGTTGCATTTGATATTGTTAGCTTGGTTGTTTTGATTTAATTAAGAAATATGTGCTGCTTGAGAAAAGGTTGTCCTGGTATGGTGATGTGCAGGTAAGTAAGGGAGTGTGGCAGAGCAAAGAAAATTGCTGCAAATAAAATTGCTGCAAATTTCAGACGGTAATTTTGGGCACAAAAAAAAGACAAAGTAACAGAGATATTTTCAGCCCACGTGTGAGAACACTCATTTGTCTGTTGTGCCTAACATATCCTAGGAAATATTTCTTAGGTCACACAAGAAATGTTTAGGGCACAAAACTTTAGGAGTATCCAATATATAAATAACAAGATACCCACATTAAGGGGAGAGCTGAAAAAGTGACTTTTAGGTGCTAAGAGTGAAGAGAAAAGACGACTACTTTCTATCTTCTTTCTCAATTTGGTGTCCTCCATTGTTGAAGCTTCAAGGGGTGACCTTGCTGGCCTTTGAGAGAAGCAGCAAGTCTAGAGTGATTCACAGCAGTCCAAGGCGGCACAGGAGATTTCCCTTTTTTTTGTTGTCTGCTTTAACATTTTATATTTTGAAAATGGATTGTTTAACACGAATGATGATGGATGATTTACACCCAGCCATGAACTAACTTTAGATGGCTTGGATTTGTTTTGGATGATTTATTTTAGTTTTTCATGAATGTTTAGCATGTTTTCAGTTTCAAATATTCTGTCTACTATTTTATTGCCTTATGTTTGTAAGAGCTCTCGAGAGTTAGCCTTTACTTGGGTGTTAGATTAGCTTAATGGTCGAGAGAGTTAAGCTTAGATCCACGTAGACAAGTGTGTTGGCTGCTAAGAGGCACAACTCCAACCCACCTTAAAGATAAGGATAGAATTTCAATGACTAAAAAAATAGCACGTCAACGATAAGTAGCTTGTTAGGGTTCACGCTGAGAGATACTGCCATAGTATTTCGGCTGTCAGGTTTCTTGTTAGAGATAGTTTAGAAACACAATAGAAAACTCTGTCGAGCATAGTTTGAACTGAAAAGTGTTAGATATACATTAGAACTAGGGCGTAGGATTCCTTAACAAACCCAGCCTATCATTCCCATTAGAGAGTTTCACATACAATAGAGGACCTTGCAGCTTATTCAGTTCATTTTAGTTTTATTTAATTGCTTTTGCTACAACATTTTTGATATCGTGTGACATCAACTTTTCACTTAAATATTTACTTTTTTGTTAGTGTGCATGAACTTGACTTAATTTGTAACGCCCCAGGTTTAGGGGTCGGATGTTACTTGGGTAAATCGAGTTTGAGTCGTGGGTTCGTTTTAAAATTTTAATTAAGCTTTGGTTTAAATTAAAAAAAAAAGGTTTAGTTTTCATTAATGGAAAACTTGTAATTTTAAAATAAAGGGAAATAAGATGAGAAATGGGGATTTTTAAAAATGTCATTCATCTTTTTCTTCCTCAAGCATTTCACGTTAAAACCTCCCCAAACCTCTTGTCACTATTCCATCAAATTCCACCCTCATTTCAAGCGATTTCAACAAGGTAAGACCATTTTTGACTTGTCCTCTTCATTCCTAGCACTTTGATGGTTTTAATTTTTGTAAAATGCCATTGTAGAGAATTTCAAGTTTTCAAAGCTTTGAAAGAAAAGGGTGAAACTTTAATGACTTCTAGGGTTGTTTTTTATTTGTAGAATTAAGTTTTGAACTAATCTTTCCCTAAGGTGCATTATATCTCAATTTGGTTGGTTTTTATTAAGAATCCCGAAATGAGTATTCATGTGTATTTTTAAAGTGTCAAAACTTGTGTTTTTTGTGTGGTTTTGTGAAAGGGAGTTGGGCTGGTATTATAGTGATACTAGAAGGGTGTTTGGAGATGTTTTGGGTACTAGAATTAGTAGTTTTCTGCTGAGTTTTTAAGGAGTACGAAAATGAAGAATTTTTGTTAGCCCATGGGTTGGAAATGTGGTAGATGGGTCTTGAAATTGTATCTTGATTGAGACCGTGGTTTTGGGGTTGAACGATTGAGTAAATTGTTGTTTTTGATTGACTAGAATCAAGGGAAACTATCGGAGAAGTTTCGGGCACGATTTTGGGGAATTTGGAGACTTGAGATTGGTGTTTCGGCATCCGGTCGGGCTTCATCGGTGAGTGGAAATGTTTTGAACATGTTTTGCTTTTGGAATGAATTCTTGGGGGTTTGGGTGCAACCTTGTGGGCTAACCTAAACCCAAGTGTAAGTTTACTAATCCTACCTTGATGGTTAAATGATGATGTGTGATTAATTGTTGTGATATCATATGCATTGTGGATTGCTTTTACATCCATTGTTGTAGTGTAGTCGTTGTTGGTGTCGAGCCTCACGTGATGGTTGTCATAACTACGGTGATGTGTAATCCCACCGGTAGTGACTAGTAGAAGAGTATTTTGATGTGTAGTCTCATCGGAAAACTACTAGTCGAAATGGTGATATGTAGTCCTACCGTGTTTTGGTTGTGCTTGTGCAAACCATGTAATTGTGTTGTTGTGCCTCATTTCGTGCATATAAATGGTTTACTTATCTTTTAAGAAATATGTTTTGAAAACTGCTTTGTTGATGAGTTTTTAGAGCTTCGCTCACTAAGCTGTCAAGCTTACACTCTCCTTTTTCCAACATACAGATCGTTAGAGTTCGGAAGGCAAGTGGGCAAGAGAGGAGCTTTTTGGAGTTCTCGAGTAGCTCAAGTATGATTTAAGTATTTGTAATAATGCTTAGACAATGGGGGTGTAGACTTGTATGGAGTTGGAATTCAAACCCCTTAGTTTGGTTTGTTGGTGTTCAAGCATGTTTGGTTTGATGATACTATGAGTTTTTGTATGAGCGTTGATAGACTCATATATGCTTGGTTTTAATGTTGATGTTGCTTAAATGCTTGTGTTTTGAAGGCTTATAGCCATGCCCCATGAATACCTATATGTTTGTTTTAAAAGCATGTGAAACCTTGTTTTGAAATGTTCAAGTATGAGTTTATTGCCTATGAAGAATATGGTGTAGTTATGTATGCTTTCATGTAAGTTTCCTACCTAATTACCTATCTTGTGTTGGATGTCATGTTTGTTCGGTTATGTTTAATCGCATGATATGTACTGGTTTGCTAAATGATGTATGAGAGTTGGTGCGTTGATAGGCGAGTCGTAAATTGCATCTAGAGTTGAGTCTTGGGTCGTTTTGCGGCTTAATTGAGTCTTGCAGTGCAGGGCGTATCGGTACGCCCAAGGGCCGTACCGATACGGTCCTACACTTTGGGGCTCAGTTTAAGCCTAACGTACCGGTACACGAGGGTGCATCGATACGCCAAAAGCTCTCTGAAAATTTGAGAAATTGACGAGATTTTGGTGTATCGGTACGGATTTAGGGTGTATCGGTACGGTCTTTTATCGTTGACCGTGAGAAGTTGACCGTTGAGAGCGTATCGGTACAGTCAACCAGTGTACCGATGCGGTCTCCCTAGGTTGACTATGGGTTGTTGACCAAGTCAAGGCATATCGATACGGTCTTCTAGCGTATCGATACGGCCTGCTGTAAAGAATAAAATGGGTTGTTTAAATTGCTTGTTTGGTATGCATCGTATCGTTTCGTTGTCTTTCCGTTGTCGTGTCCCGCATAGGATATATTTAAGCATTTAGACAAGATAATATTTGAAAGAATTTTCTAGGGTTGCTAACCGAGGTGGGGCCTTAACGAGTTTCACTTCGGTTTTCCCCGTGTAACCTACTCGGACCGGTCAGTCGTCCAGACCGGGACAAGGGGGTTACATAATTTACCTCCAATCCCTGTGGAGACAATCTCACTTACCACTTTATTACTTATTTCGACGTGTGTACTTGTATTATTTGTGTATCATTTATAGTACACCACACAACGCAACAAATATCAACCATAGCCAATCTCTAAATTAAACAATCCTAAATCTTTTTCTCCAAATTAGAACTCTAAATTTTTTCCACTCGAATCACGATTTCATCCGGTGTTTTGGGATCTTCAAGCATTGTCACTTCCAACGTGTTATCTCCACTCTCCAGCCTTCTATTTTGACCTTTTTTCTTCGAATTATCTTGAGAACCTTCTTACATCAATATAAATTCCCAAAACATTGCTCTTTTATCTTGTCGCGTTTTTTCTGTTTTGACGATAGTAGATGAGGATTGATACCGTTGGTTTTGAGTTTCTTAGATGAATTAATATTGATATTTCTTAGGTGATGGTAGCTGGTAAATGATGTCATTATTCAAAAGAAATATTCAACGACCGATATTCGGGTATCTTAATTCGTTGGTAGAAATTAAAAAGGTTTTGACAAGATATGAAATCACAATTTGGGGAAAAGATTTAGGGTTTTAATTTGGAGAAAATTTAGGTTTTTTAATTTAGGGATTGATTATGATTGGTATTTGATCTAGTTATTTGAAAAAAAATTAAAAAATATAATATACATGAAAAATAATTTAATTAAAATTTTATTTTAAATAATTTATAATTGTATGGCGAGTCTTTGATATTTTTTTTTTTGCTCAGAAAAAAGCAATTTATTAATATTATAAAAAACCAGAATTGAGAGCCTCGTAAAAACCTCCCTAAAATCTAGGTGGAAGAAAAGATTACAACCCAATTTGGTATCCGGGACAAAAAGAATCCAACAAGAAAGGATACAAACAGTCCAACACAAATACAAAATGAAACCCAAAACCAAAACAGAAATTACCACCATGCTTTAAACAACACAGTTCTAGAGCTCCCTTCCTTTGCTAGATGATCAGCCATTGTATTTTGACTTCGCGAAACATACAATAGTTTCACATTTGAAATTTCCTTCATCATCACATCAATTTCGTCAAAAACAGTCCACCATCGCCACGACCTTAATAACGGGTTTACAATCCAGTTAAAAATCACTTGTGAATCCGATTCGATTATGAGAAAAGTTTCATTTCATACCAGCTTCTAGGAACACCCTCAGAATTGTACTAAAATAATCTGGAAGACTCCCTTCGCCTGGTACCTTAGGATCCTCTAATGCTTCTTTAATCAGCTTCGCACATTCTTCTTTGGAGAGCCATGCGTATGCGTTAAATAATTTAAACGGCCGAGGCCCCTAGTCAACATGATCCCAGCCAAGACAATTAGAAAATGATTAAACACTGACCTATTAAGCCTTCATACCGACACATCCAATATCGAGTGATACCATTATGAATCGGTCTAGTTTGCTCCTCTTATTTAGCCTTCATACCTGATTTAGCCTTTCTATCACCCTTTTTAAATCTTCCATCTTATATCTAATGAATTCAAAGCGTTTTCCCCTTCTACTGAATTTCCGTGCTATGTAAGCGTCCATCACGTCCCCATGTCTTCCAAATGCAAACCAAATCCCTTTCCAGTGTAGTTTCTCCGGTAAGTTCTCGATAAATAGAATGGCCGCTGACGCATATGAGTTTTTTAGATTTTCTCTCCTCGCTTTCATCTCCTCTATTGCTCTCTAATACTTAATTTAATGAGTAACAAGTAAAATGTCGAGAGTATCTAATAAATATAAATGTTAGACACAGTTGCAAGTAGAGAGTATCGATTTTTTTGAAGAAATATAGAGATATTATATTCTTAAAGTAAATGTCGAGATTCGAACTCATACAAGAGTTGATTAATGAATATCTCGTAAAATACATTCAATTTATTAACGAATATCTCTTTTTTTCATCTTCTTGAAAAAAGGTACAAGTATAATGCCAACATGAGTTGATTTAGTTGGTTGAGTACTCATTAGCACCTCGATGAGAATCAATCTTCAAATCTCACTAATAACCTCATTTGACCTATAAAAATATAAATGAATATAATTTAAATTGTAATATTTTGGATAATATCGATAAAATGACGTGATTTAAGAAAGTATATATATATATATATATCACATTATTTACATTAGATGGGACTCAAACATGGATATTCAAAGTCTTAATTTGGAGAAATTATATTATAGGCCCGACTCGCCACGTCATCTATGGTCACAACTAATAAAAATCATCAATTTTATTAAAAAAAATTATGTCATCTTTTTACCAAGTGAATCTTCACTCAGATTTACTGTAAATTAAATTAAAAATCACTTTTTACCAATTGTAGATTCACTTAGTAAAAAGATGACATGGAAAAATTTAATGAAATGAATGATTTTTATTGGTTAGGACCATGGATGACGTGGCGAGTCGGGCCTATGATATAATTTCTCGAAATCTACCCATTTAATTACTGATTATTGTAGATAAACGACCTCTTATGAAAAAAAAATTCTGCCACCAATTGTGCCCTTTTTACGAGATAAAAATTACTTGTCTTTTTTTGTGCCACTACTTATACCTCAATACAAAAAAAATATTATAAAATTAAATTTCAAGCTCTAACCCTAAATTTTAAATCTTAAATCCTACACCCTATACCCTAAAAATACATCATACTCTAAATTCTTTAAACCATAACTTAAAACCCTAAACCCCAAACCTAATTTTGAGCATGAGACACACGTAGGAGCACCAAAAAGGCAAAAAATTTACATCCATTTTTATGACCCACACTAAAAAACACTAAAAATAAATTCTAAACCCTAACCCTAAATTTCACATTCCAAACCCTAAATCCTACACCCTAAAATATAAATATTATCTCTAATTTTCTAATCCTTAACCTTAAACTCATTTTTTTAAAAGTGAAAGCACTAAAAGGGACATAATTTGGGGCAGAAAATTTTCATCCTTATGTAACATTATTTGCTGCTCCATAAGAAATACTACTAAAAGTAGCAATTATTAAAGGTCTAGTTAACAGTTAACACTGAAGTAAACAAACTAAAAGGAAGGTCTAGACTCCAGTTATGGAGATTGAAAGCTTCTTAAGACTAATCCCTCTCTTAATTTGCGGTCAACCGGGGAAGAACATTACACAATGTCAAAGGATCTGAATACGTCAAGCACTTGCGCGGTTCTCCTCCGTACCATGTTTCGTTCCAATGGCAGAATTCAGGCACTGAAAATGCTGACGTCATTGCCACTTCATTCACGTTCCCCATCTCTCCATCATCATCATCAGCTTCAGCACGTTCTTCATCATCTTCTTCAACTTTCTCCGAATCCGGATATCCTTGGAAAAATTCCACATTCTCAAGCTCTATCTCCTCCTTCCCATCATCATCGTCGTTGTCGTCGTCGTCCTCGAAAACCGAATGACAGCATCTATAACTGTAATCCAAAGGTACAAGGTCGAGAATAAGGCGACCATTTTCTCTGTAGGCTTCAAAGTATTCATGATGTTTCACTTTCTCTTCTTTGATAACCAGCCTCCCTTCGCTGTAATATCTGGCTAAAATCCAAGGCATGTGGCCCGGCAAATTCCCCGTCCTTGCTAGTAATGGAATCGGGGGTGGATATTCTTCGGGCAAATGCAATTCACGCCCTCGCTTTCTCTTACTACCTTGATTATCGTTACTAGCATTTGGTTTATGATAATCCACTGCTTCCATTTTCATCCCACTATGGATCATGTAAACTCCACTTTCAGTCCCCAACATATCGTCCATCCCTGAGGACCAAGGAGAGTACGACGAAGAGAGAGTGTTAAAGGACTCAAACTCAAACTCAAATGGCGGCGGTGGTGGCGGAGACGGAGGCGGTGATGGTGGTGATGGCTGAGGGGTGGTGTAGGAATGGATGGTGAGACGATTCAGGTGGTGAGTTGGACTCTGAATTTGGAGGGTATCATGTTCATCATAAATTAGGGTTTTGAGACCTGCAGGTAGCTTGGGGAAGTGTTTATAGGCAGACGCAGCACATAGATCTTCATGCTGGAATTGCTTGGGAGATTGAAACATGGATGAGCTTGAGATGATATTAGAGAGGGATAAAACCATGGATTTAGTTTTTGAAATCAACCCATTTTCATCTAAGAACCCCATGCTCCTTTGAATATCGAACACTTGCTGCTAAGTAACGCCAAATTAACAAAGTTTTGGTCAAAATCGAATCATCTCCTTAGGTTAACCTGCAAAAGCGTGAAACTAATTCAAACAAAGATTACAATATAATCATCCCAAAAACCACAGGGTTAAGATAGATAAATAAATAAACAAATAAAGCCGAATCTTATATATACACATAAATTTGGACAAAAATAAATGATATACCAGGAAGGTTAATTGAGTTAAGTAGGTAGGAAATGAAATTTCAAAAAAAAAAAAAAGAGTAGGTGGGAGAAGAACAGGACAAGCTTATATTTGTCGGTAATAAAGAGCGGTGCTTTTTAACACGAGGATGACATAAGAGATTCAACAATTTTGCTTAGATTTCACATGCATTTTCCATCAAGCCCCAACCGTTTATTTAGTTGTTTTACTTCATCTTAATTCAATTCACTCTTCCCCTAACGATTGACCAAGATGATGAAGTTTCCCTGATTCTTCTTCCCTTTTTTTAAAAAAATAAATCAAACGAGATATTTATAGAGTTGTTGAAGTTAACAAAGTGAAAGAGACCAAAATGTTGCATACAATTCAGCATGTAAAACAGACTCTTAGCTGTAGAAAAAAAACCACATAAAATTTTCTATAATATTTTGAGAAAGAAATTGATGTTTTTAACTGAGTTTTCACTCACATTAAATTTCCCTGAAATGTAAAACAGAAGGGAAAAAAGTGTTATTTCTGTGCAGATACGGGTCCGCCTTGTTTAAATCACAAACCTCGATATACAAACATGATTTCTGTCAGGAAACATCATAAGCTACCATGTTTGTTGTGTAAGAATCAAAACTCTGGGGATCAACATGTAATATAAGAGTGAACAAAACTGACATAATGCATGTATATATGTATGTATATATATATATATACATGTATTTAGAGATTTGTATAAAGCTACGCTACTCCATTTTTTCTTTATTTCTGGAAATTAACTCCTTTTTTCATACATTTTCTTTGTCCAAAAAGAAATTAAGAGAAAAATTAAAGAACCTGGAGATTCTCAAAGAAAATGCTGAGTCCATGACTGCCTCCGCTGCTCAAACAACCAAACAAAAACCTATCTGTCTCAAAACAATGTTTCTCAGAACTTAGTGAGTTCTGTATATATAAGAGAAAGGTTTGTGGACTTACTTGAATCTTCATTAGTAAGCTTTTGTTTGGCAGTTTTGTGGCCATTAAGGGGCACTATAGTCATTGTCTGTCCTTGAGAAACGGCTTTTCCTTGCTGTGTTACTTTGTATTTCAATTCTAAAAATCCTAAAAATATTAAGCGGTTTAGTTTTGTAATATTTGATGCACTGACGGTAAAATATTAAAAATTTATCAATATATCAAATAATTGTTCAAAGTATAATAGATAGTATAAAGAATTGGATTCAAAACTTAAGTATCTAACCATGGTAACTCTTTAAGATTGCTTAGCAAATAAAAATTATAAGTATGAAGAGTTGAATTGAGGTTGGAATGGAAATGTTAAAACTTTTCGATTTTCTTATTCTTACCAATCATATTCTATTACGTGGTGTGTAAAATGAAAGGAAATAACACGCGGTAAAATGTGATTGATAGAACGCAAAAAGGTACATAAGATATTTGTTTAATACAACATAGCGTTGTAAATCGAGAAAAAAAAAAATCTTTGAACTATTTCAACTGATTTTGTTTTATTTGTATCTTGCACATCCGTTTTCTATGCTAATGTTTATCTTTTTTTTTTTTCTATACTCTTTACCGGTATTCAGTTTTAACGCATACACTTGTTTTGGTATATTATTTATTATTTATTTTAAATGAAACGAATTTACATAATTTTTAGAATCACGTGACACTCAAGACCAATGACAAAACTTGAAAATTTTAATTACAATGTCAAATTTTAACTATAGTGTCAAAATTTGAGAAATTTCCTTTAAAATAATCTTAAATTTATTTAATGTTTTTTTATAAAAATTCTATATAAAAAACTTCTCAGGAATTTTTAACTATCAGATGACATTAAAGTGTTATTTTACAATAAATTTGATAGTAAAGTAATATCAAATTAAGGAGAAATTATATCATAAGTCCGACTCGCCACATCATTTATGGTCCCAACCAATAAAAATCATTCATTTCATTTAATTTTTCCATGTCATCTTTTTACTAAGTGAATCTGCAATTGGTAAAAACTGATTTTTAATTTAATTTACAGTAAATATGAGTGAAGATTCACTTGGTAAAAAGATGACATAATTTTTTTTAATGAAATTGATGCTTTTTATTGGTTGAGACCATGGATGACGTGGCGAGTCGGGACTATGATATAATTTCTCGTAGATTTCACTATCCATATTCCTCAAATCCTTAAATTAGCAATTTAATATTGATCATGTTTGGTAAAAAGAGACTTGAGCTAAAATTAGAGGTTTGATCGGTCAAATTCATTAATTTAGATGTTTTGTAAAGAGCGGATTAAGATGAAACCTCTAATTTAAAAAAATGCTAATATGAGTTTTTTGAAATGAGAGGTTTTGACATAAGAGTTATAAAGACACTTTTACCCCTAACAACTATCAAAAAACGTCAAATAACCTAAATTTAACTATTTTTATTTTAATTCTTCAGCCTCGCATATTTACATTTTAACCTTTGTAAACTAATACTACTTTTTTATTTTTTTCCTTTTATTCTCACACATTTATATTTGTATTTAAATTTATAATTAATTAAATTGTAATAAAAATAATTATATAAATAAAAATTAATATATAGATCATTCAAATATATTTAGTAAGGATATATTAATAGATACAAAATATTGATAATTAACAAACTATTCAAATAATTATACAAAATATTGATGTTCTTATATGTCATTTTGCTTGTTTAAATAATCAAACAACTATCAGTCATGAGTTAATTTTAGCAAACACTTTTATACAACCAGCTATTAGCTAATGTAAACCGCTATCAGCTATATGACCATGTTTGGCAATTAGCGGATAGCGAATTACATTAGCTGATAGCTAATAGCTGATTGCATTAGCTGATTTGACTAGCGGGTTGTATTAGCTGATTGTATAAAAGTGTTTGGTAAAATTAACTGATAGCTGATAGCTGTTAGATTATTTAAACAAACAAAATGACATGTAATGACATGATTATATTCAATACTTGTTTGAATAATTTATTAGTTATCAATATTTTGTATCTAATCAATATTAATTAGATCTATAAAATTATTTTTAATTTAACTTTTCAAAACATATTCAAATGATTTATATATTAATTTGTTATTTATATAATTATTTTAATATAATTTAATTAATTAATTAATTTAAATACACATATAAGTATGTGATAATAAAAAAAAATAAATAGGATTAGCTTATAAATAGGATGAAAAAAATATTTAATTTAGGTTATTTTGAGATTTTTGGTAACTAGTAAGGGTAAAAGAGTCTTTACAACTCTAATATCAAACATCTAATATCAAAAAGCTCATATTATGAGTTTTTCAAAATTAGCGGTTTTACATCAATCCGCTCTTTCAATCTGCTATTTACCAAACAACAATGTTAACGGATTTAACTAGTCAAACATCTAATTATGCCTCAAACCTCTAATTTTTGCCCAAATCTCTCTTTACTAAACAAGACCATAAGTTATCCGCTAATTGTCAAACAAATATATTGTGTTTATCTAACTCTAACATGAAGTATCTACTAAACTCAAATTCAATCTACCAAAATTACAGACGTATTGAAAACACTTTAAAGACTAAAATCTTAATTCTATAAAAAAAATTCTCAATTTTGTTTTCATTATAACTTTAATTTTATATCATATATAAAAAAAGTACTTAGATTTTCCTTACCTGATAAAAAAAATTATATCCAAAACTTATTTTCTCTCACTCTACTTAGAGTTCCTTCTCCACTCTCAATCTAAACGCATTGTTAAAGTGGTTACTAGAAAAATCTAACAAATTTATCCGGCTTGAAGCTTTGTTCTTACCTAATAAAGATTAAACTTTTTGAGGCTTTACTATGCTACCATAATCTGAAATCTTTGCCTTATTCTTAAGTTATATACGTCTTTTTGGATAGATTTGCATATGTTAATTTATTACGTTCTCAGAATTCATATTGCAAGAGCGGTGAGCCATCTTTCCTTGGTGGTTGATTCTACGTGGGGTTCCTCTCTTTGAATTTGATTGTTGACTTGGATTCAAATGCTTGCTGTTAAAACCATTCCAGACAGCCTTGGGAATTTTAGCTGTTTGGCGTTTTCTAGCTTTTCTTTATATTCTCCTATCTGCTTCTTTCTTTTATTTACATTTTTACTATGGTTACTTGGATTTCTTGGCTCTCCCATTGTTAATAGAAAAACTCGTAATGTACTGATTTTATGTAGAAATGGAAGATTTGATTTCAGAACAACCAACAATTATCATTAACGAGACAAATGACATCAACGGATTATAGTTTTTTACTTGTATTTTTTAGATTTTTAAGTTTTATCAATTTAGATTTTTATTTTTTCTAATTTTTTTTTTTTGATAAAAGCTAAAGTGATTACAAGTAGTATCTGTTCTAAATATACTCTCAACCATTTAACAATGAACGCTCAATCACCCTGCTGCAGTTGTTGGTGCTCGAACCCGTGATCTCTAGAAACAACAATCGCTCGCTTAACCACTGAGTCAAATTGGCTCGTGCGATTTTTTCTAGATTGTATGGCGGTAAAAACACACCAACCTTTTTATTATCCAAGAAACCGAGTACCCATTGCATATGTTGGTTAGAGTACCAAAAAAATAGATACCTAAAACATGAAAAGGGTTACATATGTTGGTTATGGGCTGATGGGGTCAAATTTGGGCCTCATTGCATTAGAACCGCAGATAAAGACCAGTTTTACCGGTTACTTATTCCTCTAAAAGTTTGTAAAAAAAAAAAAGTGTGGCTTCATTGAACCAAATTTCGATGTCTAAAGAATTGTTTTTTGAATGCTCCATGTCTAAAGAAAGAAAAAAGGGGAAGTGGTGGGTTCACGGCACTTCACACTTTTGCTCTCATCCTTATCTTATACAAAGTGATGGATTCTTTATAATTTAAAGAAATGAGTTGTTTAACCAGATTAGATGTTAGATTTGTTTACAGTTTAAAATTTTTATGCTATAATTATATTAAATTATGTTGAGTGTCCGTTTTATAATAATTTTTCTGTCGTTTTCGATCCAGATTAGTCTGCAAATGGACAAAATATTATTGCATATATATATTTTTTAAAGAAACGGGTTGAGAAAGAACGAGCTTGGAATGCTTGTGATGTCATAGAACCTAATTCCAATTATGCAAAGTAATTAAAGATGCTAAATCCTCCAACGCTTATCACAAAAGCATATGTTTTCCTTTTTTTCCCCACACAATTGTTGCCTACTCTTAAAATGTTCTTAAACCATGTGTCAATTTCCAAACCCCCAACGTTATATTGTGCAAAAACTGAATAATTGAGAGCTAAGAATTGTTTGTAAATATGAAGCATCTGCTTTTCCTTTTAACATTTATTTTTGGAAGTTTCATTGAATGGGGTGGGGAGGATTGCTATCTTTCCAGGAATCTTCAATTACACAGCCCTTTACCTTCACAATTTTCATAAATTCGACACTTATTCAGATATGAATACGAAATGTAATATATGACAAAATCCGTATTCAAAACATACTTAAATCGAGTTAACCCAAGTAGTGATGTGGGGTTGTAGCATCTGTCAACACCAAGCATCTGCAGAAGTTTTGTCTCCACACATTAAAATAAAGTAAAAGGTATAGAATTAAACATGGAATGGTGTTGGATTCTCCATTATGCATAATTATATCTTATGATGATAACGATTCTTCTACGTTCTTATATTATTAGTTTCTCAAGTGTGATTCTGTTTTCCGGGAAGGGGTCATATGTATATAGTTTGTCTTCATTGATTTTATTTTTACTGTCAACGGCTGCAAACTTTACCTGAAATTCTAATGGTGTTGGCCTTAAAATCTGGAAATGAATCAACATGAATCTTGGTGCCAACCTAAGGGTTTTCTTTGGTCCACTGTTGGTGGTGGTCCTGGTAAAACCAGTCAGATAAGGCAGGTTTGCTCATAAATAATTCATGATTTTTCTAATGTCACTATCAGAAAGAACCAGTTGATCAGATAAGTAATAGCAATAGTAATTCTCCATTATTTTGTTTGAACTTTGAATAGTGAAATTTCCTTTTTCACTTTTTATACAGTTTTACTGTTCAAGTTTCTGCTGTTTTCCAAGTTTGTAACTTGGTTTTACATTCCAGAAGTTGCATTTCACATAAAGTCCAATAACCAAGTCAAAAAAGAATCTGAGTAAAACAAGTCATCCCTTTCAAACAGATGGTTTTGGTATTAGTCAGATTAATGAATATATGACATAAATTTTCATTTAATGGAAAATATAAATAAGTGGGGTTATCTTAAGGGTGATGAAATGAAAGTTTAATATCTTATATGATTAGATTTTTGGTAAAAATATCTCACATGAAAAAGTTCATATATTGGTGGTCTCATCATTCTTTCTTTCAACATCAAGTTGCAAAAGCTTCTGAGTTCTGACCCTTCTTCCTTCTCTCATCTATTTATCCTACATTTCTGAATTCTAATCAGTCCCAGGTCTTAGGTTGATGTCAAACCACTAAAAAAATACTATTTTTCTGCAAAAAAAAAAAGAATCATCTGGGTTTTCATAGTTTCTTCTGAAATGCTTGTTTTCCTTTACAGGAAGCAAAGTTTCAACTTCTACTGCATAGAAAAAGAACAGGTTTTTAACAGATAATCCAATCTGATTGAGGAGGAAAAAGCTGGTTTTTTTTGTTGAGATTAGCTTAAGAGATAAGAGATTTCATCTATGGCTGGAGAAGAATTGGTGGAGCTCAAATTCAGGCTTGCAGATGGAACTGACATTGGTCCAAGCAAGTACAGTCCAGCTACCACAGTGGCATCTCTCAAAGAGAAAATACTTGCTCAGTGGCCTGAAGGTTAATTGCTCACCTTTTTCTTTTCTTTTCTTTTTCACCTGTTTATCGATTGCATGTAACTATGCATCAATTGGTTTTGTGCTTTTATCATATAAAGTGTATTTATGTATTCAATGTTGCCAAAATCAAATCCTTATGCTTGCAAAATGGTTTAGTGAACATGAAAGTGTTTTATATTCTTGGATCCATGCCATAGGAACACAAAGGCAAATGATTATTTTAGATCAACAACAACAACATACTATTTGTTAATCTAAAGATGATTCATAAAACCTTATCAGAAATATTTTTACCTGTTAGAATGCTCCCACACTGTGATTTATATCTGAATTATTGTGTTGTTCTATTGTTGTAACATTGTTCCGAGTGGCCTTCAAAATTGTGCTTGGGGTACACAATTGGCTTCTGTTTTTATATGGAAATCTCTTCTCTGTTTTGCAGACAAAGAAAATTGTCCAAACACAATACAAGATGTGAAGCTAATTAATGGTGGGAAAATACTTGAAAACAACAGTACAGTTGCTGACTGCAGACTCCAGGTTGGTGAACTTCCGGACGGTGTAATCACGATGCATGTGGTTCTTCGCCTTCCTTTGTTGAACAAAAGCAACGGTAATCGATGGCATTTATGTATTTGATTTGTTACAACTACTGTTGTATTTTTCGGTTGGTGAAGCTTTGCAGAAACAGAAAAAACTGTTAGAAGACATCGGAGTTTAGTTTTTATATTTGAAGTATGCTCCGATGCTTAAATCAGTAGATTTCGGAAGAGTAGCAGATGAAAACAAACATCTGCTGCATTAACGTTTTGTCAATAAAAAGAAGCGTTCCCAAATTGTCATTTCTTTCACTTGGAATACTATTTTGACACATCCACATGCTTTTAATCCACAGAGAAACAACAGGATGATTCTCGAAAGAAAAGCAGCTGTTTGTGCACAATCCTGTAGCTGCCTAATGAGACTGCTTGCTGGTGCCACTTCCTTCAAAGAAATTCCCCGTTATATTTGTTGTTAAAATTGACAATCCTACAACATGACAATGTTTAAGGGTTGCCAGTTCTGGTGGCAGCAGAAACCATTAGAAAAAGACCAAAGCAAAAATGCTAGTGAAGCTGGGAAGAAGAAAAGAAAACACAAGGCAAACCCAGGTAAGGCAATAAAGGAGAGAGAGAGAGAGAGAGAGAGAGAAATAATGGTATGGTGCATAAGAATGAAAGCAGAGATCAAGGGAAAAGGTGTAGGGCAAAAGGGATGAAATGTTGTATACAGTATACTTATTTGCATAACATATAGTGGCTTTTGCATTTTAACAAAAGTGTGGCAATCTTCAAAAACTCTGCTTAGTTCAATGATATGGTCAATTCCCCATGACTTCAGAAAAGTCAGAAACCAACACAAGGTTCAAACCGAGGATGAACCTTATTGGAGCTAAATTTATATACGTGAACAAGAAGTTTCGAGTAATCTAGCTTTTATTATGTCCATTTTTGGTATAAAATAAGAATCAGAAGGGTACATAATCATCAGTTCTTCACCACAGAAATCCCAAATACCTACTTAAATCAACCTAAATGGTCTTCCCATGTCCATAAATTAATAATATATCAACCCAAATTATCAAAGAACCAAAAAAATAAATTTAATCAACCAAACATCACTAAAAGGCAACACAACGTGTTCTCCAAGACAACTTTTGCGATCCCATATTTGGCTCCTAGAGAGGTTTCTCTGCAGAATTATGAGAAGAAACCTTGGCAGAATGGGTTTTCTTAGATACCAAGAAGGAGAAACAACCAACGGCTGCAGGGATTTTGTTTTCATCAAACACCTTGTCATCACTCTTGTTTGCCTCCTGGTTCTGCTTTTCCATTTTCTTCATTTTCTGCTTATGAAGAGAGCGCAACACGTAAGCTTCTGCGAGGCTAACTCCAACACCAGCTGTTGCCATTGATAGACTGATAAAAATGAAAACTTGTTTAGGTTGAAGATGAAATATTTAGGTATGCTTTGTGTTTGAAAGCACCCGAGTGAGAATAGGAATGGAATGGAATGAAGTATTGGGGAAGTATGGAAACTGGCAAATTATATAGGGCGTTGGGAGTTGGAGATGGGCGGAACTTTCATTGTGGGGTCGATACTCGATAAGGCTTTAGTTTGACTTGCTGGCCAAGGAAATCCATTGGCTGACATTATTGAATTTCTCCCTTTCTCTGGTGTAATTTCTGAGAAAGCTTCAATTTTTATTTTTATTTTTATTTTACATAAAAGCTTCGAATTTTATTTTACATTTTATTTTTTTAGGAGATCTGTACTCTTAATTAATGGATAAACTACACTCATGATATAAATCTAGCCATTAATTTTAAATGATATAAATCTAGCCATTAATTGTTAAAAAATTAATGGAGATGTTGACGTGGTAGTTAAATAAATTTGTATAATTGCACATTTGATCCTCATTACTTACGCATTATATTAATATAGTCCTAATTTTATTTAATTCAATAAATCTAATCATCCAACCAGATTATGACACGTGTCACCGTATTATTGGTCCAAATTTTAACTTTTTTTCAATAAATTTGTTTTCCTCAAACCAGGTCGTGACACGTGTCGTGAGTAGATTGAAGGAAAATAAAATTATACAAAACAAATTGATCACTTGGGGAGCTAACAGAACACTAAGTCTCCATCATCTCCTCACAATCAGATGATTGTATTAAAGCAGTAGAGGATACATCAAGCAATGCTGCAGGCTGCAGCTCATTCAAGGGGAAAAAGCATTGGAGCCATGCATCTGTGCATTAGGGGATCCATTACAAATCAGATTCAGAACATAATATTATGTGATTGTCATCTGAAGTAGAACCTCTTATTTGCATTCATGGAATCTATATTTAAATTACATTTACATTTATTCTACTTCTTGCGGATTCAGTGAAATTCCATTTGGTAGGGAAGATGCCTCCACCACACCAGAACTGTCTTCTTTTGTAAATAACCTAAAAATAATATTATATTTTGTATAAACTCGTATATAAATATATATTATATTGATGCTAAATTTGTACGGGTAAACAAAAATAAATCAAGTAATATATTGTGTCCATTTTTGTTACAAATATGAATAAGAAGGGTACATAATCTTCCTATTAGGAAGTCTGAATAGTAAAAAATGAACCAACAAATTAAAATCAACCAACCAAAAGACAGCACAAGTTTTGCGATCCTAGAGAGGTTTATCCGCAGAATTATGAGAAGAAACCTTGGCGGAATGGGTTTTGTTAGACACCCAGAAGGAGAAACAACCAACGGCTGCAGAGGTTTCCTTTTCATCAAACACCTTATCGTCACTCTTATTTGCCTCCTGGCCCTGCTCTTCCATTTTCTTCATTTTCTGCTTATGAAGAGAGCGCAGCACGTAAGCTTCTGCTAGGCTAACTCCAAGACCAGCTGTTGCCATTGATAGACTGATAAAAAAAAAAGGAAACTTGTTTAGGTTGAAGATGAGAGATTTAGGTAGGCTTTGTGTTTGAAAGCACGAGACGAGGAATGGCGTATGATGTTTTAAGGGGAACTGGGGAATTTATAGGCCGATGTGGGTTGGTGATGGGCGAAGCTTTCATTGTGGGGTCGATACTCGATAACCCTTTAATTTGACTTGCTGCCCAAGGAAATCCCACAGCTTGGCATTCTTGAATTTCTT
Organism: Hibiscus tridactylites; assembly: GCA_958450335.1. NCBI lineage: Eukaryota > Viridiplantae > Streptophyta > Magnoliopsida > Malvales > Malvaceae > Hibiscus > Hibiscus tridactylites. Next base: position 13,705,206 of record OY288277.1, read on the forward strand.
CTTTCTTTTTCGTGTTGTAATTTCTGAGAAACTGTTCTATTTTATTTTATTTTTAATGTTTTTGATCATGTGAATATTTGATTTCGAGTTTCAGTATTTATATTATTTTTTATATATTGTAATAATATTTAAGTTTTTAAAATCTTAGATTCTATATACATTTTTCTTTATGTGTTTTGTTTTTGAAAAAATTATAAATAAATCAATATTATTTTTATATATATCATGTGCAGAATCGTACTGAATCTTCCGATGAATATTTGTAAATGAAATTAGCGCTTAAACTCAGAAACTAATTGATTCTGGCGTGCGTCAGCAAAGATGTGGCATGCGGCATGCCAATTGCCATTGCCATGCTTTTATTTCTTTCGGCGTAAATTTGACCCATACTCCATTGATTTTGGAATGGGTCATCTTGCCCCAAACTTCTAATGGACAAAGCAAATACAAACTTTGAATTCACAAAGTTGACTACCGCTTATTGAGACGGGAGAGTCGCCCATAATACTACTCTGTCAAATTTGATTAAAATTAATCGATCATTGAATTGAAAATAAAAAATTTAATAAAAAATTGATTATTTAATTTAATGTTTCTGATTAATTTATAAGGCTAATTATTCTATACACAAGCGCTTATAGAAACTTTTTTACACAAGCGTCTTAGTTTTAAAGGTTATGAATTCTGTTTAAAATTTAAAGTTTAGGGGTTTAATTGTAGTAGTTTTGAATTTAGAGCTTGTTGATAGAATTTTGGGTTTAGAGTTAAATTTTAAGCTTTATAGGTTAAAACTTAAATCCCTACCATATTACCCTAAAACATAAACCCTAACCCTAAATTCTAACCATAAACCCTAATTTCTAACCATGGACCCAAAATTGTAAACATCCATGCTAAAACTTCTAAACTTTAAATTCTAACCATAAACCCTAATTTCCAATCATGGACTCTAAATTATAAACCCCTACACTAAATCCCTAAACTCTAAACCCTAAATCCTAAAATTGAAGCACATGTAGAAATAAAAAGTTTCCACCGCCTGTGTATAAGATAGTAATCTTAATTATAATTGTAATATATATATATATATATATATATGGATAAATATTTTATACACAGTCGGTGGAAACTGAAAGTTTCCACAAGCGCCTTAGTTTTAAGGTATAGAGAGTTAGTTTAGGGTTGTGTAGGGAGTTAGAATTTTAGAGATAGTTGTTTTAATTTAAGGTTTAGGGTTATAATTTAGGATTTATAGGTCAAAACCTAAATCCTCATCATATTACCCTAAAAACTAAACCTTAACCTATAAACCCTAAATTATAACTCTAAACCTTAAAATAAAACAACTATCCCTAAATTCTAACTCATGCACCTAAACCATATACCCTAAACTAACTTCTTATACCCTAAAACTAAGGCGTTTGTGAAAACTTTCAGTTTTCACTGACTATGCATAAGATATATATATACTTATTATTTCATGTAGTGACAGTGAAAAAAATACTTCAGTGACATGTCTAATTTTAGTTTAAAAATTAAAATATAAATATTTAATCCTAAAATTGTAAACCCTAAACTATTTTAAACTCTTTAATCTAAAACTTAAACCTTAAACCATAAATTAAACTTTTAATTCTTATTTTTTTAAAATAATCTTAAGGTGATTACAACTTACAAGATAATATATGTTCATACTTTTTCTTAACACTTTTGTAAGGCATATATTTTACAAACAATGATACTCAAGCTTGATCTCTTAAAATGATCATTATATTTTTTTTGTGCTAAAAGTTGAATTCCTAAATTGAACCCATTATATCAATGTATTAAGTTTTTTTTCATATAATATATATAATATAAGGGTGTGCTTCTCATGTAATATCCATGATAGATACTTTTATATAAAATGTTAGGGTACTGAAGTACATTTTTATTGTGGTTGGCCAGAGGATAACGAAACACTTAAAAACATTATTTTATTCAGCATTAGAAAGCAAAGGAAAGAAAAAGACATACAAATTACCTATGTAATAATGATAAGGAATATGCAAACAAATCTAAATACGAGACTTATTTAAGATTATAGATTGGTATTTTTATTTTATTAAAACAAATAAATTCAACCCCCATAGACCGAGACGGAGAGCTGAGGTTTATTTCCTTGATGTTGTTGAAGAAATCAATCACTGGACACCTTTGGAGTCCTGAAATCAGGGAAAACATAATAACATTATTAAAGATTAGTTAATTAGAAAGCTTGACATGAATTTGATACACTTACTGGGATTTGTGTTGTCGTACAATCCCATAGAAGTTCCGTACTAAAAGCAGAGCCAAAAAGCGACAGAGACCGGCGAAAACCACTTCAATGGATGCCATAAAGAGACACCTCTGAGGGGAAAACCCGGCAGTGGCTATGGCCAGTACTCGCCCATCAAGCTTGCAGGGGATGCTAAAACTCCCACATTTAATGCCGTCTATTGTTTTCTTTGCTACTTCTTCGGCTTTCGTTTCCGCAATCGACAAATCCATTCTTCTGCTGATTTCCGGTGTTTTCTTCCATTCTTCAAAATTCAAATGTTAGTGCACCATTAATATGAATACAACTAGTTTTAAAATTAAGAGACAAAAATGATACCTCGTTCAATACCCGGAGTTCGAGTAAGGGGAGGAAAAATTACAGACACATGAATATTATGCTCCAAAACCTCCTGTTGCAATGCTTCTGCTAATCCTCGAAGCCCAAATTTGGTGGCTGAATATGCCGTAACACCATATGCTCCCACCTATATTTATTATATTTTGTACATCATTAAGAAATAATCACATAAAATGACTAAATATAACAGCAAAATATATAGTAACTTTTTTTATTTTACCAAATAAAGACGATTATTAAGCTAAAAAATCTAAAACCTGGCCGGCGATCGAAGACACAAGAGCTATGGAGGCCGGTCCCTTGTGTTTTCTATCGTTCTTCATTTCCGGCAAAGCAGCTTTGATGACATTGAAACTCCCCATCAAGTTCACGTCTAGCATCGATTTCACCACGTCCAACTCTTGGGTCTCAAGCTCTTCCACATAATACACCCCGTGGTTAACTACTAGGACATCGACGGGGCCGGCCTTGTTTATCGCACGCTCAACAGCGTCGTAGTCACGGACATCGGCGGAAAAGATCGAGACCTCGACTTCGTACTCTTCACTGATTGATTGCTTAGCATTTTCGAGCTGGTCGAGGGAGCGAGCCAGAAGGGAAATGCGTGCCCCCTCCGATGCAGCTTGTTTAGCTATGGCTAGGCCGATACCCATTGATCCGCCTGTTATGAAAACATGGCGGTCTTTGATCGGTATATTAACGGGGCGGGGATGAACTACGAAATAGAGTAAGAGGAGAAGAACGGGTAGGAGGAGGAGGAGACCGAGGAGCACCATTGAAGTTAATTCGTTTAGGGGAGAAATAAAAGGTTATGCAAGAATATGTGTATATTACATACCTATATATACAGGTTCAATTCTGTTACCATTAGAAAATTAATTTTATGCATTTTTACAACATATACATTAATTTATTATTTTTCTCTTGAAAAGAGTTTCTTATTTTTTTTCCTAGCGGTCTCTAAACTCATGGCATAAGGGTCCAAATGCATAGCCATTTAGCTAAGCCTATAATTTGTTAAATTTCTGTCAAAAAATGTATTTAAATTGCACTAACTTATCAACACAAAATAAAATAAAATTTTTGTTGGGAAAAAAATTCAAACCCATACTTATGACATTCATTACTCGGCCGGGATCATCCGACTCAAATAATATACTTTACATTAGTCACTGAAGTAAATCGTGTCCAAATTTACTAATTAATGTGAGTAAATTTAAAACTTTTAATCATACAAGCATGCAACATTCATCCAAGAATAGCAAGTAAGGGTAGACATTCGATCGATTGAGGTAGAGTAATTTTTTTTAGTTAGTCAAGTTGAAGAGTCCTATTTTATAACTCAAACTTTATTTCAAATTTTTTTCGAGTCGAGTTTATGAAATTCAAGTCGAGTACAAATTTAATTGTAAACATTTATAATGTTGTGGTACAAATTAGTTCAACCTTAAACGATTTTCTATAACCATATATATATATATATATATATATATGCATATTTGAGGCAGAATTAAGAAACTTTGCTCGAACTTGAAAATTGATTTACAAATTACTAAAAATATTGAGTTATTCAAGTTATTCAAATTTACTTTTTATAACTCAAACTTTATTTGAATTTTTTCGAGTTGAATCAAGGCAGCCAAATTATTTTTGCATTGAATCGAGTTGAATAATTCAATTTTTTCGAGTCAAGTTTTGCCCACCCCTAATAACAAGACGCCATTAAACCTAAAATTTGATACCTTTAATTAAATAGCTGAACCGACACTAAAGGGAAAAATAATCATTTTACATGCAACCTAATTTTCTAATTCAAATTTCCAGAAAATAATCACACCATCATTTTCAGAAAGTTCAAAAACAGGGTAGAGATAAATTTCCAAGTCAAAAGAACAACTAGAACATAATTTATTGCAAATGTACCCTAACTAGGAACTAAAATGTAATTCGGGAAATTTCTGGTGATAACATGAAATTAAAGGTGCCAACGTGGAATTAAACATATTATAAGTATGTTTTTCAAAGTTTCAACTTAATTAGACATCTACGACTCATTTAACTACAAATTAAAGTTCAAGACTAATATGCAAATTTTGAAAACCGCTGCGCATTGCAGGAGAATACCAGAAAAATGCTGTAAACTAGCTCTGATCACACGGGAATCAACTTGTTAATGCTCCAAATGAATAATAAACTCGAACTAATTTAAACCAATTAATGCTATAATAACATACAAATATTTATAACAAAATTTGAATAGAAATTCGAAAATTTTGACTTGACTTAAATTTTATAAACTCGACTCGAAAAAAATTTAAACAAAATTTAAGTTATAAAATAAAACTCGTAAAAACTAATTCGAAATTTTTTAACTTAACTTAATTTGACTGGATCGAATGCTCACCCTACACACTTATCTGAAACCGAAACTAGAACGGGGTGGCGGAGATGAACCGAGTGGAGGGAGTAGGGGCAAAAGGAGGCTATGCTGATCGGTGGTAAACTAAGGGTAGCAAATTGACTGCAGCTGATCGGTGCAAAAACAAGGGGACCTACCTTGCTAGGGAGGCTATGCTGATCGGTGCAAAAACAAGGGGACCTAGCTTGCTAGGGAGGCTATGCTGAATTGCTGATCGGTGCAAAAACAAGGGGACTTAGCTTGCTAGGGAGGCTATGCTGGCGGGAGCAACAAAGGACAGCTCAATATGGTTAATCAGGCCTTGTTAAGAAGACAGACCCAAACAGAGAAGGAAAGTGGGACACCTCAGCCTCAGCATTGTTTGGTTTGCTTGTACTTACCCAGACTGAAACAGAGCAGCCTGTTCTTGATGCTTCTGTTTCGAGGTTGCATGAAGAACCTGGACATGAGACCCATACACGGAAGCAAAGGGGAAAGCATACCCATATTCGAATATGTGTCCGACAAATATTTTAAGAAATCAAAGAAGCCAGAAAGCATAGGTACAAGTAGGAATTCTCGATATCCAACAAGACTTAAAATCTTAAAGCCGCTTTGGTATTTCATTTGATAAAAACTGTAACCTGCTGTATGTATCTTCAAGTTTCTACGACATCTTAAAACTATGTAAATCAGGGGAGCCTGTATGATCGTCGACCGAGTAGGAAAAACTAGTCAAAACCCTAGCAGTTCAATCTCCAATCATATGGTTGGTATACCACCTTCAACTGACCATCAGCAATCATCTCCAGCAAAGCTTCAGACTCGGTTGGCTCCAAGTAATTCGAGGCATGTTTCAATACTTCTAACTCGGTCTTCCCAAAATCAACACTAAACCTGTTCGTCAATTAATAGCAAGCAACTTAAGTTGTTTTCCCAGAAGTACATAAATCAAGCTTATTGCATCATCCATCATTATACTAATTCGAAGAAATATCAATTCACTACAGCTTGGTGTTTGATGCAAAGTCCATGGCAGTTTTGCATATCTTTTGTTTCAAACTCCATCTATATTTTATATATATAAAGGGAGGTTCTAACTGGTACCCGCTATTGCCAACTCAATTTTGAAGTTTACCAAAATGTTAAATAAGACAATAATATGGGTGTCATTTAGGTAATATGTCAATTAAACAAAGCAACCATCTTATTATTACTATTTCTCTATGTTGTCCTGCATTTATGTTGCTTCTGAATCCAACTCAGGCAACCAAAACTTGCATGATTCTACCGTTAAGAATTTCTATAGGGTTATATAAGCTGAAAAGAAAGCAGCGGTTTCTAAAAGTTCCTTGTTGCATAGGTCAATGAGTTTTAGAGTGCATGAATGCGTATGTTAATGAGGCAGTGTCCGTGTCTGTGCATGTCTGTGAGTGTGTGATGCGCGTGTTTAGAGAAAAATTTAGAATCTTATTTTGTATTCCATAACAGTAAATAAAGGTCTAGCGAAGAAATATGAACATTTTGCACCAAGAACTTGCTTGAAATTAACTTACCATTTGAGGATCTTACTAGCATATGCAGCCTTGCCGTTCAAATCAACAATAAGGCCACCGGCTCTTAAGAAATCCCGTGCTGCATCCATCAGCTCTTTATCAATGTTTCCAGGAGAATAGCATCGAAGAGCAGGCCCTGATCGGGCACCAGAAACTAGGGCAAAGTGAACTAGAGGCTCAGGATAGGGTAGAGCCACCTGAAAAAAACATAGAACAAAGAATGAGCTACTCTGAATTTCCCCACGAGGCATTCAACTCTTGAGGATGGCATTTTGGGGGCAGGTACATGATAATGGGACGTTTTAACAGAACTTATTCAGGCTACACCCTTACAAGCCGGTTTTCTACCTAATTAACTACATGGAAAAATTGCAAGGTGAAGTCAACATAATCAACAACCCCACAGCACATTGCGAGGTCACTTCTTATGCAGAACCTTCAGTTCTTCCTTCTGAAACAACTGAGGAATTTAGAAGAGCACCAACTTTTAAGGAATGAGAGAAATAGTCCACACAGATTCTGAAGGTTATATTCATTCCATAATTTCACCAACAAATTAAAGCTACGTATTTCCACCAGTTTGCATAATTAACAGTAAACCACATGATAAGCTAACCCAGAAACACACGCATTCAAAATTGTGGATGGAATCATTAAACAATAGTAAGCATCATTTTACCCACTATCATACCTGCAATCGTTTATCTTTTACACCAAATGGTTTCAAAAGATTGTATGGTGGCCTTTGATTGCCCCTTAAAATGCCATTCTGAATGGATGAAAGCGAGTATGTACACCCACCAACAACATACTTGAAATCTCCAAACAGCTTCCTTCGTTCCAATGGACCAGCAGGATGACCCCAGACTAATATTGCATGGATAGACATCATATTGTACAAATTTATGAAGAAGGCAAGCTTTTCCTCCCTTGGCATGTCCTGCATTTTCACTCGTTGGAGCTCTTGAACTATTCTTAAGTACCTAAAAATGTTTGCCAATTAACAAAGAATACTTGATCACTTAAAAGAAGTAAATAAACTTTTGAAGATACTAGAGTCAGCAATATCATTGCATCAAACCTTGCAAATTCCTCACTTCCATGAATACTTTTATAATCAATATGTCTTCCATCTTCTGATGCATAGGCTTCAAAAACAGCATAGGACAGAACTCTCAGCCTTGCTGCAATTTCAGCAATGGGCTTCGGCTTCAGTTCAATTATACCACTTGGAATGTTGTGACATTGAGATGACACAGTAGGATCATGGTCCAAGAACCGATACAAATGGTCACCATCCTCAAACAAGTTCTCACTATTATAAAGCATCCCAGAGAAAAATATGAGAAGGATTTTCAACCACAGATTGAAAGAGTTGCAAAAAAAAAAAAGACCTGGAGGGCAGGGACTCACCCAAGAACATGTAGAAAGAAGAGCTCACTGGCAAGCTTTTTCCCAAATTCAACAGCCTGTACCACAATGAGAGAACAAAGTGAAAGGGGAGGGGTTTAGAGACAATATAACCACATTTAAACCTGTACATACAGAGCAAGCACACAACCATAAATTCTAAACTTAAAACCAGTGGTTCCCCAATTTGACCAGTTAAAAGCCAAAAATCATGCAAATATAAAATCTCCCAAAGCCACCCATTTAAATCAGAAAAACAAGAGAATAAAGAAAGAGACTTACTATTTTCTTAAAAATGTTATGATGTGGTATCATAAGAATTAATGCTAAGGATGAAATTGACATCTAAAATATGCCTGCTTACCATGGAAACTATCAAGTAAAGTCCACTGTTGCCTCTTTTAATCAGACTGGAATAACATCCGCAAAAGGTCTTATCTAGAGTACATTTTAATATGCTACGATTAAATTGAAAGCCATCTACTATAATGGGAAGATGATATCATTTCCAAGTTCAAAAATAGCAACATTATAACAAGCTGCAAAGAAATGTTTCCCGAGCTTAACTTTGCATTCAACATAGGAAGCAACTGAAAGAGCGTTCTGATTGAGGAAAGTTCGATCCCAGCCCAATATGGAGAAAATAATCATAGTAATGATTGACAAAGACCACAAAGTATACAATCAGCAAATGACATTCACAATCCCAGAGGCAGTCTCAGAAAACATAATAAAATCAAAACTAACCTCTTCCCTTTCCAGGTACTGATCTTCAGATAGAAAATCTACTGCTTCAGAACCTAGAAAACAATTAGTGAACCTGCGCATCTTGTATAACCGATCCTTAACAACAATAGTCGCTTTCATTTTTTTAACAATTAGAGCTAGTTCATCAACGGACCCATCACCAGACACGTCATCTTCACCAGAAAGAGGTGGAAAAGGAGCTTCAGTTGATGGTGCTTCAGCAATCAAAAAATCAATCTTCTCATCAAACTTGCCAGACTCGTCTAAGCCTTTTAGTTCACTCAAACCTCCGATCAATACTTCATTAAAGAAGACCTTAGGAACAGCACAAGATCCAGAGACCTTCTCTAGCTCCAACTTTCTACTGGGATATACATCAATGCTGATCTCAACATATCTAAGCTTTTTCCTTTGCAAAAATAACCTAACTTCTCTGCAATCTTGGCATCCTAACCTTGTATACAATATAATTCTTCCTTTTGTGACAATAGGTATAAGTGATTCTTCAAAGGCATTCTTCCCCTGCTCAGCTTTGCTTTCTGAATCAGTATCACGTGACACCTTAATGTAGTTTAAGGGATTCCAGGCAGATCTTTCTGCAGTCCTTGGAGACATTGTGGTTTGCTCCCCAAGTTTAGCAGAATCTGAAGTGTCCTTATCTACATCAATGACGGCCTGTTCAGCTCCCTCTCTTTTTAAAGAAACGCGACGCAGGACACTGGTCACTGCAGCACCCTTTACCTTAACAAAATTCTTAAGTGCCACTGCTTTCTCAGGCCACATAGATCCCTCTTCCTCTGGATCGGGATCCAAGGAACGAGTTGATGAGCTCCGATTAGCCTGCATCTCAGGAACCTCTGTGCCATCAAAGACAGGTTCTGGCTCCTCCTCAGCAAGATCTTTTGTAGCTTGAGCTTCCGAATCCAAATCCTCATCCTTGTTCATCTTGTCAGTGTCACCTTGTTCAACATGTTTTTCATCGTTGTCACCTGAGCTGTCTTGTCTGTTACTCTCCTCTAACTTATTACAATTGTCATTGCTGATGTTCATGCTTTGTATCTCCTCCACGGGTTTCCCCTGATCTTTGTGAATACCATCAGTGTTTCCCTCTAGTATCTCATCCATTGGAGAATCTGTTATATTTTTGTAACTGGAGTTACCCTTTTCCGTAGTGTCAGAAAAATATAAAAATTGTCATTCCACTTGCAAAAACATGCCCCTTAAACCATTTCATCAAAGATGGCTTCGCGGATTCCTGCAAGAAGTTTACATATATCCAAATTCAGTAGAAGACCAATTCCAGTACAGATAAAAATGGATATAAGACTTTATACAGTGTCATATCTGAAAATAGACAACCATATCAGAACTGCTACTTAAAGAGTTTCACAATGATCCATTACAGAAAAAAAAGATGATATATTTTAAAAACTGGGGGGAAATCGGCATCTAAATCTTGGTATATACGTTCTTATTCATTGATTTTTCAGAAATATAAACATAATCCGAACCGAATCACTAGAAGCAATTCATAATTAGAAAAAGTCTCAAAAGCACTAGATGCAATCCAGCAAGTCAAGTCAAGCCCTGAAGCTTTAGTTTTCGACAATTCATAGCCAAACAAACCGGTCGACCTTAATCGCCATGATATAAGAAGCAGATACATCTATGCCCATAGTATATAATATTAAATACATGGTCAAAAGGGGCAAAAATAGCAACGCAGACAAATTCATCTGCGAGCAAAACAAAAACGGTAAAGAGTAAATACCAAAGAATTTAGTTTTTTCCACTTCAGATATTTCAAAATCAAATAACACAAAGATTGAAACTTTTAAGTCCTGAAGACTTAGATTAAGTTCTCATTCAATTATCACACTACTTAACACTCCAAAATAATAATAAAACCTGGAAAATTATCAATTGGATATCGCAAGCTAATTGTAAGGGAAAGGACGAAAACTGAAAACAATACACACACATATAGAGATAGAGAGAGAGCTTAGCTTACAGATCCAGAGAGTGTGAAGAGAAACAGTTAATGGAAAAATATTTTGTAGCGAGTTACACAACAAAAACTCTTAAGTAAAAGTTAAAACATAAAATTTGGAGATACGATTTTAATGTTTTAAAAGGAAATTAATTTGAAAATTGAAATGAAAGAGTTGGGAAATCAATTAGTAGGAGGCGGATGATTTACGGAGGAAGGGGCGAGCGGGCGGGCGGGACAAGCGGGAAATCCGTGGGATTGTCTTTTCTTTGAGTTGATTTATTTGCAAATGACCCCTTGCTGTTTCCGTATTTATGGATTTACCCAATTTCATTCTTTAATGACCATGAAATCAATCTATGGATATTTTTCTGTAATTGTTTTGGTTATATCGATTATTTTGAGATTTATTTCTTGAGAAATGTATCATAGATAAATCTGTGTGATTTTTCAAGGTGAGGGAAAGAAATAAGACGAATTAGTTGATAGTACAATAACATAGTAAAAAACAGTTTTAATCTTGTTGTTTCTTTATATATATATATATATATATTAAGTGGAGATTATACCATTAAATTGTAAGATTAAATCTTTAACAAATTAAGCTTTTTTTTTCATTAGAGAATTGTCAAGGTAAACAAATTTAAAGGAGCAGGGGAAGCCATGACCGAGTCACGAGAGAAGAAAAATAAGAAATTTACATGTCACAGTCATAGTCATAGATACACTATGAATTGTACAAGTTTTGATTTTGGGTTTTTCTGCGTATTTTACAGCTTTCATGTTGTGGAAGTGGTCAAAGACAATGACACGTCCATGAAAATGTTTCAAGTTGGGCAACGGATTGGATTACCAAGCAAATAATTGTAGATTGCAAGTATCTTGTCAAACACGTTGAATGCAATGGCTACATCCCTTTCTCAATTCTCAGGCATTGCATGTGAGGATTATACGAAAACCAGGCTCCTAAACATTGGCATCGGAATGCAGTCATGTCACTAAAGCACCTCCTCGCTTCTACAAAAAGGATGCTTGATTTTTCATCGGAATTTCGTAATCGATCGAGTGGTAAATGCTTAAAATTCCTATGAAAACCAAATAGTGACAGCAAAGACAATGTACATATAAGAGATGATGAACCGATGAAAGAGTTCATATAACTTCTCAGAGACATGATCATATTTTTTTAGTTGTGAATATGAACGAGATTTACATGGTGTTTACAGATAACATGTCTGCCTATATGTACCTGTCACCGGAGTGATATTCAGTGATCAAAAAGCTTGTGACATCTAAAATCTTCGAACAAACAGCATTGGCGTTGATATTTTCCATCTTTCTTCTGCTCTTCTACTGGAGTGACTTTATTAATACAGGAGGGGCAGGCCATGGCTTAACCGGAGAACAGTATAGTGATTTTTAAATGTTATTTCTCCTTGTTCATTGCATATAAAAGACATACCGGGCAGTGAAAGGTAACTCCAACTCCATGCCTTCATAGACAATTAGGTCACCAGTAATATTTCCGAGGAAGGATCTTCATCCAACTCAATATCTCCACATGCACTAAGTACTGTCGCCAGGATGTAATCATCCACCTCGAAACCTTCTGCTTCCATCCTATACATGAGCTGCAAAGCTTCTTGACATAGTCCGTTCCTTGCATAACCCATTATCATGGCCTTCCAAGAAACCAAATTCCTTTCTGGCATGCTGTCAAAAACACGAAAAGCCTCTGATACGAAACCGCATTTGGCATACATATGAATCAATGCACTACCCACAAACACATTAGAGAAGGCGGGAGTTTTATTAGCAAAGGAGTGAATTAACTTCCCTTTTGTAACAGCTCCGAGCTTAGCACATGCTTTCAAAGCTGAGGAATAGGTAAAAGAGTTGGGTTTTACACCTTCCTCCATCATTTCCTTCAAAAATTCAAGAGCCTCGGTCTCATGCCCTAAGCTCGCACAACCAGAAATCATGGCAGTCCATGAGACAACATCCCTAAGTGGCATCTGTTGGAGGACTTTGGAAGCAATATCATACTCCCCACATTTACAATAGAACCATACTAGAGTGCTTCCTATGTACATATTCGTTTGGATAGATTTCTTTACTATTTGTGCATGGACTTCCTTTCCCATAAGTAAATCCATGACCGAACCACAAGCCCTGAGTATGCTTACAATGGTCAAGTTATTAGCAATTATATTCCGTCTCTTCATTACTTGAAAAAGACTAATGGCATCCTCACCGAGCCCCTTCCTAGCATAACCCGCTATAATGGAAGTCCATGTAACTGTATTTCTACTCCTCATGCCATCAAACACAATCCTAGCATCCAAAATCTCCCCACACTTTGCATACATGTCCACAAGAGATGTCCCTACGAAAACATCATTTTTGAACATCTTTTTTATTATAGCACCATGTAATTGTCTACCCAATCTCAATGCCTTTTTCTCTCCACAAGCCTTCAAAACACTGCAAACAGTGAACTCATTAGGCCAAAAACCATCACTTAGCATTCTCGAAAACAAAGAGAAAGCCTCCTCCCCATATCCATGTTGGGAGCAAGCAGTTATCATAGCTGTCCAACAGACCACATCCTTCTCTTCCATCCCATGAAACACCCCAAAAGCCTTCGACAACTCCCCACATTGTGTATAAAAATAAACAACAGCACTATCCACAATCAAGTTCCTTAAATTCGCTTTCAAGATACACCCATGAATTTGTCTCCCTAACTCAAAATCCGCCCTCCTACTACACAAATTCATCACACAAACAAACATCTTCCCATTCCCTTGAACCCCACTTGAGATTGAATCCCCAAACAAACTCAAAGCATCATCATCAAAACCCAACTTGGAGTACCCATTAATCATTGCCGTCCAACTGACAACATTTCTTTCAGCCATTTTATCGAACACCTTTCGAGCTTCCGCTAACTTCCCAAATCTTAAATACGAACTTATCAAATTATTCTCAACATAGGTCACCGGGTTCTTTAAACGCTTCAAAACAACCGCATGGACTCTCCTAACTTGTCTGGCACTAGTACAAGATTGAAGCAAAGCTGCCAGCTCATCAGAACCGGCACTTCGACTAACCGACGGTCGACTTATGTCCGTGAAATCAGCATCTGGGTTTTCATGGGAAGTTGAAATACCGGTTAAATTATCGAATTCGGATAAAAAACATGAATCTTTGGATACAAAACAAGAAAATTGGGCTTGATTTTTGGCGTTCCTTAGTTTGGACTCGTTTTTGGAAGCCAAATAATAAAATGGTGGACTTTGAACGGTGGAAAGGGAAGGCCATTGAAAGAGTGTTATTTGCGGTGAAATCACCGTCAAAGAAAACATTGGTTAAATCTTTTGCCTTCTTAAAAAACTCCCGCGAAAAACAGAATCCAAGTTCCGAACTTTCAGCTCTTGTTTATATTAAACTTGATGGATTCAAAAATTCGATCAACATGAAAAGACCATTTTGACACTAAACCCGCAAACGACATCGTTTTTGGACTACCAAAATTTAGAGCTTGCAAGTCACAAAAACAAAACAAACTCCTTAAAATATCACTTGTCTGTCTTTTGCCAGTCTAAGACCTTATTCCAGAACCCTCCCAAAACCTTCATAAATTTCTCCCTGTTAATCTTTTTCGCGATGGAATTGGCTTGTTCAAGTTTTCAAGCTTGTTATTTTTTTCCAGTGAGATTAAAATCGTCTAAGGCTGCAAGTTATGAATCTTCTTTAGCTATATTTTCTTCTGGTAAAAGTTCAAACTCATCTCGGATTCGTTGTTTTCCTTCAAAGTTCTCAAGTAAGTTACTTTTTTACCTGATAATTTGCAAATGAAGGTTGTTAATTTATTGTTTTCTTCACTGTTTTTATCTCCATTTCCCGCGTTGTTCTGTGTTATTGATGGTTCAACCTGGAATCGAATACAATAATGCTAAAAATTAAGTGTTAAGCTGAAGTATTCTATAATGATTAGGATGATGTTTTTTTTTTGTTCATTTTTTATAATCCCTGGTCTTATTGGTTATGTTTTGGTTTTTTGAACTTTTATCAGGGATTCTTTTTTAAGTCCTTTTTTAAACGTTTCAAGTAAGATAATTGGGAACTTCTGGTAGATGATGATTTGGGAAAGAATTGTTTGTTAGGAATTTCTTGGGTGCTCGCAAAGTGCCTGTACTATTTTTAGGCCATTTGTCTTAAACTGGTTATTCTCATTAAATATCAGGTTGTCCTGCTTTGGGTGTTAATCAGGTGAGGCGGAGGCGGCAGTTTTCTCTTGCTGCTGTTGTTGGTGATAAAACTGCGGTGTCAGATAATTGTGATGAAAAGAAGGTTTCAGGCCCGGATTCGGCCAGTTCATTGCCTATTAATGATGAGGTTACCAGAGATGGGGGAAGTGAGAGTGATAAAGGTAGTGTTGACGGGTTGGATACCAATAAAATGATCAGAGTTTGTGACAAGTTAATTGGGGTTTTCTTGGTTGACAAGCCCACACCAACGGATTGGAGAAGATTAATTGCCTTTAGCAAGGAATGGAATAACATCCGGACTCATTTCTTTCAACGTTGTCAGGATCGAGCTGATAATGAAGGTGATCCCGGAATGAAGCATAAGCTTCTTCGACTTGGAAGGAAATTGAAAGAGGTTGTTTATTTGATTTATAATGATCCTTTTCCAGCAATATCATTTTTTTGTAGATTTCTTTTATTCTGGATTTTTGTATGAGATATTGTATCTGGAGAATTGTGTGGCTGCACATTATTGATCCTGGATTGATTATTTGCATTTAAACTTTCTGCTTAACACCCTCCCTACACTTGGACTTATTGAGAGAGAAGGAACGAAGGAGAGAAATCTACCTGCTTCTGCAATGCTCACATGCTGAGCAGATACATGTGCAGTGAAGATTCCTAGGAATCAAACTTCTTATACCCTTTATATGGCATCTTAATTCTACAGAGATATATTTGCAAGCGTAATAATCGAGGCATGTCTGATGCATACTGCTCTTATTTTCAAGTTGGCGCTGATCTCTTGGTGATTCTTTTTATACAGATTGATGAGGATGTGCAAAGGCACAATGAACTTCTTGAAGTGATCAAGGCTGCACCATCGGAGATTAATGAAATTGTTGCTAGACGTCGTAAAGATTTTACAAAAGAATTCTTTGTGCATATTCATACTGTAGCAGAATCATATTATGACAATCAAACTGAACAAAATGGTAAGGCAGAATGTCCAAATCATTTAGTGTGTGCCAGTATAAATTTGTATGCCTGAAAGTAGGCTGTATGGTGGGTTTTATGGCCTGAGATCAGAACATTTAGTTCATGTACTTGTTACCTTATGCCTTCCAAAGCTTGTTCCTTTATTTATTTGTTTATGTATGACAGCTCTGGCAAAGCTTGGGAATACTTGCTTGGCTGCTGTACAAGCTTATGATACTGCTTCTGAAAACATTGAGGCAATTAATGCAGCAGAGTTGAAATTCCAAGATATTATCAATTCTCCTTCTCTAGATGCTGCTTGCCGAAAGATTGATAGTTTGGCTGAGAAAAATCAACTTGATTCAGCATTGGTGCTAATGATCACTAAGGCTTGGTCAGCTGCCAAGGAATCTAACATGACAAAAGATGAGGTACTGTTGCTGATTTCAGGAAGGAAGAACCCCTCCTGCTCCATATAATCGTAGAATGGGTCAACTAGATGTAGTTCTTGTTTTATTACTTAGTGACTGCACGAAGAAGAACCCTCTTAATTGTAAAAATGTTGGTATAGAAAACTATTGACGAATTTTGGAAGTTCTAGAGCTTCTTATGCATTTAAATTTTCAATAGGATAGGTCATTTGAGCACTTGCATCCAATAGTTTTGGTAAAAGTGAATGTTATGATGAATTAGCATGTCTTAGAGCAATGCTTTAAAATATGTTATGGAACTTATTTTCTCAATTGCAGGTAAAAGACATATTGTACCACTTGTACATGACTGCTAGAGGTAATCTACAGAGGCTTCTACCAAAAGAGATTAGGATTGTGAAGTATCTTCTTACAATTGAGGATCCTGAGGAGCGACTGTGTGCACTGAATGATGCGTTTACACCCGGAGAAGAACTTGAAGAGAAGGACGTGGACAACCTTTACACGTATGCCTGTTGCTCTGACTATTTTTTTCTCCAGAATTTAGTACCATCTAGGAATTAGGCTTTACAATGCATTGGCTTAATCCTCTAAGTCAGTGTTTCAGCCTTCAGTGCACTGCTTTTTATAATTTCCACCTTGTGAAAGTTCTTGAATTTTGTCCTTTCCAAGGGCATATGTGGAATGTGTCACAAATACTCAGGTGCAAATCATGGGTTGGGTTGGTACTTACCCCTAAAATGGGTGGCATTAATAACTCGGGTTTCCTGCCGTATTATCCACTTTGTTAGATGATTCTGTTCCATTTTTTTCTAACTCATCCTAAGGAAATTGTAGGACACCGGAGAAGCTGCATACCATGATGAGAGCGGTGGTGGATGCTTATAATTTCAGCCAAGAAGGCACTCTCTTAAGGGAAGCTAAAGATTTGATGAATCCAAAGATAATCCAAAAGTTGGAGGAGTTGATAAAGATGGTGGAGAAAACCTTCATGTGACATGGAGCAATCTTTAATGTCTTGACTTGAGAATCTTAGTAGACGAGTGAGCTCTAAATTTTGGGTTAGCTTTTCTGCAAGATAGAATGAAATAGACCACATAATTCATAGCTCGAGCAGTCGTGCTGAAAGCATCAGACCAATGTTACCTAACTACAAATATTAGCAATAGAAGAATCTAGGAGAGGTGCTAATGGTCTCCTGAGATCGATCGTGTAGTAGTCCTTCAATTTTTTTAAACCATATTTTATATGAATTACCGGTAATCATATGATACATTGCTTGTTAGATTTCTCTGTATACCCTGTAATGTAGGATATTCATCGGTTCCATAATTAAGCAATATTTGAATAATATCAATTTCCAGGGGCCATTAGATTAAAATGTATGAACTTGTGTCTTACAAATGTAATAAAAAAACTTTGTTAATAATATTTTAAGGCTAACGCAAAATTATTAAGGTTCAAAGATTTCTAAAGATGCATACAATTTTGTGACTTGTACAACATCATTTAAGTTAAACTAAAAACTGTTGTTAGATCTTTAGAGAAGCGGGTCTGAATTATTGAGCCAACACTATAGGAAGTCCGAAAGTTTTATAAATAATCACGTCTTCATCTTCTTTTGTGGCTCGATTCTTCTTCTTCTTTTAAAGTTTTTTTTTGTCGCCGTTATCTTTACTGCCGCCGAATCGAATTATATACGGTCTTAATATATTTATCGTTTCCCTCCTAACAACCAGGACGGATATATCTAAAACGTATAAATAAACAAACACTGTTTAGTTACGAGGCTTTGTACCTGATTAGTGATGATGGAGAATTGAATTGAAAAATTGACAAAGGAAGTGGGCTTTTGCTTGCTGAGTAATATACTCCTTTTTCTGGTATATACCTTACAATTGAAATGTGATTAACAACTTCACAAACAAAATATATTTATCTTATTTTAATAAAAATATATAATCATAAAATTTTCGTCCAAAAATCTTAATGCAAAAGATTTAATCTATGACGGATAGAAAGGGTGTTGGGTGTTTACACCCTTAAAAATTTTTAATTCTCATGTAAGTTAAATATTTTTTATTGATGATATAATTTTATAATTTCACACTTTAAGTATTTAATATTATATCCTAAAAATTTGTACTTATGACCTAAAATTATATGTTTGTCCCTAATTTAATCCAAAAGTAAAATTATCTAAGCTGAAATTATAAGCAATTTAAGCATTAATGGACCTAAGTATTATATGAACCTAATCAACAATTATGGATTGGAATGCCACCAGGCCGCTTTAGAGCCTGTTTTAAGTTTTTACCACAAAAGTTCAATTTTGTTGGAGCAAATTCAGCTGACAAGCACCGAGTTACTCTCCGCACACACTTCAAACCAAAGTACAATATGAAATAAAAACAACGTGAAAATTGAAAATTAATAGCACACTAATAATTATTAGCCTAAATTGGACCTTAAATTCATACGCGTTTGATTCGCTATTATTTTAAGGATTAATTTTTTAATCAAAGGCGGTGGAAATTGAAAGTTTCTACAAGCGCTTTAGTTTTAGAGTATAGGATTTAGGAGTTTAGGTGTAGGGTTTAGAATTTAGGGATAATTATTTCAATTTAAGGTTTAGGATTATAATTTAGGGTTTATATGTTAGGGTAATATGGTGAGGATTTAGGTTTTAACCTATAAACCCTAAATTATAACCCTAAACCTTAAATTGAAACAATTATCCCTAAATTCTAACACCTTACACCTAAACCATATACCCTAAACTAACTCATTATACCCTAAAACTAATGCGCTTGTGGAAACTTTCAGTTTCCACCGCATGTGTATAGAATATTTATTCTTATTTTAATAGTTTTAAGTAAATTACAAGATGATAGCGGATTACATTAGCTGATAGTTGATTGCATTAGCTGATTTAACTAGCGGATTGTATTAGTTGATTGTATAAAAATGTTTGGTAAAATTTACTGATAGCTGATTGCTGGTAGATTATTTAAACAAATAAAATGACATATAAGGACATGATTATATTCAATATTTGTTTGAATAATTTATTAGTTATCAATATTTTATAACTAATTAATATTAATTAGATCTATAAAATTATTTTTAATATAAAATTTTTAAACATATTTGAATGATTTATATATTAATTTATTATTTATATGATTATTTTAATATAATTTAATTAATTAATTAATACATTTAAATACACATATAAATATGTGATAATAAAAAGAAAAAAAAGTAAATATAATTAACTTATAAATAGAGTGAGAAATATTTAATTTAGGTTATTTTGAGATTTTTGGTAATTGGTAAGGGTAAAAGAGTCTTTACAACTCTAATATCAAATCTCTAATCTCAAAAAGCTCATATTATGAGCTTTTTCAAAATTAGCGATTTCCCCCCAATCCGCTCTTTTAATTCGATGTTCACCAAACAACAATATTAGCGAATTTGACTGCTCAAACCTTTAATTTTTGCTCAAACCTCTCTTTATCAAACAGGGTCTAGTTATACATGTTTTTAACATGTGACAAAAACACATAGGCATTGTTTGGTAAAGAGAGGTTTGAGCCAAAATTAGAGGTTTGAGCTAAAATTAGAGGTTTGACCGGTTAAATCTGCTAATTTGGATGTTTGGTAAAAAGTAAATTGAAATAACAGATTAGGGTGAAACCTCTAATTTTAAAAAAGCTACTAATATAAACGTTTTGAAATTAGAGGTTTTGACATAAAGTTATAAAGATTTTTTTACCTTTAACAATCATAATCTCCAAATAACCTAAATTTAATCTTTCCTATTTTAATTCTTTAACCTCATGTATTTACATTGTGACAATTGTAAACTAATAAAAAAATTCTTTTTATTCTCACACATTTATATTTATATTTAAATTTAATAATTAATTAAATCGTATTAAAAATAATTATATAAATAATAAATTAATATATAGACATCCTTCAAATATGCTTAGTAATGTTATATTAAAAAATTATTTTTCATAATTCAATTAATATTAATAGATACAAAATATTGATAACTAATAAACTATTCAAACAAGTATCGAATATAATTATGCCCTTATATGTCATTTTACTTGTTTAAATAATTAAACAGCTATCAGCTATCAGTTAATTTTACCAAACAGTTTTATACAATAAGCTAATATAATCCGTTAGTTAAATTAACTAATACAATCAACTATCAGCTAATGTAATCCACTATCAGCTATCCGCTAATTGCTAAACATAACAATATTTTACAAAACAAAACGATTGAAACGTGTGTCTCCTAAAATGTATGTTGTTGTTTTTTTTATTTGGACTGTTTATTGGGTTCTTGATTCACTAATTTTATATTTCGATGTTTGGTTCACAAAAATTTTAGTATGTTATAATTATATAATATAAGGTTACGGGTATGATACACTTCCTTCCATCCTAATATAATAGAAAATTATCGGTGTAATTTTAAATTTTGGTCTAATTTATCCTTCATGCTTACTATTTTAATTAATTTAATCATATTTTCAAGTGAGATTGTAGTATGGTAAAAAAAATGCTTTTTATTAAATATGTATACATACTATAATGAATTATTTATTTATTTATACATTAATTATGATTATATTTTTGTTTTATAATTTTTTACATAAAACTTTAACAAAATACTAAGGTAGATATAATCAAACCAAGAGGATATTTACAGAGTTTGATAATTAAAATCTAATACCATATAAAAACATATCATGAACGATAGAAAAATATATTAATAATTTAATATTAAACTATATAATAAATACCTTAAATACATATAGGCGGGTCGGAGACGGTTTTGCATTATCCACTCCGTCTCCAACACTTGCGGGTACAGGTTCGGGGAATTCCATTAAACATTTTGAGATTTTCTCATCCCTTACGGATCCCCGCGGTTTTCGGTTAATCCTCATACCCAAAAATAATAAACAAAACTAAACACATTAAAATAAACACTCAACATTAAATCTCTAAAATTATAAACATAAATAATAAATTTAGTTTTACCAACAACAAACAAATCATTTCAAAACTATAAAAATGACTAAAATATTAACTATTGAAACATGGAAATTTGCACTACCATTAAAAAGAAATATATAACTAATAATTTACAGTTTCAAATCATGATCCGTTTGTTCTGAAAGGAACTAGATTTGATCATCTTTTGAACCATATAAATTATCTCTTCTAATTTTACTTGTACGATTTATAGCAAATTTCTGAAGTCACTGCCATTATTATTTTTGGAAATAATTTTTTTTCGAACCTCTGCTTACTCAAAAAGTAATAACTCCTACTATACAATGCAAAATCAAAAACTGTTTGTTTTAAACGAATCTAGACTTCCGTATGATTATAAAAATATAAGACTCACTTCCTAATTTATCTTGTAGATTTTTTGGTGATTTTTCAAAGTCACTGCTAAAACTATTTTATAAGAATTTTGCTGCCAAAATTTTATGACCTTTCAACATTTAAATATTCATATTTTTTAAAATATATATCGAAATCAATAATCGTGTATTTTAAACAAAACTAGACCTAATCACATTTACAATAATGTAACAACCACTTTCTAATTATTTGTATGCGTACGGGTACAGTTCGGTTATCCCCATAATTTGGATGTAACAATTTTTATCCACATCCCCATTTAATATTCGGTGATAAAACTTCTCGCGACCCCGTCCCCGTGGATGAATATTTAGATTATTCACCATATCTGTCCGTTCTAATCCCCATTATTTTTAGTTATTCACACTCGATTGCCAGCCATAGATGAATTCAAATATGTTCATGTCAGATATTGGATTTTAGAATAACAATAATCAAATTATAAATATTTTTGGAGTCGATAAATTTAAAGTGGCATATGATTTTGATTTTGGTATTGAATTTGGATTTGGATTTGGGTGAAGGAAATGTTTAATTAATTTATTTAATTTTTTGGATTTTTATTATTTTAATAATTATCTAGATATTTTTTAAAAAATATTTATTATTTATTATAAATTTAAACTTTAAAAGAATTAATTTTATGACAAAAATAATTTAATAAATGTTCTACTACATCATTTATATTCTCTAACCAAACACTATAATTTTAGTGCCATCAAAATTAAGCAAATAATAATATAAATTTTCTTAAAATTTTATTTCACAGTCTTACGTTCTAGAGTTTTTTTACCTATCAACAACATAAACTGGCGTCAAGAATGCAGCATGAGCTATTGAAATCACATCTTTTTAATTTTTCAACTTTATTTCTGAGATTTTAGTGAACATGATAACCTGCAGGCTGCAGCCGCCGCCCTAAGCTTCACTAACCCTGCCATTATGCCACCAAAGCAGCCGCAATGCTTTTGAACTGCCTCCATTTTCCTCCTTACTAGCTCCAACCTATATAGCTTTGCCTTGAACTTCTGCACCAGTTTCTAACTGTAAAGATCGCCTTATTATCCTGCCTTTACACCCTTTCCTGGAAGAGGATGGTCCCCCTCCAACTTAAACCATAATCAACATCAATTACCACAAAAATTAATAAATAATCCAAATATTTTAATACTTCTATTATTATTTCCCCATTTGGGTAGCTGACAGCTGGCCAACTTTGAACAAGAATTGGGAGGCGTGAAACAACGTTCATGGAATGGAGGTCAGTTATTCATCACATAACATCTCAAGAAAATGACCCCATCCAAATAAGGATAAATATTTTTTTTGAATACGCTAGT
This sequence comes from Hibiscus tridactylites, assembly GCA_958450335.1. Lineage (NCBI taxonomy): Eukaryota > Viridiplantae > Streptophyta > Magnoliopsida > Malvales > Malvaceae > Hibiscus > Hibiscus tridactylites. The sequence goes on from OY288277.1 coordinate 13,728,425, forward strand.
ATAATTATATTATGGTACCTGTTTATATTTTTTTAATTATTTAAAGTGTATATACTTTTACACACACAAGTGTTTAAATACAAATTTACTTTGATCAATATAGGCTGTAATTCTTCATTTAACTTAGAAGAGATAAATCGTCCAAATGTCGAGAACCATCACCGTTTCACTTTTCGTCAATAATATATAATGTTTATAATTTTGAACCGAATTAATTTGAGCAAAAATTCCAATTCAATTGTTCTAGAATTAGATATAGTTTTTTTTTTTGGATTTAACTCAACATGATCCGTTAAACCATTAAAATTCACAAACATGTGGCTTGCTCCCACTTGGCACATGATGAGCTAAGGTCCTTGATTAATATGGCGTTGCATAAAGTAAAGGAAACTCTACAAAATCAGAACCATAATCACGAAAATGAGTCGGTATGCCCTCTACATAGCTTTCAATCGGTATCCTTTTTCTTTATAAGCACTAGGTGCTAGCATTACATCACTATACATGCTAAGTTGGCATGGTTTATAGGAAGACTGTATGTAAATACAAATAATTATATAGTATAGTTTTTGGCTTAAGTGCTACTTTTGTCCCTATAGTAGTCACTATTTATCGATTTCGTCTCTATGATATTTTCGTATCAATTTGGCTCTTGAAGTAGTCAAATTGCATCATTGTTTAGGGTTTAGGAATACTTTTGTATTTCATAATCACTTTAGATTGATGAAATTTTTAATTAGGGTTAGGATTTAGAGTTTGTGATTTGAAAATTAGAGTTAGAGTGTCAGTAAAGGGGCAAACGGTAATACAATTCAACTATTTCAGGGGTCAAATTGATGCGAAAATACCATAGAGGCGAAATAGATAAATTGAGACTACTACAAGAACAAAAATAGTCTTTAAGCCTATAGTTTTTAGAATGTTCCCTCTTTTTAGGGATGAGAAGGGGCTAAAATGTAATCTATGGTGGGAAGGAATCCGAAATTGGAGGGTTTTGTTTCTTAGAGGGTGAAGTGAGATAATTGAACCAAAAGGCTAATGGAAGCAAAGCGAACTCATCCCGTCTTTCCCATCATGAATGTAAATGCTAGTCAAAGAGGGTGACTACGCTATAGGGTCAACTAAATTTATTATTTTTAAATATTACAACAATGATAATATCAATCGGAATTAATATCCACTTTTAAAATTTTAGTTGAGTTAATGAAATTGTGTTACTGTACTGATAACTACAACTTAGTAATTTTAGAAGGAGTGAACACAATGAGTGACTTCAGTGGAAAAAAAAGATAATATTAATATTCATTCTTGTAGAATTGAATTCGATTAAATTTGTCTGTGATGTGTGTCTATCTCATTAAAGAGTTAAGAAAAAATATGACTCGATACTGTCTTATAATCACCTTAAGACTATTAAACAATTACTTTAGAAGCAATGATATAAAGAAAGTCCTTTCATTTACTTAATTTTAAATTTTGTATTCTTGTAAACAATACTATTCAAAGACATATCATTAAGGGAAATGAATTATTTTATAGGGCAAACTACAATGGAGGTTACTCAATTATGGGAAATGTTATATTTGGGTCACTTAGTTATGAGTAAGGTTACATTCGGGTCACACAATTATTAAAAATTACACTTGGGTCACTCAATTATGGGTAAAGTTACATTTGGGTCACCCTTTATATTTAAAAATGTATATAAATGTATGTATTAGATTAATTAATGATTTCAAATGAAGTACTCTAGTGTTAACAAAGGCATACAAGTGATTTGGAAGAAAAAATAATGAAATTGATGTATTTTTTAAATATGAATGGTGATCCAAATGTAACATTTAATAATTGGGTGACCCAAATATAACATTATCCATAATTGTGTGACACAAATATAACTTTTAATAATTAAGTGACCCAAATATAATATTACCCATAATTGAGTGATCTCTGTTGTAGGTTACCGTATTTTATAACATTAAAATCATTAGTTAAATTGAACAAAATTATTTTATAAATGTATTATAAAAAATTCATAAAATAGTAAAACATAAAAAGAAAAGAACATTCCATCGGCCGTTGGTTGGCCCATGTATAATCAATGGAAAATTCTATAGCGTTTGTCGAGCAAGGACAGACACCACTATTGACGAGCACCGATGAGTACTGATAGGTTAATTTATAAAATTTTAATCTAAAGTACTTTATGCGTAATTATAATTTTTAAAAAAATTAAAAGTGTAATTTAATTAAAGTATTTTTTATTTTTAAATTTATTTTAAATTAATATAAACTATCCCAAATCAAAAAATCTTAGGTTTTTTTGCTTTGAAATTAACCCAATTACCGCCGCACCCACCGCCAAACGCCGCCGTTGCCGACAGCCGCTGACGCCAGTCCTAATTCATTGTTGCAATTAGATAATTTATCCCAAATTATTGAAACCCTAATTATCACCCTAACCAAAATTATGTTAATTGGCTTATGTAATTCAAAATTGAGAACTCAACGCCTTTGCTAAGACCCCAAAATCAGTTTCAGCAAGCTAATTTTTTTGATTGGTTCGTAAAATTAATGGCCGATCTGAAACCCTCAAATTTGTTGTTCGTCGCACGTATCGGTACGGTATTCTTCGCGTACTGGTACACGTGGGAATACCGTACTGATACGCTATGTGTACCAATACAGTTTTTAGCCACTGAAAATTCAATGATAACTTACCGTACCGGTACAATACTCTCACACGTACCGGTACACTGGATATTACTGTATCTGTATGATATGTGTACCGATACAATTTTTGGTCATTGGATTTTCATCGATATCGTGTAGTATCGATACGATAATTTTACCATACCGGTACGTTACTAGTACCAAACCAGTATCGGTACAGTACTGATGGCGTACCGGTACGCTAGCTTCAAATGTTGTAAATTTTGCTTACTTAAAATTAACCTATTTGATGTAGATGATGGATCTAAATTTAACGCCTTCAAAACAAGATACAACAATGATGAAGTGCAAGCGTTATATCGACATGTGTTCGAGGAAAACAAACACCGAAATACATTTATTAATAATTTCTTGAACTTTCAATGCTTGTCTTAAATAATTTTTGTTGAAATTAGTCTTTTATGTACTTATAGGAAAAGCGTGGAGTTGTACTTGAGGAAAACATAATCACTCCTTATCAGAGTGATTAGAAGTTCGAGACACTCATTCAATCTGTGCAAAATATTGAAAAGGAGTTTGTGAAAATGAATTCTATTTTAAAAATTTAATGGTCAATTTGAAAAATTAAATGACCAATTTGAAAAATTAGTGTCCATATTAGCAGCGAGCAATGTAAAATGCTCAAAACAAGATGGTGATTCACTAAAAGGAGAGGTTGTACATAATAAATCATTAGAGAGAGATTATTTAAAGAGTATACAATGAATTTATACAGGGAACCATTGAATACTGATGGTTTAGAGGATGAATCTCATAGGGAAGAAGAACTAACTGCCGGGGCAATGAAGGAAGAAACCGTGAGTGATATTAAAATACCGATTATGTCTCCATTTATTAATTGTGATATGGATTTTTCTCCCCCATTAGAACGTATTAGTAAAAGCAAAGTTGAAGCTATTTTAGAAGACAAAATCAAGACTGATAGGGATGGTTTTTCAGAAATTCCGAGCGATTTATTTAAATTTGAATTTAGTCCCCAACAATTTCCTAGTCAACTAGTTACGTTGAAGGAAACTCCAATAAGTAAAAAAAATGTGGCCTAAAATGTCTAACAGTCAGAAGTCATTGCCAAAGAGAAGTTCGACTGCACGTTCTGATGTTACAGATTATCTGAATTCGAAAGATATGACATCAAAAAGAGAGCTCGAACTTCTGGAGTTAATACAAAGGTATGTATAAATAATTTTTTATTTGTTATTTAACATATTTTACTTAAAACTAATATTTGACATATGATAACAGGTAAAAAACACTATTTTACAATATAGTGAAGAAACATGCAAAGTTGATGCTCTCGAAAAAAATGTGGTAATGAGAAAAAAATTATTTTCTTTGTAAGGTGTAAATTCGAAATAAATAATGTATGTACAAATGCCATTTAAATTACATACGTGATCAATTACTCTTTAATTGCGCAGGTTGGGAAAAAGAACAATGTCTATGATGTTGATAGTGAAGAAGAATTGAAAGATTTGATCCTACATGCTCAAAAAATTGAAGGAAAAAAAGTTTAGATTCTACAAAAAAAATTATTTATAAATATCGACATGTAATTTTCTGGTTATTATCATTTGTAAGAGTTTAATTAATGTATTTCATGCAGTATTGTTCTAAACTAGGTGATACGTTAGTAGAAGGACGTAAGGAAAATTCGTGGATAAGTGATGCATACAAGCAATATTTGAAGTACTTAACGCCTGAAGAAACCAGAGTTTGCATGAATAATGCTATTTGGGATGATACAGTCAGGACTCTTTACATGACAAAAAACAATCTGTTGGACGTTGGCAATGCTCGCACTATTTTTCAGAAAATTAGTTATCTAATTGGGTAATGTAACATGTTATAATAAAGTTTTTTTTTTGTTTTGTTTGTTGTTAACATTACTATTTTTTTATTTTTAATATTTAATAGTTCATCGATATTTATGTTTACGATTTGCATTTGAGACAAGAGCCAATGCCAAAAAAGTTATATATCCCTTTGTCCTTTCAGGTAATATATATATATATATATATATATATATATATATATATATATATATATATATATGAGCTACTTTTTCAGTTGATGATTTTATGATATTATCCAATTTTTTTGTTTGTCGCAAACTTTGATTCAAAATTTTTCACCTGATAAGAAGGCGGGATCACATCATAATCTTTTTAAATTTTATACCCGCTGGATAGATGACTTTATGCCTACTGATAGTAGTAATGTTGAGCATGTATATTTACAATTTGTAGTTTGTTTTTATGTAGTTGACAATGATTTTGAACTTACATGATTTCGCAGGTATATGTGCCTTTATATGATGCAAAAGGTCACTGATTTTTATTAGTTGTTGATGTTGCTGAGAGACATAATTACGTTTTGGACTCTCTTGGTGCTACTAGAGCGCGTAAAAAGATTGCAGAAAATATAGTAAGTCCTTAACTCATTTATGGGAACTAATATATGAATAGTGTTTAATTATCGATATCTTAATGTTTTTTCACGGTTTATACAGTTGACTAAAGCTCTAGTTTAGTTTGCGGGTCATGCTCATTTGGGTCGATTATTTAAAGATGCCGTAGAATTTTCATTCAATTGCATACAAGTACCGAAGCAGCCAAATTCGTAAGTTTAAATATATAATGTTATTTTCTCTAAAATTTTTTGTTGATAGGTTAATTTATTTCATATTTGATTCATGGATGATTGTGACATGTATACATTAAAGTATATAGAAGCCGATAACAAAAGTGATTGGTCGAATATTTTTTTCACGATGAAGTATATCATGTAGTTTCGTTTTGAAAAAAGTGTGATATTTGACTAACGTTATATTTCTATTGTGTAGACAGAAGAAATGAGAGTTGAACGATTGAGAATTTTGGCCAAACTTGTTTGTAGCAATCACAATGAAGTTGATCTGTTTAAATTGCCCACAAAAGATGAAGTAGCCGATGATTAAGAAATTTTGAATTGTAGTGAAACATTTTTTGGGTCATTTCCTTTTCCTTTTAACTAATTTGAACACTTTATGTTTTATGTTTTTTATTATTTCGATTCATGTTAGTACTTTTTGAAGAAAAATTTCTCATTTATACAACAATTACGTTATTTTTACCTTTTACGTTACATACATAAAAATTCAAAAATTCATATAATCCATACAATAACTCATAAACTTCATAACATATTTGATATTTGATAACAAAAAGAATAATCCAAGTGAATAACAAGTGAATACTACAATATAATCCATAAAAGAATAACAAGTGAATACTCCAACATAAGTTTTAGCATAATATAAAATTTTCCAATCCATAATCCATACATAAAATAATAACAAGTGAATACTCCAGCATAAGTTCCAATAGTTTCAACATAATTCATAAAAAAGTAACCATCATAAAAGAATAACAAGCATAATCCATAAAAAAGTTCTATCATCTAGAAAAAGTTCCATTATAATCCATAAAAAGTATAATATAAGTAATAAAAAACTAAGCCTCGGGTGCATCGTCACCGCCATCGCCATCGTCGTCATCGCCATTATCATGAAGGAGGTCAACTGAATACTCCATCCATTCTATACGCTCATCAACTGCATCAAAACGACTCATAATGCAACCCTCCATCTGAGCGATCATCTCCGAAAGTGAGGCTAAAGAAACCTCTCCCTCAGGTGCTCGAGCAACTGCCTGACGACGAGCGGGTTGGGGTGGTTGATTTGGTCGTTGAGCATGAATTCACTCGCCATTGATGAGTTGAAAACTGACCTTTCGAAGAGATGCAACACCAATAGGATTTTTTTAAAGGGAAAGAAACATATATGGAATAATTGATGTTCTCCTTCTCAAAGATATGGCTAAGGACAGTATTATTGTAAAAGGAGGTTACACGACTGGTTCGACGGTTGTTGACGATGTATACTAGGTCGTCAAAAATTATCTGGCCAAGATTGATTCGCTGGCCAGTGCGGAAGCACTGAATCCACCAAAAATCGAAATTCCTAATGGTAGAATACTTACCTCTTGATGGCCGAAACCACCAAGTGACGATGAGATGTAGATAGCGGTCATGGACATTTATAGAAGTAACAGAGCCAGTTTCTGGAGCACCATCTATGTATACATCCTCATTATCTAGACCGGTGTTTTCTAGACCCAGATGAGAACAAATGATTTTGGTGTCTAGCAGAAAGGATGTAACCCCCTCGTCCCGTTCTGGCCGGATGACCGGTCCGAGTGAGCCACACGGGGAAAACTGAAGCAAAACCCGTTAAGGTTCCCCCTCGGTTAGCAACCCTATTTTTTTCTTTAACCTATTCTTTTCTAAAAGTCCATTTAAGTCCTATATGATCAAACAGCGGAATAAGATACATACGACAACCATTCAAACCCAAAACAACATTTAAACAGCCTAACTTTTATCTTTTAAACAGGCCGTTTTGAAACACCCTTGAGGCGTATCGAAACGCCTTGACCAGGTCAACTGCCCCAAAGCCTATTCAAGGGGCCGTATCGAAACGGTGGTCAACCGTTCCGAAACGCCCACGACGGTCAACTTCTCGTGGTCAACGGGATTTTGACCGTTTCGAAACCTTTATACCCGTTTCGATACACCTTCATCTCGTGAATTTCTCAGAATTCCAGTAGCCAAAACATTCCGAAACGCGTTTCGGAATAGGGGTTTCAAAGGCCATACCGTATCGAAACACGTTCCGATACGGGGTCCCTGAAGCCTTTCCTGTTCCGAAACGACCCTTCCCGTTTCGAAACGCGGGCTGTCTACAACCCTTGAAAACCAGATTTAGGCGAATTTTCACAAGTCTAAAGGTCCCATAGGACCCCTAAAGGCACACAACACCATCAAACAAAGTCTAGAGGCATGCATCCTATGTTTAGCATGCTCGAACATATACAAGGCATGGTTTTGAACAATCATCCATGCTTGGCAAATATCCAATAGAAACATATCATGAAGAGCATACTTGAAGACCTTTAAATAGACAAAAGATACCAATCACCACATATAGTTTTACATGTCTGTTGAGTGGATCGAAAGATCGATAATTACCAAGAGGGGGGTGAATTGGAATTTTAAAGGATTGTAGTGGAAATTGGCAAATAAAAATTGAAGAACAAGGGATTTAGAGTGGTTCAAGTTCCAAATGAACTCTACATCCACTACCTTAGTCTCACTAAGGATTTGCAACAATTTCACTAAATTGATCTTCCCCTTTTCTAGGACAAGGAGGCAACCCTTTACAATATCGGTTGATTTTTCGACCCAAAAATCAACCCAACCCTCACTCAATAGAACAAAGAAATTTGAAGGCTAATTAGGTATCTCTCAATACAGATGATAGCCCCAATACAAGCACTCAACCCAATTTTACAAAGTAAGAATGAAGAACACAAATTGGGATTTTACACAAGTTGAGATTTTTGCTCTAATGCTTGAATTTGATGTTTGGATGTTTGCTTGAAGTTCAATAGTTGTTGCTGATGCTTTTGGATGTCCCTTTTATACCTTCTCATTGATTTCTAGCCGTTTGGGTGCTTGGGAACATAAATGGAGCCGTTGGAACCCTCTCTTGCCACCATAAATGCAGTCTGCACCAACCCGTTTCGGAACACGGGAAACCTGTTTCGGAACGGACTAAAATAGAAAGAGCCGTTGGGGTGCATTTAAGAGCCCGTTTCGAAACGCCTTAGGGCCGTTTCGGAACGGTTTTGCCACTGTAAAAGGGTCGTTTCGGAATGGTCCTAGCCCGTTTCGAAACGCCTTAACGGTTTTAAGAAAATCAGTTAAAACATACAACGGTCATTTTATTCAAAATAAAACCTAGCCCTTGTTTCGGAACGGGAGTGATCCGTTTCGAAACGGAATGGCTACTGTCAAAGGGTCGTTTCGGAACGGGCTTGATCCGTTTCGAAACACCCCTTTTATATTTTAAATTCTGAAATATTTGAAATAAATAGACCCTTTTTAAACCCTACATGAAGAACAGTTTCGAAACGAGTTGTGCCGTTTCGAAACGATCTTAAGTGTTTCGATACACGTTTCGGAACGGTGGTCGACAGTGGTGAAAATGTTTCGAAACGCCTTGAGGCCGTTTCGGAACGGGTACGTGAAAACACACTGTTTTGGCTTGAAACACTTAGAAAAATATTTGAAATAGTATGTTTTTAACTTGGGCATAATACTAAAGTTATATGGGGATATTTTGAGGACTTAAAATTCGTTTTGACTTTTTCAATTTAGTCCTTAGGTTTTTAGTTATATCAAAATTAAATTATTTGTTTCACAATCTCTCCCTTTTTGATATAACAAAACCAAAGTTAGAATTTTTGGAATTTTGAAAGTTTTGAAAAATATTCTAACTCCCCCTTAATTTAAGATAGGTTTTTAACAAAAATTTTGATTTGAAGTTTAAGTTTAAAAACCTTTTAAAATTTTAAAAACGAATTTTAGTGTTGTGGCTCTTAAATTTCTTCTCCCCCTTTTTGTTAGATCAAAAAGAACAACATAAGTTCATAGAGAAGATAAAAGATTAGTACCAATAAGCAATAATAAGCAACCATAGAATTAATAAAAATATCCAAAGCATAATTCAAACATGAAGTTCAACATAATTCAAATAATAAAATCCCAAATAAAAAGTCATAAGCATAGGTTCCTAAAAACATGAGAAAACAAAAGATGCAATCTTAATCCTAAAAAGCATAAATAATATGATATGATATGAAGATCCTAAGCCTCGTCATCATCATCCTCGTCATCCTCATCATCATCGTCCTTGGCTTGAGAGTGGTGAAATTTCGTCCATTGCCCATAAAGAGTGGAGAAGGATAGGTCCAAGTTGGAATGAGAAGTTTCAAGAGAAAGAAGGCGATCCTCGACATTCTTCAAACGATTTCCCATTGTTTCAAAGCCCGAAGCAATGCTAGTGTCCAAAGCATTCATTCGAGTGTCCAATGCATTGAACCGCTCGGTGAGGAAAGCCGTGAGGGCTTCATTGTTTGCAACTGGAGCTTGCGGTGGAGGAGCAACGGGAGCAGGATCCGCTTCTCTATCAACTCTTTCCCAAATACCATTCACATATTGGAACCCGGACTTTCGAAGGGAGGACTCACCAATCTTGGTCTTGCGAGGGATCGGAGAGTCGTAGGTACAGTCAATTCCAAGATGATGAAATAGGGCGCTCAAGACAATGCCATAAGTAAAGGATGTCAACTCATTTGTGTCAATAAGCTTGATATTATTGACTATCTCGGCAAAGATGATCTTAGGCACATTTGGGCGCTCACCCCTACGGAAACACTCTAACCAAAAATGATCTCTTTGACGGATATGGGAATATTTACCGCCGGAAGGGCGAATAAACCAAGAGACCATCAAGTGTAGAACACGATCATGCACATCCAAATTAAGTGCTTTACCGGTGAAAGTGCCAAAGTGACGTTCATCTTCAAGACCCTCATTTTTAAGTTTAAGAGCAGATTCCAAAAGTTTAACATTTACGACAATCTTTTTGCCTAGCAAGGATGACTCAATCCCTATGATCTCGGTTTTGGACTCGTCATAAAGAAAGTGAGCATTAGAGTAAAAGATGAGTACCATATTTTTGTAGCAAACATCCGGAAGGCTCAAGAAATCCATGAGATTCCACTCATCCAAACGAGGAAGATAACGAAAAAGGAATCGCTCGGAATTGAGGAATTCAAGATCGATAACACGTTCCTTACGAACCGCGAAATCCTTGACATAAGCAAAGCGAGCACGTGCCTCCGAAGTTTTGAAGGATTTCTGAAAAAGCATCGTGAGATTCGGACGAATGCTCGATTCACCGGATTGAACGGCCTTGCGCTTTTTGTTCGATTGATCCGCCATCTAAAAACATTAAGCAAGTGTTTTAAAATTGAGTGTATGCATTGATAATTAAAATCAATCCAATAAGAAATCCCACTTAGGTTTTTGAAAACAAAATTAAAATAAAAACAGTTTAAAAAAATACGATTGAAAAATTTTATATTCGAATAAAAAATTTTGGGATTTGAAAAAATTTTTCACAAGATTTTGAAAAACCACAACAAAAACATATAATTTATACAAAAATAAAATTTTCTAACCTAAGATTCTAACATGAATTGAAAGAAAAGAGAAAAATTGAAAAATTACCTTAGTTTGGGATTTTGGATGATTTTGAAGAAATCCTTGCACAAGATTGATGAAACTTGCTTAGACTTGAGTTGAAGATTAAAACCCCTCACAATTTTGTGAAAATCAAGGAGTTTGAGAGGGTATTTATAGAGAGGGAGGCGGTTTAGGGTTTTAAGGGTTTGATAAAAAGTGTATTTGTGTCATTAAAAGCCCTAAATAAAGCATTCTGCGATGCCGTTTCGGAACGGTCAAGACCGTTTCGGAACGGGCGGCTAGGGTTTTGACCATTTTAAAACCATAAACAGAACGTTTCGATACGCTGTTGACCGTATCGAAACTCCCTTTGACCCGTATCGGAACGCGTTCCGATACACCCCTTGGCAGAATCAAAAACGTTTCGGAACGCTTTTAAGGCGTTTCGAAACGCCCTTCTCTCAGAGCTGGATTTAAGGTATCCGTATCGAAACAGGTTCACCCGTTTCGATACACCTGGGCCTGGAAGTGCAGATGAGGCTCTAAAAATGCAGAAAAATGATCTTTTAAGAGGCCTAACATGCATAAATGTCATGAATGAGCAGGCAAAACATATTTAGGCATAAACATACTCCCCCTAACTATAAGCATGGATGAAATTAGGAGTTTAAACACATCAACATGGCATTTCACAAAATCAAGCATATTTAAGCACAAAAGAGGTCCTAAAAGGTCAAGATAGGCTAGCTAGACCTAACTCTCTCATAAGGGACCAAAAACGCTCTTTGTCTAAGGGTTTTGTAAAAATGTCCGCTAATTGATTCAAGGTGTCTACATACTCTATAACCACATCTTCCTTAAGGACATGATCTCTAATGAAATGATGCCTTATTTCTATATGTTTGGTTCTAGAGTGTTGGATGGGATTTTTAGTTAGGCATATTGCACTAGTGTTGTCACATTTTAGGGGTATGGTTCCAACTTTAATTCCATAATCTAAGAGTTGTTGCTTCATCCAAAGGACTTGAGCACAACAACTCCCTAAGGATATGTACTCGGCTTCGGTGGTAGATAAGGCTACACTATTTTGTTTCTTAGAGAACCAAGATATGAGCATACTACCTAAGAATTGGCAAGTTCCCGAAGTACTTTTCCTATCAATTTTGCAACCCCCATAATCCGCATCCGAGTAAGCATGTAGGTTGAAGGTAGAGTCTCTAGGATACCAAAGGCCTAAACAAGGAGTGTCTCTAAGGTATCTAAAGATTCTCTTAACGGCTATAAGGTGAGACTCTCTAGGACTAGCTTGAAACCTAGCACACAAGCAAACACTAAACAAGATATCCGGTCTACTTGCGGTAAGGTAAAGAAAAGATCCAATCATAGAACGATAAAGCTTAGAGTCAACACACTTACCTCCTTCATCTTTGTCAAGCTTTGTAGATGAGCTCATAGGAGTGGCTTGAGGCTTTGCATTCTCCAAGCCAAACTTCTTGAGCATATCCTTTATGTATTTTGCTTGGTTGATGAAGGTGCCATCCTTCTTTTGCTTGATTTGGAGTCCCAAAAAGAACGAGAGCTCCCCCATCATGCTCATCTCAAATTCACCTTGCATTAACTTAGCAAACTCTTGACAATGACATTCATTAGTAGAACCAAAAATAATATCATCAACATAAATTTGAACTACTAAGATGTCATTTTTATACATTTTTATAAAGAGTGTAGTGTCCACCTTTCCTTTTTCAAATCCTTTTTCAATCAAAAAGTTTGAAAGCCTTTCATACCAAGCTCTAGGAGCTTGTTTTAAACCATAAAGGGCTTTGGTAAGTTTAAAAACATGATTTGGAAATTTTGTATCTTCAAAACCCGGTGGTTGTTCCACATACACTTCTTCATTTATAAACCCATTTAAAAATGCGCTTTTAACATCCATTTGAAAAAGCTTGAAATTATGATAACATGCATATGCAAGCAACATCCTAATGGCTTCCATTCTAGCTACGGGTGCATAGGTTTCATCAAAATCTATTCCCTCTTCTTGAGTGTAACCTTGTGCTACAAGTCTAGCTTTATTTCTCACAATGTTACCACTCTCATCTAGTTTGTTCCTAAAGACCCATTTAGTTCCTATTGTAGATTGATTACTAGGCCTATCAACCAATGTCCATACATTACTTCTCTCAAATTGATTTAACTCTTCTTGCATGGCCATAATCCAAAAGTCATCTTTCAATGCTTCTTTTATGTTTTTAGGCTCTATGCATGAGATAAATGCAACATGGTTCATTAATTTAAGAGAAGAACGAGTGGTTACCCCCTTGGATGGATCACCCAAGATTTCACCATCTTTGACATAGTTCAACTCCCTTGGGTAGCTCACTTCCTTTTCCTCAATAGCCAAGTCCTTCAAGGCTTCAAGAGGTGGATCTTGTGTGTCTTCTTCTTTTGGTTGAATCTCATCCTCCTTTGAAGTTTGACCTCCATCAAAGGCATTTATGATTCCTACATCATCATCATCACAAGAATCCTTCCTAGGAAGGAGGTTATCATCGACTACAACATGAATAGATTCTTCTACTACTAAAGTTCTTTTGTTAAATACTCGATAGGCTTTAGAGGTTAAAGAGTAACCTATAAAAATAGCTTCATCACTTTTTGCATCAAATTTACCTAAGTTGTCTTTTCCATTATTTAAAACAAAACACTTGCACCCAAAAGGGTGAAAATAGCTAATGTTAGGCTTTTTAGATTTTAAAATCTCATAAGGTGTTTTCTTTAAAATTGGCCTAATCATTACTCGATTTACAATATAACAAGCGGTGTTTGTGGCTTCCGCCCAAAAATATTTAGGTAAATTATTTTCACAAAGCATAGTTCTAGCCATTTCTTGTAAAGTTCTATTTTTCCTCTCAACTACCCCATTTTGTTGAGGAGTTCGAGGAGCCGAAAAATTATGGCTAATACCATTTTCATTCAAAAATTCTTCAAACCCTAAATTTTGAAACTCGGTACCATGATTACTTCTAATGTGTGAAATTCTAAGTTCAAGATCATTTTGGGTCAATTTTGAAAATGTGATGAATTTTTCCAAAGCCTCATCTTTAGTACTTAAAAAGAGAACCCAAGTAAATCTAGAAAAATCATCAACTAGCACAAAAGCATACGATTTACCACCCAAGCTCATAGTCCTAATAGGCCCAAATAAATCCATGTGAATTAATTGTAAGCATCTACTAGTAGAAACATCATTAATGGATTTAAAGGAAGACTTATGTTGTTTACCCTTTGAGCATGCATCACAAATTTTATCATTTGAAAATTTTATTTTGGGCAATCCTCTAACTAGATTTAGAGAGACTAGTTTTTCCAAAACACTAATGCTAGCATGTCCTAGCTTCCTATGCCACAACCATGCAACATTTTCATTTTGAGCAACTAAACATGCATGGGATGTATGAATGTCATCTAAATGCACCATGTATATATTTCCTATGCGATGACCTATGAGCATAATACTATTTGATTTAATGTCTACAATTTTACATCCATTTTTATCAAAAAGAACATTAAATCATTCATCACACAATTGACTTATGCTCAATAAATTATGTTTAAGACCATTGACATACAAGACATTTTCAATGAGAATGGTAGAGTGATTACCTATGGAGCCAATACCTTTGATGTGGCCTTTGGAGTTGTCACCAAATGTTACTCCTCCTCCACTTTTTGGCTTTAAATCCATGAATCGACTCTTGTCTCCGGTCATGTGTCTCGAGCATCCACTATCAAGGTACCATGAGTTTTGACTTTGTGCTTTGGCCTTGAAGCAATGCTCCCCCTACAAACAAAGATATTAAACCTTGGTTTTTGGTACCCAAATCATTTTGGGTCCATGAGTGTTAGCTCCCAAAACCTTGGTTCCCTTAGGAATCCAAGATGACGTAGCAATAATATTATTAGATTTTACAAGTTCCTTAGGAACCCATACACTTCTAATCCTTTTAGCTTTACTATGTCTAGGGTAGCTACCTTGTTTGTAGTAATTAGTCCTTTTCTTAGGTTGGTGTGTTCTAGATGATTCTCCTACTTCATGCTTGACACTTCCAACATTTTTTAAGGACTTTTTGAGCTCATTTAGCTCACCTAACACCTTTTGGTGTTCACTATTGCATTGAGATAAAAGATTATTAAGATCAACATTTTCATCTTGAAAGAATTTAAGTTCATCTTTTAATCCTAAAATCTTTTTCTCAAATTTAGAATTAGCTAGAGTGAGTGGGTCATTTTTCTCATTTAGCTCTAAAATGATTTTCTTGTTTTTAATGACCGACTCCTTAAACTTCTCAACTAATTCATCATATACCTCTTGTAACTCATCATATGCATCATTTAACTTTTCATATGAAAAATCTAAAGTAGATGAGTTAGAGGTTACCAAGGAGGAATCTTCCTCAAGTGCCATGAGACAAAGGTTAGCCACTTCTTGTTCGTCATCCTCCGATGACTCCTCATCACTCCAAGTATCAAGTTTGGCTTTGAGTTTCTTCTTCTTCTCAAAGCTCTTCTTCTTGAGTTGAGGGCACTCCGAACGGATGTGGCCGGGTTGTTTGCACTCATAGCAAATGATGGGATCCTTTCCTTCTTCTTTGTTCTTGCTCTTGAAGTCCATTTTTCTTTGGATTTTTCTACCCCGGTTGGACCTCATGAATCGTGAGAACCGTTTGGCTATCATAGCCAATTCTTCAAGTTCATCCTCATCACTAGATGAGCTCTCATCAAGTTGTGAAGCTTTAGCCTTGAGAGCTATTCCCATCTTCTTCTTCTTTTCAACCTCGAGCTTCTCTACTCTTTTCTCTTCCTTCTTTTTCTCATCTTCCCTTCCTTGCTTCATGATCTCATGAGTAAGGAGAGAACCCACAAGCTCATCAAGCTTTAATGTCTTCAAGTTCTTTGCTTCGATGATAGCGGTTCTCTTCCCATCCCAAGCTTCGGGAAGTGAATAGAGTAGCTTCCGGACAAGCTTGTCTTCCGTTATGATTTCTCCATATCCCTTTAGACCGTTGACGATTGTGGAGAATCGATCAAACATCTTTGACACCGTCTCATCGGGCTCCATCTTGAAGTTTTCATAACTAAGATTGAGAAGTCCAATCTTAGTTTCTTTGACATCGTTGGTGCCTTCATAAGTGGTCTCAAGAGTGTCCCACACTTCCTTGGCACTTTCAATGGATGAGACCTTTGAGTAGATGTCCGGACCGAAAGCACAAAATAACATGTGGAGAGCTTTATCGTTGACTTGAATTTTCTTCCTCTCCTCTTCACTCATTTCGACTTTCTTCTTCAACACCATCTTGCCTTCACCATCTTGCTTCAATGGAATGTATGGCCCATCCTCAATGACATCCCATACAAGGTAGTCACTTGACTTGATGAATAGCCTCATTTTGTTCTTCCAAAAGGAGTAGTTATCACAATTGAAGAAAGGAGGCTTGGTGGTTGATTGTGACTCATACATGCCGGAACCGGAGGTTGAAGCCATCTCTTGATAATTTGATGATCACACTCTTCCAAGGATCTCCTCTTGTGGTTGTTAATCCTCAAAGAGTTAAGCTCTGATACCAATTGTTGAGTGGATCGAAAGATCGATAATTACCAAGAGGGGGGGTGAATTGGAATTTTAAAGGATTGTAGTGGAAATTGGCAAATAAAAATTGAAGAACAAGGGATTTAGAGTGGTTCAAGTTCCGAATGAACTCTACATCCACTACCTTAGTCTCACTAAGGATTTGCAACAATTTCACTAAATTGATCTTCCCCTTTTATAGGACAAGGAGGCAACCCTTTACAATATCGGTTGATTCTTCTACCCAAAAATCAACCCAACCCTCACTCAATAGAACAAAGAAATTTGAAGGCTAATTATGTATCTCTCAATACAGATGATAGCCCCAATACAAGCACTCAACCCAATTTTACAAAGTAAGAATGAAGAACACAAATTGGGATTTTACACAAGTTGGGATTTTTGCTCTAATGCTTGAATTTGATGTTTGGATGTTTGCTTGAAGTTCAATAGTTGTTGCTGATGCTTTTGGATGTCCCTTTTATACCTTCTCATTGATTTCTAGCCGTTTGGGTGGTTGGGAACATAAATGGAGCCGTTGGAACCCTCTCTTGCCACCATAAATGCAGTATGCACCAACCCGTTTCGGAACACGGGAAACCTGTTTCGGAACGGACTAAAATAGAAAGAGCCGTTGGGGTGCATTTAAGAGCCTGTTTCGAAACGCCTTAGGGCCGTTTCGGAACAGTTTTGCCACTGTAAAAGGGTCGTTTCGGAACGGTCCTAGCCCGTTTCGAAACGCCTTAACGGTTTTAAGAAA
Organism: Hibiscus tridactylites; assembly: GCA_958450335.1. Taxonomy (NCBI): domain Eukaryota; kingdom Viridiplantae; phylum Streptophyta; class Magnoliopsida; order Malvales; family Malvaceae; genus Hibiscus; species Hibiscus tridactylites. The sequence goes on from OY288277.1 coordinate 13,745,677, forward strand.
ATCAGTTAAAACATACAACGGTCATTTTATTCAAAATAAAACCTAGCCCTTGTTTCGGAACGGGAGTGATTCGTTTCGAAACGGAATGGCTACTGTCAAAGGGTCGTTTCGGAACGGGCTTGATCCGTTTCGAAACACCCCTTTTATATTTTAAATTCTGAAATATTTGAAATAAATAGACCATTTTTAAACCCTACATGAAGAACAGTTTCGAAATGAGTTGTGCCGTTTCGAAACGATCTTAAGTGTTTCGATACACGTTTCAGAACGGTGGTCGACAGTGGTGAAAATGTTTCGAAACGCCTTGAGGCCGTTTCGGAACGAGTACGTGAAAACACACTGTTTTAGCTTGAAACACTTAGAAAAATATTTGAAATAGTATGTTTTTAACTTGGGCATAATACTAAAGTTATATGGGGATATTTTGAGGACTTAAAATTCGTTTTGACTTTTTCAATTTAGTCCTTAGGTTTTTAGTTATATCAAAATTAAATTATTTGTTTCACAATGTCATCAAACATCCTTAAACATCTAAAAGACATACATCAAAATGAGCATTTGGCAAGGTACATCATGCTTACAAACCAAGTCAAACCACAAACATCCAAATCACATATGAGTCATACAAAGCTCATACAAACACACTCTCTTGCCACATTGCTTAACTACTACAAAATAATTAGCCGTACTTGAGCAACAAACTTGGAAAGCCCTTCTTGCCTTGCTCCGAGCTAACACAACGCTAATGATCTACATTGTTGAAAATGAGAGCGTAAGCTATAAGCTTAGTGATGATGCTCTATAACCGAAAACATCAACAATGCAGGGTCCAAGCATGTATTCCCTAAATCTCATATCTAACATGCATAGATAATTTCACAAGTAGACCTAGCTAGTCTTTCAAGAGTCATGTATGGCATCTCACATCATATCAAGCTCGAACATCAAAATCAACATCATATATTAACATCATAAATCACACTCATATGAACAAGTTTAATTGGCCACTATTAGTTACCCGGATGTGCGGATTTAATCTCAACAATCACTTTACCTCGGTGGGATTACACTCATCACCGGACCTTGCATGGGCGGGATTCCACTCATCACCACATGCCCTACGGATGGGATTCCACTCATCATCCCGTAGAATATATAAAAGCTTCCGGTGGAATATTACATCACCGTACTCCTCCTTGATGACTTAACGCCATCAAGGCCACGTACGTTTTGACTCAATTTGTGTGCACACTAATCCTAATGATCGATCATTTACACCTGATAAGTTAATTAGTGCCAATTTTCATTTACCACATCACATATCCATCAACCACATCTCATGCTCATCACATATACATATCATGGTATACATGTACAAATTAATCACATAACACAAGAGCATAGATAGGTAAACACATAGCATTTAATGGAAATCAATAACTAAATTAACAACTTGAATTTATATAGAAATGGCCTACCAAGCACATTTCACTCACACACTACACACACTCGAACCAAACTTTAAAACATGTTCAAGATCACTCACCACCCTTCCTTAGCAACCAAAATAAGCCTTCTACAAGCCTGGATTCGAATCCAATGCCTCTCCAACGTCTCCTCTTACTTCTAGCCAATCAAAAACACAACCATTATTCCCAATCAATGCTAACATTCAATCGACACTCAATCCTTGAGCTCAAACTAACTTCAACCAATTTCCCAACCAAATTAATCCCCCAAATATATCAATTTTCGTGCTCCCTCAAACCCTAGCTGAAATTTCCATTTTCAATCATCCAAATGACCCCCAAAAGGCCCAAAACATCCTCCTAACATATATAAACCATCAGCCCTTTAATTTCAACCTAAAATCCACCAAAAATCAAGTTTTTGACATCCCAAAAATTGCTTCAAGAACCCATTTCGGGTTTTCAACAAAACCCAACCAAATTGACTAATAATGCACATCTTAATGTGATTAAGATAAAACCTAACTTTATATTTCAAAACAAAATGAAAATCATCATAAAAACTCAAACTTTAACCAAACCCTAACATTTCAAAAGCTCATAGTTTTAAAATCTATGACTATGGGGAGATAGAGGATGAAAAGGAGATTTAGAAAATGCCCTTACCTCTCAAATGGTCTTGAAATGAAGATGAGACTCAATGGAATAGTAACTTTAAGCTTGGGAGGGTTTGAAGGAGGGGTTTGGGTTTCTAACGTTGGAAAAGGGGGAGTGGGGAGAGAAGATGACAACTTTTTAAAAGTTGTCTTGCTTTTAAAATTCTTTTGGTCAAATAACCACATTGGTCCCTCCCATTTTTATTAAAACCCAATTAGACCCTAATTAAGGTTGAATTGATTTAATTTAATTTTACTGACTCGAACCACAAACTCAACTAACTCTTAACCCCAAAACACGGGCGTTACAAAGGACTTCCCCATAAGGTAAGAATCTATGGCAATAACACTCTTATTGGTTTCATCAATAATACATCGAGCGTTAGTAAAAAAATCTGGACTAAAATGGGATAAATTTCAGGACTGGGTTGGAGCATTTGCATAAATTTTCACCGCCTCATATACTTCATGTAAGGAAATTTAAAAGTAGGGTCAGACATAAAGTTAAAATCTACAATACGCTCATTCCTAAGATCAAATTTTTTGAATAATTCAAAGTTTGCCCTTTGATTTTGTATTTCGGGTTCATCAAAACATGAATCAAATGTGGTAGGTAAAGTGGGTTGAGGTTCAGGTTCAAAGTTGTTTCTAGGTTGACTCGAAGAAGATACATCCATACGTTGACGTTATGTACTAGATTTGGACTTTGGTGTCATTTCAAACTAAAAACCCTGAAAAAAAATATTACACACAATGTATTATGTATATAAACAAAAAAAATTGTGCAAACTAGTAATATAATTTTACTACTACCAATTAACCAACTTAAATTTCTGCAAACTACCATTTTACTAACCAATAAAATCTAACCTAACTCAATAAAATTTGTGCAAACTAGTAATAGCATTTTACTACTACCATTAACCAGCTTAAATACTTAAATAACCTACAATTTACAAATCACTCTAACCTAACATTCAAAATTTTTGGGCCAAAATATATATAAACATTTTACTACCATCATTTTTGTGCCAAAATATAAATCATTATTATTTCATACGATGAATTTCATCAATAGTTGTTTTACTACCACCATTTTACTAACAAATAATACCAAAGTGGATGAAAACACACTAAAATAATATAAAAATTTCATAACAAATAATAAAAACCAAAAACCCTAAGAAACCCTAACATTTAAAATGAAGAAAATAAAGGTTAGATTTTTAAAATACCTTCAAAAATTCTTGAAATAGATGAAATAAATGTGTTGGGTATGTCAATCCTTCCAAAATTTGCAATGCAGTAGTGAAATGGCCGGATTTTAGAGAGGGGAGTTGGTTTTAGGTTTTAGGTTTTAGGATTAGGGGAAAATTGAATGGGTGGCTATATATAGGGGCAGTGCCGCACGTACCAGTACGGTCATTTAACCGTATCAATACGGTAGTAGCGGTACGCAATTTAGGTGTACCGATACAGTATTTGCATTTAAAATTTTCAGTGAGCATAAATCGTACCGATACAGATTGAGTATCGGTATGGTCGTACCGGTACGCAATTTAGGTGTATCGATACGGTATTGTATTTAAATTTTTCAATGAACATACATCGTATTGATACAGATTGAGTATCAGTACACGAAATGGTTACTGGAATTTGGAACTGACAGCGTTCTTGTGCCTAGAAGAAGCTAACTGACTGACTGACAGATGCTTAGACTGACTGACTGACATATGCTTAGCTTAGACTGACTGACTGACAGATGCTTAGCTTAGACTGACTGACTGACTGACTGCGTTCATGTGCTTAGACTGACTGACTGACAGAAGCAAGCACCCCCTTAGCTTAGACTGAAGTAACTTAAAAGACAAGCTCGTAATATCATAAGAGATCTATGAAACAAGACGTTCTACAATAAAAGTGGAACTCCTTGACGAGACGGCATATATTGCTTTTCCTTACTCGGGAGCTCCAAAAGAGTGGTCTAGGTCTACCTAGATGTTTAGGGAAAAGCGTGATGAGAACGCTTTGGCTTATTCGAGAACTCCTGAAACGTAATACGAGTGGGAACTCAGAAACGAAAGAGTGGTCTAGGTCTACCTGGATGTTTAAGTCTAAAGCGCGAAACTCAGACACGTGCCATACTTGAAGCGACGCTGGCTCCATACCGTATAAAGTGTGTATGGGGAAATCGAATGAAGCTGAAAAGCAAATTCGAGATCTCCATACATATACGGGAGGTGAAGCAGAGCGAGAGGCGGCCCTCGCCCTCTATCGTGCCAGTAAGGGGGCGAGCTACGCGCGCGTAGCGCGCATACGCACATACACACATGTACACGCGCACACACGCGCGCAAGGCAACATTAACTCAGAGGCAACTAAAAATCTAATACAGTATCGGTACTCCTAAATAGAGTACCGGTACGGTAGTACCTGTATGCATTTTAGGCGTACCGATACGGTACCGTATTTAAATTTTTCAGTGGGAATAAATCGTACGATACAGATTGAGTATCGGTACGAGAAAGGTTACTGGAATTTAAAAATCCAATACATTATCGGTACTGTTAAATAGCGTATCGGTACGGCTAAATAGCGTATAAAAATAAACATTGAATGTATAAAAATAAACCGAATAAAAATGTATAAAAATAAACATTGAATGTATAAAAATAAACCAAACCGAATAAGAATGTATAATCTACTTCATAATAATAACTTTAAAAATTTAAAAAAAATCAAAACTTAATCATCCTAAATCTCCCAATGGACCGAGAAAACAATGAAAGTTTTAACCCTCGTACATCATGCAGTAGTTGATTCACATCTTGTCTCATATGCTATCAAGGCATGCACATGCATTGTCATGTTTATCATCACAAAGAATATTTGTAAAAATTACCAAGCGCACTACCAAGCACTACCTAAATCTCCAAATGAATGACTTACAAGAACAAACATTCTGATTTTTAGAGACCGTGCACTACCAAGCATTATTTGGTTGCCAATTTAAAATGGTTGGATCTTTTTCCATAATTTTCAATTCACGAGTATAAGCAGGCTGCACAAAACATATTATATTATCAATATACATAACAAGAAAGCATAATTATTTGAATAATTCATATTTAATTACCTTCGATATGTCGTTTTGTTTGTATTTGTTGGGCATGTATCCAGCTAATTTAAAATTTTGAACTTTATCAATATGGCTCGTATCCTGATCTGAAGGCTTATTCGGAGAAGGTTCAGATGTTTTATAGGAGTCCAACGTGACATCCTCATCATATGCAACACGTTTTGGGTTGGACGATGAATCTTGGCGCTTCGTTCTCTTGGGTTTTCCTCTTCCAGTTTCAATAGTCTCTTTACCTTTACTACTTCTCTTATTAGATCTCACTTTAACCGTTTGCAATTTCAAACTCATTTTTACAAATTGATCTTTAACTTCATTGAAAGTCTTCAATGTCTGTGATGCACGGTGACATATGGTCATACAATAACAGGCTAAAGTGGAATATCTTGCTTGAATTATTGTTGGATTATTATCTTCGAAATCTGCATTCTTCTTTTCAAGTCCAACATCTTTCTTCGCATAGATAGTCCATCGTTTCATTATGCACCCTTGTGGTATTTCCTTAGCCTTTTCATATTTCAACACAGCAAAAATATGGCGGCATGAAAATCCAACAGACTCCAACTTCATGCAGCAATAGTACATGGTATCATGTGTCATATTTCTAAGTACAAGATACCACTTCTTCTTTTCAACATGCTCTAGCCAATAACACATGCACTCATCCCGAAATTCGCTTTTTGACCAAATAATAACTCTCATACGACATTTCTTTGCACAATGTAGCAAAAGAATTTCACATAAATACTTGGACTGCATTGTGCTTGAGAGTTTCCAACACATCGTCACAATACGGTTCTTCATCCATTGATTTGAAATCTTGATGAAATTCCTCTCATCTTAGAGATTGCAGTTGTTTATGGTAGTTCTCAACGAATCGGTACAACATCACCTTTTTGTCCAACCAAATTTTTAGTGTTCTATTCATTGATTCACATCGTTGAGTAGTCCTCATTGCTGCACACAAAATATATTTATTAATTACGTTAGATACAGTAAATAATATATTAAGTTAAAGTGTATATAAAGTTACATGTATAAAAGTATCCTTGCAAATATGCTTTTGCCCATTTCTCTTTATCTTCGTATAATTTCTCTACCCATTTTTTCTTTGAACGTTGTGCTTTTCCACTAGTTCTTTCCAGGCACTTTCAAAATCAGATGGCATCCTACACATGTCAACACATCTCATAAAGCCATCAAAAAAATCATGTTCCATATGAGAAAGCACGTTTCTCATGATATGCCACAAACACAATCTATGTTTTGCCCCGGGCAGTACTCGAGAAATGGCATTTGCCATAGCCTTATCTCTATCAGTAATAACAGTAAGCGGTTTGTACCCATCTCCCGCTTCGATCAACTGTTCTAATACCCACACATGTGTATCTTTTTTCTAGTTCACAACCAATGCACATCCAAATGGCACTGTGTTTCGATGATGATTGACACCAACCAAAACAACGAACGACTTGTTGTATGCGTTACACTTGTAAGTTGTATCAAATGCAAGTACATGACCAAATTGTTTATAGTCAGCACGTGATACACGACCGGACCAGAACAACTTCTCCAAGTGTCCGGATTCATCCCTCGTGTGCCTAACAAAAAGGAAAGGACCAGATTCTCGCTTTCCATATAAATATGTCATCACTGTTTCACCATCACCATCTTGGACTTCTTCTCGTCTAATTCTATCCAGATAGTTGTACAAGTCCTTGGGTAGAAAACCAACATTCTGAATTGAACCAGCTTCAGTCACGAAATTTCGCATTATCCTACTTGGAGTAATTCTAGAGTGGTGCATGCTCTTTATCTTCAGCTCATCTAACTGACTGATTTTTCGGAATGACCTAAAATAAAAAAATCATTAAATATATATAATCAGCTAGAATTTTGTATCTATCAATAGAATTATTAATAAAAATTACATACCTGATATATGCAACATGTGTTGCGTGAACCATATCATGATTATGTTCTTCCTAGAATTTCACAACTTCCAATAATGATGGCGTTCGTCCAATTTAAATCTAATAAATGCTCCACAACCAACTCTGATGTCCGGTCTTTGTAGACATTTTCTGTTTGGCAAGTTATACTACTTTTCGTCTCTATGTCCCTCCTTACGGCACACCATTTTATTTGCGATTATTTGATTTGTAACTCTACTTTTTCACTGTCTGGTCGACTCAAACTCCGAATCCTTTCACTTTAGCATAAGTATGGTAAAATTCTACGCAGTCATCTAAAGTTTTCCACTTTAGCATGCTCATATCATTCTCATCATAATCCTTTAATTCTTTATCAATCTTATCTCATATGCTTTCGTCGATGAAATAGTCAAGGGTCTTCTCATCATCTATTTGTTTTGCATCGTCAATATCAAGATGAGGTTCTTCTTCTTCAGAATTAAGTCAACGTTCTCTGTCCTTGATATAGGGCTCGAACTCCGTAGGTTCAATTTTTTCTAGATCTTCAATATCTTCGATGTCTACGATATCAACCATCTCGAAAAAAAAAAACCTGCAATTGAATACAAGTAAATGAAAGCAAAATTTAATCCAATGAAACTTAAGAAAAAGGTAAAAATAAAACCTCAAGAAGCATGCACCGTACAAAAATTTTAAATGTACTGGTACAGTAAGTGTACCGTACCGGTACGTTTACAAAACAAAAAAGTCCAGTGATCAAAAACTGTACCGATACGCATGGCGTACCGGTACAGTTAGCCCCCGCGTACCAGTACGATATTCTTACAATACTGGTACGCGCGACGAACTGCACTTTTTTGGGGTTCGAATCGCCCATTATTTTTGCGAATCAATCAAAAAAATTGGATTGCTGCAACTGATTTTGGAATTTGGGGATAAATTGAATCAAAATTAAGTGAAAAATACTTAAATCGAATCAAATTTTGGGATTAGGATTTCTGCTCTCTTGCAGACTTGGTAGTTTTTGCTTCTATCTTCTATATCGACTGATCCACTTGTTATTTTTTTGATTTCAAATGGGTATCACCATGAGTCTCATTAAAAAAATCATCCCCAAACCTAAATGGAAGAAAAAGAGTACTCATGGTGATAGAATACGTCAAGTAAGATAAGTTACATTGTCTTTGTCACGGTCCGTTTGCGTGATAGGCAAGACCGTGACGAGATGCTTGCTGGTTGTGCTTAAAGCGGGATGCGGGATAGCATTAAGGGTGTAGTACGTGCCGTACAGCCGTTTGGTCCTGGGGGCCGAGCGTGCTGGTTAGGCACCACACTGGTCGGGAGCTGTCCCCGCTTCCCTGATGAGCCCATGGGAGGGCGAAACCAGTAAGCATCGAGTGGAAAAGGCTGAGCCCCGGGCTTATGGGAGCCCTGGGTTGCCGCACGGGGGAGTTGTCCCTGCGTGAAGACTCTGACCCCGTGACAGATGGTATCAGAGCAGGTCGTGTGCTAGCTGTGAGCTTACCAAGCGCTCCATGTGTTGCGCGTAGCGGGTCAAGTGGACGAGCGTTAGCCTCACACCCGAGTGAAGTGGTGTCCGCGAGTGGGACCTCTAGAAAGAGACTGAGACGAGGTAGGGTAGGCAGGAAGCTACAGCGAAAGTTCGCCAAGCACTCGCAGAACCTCGGTAATGAGGGCGAGCAGGCAGGGAATTGCACACTCGATCTGGGTTGGTTCCCCATTGATGTGGGAACGAGATTTCTCCCCATGCACGAGGGCGTGCATGAATTGAGTGGGGGAGATTGTCACGGTCCGTTTGCGTGATAGGCAAGACCGTGACGAGATGCTTGCTGGTTGTGCTTAAGTCGGGATGCGGGATAGCATTAAGGGTGTAGTACGTGCCGTACAACCGTTTGGTCCTGAGGGCCGAGCGTGCTGGTTAGGCACCACACTGGTCGGGAGCTGTCCCCGCTTCCCTGATGAGCCCATGGGAGGGCGAAACCAGTAAGCATCGAGTGGAAAAGGCTGAGCCCCGGGCTTTTGAGAGCCCTGGGTTGCCGCACGGGGGAGTTGTCCCTGCGTGAAGACTCTGACCCCGTGACATCTTGCTGATAAAAAACATATGCATAACTAAGAAAGCCGACGAACTCATAAGAACCAAACGGCAACCTCTATGCTGCCCGCGTAAGGGCATCGGCGACTCTATTCTCATCATGAGCAATAATCAACTTGTTATTGTAGCTACTGAATTTGATATAAAAATTCCGCATATATAAATTATCTCAAATTATTAATTAACAATAAAAATGTAGAATTTATCAAGTTTTTAGTGTGCTAATAGGAATAGAGTTCATGTCTCTTTCCAATGCTTCTTTATTGATAGAAATCGTTTGCCCCTAACTATGCTCCCATTGGTGCCTCCATTTTAAAATAGCAGGTTTAAGGTTGGGGGTTAGGGTGTATGGAATTAGGTGTAGAATGTATTTTTTAGGGTTTAAAGTTTAGGATATGAAAATTAGGGTTAGAGCTTAGAAATTAAATTTTAGGCATTTTTTTAGTAGGGGGCATATAAAGAAGCATAATTAGGGGCACAAAATTTTTACTTCTTTATAAGTTGGTGAAGTTGGTGAGACGTATAAAATGGTATATAAAAAGACAAACAAATTCTATCTGTATTAATAGGTAGATTAAAATAATCTTGATTGACATTAAATATAGATTTATCTCAAATAACCATTCTTCTCATTACAAAATAATAAAAATGAATGGATGTTAATAAAAATCCTTAATTCAAAACAAAGATAAATATGGAATGAAAGTTATAAAGTGACTAGTTTACAATGATAATTGTAAACCATTTTTAATTTACATATCCATTCTTTTCACTAAATACATATTTATTTAAAGGAACAAAAATCATCTATCCTTAATCATACATCTTTTATGTCTCACACTAAAAAGTATTTAAAAATTAAATTTTAAACTTAAATTTTAATTTTCACATCTTAAACTCAAAACTCTAAAAAAATATACACTGCCTAATTCCCTAAACCCTAACTACAATCTCTAACCTTAAACCCATTTTTTTAAGTGAGGGCACCAAAAGAAGCATAGTTTAGAGGCAGGTCATTTCCATCTTATCTAAAACAGCTAGTTTTAAGAAAATGTCTAAATTATGTATTTAGTTTACAATGATAATTTAAAACGTTTATTGTAATTTTAAATATTTTTTCGTTTAATAAAATTAACGGCTTCTGTTAAAAATTAAAAATAAATATAGAAGGAAAGTTATCGCATATGTCATCATGGAAATGATTATTGGTCTAAAAAGATAAGAGGACAGTTTTGGCCCTCAAACATGACGAAATAATAATAACTTGTTAAGCAGATATTATTTATTTTATTCACTTTATCACATTGTCTGAAATATTAAGAAAATGTAAATTCAGAAGATAATGACATCTCAATAAAATAAAATGGTTTCTTGATTTTTATAATGTGATAAAAACAATAAAACAATCAATGACGAAATTTAACATTATTTATAGAAAAGATTATTTTAAAAAAATAAATTTAAAGAAAACAATAAATTTTATATCTATTGAGGGGTCAAAGAGCAATTTCATCCATTTTTAATTTTTTTTTTCTGCAGTCGTGACCCCATTAGTTCTTTTATAATTATGCTCATGGAAATAACTAACTTAAGTTTAACGACGTGATTATTGTTTTATTACGTTTGGTTTAATTTAATAAAAAATAGACAAACAAAAAACTAAACAAACACAATAAAAATCTAAAAACTAAAATGATTAACAGGTAACTTTGGGCCAAAAAGGTCATTTCGCAAAAAAAAACCTCAAATTTAATTAAGCTAAGCAACTTGCTTGAGGCTTAGCTACATCTTTTTATCTTAGTTCAATTCCTCAACTGATTGGAAATATTTTCCACTTTGATTTTCTTAGTAGCACCCTCTTATTTTATTTTTATTTATTATTTGTAGCTTGTAGGAGTCCTCTTTTATTTGTTTTTATTTTTTTTGAAATTTAATATTTGAAACAATTATTCCTTATAATATCATTTTCACTTGTTTAGATGGCATTGGACCATCCAGTTGTATCCCTCTATGATCCATCTAACATCATTATGAAGAAAATGAAACATTCCCTCCCAATTTATTATGGGATTTATTGGGTATTTTTAATACCCATGAACCCATTTATTTGTATTATGTATTATATATAGACTTTTCAATTTTCATATACAATAATACAATTATATTATTATCCAATTTGGACTTTTCTTTCGAGAAAAATAATTCCTCTAATTAATAACAAAAAATATCCTGCCACACTTACATAACACCAAAAAAATATAAGCACATACAAATATATAAACATATTAACATTTATACAACAATTTATTAATAATTCTTATAATTATAAGGGTAAGAGTTAATAAAATCTTTATGAAAAAATTTAAAAATCAATTGAGCTATTACAATAAAAAGTGTACTCAATTAAATTTTTGTGAACAAAAATCCGTTAACCTATTTCATTAAAAAAAATAGGGTAAAATACCCAAATCATTACTCAACTATGCTCTCATACCTATTTTAGTCATTGTACTTTCAAAACGATCAATTTAGTCATTAAACTTTACTTTTTAACCTATTTTGGTCACTTTAAATTATTTTATTAATATTTTAATATGACTTGAAATATTTTATTATTGTTAAATATACATTTTTTAAAAATAAAGCAAATTATATTATTAAATAAAAAATAAAAATCCCAAACTCCCCGACACTCAAAACCTCAATCCACTTTTACCTTTACGGACCACCCACCCCTTCGCTGGCGTCATCCACCCAAAATCAAAACTCAACGTACTACAATGTTTAGTCAAACATTTGTGTGAATCTTTGTTTGTAGATGATCGAACTTTTTACATATGTTTACTCGTCACTTTTTTCGACCATTGTTTCTTTCATTAATGAAGATTGTTGTCTTTAGATATCAAATTGCTATGAACATGTGTTTGAGATTGATATTTAGCTAGTTGAAGGAAGACTTGAACCTATCAACTTATTAAGCAGAGAGCGAAGGGGTGGGTAGATGACGGAAGGGGTGTGTGGTCGGTGAGGAGGGTGGCCGGTGAGGGTGAAAGTGGTTTGATGTTTTAAGTGTTGGGGGATTTGAGGTTTTTATTTTATTTTTTATATAATAATAATAAAATATAATTTGTTTTATTTTTAATTAATTTTTATATTTAATAATAATAAAATATGTCAAGTCATTTTAAAATATTAATAAAATAATTCAAAGTGATCAAAATAGGTAAAAAGTAAAGTTTAGTGAGTAAATTGATCGTTTTGAAAGTTTAATGACAAAAATAAATCTGAAAGCAAATAATTTAAGTATTTTACCAAAAAAGTTATCGTTGATCAATTCAACCGTTAACAAAATGTAACAGAAAGGACCAATTAATATGCTATAAAACTTACGGGTTCATATATATGCTTTTGTTTCTTTGTTCTACCAAAAAACTAACTAATAAATAAATTTTGTATCTGAACATTAATCATTCATTCCATATTTTCTCTAGCCGCTAGGGTTTTCAAATTTTCCTAGCAGTAACTTTGCTTATTTTGGTTGTCCACGACGATGGTATTAACTTTAGTGTTAGTTATTGATCGCTAATAATTTTTCTTTTTCAATTGTATTATTATATTTTATATCTTTTAAGTTTTTAATAAAAATAATTTTATCTTTTGACACGTTTTTTGTTTTCGTTGGCGGTTGTTTGGTTGTTTCTTTTAATTTTTATTTTTCTCGGGCTTGGATTTATTATCGTCTCGACTGATCAAGATGACGCTTATTTAGTTATCTTGTTGGTCTTCCTTATTTCGGACTTTCATATTGAATTTAGATACGTGATTTGCATTTGTGGATGGTTTTCTCACGATGTTCGGCTCTGATTTGCAGTTGTCGGTGATCTTTTAGTAGTTTGATCCCCTATTGTGGTTTATTTGTTGATGCAATCAAATTTGTTTGTATCTATTTTTTGTTCGAGTCTTTTAATAAAATTTTTAATCTTTTCATTGTATGATCTTTGTATAATCTAAAGTAACTGATTTCTTATGTCAATAGTTATAAAAATGTTTAAATTCTACGTTTATATTGTAAACTATCATTGTAATTTAGATATTTTCTATTGTAAATAAAACTAGCTATTTTTATTAAAAAGATAACAAATAAATACTTTATATAATATAAAGAGCACAAACATCGGAAAACATGAAAGATCAAATCTAAAAAAATATCAAAAGACCAACATCCTTTAAACAAGTTAACATGTCCCACTCCCCAAAAACCCACGACCACGACCAACCTTCTCAATCCCCACAATTTCTTAATTTCTTTACTATTTTATTTTTATTTCAAACACAAATCTTAGTAAAAAAGAAGAAGAAGCAAGACTTCTGGTCCCACCCGAACTTCCTCCATCCAGAAAATTTAAAAATAAAATCAAAATCTTTTTATTATTTACAATTTTTTTAAAAAAAAAAAGCATGGTAAAGGACTAAAGGTAGAAAAATGCGTATATCATATACTTCAACATTCTATTGCTTTTGATTAACAAACAGGAACAACGAGTCATTAGGAATTTGTTTGTTTGGTCAAATGTAAGAAAGGAATTGGGTCCCAAAACAAAACATTTGTATAATAAACCATAATCCGTAATTAAAATAAGCATAAATCTTTTTATTTATTTATTTATTTTTATTGGTTATTTAAGACCGCCGTTTGATGGGTCCAAAAGCTGGTGACAGCAACGATGTTTGATTATAAGTTCATAACTCATTGGATTGAGAATTATTACTGATAAAATAAACATAATCCATCTTGTCTTAAAAAGATAAATTTGCCTAAAAAGCCTGATTTTGCATAGAAATTAGACCAAATATACATACAAGGAACCTCATCATTTCAATCCCCCATTCTTTTGAAAAATTCAACGACAAATTATCTACGGAAAATCCCCCTTCCAAATTTCAATAGCACGGATTGTTTTTTCCTTCATTGTTCTTGTATAAATTTATTTTTTTATTAAATTTATTATTTAAATTAATTAATTCATTTTATATTTTTAGTGCTAATTTTAAATAATAACTTTTATCAAGAATACTTTGACTAAAATGCACTTAATTCTATAAATCAAACTCACACGACCCTTGAATATGTTCAGTTTGAAGGGAAGGACAAATGAGAGTTGGTGGAGGAAGAAGAAATAAAGAGGGGGAAGCAGCCAAAGGAAGCAATCCAATTAAAGCATACGAAATTCTAAAATGAGATTAAACTTGAAAGAATTACAAGTTAAACAAGAGAAAGGCAGCAGAATCTCAGTTGTTAGATGCCAAACTTAATTAATTCTACAACATTTTGTTCTGTCTGAAAAATAGTTATATGGATCCGATTTATTTTAAGTCGAGTTTAATTAGACCCCTAAATCAAAATAATCTTTTTTAATTTTTTTCTCTCAATTAATTATCAATTGATCTAGAGAGGCGAGGTCTTTAAGAAAAAAAATCAAATTCCTTATCATTTAACCTGAAATTATCTTCAAAACTTCACTATTCAATTTTTTGAATTACATACTGTGAAAATAACAAACTGAGAAAGAAAAAGGGAAGAAATTGATTGGGGGGAGTTCATGAAAAACTCGTTGTTTAAGAAAGGCGTTAACCAACCGTTTCTTTCATATATTTCTCTTTAAACAATTTTCGTATTTGGTAATTTTCTGTTCTGACAAATGTATATTTTCGTTTCTGGCAATTAACAATGGAAATGGCATATTACCAATCATCCTTTCCCCTCTATAGGAAACACCCATCATTGCTGCCAACAATCCTTTTCATTTCAACCTGAGCTTCCTTCCCCTTCTTTTCCATTTCTCTTTTTCTCTTCAGGTTTCCTCTTTGTATTTTGTCCAACAATGGATGCATCTTCAACAAGCTCAGTCAATGGATTCTACACCTTGTTGACTCGCGGCATAGATGATCTCGAACGTCTTTACCTCTCTAACAGCTTCATGTCCATCCAATTCCTTCAAAGGGTCCTTTCCCTTCTCCGATCTTTCCATTCCCAGCTACTCCTCCTTGTCCAGAAGCTCCATCTCCCCGTCGGTGATAAGTGGCTCGATGAATACATGGATGAAAGTTCTAAGCTTTGGGAGGCTTGCCATGTTATTAAATCGGGCATCTCCGGCATCGAAAATTATTACTCTGCTGGCTTTAATATCATTTCCTCTTTTGATAATCATCGCCATCTTAATCACCAGCTTTCCAGACAGGTCCTTCAATTCCCAAACCTTACATTACAACATTTTTGACATTTTTCTTCTTCTTTAGTTTTAGCATTGAATTCATGATCTGGTGTGGGTTTTATGAAAACAGGTGATGAGGGCAATTTCAGGGTGCCGAAGAGAAGCTGTGGGATTGGAAGAGGAAAACAGGGCTTTAATGGAAACGAGAATCCAACCACTTTCGTTAAGGTTTGACGAGACAGTTTCGATCGAATCAAAGCTGAATGGTTTCAATGGTTTCCGAGGAGTTTTGTACGCAATGAGGAATGTGAGTTCATTGCTTCTGATGATCTTGCTGTACGGGCTAGTTTATTGCCGCCCGGAATCCAGTTTCCTACGAGGAGGGTACGAAGGGTGTTTAATTTTCGGATCGGCTTTTATGATCTCAACCGCGAGATTGCAGCAAAGGGTGGCGGCAGAGATCAACCAAATGAATGGGAGGCCGGGGATATTGCTTTACGAGTTTAGGAGATCAAAGTTGGCAATGGAGGAGTTGAGAGGGGAACTGGAGAGGAGGGGCGGCGGCGGCGGAGGGGTGGAGGAGTGGGAGACGGAGGTTGGGGGGATAAGGGAAAGGGTGGAGAACTTGAAAGGGTGGTTTGGGGTGTTGAGATCTGGTGCTGACAATATTGTTGTGCAACTTGACGATTTCTTTGATGAGATTGTTGAAGGGAGGAAGAAGCTTTTGGACTTTTGCAGTCATAGGTAGGAAAAAAAATAGGGATTAAATCATGAAAAAGAAAGAATGTAGGATGTTTGAAAAAGGAAGTTACAAAAATACTAGATAGAAATGTACCCTTTTGATTTGACCCTTCTCTTCTCTTCTTTCTAAAATGATTATTTTTATTTTTATTTCACTTCCTGCATTCATTGTTTTTACTGCATTTGAAACATGGATATACTAGTTTATTTCCCCCCAAAACCCAGAGGAAAAATATATGCAGGGCAACTAAGGGTTAGGAGTAATTTTAATGCATGCAGGGCAAACTAGCCTTCATTTCCTCTCAACAAAAGGGCATAGAAATGTTCCATATAATTAATTATATGTATAACTAGAGAGCTACTTATATAAATATTTAGTAGGGCAACTTAATATATTGAAAGTGACTTCCATGTGAAAAAAAAACAAGATGGGGTGTTAGAGATTCCTGGGTAGCTTTAAATCTTTAAAGCAGAAGTAGGTTCGTTGCTGTTGGGAAGCCCTTGTTCTTTTATTATGTATTGTCTGGTTTTGAAAGCAATGATGAAAGCTTCCAAGTTCTAATCATATCCCCTCCTTTCATCCTGACATGTCTCCATCGGTGGTAGCAGAAAGTCTTTGCAGAAAATTATGATTTCCGACTCTGCTACCGTTACCTGTTTCACAAATCATTTTTCTTCACTTTGTTTTTAAAAAAAGAGATCTCAGCTTTTGTTTCCTCTTTACAAGCTGGTTACTGAAACCAGACATTATCAACAATAAGTATGATCCCAGCAAGAACAGGAGATATTGAAAGTAAAATGCAGACACAATTCATGGTACATGCGGGACACAATAATGTCCAGATGAAAGTATCCTCGTATTCATATCCGGATATGTATTAAACATAAATGTCGACATAAACTTACAGCAGCAGCTTCGCAGTGCCATGCCGACTAATTCCTTAGGCTGCATAGAATTTGAGGCTGCCAATCCACACTGCAGATAGAGGAGGTTTTGTTGCTGAGGTTCTTCCTACTACAGTAATATACAATATGATTGCACCATAAATATATTTTGAAACAAAGGACTCTTTATATCTTTTACAAAGCTACACAAGTGAACGGCAAGGTGATTTCGATCTATGCTATGTAATTTACAAGTGTCGAATGGGAAGACAAGGATGGCCAAAATTAATTGAATTACCAGGAAAAAAAATGAGGGTATGCCAGACAAACCAACAAAATGGTGTCGAGACCATCTTTATAAATGTTCAATCATCAAATCCTGGCATTGCAAACTGAGCAGCAAATGCTTCAACTCGGTTCCGAAGATCAATAATGTCTTTGTTATTGTGAAGACCCTTGAGAAACTCTTTCTGCAATTTTCCATGATCTCTCTGTACAGCACTTGTAATCTGAGCTGCTCTGTAAAGAAAGTCGGCGATTGTCTCAAAATCAGACTCTAAACAACCTCTTGATGTCATAGCAGGCGTACCTGAGAGAAATTAGGAAAGTTTGGACATTAATGGAAAAAGATGGATTGTAACCCAGCACTTATGTGACAACCAAGCACGAACAGAAAACATGATATGTGCTCCTTCCATAACCCATTTGAACCGTCAAATGACCTTGCTTGCTACTCTCTAATTACCACATGAAATAGTCACTTCTAAATATGACATAAGGGTATATAAGAACAAATTAACACACTAAAAAGAACTGATTACTATTAGCCCGTTAAGCTCATTCCATTGACTAAAAAAATGCAAAATGTGTTTACCAAGCAAAAACAAGGCATAATCTACTGTGAACCTTTACGAAGCTGTCTAAAAGAAATATAAATTTCTACAAAAGAGAACAAGAATAGTCCTTACCAATTCTAACTCCTCCAGGAGAAATAGTACCATTATCACCAAAGATAGCAGTTTTGTTTAGAGTGATGTGGCACATCTCACAAACTTTCTCATAGCATTTACCTAGAAAACATAATAGGAGAGTTAATTATAGAAGGACGAGAGCAAGGAAACACGGGTGACAATATGAAGGAAATGCACTGTGTATAAATAATTGCATATATAGGTTGTTTGACATATTAATAAATTATTAGAATTATCATACAGGTTAAACTACGAATTCTTATTAAAAATATGGAACACATGAAACAAAGTTTAGCTCGCCAAATAGAAGGGTAGACTGAAGAAAAACTTGTAGCAAATATGGTCTACAAGCAGTTGACTAGTAAAGTTTATTATAATGAACTGCAAGTTGATCTTCCCAAATTGTTTTTGATAAATCCAAGAATCAATGTCAAATTTCCAAAACGAATGAAGAACAAGAACAGAAAAAATGATTGATAAAGCCATTAACAAGTTTTAGGTGAAAATCGGTCACAGAAAACTCCAATGTTCACATAATCAAACAAAATCACAAGAAATAACTTATTCCAATCAAAAACAAATTCAATATATTAGCATATATTTTCTGAGCATGTAAATGCACCAAAAATTTATCATATTGAGCATGCAAGATGAGTGTACCTGTCAAGCCTAGAGTAGTGAGATCCCAGAGCAACAAATGGTTGTCGGTGCCCCCAGTAACCAACTTGCATTTTCTTCTCAGCAGAGCAGACGCTAATGCCTGAGCATTTTTCTTCACCTGTTGCATATATGCTTTGTACTCTGGTGTAGCCACTTGCTTCAAGGTTATGGCAAGAGCGGCAATATGATTATTATGAGGCCCCCCTTGTAATGATGGGAAAACAGCAAAGTTTATCTTTTCCTCAAAATCATACTGGCCACTACAATCACCATAACTGAGACACATGCCTTGCTTTTTAGATTTTGCACCCCTCCTATAAAAGATTATACCTCCCCTTGGGCCACGTAGACTTTTGTGAGTTGTTGAAGTAACAATATCACAGTAGTCAAATGGACTGGTACATTCCTGTAATGGACAAAGGACAAGAGTGAACATGCTGATAAGGGGAAAGAAAAACACAAATTTATATGATTTACTAACCAACCAAAACGGAAAGAAACATCTATTGCTCTGACTAGAAGGAGGGTCAGTAAGGTCCATGTTCATTTACACTTATATAACTCAAAGCATATGTGTGCAAGTATCCAAGTCTAACAAATTCAAACTTATCAGAAAGAAGATAAAGTCAGACAGTTCATGGCATTTAGATAATAGATCAGTCAATCTCGCACAACTTAAAATGCAGGTTTAACCTCCGCTCAACTTTAATAAGCCGTAATTTACAAATGTTGTTAGGAAATACAAATTCAAAAGGTGAATTTACTTTCAACCAAATAAAGCCTAAGCTTTCTCTCTAAAGCATATGTCTTATGTGTCTTCTCTTTAGTATTTCTTAAATGTAAATGTTAGGATGTATGCTTAGGTTGAGTTCAGTAGCATGAAATTGAAGGCTGAGGTGTGTGAATTGGGCGAATAATTGGCAGGCCAACAGTTACACTCCTTTACAATTTACAAACAACGATTCTACTTTGTAAGCTGGCCCAAGTGGTTTCAAAGCAATGGATACTTTTGTAGATTAGACATGTAAATTAAGTCAGGCATATAACTATCCAAATGAATTGCAAGAAACCAAATACAGTGCCAAAAACTGCAATAAACTCGGAACATCAAACCAATAACCATGCAAAACATGAAATTTTCGAACCTGAGCTGCCACAAGACCACTAATATGAGCCATATCACACATCAACGCCGCCCCACACCTATCTGCAATCTGCCTAAACCTGGCATAATCCCACTCCCTAGGATACGAACTCCCACCGCAAATAAGAATCTTGGGCCGGTAATCAAGCGCTTTCTCCTCAAGCTTATCATAATCAATATACCCTGTTTGAGGATTCACCTTATAAGAAAAGCTCTCGAAAAATATAGAAGCAGCTGATACTTTCTTCCCACCCGGCATATACCATCCATGGCTCATATGCCCTCCGGACGGCGAATCCAACCCCATGATCCGATCACCGGGCAGCAGAAGTCCGGTATAAACAGCAAAATTCGCAGAAGTACATGAATATGGCTGCACGTTGACACCCCATTTCTCGGCATCAAGATTAAAAGCTGCCAATGCACGCTCATGGCATAGGGTTTCGATTTGATCTATAAACTGGTTGCCCGTATAGTACCTAGCTCCAGGCATTCCTTCGGAGTATTTGTTCGTTAAATGGCTTCCCAATGCTTCCATCACAGCTCGGCACACAAAGTTTTCGGAAGCAATTAGCTCAATTCCCAAGACTTGCCTTTGCTTTTCCTTTTTCATGATTTCACCCACTTCTGGATCCGCCTCTTCCAGCCGTTGGTTTCCCCATGAACGGACGGCTGCTCGTCTTTGCTCCAAACTGGGCTCGGCAGCTAACCGCTTACAAGGGATCGAAACAGGTTTAGAATCCCTTTGTCTTTTCACGCACATAGATTTTCCTAGAATCCAAATTTCTTCATCTTCGTTGTTGTGGCCATTTCGCTCGCCGTTCTCGAACCGAGGGGCACCGTCTTCCTTTTCCTCGAAGAACTGTAAAGGAACGGGCCGGACCGGGTTCGATGAGCTGCGAAAGCTGGTGTCGATTTGTAGCGGAACCGAATCGTCTGTACTGGAATTTTTAATAAAATCTAAAGACAAACCCGATTGAGCCTTAGATAAATCCATTGAAACCGTAAAAAGGTGGAACCTTTGAAATGAAAAAAAATTGAAATGTTTGGGAGAAACTTTATAAGGGAGTTTAAGAAGAACAGCTTACAGCCCTTAAGGGTAAGTGTAAAAGAAACAGAGACAACGACAACAATTCCTAGAACAATTACAGTGCAAATAACAAAGCATTGCCTGATTCAATTTTGAAGCAAAAACAGAGCAAACAAATTGGAAAAGTGATAACTTTTTTTATTTTTTATTGTTCTTTTTCAAGTTAAGTGTCTGAAGCCTTATAAAATATAAATATTCTATATAATCAGAAAGGGAAAGGTTTAATTCATGTATATAGACGATATAACGGCCAGATTCAAGCTTGTTGGCGGCCCAAAATAATTGAAGCCCGGTCCAGAATCTGAATGGAAGAGTGTTCGTGGATTCGAATTCAATGCTTCGTTCTAACATTTGTTTTTGACCAAAAAAAGTTTTAACATTTTGTGGTCTTCATCGTCGACTTCCTTGAATTATCTGCCCTATTGGAATTATCTCATCATTTACTATTCCGCCTGGTTCACTGCCTGTAATTTCATTTGTATCTCAAAACTTTTACATTTTTTTTCGTGATTTAAGCTTCTATTTGCTGATAATTACTTAAAAAATTAATAGCAAAATAAGGGTTTAAATTATACTTTTTTTAATTAGGTGTTGAACTATTTTTCGGGTCAATTAAATATCTAATATTTTATTTTGTTACTTAAATACGATTTTTTTGTCAATCATTGTTAAAAAAATCGTTATCCAATTAGAATATGACACGTGATATGTTTTTTTTTTGTTTTTTTATCTCAAAATTTTAATTCCTTTCATTTTGACCTATAAATCACATATACTTTGTCATCCAACATTTATACACGTTAGTGATTCACTGCACAAGCATCACGTACCTCACCGTTTGGCATTCTCCACTCTCTAACCGCCGATGAGAACTCAATCGATCTTTTTCTCTTCATTGTTAAATATTTGTCGACGATTCAATTCTCGTTTTTTGACGACATGATGATAAATTTTATATTATGGTTGTCCAATAAAGGAAAGAGTGGTTAGTGATAGTTGAATTGGTGATGAGAACCCTTCTTCTTTCTTTTCCCGCTTCCCCATCAAACCATGGCGGGGAGATGAAGTTTTTGCAATGGCCTTTATCTGGAAACTTGTAATGATGGACTATGGGTATGGAATGGTGTTGAGACAGCACGGAATACATCGTATTCACGACTAGAAGACCATGGTGGTTTGTGAGAATGGTTGAGAGAGATTGGCAAAGGAATTTTAAAAGATTGATTCACAGGATTGGAATTAAAACAAACTAGCGTTTTCATCTTTTTGTTACAGTGGAATTTTATAGAATGAATGCACCATCTCTGACATTTCATGACAGTTATCATTCATTTATAGAAACAAAGAGCCAAGTTTCTTTGTTGAGTTGTGAGGAGCTCGATTCGTTCAACCGATATGGCTCACCATGTGGTGGAGAGGTGGATTTTTGGGTGGAAGGGTTGTAGAAGCTAAAAATAGAATTGACACAATAATTTATAGTGGTTCAACCTTCTAACCAAGTTATACATCCACTACCTTAGCTCCCCACTAAGGATTTCCAATCAATCCACTATTAATTTGTCCCCTTTTCTAGGCTTAGAAGGAAACCCTTTACACCGATCAAGCTTTCTACCCAAAGCCTTGATCAAACCCTCTTTTACAAAGAGATAAATAAAGCAAACACAAATTTTTCTAATAGGTGTTTGTTTGCACAATTAAAGCACTCACCCAAAACCTAAAACACTTGAGCAAATTTGACAATTTAGGCTCACTAGTGTTTGTCTATACAAGAATTGACAATTTAAGTACAAAGACATTTTTTGAACATTTGTTGGTTGACAATATGAGCATTAGCCTTTACTTGATGCTTGGAGGTCCCTTTTATACTCCTTGATGAGTTTATAACCGTTGCTAGCCGTTGGGATTGAATTGGAGTCGTTGAGGACTTTAATTCTCACCATAAATGCAGTTCTTAGCTCACCGTTTCAAAACGCTCGAACCCGTTTCGAAACACCCTTTAAGTAGAAAGAGTTGTTGCAGTCTGACGTGGACCCGTATCGAAACGCTTTAGTCCGTTTCGAAACACCCGTTTCGAAACGCATGTCCCCGTATCGAAACGACCTGCATTTAAAAGTTAGTTGGGAAATAGCCGTTGGGGCTTATGACCGTTGTGGTCGAAGCCACGTAGACGTATCGAAACGGCATAGCCCGTTTCGAAACACTGGCAAAATCCTTATCCAGGGAAAGCCCGTTTCGATACTAGTATCGAAACGATTTTGCTACTGGAATCCCGCGTATCGAAACACCTAAGGGTGTTTCGGAACACCTGGACAGTTTTGTGTAGTTTGGCCTTTGAAAACATTTAAAAACCTTTGAAAATGTCCCTAAACATAGTTTCAAGTTATTTGGACTTTAGAAATTGTTTTAAATACTTTTTAAATCAGTCCAAAACATTTTCAATTATTATATCAAAACATTAGTTCTACATTCTTTATCAAATTAAGCCATTCCATTGCCATTTACTAGCTTTTACTCGACAACGAAATGAGACATGGATTCTGTCTACAACAACAAACAAAGTTGCAGGCAAAGAAATCAAATTCAGAACGATGATTGAACTTTCTATGTAAATTTTTCAATTAAGAAGACGGTTCAACACTGACAATTGACCCGAGTCTCCGTTCAACAAAAAAACTTCCAGAGGGACATACGGATATAAAGTTTTTAAAAAGCCCCAAAGTTTTAATTTCTTATAATCAAACTCTGAAATCACATCTCCCTCACCGTCTCGCATCTCCACAAGTCGACAGTTCACCATCCAAGCGACGTGTACTTCACCGTTTAACATTCCTTACCCTCTAGACGTCGATTAGAAGCCCGATCGGCCCCTTTTTCTTTATTGTTGGATGTTCATCGATGAAGCAATCAACAGTTTATTCGTCATTTTTCAACAAAGGATGATAGAGGTTTCAATCGTGGGAGGCCGACAAAGGCAAGAGTGGATGGTGGTGGTTGAATCAGTGGTGGGATGAGAAGAATTTAGGCTTTGAGGTTTAAAAAAAATAAAAAAATTAATTTTTTATATAAAATTAAAGATCTTCTCATTTTTAAAAATTGCCAAAAAAAAATGTGTTCTTATTTGATAATAAAAAATTATTAACATCTGTCACGAACAAATTTGATTAGAATTACAGAATAAAATATTAGACACTAAAGTAACCCTAAAAAATATTAATCACCAAATTAAAAAATATATATATAAACCGGGCATCTTTTTGACGGTTAAGTCTATTTCAAATTATAGATGATAAAGTAAAATTATGAGTGAGAATAGTTTAATCTGATCCAGTTACCGGACGGCCATAAGCTCCCAAGCAGTCTAGATAATCTTCATCAGAAACGAACAAAGCAATAAACCTGCAACGAAATGGTAATAACAGAAAACCCGGAATCCAGCTAAACACATTACAAGGATTGTATTTATTTAATAATGAACAGGATGTATTAGATCGATTAAGCCAGGGCAATCCAGTTCAAGCATGGAATATACAAATTAATGCTTTGAAATTGAAACTCGAGGAAAGGAAAACATAAGAAACTCAAAAGAACTCGATTCAATTCAACGGTTTAAGCAACCAGGAACAAAGTCCGGGTGAAACAACTCAGAGAACCAGACTCAAAACAGAACCATGAAAACCACACACAACAGAGAGCCATGTAAGCTCACTGTATTTTATTTGAATTACACGACCAAGAGCGGAACACTGGAACTTATATAGCCACGCTAGAGAAACTTATTGTACTTAAAATAGTATGCCATAAAGGCACAATAGATGCTTAATATCAAGAGCTTCAGAATCATTCGTCTTCGGACTCAGACTCGGCATTCTGCAGCCATTCAATGAAGGGCTTGACATTCTTCCAAATCTGAGAGCTCTTATTACCACCGGCTACACCCTTCTGATACCATTCAGTGATAAACTCTTCTTCCAAGATGTCATTGTCATACAGCACTTTAAGAACCAAAGCCACCTCCTTCACTGCATCAAGACTTGCCTTGCCACAAAAAGACTCGATCGAATTGAGGAGCACCATTTGCCATCCCTCTTCTTTGGCTGCTGCTGCTGCAAGGTAGCTCTTCTTTTTCGTTACTTCCTTTGCAAACCCCTTACCAACATCATGAAAGAGTGCAGTAAAAAGGGCATCCATGATTTCTTGGGAGCTCCCAGAGAGTGAACCCAGGAAGGACTTAAGCTGAGTTGCAGATGACCCCTTGTTGAGGTATTTCTTCATGTCTTCAACTAGTTTCTCATGGGGATTGACACCATTCTCATGAGCCTTAACCTCTCGCTCAGGAGACTTCTTCCTTGACTTATTTTCTTCATCAGTGGAAAGCATTACCATATCAGCTGTAACAGCACTCAACTGCTCTTGTATACGCTGTTGAGCAGCTGCCAGTGAAGTATCTGTTTGCCACTGGACGTCATCATCATCATCATCGGCAACCAGTTCGTTCTCATCAGCCTGACTGTGCGCTGGGGAGTGATCCTCATCGGAATGTTTGCTTTTCTTCTTGGTTACTACACCTTTGGTGGGAGCAGTAGCCTTTGAAGCAGTAGAGGAACCTTTCTTTTTTGCTTCTTTTTTAACCTTCTTCAGCTCTTCATCAGCAGCCTCACCCTCCTTGAGTCTTTCCTTCTCAGCCCTCCTCATTGCCTTCTTGTCTTTCGACGACTTCTTTGCTTCGGGTGGGTTTTTAATAATGAAAGTTGTAAGCTTATCTCTCATGTCGACATCAGAAACAAACCCACACGCGGCACATTTCAGGGTAATCATCTGTGTCTTAGTAATAATTATCTCAGTTTCAGGGTTCCCGCAGCCATAGCACTGAACATACTTCTTAATGAAGTTCTCAAGAAGCCCTGCAAGCTTGGCAGTGTCATGGGACCCATTTACAAGAGACGTTCCAGTCTTCTCATCAAACTTGGATTGAGCTCCCAGTTCACAACCAAAATATTTTGTGGTGTAAGAAGCAGGTCTAGCCAAAGCCTTTGCAATATCGACCATGTTAACCACGTTAGTCTTGATGCCATTTCCTCTCCCTTCAATCTTTGTTATCATTTTGGGCATCTTATACCTGTAAAAGGCATCATCACTGTTGGAAGCACCAATATTTTGCAAAGCCATCTTGATCACACTGTGGGAGACTGTTAATCAGAAATGACAGATCAGATATTGGTGTTTTCAATCGTGGAACGAGATCCTATACTAGGCAGCCTCCTTGCTCTTGGGAAATGTTGCATAAAACAGAAACCCAAACTGTGTGTATGATTGGCCTCAATATGCATGCAGCCAATTCCAGAAGAGGAACTTCTAGTCTTTTTTCTGGACGCAGGACAGTACTCTCCGAGTAATCCAATTGATGACAAAGAGGGAGAGGTCCGTTCAGACATAAAAGATGACTCAAAAGTAACGAACTCCACTTTGACAATCTGCAAGCACAGCAGATTAAACTGCCAACTTCCTGAAAGAATGGAATTAATTCAGGAAAAAAAATCAGAGCATAGAATATCAATAACTGTCGGCAAATTAAAATGGAGAATGAAAATACAAACAATCAAAATCAGGAGAACATGAAAATGGCTACACCAACAAAATAAACCTATAACACTACAGCCTCCATGATTAAATCTATATTTATGCACGAAGAATTACGCAAACTAAACATATGTCCAATTTTGTAAGCCCATAAAAAGCATAGAATTAACAAAAAATAATGTCTTAAAGCTTGCAGTATATTCAAATATTAGATCATGAAACTTAGGGTATTAATCAAAACCAAGATTAGATTATTAATTCATAAGTTCGACAATAGCAATAAAAATAAAAATGTAGAGAAAATAATAAATATTTTTTTTTGTTAAAGGATAAATTAAAGAAACAAAATTAAACAGATCATTTGAAATAAATGAATGAATTCTCAATTCCAAATTTCTTACCATACAAAAAGTATTTACTAAAAAAGTTTTAAATGAGGTCAACTAAAAGAAATTCAGTAAATAATTATTAAGTAGCACAATATCGGTATGAATTACTCAAGCATATATAGATCAATATATGCATGGATATCATTCAAATCCCAAAAACACAATCAACGAAATAGAAAATAGACCCTCTGGTCATCGATCGGATCATAAAAATATAATCCAAAATCAAAACTAAATCAAACAATAAGCACTGAAAACATAAACAGATCCACAACGATAAACCAAAAGAAAACAAAATTTCTAGCTACGAGTCAAAGAACGAAAGATTAAACAAACTATATAACAAAGTAAATAAATCGAACAGATTCATCGAAAAAGTAAGAATGAAACCGGGAATAGAAGAATCAAACCTTTATGAGATGAAGAAAAATAAGGTATGAGATAGATTAGGAATTTGGGAAGAAAATCAGAGGCAGGAGATTTCTGACGGTAAAGAGATATTGGGGATTTTATTGTGGAGAAGAATGGAGAAGCTTTCAAATTTATATACGCAAAGGAGGAGATATGTAAAAAGCTAGGGCAAACTCAGCAACTTGAATTTTCTTGTATTAATTATTCTCAAGTAGACTTATTTTATTACATTATTGTCCTTAATTCTAATTCCAGTTTCTATTTTAGGGTTTTTCTTATATTGTTTATTTTAAATAGAAAACTTGAAAATTTGATCTGTTACTGTTAACATTCAAAAGAAAAGAAAAAAAGAAAAATATCAAAGTTTGTAAAATTATAAAACTTGTTTAGGTTAAAAGTTGAAGAATTTAAAATTTTACAATAAATTTATAAAGGTTGGTTTGAGAATTTAGATGTTAGTATTTGTATTTTGATAAAGTAAATCGAGTAATAAAATACTTTAAAATATATTACGAAATTCGTGGTTGTTTTTTTAGTTCTAATTCAAGTATAATATAATATTATTGTCGAGATTCATTAATTGGTCGAGTTGACAAAAATGTCAATATTATCTTATTTTGTGTGAGCTCGAATTTTAATATTTAAAAATAAAAAATATTATCCAAAATAAATAAAAATCATAAGAATATTTTTTGAACAATAACATTTGGATTTATTAATCACCGTGAAATATATTAAAAATATAGTACATCAAAAAAAGAGAGAAAATGGACGACTCCATTAAAAATCTCATATAAATGTGCAAAAAAAAGCAAATCCTTTGATAGAGATTAGCATATCATCAAAACTAAAAAACTTTCATGAATATCCTTGTCTCTAGCCAAACGAGACACTTTACGGGACGAAAAAGAGTGGTGAGCGAATCAAACTATCAGACATATTGCTCCGCTATGTAGTTCTAATTACATCGGCTAACAAACCATCAAACGAGTGGGGATCAATCTTTTCTATGATCACCGATAAAATCAAATCAGAAAGCTAGCACTGTGAGGATCTCTACACAAGCACCAAATGACCGCTGCGGTATGCTAAAATTGTGCCAAACGGTAAATAAAACAAACCACAAAGAGAACGAAAAGCGTGTCACAAAGGTATAGAAAACACATGCCACAAGAGCAAAGATTTTTTTATTAAAAATTGAGGGAAAACATGAAAGAGAAAGAAAAATAATGAACATCGGTGATCGACAACCAATATTAAGACTGATTAAATTTTATGTGTAAAAAGAGATAAGAAAAGTTTGTGGCAGCTATAGATAGAAAAATTAGATTAAAAATAAAAATTTTGGTTTTTTTATTACTAAAAGAACATGTAATTCACAATTTTCTTATTCGTAATCTCATACTTCTTTTAATTTAATTTTATTTTAATTAAATTTTATATGTTTTAATCATTCAAAGAACATTGTTTAATACAAACAATTAATACTACAAATTAAATGAGCTCAAACATTCAAAATGAAATTATGATCCGAGTGAAGAAGGTGCAATAGCAAAAAGGTCTTTAATATTTGTTTGTTTTTCAATTTCACACTTAACAGTGTCACATGATAAAAAAAAACTTATTTGAAAAATGTGAAATTTTAAGTATAGAAGGAAAAATATTTTTTTTTTGGAAAAATGAGATAAATATTGAAGTTTTTTTAGTACATTAAAAGGTTCTTACGTAGAGATCTATTAATTGACCTAATGATTAATTATACTCATTTTATTTTATTTTGTATGGGTTCGAATTCCGCATGAAGATATAATATCTCTATTTAATAAAAACATTTAAAATAAAAAATGTTCTTACGTGAGTAGATTGGAAAAGGTTTGGTCCAATCGACCATTTAATTCATTTATGACATAAAAATGTACTGTTCAAATTGAGCAAAGAAATTTCGGGGGTTTGGATTGAAATATGATAAAATAAAGGTTACAAATTATAGTTGTAATCATTTTATTATGCTTACATTTTGGAAGTTAAGCTCCACGCTTTAGTTTTGAATATTTTGATCATGTTGTCATTATTTAGTTACATCATATATTTTCCCTTAAAATATAAGCATACATTCTTTTGTATTAGGGTGTTCTAAAAAAATTCAGGTAAACATTTCAGCAAAAACTAATTCACAACGTTAACTATTTAAACTAACCGATAATATCATAAAAATAGAAACCAATTAAGGAGAAATCAAAACAGAGGGACTAAATATCAAACTTGAACATATTAGAGAGACCAAATCCAGAATTAGACCTAAAATAAAAGACAAATCACAGGACACGACGCATACACAAACTCCACAAACATAAATGCGGCTATCCTTTGTTTCCCAACTGTTGTCAAAATTCTGTTATGTCGCTCCAGCGCGCCTAAAATCCCGTCCAAATTTCCCTTACGAGACTTTCCTCAACAAAATCCAAACTTTGTTCATAGATGATCTCATTCCCTTTCCACATCTCCAGCTCCGCCTCCCTCCTCCCCTTCTCTCCGCCATGAAGAACCGTACTAGTACTACGTCGAAAATCTCATTTAAATGGATCCTATTTCTCTGCATCTCCTTCTTCACCCTCGGAGCTCTCTTCGGCAACAGGTCCCTCTCTCCTTCTTTATTTGAATCTTTTTTTTATTTGTTTTTCTTTTATTGATTGATGAAATGGTGTCAAATGCCCCTTCTTTTTACCTTTTTATTTTTGGGTTTGGGTTGTTAATTGTTATGGTGAGTTCGTTTGTTTTTTTAATGGATATTGGATTTTGGTTTCAGGCTCTGGAATGCAACTACATCCAACAATCCGCTCGTCTCCAAACATCGGCGTGAACAGGAGATTGGCTCGGACGATTGTGACAATAAGAAAGTATGTTTCTGTTATGTTCTCAATGACAGTTTAGATGTAAGTTTTGTTTTGTTTTAAACAAAGCTTTATTTTTGTCACAGAAGCCAGCAGATAATGATGTAATGGGTCAAGTTTTGAAAACCCACGAAGCAATTGAGTGAGTGCAAAATTCATGTTTTTTTGTCTCGGAAAGTCTCCTCTCTTCCCTGATAATTTATTTGCAATTCTGATATTAGATCTCTGGACAAGACAGTTGCAATGCTTCAGATGAAGTTAGCGGTCTCGCGCAGAAATCAGGAAATGAAGAACTTGGATGCCACCGGTGTCGTCTCAACCTTGGCTCTTGCTCATAATGGCTCGCAGTCGCGTAGGCCGAAAGTGTTCATGGTCATTGGGATTAACACTGCTTTTAGTAGTAGGAAGCGGCGTGATTCCATCAGAGAAACTTGGATGCCACAAGGTCATTTATAGAGTACTTGATTAGTTTCTTCTTTGTATTTTATATCTGAAATGAATTCTTATGTTTATGTATGAACAGGGAACAAACTTGTTAAGTTGGAGCGTGAGAAGGGGATTGTTATCCGGTTTATGATTGGCCATAGGTAAAATTGGTTTTCAGTTCATTGTTCAGTACATAAATATGACACAACTTTGGTTTGAAATTCAATTCTTTTAATTACTATGAAGATTTAGGCAACAGTCCTTGTATTTGACTAGGTGTGAAATTTGAACTGACATATGCATATATCTTCATTATTTTTGTGCTCCAGTGCAACATCCAACAGCATTTTAGACAGAGCTATTGATTCAGAGGATGCTGAGCATAAGGACTTCCTTAGACTGGTTAGACAAGAGTTCCCACGATAATGTCGAAAACTCTTATAAGACAGTATGGAATTTCTTGCTAATAACTTGTTTAAATTTTCTAATACAGGAGCATGTTGAAGGATATCATGAATTATCTGCAAAAACAAAAACTTACTTTTCTACCGCAGTCACTAAATGGGATGCCGATTTCTACGTCAAGGTGGACGATGATGTCCATGTTAATCTTGGTAGGTTTGTCATCTCTAATCTTAGGAATATTTAGCACCCAAAAGAATGCTGAAGAAGTCTTGGATTGTCTCGTTAGTGAATTTCTTGTGTATGTTTTCCCATAGGTAAGCTAGCTGCAACTCTTGGCCGTCACCGTTACAAGCCCGGGGTCTATATAGGGTGCATGAAATCCGGACCGGTTCTTTCTAAAAAGTAAATATCCTGCTATTTTTTCGTCATTGATAATATGACTCTCCAATTTGCTTTGTTCCCTTCTGCAAATTGTGTTATATAACTTTTCCTTGAAATCTTTTATGTTCATTAGATATGTCAAGTACCGTGAACCAGAGTACTGGAAATTTGGAGAAGTGGGGAACAAATACTTTCGACACGCAACCGGGCAAATATATGCAATTTCAAATGATCTTGCAGACTACATTGCCATAAATCAGTGAGATTCTCGATTTTTGTCTGAGAGTTACCTTTATTGGTTTGCCATTAAACCTCCCAAGACCATTTAAATGCTGATTAAATCTATATCATAGGGCTAAATGGCCAACTCAGACCATTGGATTTGTATATTGTTTTGATCTAGTGACTGCACTTTGATCTTCTTCAATGATGACAGTCTCCCTTGAAAGAAAGGCATGGCTAATAATATTCAGAGTGATTCTGACTAATGCAGGCCTATATTGCACAAATATGCCAACGAAGATGTGTCCCTCGGTTCATGGTTTATCGGCCTCGAGGTTGAGCACGTAGATGATAGGAGCATGTGCTGCAGGACACCAGCGAATCATACGCTCTTTAAGAATAGAGGTAATTTAATCAAATGTCTATGTAATGCTATACCAGATTGAAACAAGCGCACTTGTTGCCAAAATCATTGTTGAAATATCTTTTATGTTTGTTTCCATTACGTTGCAGATTGTGAGCGGAAGACACAAGAAGGTAATACCTGTGTTGCATCATTCGATTGGAGCTGCAGCGGAATCTGCAAATCGGTGGAGAGGATGCAACTCGTTCATCTAAAGTGCGGCGAAGGGGATGCTGTAGTTTGGAGTGCGTTAATCTAAATTGATATAGAGGTTTTCTTGGGGGGAAAACAAGATCAGAACATTCATGGTTTATCAATGGTGGAGGAAAAAAACAGTTTTTCGCTGATTAGAGGTACGAGATAACAACAATTACAAATAGATTTACTCTCACCGTTTGCTTAGAAATATGGAAAGCAAACTAGGCCTTGTTCATTAGTTAGTATGTATTTTTATGACTCAATTATGTTCTCACAGAAATGTGATGTGCAAGAGAGTTGTAAAATGGAGTTTCAAAACCTCCAAATGCTAATGTATGATCACATTTAAGTAAAAATGAAAATCTTTACTGAATCTAAGCTCAGAAAATTGTCCAATAATCTGGCGTGAGACGAAACCAACTGATTGGGAACAACCGTGACGAAACCTTCGAACAATAGCTGATTGTGAAGATATTCATATTCGAAATATCTTGGCATTTCAATGTTCCTCTGTATCTGGAAAAATGGTTGCTGCTTTAGCAAATCGAATCGAAAGACAACGGAAGACAGATTCTAAAACACCAATAAGTCTACAATTCGATGCAGATTGTTCTTATCTCAGAGGCATGATCCAACCACTGGATGGAGAATATCAATTATGAAGCCAACTGATTTTCCTCAGTAAGTAGCTGATACAAACCAAATAGAAATGACAAACAAATATAATAGTTTAGACAAAACTCTTTCTTAATGTTAACAGTATTTTATTCATAATAATTGTGTACAGTTGGAGGGTAAGGAGACAGATAAGCATGTCTTTGATTCCGTAGGCAATCTCTGGCAATGCTATATTGAATATTGATCACTGATCATGTACTTGCAGAAAAAGTAACAGTTTCTTATATATTTTTTTAGGGTTGGGTGATCTGGATCTATTTTTTTTATTCGAATCATACTGGACTTCCCATTTCCTTCCTGACGTAGGATAAATGCCCTTTGCTTCTCTCGTGTTGTTCTTTCCAACAATATCGTCTTAAGAATAAAAATCTGAGTTGTTTGCTCGAGAGACGCTTACTACTACCCAACCTTTGTTAGTATGTGGTTTATAGTAAATATAAAAGCTTGGAACATGGTTTAGGCACACATGGATGAGTCACCGACAAAAGCATGCCTTTCAAGACCAACCCAATCTCCGAGTCTGACATGTATTGTTCTCTTCAGTTACCTTACTGGGGTCAGGTTACAACTCGAAAAAGATAATTATTTTTGCATTTGAAATTCGGCTCAAAGGTTCAATTTTTACTACTATTTAAAATTGCATAAACAGGGACTATGTTCAATTGTTCATATTTTGAGTTTTGACACAAAAACTCAGAAACTCCCCGACCAAAACTTGTGCGGTTGTGCTCCTCTATATCTTTCTTTTCAGGTTTGCTGTGGTGGTCTTCAAATTTCTTACAAGAAGCAAAGGAGGTGACAGAACATGGGAAGTACACAAAACCGCCGTCAGAAACTGCAGTTTAGTCACAGCAGCAAGGGAAGTATTTTTCTGCCAATGTTGTGTTCAAAAACATCCATTGACAAGGATGTGGTGGTGAGGCTTCCCAGATGGGAACACAAGTCGTCCGGTGACCCTCTGTCTCCAAAGATCAGTTGCATGGGACAAGTGAAGAGGAACAACAGGATTGTCGGATTCCCTGCACTCGATCTCGCCGCCAAGATCAACGGCTGCAATACTAATAAAAGTAATAACATCAAGTATTTCAAGCTCAAGAAGTTGTTTTCTGGCAACTATAGCAGGAGAAAGGAAGGGTTAGAAAATGGTGGGAAAGAGAATTGCGGTTCGAGTTCGATCAGCGTTGAAAACATGGATCCCCCTTTGCCGGTGATCAAGAGAGTTCCAAAACAAGGTGAGAAAGGAGATGGGAACACTATTTGGCAGAGGAGATCTCGTGGAGTTTCGTTGGAAAGCTTGCAACTTCAACAGATTCAGGTAGAACCGACAACGGTTTGAGACAAAACAAAGGTTAGGTAATGTATATTTGCTTTTTAAATTCCAAATTTTGAAGATTGTAGCTCTCACTTGTGTATTTCGATAAGAGGCATCGAATTATGTGATGATGCCGGTCAAGAACTCAAGATCCTCTTTCAAATAATTGGTTGTCTCTCCTAGGCATGCATCCAATAGTGTGCGTTTAAGTGTGGGATCAGATTATTTTCACATCTGTGATTAGAGTGGCAACGCAACTGTTTATCATTCGCAGGCTGCTAACATGGCCTATGGGCAGTAAAGAGTTAGATTGTAGACATTGATAAGCTTGGTAACGCAACTGTCAAATTAACAGGCAGACGAACATTAACAAGACATCAAAGATTTGGGTTTCAAATGTCAAACCAAGTGAAGGTGGGTGCAACAAAGTCTCACGTTCAATGATTATACCCAATCGATGCTACTTCTAATGTTTTTTCACCTTCCAAACCAAACACTTTGATGTTCCACCCAGTTAGCACCGACGTCGAAATAATCACAGAAAAAGACATCATCCACATTAAATACTAAAACGTAATTGACTCTTAAAATCATATCCTTATATCCAAATTCAAATATCTACATTTGCAATTCTCCTATACCAAGTTAAGATATCTTTTGTTGAAAAAACAAACAAACAACCTCTCACGTAAATTAAGAGCAAATGAGTCATCACTATCTCATGGTAAAAAAAAAATACATGCACGGGTTAGCTTGTTGCACGTCTTGAGATGAAGTTACCACGAAGCTATATTTGACTTCTGATTTCTACCCTCTACTTTTATACAAACACAAGTTACAATTGCCTAGTAAGCAGCAACTAACTAGATAAAAACTCCAAAGGCATGTAGATTTAACTCTGTTCTTTATACGGTGTCCAGATTAACTTGCTAGCATCAACATCGAGACCACCACGGCCTGCAGCTTTTAGGTGACGATCCAACACCTTGGGATCGGCACATATAACATGCTGCCCCTTCCTGTATTGTATCAGTTCTAGACTTTGAAGAGTAGTCAATATATCCTCGGCCTTTATGGCTGTCATGTCACTAAGTTCCTGGAGAGAAAAGGTTCATGCAGGAAATAGTCATATCGATTCAGTGACCAACCACCTAGCAGGTTTACTAGGATTTATTATGGAATTAAAGTTCACTTTGGATAAAGTAGAGGGAATTGCATAAATCACAGCCCACTAGACTTTAAATAAAGCTTCAGTAGTGATACCTTGATGGAAATATTTCCTTTATGCTTTTTCAAGATGTCTAAAAGAACCCTTGTCCAGTACCCTCTGTAGCTCAACAGCCCTAGGTCCGAAAGTGGTCTTTCAGGTGTGCCAACTTTACCTTCTTTCTTTGAGAGTTCATATGCTGCTCCATAATGAAGACAAATAAACAACAAAGCTCAAGTTAATAACCCATAGGAAGAAATGCAAAAGGACAATATACAGAGAAGCATTTATGTCCAATATACATAAAGCTGCTAGTATCTAGCTATTTACTTTAAGAAGTCAGACATTACGAGGAAAAAATCATAAAATAAAATAGCAAGCACAGAGCTTACAAAATGCAATCAGAAACTTCCCATAGCCTTTCCTTTGATATGGAGGAAGGGTGAGGATACATGCCAAATTATAGGATTCCTCTGAATGTTTTTCCTGCATGATTAGATGCAAAATGCTAAGATATTTGTTGGTGTTAGGGTAACACGGTCTAAAACACTGTAAACAATGAAATAACAATACGTATAAAATTAAAAAAAGAAGATTCACAACATTTTAAGCAAGCCAGTTATAAAAACTACAGAAAATTTCAACTAACACACGATGGGTAATGGGTTGAATAAGCAACTGAAAGACCCAAAATACACGGATAGACAATAAATTCTATAATTCAAATCTTCTAAATGAAGCTAAAAAGTCAAGAAATGATGTGAAGATTTCTTACAACTCTGCACCACATCAAATTATAAGCAACAACAGAGTAGAAATTACCTTGGAAAAGTATCCAACCATATGGCAACCTCGATCATCACATTCACACAAAACATAGAATAAAAACAAGTCAACATCATAATAAAGGGTCTTGTGGTCAAGGAACAACTTCGCCAAATAACAAAGATTCTGGCCATAAACTTTGTTCTTTTTGCCATCAACCTGTCTCAAAAAAAATTGAACAAAGGAATATGAATGTCAAAAATGGTTAAAGATCTGCTGCGTTCTACAACATTACATTTTTTAGCAGGCAAACATAACAAACGGATAGGGATAGGGAAAAAGAAGAAAATGGTGAAAAATATTTCTGTACTCGTAAGCAAAAGTTGAAAAAAATCATACACCACTTTTTATTTTCAAAGTATCTTCTAAAATCTCATGATTATTTGATTTTATACACAAAGAAAGAGCTGTGCAAATTGAATTTACAAAAAGCAAAAACAATAATGTGGGTTCAAAGAAAACCAAAATCATATAGATTTTACTTTACTAGAATGAGTAAAGACTTCTCTCTTTTTTCTTTCATTTTTGAGTTGAGGGCTTTCAGGAATATACCTCAAACATTGACAGGGTACCACTTCGATATATTTCGTCCCCAGGGGGATGCTTCAAATCACACTTCCTCTACAGAGTAGCATTAAAATAGAGTTAATATTGATTCTTCCCCATTTGTATCTTGAAGCAATTGAACGAAGGAAAAAAGTCAATGAGAACACACACACACACACATATTTCACTAAAAAGTTCCAAAAACCATTTTTCAAGGCAGCAATATCCTATACCCATACCACATTCCATCCTATCACTGACTTGATAAAGGAAGTAATGAAACATAATATAAATGAAGGCATAAGATAGGCAATTACACTACAGGGGAATGCAGTTTAAGATATTAACAGAGGACATGGAGAAAAAAAGAGATTATTCCCGCCATATATGATATATTGATCTTAAAACACAAGCCCATTCTTAACCAATACGGTAGCTAAAGAAAATTGGAGAAACAAAAGAAGAATAACTCCCAGCACCATTAACCCAAGTTTTTGCAATTTCCATGCATAAAAAGAAAAACATATATATTGATAATCAATCATGCATAAGAACCAGATACTTGCAGTTAAGTAAGCAAACTACACATCCTACAGTTGTTTTTATCTTAATCAATTAGGCCAAAAAAGAAAAGAAAATGAGGAAAACCTCTACTTACAGTTCTACACCTACATAATTTGTATAGTACTAGAGGATGGATATAAGGATAACTCGTCTTATAGACAAAAATTAAGTGAAGCAGCAACTAGAGAAGTATCACTTGTCAAGCCAAGATCATTGACTTCTTCCCGCAGCATACATGAAGGGAAGAAATGTCAGGTGTCACTTATCAAATCAAATGTCACTCAGTTACTTTCACCCAAAACATACACAACAAAAAAAAAATGTTGTAAACAAAACTTATATTCATTATAAAAAACTACTATAAACTAATGAAACCCCAAGTATTGTATGGGGAAAAATTATATTACTGCATTGAGGCGAAGCTCACCATATGCCTTTGAAGTTGCTCTTTGCGTTTCATGAAGTTGAGGCAAAACTCACAAAAGTACAACTTCAATGAGTCATTATATTCTGGTGGAAAGGGGGAAAAGTACCATGTCTCAATTTCGTATCTTCCAAGTTCTATAGTTGCAATATTTTTCACCTTTGTGAATTCCTCATGTTCACGCAAGCTAGCAGCATCTAGCTCCTCATGTCCCTGCAGAGAAGAAAGTAACATACAGTTACATATAACAGAATTTCACAAAAGCAACAGGTAGAAATTTTGAATTAGCCTCCAATCTTTACACGTCACCGAGAAAAAGGTGTGAGTTTACTTACAACCTCAACGTGTGTCTCATCAATCTTACGTTTCTGGTGGCGTGTCATTTTTAAGCTTGTAACCTGAGAACCCCATTAGAAATTCTTAGGATAAATACACCCTCAAAACACAAATAGAGAAGAAACTGAAAGGTAATTTTCGGCATTGTAAAAGAAAGTTTACCTTGTCTTCAACCTTAACATCAACAACTGTTTCCACGGAATCAAGATCAAGTTGTTCAAGCTTCACCCATTCATCTAGCCTCCTATTAACTATCATTTCAATACCATTATCATAACAAAAAAAACATATCAAATTCCAAAAATTTCAATTCAATTATAAAATAACCTAAAAGAATGAACTTTAATTAAAAACCCTAGGGAGAGCAGAAATCTCACACTCGGTGTAATGAACGTAATATTCGTAATCATTAGGCTCAGCGAAATGCATCTTACGGCGTTCGATGACTTTGACAGGATGATACTTGCCGTCCCTCCAGCGGCACAGCACGCGAGTACCCACCTCTAGAGGGAGTATACTCGACCTCCTCTTTTTCGTTGCCTCAGGCTCCGGCGTCATCTGCTCCGGCGGTCCGTTAGAGGAGGCCAGAGGATTCTGGCCGTCGCCGGCCGGCTCTACAGCGGCGTGGGACTGCGTTGAACCATTCTCCGTAATCGTCGGCGTGTCTATGGAACCCATGGTGTCGGTATGAGAGGGTTTCAGCCTTGGAGTGGGCTCAGCAATACAAGAAGGGTTGAAGAAAATATTTTTGGGGCTTCGGCCCACAGTGTTCTTTCTTTAAGTAAAGCGTCTTTGGGTCCCACAAATTTTCGCAGCACTAAACGGGCCCAGAACTCAACAATATTAATTATCTTTATCATTAATAAGAATGTTCTTAATAATGATATTTTTTATATACTTGTTAAAGAATCACCAATGGCAATGGGTGGTTTTTATCCAATTCTGCAGGTCGTTACATTAGGTGTATGGACATATTCTTAGGTCGTCACATGGTTTTCAGGGGCGGTTTAAAGATTTCGAGGCCCCTGTACAATTTATTAAAATAGGGTTCTTAATTTATAATCGGTAAGAGATATAAGTATTTTTTTTAAAAATACTTTAATACAAAAAATATTATTAAATTATCCTATTGAGCAACAAAAAATTAACTTATAAACATCTAAAAATCAAACATTTTCACTTCAAAATTATCATTCTTTTTTTCATGCTTTACGTTTTAGATAAAAAAAATTATATACATATAATTATAAAAATAATTATATATCTTTTAAAAATATTTAATTTAATTTAATTTGGGTTCCTTATTTTCGGGGCCTCTCTTTCTTGGGGTCCTGTGTGGTCGCTCCTGTCGCGCCTGTCCAAAACCCCCACTGATGGTTTTATTCCAAGAGAGTAAATTATAAGTTGTCTCGGGGGATGTGGTTTGTCGTCTTTGGCCTTCAGATTATTTTGGATTTGAATTTGCTCCATCAATTGGTGCTAGTGGGGTATTTTATTTGTGTGGGAGATAAGTTGCTTCAGGTTAGAGTTGGTAAAGAGGATTCACAGAGAATTCGATTGTTGTGTGATCTCTGTGTATGTACTGAGGTATGTGGCGGATCAAGTGGTGTTGTGGGGTGAGATGGTGAATGTGATGCGTGAATTTGAGGGTCCGTGGTGAGTGGGTGGGGATTTCAACGTAGTTCAAGTTGCATCGAAGAGGTCGGGATGCTCGTAGACGCCTAATGGTTTGGAGGATTTTGGTCGGTTTATTGATGAAGCTGGCCTTTTAGATGTCCCAGTGATTGGGAAGTTATTTACGTGGTTTGGGTTCGGAAATCACTGCAGTCGATTGGATCGATTTATGGTGTCGGGAGAGTGGATGGATAAGTTTGCGCAATTAAGAAAGATAACTCTACCTCGTTCAATTTCTGACCATTTTTCCGATTGTTTTATTAAATGATGTTCAGGATTGGGGGCCAATGCCTTTTCGTTTTTTGAATATGTGGGTTGATAGTCGTAGTAATGTGAGAAAAATTGAGGAAGAATGGCACAGACTTTCTACGATTGGGGTTGGTAAGGAGATCATGATTAAATTGAGATCGCTTAAAGATATTTTTGAGGGATTGGAATACTTCAGCTTTTGGTGATGTTGAAAAACATATTCTTGATGTCCAATCTAAGATCGAGGGGTTAGACATGGCAGTGGCGGCGGGTGGAGTGAGAGAGGATTTGTTAGGAGAACAACGGCTTTGGCTACAAGCGTTGTGGAAAGGCTACGCGCCGCAAAGAATCACTTCGGCGTCAAAAGTCGCAGCCTACTTGGCTTCGGGAAGGTGACAAAAATATTGTGTTCTTTTATAGAACGGCAGCAAAGTTGAGAGCTTCTAGAAATTTTATCTCGGGTTTTTGAATGAATGACAAGTGGGAATCGGATCCGTGTCGTTTGCGCTGTTATGTGGTGAGGGAATTTTGACGACATTTTTCGAAGGAAGCTCATTTTTGTGTTTGAGAATTTGAGGCTAATTTTGTGCAATTGCAGCAAGGGAATGTGAATGCGTTACTCGTTCCTTTTACGGTTGAGGAAGTTAAAGCAGAAGTTTGGGGTTGTGATTGTTTAAAAGCACTTGGATCGGATGGCTTTAACTTTGAATTTTTCCGTAAGAGTTGGGATTTGTTAAAGAAGACGTGATGAGTTTTATGCAGAATTTCTATGAGATGGGAAGGTTACCGAAAGGCTCAAATTCAGCATTCCTTGTACTTGTTCCAAAGAAATCCGAGCCTAAAGTATTAGGGGATTATAGGCCTATTAGCTTAATCAACTCGATGTATAAAATTCTTGTTAAAACTCTGGCAGCTCGGTTACAGGGTTCTTTGGATATTGTTATTAGGGATACACAATCAGCTTTTATACGGGGTCGTCAGATAGCGGATGAGATCTTATTGGCTAACGAGGTGATTCACTCGATGCGTAAGTCGTCATTAGGAGGTTTTCTCTTGAAACTGAATTTTGAAAAAGCGTATGATTGCATTTCCTGGGATTTCTTGGAGAATGTTATGTTGCGGATGAGTTTTGGCCAGCGATGGTGTAGTTGGATGTGTGCTTGTTTCAGTTCGACTAGCTTATCGGTACTGTTGAATGGCAACACCATGAAGGAATTCAATATGTTTCGTGGCCTGAGGAAGGGGGATTATTTGTGATCGTCGCAGAGGCGTTACATCAATTGCTGGAAAATGCGACTAGGGAGGGTGTTCTTCATGTTATTTCCATTACTGATTCTTCTTGTATTTCACATCTGTAGTTTGCGGATGACACCGTTTTGTTTTTTGAGGCATCAACAGAGTGCATTAGTGTTGTTCGAGACTTGTTGGCAACGTTCGAAGTTTGTTCAGGTCTAAAAATAAATTTCTAGAAGTCTGTGTTATTCGCTTTTGTGGTGGATAGGCGTTGTTTCGCGAAAGCAACACTGGTTTTGGGTTATCAACAAGGGGCATTGCCGTTGATGTATCTCGGGTTGCCCTTAGGAGCAATTTCACGTCGTAAGGAGATGTGGGATCCGGTAATAGTGAAGTTCAGAACAAAATTGGCAGGTTGGAAGCGAACATCGATGTCTTTCGCAGCGAGGGTGATCCCTGTTATTTCTGTGTTATCCGCGTTACCTATCTATTATATGGGTTTATTCATGGTGCCTAAGGGAGTTATTGCGAATATAGATTAGATCCGTAGGGCCTTCTTGTGGGGTGGTGGGGCCTTGCAAAGAAAGATGAGTTGGGTATACTGGAGTAAATTTTGTCGCCCTTGGCAATTAGGGGGTGTTGGGATTGTTGACTTACGTGTTCGGAACATCGCAATATTATCTAAGTGGGTGTGGCGATATGTGCAATGTCCTAATTTCTTGTGGCGGAAATTGATTGTCATTAAATATGGGGAAGCCATTTTGTGGTGTCATTTCGACACCTCACGATTGAATTCTATGTTCATAGTTTGGAAGAAAATACTGCAATCGACATCTTGTGTGGAGGTAGGTTCGGCTATATCAATTTCTAGTTTTCTTTGGAAGGTGGGAGATGGTTCAAAGGTTATGTTTTGGTGAGACCCGTGATGCATCGAACATCCACTAAAAGTGATTTTCCCTCGCTTATTCTGTTTGGCGAATAACAAGTTGGCGTTAGTTTGCAACTATACGGTGGATGGTAGCTTTGATCATGGGTCATGGAGATCTTTTTTTCTGCAGGGAGTTACGAGTTTTTGAGGGACAAAGCTTGCGGGAATTAGTGAATTTAATTTGTCCGGTTATTTTGAGGCCAACTTTGCATGATACTTTGATATAGAAACCAGATGAGAGGGGACAATTCTCAGTTATAAGACTTACTCAACTTATGTTGGCGGATCGTTTAGGCGATGGAGATGTCAGGGTGAGCTTTGTATGTAAGGTTTTGGTTCCGTCAAAAGTACAAGCTTTCCTTTAGTTTCTTTGGCTTGACCAGTTGCCCACGTGTAGCTTTATGCGAGCTCGAGAGATTTATTTCTCGAAGGACCTAGACCGTTGTGTGTGGTGTGCAGGACCGACGGATGAGGCGAATCACTTACTTTTTGCTTGCCCGATGATTCAATCCGTGTGAGATTGGTTATTGTCTTGGTGGGGAGTATGCATTCCTTTCATGCGCTTGTTGTCCGCGTTTCTTATTTTGGGATTTCATTATTCCTTCACGGGGCAATTGAAGCAACGGTGGGTGGTTTGTGTAGCGTCAGTTCTTTGGCAGCTTTGGTTGGCACGAAATGATTTGGTGTTCAACAGTAAACAGATGGCGTCATAGGAGGTTTTTTTTCTCATCAAGTTTCAATCGTTTTACTAGGTGAAGGTGATACCGAAAGAAGTGTGTTATTATGAATTGCAATGGTGGGGTTGCCTAAGGTAGTGCATTTTGGTGGTTGGTACGATTCGTGTTAAGCATATTGTGTTGTGGTCACCACCTCCTTTTGGGGTTCTAGAGTTGAACACATATGGTTCGAAGCTAGGAAAGCCGGGTCACGCTGGTTTTACGTAATGTGGAGGGTATCATTTTGGCGGTATTCTCAGGTCCTTTGGGGATCATGGAGTCTAATGAGGCTGAGTTGCGCGATGTGGAATGCGCATTTCATTTGTTTGTTGGTTCACGATGGCGTCGGGGGTGAGCTTGATTGTTGAATTTGATACTATTGTGGCTTTGAATTGGATTGCCTATAAGGATCGACGACCTTGAAAATTTTGGGAAATATTGGTATTAATTGATACTCACGCGAAGGCCTTGTCGTGTGTGTGCTTTACTCATACTTTCTGTGAGGGTAATGGCTTGGCTGATGCGTTTGCAAAGGAAAGAGTAGATCACATTGGTATATTTTGTGATGGTTGGTAGGTGTGTGTGCGAGTCGGTGACAAGGGAGTCGCGCAGTGTTGGGCGTGTTAGGGCTGAATTGGCACGAGTATGCTGAGGGATGGATTGGCACGACATGACAGTTTGGTGTTAGGTGGAGTGCGACGTTACCTTGTGCGTTAGGGGTAGACCTGGCAAACTTGACCCGAGACCTGAAACTCGATTTTTGACCCGAACATGATGATTCGAAGTTGACCTGAAATTCGAACCGAACCGAACCGAACCGAACCGAAAATTTTTGTTGAACCGAAATGGACCCGAACCGAATAGACCCGAACCGAATGGACTTGAACCGAATGCTACCCGAACCGAAAGCTGAACCGAATATCGACCCGATTTTAACCCGATTTTGGCCCGATTTTAACCCGAATATTTATTGTTAACAATAT
Source organism: Hibiscus tridactylites (assembly GCA_958450335.1). Lineage (NCBI taxonomy): Eukaryota > Viridiplantae > Streptophyta > Magnoliopsida > Malvales > Malvaceae > Hibiscus > Hibiscus tridactylites. The sequence continues at coordinate 13,789,666 of OY288277.1, forward strand.
AATAAATAATAAAATGAAGTATAGAAATTTGAGATCTTGGTGACCAATTTTATAATTTCATCATAAAATATAGCATAAAATTGAAATTGTAGACTAAACTGACAATTTGGAAGTGGAGAAATTTGAGAGTCCGATGATCAAATTTGTAATTATACCATATAAATAAATAGGATCAATTTTGGCTAAAAATTAAATCTTTAAAATTAAAATGAACGAAAATATCAATATATTAAATTAATAGAATAAATTACAAAGATTAGTCAATTTCAACTAAAATTAAATTTTTAGAGACTAAATATCACTACGGGGAGGGGATTTGTATATCCGAAATCTAAACCGCGGGAATACTTGTGACTAAATTAAATTAAACTAAAACTTAAAGTTGACTAAAATGTAACATTTTAAATGCAACAAGACCTAAAAAGTAATTAATCTCTAGCTTAAAAAATTTGTGGTTTATTTCCCTCCAAAATTTTGTCTTTTCTCTCTCTATTTTTTCCAATTGTCTTTTTCTTTTTTTTTTCAATCTAGCTTAAAAAATTGGTGGCTTATTTCCCTCCAAAATTTTGTTTTTCCCTCTCTATTTTTACCAATTGTCTTTCTATTTTTCTTGATTTAATTGAGTTTCAATTTAGATTAATTTAATTGAAATTTCACATTTAGTTTTAAAATTATTTTAATTATGTATGTGATTTATGCTTTTAGATTTTAGTTAATTCAATTAGATCCTAAGTTTAATAAATTAATTCATTTCAGACACTATTATTATTATTATTATTATTATTATTATTATTATTATTATTATTATTATTATTATTATTATTATTATTATTATTATTATTATTATTATTATTATTATTATAAACTTTGATTCAATATAATTATACAAAAAAAAATTATATGGATACATGAAGCTTTGATTTAAATATTTAATCAAATTCAAATGCATAGATTGACAAGTTGAATTAGAATTAATCTCATACATCAATAACTCTAAATTAAACCATAAATACTAAACCTCAAACCTTTAACCCAACTCAAATCAAATTGACCCGAAAATTTAAATGTTGACCCGACCTGAAATTGACCCGAAATTGACTCGATTTTAACCCGAACCGAAAGCGACCCGAACGACCCGATTTTGACCCGAACCGAAAGCGACCGATCCGATATTGACCCGACCCGAAAACAACCGATCCGATTTTGACCCGATCCAATACCCGAACCGAATCCGACTCATTACAGACCCAAATTAGACCCGAACCCGAACCGAACCGACCCAAACCCAATCTAAACCGATTCTAGATAGACCCGAAATGACCCGAACCGAAACGACCCGAACCGAACCCGAACCGAATGACCCGATTGCCACCTCTAGACTTAGGGGGTTTGTGTTGCCCGATCTTTGCTTGGGTTGGGTGTGTTTCGGGTTTTGGCGTTGTGTTTATTGTTCTTTTGTTTTGTGTTTGCATAGGTACTCTTTTCCTCCAATAGGTTTAGGGAGGTTTTTAATGAGGCCTATGTGAATACTCGCTCTTGAATGATTCTCTTAATAAAATCGTACAAGTTTATTGAGAAGAAGAAGAAGAAGAAGAAGAAGAAGAAGAAGAAGAAGAAGAAGAAGAAATGATAATTAATTGAATTGAGCATATGAATTTAATAGGTATACAATTCTTCATAGTAAATCTACCGTAGAATTAACTACTGGAATAATCACTTATGTTTTACCCAAGTACAGAGTTGGTTATCGATTTTGAAAAACGACCATTAAGGTCACTTACGTTTTTGAGGCGTAAACTTTTGGTCATTCAGCTGTTTGTTGCCGTTAAAGTTTATCTCATGTACATTTTTGCTCCTAAATTTAAAAATTCACCCTTAAATTTTTAAAAATTTATTGTACTAATTGATTGCAATGGCCGTTAAATACTTTGGGCACCTATTTTTCATTTAAGCATTTATAATATTATTTCACCCTTAAATTTTTAAAAATTCATTTTTCATCCCTAAAACTTTACAATCAATTAGTACAATAATATTATAAATGCTTAAATGAAAAATAGGTGCCCAAAGTATACCATTTTAAAATTTAGGTGCTCAAATTGCTCCTATTTAATAACTAAACTTTCAAATTGTTCCTATTTTTTTCACTATGGATTGTTTTTAATAATATTGTAACATGGCATGTCATTTTTTATTTTTGTTAAATTAAAAATAATTTTAAAATAAAATAAAATCATTTTTATTATATTAAATTTAAAATATTAGTAAAAATATTACTTCTTAAAATAATTTAGGTGTTTAAAGTATTTTTTTTGTAAAAATAGGTGCCCAAAATTACCATAGTTACAATTTTAGGTGCCCGACTGTTAAATGAGTGTTAAAAAATTGTCAACCAACCGGTACTTGACATGTGGCATTAATTTTATTAATTTTTGATAGAAAATACTTAGAACTTTTAAATTATTATAAAATCTCAGAATTTTACAAGCTTCACAAAACAGTCTATAAATCCCTAAAAATTCTCAAATTTCTGTCGCCGATTGCCGCCGCTTATGCCACCAATTGTCGTCGTTGACCACACCCACTTGGTCGCCGGACCAAGGCGGTTATTTTTCTCAACATAGCGTCGTCAGAAATGCCCAACGGCGTACAACCAACATCAAACACGAAATCGACGTTCATGTTTGGTGTTTGGTTGTACGTCGTTGGGCGTTTTCGGCGATGCGGTGTTAGGGGAAATTGTCACCTTGGTCTTGCAACCAAGTGGGTGTGGTCATCGACGGTGACCGACGACGGAAGCAGCGGCACTCGACGATGGAAATTTGGAAATTTTTAGTAATTTAAGGACTGTTTTGTGAAGCTTTTAAAATTTTAAGATTTTATAATAATTTGAAAATTCTGAGTATTTTCCATTATTTAAAAAAAATTAATGCCACGTGTCAAGCATTGATTGGTTGACCATTTTTTAACACTCATTTAACAAACGGGCACCTAAAATTGTAACTATAGAAACTTTAGGCACCAATTTTTACAAAAAATACTGTAGACACCTAAATTATTTTAAAAGCTAATATTTTTTAAAATATTTTAAATTTAATAATAATAAAAATAATTTTATTTTTTAAAATTATTTTTATTTTAAAAATAATAAAAATGATATGACATGTTATAATAATAATAATAATAATAATAATAATAATAATAATAATAATAATAATAATAATAATAATAATAATAATAATAATAATAATAATAATAATAATAATAATAATAATAATAATAATAATATCCATAGTGAAAAAATAGGGGTAATTTGAAAGTTTAATTATTAAATATGAGCAATTTGGGCACCTAAGTTTAAAAAGAGTATACTTTGGGCACCTATTTTTTCATCTAAGCATTTATAATATTATTGTACTAATTGATTGTAAAGTTTTAGGGTTGAGAAATGAATTTTTAAAAATTTAAGGGTGAAATTATAAAGAAATATTTTTATTAGTGACTATAATGTTTATTTTTTAAAATTGGGGAGCAAAAATGTACATGAGATAAACTTTAATGGCCATTGTAGTAATTTACCCTTATTTTTTCGTTGTCAAGTCAGCAATCTGTCAGTGTTTAACGGAAACAAACGGCTGAGTGACCAAAAGTTTACGCCCCGAAAATGTAAATGACATTACTTGTTGTTTTTCAAAATCGGTGACCAACTCTGTACTGAGCAAAAACATAAGTGACTATTCCAGTAGTTAACCCTTAAATAATAAGGTTGAAAATGTCGGTTCATTTGCACTTGTCACTAGAGGTGGCAATCGGGTCATTCGGTTCGGGTTCGGTTCGAGTCGTTTTGGTTCGGGTTATTTCGGGTCTATCTAGAATCAATTTAGATTCGGTTCGGGTCGGTTCGGTTCGGGTTCGGGTCTAATTCGGGTCTGTGATGAGTCGGATTCGGTTCGAGTATTGGATCGGGTCAAAATCAGATCGGTTGTTTTCGGGTCGGGTCAATATCGGATCGGTCGCTTTTCGTTCGGGTCAAAATCGGGTCGTTCGGGTCGTTCGGGTCGCTTTCGGTTCGGGTTAAAATCGAGTCAATTTCGGGTCAATTTCGGCATTTAAATTTTCGGGTCAATTTGATTTGAGTTGGGTTAAATGTTTGAGGTTTAGTATTTATGGTTTAGTTTAGAGTTATTGGTGTATGAGATTAATTCTGATTCAACTTGTCAATCTATGCATTTGAATTTGATTAAATATTTAAATTAAAGCTTCATGTATCCATATAATTTTTTGTATAATTATATTGAATCAAAGTTTATAATAATAATAATAATGTCTGAAATGAATTAATTTATTAAACTTAGGATCTAATTGAACTAACTAAAATCTAAAAGCATAAATCACGGACATAATTAAAATAATTTTAAAACTAAATCTAAAATTTCAATTAAATTAATCTAAATTGAAACTCAATTAAATCAAGAAAAATAGAAAGATAATTGGTAAAAATAGAGAGGGAAAAAACAAAATTTTGGAGGGAAATAAGCCACCAATATTTTAAGCTAGATTGAAAAAAAAGACAATTGGAAAAAATAGAGAGAGAAAAGATAAAATTTTGGAGGGAAATAAGCCACCAATTTTTAAGCTAGAGATTAATTACTTTTTAGGTCATGTTGCATTTAAAATGTTACATTTTAGTCAACTTTAAGTTTTAGTTTAATTTAATTTAGTCACAAGTATTCCCACGGTTTAGACTTCGGATATAGAAATCCTCTCCCCGTAGTGATATTTAGTCTCTAAAAATTTATTTTTAGTTGAAATTGACTAATCTTTGTAATTTAGTCTATTAACTTAATATATTGATATTTTCGTTCATTTTAATTTCAAAGATTTAATTTTTAGCCAAAATTGACCCTATTTATTTATATGGTATAATTACAAAATTGATCATTGGACTCTCAAATTTCTCCACTTCCAAATTGTCAATTTAGTCTACAATTTCAATTTTATGCTATATTTTATGATGAAATTATAAAATTTGTCACCAAGATCTCAAATTTATGTACTTCATTTTATTATTTATTATATTGTTAACAATAGATATTCGGGTCAAAATTGGGTCAAAATCGGGTCGATATTCGGTTCAGCTTTCGGTTCGGGTCCATTCGATTCGAGTCTATTTCGGTTCGGGTCTATTTCTGTTCGGGTCCATTTCGGTTCAACAAAAAATTTCGGTTCGGTTCGATTCGGTTCGAGTTTCGGGTCAACTTCGAATCATCATGTTCGGGTCAAAATCGGGTTTCGGTTCGGGTAATTCGGTTCGAGTTTCGGGTCTCGGGTCAAGTTTGCCAGGTCTACTTGTCACTAAAGACGGACGCAAAAATTTATATTAAATGTCGAGTTTATAAAATTTTAGCAAACAAATTTATAAAATTTTAAGAAGACAAAAATAAATTTTCAACATGAAATACATAAAAAAATTTAAATTTTTAAACCCGAAATTTTAAGAAGACAAGATTTAAACCCGAACCGAATTACTCGAACCCAGACCCGAACCGAAACCGAAAATCAACCCAAAATTAACCCGAAATCTGATCCAAAATTTGATCTAAAACCCGAAATAAACCGAACCGAAACCGAACCGAATGGACCCGAACCGAATAGACCTGAACCGAATGGACCCAAACCGAATAGACCCGAACCAAATGGACCCGATTAATAAAAATAAAGAAAGATAAAATATGAATAGCCGCACAAGTCACTAAAATGTCAAATATATTGACTTTATAAAGTCATTTATAGGGTGTAAAAATCTGACCAACCTAAAAATTTGATTAAAATCGACTGATCTCTCATTGAACCGAAAATAACCGAACCGAAAATCAACCGACCCGAAATGACCCGAAACACAATAGACCCGAACTAAAACCGAACCGAACCGAAACTGAATCTGAACCGAAAATATCAGACCTGAAACCGAAATGACCCGAACCAAACCCGAACCGATTGACCCGTTTGCCACCTCTATATGAAATAAATAGAAAAAGGGAATTTTACCAGAAATATATTACACGATGGAAGACAGTTTGGAAAGTCATTAAATATAATTGCTTATTACTGAGCCAACCAATTATGTTATAGTTATGTTTAATGTATTTTATTTTTAAATCTTAATAATTTATGTTGTATATATTTTGAGATATTCATATTTTTTTAATTCACATTATAATTAGAGTGTGTTTGGAAAGTCATTAAATAATTAAATCTTAATATAATTGCTTGTAATTATATAAATTAAAAAAATTATTAGATGAGTTTGAGTGTTTGACTCACCACGTCATCCATTGTCTCATCTAATGAAATTTTTCTGTTTTGTTTTTTTTCAAGGTGAAATTTCACCTCTTTCGTACATTTAACAAAAAAATTAAGTAATTACTTAAAATTATAGATAGCGTGTTATTGGATAAACTATAGATGACGTGTGAGCCGGGTCTATTTAATAATTTCTCATAAAATAGATATATTTAGGTAACTATTGTAATTACTGAGTTCCACTCTGTTTCAATTTGTTTCCTTGGAGAGATAGGCGGGAATTAGGGTAGTTTTAATTAATAATAATAATGATTTTTAATTTTTTACTATATTTACTTTTAACTAAAGGGTCCACAAGTGAGACGGAAATACTCTACCTTTTTTGGTGTTTTTATTTACGTTCTACGCTCAAAATTAGGTTTAGAATTTAGGTTTTAGGTTAGGGTCTAGTGGTAGTGTTGATGAAATTTAGAGTATCGTGTATTTTTAGGGTATAGGACATAGGGTTTAAAATTTAAGGTTAAGATTTAAAATTTAATTTTATTATATTTTTTAGTGTTGAAGAATAGGTAGGTTTTTATCCCCACAAGTGTTTAATTTACACTATATAAAGCCGGCAGTGTGCACAAGAAGATGTGCACCAGTAATAGGTAGGCTTTTCGAGTCGGGTATCAACTAGCTCGACTCGTTAATAACTCAAGCCGAAATCTTTGACCGAATCAGACTCAAATAGCTCGCAATTTGTCTAGTCTCATCTACGAAGGGCCTAAGTATTATAATTGCTCCACTCTGTTTTAATTTTTTTACCTTAGGGAGATACCTATTTAATTAATAATAATGATTCTAAATTTCTTACTATATTTACTTTTAACCAAGGGGTCCACATTTAGTGTGTAATTTACACTATATAAGGCCGGCAGTGTGCACAAGGAGATGTGCACCAGTAGTTGACGTCTCAAGAAGAAAAAGGCTAGAAAATCTATTCAAAGTCTGCACAGCTTTTGAATCTATAAAGCAAGAAAGACAGTGAAAATGAGTGCAAGATTTTCTGGGTTGTTGGTCTCAGCAATGGTGTTGTTAACTCAGTTCCTTTCCGTAACAGGTAAAACAAAACTTTTATCAACAATCTTCAATCCATTTTGTCTCTACTTTGCTTTGTTTTTAATGTTATTTACCGAGCTACCATTTATGTTGCAGGGGACAGCAATATTGGAGTTTGCTATGGTTTGAACGGCGACAATCTTCCATCTCCGACGGATGTAATTAACCTTTACAAATCTAGTCAAATAGGAAACCTCAGGTTGTATCAGCCTTACCCCGAAGTGCTCGAAGCATTACGGGGGTCGGGGTTAGCCGTCGCCATTGGACCGTTGAATAACGACATTCCAAACCTCGCGGTTGACCAAAATGCTGCCAATGCTTGGGTTAACACGAACATCGTCCCTTACAAGGACGATGTTGATTTCAAATGGATCACCATCGGCAACGAAGTCATTCCGGGACCACTGGCCTCTTCTGTTCCTGGTGCCATGAACAACATCTTGAATGCTCTTGCAACGGCCGGACTACAAGTTATGGTCACGACTGTGGTCTCGGGGAGTGCGTTAGGTGCCTCGTATCCACCTTCAGCTGGCGCATTCTCGAGCGATGCTGCGCCGACTATGACCGCTGTCGCGGCCATTCTGGCCCAACAGGGTGCACCCCTCATGGCCAATTTGTATCCTTACTTTGCCTACGCCTCAGACCCCACTCACATTTCAGCCGACTATGCCTTGTTCGAATCAACAACACCAGTGGTGATCGATGCAGGCTTAGACTATTACAACCTCTTCGACGCCATGGTCGATGCTTTCAACTCTGCCCTGGAAAAGATAAACTTTGGCAACGTAAACATCGCCGTAGCCGAAACGGGATGGCCGACGGTAGGCAACGAGCCTTACACAAGTGTCCAAAATGCCCAAACTTATAACAAGAACTTGATGAATCATGTGACGCAAAGCGGGAGTCCGAAAAAGCCTCAATATATAATGACGGTGTTTTTCTTCGAGATGTTCAACGAAGACTTGAAGCCAAGTGCAGTTGAGCAGAATTTCGGATTCTTCTACCCCAATATGCAACCTGTTTATCCATTTTGGTGATTTTGAAATATTGTTGTTGGCTCTTCAATCCATTGTAAAAAGTTAAAGAGATTTTAATAAATAAAAAAATGCATTGGTTTAGTAGTATTGTCTTTATAATTTCATAACAAGTATTGAGTCCATAGAACAGTAAAAAACGACTTATTATAACGAAATTATTTTATCTTTTAGCCGGTTCCGTGTAAAACTGTACATATTACTGGTATTCTGTTTGGCGTGAAGATATAAGTGGAATCTGCGTTAAAGTAAAAGCTTAAAAGAAATAACAAAACAACTCATGAATCTGACAAAATTTGAAGTTTTATTAAATACCTCATTCATGGGACGGGATTTTTGTTTTTGTCTTAAAAGGGTCTTATGCAATCAATTCATAGATATCATATTATTAATTATTTGTTTGTGTTTTTTAGAATTACTTTGTGCTTTAAACATAGGCTCTGATTAGTATCACTTATCAGAGTAATCATTTCAAACCAAGTTCAAAGTTAAAACGGAGATTCCAGTCCATTTTAATTTGAACGTACCAAAAATTTAACCGAATAACTTAGTTTTTTTCGATGTACTTAATATTTAGTGTAAACTAGACCATCGAACTATTATGGCGTACTTATTTTGACCATCAAACTCGTCTATCAGACCACTAAATTTATTAGGCTTAATGCATTAAATGCCCCCTAACGTTTACCCCATTTCTCATTTTGGTACTTAAAGAATTTTTTCGGCCATTCTGCCCCTTAAAGGTTACGCCGTTACCCTAATAACTCCAAAAATAAACGCCGTTTGAAAAAAAATCAATAGCCAATAAAACAAGGCCACGCCACCGTTTCTTCCGAGCCAGTCGCCATCGCTGCACACTCCACGGCTCTTCCGTCTGAAACCCCCTACTCTCCCATCACAGCCACCTTCAACTGAAATCCCTCTAGCTCCGCTCGTACCTATCTCGCACACAATCAACATCATCGTTAAGATTTTGCTCGCGCACCTCTCTGAATCTGGTAACCCTCGTCTCACCCATTTCACCCATACACCACACTTCTACACCCTTCAAAAAATCAACAAGTCACCAGTCCCTCAAAACCCACAAATTTGTGATTGAAAATAATCAATTTTTGATCCACGTGAATCAAAATATGGCTTCCATAAAACAAAAGGCCTCCCAATGTCAAACCCCACTGGCTCAGCTCGACCAGAGCCCTCATTTCAGTGCTGAACCTGAGGTATAACCCATTTGCTTTAACAATTTAGAGTCATTGTTAGATTGAGGAATTGGAGCGTCTATTTTTCTAAGGGTTTGTTCTATTTCTTCCTTAACCCGATTACAATCGAAAAATCTTTCTTTTTTTTTCTTAGCATGAACTAACAGATGAAATGTAATTTAGAGACCTAATTTACAAGTTCTAGAGAGAAACAAAGTAATTTACAAGCGTTGAAGTTTTCGGACGAAATGGTCTGAGGGTGTATGGCAGTTGACGACGACGACATGGTAAAAAAAGGATGATTAAGATTCATGAAAGAAATAGAAAAACAGAGGGAAGAACAAATGATGAAATAAAAAATGAAAAAGAAATGAAGGAGTACTATAGGCCTGAGAGTGGTCAGAGAAGTGGAAGAGAAAGATAAGGCTGAGATTGATATCACCGATAAGGGTTTTTTGTTGGTGATTATGTTAGTAGCGGTGGTCACAGTGCTGACCGAGATAGTTGCAGAAAAAAATCGGGTTAAAGTATAAATAAAGAGGGTGACGTGGCCTTGTTTTATTGGCTATTGATTTTTTTTTAAACGGCGTTTATTTTTAGAGTTATTAGGGTAACGGCGTAACTTTTAAGGGGCAGAATGGCCGAAAAAATTCTTTAGGTACTAAAATGAGAAATGGGGTAAACGTTAGGGGGCATTTAATGCATTAAGCCAATTTATTAAATTAACTTATTTTGACCACCGCCGTTAACTACCACGTCACTCATCCGTTAGTATTTTAACAAAGTTTAGTAATACCATTGACGAGTTCAATGGTCAAAATAAGTATACTTTAATAGTTTAGTGGTCGAATAGTTTACCCTAATATTTATTTTATGAATGACCACCAACAATGTCACCGTTGTTTGACACATAGACACCGTGTGCAAGTTTAAGAAGTATATTAATAAAAAGTCGTTGTTATTCCTATACTCGGCATCAAACTTGATTATTTATTGTTAATTAATTCATATTTTTCAAAACTAAATGAAATGTAGGAACTCATGGGGAAAGATCAATGCAGCCAATGTTTCACTTGCCATACACCAGGAACCAGGAATGCACTCGAAACACAAAGATAAGCATGAAAAAATGAATGTGTAAGATGAACCAAACTAAAAATGGAACCTTTGATATGATTTTTTTTCTTTCCGTAAATTTGATCAAAAACAGCAACAAAGCTATTTCTTGTGATATAGAACCCTCTTGAAAACAAAGGAAGAAAAGGACGAAATATCCCTCCAAAATATAACTTTTTCAGCACAAATAGCCCCTGATCAGTCCTTTCTCCCAACCGACCTTAGAAGACATCGAAAGAGAGATAAGAGGGGGATGGGAGGACCTAATCATCTGCCATAAAAAATCGGAACTTCTTTGGATTTACTGTGCAAGGACACAAAAAAGTCAAGCTTCAGATGTGGAGTCAGATGAGATTGATTCAGAAGAAGCTCCATTCGACTTGGTTGCAAAAGATTCAGCCAGCTTTGGCAGCATGCCATGGCAGAGTTTCATAGACGGCCTCAGTTTCATGTACTGTAAAAACCAAATTAATAGCCAAAATAAGCAAACGACATAGGAATATTTTCTTAACTACTTATTTTATATAACACCGAGTAGCTCCATAAAAACCATGCAATGGCTATAAAGAAAAACATATTCCATTATGTTCACCATCCAGTAGATAGATCAACCAGCTCCATATAAACTATCCAATGGCTATAAAGAAAAACACATTCAATTATGTTTACCATCCAATAGATAGATCATGACCAGCTCCATATAATTTTTGGTATATATGCTTTCAAGAATCATTAGGAGCAATAATACTAGGAAACAACTCAGAGTAACTTCCATGAAAAAATTATTGAATAAAACCTGTTATATAAGTTAAGGGAAGGTACAGCAAAAAAGAAGAAAGAAGTATCTTACCTCCTGGTAAAAAGCATTGATCTCCTCCTCTGTAAGGCCTTCATCCTCGGCAGAATTTTCTTCCCATCCAAGAGATCGAAGGAATGCAGCCTCTTCTTCATCTGGATAGACCATATCAGAGGAGCTAAAATCCTTTTCATCATCATTAGAAAATCTTTGAGGCTCTTGACAGACATCACCATTGCTAGTTGCTGCAGTACCATTCCCATTAGCATGAGCTGTCACAGAAGCACTGAATACTTCCTTCGCAACTTGAGATTTCTCTGTGGTAGAAGATGAAATATGAGGGTCTGAATCTGAGAGACCAGCAGAAGAGTTTGATGAGGTCTTCTTCTTCAGGAGTTTAAAAAAATCATTTCGACTCTGGGTTTGAGCCAAAGAAGGCCTCTTTTCCACAGTGAACCCAGTTATTGGATTCAACGGAGCAGCCTTGCGCTCCCCAACAGAAAGCTTCGAGTTGTTTGAGTTTCTTGCAGCAGCCGATGAAACAGGAGCAATGACATGTTGGCTAGTAATAACTCTGCTGTTTGCAATTGTAGTTGGACTGGAAATGTCTTTTTGAGTAGGTGATGACACCCCATTCTCCCATCCTGGTTTGAGAACCAAAAGCTTACCGGATGTCTTCAGCATGTCAGACTTGACATGTCCACTATTAGGAGATTGATTACCATTATGAATAATAGAAGGCTGCTGCTGCCCACTCTTCACAGCCATATTCACCTCACCTATTCTTGATGCTGGTTTGGCTTTCGATTTATCCACCGAATTGAGAACCTGTTCAGAAATTAGGTAATTATTATCTGACACTTTGAATGTCTATTCCCTGGAATTTTAACTGTTAATAAGTGGTTCTTTTATCCATGCAGTATACAGGTAATGCAAGGGGGAAAATAGAGCACTTTGGTCAATCTTAGCATTTAAAATTCCTGTGAAAATGTATAAAAGCAGCACAAGTCTATATCAGAATATTCAGATGATAAAGAGAAGTCCTCATGGACTTCAAACCATCCATCATAAACAAAAAACCAGCGTTTGAAAAGACATGGGTTGCTTAGGTGATGGATGGATAGCATAACCTTTTTCTTTTTAAATTCTAATCCATCAAGAAGATAGTGACTAGGGTCCTTGAAAAGTTATACTGTTCAATGTTCATCAATTGACTGTGTTTAATTGATGATACTGATTAAACAAATTGCATTGGACTTATTCTTTTCGTTCTATGGTGATCAGAGAAAGTAATCAAGATCAACAATCTCAGCATACTCATAAGACAAATACTGTAATTCCATATCGACCCAATATAAAAATTTGCAGCAACTTATGCAGCATCATATATCTGAAATATATTCTCATGAACTGTTGCTTTAAGAACATTCAGAGCATTATGGAACTTTTGTCAAATCAACCAATAATCTAAATCAGATAAAACACAAATATATCTGGATAGTACATTGTACACTTCAATAAAAAAAAAGTAAGTTGAAAAATACACAAAATTCAAACATAAGAGGGGAATTGCCAATAATAAAAATATATATTCTCAAGAATATATATGGATAGTACATTGTACGCTTCATTAAAAAAGGCTTGATGAAAACAATAAGATTTTAGTATGACCAACAAAAAGAATATTTTGTTTTTATAAAAAAAGAGAGGCTATAGTCCAGCACAGAATTAGTTGTCAGGAATATTGTTTTCATCAAGCCATTAAAAATGTGAATTAGTATGACCAACAAAAAGAACATGAATCTTTTTTGTTTGATCAAAATTTTGGTGATATTGCCTGACAACTTGATCAAAGAAAGATAGTCCAGCACAGAAGTACCAAAATAAAGTTTTCACATAACATATAGAACCTAAATGCAGATAGACAGTCATTAGATATAAATAAATATACAGTATACAATGACTGGTCGATATAAATGAAAAGAAGGCAGAAGGGAAGAGGGAAGGGAACCAAAATTGTTTAATAGGAGTAAAACTACAAATTAAACAGGGCAAGAGAACTATAGTTTTTCTGAAAGTGGAGGCAAATAGCTTACCGAACCCTTAGGCATTGAAGGTGTCACTGGTATTAGTTGCCTTGATTGCTTAATGGCCAGCTCCTCACGCCTTTGAGTATTGACAGATAACTGTATCAAATGCAATTGTCCAGTTAATCACAAATATAAGTTATAATATATATATGTGGAATAAGAACTGTCTGAGACAGTTACCTGTGGAGCAGTACATGCTCGTGAAGGAGCTTGAGCTAGTGCTACTGCCATATTAAGACAAGACGTGACACTCGGAGTCCCAGAAACAGAGGTGGAAACAGTTAGGGGGACAGGCAAGGAACCTGCGCTACTACTTCCAACCACACTAGGTGATTCTGCCAAAGCAGAGGTCCATCCTTCTCCATCAATCAAAGCTGAATTGCCAACAGATAAACACTGAGAAACTGAGCTCAAACCAGGAGATGAAAGTCTAGCTATCTCAGGCACCGATTGCCTCTCTTCAGTTCCAAGAGAGGGAAAATCTTTCTGAAATGCAGCCTTGTGGATGCTACTCCCAATAGCACCCCCAAAAACCAGACCATTTTCATTGTTATTGCTACTATTACCGTTGTCTCTTGAGTCCACCGCAGTCCTTTGCCGCAAAGGCTCAGCTTGTTTCGTAGAGACGGTAGAATGAGACCGCCGAAATGTATCTCTCTTCAACCTAGAGGTCGAGATACCTCCTAATGTCTCAATCCTAGCTGTTAAAATACTTTCTAAAGGGTCAGAAGAATCACGGTCCCAACGATCGCCAAAGCTTAACCTCTCCTTATCCCCCCTTTCTCGATCCTTATCACGGTGACTCCTGCTAAAACTACTATAAGCATGCCTTGAAGAACCATTACTAGAACCACTCCGTGAAATCGACGAATATGCTCGATCCAAAAATGCCAAACGAGGGGAATCAAAATCACTAATATTCCTAGAGTTTCTAGTTCTCCCATGATGCACCGATGAAGAAACATCTAATATAACAACAAGAATGCAGTCATTATATATCCCCAAAAACAAATACAAAAGTTCCTACAATGACACAACTACCCAGTCTTAATGCAATGAAAAAGACATAGGGCGTAAAAATGAAAAGAAACCGTGCATATATGAGATACATGTTCAAGAGTAACATTGCAATCAAGTATAAATGGAAGGAGAAACGCAATGGGTATTTACAAGGGTACCTGAGTGAGAAGAGGAGGAAGCAAAATGGTGGGATGAATTGCCACCCCCACTAACAGTGCCAGTACTTCTCAACCATTCTGGAACTAATTCCGGTTCACTTCTTTCCATAACGGACACTGAACATAATCATCAGGGGAAAAACCTTCTTCAACCTTCGTCAAACCCTAACCCACCAAATTATTTTTTATTCGTAGAAAAATCACAAACTCTCAACTCTGTCCCTGGTCATTCAACTCTACTAAACCAAGGGTTCCAGTAACTTTAAAAGGATTCAATGGGTTAATCAACAAACGGATGATAATGAATTGTTTGATCAAAAGGAACATAATTTTAACACAAGTTTGAAGACATTAAAATAAGGAAGTTATATTTTAATTAACTCTCTCCCTGTATCACCGTTTTGATTAAAAGATGGATTTGCAGATTGCTGAATTTCCGGCTTCAAACGACCCTCATATTTTCCAATAAAAGAAAGATCCAAAATAATCACTCATAAAACAGCTTAATTAGAAAAATAACAATAAATTTGGAGTAAGATTAAGAACCCTACATAAAATTTCGATTTTATGTTCCCAACCGCTAGAGTTTGAACAGAAATGGGCAAAGAGAAAAATTGGGAAAATTTTCCAGACAAAATGACACGAGCAGATAAAGAAAAGTGAGAGTCCTAACCCTAGCCTCCGCTTCGATTTGGGCTATTTAGTAACCGTTTTTTTAAATAACGGTATACCAATCCAAATAACGCGTTTATTTTCCCAGGAAAGATGAAAAGGGATAATTACGGTATAAGATAATGAGAGAGAAATCGAGAGAGAGTTTAAGTGGGAGTGAAAGTGAAGAAATTGACAATGTAGAAGCAAAAATGGCAGGTTATTTGTTTTAGGAATGTCCCTTTCCCAAAAAATTAGGGTTTTGTTTCTTTAGTTTGTTTCAAAGACGGTGGCGCAAATCGTCTTTCTGTTCGTTTCTTTTTTTTTTTCCTAATAAAAAATGTATATTCTTTTTTGGTAAAAAAATGTATATTCTTTAAAAACTACTTATTCCAGATTATTTCTATCATATTATTACTAATGTGATATTATTTTTTTGGATAAAACGTAATAATATTATATTATTTTAGATAAAAAAAATCATTTAATTTTTAAAAATAACTTTGAAACATAACTTTTAGACAGAGCCAGTCCTGGGGCAGGTTGAATCGATCGATCGTTCAGGGTTTACTTTTATTACTTAAAAATTATAATAGAAAAGACTTAAAATTTAATTATAATATTAGATAGATGTTTCTACTTTAGACCATGATAAGTAAATGAAATAATAATTTGATTATAACATTAGATAGAAGTATTTCTTTTTTAAATTTTTACTACTTAAATAGTTATAGCTTAATTTTTTTTCTAATAGTTAGTATTAAAGATCTATTTTTTTCAATACTTATTATTTAGGCCCAAATTTTTTAATACTGGTTTATTAGAGTCTCAAAATTTTCTCAAAATTTATTATTATGAACTTACTCTTAAAAGTCGTTTTTTAATATTTGTTACTATGGATCCAATTTTTTTCTTTAATATTTGTTATTTGAGGCCAAATTTTTCATAATATTTATTATTAGGGACATATTCTTCATGTTCAAATTCATTTTTTCAACACTTTTTATTTGGGTTCAATTTTTTCAATACTTGTTACTAGATGCTCAATTTTCTCAATATTTTGTTATTATGAGCTACTCTTAAAATTTATTTTTTCAATATTTGTTATTAAGGGGCCAATTTTTTCAATACATGTAATTTGATGCCCAATTTTTCCTGATATTTGTTCTTAGGAACCTACTCTTAAAATTTAATTTTTTCAATGCTTGTTAGTATAGACTCGTTTTTCCCCAACATTTGTTATTAGAGACATACTCTTAAAATTAAAAAATTTTAATATTTGTTTAGGCCTACCCTTAAAATTTATTTTCTAAATATTTGTTATTAGGAGCATACTATTAAATTTTAATTTCTTTTCAAAACTTATTTTTAGGGACCTAATTTTCCAGTTCGCCCAAAGCCTCTAAAATCTCAGGACCAACTCTACTTTTAAAAAGAATTAAATTAATTAACATGAATAATTAATAATAATTTATTATTTTAATCGGTGTAAAAATATTGAAAATTAATTAATAATATGTATATTTATATTTATAAGATAAATTTATCTACATACAATGGATAAAATGGAAAATAAAAAAGTTACAAAAATTCAAAAAATTGTGTTAAAATAACAATTTTATTTGAGGTTTTAGTAATATTTAGGTGTGTATACACATATAGTTTTACGGTAAATGATATGTATCGCAATGTACCACTATTTATATGTACTACAATATATCATTACTTGTTTTAATTAATTTTAAAATCTTAAGAACCGAAAGTGTTATTATCCCTTTTTCGAATACAATCTTAAAAAATTATATTATTTTTTCAGTTTTTCTTTTAATTTTTTTAATTAAGAAGTAATTAAACTTTTATTACTATAATAAAAATCCTACATTCGCTTTAATTTAAGGGTAAAATTTATAAATGGTCACTAAACTTTAATCAATTATTCAATTTGGTAACTAAACTTTCAATTGCTTCAATATTATCATTAAACTTTTAGTTTTGTTTCAATTTGATCATTGACCCGTTAACATTTATTAAAAGGGTGATGTGGCTGTTAAAATATTTTGTATAGTAAAAAATTTAATCCTCCACGTGTACACATTCAAACAATTTAGTCATAATTCGAAAGAAACAATAAATTTAACCCTCATTATTTTAATTTGACCCTATTTTCAATTAGAGATAATTTAACTTTTTATTTTAATCCTTCAATTATAACTAATGTTATCTTGTCCCTCCCAATCTCAATCTCATTCACACCCGTCTATCCTTTAAACTTTATCATCTAACGAGGCACATGATAATAACATATTTTTTTCATAAAAAAAATCCATTAATCCCGATAAATAAATAAATAAAACCCAATCAAATGCAGAATAAAATCAAAGAACAAATCTAATTTACCCTATTGCTATGACCTATCTTTACAAGTGAATTCATAGAATATTTGTAGACATGATTAACCTTAACATCCAAAATTTAGTATTACTGCTTAAAATAATGTTTTGAATCTTAATGATGTTTCTGAAAATGTTAATTCTGAAAATATTAAAACGAGATTGTCAGATTGATGAATGGCATAAGGTGTGTTGCCATTATCAGATTGTTCGGAAAGAACCGATTCTTGCTGCGAAATTTTAACAACATTTATTATTGTTGCTAGTGCGCAGAAGAAAAGAAGACAACTGATACCATATAACGAGAGCTTTAAAAATAAGAAAATGAAATGAATCTTTTAATTAGAATAAAAAGTTGTTACAAACTAGAGAAAGATCACATTTTTATACAAGCTTAACTAACTTTCTAAAACCCTAATAGCTAACCTATTAAAGGAAAGTTGTTAGCCAGCTAAGAAACACGTGTGGAAAAAACACGTGATGATAATATATCTAATAAAAGTAGAGGAAAAAACTCAAGTCGAAAATCAGAAACAAAAATCCGCGTACAATTGTTGTTTTAATAGTTTCATGGAGAAGAATATAAGAACAAGGAACTATGTTTCAGATTTGACTAACGTTAACAATAACTTTGCCGTGAAAGAAAAATAGTCAATGAATAAGGAATTATGTTTTTCTTGCAACAGATCTAGGCCTGTGCGCGGTTGAGATTCGAAGAATTAGTGTAAAATTTAATTCGAGGCAAAAACAACAGCACCACCACCAGGAACAAATAGAGCTTTAAATAAACCGAACAATATTCGTTCACGAATAAAGAGTTCGCTCGTTCGTGAATGTTTTGTAATTCATTCATTTAAATTTATTTAGATGTTCATTTATATGTGTTAATTTTTATAATAAAAGTATTATATCTAAAATATTTGAAAATATATATTAAAAATATGAAATAAAAAGAAAAATATTAAACATTACTCAAACAAATTAACTCTGAAGTTGTATCTTATATTAATGAATTTTATGTGGTTACTTTGAATAATTGATCAAAATTTAATGATTATTTGTGATCTTTACCCTTAAATTAAAGTGAATGTAGAAATTATTATAGTAATAAAAATTTAATTATTTTTTGAATTAAAAAATAAAAGAAAATCTGAAAAAATAATATAAAATTATTTTTTAAGATTATATTCTAAAAGTGGATAATAACACTTTCGGTCCCCTAGAATTTTAAAACTAATTAAAACAATTTATGGTACATTTCGTTACATATAAATAGTGATACATTACAATACATGATATTTATTGTAGAATTATCCTTGTATACACCTTGATAGAACTCTTATACGCAATGAATAAAACTTTTTATTGCACATTGATATTTAAAAATTATTATATAGATCAAATGAATTATAATTATTATTCAAGATTAATTATCACTTAAAGTACAGTTATACATCAATAAAAAGTAATAATGTTTAGTCTTATAAATATAATCCATTAGTTTGATATTTTTAATCATATAGTATTTAATAAAATACGAGAGAGAAAACGTGGATATTTTTTTAAATAGTATTTAATAAATCCTTTGACAAAGCAAGTTTATCTTGTAGACAAAGCGATTGAATTTGACTCTTTTGAGATGAACATCATCTGTTTTTTTAATTGAACCACTTGTTGTGTTCGAAAAAACGTGATAACTTTTTAAAGATAAAAATGAAGATTCTTAACATTAAAGCAATGGTTACTTAAACAATAAGTATGTAACCCCCTCGTCCCGGTCTGGTCGGATGACCGGTCCGAGTGGGCCACACGGGGAAAACCGAAGCGAAACCCGTTAAGGCTTCCCCTCGGTTAGCGACCCAAAAAATTTCCTTTTTATTTATCTTGTCTATAGGCATAATTAAATCCTATGTAGGACACAACAGCGAAAAATACAAACAATACAACATACTCCGACCAACCAAAACATTAAACAGCTCATTTTAGTCCTTTACAGCAGGCCGTTTCGAAACGCCCTTAGGGTGTTTCGAAACGCCTTGACTTAGTCAACAGGCCAGGGTCAACCATAGGGTGACCGTTTCGAAACAGGGATGACCCATATCGAAACGACCCTGACGGTCAATTTCTCGTGGTCAACGAGATTTGACCGTTTCGAAACATCAAAGGCCCGTTTCGGAACGCTTTATCTCGTCAATTTCTCAAAATTCCAGTAGCAAAAATGTTCCGAAACGACCCCCATCCGTTTCGAAACGGCAGGCCATTTGCAAAGGGACCGTATCGGAACAGGGTGACCTGTTTCGGAACGCCCCCTGTCTGCAAACTCGTTTTGGTTGTTTTAAGGCACAAGGGTGCCCCAAAACATCACCAAAACACCCTACAACATCATAACAACAATTTTAAAGGCAAACCAACATACAAGCATGCTTGAGCATCATCATAACAGGACTAAACACCGAGGCACAACATCACAAGCCACACATCCATACATGTCATTATAGATATTAAGCTTTAACATATCCAACACTTAGGCAATTCTAGATAGCAAAATACTAGCATGATTTCAAGCAAGGCATACATCCCAAAAGCCAAATTAACAAACACATACGGGGAGTCTAACATGCTCCTAAACAACAACAACAACAATACATTCTAAAAGCATCATAACACGACACCTATCCCATTGCTTTACTATTACAATCTTTAAATTTAATTATCATACTTGAGCTAACCGTAAACAACACTTGGAGGCCCTTCCTTGCCCTTGCCACCCACTAGCCATTGATCTGCATTGTCGAACAAAAGAGAGCGTAAGCATAAAAGTTTAGTGAGGGTAAGCTCATAAAACAAACCTTCGACAATGCAGGGTCTAAGCACGAGCTACAACCAAGATAAAATACATGGTCTTACCTCCGATCCACACGAGCCATAAATATAGATGATGCATGAACATATATTCAATGTCATATCATGCTCATCATGTTTAAAGCCACAACATATGTAATCGCATGTATTTAACCATGTTAGCAACACACCCCAAATCACATTGGCTCACAATTAATCAAATTGGCAACATAAACTACAATCCGTATTAGCACCTAGCTATGACTCGAATACGCGGATAACCGTTGGAACTCACATCCAACAACACAACCATTACCTGACGGTGGGATTACACTCATCACCGTTCACGCGGAGGGGATTCCACTCATCCTCGCGCCTCATTTCACGCGGAGGGGATTCCACTCATCCTCACGCCCGTCGATGGGATTCCACTCATCACCGGCTATTATATATAAGAAGATTTCCGGGCGAACCCGTACTCCATCTTGATGACTACCATCATCAAGACCACGCGCGCATTTTGACTCACGTGTGCACACTAGACATCCTAATGATCGATCATTTGTACCCAAGCATACTAGTGCCAATACTAACACATCCCACAATATCATTTATTAACAACTTCCGTGCTTAGCACGTACTCACCATGACTTACCGTCATGCACAAACCACATTTTCATGTCTAGCATGTACTCACCATGATCCTCGGATCAAGTAATCACCTCATAATCTCATTTCACATGACAACACCGCATGTACATCATTATCAAACATATCACATCATATTTTGCACATGTGTATAACCATATCACATCTATCATTATCATGCCTATAACAATGCATCCAACATGCCTCAACATACATGTATACAACATATATATAGTCAACACCATCACAATTTAACACGAGGCATATACAACCATTAAAGAGTGCAACCAAAGTCTCTAATCAAAGCTTGGGATTAGGCTACCACTCTAATCCCAACTCTAGGTGGGTTTACCAAGCCCATCCTAGGTTCACATGCTTGAACCAAATACTCAAAACCATTTTAAAAATATTTAACCACTCACCGACAATTCCAAGCTCAACCATACTAGCTGATCAATCTTCCAACGATTCCGGATTTGTTCCCGAGGCTTCACCAACACAAAATCTTGCATCTAATCATCTCAACACAATCAAAACAACCTCAAATCAATTCACCAATTAAGGTAGCAAACCCGGAACACTATTCAAGCAACCAACACAATAGTTCAAACCATGAACAACCCCCAAAAATACCAAATCTGAGCAGCCCTTATACCCAGCCCAAAACTTGTGATTTCAACACATTTAACACTTCCAAATGCTTCCAAAACAACCCCCCAACTATTACCCTAACATCAACTCTCAAATTCCAACACAAACCATACCCAAAATTCATCTAAAAACCCTCCTAAAAACCCACCAAAACCCAAATTCGGGAATCATGCTAAAACACTCTAAAAATTATATATGTTGGACCATTTGGTTCACAAACATCATATCTAACATAAATAAACCAAAAGCCTTGATAAAAACTCATAAAGTCACAACCTTTAACTAAAACTTTGAAAAACCCAATTTATGAAATACATAGTTTTAGTGAGAATTAGTGGTACCAAAATGAAGAGGAGACCAAGGCCAAGTCAAAAACATATTTACCTTTCAAAAAGCTCCAATATTGAAGAAGAAAGGGGATGAAATGGTGAGATGGGGAGAAGAGCTCTCCATTGTCGTGAGATGTAGAAATGGGGAGTGTGAAAGATGATGACAAGCTTTTATTTTTAATAGAAAATGAGATTTAAATTTGAAAGTCCCTTTTATGACCAAAATGCTATTAATGAATGGCTAAAACTGTAACCCCCTCGTCCCGGTCTGACCGGATGACCGGTCCGGGTGGGCCACACGGGGAAAACCGAAGCGAAACCCGTTAAGGTTCCCCCTCGGTTAGCAACCCTATTATTTTTTTTTCTTTTCTTTTACTTAATCCTTTCTAAAGTTCATTTAAGTCCTATGTGATCAAACAGCGGAATAAAACACATGAGACAAACATGCGAACCCAAAACAACAGTTAAACAGCCCAATTTTAATCTTTTAAACAAGCCGTTTCGAAACGCCCTTGAGGCGTATCGAAACGCCTTGACCAGGTCAACTGTCTTAGAGCCTTTACAAGGGGTCGTATCGAAACGGTGGTCAACCGTTTCGAAACGCCCACGACGGTCAACTTCTCGTGGTCAACGAGATTTTGACCGTTTCGAAACCCTTATACCCGTTTCGATACACCTTCATCTCGTGAATTTCTCAGAATTCCAGTAGCCAAAACGTTCCGAAACGCGTATCGGAACAGGGGTTTCAAAGGTCATACCGTATCGAAACGCGTTCCGATACGGGGTCCCTGAAGCCTTACCCGTTCCGAAATGACCTAGCCCGTTTCGAAACGCGGGCTGTCAGCAGCCTTTTGAAATTCAGATTTAAGGGTATTTCAACAAGTATGAAGGTCCCATAGGACCCCTAAAGGCACACAAAACCATCAAACAAAGTCTAGAGGCATACATCCTAGATTTAACATACTCAAACACATACAAGCATGGATTTAGACAATCTTTCGTACATAGCAAATTACACATTAAGAGCCTTTCATACAAGCATGCTTGAAGACATTAAAAGAGAACCAATACGCATCATACATATCAAATAAGTTTACATGCCATTCAAGCAACTTAGACATTCATAAGCCATCGATCAAACAAACATTTGACAAGATATAACATGCTTACAACCAAGTCAACCATAGACATACATCAAACTCAAATCAACAACACCTATCCCATTGCTTAACTATTACAATCTATTACTTAAAACTCATACATTGAGCTCACCAAAAGCAACACTTGGAGACCTTTCCTTGTCTTTGCCACCCACAAGCTATTTATCTGCATTGTCGAACAAAAGAGAGTGTAAGCATAAAAGCTTAGTGAGGGTAAGCTCTTTAAAAACAAACCTCGATAATGCAGGGTCCAAGCACGAGCTACAACCAAGATAAAATACATGGTCTTACCTCCGATCCACGCGAGCCATAAATATAGATGATGCATGATCATATATTCATTGTCATGACATGCTCAACATGTTTAAATCCACAACATATGAAATCACATATATTAAACCATGTTAGCAACACCTCCCAAAACACATTGGCTCACAATTAACCACATATTGGCAACATAAACTACAATCTGTATTGGCACCTAGCTATGACTCGAATACGCGGATAACCGTTGGAACTCACATCCAACAACTCAACCATTACCTGACGGTGAGATTCCACTCATCACCGTTCACGCGGAGGGGATTCCACTCATCCTCACGCCCCGTCGATGGGATTCCACTCATCACCGACTAATATAAATACAATTTCCGGGCGAACCCGTACTCCTCCTTGGTGACTCAACGCTACCAAGGCCACGCGCGACTTTTGACTCATGTGTACACACTAACATCCTAATGATCGATCATTTGTACCCAAGCATACTAGTGCCAATACTACACATTTCATTAATCTTTCATAATGTCAATTCATAACACTTCCGTGCTTAGCACGTACTCACCATGACTTACCATCATGTACAAACCACATTCCCATGCCTAGCATGTACTCACCATGATCCTCGGATCATACAATCATCTCATAACATTATTTCAAGTGTCAAAACCACATGTACAACATTAACAATCATATCACATTATAGTTTACACATATGTATAACCATATCATATCTATCATCAACATGCATATAACAATACATCAAACATGCCCCAACATACATGTATACAACATATACGTAATCAACACCATCCCAAATTAGTACGAGGCATATACAACCATTAAAAGTGCAACCAAAGTCTCTAATCAAAGCTTGGGATTAGGCTACCACTCTAATCCCAACTCTAGGTGGGTTTACCAAGCCCGTCCTAGGTTCACATGCTTGAACCAAATACTCAAAACCAATTTGAAAATATTTAACCACTCACCTAAGCTTCCAAGCTCCAAGCCAAGCAAGCAACCTCCCTCAAATTTCCGGATTTCTTCCCGAAGCTTCTCCAACACAAATTCCCGCTTCCAAACAACCTCAAACACATTTCAAATAATTCCAAATCAGCCCAACATCAAAATACCAACCCGGAACACAATTCAAATTCAATTTACAACGTTGCAAGCCATGACCAAACCCCATACTTTGCGATTTCGGACAACCCACATACCCCTTCCAAAATCCATGTTTCCAACACCCGTTGCACCCACAAATGACCCCAAATCAACCCCTAACCATAGCACTACCATTGGGCTATCAATTCCCACCTAAAACAACCCCAAAAATCACCCAAAACCCTTCAAAAAACCCATTTTTACCCAATTTCGGAAATTTATCAAAATCCAACCAAATTAATATATAATGTGCATTTTAACATGATTAAGCAAAGCCCCAACTCAATTTATCAAAACCAATTGGAAAACCCCCTTAAAAATCTAAACTTGATATAAACCCTAATTTTCAAAAGTTCATATTTTTAAAATCTATGACCATGTATGAATAGGAAATGGAAAGGAGAGTTCAAATATGTGATTACCTTTCAAAAGCCCCTTGAATTGATGAAGAAATCGAATGAAACATATGCTTGAAAATTGGGAGAGTTTGGGGAACGGGGGAGGCATTTTCACGTTGGATATAAAATGAAAAGGGGAAGAAGATGACAATTTGAAAGTTGTCATCTTTTTTAAAAGCTTTTGGGCAAATTACAACATAAGCCCTTCCCTTTTTATTAAAGTTCAATTACACCACATTTTAGGTTGATTTGTTTTAATTTAATTTTATTGACTCGAACTCTGAACCCGGATAACTCCTAACCCCAAAACACGGGTGTTACAAAAACTATCATCTCCTAAGGTCCATGAAAATTTGGACTTAGAAGATAGGCTCAACATATACTTTAACTGTTTTACAAACACGAAGCACATGAAAATATTTTATTATTTTAATTATAAAACCGAAACTCAAAATATTATTTAAATATTATTTTCATCCGACCCCTAAACCCGGGTGTTACAAAGTATCTATTTATATTTTAATGACAATATACAAGAATAGAATATATTTTTAATCAAAGATAAAGTAAATATAATATTATATATTATGTTTTTGACTTATAATGGTACAATATTATTTTTTATATTAAAACTTATTAATATCATTTGAAAAAATATTTATGTAAATAAATAGTGAAATATTTTTATTATGTTTGATCTACATTAATTATTCAAACTATGATGTGAGTTTATTTAATGTTTAAAATATTTAAGATTATATATTTAAACTGTTTTTATATTAAATACAAATAATAATTTTATTGAGAAAATAAAAAATTATTAAATGATAAAAAAGGACAGATATACATGTATAACACACATGCCCGCCCCCAAACCCCCCCCCCCCCCCCCAAAAAAAAAAAAAAAAAAAAAACTGGTATATAATATTTTTTTCAAGTTTATAAAGTGGAATTACAAAACATTCATATATGGGGTAATTGGTATTTTGTTTTTTATATATTTTAGATTCATATATGTATGTTTGTCAATATTATTTTCTGTAATATATCCTGATTTATATTTCAAAGTTATTATCATTTTTATAGTAAATACTTAAGAGTATATATCTGTTATTTATTTTAATGTAGACATGTTTTCTTTATAATATTTTACATCCAAAATGTATTGTAGATGTGTTATTATAAAGTACTATACTAATTTCTTTTTTATAACTACCAATACTATCAATTTGTTGATTAATTTAGACTGAATACTGTAGAGACTCATTATAGGTCGACCCTCTCAATCCGTCTCATCTAGTCTCACTAAACTAACTACAAAGTCACGTCAATATAAGAGCTGGTGCCCCACCCCAAAAAATATTTTTTAATAAATTAACATTTAGTCTTTTAAAAATTTAATTTTACCCCTTCAAAAATTTAAAAATTATTTATATTATATATCTAAAATTTTAAATATTTTTAATTAAATTCTCTCTTAAAACTTTTAAAAAAATTCATTAAGTATATTTAAAAATAATTGAACACATAAATTTTTATGAAAATTTTAAATGTAAAACTCTTCAAAATTTTTGAAAATTTTAATATAGACTCTTATTTTAAAAATAATTAACATGCACCCTCAAACTAGTTTGCCCAGATCCACCTCTAACTAATTAGTTGTTGGTTACTATACTAGTTAATCTTTAAGTGCTCAATTGTCATCTCCTAAAATTTTAAAAGATGCGAAATTCATTTAAAGAATAAATTCAAGCTAAGATCGATTGAATCTTAAATCAATTGTAACTTATTAAAAATCACGAGTTCAAACGTGTTTAAACATCTCTAATTCAAACAAAAAATTATTAATCAATCAAATGATTAAAGATGTTCATATTATCCCACCTTATATGAATTCAAATCTTAATATTTTACGTTAAAAATATAATAACTCTCTACTTAATAAAAAATACTACAATAATATTCTTTCTATTTATACACTCTAACAATTTATCACATGAAACGTATGTACCCATATGAAGAGAGAAATGTCATACTTTTTCTTCACCCGATTAAACCATCTTATTTTAATTGATAGTTGATAATAAACTATAGATGTAACATTAATTATGTCATACGTTAAACTGGTTCATTTCACAGGGGAATAAACAAAAAAACTTTTTCAATATTTTCCTGTTTGGTGGCTCAAAATACAGAGAAATGAAATCTGGTTCAAAACTTTGACTACCAAATCCATATATATTTAAATCATTTCAAGCTTCATAAAAATATATTATAATATCGTGGTCAGAATTGAAGCTTCTTATATTGAAATTGAAAAACAAAACAAATATGTATTGAATTGACCAACTTTACATTGAGATTATAATATTGATAAAATGCAGCTTCTTTACATTACAAATATCTATTGGATATTAAATAATAATAGAATACATCATAATTTGAAGTATTTTAAACTAAAATTTGAAAGTGAGGTGTCCTATGTTAAGATACTAGGGGTTTGGTGTCTATACATTTTCTTTATTATTGAAGCAGTTGTAGGATATAATCAAACAGAGGCCAAAAGTTGCAGGTTAATTTTCAAACGGTTTTGATCAAAATAAAAAATTCAAACGGTTGAATTATTCACAAACATAGGCAAAGCCACATGGGCCTGGCTCCTACGGCCTACCCCTACGGTCAGTTTTATTTATTTTTTAAATCTGAATTATTTTAACGGCGAAAGAAATATAAATGAATCACACCTTTTACAAGATAAACGCAATACAAAACAAAACAACAAAATTTAAAGGTGTGAAAAACGTTAAAGTATCATACCTAACACTATCAGAAGAAATCTTATAAAATAAAAATCCAAAAAAATTATAACTTTGCCTTGAGTGCTCTTTGAATATAGCAAAAACTCTTCCGTTATTTGTTCTTGGCATGTCGGCACAACCACAAAAGGGAATCATAACATGTATAGAACGACATCCTTCGTTGAAAAGCGCTCGTTGATACTCGTCACTCGTACGCGTAACTGTCAAAAGACAGACTACCGACATGAAGACATACAAAAACTGCTAAAAAGCAGACGAAAGAACTGCCACCAAACAGACAAAAGAACTGCCATAAAAGTAAATTTGAATAAAAATCCGACAAAATAGAAGAAAAACAAAAAAAAACTTGAAAAACGAAATATTCATAAAAAAAAGATAAATTTTATTTATGTACAGAACCAGCAGAACGACCAAAGGCCGTCGCCGGTATACAAAACGATGATGAAGAAAAAGAACTTAGAGAAGTTTTATAACCACCTCAGAGAAAATGAAGAAGTTGAGAAGTAGTTATTTGTAGTTTTACCGCTAGTTTTATTTTTAGTTTCGTCCCGTAGAATTTAAAATTATAATTTATTTTAAAGTAAATTACATCACATATTACATAATTATAGTTTCTAAGTCGAAAATGCCATTGAACTTTAAAATTGTTCAAAACTATCACTGAACTTTAATACGTGAGTCGAAAATATCACTATGCCGTTAACTTTTAACGCCTTCGTTAAATCAAAACGACGTCGTATTGGTGCGGCTATTTTGAAGCTTAATTTAGCCCAAAATGACGTCGTTTTTCTAGAAAAAAAATATATTAAAACCATGCATTAATTGAGGGTTTTAAACTCAATACCTTAAGGGGGCGTTTGGTTCGTGGAAAAGATTATTACCTGGGGGAATGATCTTTTCTGGAATCACATACCCACGTTTGGTTGGAGAGCATTCCCTCCAAGGGGTAATTTTACATTCCCAACAGTAGCAGTTTTTCATTAAAGGGTGGGAATGTGATTCCCTTGGATTTCTTAGGTATTTGTTAATTCCCTCCCCTTTGGACCATATTACCCCTATGTTAATAGATTTTGTTCATATAGATCATTTGTAAAATTTAATTAGTTGATTAAATGTGTGTGGTGTAAATTAATTAAATATTTTTATTTAATATTAATTTAATATTTAAATGGTGTTACAAATATTTAATGTATTTTTATTAATATTATATTTATGATGTTTATAAGTTATATGTTGCGATAGCATATTGCTTAAAAATTAATAAGTTTAGAGTTGATGTTTTTAATTTTATTTTTATGTTTATGACCTTGTAAAATATTTTAGTAGGTTAAACTTATTATATAAATTCTTATAGTATCATACAACTTTTAGATTTATTTTATTATTTACTTTAATTTGCTTGACATGTAACAAGTAATAAAAAAATTAAAATTTTGAACATATTAAATTTCTAGCATTTAAAATTTTACAAAATATTTTAATAGAGGATAACTAGGGTAAGTAAATATAAAATAGTTTTTTTAATAGTCTAAAGGTGATTACAAGGTAGTATATACAAAGTGATTGAACCCAGGTCTTCTTGGACGAACTTCATCCATTTTTCCACTGAGACCACTTGTTGGGTTCTTTTAAAGAATAGTTAATATAATAATTATATTAAATATGATAAATATATAATTTATACAAATTTTAGATAGTGTAACAAAAATAATTCTATTAATTTTTGTGCATGTATTTTTAAGTTAATATTGAAAGTTTAACCTGTTAAAAAGAAATATAACATATGGACAATTTAGTAAATTTTACTTCCAGATAACCTTATATACCTCCAGCCAAACACAGTAATCTTACATTCCTACACAATAAACCAAACAAGGTAATGTTACATTCCAGTAATGTGTCAAGTAATGTTAAATTCCAGGAATCTTATACCCAAAGGTAATCTTACATTCCGTGAACCAAACGCACCCTAAGAGAAAGAGCTAAGCCTTAACCATTGAACCAACACAACATTATATAATATTTTACCACAAATATTATATATCTCAAACTACTCCAGATTAATTTAAATTATTTTATAAAATAAATAATATTATAAATAACATTAATATATAAATAATATAAAAATATATTATTTATATATAAAAAATGTATAAATAAAAGTGTATTGTTTTTATTTTTTACATAATATTTATAATATAAATATAAATGTATTATTTTAAAAAATCTCAAAATATTCATAAAAATAATATATTTATATTATAAATATTATATAAAAACTCTAAACTCTAAACCTTAAATTTTATACAGAGCCCAAACCTCAAACTCTAAATCTTATAATTTGAGGTTTGAGGTTTATAGTATTTTTATATATTATTTATAATATAAATATATTATTTTTATTAATATATGTAAAAACAATGTATTTTATATTATTTATAGAATATTTTTTATAAAACAATTTGGTTGAACTAAATGGATAAGTTTATATAATTTAAATAAAAATATTTTTTATATATTATTTATAGTATAAATATATTATTTTAAAAAGCATAAAATTCATATATAAAAAACTCTTGAACCCTAAATTATATACTCTAAGATTTAGAATTTAAGTTCGAGAGTTGGAGTTTGTGGGTTAATAATTTAGGATTTAGGGTTTTATATATTATTAATAATATAAATATATTATTTTTATGAATATTTGGTTTTTTTAAATAATATATTTATATTATTAATAATGTATGAAAATAATATATTTTTATATATATTGATATATATATATATATATATGCGCTCAAATAATATGTATTTTATATATTTATATGTTAATATTATTTATTTTATAAAATAATATGAATTAATCTGAAGTAGTTTGAGATATATAATATTTGTGGTAAAATATTATACAATGTTATATTAGTTTAGTAGTTAAGGCTTAGCTCTTTCTCCTAAAGGCTTTGGGTTTAAAACACTCCAAACACATAGTTTTAATATATTTTTTCTTCAGCAAAACGATGTCGCTTTGGGCTAAATTAGACTTCAAAACAACCACACACAAAACGACGTCGTTTTGACTTAACCTGGGCGTTAGGAGTTAACGGCAGAGTAGTATTTTCGACCCACATATTCAAGTTTACCCTTTATTTTATTTGCCCACGTATATAAAATAGTTATTGTTTTAGTGGTAAAGCTTGTAAAAAAATTTAAGTTTGTTTTATTTGAAGTCAATGAATTGAATCTTATAAATAACATTGTTTAATCTTTTATTTTTTTGGTCCCTTAACTTTTAATTCATGACTTCGCCTCTAATCACAACCGTCTTTTGACTAAAGACTTATCATCACAACCTTTTTGTGAGTAAGAAGACCTAGTTAGTTTTGTCGTTCACTTTTGATGGCTTTCAACTCGGTTAAGAATATAATTAAAAAATAAATTACGATATTAGAACTTTTAGAAAATTACAATGTTAATATTTTATCGGTATATTATACCTTTATTTTATAATTCATGTGTAGGATTCATGGCTTTCCCTTTTAATAATATCGTCTTAAAAAATTAAACTCATATTATAAAAAAAAAATTACGACATTTTATTTTTATCAACTAGGGTTTTTGGCCCCTTAGGTCTGTTGTTGTTTGAGTTCTGTTATGAGATTTTATTGGTTTTGGACCTTTGTTGTCATTGATTTGGTTTAGTTTTAAATGAATGTACTCTTAGGATAAAGACAAAAAATTATTTACTAACATGAATTGCGATGGGTGTTAAAACAAGAACGTCTTTTTTATCAGTAAATAAATTTTTATTGAAAAAGTGTTACAGAACAACAAACACTCTTAGATCATACAGAATGATAGTATATTATCAAATCAACATCTAAATAAACATTTCAAACCAAAGACGAACACATCAAATCATACATGTCAAGCTACAAACTACCAATATGTAATTATTATTATTATTATTATTATTATTATTATTATTATTATTATTATTATTATTATTATTATTATTATTATTATTAGGAGTGAGCCTTCGATCGAGTCGAGTCAAAAAATTTCGAGCTATTCAAGTTGACACGTTGGCCCTGTTTGGCAATTAGCGGATAGCTGATAGCTGATAGCGGATTACATTAGCTGATAGCTGATTGCATTAGCTGATTTGACTAGCTGATTGTATTAGCTGATTGTATAAAAGTGTTTGGTAAAATTAACTGATAGCTGGTAGCTGTTTGATTATTTAAACAAGCAAAATGACATATAAGGACATGATTATATTCAATACTTTTGTGAATAATTTATCAGTTATGAATATTTTGTATTTAATAAATATTAATTAGATTTGTAAAAATTATTTTTAATATAAATTTTTTAAACATATTTGAAAGATTTATATATTAATTTATTATTTATATAATTATTAAAAAAATATGTGCACATATAAATATGTGATAATAAAAAATAGAATTAATTTACAAATGTCACCATTTAAATTAGTAGTAACAACAAATAAGTTCAATATTTAATATGTTATTATTTATATTAAAAAATGTTATTATTTAATTTAGGTTATTAGGAGATTTTTGGTAATTGTTAAGGGTAAAAGAGTCATTACAACTATAATATCAAACCTCTAATCTCAAAAAGCTCATATTAGGAGCTTTTTCAAAATTAGCTTTTTCACCCCAATCCGCTCTTTCAATCCGCTATTTACCAAACATCAATATTAGCGGATTTGACTAGTCAAACCTCTAATTATACCTCAAACCTCTAATTTTTGCCCAAACCTCTGTTTACCAAACAGGGCCGTTATATTTTCAAACTCAAATTTTATTTGAATTTTTTTTTATTCGAGTCGAGTTTTCGAGTTCCTATACAAATTTAATTTCAATTATTTATCATGTTGCAATACAATTTGATTATATTTAAACGACTTTCTCTAATCATACAAGATATACATGTATATTTCTTCACATGTGACATGTATTTCTTTATATATATATATATATATATATATATATATATATATATATATATATATATATATATATATATATATATCAAGAAAAATTGAGGGACTCGACTTAAACTTTAAAATAACACACTAATTACTAAAAATTTCGAGTTATTAAAATTTCTATTTTACAATTCAAACTTTATTCAAAAAAATTCGAGTTAGGTTTTTGAAATTTCAAGTCGAGTCAAATCGAAAATTTTATTTTTTCGAGTCAATTCAAGTTTTGCTCACCCGCAATCCTAATTACACGCTTCATTACAATTTTTTTTATAAGGGAGAAAAAAGTGCCTCAAAATAATAATATACGAATACACATGCAACAAAACCGTCTTGTTAAACGACATATTGAATCGCTCTTGGCTGTCTATTATTTTTCACAACAATAACAAATGAAAGAGAAATGTCATATGGGGATTAAATAGCAAATGATAATTGTTTCAACATGAGTGTAAGTATTAAGTAATCTGACATTCTTAGCATATGGGGATTAAACTCTAGACCACGTTAATAGAACATCACTAACATTCAATCATTTTTCTGATCATGCATGTAAAATTTCTGAAAAAACATAAATCAAAACTAAAAAGAAAAGGCAAAAGGCAATCTAAACTAAAAATTCCTATGTCGTTTTAAAAAATGGAGTATATTTTTATTCAGCATTACCCAAAAAAATTCCTCAATCATAAAGTCCACCGCAAAAACAACGGGACAAGATAATAAAAGAGGAATCGACTAAGATCTAAAGCATAGTAAAATTGGAACACTCACAACAATCAAATGATCTATGTTATGTTTTTTAAGTCTTAAGATGTTTATAAGCATGAATGGAGCATGATTCCGTAAAAAGAGTGCGAATTATCAAAAAAATTATATTAGAAATTTAGAGTACAAAACTACAACACTTTAAGGTGTAGAAAGATTATTAATAGAAAATACAAAAAAATATATAAAATATGGAGGAATTTAAAATTTTTAAGGAGTGCGGCTACCCCCAGCATCTCTGTGTTTGTCTCTATTTATAAGATAATATTTATTATATTTTTCTTAATTATTTGATAATGTATAAAACTTACAAATAAAACTATTTAAATTAAAATCTCCTAAAATTAATATTATTATCTTTTTCATTAACGTAATTCTACAAAGAGTGAATTTTACACTAATACAGTAATACATTATTTTTCTCGAACAAATTACATTAATACATTTGATGTTTCATAGATCCGTATCATTGTGTACCTTTATTATTATTTTTTTTTTTTTGTGGGGGTGGGGGGGGGGGGGGGGGGGGGACATGTTTACGTTTGAAAAACATGCAGATTGCAGAGTTGGAATAAATGGTCCCACCTGAAGGCAAACGAAAAGAATCCTTGCAAAATTCATATTTTCCACGTGGCACCGCGTATAACCTCGTTATCTTTCTCTCTCACTCGCGACGGCGTTTACCGGTCTCTTTGCCTCCCATTTCAGCCTCTCTCTTTTTTCCTTCTCTCCCTCGTTCTCTCTTCGACTTGGCTCCTTTTCGCTCCAATATTTATCTCTCAATTTTCCCCAGGAAAGTTGAGAAGAAACGAAAGTTACGCTTTCCTTCTAAAAATCATATTTCGGAAAACCCCATATTACTTCAATTGTAGAGATTTTAGATGGGTTTGGCTCCATCTGCATCATTTACCTTGATTCTTTAGTTATAGAAGCTCAATGAGTTCGAAGGGGCGGCCGAAGAAAGCCGAGACTCGATCGCCGCAATGCAGCGAAGCACATCGACTATGATGCGGCATCGTTTTCCTTCGTCTCTCGATGATACCTCATCTTCTTCTTCTTCTCTAATCACGCGATCGTTCGATTTGTCCGATAAAACCAGCTTCCGTATCCAAGGAACCGACGGAGAGTTCGACCTTATTTGTCGGACCTTGGGCCTTTCCGGGCCTGAAGATTTTTCAATTCCAGCCGCCGCTTGGGAGGCCCGTAAAATTCGATCGTCGTCGTTGGATGTTTTGCCTCTGTCCCAATTGAACCGGCTGGATAGTCCTAAGGAAGTGATAAACCAGATAAAAGATGACACTCAAGTAATAGTCGATGAATTGGCCGATAGGGTTTTGGCCACGGATTTGACCAAGGATGGCTCGCCCGAGTTAAAGAACGATTGCTTCCGTGCCGATAGAAATTTGGTGGATGTTGCTACTACAACTGAATTGAAGTCACACGCGTGTTGGGCTTCGAATGTTGTCGATGGCGGAGGGACAAATGGAATTAAAGGGACTAGGCCACCGGTTATAAAGCCGCCGCCGGTGATGAAGCTACCGGTAATCGATAACGCGTGCTCAACTTGGGATCTATTTAGGGATTTCGCCCCCGAAGATGACAAAGGGTGTATGGCTCCTGTTCAATTACATTCTTCTTCCGATGAAGAAGAAGTTAAAGGAGAGGAGGGCGGGGGTAATGAAGAAAATGCGAAGGAGGAGGAGAATTTAACGAGGATTGGAGAGACTGCAGCGCTCTCCGAGTCGTGTTTGTGTACAACTTCAAATGATGAAGATTCATCAAGTTCTACTACAGAGCCTACATCAAATATTTCCCCTAATGGTAGGTTCAAAAGAACAATTACTTATTGGGAGAAAGGTGAGCTTCTAGGGCGTGGATCATTTGGGTCAGTTTTCGAAGGGATTTCTGAGTAAGTGATGAAATACGGCCTTTAATATATTGTCCAACTTCATTTCCAGGTTGATTAAATGCTTATAGGTAGTTATTTAAAAAAATCAATTTAATTTATCTTTTGATATGTGCAAACTCGTTGGGAACCACCTTAAGTGCAACAGTCATCATTTTGTCACTTGGGGCGGCACTCTTTTAGAGAT